>MU867259.1:51309597-52597097 GCA_033996785.1 Trichosanthes truncata
GTTCAAGTTCACGGGCCTTTTATTTTATTAGTTATTGCCAAATTGAAAAGTAGAAGAATTTAAATACAGTTTTTCAGTTTGATTATCAGTGCAGTTTAGTTAACAGATCACGAAATGACATATTTAGTAAATCATAGTTTCATTTATTATGATTTGATGTTTTGTTGATAGAATAGAAATGTTGAATGATTATGGAGTATTGTTTAAGTATTTATAACATTAAATTTTGTGTTTTCATATTATTTTCGGGGGGTAAATGTATAGGATAAAAACAAAGAAGACAAATCAGAAGAAGAAAGAGCAAGAACCACGATTCGCCTTCATGACGAAGAGCGAAGTCGATCATTTGGAAGATGGATATAGATGGAGAAAGTATGGCCAAAAAGCAGTGAAAAACAGCCCTTATCCTAGGTAAAACTTAAACATTAATTTTCTTGTCTACATCTTTTTTTGTTTTTTTGTTTTTTGAAAAAAAAAAAAATCAAAATAGTAGTTTGGTTTTGTTTTCTATTTTTGCAAAATATTTTTAGAATTTTAGTATCTTTGTGCTAACAGTAACAATCATGTTTTCAGAAATTGCGTTGTCTAGTATCATTCTATTTTTCACTGTGTTCTATGGAAAAGGAGAAGAAAAAAAGAAAAGTAAAGAAAAAAACTAGACTTGATCAGTGTACTACCTAAGTTTTTTTTTTTTTTTTTTTGGAAAAAAAAACATAAAACAATAACATAACATTATTAAGAGTGTCAATCCGGGTATAGCTTAATGAATAAGATATCAATTATCATTTTAAGTTGATGATTCGATTATCTACCTCTGTAATTGTTGAACCAAAAAAAAAAAGAAGAAAAAAACTCATCACTGTATTATATAGCTAAATTTTAAAAATAAAAATAGGAATTATGCATTTTAAACTTTCAGAATTTTATTAAAATAATAATAATAATAAAAAGAATTGGTAATAAATGCTTAATTTTCTTTCTTTCCCTTTTTTTTAAAGAAGAAAATAGTCATTAAATCATAAATGGGTCCTTTTTTATTGTTCCGGAAACTCCCTCAGCTTGATAATTGTTAATTTGGTGCAGTGCTATTACCTTTTTACCCCAAGTTTTTCTTTGCATTAAAGATAAATAAAAGACGAGTCATGAGTTTCTCAAATTGAATGAAATAAATGTTTAAAAATTAATGGAAATGGAATACCTAAAATACGCAAAAGAAATATCATAACGATATGTGAAGAGGAAAAAAACGTTTTTTTTAAAGGGAAAAAGCCTCCGTCCACATCTAATATTTCCGTTCAACCATGCATTTTTTTTCCCAATATAAGAAATTGCTAAATTGGTATAGTAATAATAATACTCACGAAACTTGTCATTGTCATTGAATGTTCATTTGTTTTTTTTTTTTTTTTCCTTTATATGCTTGATCAATTTTGTGAAGTAGTATTAAGTATGGATTAATTAGCTTTATTAATCTGTCTAATTAAGGTTTAAATTTGATTGATAATTTTCTATTTCATTGTAAGGCTATAAATATTAGTTTTTGAATCTATCTAGCAACCATTAGAAATTAAGGATTTTTTTTCTTGTTTCGAAGAGGTTTTTGCTTGCTTTTTCATTTGACAGCTTGTTCATGGTCATTGATACATCCATACAAACTATCTTGCACCACTTTTACTCAAAAAAAATTTCTAATTAGTTTTTGAACTTTCCCTTGTTCATGGTTGCTTATAGTTGCTATTTTTTTTTAGTGATTTAGTACTTATACTTTCAAAATATTCTAACAAATCCTTAAACTTACAATTTTTTTTCTATCAAATCATTACAATAATTTCATAAGTTTAAGTTTACACCATCATATAACTAAATCTCTACTCGAAACTAGCCAACTACATAACTTTTAAATAATACAATTAACATGTCATGTAAATGTTTCTAAAAAATGGAGTGAATAGTCGAATTGATTAGACATAAAGTCGAAAGTTCAACACCAAACTTATAATTTTTTTTTTTGCAAATTAATGAAAAAGTTATTCTATTATTTGCTAAATCCTGTGTTGCACACAAAAATTTCTAACATGTTTTTTTTTTCTTTTTGTAGGAGTTATTATCGTTGTACTAGTGTAGCATGCAATGTAAAGAAACGAGTGGAGAGATGTTTGAAAGATTCAAGCATTGTCGTTACAACCTACGAAGGCCAACACACTCACCCTAGCCCTGTCATGGCTCGATCAACCTTCTTTCCTCCGCCTATCTCCGCCGCCCTCTATAGCGGCTCTGCAACTTTCAGTGCCACCGCCACCGCCACTGCGGCTACCACAACCCCCTCTCTCTTCCACTACCAAAATGTTCATAACTTGGATTTTATCCGCCACCCTAATGGCTTTGTGGCATCGTCGTTTCATCACGAGCGATGGCCACAAGGCATTGCCTCCTCCGATCGAACTACCCATTTGCTTGCTACCGCTGTCGACCATGGGCTGCTTCAAGATGTTGTCCCTACCAATATGATGAGTTGGCATGGAGAGATGGTTTGATCCAACGCGACCCAACCCGGTTGGTCATCGGCTGTTTAGAAGTAATTATATATCATAACATGGGTGTGTATACATATTGGACTCGTCCAACGATTTTCTAAATGGATTCAATGGCCATATTATAAGTTTTGTAGATTTTCATTCATTCTGTTTTTTTTTTGGTTTACTTTTAATTGTGATTCTCTAAAACATAAAATAAGTTTTATAATTTGAAATTTTATTTTTAAAATTTGGCTCAATCGTCAAATGTATTTCTAAGAGATGAAAATTTATAGAAGGTTTTGGTGACAAGTAGATAATTATTATTCAAAGAGTGTCTTAATACTTTGTTGGTTAAATTGCAAAATTGGTTCCTATAGTTTGGAGAAAATTAGAATTTAGTCTCTATGATTTTAAAAGTTAGAATTTCGTCCTCATGATTTGATAAAACTTAGTAAAATAATCTTTATGGTTTGATATAATTCTCATAAATAGTCCCCTATTTATGAGAGTTTTATTAAACCATAAGATTAATTCTAACATTTAAAACTATAGGGGCTAAATTCAAACTTTCTCCAAACTACTATTTATGAGAATTTTATCAAATCATATAGCTAATTCTAATATTTAAAACTATAGAGACTAAATTTTAACTTTCTCCAAATTATAGGAACCAAAATTGTAATTTAACCTACTTTATTTTTAGTTTTAAGTTTTTAGTAAATAATTATTATGAAATAGGAGATAAGGTTGCAAAATAATTACAAATTGCAATAACCAAAAAAAAAAAAGAACTAATTAACTTTGAGGGAAATGGCATGTAGAGGAAGAAAAATAATTATACAAAAAAATTGACACAAAAAAGCCAAAGTTGAAAGCAACTACCAACGTCTGTCGAGCATAGATCATTCAAAGTAAGCGTAGATCAACAATAATTGATATATAATTGAGATATCAACATTTCTGTTTCCAAAACAAATGGCGAGTGGGGGGCGGTGCAAACGCAACAGAGAGTCGACAATTGCTGACCATCTTTTATGAAGCTTGTCGACATGAAGTTTTGGTCTGTGCAGAGAAGAGAGAGAGAATAGGATTTGATACATTGAATTTGGAAGGGGCCTTTTGATTAGCCTTGGAAAGTGACTTCATCCTTTCACATCTCCCACCAGTACCCCCTCATATTCACCAACCCAATTGCATCCTCATCCTTCTTTCTACCAAACTTACAAATATTACTCTTTGTAACTTTATTAAACTATAAATTTTGTTAGAAAAAATTAGAATTTACTCAATATAATTTTTAGTCGAAGGCATGAAGATTTGAATATTTGATTTCAAAAAAAAATGAGTACATGCCAATTACTGTTGAGCTATGCTCATGTTAGAATTTCGTTCTTAATGATTTGATAAATCTCATAAATAGTCCCTACCGTAAGTGACCTCTAACAGTATAAGAACTGTATATGGAGTTTTATCAAATCATAGAGACAATTTTAATTTTTAAACTATATAGACTAAATTCTAACTTTTTTAAAATTCATAGGGACCAAATTTACAATTTAACTCCATACTTTTATCCAATATATACCATCAATTGATATTATTTGCATATTTTTCTTTTCAAAATTTTTACAAAATATACCAAATAGTCTCTAATCTAATTGCAATGTAGTTTTCAATTTAGTCTTCAACCTTCTAAAATTCTAAATTTTAAGTTTCATATATTAAAAATTTTAAATTAGGTCATTTCTCAGTAAAAAAATTGTTGACAAAAAGATAGTGAATCATTCAGGGGGCGTTTGGCTCCTTTGAGTTAAGTTGGGTTTTAAACCCAACTCACCGTTTGGCCCATGGAGAAATTAACTATCCATAAAAAAAATTCAACTCTGCCGACTTGCTATAATATTAGGATATTAACTCCACTAACTTGTATAGTAACCCTATTACCATATTTTATCATCGCTTCTCCAACGACCGGTGGCCAATGCTGACGACCTTCTATGGCAACCAACAACCTTCTCCGACGACCGATGGCCATATGCTGCAACTGACGGCCACTGCAGACTACATTCTTTGATGATCGACGACAATCGTTGGCGACCATATCCGGCAACCGGCAATACCGTCTCCAGTGACAATCGCCAGCAACAATTTTCAGTGACCGACGACACTCCCATGGTTCAAAATAACATGAAATGCACATGTACTTAGTTGGACTGACTCTCTGCTCTAATAATTTTTCTTCGGACTTACGGACTCAACCCATTGTTGGCCATTACTTATACTTTGTGACCTATAATTATGTTTTGTGAATCATATAAATAGACCCATGATGACCTGCTAATATTTTGTGAATTCTCAACTCCTACATGACACTAATGTTGAAATATATTGTCGTTTTCTTGTCATCTTGAAAAAGTAAAATACTGGCATTCTCTTTTCCAAAGATGTTCAATTTAGTACATGTGTTTAAACAAATGTAAAAAAAACAGTGTTCCTTTGCAATTGAAAAAGAATATGTAATGGTCAATGTGTTTTTTTAACCCAAAAAAAAAAAAAAAAAAACTCTCATAATGAAGACCTTATTAGTAATTGAAAAAAATGTCATAATGAGGTCCTCATTTGCAAGTTTCAAAGAAGTTTAATGTGTGTTTAGAAAATGAAACCACCACCAATCTTTTTTATGGTGTGATTGGGGCACAAAAATAGAATAAAACAACCTTTTTGAAAAAAGAAAAAAAAAATGGTATGTGAAAACCAGATTTGGGCTTGAGAGTTGTTTGTGTATAGGGAATGTACTAGCACCCCACAACACCCGTTAATAACGATGGCCAAATTTTAATCTTGAATTGCAAAAGATTTTAGAAGAAAAGCTTATTTAGGGAAAAATAGATTTTTAAAACAATGTCTTATTTTACCTCTCATTCCTCCAATATTTGAACTCATGTTCCCATAAAATAAGTGGATAAATATCCATCAATTTGACTATATTAGAAATATTTCCAAAAAACTTAGCAAAAATTATTCATCGAATATGAGAAAATTTTACAATTTTTCAACTCCTTCATAGAATAACCTTTTATAAAAGAAAGTTTTTTTTTTTTTTAAAAAAAACAAAATTTTGTTTTAATTAAATTCATTTTTTCTTGGGACCAAAAACTAGGACTCCCAAAGATAATGATCCCTCACCTCAAGAATTCTACAAAATCAGACTTCCAAATATTTCTAGATTCCGTCGTAGGAATTTTTAGAAAAAAGGGCATTGAAAACCACTTTTTAAGAAAAGGATTACAAAAGGCTTTAGCAATGACACTTTGGTTATAAAACTTTTATAAACTCAAAAAAGCAAATTTAAGGACTTGAAAATAATTTTATAAAAAGAGATTGGAAAAACGTTAAGAAAAATCAAGAAAATCAAAATCAAGCATAATAAATAAATGCATTTTAAGGATAAATTAGGCTAGCATAATAATCTATTCATTAGTAAATAATCAAACAAGCACTATATACAAGCATGTTAACAAATTTAAGAAAAAAACCATATTGAAATCGATCTTGGACTTCCAAAGAATCGATTTCTCACCTCGAGAAAATTAAAAAATCGGACTTCCAAATATTTCTAGATTCCGTCTTCGGATAGATTAAAAAAAATGAATTAAGAAAAAATTATCATCATGCATTTTATAACTTAACAAACATACATTCGATTAGACAACATGGTCAATAAGGCAAATACTTCCAACTTAAATTAAACATAAATATGCTATAAAAATAATAATAATAATAAAATAAAGTCATGACATGTTTAAATAAAATGCAAAAATAGAGGGGAAAGTTACCCATAAGTAACGAAAAACAAAATAAATAAATAAATAACATAAAGAAAAAATAAAGCAAACTAAGTTAATAATACTTAATACAGAAATAAAAATAAATAAATAAAACAAAAATAATTAAAATTTAAAATTTAAAAATAATTAAAAAAAAAGAAGGAAAAAAAAAGAGCATGGGCGACAATTATGACGCCCATTTTTTCGTGCATCAGTGGCACTGCCACTAATGCAACATTTAATTTATTATTTTTTTTAAAGACAACGTTTTAAAAAAAAAAATGCATTACTTTCCCTCTCTCTTTTCTTCTATCTTCTCCTTCCCTTTTTTTTTTCTAAACCTCCATTTTTCTCTCTTTTTCTTTTACAACTTCAATTTCACTCACCACTGCTTTTCTATTTCCCTTTTCTACTATCAAATAAGAAGCAAGGCTTTCTCACTCATAGGTATGTACACAACATTTTTCTTTTGATTTTACAACACTGTGCTTCTTTTTTTTTCTCATGCTCTTTTTCTTTTTTCTTTGTACCAAGAACTTAAGAGCCAAAAAGAAAAAAATGGTAGATAGGTAGGGGAAATGAACCATAAAAATAAAATAAAATCAGTGGCATCAAACAACATAACTGAAGATCTAAGGCATAATGCAAAACAAAGATAAGTAAAGATTCACATTGCAATAAAAGTAAGAAGAGATGTAAGTAAAAGTAAACTCCTAATACCCTTACTTAACTACTGTTTTTCAGGGCATTTCGAGATACAGACGAAGATCTAGAGGTTGGGATCAAGAACAACCAGCGAGCTTGTTGTTTGAGGTGCGGATCCTTGGGGAAAACCCTACCAAATGCAACCTCCAACTAAGTTCGGGTTATTTTTTTTGTGTTATGGATTTTTTTTGATTTTTTATGAAGCCCACTATTTTTGCTCTCAATCTCTCAGTTTTATGTGTGGCTGCGTGATATGTGTTTGGATGTGTATATGATTATAGGGCTTGTAGGGTTTTTGTGAGTGGATGGATGTAGTGGTGTCTTCCTCTCAAAATGGTGGTGTACGTAAGAAGGGTATAAAAAGTCCAACCACTTCCTCTTTTGTATATTATTCCAATGACCATGTTTTTGCAATTTGAAACCATGCCAAAAGTAGTTTAGCACCAAAAAAGACCAACAACTTGTTGGTCAAGCAAGACAAAATACAAAACTTACTCACTTAACCAAAATTTTGTCTTTTCTTCAAAAAAAAAAAACTGTGGTTTCTCCAACTTAAAAGAAAAAAAATAAAAGGCATAAAAAAAGTAAAATTATCAAATAACAAACAAATATCAAAGTGGAGACATTCTAATAATGAGCAAATTTAATAATAAACATTAAACTAGCAATGAATTTCATAAAAAGAAGCTTGACAAAAATAGGTGGCTACAATAAAGAATGCAACATTTGATTTCTATAAATTGAAAAAAGTTCAACGTGTAATGCAAATATTTGATTTCTATAAATTGAAAGAAGTTCAATGTGTAGCAGAAGTCAATTTCTAAAACAAGAAAGATAAAGAATGATGTTTTTTTAAAAAAAAAGATCAATGTTGAAATATATTGTTTTTTTGAAGTGAACATCTGAATTAAGTGTTGGAAAGTTGGAAAAATATGTCTAGATGAATGATTGAAAAAAATAAAAGTAAAGGAAACAAAAACAATCAGCTAAAAATCAGTTTACTTCAAGTTATAAAAAACTGCATTAGATACTTCTGACAACTCAACTGAACTCTACACTTCAAACGCAGACTTTTTGACTCAATTCAACCCAACTCAGCACCTCAAACACAGACTTCTGAACTCATTGACAAACTAACTCTGCCCAACTCAACTCAATTCTGCGCGTCAAACGCCTCTTCAATTATTGTTTTAATAACATATTTGGGCATGTAGACATGTCACTCATATGCAACTTGACGCATGAAAACTTAACATGTCGATTAACAAAATACATTTCTTTCTAGTGACATTCTCTATTGAACACTTATAGGATTTTATTTTTATTTCTTTTATTATTATTTTTAGTTTTTTCTTTTATCCTGGTCAACCCACTCTTCTTTTTTTAGTTCAATAATAATTAGGGGTTGGAGAGATTCGAACACCTGACTACTTGGTCAAGGATACATGTCAATTACTGTTGAACTATATTCACTCTTCCTATTAAATAAAAAGGAGTGACATGATTGCAGACTTGTCAAATAAGACTCCTTGATAAAGGGAAGTACTTCCTAATAAAAGGGGATCACCTGTATAATTTCTATATAGAGAATTTTTTTATTCACTTTTTAAAATCCAATGCTTGCTTATTGAAATTTTATTTTTGAAAATTTTGATTTTGAGCATACAAGAAATTGGAGATTCGTAAGATCAGAACTTAGCTGCACACGAATTTTCTTAAAGGATTGACGTTATATCTTTCAAGTGAAGTGTCAAATAATTCAATGAAGTGGGGCACACCTTTCCTATGGACAATGTTTATAAATGTGTCTCAATCTTAGAATTTACAAACTATTCTATCTCTTATTTTAAGATTGTTGCTTTAATTTACTAATTGAATGGGTTTTGGAGCTGTAATTAGAATGACGAATGGCAGATTGATGGCTGCTATGTGTCACGGTCGCAGCTCTTCAACCGTGCGGCACTTGCTCTAACTCGGTGAGCAAGTCAGCCTTGCCCAAAAACGAAAGTTGCGGAATACTTCCGTATAGGGTCTAGCCTCCCCTTGAGTCCCGGGAGAAAATGTTTTAGAAAACCGGGAGAGAGAAAGTGTTTTTGAAAACTTTTGTGAAAACGTTTGTTCATATAATTGTTATAGGCAATAAGCGAGAAAAGGGTCAACAACGGCTTAGATTGCATATAACTCCGGGTAGGAAGGATGGACAACTAGTCATACCCCCCTATAGTACATTTTGAGATTTATGCCTTTGACAGGCTTGAACATGCAAAGTGGCGAGGAGTCATACAAGCCTAAAAATACAACGAAAGCTAACTATCAAGCAAAACTAAATACAATACATGAAAGCATGACTAAAAAGGGTTGAGAAGGGCATGCGGCCACGGGCAACACGCCCTGGACAAGCATGACCGTGACATTCTCCCCCACTTAAATGGTTGACGTCCTCGTCAACCGTCCCCGCTCAAACTCAGCAGACGCTCGAGCATCTTTGTCTTCAGTTCTTCAAACGGTCCCAGCGGACCTCTACCTCTTGGCTTCTCTTCCAGTCTGCCAAGAACTTCTTCAAATTTTCGCTTTGGTTGGCTTGAGGCTTTTTCTCAGATAGCGCCTCAAAAGCATTCTTCAGGGTGATCGGTGGAACTGACGCTTCTTGTCCTCTCGGCGAGCTGTACCATCTTCGCTCGACCCATTCCTTTGTGCTCATTGGTGCTTCTTTTGCATATTTCTGAGCAACTTCTGTCTTTGGTTTGAACTTCACAGAGGAGTTATAACTGTGCTGATTCTTTTCTCTCCAAGGCCGATCAACGTCGCGGGCCTTGGTGTTGTTATGTCCATTATGGCCCTTATTCACCTGAAGGGCTGACAACAATTTCGCCTCACTCGGCTGCCTCAACTCGGCATGGACCACAGCCGGTTTGGACCCCGTGATCACTAGACTCTTTGCCAGCGGCATCGGTATTACTTTGTGTTCAAGGAGAAACTCCATCCCCAACACAACATCAAAGTCGTCCATCTTGACGACCACGAAATCTGCTTGTCCAGTCCAAGCATCTAGTTTTACTGAAACTCTTCTTGTAATGCCCAAAACAGGTAGGGCTGCTGAATTTACAGCTTTGATTTTTCCCACATCACTAAGCCAATGTAGGTTCAACCGACGTGCTTCTGCTTCGATCATGAAGTTGTGGGTCGCTCTTGAGTCGACCATGGTATTTCTTGTGGGTTTCCCGTTAATCCACGCGTCAACATACATAAGACCACATGGAGTGGCTTCTTTGCTTCCTTCCACCTTATGTAAGGCGGACAAATATTTCAATGCTCCAATTCGGGTGTCACCCCCATTTTCTTCGTAGGCTTCCCCTTTGGTTCCTGATGAACTTGCCAGCGCGGCTTGGAAGGCATTGAAGGAGTCTCGATTTGGGCATTCATACGCCCGGTGGGCCTTTTTACATATGTAGCAATATGGGGGATTTTGGTTGGTGTTATTCTGATAATGTGGCCTTCGCCACGAATTTCCCCCATTCTGTTGGGACTGTCTAATATCTCCTCCCCCATTTGTCATCTGGCCCCCTCCCCCACTCTTTGGAGAGTTAGGCCGAGAATTTCTACGCTGCCTACTTGGGGAAAATTGGCTTTGTCTCACCTCTTGACATTGGTCATGGCTTACTTCAGTGGTGAGATCAAACAACCGTTCGGCGGCCCCATAAGCTTCCGACAAGCTTTGTACTCTGAGTTCATATAACTTGGACTTAGCCCCTGATTGCAACCCTTCGACGAAGCAGAAGACCTTGTCTTTCTCCGACATGTCTCGGATGTCTAACATTAACCCCGCAAACTGCTTCACATACTCTCGAATGGTTCCCGTGTGTTTCAACTCGCGCAACTTGCGCCTCGCCAATATTTCAACATTTTCGAGGAAGAATTGAGAGCGTAATTCTTGTTTCAATGTCTCCCATGTATCGATGGTACATCCTCCTTCTTGGATGTCCATATACCGGGATCTCCACCAGAGTTTGGCGTCATCAACTAGGTGCATCGTTGCCAAGGTAACTTTCGACTCTTCAGATGTCGTAGTTGTGGCCTTGAAGTATTGCTCCATGTCGAATATGAAGTTTTCCAAGGCTTTTGCATCACGAGCCCACAGAAGGGCTTCGGTTCGGGTACTTTCACCTTGTTTACTTGGACTACGCCCCCAGCTGGGGCTTGATTTCCCACCGCTCTCATGGTGAGATTCACTCGGGCGCTTAGGTCCGCCACTTCTGCCCTCACCACATCGATGGCAGCTTTTACGTCCTCAGACAACTCAGACATCATCTGGAATATTGTTCTCTGCGCGCCATCTAGATTCTCGACGTGCTCCTCTAACTGGGCAACAGAGCCCGACGAGCTATCCCCACGCTCGAAGCCAACAGGTCTTGTGGCTCTATCTTCCAGGGCCTCAACCCTCACCATCAATTCTCTGACGGGCATTGCATCAAGGCGGCCAGCTACCGCGTCTATCGTGTCGGTTTTGGCGGCAATCTCATTCAGACGAGATTCCAAGAACCGCACATTATCAGGGACTGCTCTTAAGAAGAGCATTTGTTCTTCAATCGCGGACATTCGGTCAACGTGGGCCTTGCCCAACTCTTCGGTCGCAGACATGATCGTTGCTTTTTCGATTCGAGGAGCCAATTAGGCTCTGATACCAATTGTCACGGTCGCAGCTCTTCAACCGTGCGGCACTTGCTCTAACTCGGTGAGCAAGTCAGCCTTGCCCAAAAACGAAAGTTGCGGAATACTTCCGTATAGGGTCTAGCCTCCCCTCGAGTCCCGGGAGAAAATGTTTTAGAACATCGGGAGAGAGAAAGTGTTTTTGAAAGCTTTTGTGAAAACGTTTGTTCATATAATTGTTATAGGCAATAAGCGAGAAAAGGGTCAACAACGGCTTAGATTGCATATAACTCCGGGTAGGAAGGATGGACAACTAGTCATACCCCCCTATAGTACATTTTGAGATTTATGCCTTTGACAGGCTTGAACATGCAAAGTGGCGAGGAGTCATACAAGCCTAAAAATACAACGAAAGCTAACTATCAAGCAAAACTAAATACAATACATGAAAGCATGACTAAAAGGGGTTGAGACGGGCATGCGGCCACGGGCAACACGCCCTGGACAAGCATGACCGTGACACTATGCATGACTATATTCCTAATGTGGTAATGCCTTTATGTGCTGAGGTACGAGCCATTTTGGAGGGAACAAGACTGGCTATTCGTTTGGGGTTGCGGCAAAATATCCATTCTTTCAGACTCACTTTGCTGTATTAATATACTTAATACAGTGGAAGATGTGCATGAAGAGGTTTATAATGTGGTTAAGGATATTTTGATGTTTAAAGAGAATTTTAATTCTATGTCTTTTTCTCATGTTTCTAGAGATTTCAACGCTTCAACGCATGAATTAGCTAGGATAGGTGTTAATGTCCATTCTCAACTATGGATTAATAGTTTTCTAGATTGATTAGTTTCTTTAGAGTCCCATGATGGGAATTCTATAACCATAGCCCATGGAAAGTTGAATTAATGATATTTGGGTTCTTGTGTTTTCAAAACAAAAAAAAAAAAAATACTAATTGATTTGTATTTATTATTTCAGAAATTTCTAAACCTCTTAATTTATTCCACAACATGCTCATATATCCAATATGTTGATAAAATAATAATTTAATAACACATCAAAATTTTTGTTAATAAATTTTAACAATTTTTTTTTCTTTCTAAAAAACCTAATTGAGAACTTTCAATATTATTAAAAGTAAAATTGAAAATTTTAAAAGATCAAAACTAAAGTGAGAATATGTTCAACCTCCTTAATATTTACTACCCTTATTATCTTTTGCAATCCAAAGACTAGCCAAATATTGACTGATAAACTCATATTTTTCACCGAATATTCTGTATTATTAGAACCCTTCTCCTCACATAATGCTTCTGATGGAGTGTTTTCAATTAGACTTTCCTATTCTTGAAATACATACATTCAAAATACTCTTTTGGTTAAAAAATTTATTCAATTCTTTTAGGGGCTGTTTGGGACGCTGAGTGAATTATAATAGTTTGTGGGTTATAATAATCTGAAAAGTTATATAATGTGAGGCTGTTTGGGGCATATGTTATAATAATCTGAGTTATAATAGTATGTGAAATACTCTGCACCTTAAACACATACTATTAGAACCCAGACTAAATAACTTTATATCTTAAACACATATTATATAACTCCACAGATTATTTATAACCCACGGACTATTATAACTCAGACTATTATAACCCATTTAGTACTCCAAACAGATTATAATAATAGTCTATGTGTTTAAGATGCAAAGTTATTTAGTCTAGGTTATAATAGTCTGTGTTTGAAGTGCAAAGTACTCTATAGACTATTATAATCTAGACTATTATAACTCATGCCCCAAACAGCTCTGAGTGATTCTCTATATTTGGCAAAGGATAATTTGGTTAAAAATCAATACATCTCTAAAGGTCATATACCTTGTCTTATTTAGGTAGATTAAGAGTTCTCCACTTTCTTTAATGCATTTTCTTTCCTACATTGTAAGAACCACCCACCAAGATTGGCCACACATTCAATTCACATAAAATTAAAAAATATATCTCATCGAATATCCCAGTACAACTTGTGCCACAATTTTTGTAAGTATTTCCCTACCTTCCCACATACAAAATAATTTCTTAATTCTTCCGACCTTATAATGTCTTTTTCTGTTTAAAAAAGTTTGTACTTTTTACCTCAAGATTTGAGAATTATTAAGCATGTGATATTATCTCAAAGAAAACATTCCAAAGTAAAATTAGGCGGGAACCAAATAACTTTTTGAGGGTTATTTTAGAAATTCTATAAAAACGTAACAGAGGATTTAAAGTGCTTCTATGAGAAAAATCATATAATTAATGATTCTCCTAATTTTGTTTATATATATATATATATAGGTTTTTTTTTTTTTTGACAATATGTGGAGTGAGGGATTCGAACTTCTAACCTCTTGATCTAAGTTACACGTTTTATGTCAGTTGAGCTATGCTCATGTAGGCTATATATAAGTTCACTTGAAAACATTTGGTTTTTCAAAAGTTCATTTCAACTTGAATAATCTAGTGATATATTCCAAAATTGTTTTATAGGCCAATGGAATCTTAATTAGGCTTAGAAAAAAATGAGTTAGATATGGTGGGAGAACAGAACAAACAAGAGAATTATATCGAGGAAAACATGATATGCATAAATCATCAAATTAAAAAGGTTGGTGAACAAGAAAAATAAAAAATGAGCAACTTGCAAACATAGAAATTGATAGCAAAGTTCTTGGCTTGTTGCATTTCCCCCAGCTGGATGATATGAAGGTTGGCTTCTACTCCATTTCCCATTTTGGCTTTTAGTTGCTTCTGACAGCAAGATCAATCAATTTTAAAGATTCTATCTTTGAAAGCGCCTCTTATTCAATAACTTTCCATGCTTTCTTCTTGATCACGTAGCAAAATCAGAAAACTTTCAATATAGCTTATAAATGGATAGTGGATAAAAAGTTGTATATATTTTATACCATACTTTTCTGAAAAAATAATGATTTTTAATACACCTCACAAGATGTTTTCATATGCATGTGTGGTTCCTGCACATTCGATAATTAATATAATGTGAGAGGAGATTTACTTTCTGATATAGATTTTAACAAGAATGATCATTGATCAATCGATTAGCAAAAATCCATATTGACAATGACCAGAAGAATAAGTACTCTCCAAAGTATCTAAAGATAATAAATATTTGTGAGATAAAGATGTAATTGTCTACCCAACATTCATATACAGTAAAGGGTTTACAAGCTCATGTAATTATATATGGTACAATGTTTATCATGAAAGGTATGAAATGCACAAGTTATCACTACAACAATTTAAACTTTAGATGTCAGTTTATATATATATATATATATATATATATATATATATATATAGATAATTGGATCTTTTAAAGCCACTTTGCAGTTTGTACTTGGACAATTACTCTACCAAATTTCACCTAAATATCTTAGAAGGTTTTTTTTTAATTCAACAATGTGTGAGGTGAAGATTTAAATCTTTGATCTTATATTCAAAAATATAATATTTTAACTAGTTGAGCTATATTTAGGTGATCATTTCATTTCTATTTAAATTACTAGAAAATGTTTGCATCATGTGTAGCACTTTAGGGTGGTTTTTTTTTTTTTTTTTTGAGCTTAACAACAACATTTGGAATGAGAGATTTGAACATCTAACCTCTTGATCGAGGATCCATGTCAATTATCATTGAGTTAGGTTTACTTTGACGTAAATTTAAGTTGAGATGCATGATTAATAGTAAAGAAATTAAATTGTTCAAAAGCAATTTTTGCTCTTTATTCCATCATTTTCAAAAGCAAGATACTCAAATTTCGCCGCAACTCTAGCATATGGATCTTTCCCAAATTAGATAGCATTGACAAATGACATGTAACAACAAAATAACATAATCAAATTAGTGTATTACATTTATAATAATCTTTTTTAATCTTTTTTTTTTTTTTTTTACAATATTACATTTTTAATGGAGGTGAAGAAATTTGGATAGGAAAATGTCCTACGCTATCAAGGTGATAAGTATTCTTGTTTTTTTTGGAAAAAAATCAATTTTAACTCTAAACTTGGCAAATTGTATCAATTTTAACCATGAACTTTCAATTTCAGCAATTTAAACCTCAAACTTGACAGATTGTATCAATATTAACCCTAAACTTTCAATTTCATCAATTTAAACCTCAAACTTGAATAAGTTTATTAATTTACACCCTCAGTTAAGTTTCTATTTCAATTATTGTTAGAAAGGTTTTTCACACATGCCCAATGCCACGTGTTGCTCTATGATTTGTGCTTGTTTGTTATTTTTTTTTTTAAAATTTACTAAAAAAATAATTAAATTATTTCATATCGGGTCGCCACCATCATGAAAACTACGAACTCAACTCTTGAAAGTATGACCCACATGAAAACAAATGGACTATTGTGTTCCCCTTGCCTTTAGTGTCGATACCAGCGACGACGAGTGTGAAAAAGATCTAGGTGATTACGTCATTGAAGGCAGTGATGACCATGACGGTTTCGTCGACTTCGGTGGTGAGGAGTTTGAGCTCAACTAAAATGCGAGAGATAACAGAAAAGGCGGTGGTGGATAGAGTGACGCCCATGAACACAATGGACTAGTCGCAACCGACCTTGTCGGTCATGTTGACCGTCTTACGAAGGATTAAAGTAACGTCAATGTTGGAGAAGAAGGGGACAAAGATTCCGACAAGGGCGATTTTGAAAGTCTTACATTCGTTGCGGTGGATGGAGGACAAATTGAACTCGAGGACGACAAGAAATTAAAAAAAAAAATCAATATTGGCAATCGATTCAAGAATGAGAGTACTCCATTGAAGAAAAATATGGTGCAAATAAGTTTTGTTTCTACTAAAAGCCGATGTCGAGTAGAATCCTGCTTTAAAATTGAAAAACCCTCAATTAATGAAATGAAAAAAGCAGTAGAATCAAAGAAGATAATAAGTGAAAAAAAGTCATGCTCTGAAATTGAAAAACATTATGGCGAGTTTACTCCAATTTTCTTCAGTAATTTTATTTTTTAGCAATACGTGGCTTTAGACATATGTGGAAAACCTTTCTAACGGGGATTCAAATGGAAACTTAACCGATGTTGTAAATCGATACACTTATTCAAGTTTGAGGTTTAAATTGATGAAATTGAAAGTTTATGATTAAAATTGATACAATATGCTAAGTTTGAGGTTTAAAATGATGAAATTGAAAGTTTAAGGTTAAAATTGATACAACATGCCAAGTTTATGGTCAAAAATGATTTTTTTTCCTTTTATTATTTTTATTTTTTTTGGAGAAA
This sequence comes from Trichosanthes truncata, assembly GCA_033996785.1. Classification (NCBI taxonomy): domain Eukaryota; kingdom Viridiplantae; phylum Streptophyta; class Magnoliopsida; order Cucurbitales; family Cucurbitaceae; genus Trichosanthes; species Trichosanthes truncata. The sequence goes on from MU867259.1 coordinate 51,326,615, forward strand.
GATAATTTTCTCTTTGACGAATACTAAAAGAAATGGTGAATCTCACAGTATAAAATAATATATTTACTAATTATGTGGCTGAAAAATTAAGCAAACGAGTACCTATTATAGTAGTGGTAAATATTTTTTCAAATTTGAATATATAGCACATTAATAATGTTCATTAATGTGTAACTTCCTTCTCTAAATAAATGTTCTATATTTAAACTAAAAAAGGCAATAAATTACAAAATAAGAAACAAATCACAATATTTCTTTTGTCATACTTAGAAAATGGCAAAATGAGATTGTTGGAATAGAAATTTTGGCCAATCAGAAATTGCCACGTTATTGTCCAACATCGACGATGAAATTATATTTAATTATGGATTAATTAAATTATTTAGGATCCCTAAATTAAATTATGGTAAATCCCAATATACATTTGAGTTATGTGAAATTTGGGCTAATTTTAGACGAAAGTCCAAAGGGCTAGGCCTAAAGTCAGCCAGACCCAATCCAGAGATTAAGCCCAAAGTCAACCAGACCCAGTCTAAAAGTTAGGCCCAAAGTCAACCAAGTCCAATTCGACTGATAAGCCCAAGCTCACCTGGAGGCCTTCAGGAACTCTATAAATAGAGAGTTTCTTCCTCCATTTCAAAGGTTTAGAAGTTGAAACTCTCGAGAGAACTTAGAAAGAATTCAGAAACAAAGACCAGAAGACTCCCTAAACTCTGGAATATCAAACATTCTTTGAACCAAAGTCTTGAAGACTAGAAGACTTTGAAGATCGAGAACAAGCTGCAAACCCTCGAAATAAATCCACATTTCGAGAACAAGCTACAAAGCGTTCGAAATAAATTAGAGATTGTATTCCACTACATTCAAATTAATACAAATATAAATTTATTTACACGTGTCTCATTTATTTTTATTTTGAAATTACGTGTAAACAGCCACAATATGTTATTTTCATAAAACTATAAAAGTATAGACATACTTAAGAGTTTAAAAATATATATATATTTTTAAACCTTTCAAGGGACAACTTCACATGTATAAAAAAAAGTACTCACATAATCTGTTTAGAGAGAACTCTCCTCCCTACGCTCCAATTTCTTTCTACCTCTCTCTTTTTTTTTTTTTAAAGAATTCTACCTCTCTCATTAAATTATTTATATAAATTACAATTTTAAAGTTATTATAAATAATTATAAAAAATAAAAATAATTGATTTTTTTTTTGAGTTCAAAATAATTGAATTAATCGTATTTGTACACATCAAAAGAAATATTCTAATGAAAGAGGGAATTTAGAAATTCTCGAGGAGATTTGGAGAGATTAGTATCCTGGAGAAATTATTTGGTGCGAGGTCGCCACAATGTGGCTTTTTCACTGTTGGATGGAGAGAGAAGTACCTTAAATTTCTATCTAGTAATTATTAGGAGACATAAAAATTATTGAATCAACATTCAACCGTTATTATGAAACAACTACATTGTAACATCCTCAAATAATTTGTCAGTATCACAGGAGAAAATGGGAGGAGTGTAAGAAGGGGAAAGTGAGTTAAGTTGTGTTGAGGGAGAAAATCTTGGAGAGAGATTAATGAGAGATTATCTTTTGTTAATTCATCGCTCCCAACCTTCAAATTTGGGATTTGTTTGATCTTTCTATCCCTTTCTCTTTTGCTAATTTTTTCAATTTTTTCTTTCATACTCTTATCTTCTTCAATTTTTTTTCCTCATTCTACCAACTTGAACATAAAGATTAATTGGTTAAGACATATATCATGGATCAAGTAGTCAAAGATTCAAATCCGTCACTCCACGAGTTTTGAATTAAAAAAATCCTAAATTTTTTTCTTATATGAGTTATCAGTTTACCAAGTGAATCATCTATGGCTAGCAAATTAAAATTACAATATTTTATAATAAATTTAAGACTATATTTTAAAAAGGTTTAAAAAAAACAACATTTAAAAAAAGTCAACATTGTTAGACTCTTTTGATTATTATTTTGAAAAGTTGTAAATTTTTTTCATGCAATTGTTACAAACTTACCATCACACTCTTCTTTTTTTTTTTTTTTTTTTGAACGATACCATCACACTCTTCAAACTTTAGATTCATCACTTATCTAATAAACTTATGAAATTATTGTAATTAAACTCTTAAATGTTGCAAAATGCACAAACGACTTATGAACTATAATTTTAGTTCTAATTATTAAACTCTTTGTTATAAGGATTGCTATAATTAAATCTAAAACTTTTACATTACTTTTTTGTTTTCTAAAATTAAGAAGATAATTTAAAGTCGATCTCAAACGCATTTTTTTTTCAACATGTAGAGTTGAGGGATTTAAACTCTTACAATCTTAATCAATGATATATGTCTTAACCAGTTAGTTATACTCAAGTTAACTAAAAATCTATTTTTTTTAATGGTTAATATTATAACTTTCAAATTTTATAGAATTAAAAAAATCAAGTTAAATTATAACGATTTTATTGTTTGAGAATTTGATTTGTAACCATTCATATAGCTTAGGAGTAGGTTGCGCATTTTACAAACCATTCATGGTGATCTTTTCAAATTTTAAGATTCTAGTTTTGAGAAAAAATCTAGGGGTGACAGAGAATTAAAACGAAATCCATTTCTCTTGCTACAAAAAGCCTATCTTTTCGCAAAAAGAGAGATCTTTCTTCTAACTTATGAAACTAATTTTTAATTCAACAAAACAATTAACCTAAAAAAAATTAATTTCCCCATCAAAATTCAAGTAATCCCCTCAAAAGAATAAAACCTTTAGGGGCTGTTTGGGGCACAGGTTCGGAATCAGAAGCCTGGGAATCAGAAGCCTGGGGGGTTTGTTCTGGGGGTTTCTGAAGCCTGGGAATCAGAAAGCTGTGTTTGGGGTGCAGTGTTCTGAAGCATGGGAATCAGAAAACTGTGTTTGGGGTGCAGTGTTCTGAATCCTGGGTTTGTGCAGGTTTTTTTTTCCTTTTTTTTCCTTTAGCTGTTTTGTTCTCTTATTTTTTAGTGGATGTTTTGCGAATTGTAGAAGTCATCGTATAACATGAATTGGTTACAAAATAGGAACTCTATTTTTGAAATTAAAAAATAAGAAGTCTATTTAAGAAATTAGAGAATTTAAAACTCTATTTCATAAAGTATTCAAAAACTTATTTTGGGAACTCTGTTTTAGAAATTAAAAAATTAGAAGTCTATTTAAGAAATTAAGAAATTTAAAACTCTATTTCACAAATTACTCAAAAAACTATTTTTGTTTTTGGAACTCTATTTTAGAAATTAAAAAATTGAAAGGTTATTTAATAATTTAGAGAATCTAAAACTCTATTTTACAAAGTATTCAGAAACCTATTTTTTAAACTCTATTTTAGAAATTAAAAAATTAGAAATCTATCTACAAAACTATGGAATTTAAAACTTTATTTTACAAAATATTCAGAAACCTATTTTTGGAACTCTATTTTAGAATTTAAAATATTGGAGGTGTATTTAAGAAATGAGGGAATCTAAAAAAACTTTTGCATTGTATTTTGAAACCTATTTCAAGGATAAATGAGTTATAAAATTCGAATTCTATTTTAGAAATTAAGATATTAGAAACTCTATTTTACACAGTATTTTGAAACTCATTGGCGGTGGTTGCGAGCAAGTCAAGTTGTTGGGGGTGGTTGGGTCAATGGGGTAGTCGGGGTCGCAGGGGTGGTCGTCATACTGGTCTCCGAAGTTGTCATCTGGTGATCATTGGAGGTAATCGTTAGTGGTGGTCGGGTCGTCGGTGTGGTCGTCGGAGTTGTCATCGTCAGCGGTCGTCGGAGTTTTCATAGAAGTTGTTGTCAAAGTGATTGCCAGAATGGTCACCGGCGTGGTCGTTGGAGTTGTCATTGTTGGCAGTCGTCGGAGTTGTCATCGTCGACGGTCATCGGAGTTTTCATCGGAGTTGTTCTTGAAGTGGTCGCCGGAGTTGTTGTCGGTGTGGTCGTCGGAGTTGTCATTGTCGGTGGTCGTTGGGTGGTCACTGGAGTTTTCACCGGAGTTGTTGTCAAAGTGGCCGTCGGAGTTGTTGTCAAAGTGGTCGCCGGAAGGGTCGTCGGAGTTGTGTCAAAGTGGCCGCCGGAAGGGTCATCGGAGTTGTCATCGTCGATGGTCGTCAGGTGGTTGTCGGAGTTTTCATCGGAGTTGTTGTCAAAGTGGTCGCCATAAATGTAAAAGGAAAACATGGCACAAACCCATGGGGTTGCACTGTAGTAACCCATGGGGTAGTGTTTCAAAACCAAGGGTTTTAAACACCTTGGGTCAAACATGGTTTCGGATTTGAAACCCAAACCCATCCAAATCCAAACCCATGCCCCAAACACACCCTTAAGGGGGTGTTTGGAGCAATGGGTTGGGTTAGGTTGTTTTGGAATCCAAACCCAAACCCTTGTTTGGGCCACTGTGTTCAAAACCCAATAGTTTTGAAACACAACCCCATGGTTTTGCATAGTGAAATAGGGGGGTTTGATTTCCAACACACCGGTTTGCTCCTCATTTGGCACATGTTTTCATTATCACGTTTTCTTATCTCTCTCCCGTCTCTTCCATTATTATTTTTTTAATTGGTATCTCACATCTTTTTTGTAACAAACAATAAATTATTACAAATGTTTGTTTTATACATGTCATAACATAACCAAATTTCGTATTTGACAAAATAATTATTTTTTATTGGAAACTCTTTTTTTTTTTTTGAAAAACAATAAATTATTACAAATGTTTTATTTTTTTATATTTGTCATAAACCTAACCAAATTTGATATTTGACAAAGTAATTATTTTTCATTGGAAACACATTTTTTTTTGTAAAAAACAATAAATTATTACAAATATTTTTTTTATACTTGTCATAAATCTAACCAAATTTGATATTTGACAAAGTAATTATTTTTCATTGGAAACTCACATTTTTTTTTTTGTAAAAAATAATAAATTATTACAAATATTTTTTTTTATACTTGTCATAAACCTAACCAAATTTAATATTTGACAAAGTATGTTGATTTTTCATTGGAAACTCACATTTTTTTGGTAAAAAATAATAAAATATTACAAATATTTTTTTTAATACTTGTCATAAACCTAACCAAATTTGATATTTGACAAAGTAATTATTTTTCATTGGAAACTCACATTTTTTTTTTGTAAAAAACAATAAATTATTACAACTATTTTTTTATACATGCCATAAACCTAACCAAATTTCGTATTTTACGAAGCAATTATTTGCATTTCCAGTAACAACTTTCTCATTCATATACTAATTAAAAGGTCCGTTCAAAAGTACTAAAAAAAATTACCCAACTTACACAAAGGATTCTACAACTAACCAAAGATTGCCACTAGAATATAAGGAAATGAAAAAAAAAAAAAAAAAAGACCAAAGTAGCAAAGGAAAAAAGGAAAAACAAAAACTGCACAACCTTAGGGTTTAGAACACTGCACTCCAAACACTGTTTTCTGATTTCCAGGGTTCAGAACACTGCACCCCAAACACTGTGCACCCCAAACACTATTTTCTGATTCTCAGGCTTTCAAACCCCCCAGAACAAACCCCCCAGGATTCCGATTCCAAGGGTTCTGATTCCGAAACGGTGCTCCAAACACCCCCTAACGGTTCCACAAATTTCCAAATGTGGCCGACGATTTCAAAATCAAATTTCATAAGAGTTACTGTTTCCATTGGTTTTTGACCCGTTTGAAGCGAATATGAATATCATCTGAGGATTGACTCAGTCGTCGGTCGCCGTCTCCGATCAAGGCAAATTCTCACGCCCGATTTTGACAAAGAAAGGTTTACTTTCATTATTTTACGATGACCCATTTCATTAAACTATTGTTTTTTTTCCAATAATGCTTGTTTTAATTTTCCCCACCAGATGATTAAAACAGTATCGAAATCGGTTTGGATTTTGTCGGTCTGAGCAGAAAAACGCTTGAGTTTAGGTATGTTTGTACTCAATCCTTGCTATTGGGTTTCTGGGTTATTCGATTCGGCTCATTCTAGGTTGTTTTGGGACTAATTTGTTCCATTTCCCGTTGTTTGATGGGTTTCTTTTTAATTTCTGTTTGGTTGGATCCTCTGTTTTGTTTTTTATCATTTCTGGGCTGATGGGTTTTTGGGATTTTGGTGGTGTTGTTTGTGTATTCTTGTTTTTCTCATTTTTTGTGTGTTTTGCTAAATTTGTTTTGGCATTACCAAAGTTGTTGTTTGGTTATTGGTATTGAAACATTGGTGTCAGCCCATTTCCTGTGTTGTTTTTTTTTCTTTCCAACTATTGCTTTCATGGGATAGATTTTTACCAATATTATGTTAATTATGCTGTTCACTTACTTACATGTTTGGGAGTTTGTATGTTTTCTTGTTTTGATTGTTATTTTCTTGCTTATTTTGTGTTAATTTAGGAGACTGATGGGCTAGATTCTGAGATTGACTTTCTGAGTAGGGTTAAGTTATTTTAAGCCTCTTGAAGTTTTGCATTTGCAATAAGTTGGAAATTGCATTTGCTTGTTATTGAAGTGGGAGTGTTTTTTTTTTCTTTTTCTTTTTGTCATTTCTTTAAGGCCATTGTTATGTTACAGCGATTTGGAGGACGGAAATTTGCATTGGGATTGAGTGTTCATCTGTGATTGTGGAGTTCGACTTCCTCCTTCTCAGTTCTTTTGTGGTGTGGAGTGAATATTGGCTTTTATAGTCAGAAGGCTATGAGATTGAGTACATGGCTTTAAGAGAAAGGGACCTCACATTTGATCTCGAAAGTGGGGGGAAGATCGTTGAAGAGGTTGGAAGTGTGGAACCAAGTTCAATCAAAGGAGAGGTAAAGAATATTTGGAGTAAGTTTACAGAGGATACACTTCCAGAAGATGAACGAGTGGTAGCCTCGAACAGTTACTTTGCTAATTCTGTTGCCGACATCATTGCTGATGAGAACATAGAACTGTTGATAGATAAGAATTTGGAAGGAGAAGACGGTCGTGAAGTTGTTGCGCATGTGGAGAAGAATAATGCTAGAGGAAAGGATAAGAATAAGAAAAAGGCTCAGAAGCCACCAAGGCCGCCCAAAGGTCCTTCACTCGATGCTGCTGACAGAATGCTGGTGAAGGAAATTGCAGTGCTTGCCATGAAAAAGCGAGCAAGAGTCGAGCGAATGAAAGCATTGAAGAAGGCAAAAGCAGAGAAAACATATTCTTTCAATAGTTGCATACCTGCCTTGATTATCACATTCCTCTTCTTCCTTGTTATAATCATTCAAGGTAAGCTTATATTAGGTCCTATTACAGTATTACTTTTACTCTTAGAAACTGCTTGGTCTTGAAAATTTGAACCTCTTTGATTTATCAGTCTCTGCTGTTGGGTCCTTCATTCTGTTCATCAGTTTATGCCTCCTTTTAGCATTATGCTTTAAAGGGCATTTTGTTCAACTTTGTTTACAGGAATAAGCTCCAGAGGCACTTCGATGTTGCAGGGGTCGCCTGAACCTGCTGTTGGTGGTAGTAGCGGTTTCATATCTGTTCAGTACATTAAAAGCTTCCCCCCAAATGAAAGCAATATACCCAATCCCCCCTCTGTTAAGTGCGTATTTTTCACTGAATTCTTACGATTGATGGAACACAAGTTTCCAATTATTTCTGTAGTTTAATTTGAACTATCTTGTTGATGCAGTTCTGCTTCAAAGCTTGTTTCTGGTTTTGTTCCTCTAGAAGGAAAAAGGGTGGCTGATTTGAGGAGTTTTTTGAAGTTGAGATCCTAGGTGCCGGCTTGGTGGCTCATATGGCCTTGATTTTTGAATAGTACGCTGTTGCATCTGACAGTTTTTGTAAATAAATACAAAGAAACATCGGATTTTTGTAATCAAACGCTTTTATATTTTAATTTTATGTTAATAATTTATATTGGAAAGTTCATGGTTAATTTTTAGGATGTAGGTATCTGAACTTACTTTTTTTTTTTTAAAAGCAGACAATCTTGCTTGCTTCCAAGCTTTCTTTTGATGAAATGAATTATGAAGGCCCCGTTTGATAACCATTTGGTTTTTGGTTTTTGGTTTTTGAAAATTAAGCCTATAAATACTACTCTCACCTATGTATATATTTGTTTTGTTATCTACTTTTTACCTATGTTTTCAAAAACCAAGCCATGTTTTGAAAACTAAAAAAAGTAGTTTTCAAAAACTTGTTTTTGTTTTTAGTTTTTGGCTAAGAATTCGAATGCTTCCTTAAGGGAGATGAAAATCATTGTAGAGAAATTTGGAGAAAACAAGCTTAATTTTCAAAAACCAAAAACCAAAAACTAAATGGTTATCAAACGGGGTCGAACCTTTTCCTTTTCAATTTAGATATCATACCTGCAGAATTATGATGATATGATTGGCAGATGCTTAGCCTCTATGCTTTTGATTGGCTGCTGGTAGATGATGTCCAATCCGATCTCCGAGGAACAAACAGGTACAAACATTATCCAAATTGTTCTTAAATTTTTTAGATTTACGGGCAAATGTCTTGAATTTCAAATCAATGAAGCGTAGAAAGTTTCCTGGATTTGGTATTAAACAGGCAAAATGATTTGCTTGTTCTTATAAACTGTTCTTGGAGGAGGAGTTGTAGCCTCTTCTTATGGGAATCGACTCGATTTTCTATTCAAGATGTCGAGTTCTCCAGTTATGTCACTGGCTTGGAAAGCTAAAAATACTCGTTCAATGTGAAAGATACTGAGTTTGATGATGATATTGAGTTCATGAGATGATTTCTTTTTTTTTTTGTCTTTACTTGAGATTTTCCATCATTAAAGTATAGATTTGAAGCATTTTATTGGCATAAAGTAGTAGATATGGGAAGTACATTTGTTTAGCTTGTGTTATTTCAGATATTGGAGAATATCATCTTTGGTGATATATTTTCTTTCAAATATTGAATTCTACTCAATGGGATTTTATGATATTTTGATTTTATGTACACAATTTCATTTTAATACTGAGTTTGAGCTCTCTACAAATAGGCTTGTGTCTTGCACAGAAACAAAAGATTCAGACTTTGACACCAATTTTCCTCTGTTAACCAATCTTCATCTTTGGTTGCAGCCAATCTCATTACAGATACATATATGAAAACATCCCATGTCGACCTCTGCATTTCAAGCCTCGGGGTCGATCCTTACAGTGTAACAGCCGACATGAAAGGGTATTGCCGAGATCATCCTCGAAGAAATGTTGCAAATGCCAAAGAAATTCTAGCTCATAGAGCTGAGAGCTTCATCAACCAGAAGACATTGTTCATAAAAGTCATACATATGAATGTGTCTCACGAATTGGTCGAAGAAATATTGTTAACATATATCGGCTGGCTGGCCTTGCTGATTCTTAAGTGTGTTTTTGAGATCTCTAGATTAATTGTTCTTTTTTAAGCGTCGTCCTTTTTAGTTTAGTAGCGAGTTAATATAGTGTGAGGAGGGTTTTGGATTTGATGGGTCTGTTTTGTATCGTATTCATATTTAAGCTTTGGTTTGGAATTGATGCAGCTTTTAAAATAATTACTGGCAATTGTGATTTTCGAAAAATTAGTTGTAATATGAAGTAAATCAGTGTTTTGAAAATTTCAACTTTAAACTTTAAAAAGCATGTTAGAGGTGTTTGGTAAATGAATACTAATTAATTGTTGTGATTTAGCTATTAATGACTAAAATAACCATGCTATCAAAATTTACATATTTTTTCTTTGATATTTTATAATTTTTTAAATAATTGTTTGAAATGTTATATTTTGTTTCCTCCAAAGTATTTGTTAAGTATTCAGAGAATTGTCCTCTTATATAACATATTGTAATTTCTTTTTCCAAAAAAGAAAAAAGAAAAAGCATAGTATGGTTTTTTTTTTTAAAAAAAAATTGTTGCATTCAACTAATTAATTTGAAAAATTAAGAGATAGAATTTGTTGCGTAAGAAAGATACTTAATATATACAATAAATCTAAATTTTTTGAAGGATAAAATTAAAATTTTAAAATTTGTTAGGATGGGTATCTAATTCTAAAGGAATTCTTTTTAAAAGCGACTAAAAACAGAAGTAGTGAATGAATGTGGTTTAAAAAGTAATGGTTAATATTCACAATCAATTTTATCAAACACAAAAAGTGGTTAATATTCTTCCACAATCACTTTAACGACGCTCTCAAAATCAATCCCATAAACGCATCCTCAATCTCATTGTATTTTTTAGTGAATTTATGTTTAGTGGGTTTGTTTCAATGTGCTCATAAATTGAGATCTAACTTTTGAATTTGTTTATCAAACACATACAACTTAGTTACGTTCTTCATTATTAAAAATCTTCTTTTCAAATTCCTATATTTCAAGTAGGGGTGTGCAAAAATCGACCCAAATTGATGAACCAGACCAACCTAAACCAAACCAACTGGTTCGGTTCAATTTTTTTGCTATTTTCAGTTTCTGCAATTCATCCAATTTAAAAAACGGAATATTTCAGTTTGGTTCACTGTTTACATTTTTAAAAATTAAATAAAACCCAACTTAACCAAATTATTAATAACTTTAAATTATCAGCCCAATCTAAATAGTAAGCCCATAAAAAAAGTGCTCTAAAGTAGCCCAACCCATTAATTACCTTTAAATTACCAATCCAATCCACATTCAAGTTTTCTAGGTTTTCTATATTCTTAAACCCTAATTTTCGTTAACTTCCATATCTCCCCCTCTCTTGCATTTTCCACCGCTTTCTCTTTCACCTCTCACTCTTCTTCCTTACTCTCTCATCTTACATGGTCATGATCTACCGTCTACGCACCTTCTTGCCAAAGCCTTGTCACCACCCTTATCTCGTCAATGTCGCCGTCACTGCCCCTTACCTTGTCAGTGCGGCCACCACTCTTCCTCTTTCACCATTGTCGTTGTCACTCTTCCTTCGTCATCGTTGTTGGTGCTCTTCCTTCGCCATTGTTGCCGTTCACCATTTTCTCACTATAGACGATTTGTCTCACTCGTTGTCCATCTCTCCCTCACACTTTCTCTCCCATCATCTATGGGTTGGCTATGAACTTTTTTGGTTTGTTTAAGAAGAAGATATATATTAAATAAATTTCTTTTAAAAAAAAGTTTAAAAATGAACCGAAATGTTTAGAACCGAAACCGATTAGTTCGATTTTAAAACCAAAATCGAAAAAAGTTTGGTTTGCTCGGTTTGGAACTCTTTAGAATCAAAGGGTATGGTTCGGTCATCAAATTCGGCCAAAACCAGACCGAACCGAACTGAGCACACCCCTAATTTCAAGCATCAACTAGACACACTCTAAATTTCTCTCCCCTTATTTTGTTATAGCAATTCACGTGTTGGGTTTTGTATTGATGTGAACTCATATATCAGTTCAAGTTTTTGAGTTTAATAGTGATTTAACGTACAATATTACAACAAATTTCACTTCTTTTCTAAGCAATACAAATATGGGGTGGGAAATTAGGAATTCAAATATTGACTTATACGAAAAAAATTACTAATACTTCAACTAATTTAGTTATGTTGATATTAATTTTTCTTCTTTAATTAATTTTGATAGTCCACTGGTTTTCATTCCAACAAGAAAAAGGAAGTGTTAGGTATATGTTAAGAATATTAAATACTTTCCTAATATATTTATGCTTAACTAAGTTTTTGAAACTAGCTATGATGGCAAGATGTTCTAACACTTCAAGAAAATGTGAATACTACAACATAAAATTTGTAGTGGTTGTACAACTGTTGCAAGGATTTATACAATTTTAGCAGTTTATAAAAGCAATTTTATAAATCTCTGCAATTATGTATATTGCAATAGTTAATTTGTAACACTTTGATTAACTGCTGCAAGAGTCTATATTGCAACAGTTAATGTACAACAATTCTAAAATTTGTTGCAATAAATGGATACAATTACAACAGTTAGTTCTAGGGAAGTATATAGTAGCAGTTATATTGGCAATAGTTCTAAAAGTGCTACAATAGGTTAATGCAATTGGAGCAAATATATTGCAACAATTTTATTCATTGTTGTAGGAGAGTCTATTGCAACAATTGTACAATCGTCACACGAGATTAATGCACTTGCCTCAGTTACATTGTAATATTTTTATTAACTGTTGTAGGGGTGTATATTTCCAACCGTTAGTTTATAAAACTTATGAAATCGTTGCAAATTTTTATACAATTGCAGCACTTATTTAGCAACATTTTTTAAAAACATTGAAAATTCAACATAATTGCGACATTTTGTGATCAACGTGAGTATATTTAAGGTATTGTATATATATAAATTGCTAATTTATAAAAAAAAATATATGTTTTTTTATTTAAAAAAGTTATTAACTATATTAATTACCATATTTAGAATTTTAGTTATAATTAATTTTATTTTAAAAATAAATATTAATATATAATATTGGCAATACAACATTAAAAATATTTTTATTAATTTTAAGAGAATTATGCAAAAAGTAAAAAAATAATGAAAATTAAGTTTATCTTTATTTGTATAATTTATTTTTTATAATATATGTATAATGACTAGTAAATATAATTTATTTAATCAAATAAATATGACTCAATGAAAGTGATATGTTGGCTTATTAATAAGTGTAAAACTAAATTTTTTTATTTCTATGGCAAGGTGGTTCAATTTTTATCTAAAATTTTTAGGGCATGTTTGGGAATGATTTTAGAAATAGTGGTTTTAGCGCAATTGATTTGTTTATAATTAATTTATTAAAAGTGATTTTCATACAATCATTTTAATGTTTTGTTCTACAATTTTAATAGTGATTTTCATACAATTAAAAGTGATTTTAAATGATTAAGGGCATGTTTGGGAGTGATTTAATTATAATTAATTTTGTAAAATGTTTTAGTTATAAATCATTTAATTTTTGGTTCCACACTTGTAAAAGTGATTTAAATTTAATTAAAATTATTTTTTAAAATGATTAATGTTTAATTTCAAAGGTGATTTTAGAATCATCAAATTACTAAAAAGAGTATTACATTTGAGATTAAAAATAATTAGAAGGTGGTAGACAAAAATTATACAAAAAGAACTAAAAATTAAGAGAGAAAAAGATATAAAGCTAGAGAAAACTTTCAAAGAGAAAAAAATGTTAGAGGCATGGAGGGATAAAAATTTTAGAGAGAGTGACAAAAAATTTAGAGAGAAAAATTTAATAGAGAGAGTGAAGATTCGAAGATAGAGAAATAAAATTCAAGAGATATACAAAAATTTTGGGGAGAATGATCAAAATTTTAGGGAAAAAAACTTTAATGAGGAGAAAAAAGTTAAGAGTCAGTGACAAAAAATTCAAGAACAAAAAGTTAGAATAAGAGATAAAAAAAATAAATTATAGAGAGAGGAACAAAAAAAATTACAGATAAAAAAAGTTAGAGAGAGCTTAAACCATTGAAGAGAAAAAAATGTGAGAAAATGAATAAAAATTTTAAAAAAAGAATAGAGTAAGAGAGACATTATAAAAACTTTAGAGAGAAAAAAATTGGCATTATGTAAACAATGACGAATGACTTCAATGGTGACGGTTTTGAGAAAACACTTTTTTTTTTGTTGTTAAAATACCATTTTGGTTTCTATACTTTGAGCTTTATTCCATTTTGGTCTCTATACTTTCAAATGTCCAATTTTAGTCCTTGTACTTTCAATAAAGCTTAAAATTGGTCCATACTATTAGTTTATGGTTAATTTTTCTTAAAAATAGTTAGTCTCTATTTGCTTTTCCTCTATAAATTTTGAAAAGATGTTCACATGGTGTATTTTCTTGTATTTAAATTATTGTTATTATTTAACCAATTTTGATAAAAATTAACTTCAAACTTGTCATAGGGACCAATTTTAAGCTTTATTGAAAGTACATGGACTAAAATTGGACATTTGAAAGTACAATGACCAAAATGGAACAAAGCCTAAAGTACAGGGACCAAATTGATATTTTAACTTTTTTTTTAATTTATGAATTTTTATAATCGCAACAAGTTATTTTTTTTAATATGAAATAATAGTCATTTTAAAAATAAAATCACCCACAATCACTTGACAAAAATTACTTGGGAATCACCTCCCGAGTGATTGGAAATCACTTGAAGTGATTTTGGATACTTCCAAAATCACTTCATCACCATTGCCAAACATCACAAATTTGAAAGAAAAGTGATTTTGGGCATTCCAAAATCACTCCCAACCATGCCCTTAATTTTATCAAACTGAATCATAGACTTAGATATGTTAAAAGTGCAAAAAATGTCTCACATTGGCTAGGTAAGGGAGAAATCCATAGAATATAAGTGAGCACAATTATCTCCATTGGTATGTAGCCTTTGGATGAAGCCAAAAGCAAAGTCATAAATGTTTATGCCCAAAGTGGACAATATATATACCATACAATTATGAAGATATGTGGCGTATCACTTGTCCTTAACAAGTGGGTATTAGCGTCATGATCTTAACGTAAAGACCGAATAGATAAATAGTGAAGCCTTATATAGTCATACAAAATTGTGGATGAAGGGGGAGATTAAAGGTGCAATTAATAGTTGGCGACACCAAGTCGCTTTCGTGGATAAATAAGGAGCATAAAGATTAAAGGTGCAATAAATAGTAAGCAACGTTAGATTCCTCAGTCCCAAGATAAAGGATTAAAGGTGCAATTAAACAGCCAACAATGTTAGATTCCTCTTACCATAAATCGCTACAAAAAGTATTATAGCTGTTAATAACCACTACAATAGCTCAATAAAATCGTGTGTTGCAGCGGCTAAAATCGCTACTATAGGAGGTACTTTTGCAACGGTTGGTAAAAGTTCACTTCCAACAGTTTTGACAATGCAATAGCTCAATAAAACCACTGCTATAGGGGTACTATTGCAACAGTTGGTAAAAGTTCACTTCCAACGATTTTGACAATTTTATAGTTCAATAAAACCATTGCTATAGGGGGTACTATTGCAACGGTTGGTAAAAGTTCACTTCCAACGGTTTTGACAATGCAATAGCTCAATAAACCCATTGCTATAGGGGGTACTATTGCAACGGTTGGTAAAATTTCACTTCCAACAGTTTTGACAATGCGATAGCTCAATAAAACTTCTGCTATAGGGGTATTATTGCAACGGTTGGAAAAAGTTCACTTCCAATGGTTTTAAAAAGTGTTGCTAGATCCCTCTTAACATTGCTTTTGCCAGAGGTTTATAAATCGCTGCAAAGAGTGTTGCAACGGTTAATAACCGCTGCGATAGCTCAATAAAACCGTTACTATAGGGAGTAATTTTGGAACGGTTGGGAAAAGTTCACTTCCAACAGTTTTAAAAAGTGTTGCTAGATCCCTCTTAAAACTACTTGTGCCAAAGGTTCATAAATTTTTGCAAAAAGTGTTGCAACGGTTAATAACCGCTGCGATAGCTTAATAAAATCGCTGCTATAGATCATGTTTCTCTACAATTAATATTGATATTCTACTTATTGGATTACTAAACGGTTGAGCCAACGAGTGAAAGAAATATTCATAATAAATTAAAAATATTAAATATGACCTAACCTATCGCCTTAAACTTCGGACTTTAGTAATGATTTAGGAGAATATATTGAAAGAAAATGAAATTTATTTTAATTTATAAACTTGAGTATTTAGGTACATGATTTAAGTATTTAACAACCTTTGTTTTGGTGGCTTTGACTTGTATTGTTTAATATTTATTATGATAAGGAATTGATATGCTTAACTTTGACAAAATGTATTTTGGTTTCAAATCATATTTCAATGGGATGGGTAAGCATTTATAATTTGTAGGAAAATTTAACTTTGACAAATTTGCAGAATATAGATGATTCCAATATTTGAAAAATATACAAGAAAGATACTTCTTTTGATAACGACTTTAACTAAATATTTAAAATTTTAAAAATTTGAAGGATAAGAATGGACTATATAATGTGGAAGGAAAGAAGTCTATATTATGTATCTGTTTTATTTCAATTCAGGTGACATTTTTTATAATGAAATAACGTGAAGAGATATATTTACCCAAAAAAAAAAATCCTTAAAGATAAAAATTGTCTCTTATTTTTCTTGGTTCTTTTTCCCCTTTTGGTGTTGATCCTAGGAGGTCTAGTAAAGACTGAGGACATTTTCGTCCTACAAAAAACCTCATGAGTTTTTTTTTTTTTTTTTTTAATATAATAATTAATTTACTTTTTATAATTATTATGACAGTTATGGACAAGGAAGTCTTTTACTTTAGTGAGAGGAGAGAGAAGAAATGTTATTTTAGATTTTTTTTTCTTTTTTTTGGTAATGAACAAAATATAAAATTCATATAGATATGATATGAGAATAGATTATTTAATAAAAAGGGAATAGAGGTTAAAAAAAAAAGGGAAAAAATCATTTTTAACCCTGAACTTTGCATGTTGTATTAATTTTAACCCTAAACTTTCAATTTCATCAATCTAAACTTCGAACTTAGCAGGTTGTATCAATTTTAACCCCAAACTTTCAATTTCATCAATTTAAACTTCAAACTTCACAAAGTGTATCAATTTACACTCTCGGTTAAGTTTTCATTTCAATCCTCATTAAAAAGGTTTCCCACACATGTCCAAAACCACGTTCTATAACAAATACATATTTGTTATTTTTTAATAAAAATAAATAAAATTGCTGAAGAAAATTGGAGTAGACTCGCCATAATGTTTTTCAATTTTAGAGCATGACTTTTTCTTCACTTCTTATTTTCTCTGATTTTGTTGATTTTTTTTTTCATTTCATCAATCAAGAGTTTTCCAATTTTAAGGTAGGATTCTACTCGATCTATCGACTTTTAGTAGAAACAAAGCTTATTTGTATCATATTTTTCCTCAATGGAGTACTCTCATTCTTGAATCGGTTTCCAATATTGTTTTTTTTTTTAATTTCTCATCAGTCTTGAGCTTGATTTGTCCTCCATTTGGTACCTCGTCGGAATCTTTGTCCCCTTCCTCTCTAGCATCGATGTCACTTTAATCCTACGTAAGACTGTCGATGAGGCTGATAAACTCGGCTATGACCAGTTCATTATGTTCATGGAGCCACTTTGTCCATCACTGTCTTTCATGTTCTCTCCTGCATTTTAGTCGAGCTTAAACTCCTCACCACCAAAGTCGACGAAACCGCCATGGCTTGTATCTTTGTTATACTCGTCGTTGTTGGTATCGACACCAAAAGCAAAGGGGAACACAAGAGTCCATTTGTTTTTGTATGGGTCCTACTTTTGAGAGTCACGTTTGTAGTTTTCATAATGGTGGCGACCCAATTTGGAACGATTTAATTATTTTTTGGTAAATTTTTTTAAAAAACAATAAACAAGTACATATCATACAACAATAAGTGGCTTTGGGCATATGTGAGAAACCTTTCTAATAGTGGTTGAAACGGACATTTAATCGAGGGTGTAAATTGATACATTTATTCAAGTTTGAGGTTTAAATTGATGAAATTGAAAGTTCAGGGTTAAAATTGATACAATTTGTCAAGTTTGAGGTCTAAATTGATGAAATTGAATGTTCATGGTTAAAATTGATACAACCTGCCAAGTTTAGGGTCAAAACTGATTTTTTTCGCTTAAAAAATGTTTGATATTTAAAATTGGAAATAAACTCACTAAAAAATAGGAAAATTGTCTATTTTTACCCCCTAAATTTGTCAAATTGTATCAATCTTCACTCTGAACTATCAATTTCATCAAATTAGACCATAAATTTAGATAAGCGTTGCAATTGTTACCTATATTTAATTTTCGATAATTCACCAACTAATTTTAACAAAATTCAATGCAAAAATCTCCATAAATTCACTAATTTTAATAATATCAAAATTTGTACAAATTTTGGTTTGATTAAGTCGACGAAACCGCCATGGCTTGTATCTTTGTTATACTCGTCGTTGTTGGTATCGACACCAAAAGCAAGGGGGAACACAAGAGTCCATTTGTTTTTGTATGGGTCCTACCTTTGAGAGTCACGTTTGTAGTTTTCATAATGGTGGCGACCCAATTTGGAATGATTTAATTATTTTTTGGTAATTTTTTTTTAAAAACAATAAACAAGTACATATCATACAACAATAAGTGGCTTTGGGCATATGTGAGAAACCTTTCTAATAGTGATTGAAACGGACATTTAATCGAGGGTGTAAATTGATACATTTATTCAAGTTTGAGGTTTAAATTGATGAAATTGAAAGTTCAGGGTTAAAATTGATACAATTTGTCAAGTTTGAGGTCTAAATTGATGAAATTGAATGTTCATGGTTAAAATTGATACAACCTGCCAAGTTTAGGGTCAAAATTGATTTTTTTTCCCTTAAAAAATGATTGATATTTAAAATTGGAAATAAACTCACTAAAAAATAGGAAAATTGTCTATTTTTACCCCCTAAATTTGTCAAATTGTATCAATTTTCACTCTGAACTATCAATTTCATCAAATTAGACCATAAATTTAGATAAGCGTTGCAATTGTTACCTACATTTAATTTTCGATAATTCACCAACTAATTTTAACAAAATTCAATGCAAAAATCTCCATAAATTCACTAATTTTAATAATATCAAAATTTGTACAAATTTTGGTTTGATTAAGTCGACGAAACCGCCATGGCTTGTATCTTTGTTATACTCGTCGTTGTTGGTATCGACACCAAAAGCAAGGGGGAACACAAGAGTCCATTTGTTTTTGTATGGGTCCTACTTTTGAGAGTCACGTTTGTAGTTTTCATAATGGTGGCGACCCAATTTGGAATGATTTAATTATTTTTTGGTAAATTTTTTTTAAAAACAATAAACAAGTACATATCATACAACAATAAGTGGCTTTGGGCATATGTGAGAAACCTTTCTAATAGTGATTGAAACGGACATTTAATCGAGGGTGTAAATTGATACATTTATTCAAGTTTGAGGTTTAAATTGATGAAATTGAAAGTTCAGGGTTAAAATTGATACAATTTGTCAAGTTTGAGGTCTAAATTGATGAAATTGAATGTTCATGGTTAAAATTGATACAACCTGCCAAGTTTAGGGTCAAAATTGATTTTTTTTCCCTTAAAAAATGATTGATATTTAAAATTGGAAATAAACTCACTAAAAAATAGGAAAATTGTCTATTTTTACCCCCTAAATTTGTCAAATTGTATCAATTTTCACTCTGAACTATCAATTTCATCAAATTAGACCATAAATTTAGATAAGCGTTGCAATTGTTACCTACATTTAATTTTCGATAATTCACCAACTAATTTTAACAAAATTCAATGCAAAAATCTCCATAAATTCACTAATTTTAATAATATCAAAATTTGTACAAATTTTGGTTTGATTAACCCATAAATTAACCATTCAATAACCTAGTCAAAACTCACAAATTTTAACAAAAATTTAGCTCTAATATTGTTTTTCTTTGAAATCCTATCAATTCTATATCATACATATGTTTTATAATTCATTAAACGCATATTAGAATATTTTTTTACAGATCAAAGTGGAAATTTTGTAATTTTTTTAAAAATTTAAGATTAAAATTGCTACACTTACTTAAGTTTGAGGCACAATTTAATGTAATTGAAAGTTTATGGTGAAAATTGATACAACTTAACAAGTTTAGGGATACAATTTTATTTTTTTTCCTCAAAAATATCATCTTGCTTTCTAATTTCAAATATTTACATTTTAATTCAAAAACTAAAAAATAAATTAAATTAGCAATAAATGGCTAAAACAAAATAGGAGCCAGTGTTTGGTTGTTTAAAATTGGGGGGGGGGGGGTCTTTGGTATGTGGGGATTGTGAGTGTAAACCATCAAAATATATGATGTCTGGAATAACATGAGGTTCTTTGGTGCGTTAGAATGAAATTTGCAAAATACAATTTATTATTTATTTAGTTGAACAAATATAGAGGTTGGAGGTTGAACGTTTACTTAGTATCTATTGAGCTATGCTTGAATTAATAATTTAAAATTTTATTTATTGGTTGTATGGTATCTAAGCTTTAATTATAATATTTTATATAATAAAAAAGAAATAAGTAAAGTGAAGGGACCGAAATAGTCACTTTTTAAAATTATATGGATCAAAATGGACATTTTAAAAATATGTAGACTAAAATGAACAATATTTTCAACTAAGAAGTTAGAAGTATGAATCCCAACCCCAAATGTTATTGAACTAAAAGAATTAAAATTAAAAGTGCATAATTAAAATTAAAGAAATTGGATTGAGGGATTAATTTGAATATTAATTATTTGTAATAATTAATATTAGGATATCAATTCCCATTAATAACCTAGGTTTAGGACGGTCATTCCCTCTCCTCCATTACCACAAATGCCAAATGCTTCTTTTTTTTCTTTTTAATTTTATTTTTAATATTGAGGAGTAAATGTAGTTTTGGTTGGTAATCTTTTATCCATTAATTTCAATGCAAAATTTTTTACAGACTTTTCATTTTGGTCTTTTAAATTTTAAAATCTGAATTAATAGTATGTTTAGAATAACTTGTGGAAAAAAGGCTTTTTTGAACAAAATTGATTTTTCTATAAGCAACTTTCAAAATTTTAATAACTTAAAGTGTGTTTGGTATAATTTATTGAGTTGAGTGATTTTATGTGATCAAATGTGGTTTTTAAAAAACTCTTAACAAATAAAAAGTGCTTTCAAAAAAATTGGATGAATTAAAAACCTTTTTTGAATAAACACGTGTAACTTGATAGATGAAATATCCAAAAATGACTTTGAATTGATTAATTGAAAAACCTTAAAATACGTAATAAAAAATAAAAAAAAATTTATAATTAATAAAATCACTTTTGAATATAGTGTAACCAAACAAATTTGTTATTTAAAATACTTTTGAAAAAAATGTAAGATATAATGACATTTTTATTGAAAATATTTAAACTAAAAGGTATTTTAAACGGAGTTTAAGTCTTCCCAACTCTTAATTGATAATCTTCTCTAGGTCTAGGGTTCTGAATCTCTCTTAATTCATTCAATTCAAAAAGTCTTCACTTACATATATGTAAAAAGAAACTTCTAATTAATTTCTACTTTTTCTAAGTAAATCAAACTTTCACTAAGTATGATTTTTAATTAAAATTTTAGCATTAAGGTCAAGATTTTGAAAATTAGATGACAAAAATAGAAAGCGGATAAGATTGAACATATAGCATTCAAAAACCTAGGGGAGAAAATGAAAAAAAAAAAAAGTGAGAGACCGAACTACATTATTTTTTTAAGTTCAACAATTATGGGAGTGAGGATCAAATCATCGACTTTAGGATGATAATTGGTGTTGTATCTATTGAGTTAGGTTTAAATTTGACAAAGATCGAATTATAGTTAAACCTATCATTATCATTTTATTACTATATTAAAAGATAAAAAGTTGAATAATCATTTTTGGACAATTACTCTTTAATTGATATTTCAATAATGTCATTGATTAATTATTATTTTTATTTTGATTAATCAATTATGTAATTTATCTTTATCTTGATTGTATTAAAAGGAGGAATAGTTGAGACTTATTTGTCTTTTATATAAATTTAAAATTTAAAATATTACCTAGGTCCCGTTTGATAACCATTTAGTTTTGATGTTTAAAAATTGTGCTTGTTTTTTCACAATTTCTTTATAATGGTTTTCATTTTCCTTAAGGAAACATTTGAATTTTTAGTCAAATTTCAAAAATAAAAATAAGTTTTTATAAACTACAGCCCCATACCATTTGGTTTTTAGTTTTTTTTTTAATTTTATTTTTGAAAATTGTATTTCATTTCTCACAATTTCTTTACAATGATTTTCATCTTTCATAAGAAAACATTTAAATTCTTACGGTCCGTTTGGATCACAAATATTATTTCATGAATATGAATATTAAATATCCTAGATTTAAATATATGAGATTTAAATGTTTGGGATAATAAATGTCTATGTTTAAATATGCATGATAATTAATGTCTGGGAATTAAATATCTGTGTTTGGATATGCATGATAATATTTATTTTTATTTTGCAAGTTTTGTTCTTGAGATTTAAATAATATGTTTATGAATTAATCCAAAAAATTTTAAAAATGACAGAAAAATTGTAAAAATCTTATTTAAGTGGAAGTTTTTTTTCCTTATATTATTATATGCATTCTATACAAATAAAAGTATTAAAATTCAATCATGTTTAAGAATAAAAGTTTCAACTATGAATTTTCTACCTAATTTTCTTTCCTCTTTTATCTTTAACATTTTTGCTTTTATCAATAAGCCTTAAACTTTATTAAAATAATTTAAAATCAAGATATATTTTTCATTTAATTATCAACGAAAATTTGGAGTTATCTTTTTGGAATGGAGGTAAAATAAACATATAAATCTTAATGTATATATTTTTAATTTAATTAGATAATAAACATATCAAAACCATTAAATATTCCATGTCCACCTTTTATCTCTCTCATAATAAAATAATATATATTAAATTATTATATAGGTTTTGATTATGGAAAAAATAATATAAAACAACTAAAATTAATTTACACATTAATTAATAAGTACTTTTCTCTCTCCTCTTCATTTCCTCGAGAAAAAAGCCCTAAGTAAAAAAGTCTCATCTTCAAGAAACATTCATGAAGATGAAACAAACATGAGTTTTTTATATCATTGCCAAAATCCATCTCAAAATTAGTAAAACAAACAGGACCTTAGCCAAATTTCAAATAAAAATAACTTTTTTTAGTTTTCAAAACTTGGTTTTAATTTTGAAAACATTTGTAAAAAGTAGATAATAAAACAAAAGAAAGCCATAAGTTTATATGCTTAATTTTCAAAAATAAAATGGTTATCAAACCGGATCTATTTTTTTTAGTTTTCAAAAATAGCTTGGATTTTGAAAACATTTGTTAAAAATAGATAACAAAATAAAAAATCCTATACGTAGAAGTAGTGTCTATAAGTTTAATTTTAAAAAATCAAATGATTATCAAATGGCGAAAGTAATTTATATATGATTTATTCCATTATATTTTTTAAAAATTAAAATAAAATTAAAATGAATTACATTAAATTTAAATTGTTTTTGAAATCTAAATCAAAATTTAAAATCTTATGTTGATTTTTCAAGTTTGGCCAAAATTTCAAAGGTGTATATGTAAAACTAAGTGAAAATTTTCTAGTTTTAGCAGATAAGTAAAACTGAGAAGGTTTGTTTAGAGAGGAAACGTGCATTATATAGGAACTTTAGTTTAAAAGCAACCAAAAGAAAATGCCTTAAATTCTAAAACTCGATACTATACATTTGCAGCTAGCTAATTACTATTTAAGCCAACATCATATCAAACACCAAATAGAAGATTAGATATCTCTTTTAATGTGGTGCATATGCTCCTTGTACCTACCCTTTACTGTGAAACCCTTCCAATCCCTTCTCACAATATCCCAAATAAAGATACTTCAAATTAAATATTGTTCTATAAGGACTTTAACAAATAAGTTATATGCATTTTTCATAACTAAAACGCCTAGCCCAAAATAAAATATAATGTAATAAAACTCATGATTAAATGAATTGTGTATATATGTCTATTTCTAGTTTCTCATTAATTCTTACCAACCCTAATCAAGAAAATAGAAGATTTGGTATCTAAATTTTTTTGATAGATTCATTTAAGCTCAACATCTTAAATTAAACATGGCTACAACAGTTTAAAATAATAATCACTGTATCTTAACCTTAAAATAGATTTGATTTCCTTTTTTTTTAAGATTATGTTTTCTTTGGCCCACGTTGGACTAAAATAAAGTGACAAATATTCAAGTTAAGTGGAGAGTATGATCTTAAAGCAATAAACATGATATGAGTTAAACCTAGCATATAATAATAATAATAAGGTTAAAAATTACAGATTAGTCATTGAATTTTAGAATTGTGTCTAATTCCCTAAACTTTAAAAATTGTATAATAGGTTGACAAAAGCTCTATTTTTCTTTGCCTATGTCTATGATCTCCTTTTGTGAAGAAGTTATCTCAATCAACCCATCGCTCAAAAAGGTCTGTAATTTTGGTTCTAACATATCGTCTTCACGGCTACTTTGTGGAACCTTTGGATTGAAAGGAACAATCGCACTTTTAGCAACATCAGTAGATATCATACGCAAATCTAGGATGACATCATTGCTTTGGTCGCTTCTTGGTCGACAAAATTCAAGTTCTTCACTAATTATGATGCAGTCAGTATTGATTTAAATTTGCGTATTTTCATATAATTTGCTACTTATTCTCTATTGTATGTTCCTCAAATACGTTCAATAAATCAAAGTATCCCCCTTTCTTAAAAAAATTGTCTAATAGGTCCTTAATCTATTAGATATTTTTTTAAAAAAATGATGGACTTAATTAGACACAAAATCGAAAGATATTGACCTACTAGTGGAGGTTCAAGCATCTGTCAAACACAAAATTGAAAGTTTAGGGACTTATCAGATAAAAAATTAAAAGTTTAGAAATATATTAGAAATAAAATTAAGAGCTTAGACACCTATGAAATGCAAAATTGAAAGTTTATGAATCTATTAGATACAAAATAAAAAGTTTAAAACCTTATTAGACATTTTTAAAGTTCAGAGACCTCTATGAGACACTTTTTAAAATTCATGGACCCATTTGACACAATCCTAAAAAATCATAGTCTAAACTTAATTATAATTTAACCTAAAAGTAAATATATGAGTAAAAAAATTGAGTCAAAGTACCCCTCACACTCAATACGTTATTAATATACTCATATCGTGTATGCCTATAAAGTTGAAAACTCATGACCCAACATATCAATTTAGAAAAAATCAAACACAACCAAAGAATCATCTTACTATACAAACATAAATCAAAATTGACCAAAGTCAAATTGATCGCGATGTTCTCAAACTTATTGAAATTGTACGAACCCGAACCGATTGATATTAATGAACCGAATCGAAAAGACTCGTTTTGTTTGGGGTTTTTTTTCTTGGATAGCTTAGTATAAACCCCACATTGTACAATCTGAAAAGTGTACTTTCCTAATTCCTAGCAACATGCTTCCAATGAAGAAATGGTCAGCGTTTTTTAAGTTCTCATTGCATCCATATGTCCCACTGCTAGATTTTTCAAAGTTTTGGTCAAAGTTTTTAAAAATTGATTGCAATTACCCTTCATCTTATTATTTCTTTGCTTCCTAGTTCCTTCAATACATATACATAATTGACATTTGAGGATTTTTTCTTAAGGCAAAACTGAATTTTCAAAACTATGTGTTTTAGAAATGGGACCATATCCAATTAATTTTATAGCTATATTTCAACCAGTCTATGATACCATGTGTACCACCTCTTGTTATACGTTATAGGGATTGGCAACTTGAGTACCCATTTGGTGACTTAGGCAATTAGAAATGTTCAAAAAAATGAGGTATTAATTAAGCCGGTAAGTTAAATATTATAGAAGGAAAAAGTTGGCATTACCAATATAAGTATAGTTCAATAGTTAAAACATCTACTCGTCATCAATTTGAGCATACTCGGCTGGTTAAAGATTTTGAATTCTCACTCCCACATATATATTGTTGAACCAAAAAAAAAAAAAACATCTACATCTTTCCTTAATTTCAAATGTTCAAATTCCTATCCCAAATACGCATATCTAGCCTCTTTTTTTTTAGTTGATCAGAAAATGTACGGTGGAAAATTGTATCATCAACCTTAGAGAAGACAAATGTATTCTTATTCACTGAACTATACCGAATTAGCAACAATCTTCTAGCTTTAATTACCCTTTCAATTGTTACCCAAAACAAAGATTCAAGTGATCTTCAATCGTAAAGATCTAAATAGAGTAAATAACCTCGTAGTTTGCATTAGAACAAACAAATTATATGTACAATCAAGAGAGAAAAATAAAATCATGATTTCACCATGAACAAAGAATTTAGAGGGTGGTGGCCACATTAAATAATTTTTTCAAAAACACCCCTCTACTTTGTTTTGTTTTTGTTTTCAAAAAGTATACAAATGATAAATTAGATGATTTTTCCATATCCACCTCAAAATTACTTAGCCTCCTTTTCCTCTTAGCCAAAAAATTGACTCATCAAATAGTCAAACTACGTGTGACATTAAATTGCACATAGAAAAAACAGACCCAGTAAAAGGCTGACTGAAGCAACAAAAAAAATGGCAAAATACGTAAATAAACCATTGACCAAGGGCAATAACAAACCAAAAATCCTATAAATAATTCTCAATCTATGCTTTTTCAAACAGTTCCAAAAACCAAACCCAAAACACAACCAAAAAACATGGCATTATCCACTTCCCTCTTCTGCCTCAAAGCCCTCTCCCTCTTTTTCCACCAAATTTTCTCTAAAAAATCCCGACTCGCCACTGCCGCCGCTCACCGGAAGTATCAAAAACACCAATCTCAGGCGAAACTCCCCAGCGCCGGCGATGGCAAAGTTCTAATCTTTAACGTCGAAGAGGCTTTATTGAAACCCTCCTCTCCATTTTTCTTCTCTTATTTCATGTTGGTGGCTTTTGAAGCCGGTGGGGTCCTCCGTGCGACAGCTCTGTTGATGTCGTACCCTTTGGTCCGACTTGTCGGCCAAGAAATGGGGTTGAAGATTATGGTGATGATTTCATTTTTTGGGGTTAAAAAAGACACCTTTAGAATTGGGTCATCAGTTTTGCCTAAGTTCTTCCTAAACGACGTCGGATTGGAGGCCTTTGAGGCTTTGAAAAGAGGAGGGAAAAGAATTGGGTTTAGCAATTTTTTTCCACAAGTTATGATTGAGAGCTTTTTGAGAGATTATTTGGAGGTTGAGGTTGTGCTTGGGAGGGATTTGAAGGTTTTTTGTGGGTATTTTGTGGGTTTGATGGAAGAAAAAGTGAAGGTTTCTTCATTGTCTCATTTGGTTGATGAAGAAAAAGAAGAAGAAGGAGGAGAAAAAGAGAGTAATGGGTTTCAAAAGAATAGCAATTTGATTGGGATTTGTGGTTCTCAAAAGGGTTATGATTTTCACCTCCTCTCTTCCCTTTGCAATGTAAGTACTTTTTTTACCCTAATTTATTGTGTCTTTTTGTTTTTGCTAAGAGTTCAATGACATGTGAAGATGAAGGGATTTGAACTTGGTTGAAGATTTTTTTAACCAATTAAGTTATGCTAAGATTGATGAAAATTCTATTTTATACCTTTGTTTTTTAGCCTTTAATTTAGTTCGTTCAACTTTTACTTGTATCTCACGTATCTAAGAAAAAAATTGAAATTTTATCGTTAATTTAAGCTTATGAAAACTATTCGAATCATATTTATGTTTTTTTTAATTTGTTAGTTTATTCATGTTTTAATTGTGATTTTGAAATTTTTGTCTAGCTTTTGAATTTTGGTTTGGGACTTGATAACATTTTTGAGATGCGTTATGGAATAAAGAAAAATATTAGTAAATGAGTATGATTTTTCAAAATAGGAAATGAAATACAAAGACATTATCAACATAGGTTCAAATGATTTATATGATACGTTGTATGGAAAAATATTGATTTGGTATATATTTGAATAGTTTTTTTGACTTCTTAAAAGGAAAATGAATAAATTATTATATCTATCTAAATATATTTCGTCCCTAAATTCTTTTGGATTGATTTTGATGTTTATATGTTCAATTATTTTTGCTCTAAAAAAAACTTTTGAGTTATCATTTTTGGATTTTTTTTTTAATAATTTTTTGGTTGTCTAAGATTTTTTTTCTTCTCATATTCATCTAATTTATTATGAGATAACACACTTATGGATAATATTTGAGCTTTGTTTTTTTGTTTTTGGGAAAGGTGGCTAATATTTGAGTTTAGTAGCTGTTAAAGTCAAATAATTGTTTCCTTCATTAAATAAAGTTAATTAAATAAGTTTTTCAATGTACGAATTGAAAGAAATAAATTTTCAAATTGAATTATGATTTACACGTATATATATGGATATGCGTGTTAAATAAATCACTATCATGTACTAATGTGAATAGTTTTCCTCTTCTTTTATCTTTTTTCTTTTCTTTAATTTTCAGAAAACATTGAATAGTTTTTATGAATGATTAATTTGAATCAGGTTATGATTATTAGTCTAAGTTCTTCAGCCCATAAATTAAAGTTTAATTATAAAATTCCTACAAAATAATTTTTAAAAATATAATATTCCATGAACTTTTTATTATATAGTTAGTAACATGTCAACAACTACCTATACTTCAAAAAAATGATGAAACAATATATTAAACTAACATTCCTTTATATTCTAACTGTCTAGTTTAGAAAATAATAATCACATTTAATAAGTTGATACATCAAAATAAATTATACAAACAATAATCAAATCATCCCCACCCTATCTTATCTTTAGTATTTTAGATTTAGATATACATTAACAATTTAACATCTACCAAGTCTAATAAATAATAAACTATGCATAATGGATTTATATTGATGGAATTTTATGTTCTAGACTCTTTCAAATTGGTTATGATTTTAAAATATTTTTAAAAAAATAGGTTAGAAAACATAAAATAAACATTTATTATGATCATAATATTATTATAATACATTTTTTTTAATAAAAAAAAGTCTTTTACAGATTTGTTTCTGTTTTTAAAAATCAAATGAGAATTCTGAAAAAAAAAAGTTTCTTCTTTTTCTTTATTTTAAATGATTAAGGTAGTATATTCGTGAAAGAATCAAATATATATCATATATATCTTTCCTATCTTGTCATAAATAGTTTAGGTATACATTTACATCTCCAAGTCACATCACACATTAGTGAACATCCCAAAAAGCATTTCAATCCTAAGTTTTTATGTTGTAACTTGTAAATGAGAGCCTAATTCCTAATAGTTTAAAAAGAAAACCAATACTCATATTTAATAAGCAATTTTGAATAATTCCCAATCTTTGTATAAATAATATTTTTCAAAGTGATCATAGCATATATAAATGAATACATGTTATTGAAGTACAATATAATTAATACTGATCAGAAAATGGTTGTTGTGAATAGGAAATGTATGTGATTAGTGAAGCTGAGAAGAAAAGGTGGAAGAGGCTTCCCAGAGAGAAATTTCCAAAGCAATTGGTGTTCCATGATGGAAGGCTAGCTCTAACCCCAACTCCTTTGGACACTCTTGCCCTCTTCATGTGGCTCCCTTTTGCCCTAATTCTTGCCCTCATTAGAATCTCTGCCTCCATCTTTTTGCCTCATAATTTATGCATTCCCTTCAATGCCTTCACTGGATTGCTCTTCACTGTTTCAATCTCCACCAAGAAAACCAATTCCATTAATGATCAAAATTATAACCAAGATCTTCTGTATGTTTGCAACCATAGAACACTTCTAGATCCTCTCTATATCTCAATTGCCTTGAAAATCAACAACTCTTCCACTGTCACCTATAGTCTAAGTCCAGTCTCAGAATTCTTCTCACCAATCCCAACCGTCAGATTAACTCGAAATCGCGATCGGGACGCAGCCCTGATGGCGAAGTTGCTGTCGGATGGCAACTTGATTGTTTGTCCTGAAGGAACCACTTGTAGAGAGCCTTATCTCCTTAGGTTTAGCCCTTTGTTCTCAGAGGTTAGTACCAAAATAGTTCCTATAGCAATTGACACACATGTTTCTATGTTTTATGGCACAACTACAAGTGGGTTCAAGTGCTTTGACTCAATTTTCTTCTTGATGAATCCTTCACCATCTTACACTATTAAGAAGTTGGACATGGTTGATGGACAATTGTTTGCATCACATGATCATGATCAAAAATCCACAAGGTTTGATGTCGCCAATTGTGTGCAAAGTCAGATTGGTAAGGCTTTGGAATTTGAGTGCACAAAACTTACAAGGAGAGATAAGTACTTGATTTTGGCTGGCAATGAAGGGATTGTACATTCAACATAGTGCAAAACAGAAATATTTGTAACAGATCATTAATTATTTCATGTATTTATATGAGATCTATTTTATATGCTTATATAGATAGATATATATTTTATTTGATACTTTGCATGTATATGATATATATACACAAGCATTATTCGAGAATAATTGTTAATTGTATCCATTTTTCCATTAAGTGAATTTGGAGTTTGAAATTTTGTAGACGATGTTAGTTATTTTATATTTATTATAATAATTTGATGCATTTAATTGTCAAAGAGACTTGAAAAATGCAACAATGGTTTTTTATTTTATTTTTGGAGAATATTAAAATTCAAATAAAATAGCGGACGTTCGAAAGGGATTGAGGTTACTGATGCCTTGAGAAAGTCGCTTACCTTAGTTGGAATAAAAAAATTCAATTAATGATTTTATTTTAAATTATTTGTCTTGTTTGGAACTAGAAAAAATTGAAATTAATGAAATTAATTTTTTTTTGTTGGGATATTTGCTGGAAAGAAAATATATAATTTTTTAATATAGGCTAATTAAAACATGACAAAGTTAAATAAATAATTTATCTCAAAATTCTATAAAAAGTCTCACGATTTCAAATAATTTTTTTTAGTTCAATAACATTTGGGAGTTGGGTGATTCGAACCAACATTTGTCAAAGGTTCATGTAAATTATCATTAAGTTATACTCATTTTGGCTTCAAATCATTCTATTTTTGATGTAATAACAAACAACAAAATTCATCAAAATTCGTTAGAATTTTTTTTTTCATACAATAGGGGTTGGGAGATTCGAACCACAGACCTCGTTGTCGTTAATACATTTAATATGCCAGTTGAGCTATATTCTATTTGGCTCGAAATTCGTTAGAATTTGAAATCACAACACTCTATCAATGTCATAAATTTTCATTCTCTTTGGTCCCTTTCATATAACAAATGCTAAATGTTAATAGAGAAGGGATCCGATTGGGCCCCTTTTCCCTTTATTGGGCCGTATTAAAGCCCATATAAATTGGGCCAGGCCCTAAGCAATTTAAGCGGCCCAAAGTTCTGTCGGCGAAGGTAAAGTTCAACTCTAATTAATCAGAAATTGGGGGACTGGTTGTGTAATTCTGGAAAGTTTCATTTTCTTCTTAATTTTTATTTATTATAGTATAACTAAGCCAAGTTTCATCGTCTCTTTTCCTCCCTCGAATTAGGGTTTCGGAATTTTGCCAGAGCCAAAACCAGACCCCTTCAATCGCTCTTCGAAGAAAGCGAGCTCCGACCAGGTCCTGTCTTGCTCTGGAGGTAGAATCCAACTCTTTCTTCTGCTATTTCAATAGTTCTGTGCCGGCAAGGTTTTTGATGGGTGCGGAGAGGAAGAGGAAGGTCAGTTTATTTGATGTGGTGGACGAGACCTCGGCCTCCGCAAAGATTAACAAATCGAACGGCGGAGGAGCGGCGTTAAACAATGGCGGTGGCAATGCGGGCAATAGTCTGATCAACAGGTGGACTGGGAGGCAGTTCTCGCAGAGGTACTATGAGATTTTGGAGAAGAGGAAGACTCTGCCTGTTTGGCATCAGAAAGAGGAGTTCTTCCAGGCTTTGAAGGGCAGTCAGTCTTTGATTTTGGTTGGTGAGACTGGTAGTGGTAAAACAACTCAGGTTAGTTGGGGATAGCCTTCTAATATTTGTTGTTATAGATGATTGGTTGTTGTAAGAGGGCAAGTTACCTTAGAATTATTTGTAACTTGCTTTTTCTCTTGGATGCACGTAGTTAGTTTTTTTTCTTTTATTTTGATTCTAGGGGACAATTATTTTGTTTTTTTTTTTTTTTTTGTGATTCTTTAGGTTTTGTCAAGCCATTGCCAGATTATATTAGGGGTGCTTTGGGTAGAATGACCTTTACTTTGTAGTTTGATTGTGGTTTGCTTTTTCCGTTTTAAATGCTCGGACTATATCCTATTTTAGTCCTGAACTCTCATTTTAACCTGCCTTAGTTCTTAATTTGCGAATATTCTATTGCACCAGAATATATGAACTTGTCCCTTCCTTGAGAAGGGAACAAAATATCGGAGGACTCCGAATTTTGCTTAAAAAATTTAATTTACTGTCATTTAATTTCTCTAATATCTATGATAAAAATCTAGCTGGGCACCGACTAAAATATATACTTGAGCCACGCGTTGTTGAGTATGGTATATTAATTGGTTAAGAGTTATGTTTAATGCAATGTGGAAAGTTCTTAGGTTTAAGCTCTTAGATCACTTGAGGATGGGGCCAAGCGGCTATTGTGGTTATTTATTATAATTATTCTTTTTATTAGGGTTTATAAGGTACTACTAATAGTTATTTTTGGCAATTATAACTTCTTGGTTGTTTCCATGGTGCTCGAGCTTGAGAAACTTATTGCTTTGTGGAAGTCATTAGACTTGTGGAAGTAGGTGTGAAATGATATATTTTAATGTTTGTGATTTTTTTTTGTTCTGTTGTTATTGTATGAAATTTTTTTTAATTTGATTCTTGAAATCTGGGCTTGGAGTTCTCAGAAAATTCGTTTGCTTTTTAGTTAAACTCTGTCTGATGGGTATTTGGTTTGAGATATTCTCTTTGTTATTCTGATTTCTATTATGGTGATTATGCCTGTTACAGATTCCTCAATTTGTTTTGGAAGCCGTTGACCTGGATAGTCCAGATAAACGTAAGAAGATGATGATTGCATGCACTCAGCCTCGTAGAGTGGCAGCAATGTCAGTTTCTCGACGTGTTGCTGAAGAGATGGATGTGACTATTGGAGAAGAGGTGGGTTACAGCATCCGTTTTGAAGACTGCAGTAGTGCCCGGACAGTTTTGAAGTAAGCTCATTCTTCCCAATACCTGCTCATCAGTGTTATTGCCTCTCTTTCCATTCAATGGTTTGAAATTTTATTCTTTACTTGATTGTTAATTTGTTGTACTTTCTATGGGTGGCAGGTATCTGACTGATGGTATGCTTTTAAGAGAAGCAATGACTGATCCTCTTTTAGAAAGGTATAAGGTAATTATTCTTGATGAGGCTCATGAAAGAACATTAGCAACGGATGTTCTTTTTGGGCTTTTGAAAGAAGTTTTGAAAAATAGGCCTGACCTAAAGCTCGTTGTCATGAGTGCTACACTTGAGGCTGAAAAGTTCCAGGGTTATTTTAATGGTGCTCCACTTATGAAAGTTCCTGGTAGGCTTCATCCAGTGGAAATATTTTACACACAGGAACCTGAAAGGGACTATCTCGAAG
This sequence comes from Trichosanthes truncata, assembly GCA_033996785.1. Lineage (NCBI taxonomy): Eukaryota > Viridiplantae > Streptophyta > Magnoliopsida > Cucurbitales > Cucurbitaceae > Trichosanthes > Trichosanthes truncata. The sequence goes on from MU867259.1 coordinate 51,359,938, forward strand.
CTGCTATTCGAACAGTTGTACAGATTCATTTGTGTGAACCTCTAGGTGATATACTTGTTTTCCTGACTGGTGAGGAGGAAATTGAAGATGCATGTCGCAAGATAAATAAAGAAATTGCAAACCTCGGGGACCAGGTAGGGCCTGTGAAAGTGGTGCCTTTATATTCAACTCTTCCTCCAGCTATGCAGCAAAAGATATTTGAACCTGCTCCACCTCCAGTAAAAGAGGATGGACCTCCTGGAAGGAAGATTGTGGTCTCCACTAACATTGCAGAGACTTCATTGACCATAGATGGCATTGTTTATGTCATTGACCCTGGTTTTTCAAAACAGAAAGTTTATAACCCTCGTGTACGTGTTGAATCATTATTGGTATCTCCTATATCAAAGGCTAGTGCACATCAGAGATCGGGTCGTGCTGGAAGAACTCAGCCTGGAAAATGTTTTAGACTTTACACGGAAAAGAGTTTCCAAAATGATTTGCAGCCACAGACATATCCTGAAATTTTGAGATCGAACCTTGCAAACACTGTTCTTACCTTGAAGAAGTTGGGGATTGATGACCTCGTGCATTTTGATTTTATGGATCCACCTGCTCCTGAGACATTGATGCGAGCTTTAGAAGTTCTGAATTATTTGGGTGCATTGGATGATGATGGGAACCTAACAAAGCTTGGGGAAATTATGAGTGAATTTCCATTAGATCCTCAGATGTCAAAGATGCTCGTTGTTAGTCCAGAATTCAAATGTTCAAATGAAATATTATCAATTTCTGCCATGCTTTCAGGTACTTCTGCCCTCTCTTTTGCAATTTTTTTCTTTTCCCAATTCTATCGAGTTCTATGTAGTGTGTACGCCAGATGCCCATAAACAATGGGCAGGATGCATCAAACTTGGATGCATTTTTATTGGCGTGGCATGTGTGCAGTATATCTGCCATGTCTTCTAACTAGTAGACGTACGTGATTTCACGTGCATGTTGTTAGAGCACAATTCTGTCAAATTAGGTTGTCATCAGCAACTATCTTCTCTGGTTCCATGCCCTCAAAAGGCATGTACCATAAGATTTCTCAGTCAGTGCTGATGTAGTTAGTTGCAGTTTCTCAGTATTATCTCATGAAGCAAATGGTCTCGTCTTGCATCTATGCATCTGCTGACCTTCCCTGGGCCTCCTCTGTGTGTGATTACCAATTTCTTTCTTAGTACCCAATTGCTTTGTCCGGCCTAGGGAGGCTCAAAAGGCTGCTGACGAAGCAAAAGCTAGGTTTGGCCACATTGATGGAGATCATCTAACGCTCTTGAACGTGTACCATGCGTACAAGCAAAACAGTAAGTATCTATGGTTCCGACTTTTAGCTGTCCAATTAAGTACGTTCAATTTTGATGTATTCCTAAAGTAATTATTGTGTTGCAGATGAGGATCAGTCATGGTGCTACGAAAACTTTATCAATCACAGGGCAATGAAGGCTGCAGATAATGTCAGAGAGCAACTAGTCCGCATCATGGCTAGGTTTAACCTCAAATTATGCAGCACAGATTTCAACAGCCGTGACTACTACGTTAACATAAGGAAGGCTATGCTTTCTGGGTATTTCATGCAAGTAGCTCATTTGGAGCGGACTGGACACTACTTGACAGTGAAGGACAACCAGGTATGGAGATGTCGTTCCTTTTCTTTGATATTTTGGTTTGCATTTTTGGGTATATGCTCTTTCCTGGTCTACTAACTCATGATAAATCCTCCACGTCCCTCCCATATTTGGGATTGACAAATCTGTTCTGCAGGTGGTGCACTTGCATCCATCAAACTGTTTGGACCATAAACCAGAGTGGGTCATTTATAACGAGTACGTCTTAACAAGTAGGAATTTCATCCGTACAGTGACAGACATCCGGGGTGAATGGTTAGTTCCTCTTGCTATAATGTTAAATACTTGGGTCCAGAGGCAAGTTTATTTGTATATTTGTGCGTATGCATACTTTGCTACACATGCAAGGTTTTTTTTTTCCTCTTTACTTGCACTAATAACTAGCTGAGTTGATAGCAACATTGATCAATTCCTCTTCGTGACACTTGTAATTATTTTAGAGGCCTTGATGGATTAACTCGCAAATGTCTTGTCCCAACAGGCTGGTGGACATAGCAGCACATTATTATGATCTGGAAAACTTCCCTCAATGTGAGGCCAAGCGTGTTCTCGAAAGGCTTTACAAGAAGCGGGAAAAGGATCGTGAAGAAAGCAGGAATAGAAAATGAGTTTTTTTCAGCTTGTACCATCTTCGAAGATTCCAACTTAGTATTCTTTTTCTTCTGAGGTGATGAGTGGGGGGCGTCCAAGAACCTTAATTGTTCTTCATCCAAGTTCGTCCATGGCGGATGACTACTATCATCAGTTTATGGACAACTATCAGCTGAGGAGCGGGAGAAATTGGTTGTATTTCTATACTGTTAAAGTAGGCCAGTGTTTTTAGGGTTATTATATAGTCTTGAAACAATATAACTAGGTTTTGATTTCCAACACATTGGTTTTTGATTGCTTTTTTGTTATTTTTATGTATGAAATCTCAAAAGTTAAGTGATCATAGCCCACGGTTTATCAACGCTGCAGAACAAACTTTTCATAAATGTACAACTGTCATTGAAACGGTGTAAATCCTGATTTCCTTTTCTACACTGCATTGGCACATTTTTGTAGACAAACTTAAAGCATGATCTAAGATGTTATGCTACACAGAAACTAAACATTGTCCAAATGGATGTTACGCATCAATGTCGAAAACTAAAGTTATAAGTTGTTATCATTAACTTCTAGTCTAGAACTACAATTCACAAAATGATCCTGAACATGACTGGCTGAGATCTATAGCTGAGTCGTATATTCACAACCGATATTGTCAAACTGTCTACAAGGGGAGGGCAGTTTGCTTTTCAAAATGTCGCTTAGTATCCTCGGTACATCCTCTGATGTTCTCCACATGTGATTGTAGCGTCTTGATCTCCAAATCTTTAGTCTCGATTTCCAGTTTGATTGATGACTGTCTCTTCTGCAGCTCTGTTATCTTCTGTTCAATAGCCTTGCTTTCTTCTGCAAGCTTAGTTTTGTTTTCAGTATGCTCCAATATTTTGTTCTCTGCTTCCTTTGATTCCTCCAGATATCGCATTTGAGTATCTTTGATAAATAGTAACTCATTCACTCGATTGCAGAGCATTGAAATATTGAACCCATGTTGCTCCAATTCAAATAGACTGGCTAACGTGCTTTCAAAAACATGTCTCGGATTATCAAACTGTAGTTTGGGTATCTTTTCAACCAAACTTGCGAACGTTACCATGCAACCGATAGCCAATCCTTCGCGGCATTCCTCCTTGTATGTACTTAGAGGGCAGAAATGAGGCATTTGTGGAATTAGCTTGAAGACTTCTAAAGAATCAATGGCACTCCAGACGGGTGAATTCTTTACAAAAGGCCAACCTTGATTCTTGTCCAGTGCATGGTCCTGCGTTCCATTAACTGTTCTCACCTCATTCACGGCATCTACTTGTTCACTCCCTTTTGTCCTTCGCTTGGCAGTAGAACCATGTGTTTGTCCTAATTCTAAAATGGAAACAAATACAATCAAAATCTCCACAAACAGTACAACTCAATTCCGATATGCTAGTGTAAGTTTTATATACATACTCAACGAATTGTTGCTTGCTGAACCTTGCATTCCCCCAAGCCACATTAAAAGAGGTCGATCATCATCATCAATGTTGCTTGATGCGCTTTTAGTTCCAATGTCATTTGTCTTGAACGCTGAGAGTTCATTCAAGTTCTTTTGGTTCAGATCTTGAAAATCTACAAAATACATTAACATCTTCCTAAAGCCTTTTTCTCTTTTTCTTCTTTTGACTAGTGAAATGATTATGACAAAAAGGTGGCACAAACACTACCGTATGGGTTCAACAATATCTGAGAGATTAAAGAAGAGGAGCCTCACCAGTTACACAACTTTTTATAGTTGCTTTGTCGGGCTTCCATCCAATTCCATCTAGCTCCTTATCTGTAACACAAAAACTGCAATACTTTAATCACAGTTATTTGTAATATAAAAAAAAAAGGCCCACAATCACAGGTGTAAGAACAGGATACCTTCTGCAGTTGTCGGAACTATCATCAATTTTCGAGGCCGTCCCCTCTTTCTTTTGTAACTGTTTTTACTACCTTGTTGCTGATCAAGTTCCTGAAAAACAATACACATCATCAATCCTATCAATCTCTAAGCACACTGAAGAAGAGGTAAATCAAAACATATGCCAAATCTCACAAACTGGTGAAAGACCTCAATTATGAAGGATAAGTTTGTAAACTAGAGAGTTCAAAGGTTTGAGTATCATTCATTTCTTTCATGCCACACCCCACAATGACTCATTAACTATAGCTTCTTCAACTTTTCCAGTTTGAAGCAATATATATTCTTAGATGAATCTCTTCATTAGCCATCTTGTGGTTTCAGGGTTTTATCTCTTTCCTCTTCCACAGCCTTTTAAGGGATACCTTGTGGTTAGGAAGTGAAAGTAAAGTTACAGAGATAAGCTCTGACTAAGTAGAAACAAGATCCATGAGAATCTTGTCTTCTCTTCAGCGAAAATTGGGATTAGTGTAGACTAGAGCACAGATGGATATGATATTCTTTTGATAACAAATATACGGCAATCACTCAAGCTTTTGTCTTAAGATGAAGGTTAAGTTTGTAAACTTCAGAGATTTAAGTATCCATCATTTCTTTCATGCTCCAACCCCCACAATGACTAAACAACTTTTCCAGTTCAAAGCAATATTCAGTAGCACTGAATCTGGACGTTTCAGTTTTATCTTTTTCCTCCTCCAAAGCCTTCTGAGGGATACTTCGTGGTTAGGAAGTGAAAGTAACAGTCACAGAGGTAAGCTCTAACTATGTAGAATCAATATCCATGAGAATTTTGTCTTTTCTTCAGGGAAACTGGGAATAATGGACTAGGGCTCATATGGATATTATTTCCTTTCCTTTGAGAGAAATATTGCATTAAATTAAAGGAATCTACAAGAGAAGAGATGATCTGGTGTCTTCCTACATTATCTAAGGAAGAACACAAAAAGGATCCTTAGTTGATAGAATTGGAAAAGAAAGGGAGAGTTGCAAAAGTTTTTGTGGAAGCTGCTCAACTAGCAACCTACCAATTAGATCCCATGCCTTAAACTTTTTCTTTCTATCATAAAAGATTCAGTTTTTTTTTTTTTTTTTTTTTGGGGGGGGGGGGATTTTTGCTATCTTGAAGGATGCATCCAATATAATAGAAGGAAGAAGTTCCCAAATCTTTTAGGAACATACTATGAGAAGATCCTTGCAACAGAGCTCTAGGGTCCTTGATATGAAATTTCAAAGATGACCCAACAAGTTAAAAAGCATTAAATAACTTTTAGTTCTGTGGCCTTGATACTTAGAAGCTCAAATAGCTCTAAAACGGTTCTAAACCCTTATATGTGCATTCTAATTCTTTGTGGCGAGGCAGGTCAGATCTTGATCATATTTTTGTTCACTGCTTCTTTGCCTAGAGTCTAGGTTCCTGATTTATGGGACATTTTTTGAAGTTCAAAGATCTTCATTGCCTAGAGTCTACAGGGGAACCTCTAGCACATCATCCTTTTATCTTGGCTGGCATCTTCACTGTTCGAAGATCTGCTGCTCCAAGTTACCCTTAGTCTGTACCTTATGAAAAGGCCTAAAATCATTGGTCTCTGAACACTTTTTACCAATTTTGCGGGAGATTTGATATATTCACAATAGGGAGGTTTCCTAGGACATTAGTGGCTTTTTTATGAGGTTCAAAATGGACTGAAGATCGATGTACCTCTTTGGCATCTTACCTGCATGAATTTACGAGGCCTTCCCCTCTTTCTTTTAGAACTGTTTTCAGTAGCTTCTTGCTGCTCAGGTTCCTGATAAAGAATAGACATCATCAATCCTATCAAACTCCAAGCACACTGAAGAAGAGGTAAATCAAAACATATGCCAAATCTCAGAACTGGTCAAAGACCTGAACTACAGAGCAGGTTAACCGTATTGAGTTATCAGTGAAAGGCTGAAACCTGAGACATGATAAGTGACCCCACATGACACCAACAATATTGCTAAATTTTAGATGATGTTCCTCTTACAAATATTTAAATACTAAAAGCATTCAAGTATTGCTACCAAATAGTATTTCCATTGGAACGATTTTTTTTTAATAAGCAAACACAATTGTCATTAAAATGTGTGAAAGAAAGAACTATTAGAAACAAGGGACCAGAACACGCCAAAGGCCAACCCATTTTGCCACCCTTATCCAAAAGGGCATATGGCTACAACAAGAGCTCCAAATATGTTGAAAGCCTTGCAAGTAAAGGAGTGGAGTCAATATTAGAACCACTGCAGGTTTCAACAATGATACAAGAAACACAGGATGAGTAATTGGATGAGAAATTTATTGCTCATAAGCCCCTATCTCATGTGACTCATGATGAGAAAAGGTCCATAACCCAGAGTAAATTTTACATTGCGAGGACTTGACAGCAACATGGGCAACAAGGTTGCAACTTAAAATTAAGATAAATCCCACATTGTCGATTGATGCCTTCATTTTCTGTTGTGCCTGTAATAAATATTACTTTTTAAGTCATTTAAAGCTGTATCTCTCTAAAAACTAATCTATTGAGGAAAGAGGAGAGATTGTGCCATGATATTAAATAATGGAAGGAGGTAATCTTCCATAGAGTAGCTGAAATGGAGTTGCCCTAGTAAACACATGGTAAGCAATGTTAGAAATGACTAAAAGAGGTAATAACTTGCTAGATCTTCATTGAAACTACCCCCAGTCCGGTAGTATGACCACCTTATTTTCTCGCTTGCATCTCCTAGAGATAGTTTATTCTATTTAGCATGCATGCTACCAGGTGCCAAGTAATTGTGACCATTGCATTCGTACAAGTGCCCAACTTCAAGGGTAGAAAGCCCTTCATGATTTCAGTTTTCAACATTTGACACATTTAGACCCTTTCTCAACTCCACCACCACACTGTATTCCTCAGTTTTCTCAATAGGCAAGCTTAATTGACAATTCATTTGAAATGAAAATTTAAGTTGCTCCAGTCTCCACAATCAATTATTACCATAATTGGTTAGCCTTGACCTTTATTGTGTGGGGGAAAGTTATGCCTACCCCTACAGCCAATGATAATTATACCATCCCTTGTAACTCTTTTGCGTCCTCCAATGCTTGCTCATCGCCTCCCATACCTAACTCAACCTCTAGCCTGCCCTCTTAGACACCAATGTTTATATGTCATTAATCTTGCACTGATGCCCTGGGGAAATTTCTCTTCATAATGAAAACACAAATGTGCTTCCCTCTTTGTAATTTTGCATCAATTAGACATTTTGAAGTATCCATCTAAACTTAATATATATATATTTATAAGGATTTCTTTTTGGATAAGAATTTTCTATAAGAATCTTGTATATCATTATTGATCACAATATAGTGTTTTCTCTGGGATGACCAAGTATGCATATGACATGAATCACCGCCAATCCTCATGTCATGAATCACCACCAATCCTCGATTCTATTTCATCTCTTTCTGACCTTGTTAGCAACTTTTAGAGTGATTCGGACAAATAAACTAATAGAATCGTCCATATCTTGTATATTAATATATTGTTTTTATAAGAATCGTGTATTGTAATTTAGTAGTAACAAGGTTTAATCTTCACAAACAAAAAAACAAAACCTAGAATTCATGACAAGAGATGCTCATTATGAAAATCCATACAATTTATATCAAGTTAATTGTCTTTAGTTTTCTTACCATGCCCTTCTCTTTTGTCTGATTATTTGAATTTTCCTCCCCACCTCTAACCTCATCAGGAAGGTGAAGAGTATTTTTAGCCGGTGTCATCTGTTTTTCATCTGATGCTAAATGTTTATTCCTTTCAGATTCGTTGCTTGTACTTACTTCCTTAGGAGTGATCTCTAAGACATCACAATCTTCTTTCCCTTCCTTATCTGCCAAGTCAGATGCAGAATAAGACATTATTTAAGCAAAAAATGACAGCCTATGTCCATCAAGAGCTGCGTGTACCTGTAACTTGAGTACATTGGCTTCGTTCAAATGTGTTTCCTCTGTTACCATTTATGAATCGTGCCCCTTGCTTTTTCAACTCATCACTTCCATCAACATCTTTTTTAGTTCTCTGCACATGAAATGAAAAGTATCATGTTGAATAATTTAAAATCATAGTAGTAAGAAAAATAGTGAAGAGCAGAATGCCCAACAATAGTTTTAATTGATTTAATGGAACATATTATAGGTGATGGCAAGTAGAAAAACCCGAGGAAAGGAGGAGGAACTTCACATACATACTGCCCAAGGAAATTTTGGGACATCCAAGTCAGTGACTGTAGTTCAGTTCTTGGCAAGTTCACTTTGATACATACAAACATAAGTAAATGACAAGGGGGCAGGTAATTGACATGCTCTCGTTCAAGAATGACATAATAATTTAGATAAATTTGCTTTAATTAAAATATGACAATTTCCCAGGTGATGTTCGGACTGCTATAAATTATAATTATTAAATAGATAATGCAGGATTCAAAGCACAGAGACAAATTACCGCTTTCATGCCTCCTTTGGGACTCTCAAATTTATCAGGTGAATCATTTTCATTGTCACAACGAAAATTTTGGTAGATTCTTCTTTTACGATCTCTGTTCGATGTGGCATTTTTACTGAATGATTTTCCCCTCGATGTTTTGCTTTCTGTCTTCTTCAACCCATCTGCTGTTGGTGCCCCAGGAACATTCCCTTCTCCCAGCTTCCTTACAGGATTTGAAACTCTTGACTTAGAACTCAGACTCCTTCTTCTCTTGCTCGAGGCCAAGGCAAATGAGGCAGAATTTTCATCACAAATACTTGGCTGTCCCACTAAATCATTCCTTGAGTTTATGGAATAAGACTTTTCCTTTTCATTGTTAGTTTCAGCATTTTTTAAACTTTCAGGCTGAACATTCTCAGGTATATTAGCATCCTCAAAAATGGTAGCCAACTGATCTTTCAAGATTGATGCATCCTAAAGTGGAAAAAATTGTTTTAACCTCAAGTAAAATGTATTTAATGAACGTATGACTTTCAACATGATATCAAAATTCTCAATGATAATCTAGGTAATGCAATGGAAAAAATTAGGTAACATGGACTACAGTTATGCAGAACTGTTGCACAGCAAGAGATATCAAGCATTACAACTCCCATAAAAAGTTAAAATGAAAGATTTGGTGGTGAATGATCTCCAAACAATATGGAAAATCAGAAGAGAACCGCATAATGATAAAGAAGGTTAATTAATCAAAGATAAAACCTAGTTACACGATGGGAAGCTAATTGCTCATTACAAAAAGTGGGATTTTGTCAGAGTATGATTGATGTTGACTCAGCATTTCGGAGAAATACAACAAGTGGTAAGACAATTTTCTGTGCTCCTAAAAGTTTTAACACACCAGCTATAGCATAATTTTAGAAATTACATTTTTCATGGTGCGTGCTTTACAATTAAGAAGCTTCAGGATGGACGTAACTTGTAAATTGTATAACAATGAAATTTTAGGCCTTCCAATTCTAATATGTCAATATACACAACTTTTTATTGTCAATGACCCTTTTGTTTTGCACGCACGCACACACATATCATATCCAGTTCCACAGTTATACAAGCTAAATGATTATTAGTCTTGGGCCAATCAGTAGCATAAAAGTATACCATCAGCAGTTATCGGATGTCCCCGAAGGGATACCATCAGCAGTTATAACTGGACTGAATAAATTATCAGAAATAAACCTAACCAGGCTAACTGCAAACCCTACGGCAGTTTGCCTCCTATTAAAAGAAAACTCATCCTCAAATTGACATGTCCACCCTGAACTCTCAAAGAAAAATATTTTCATAGAAACTGGAGATGTTACCCTCAGATTGGCAGATCAATCACATATGTTTTTCATGAGTATATTCTCCGTCCCCAACCCTACCATGTTTTGATTTCTATCCATTTCAACATTCCAAGAATAAAGTGTAAAGGCTATTCCTAAAGATACCCTCCAAAGACGTCCAGAAAATCTTACGTTAACTAATGCCTATGACAAAGCATAAACTTCACACTAAACCCCAACACCAAGGAACCTTCCTTGGTTTCAAATTGATGGGTTTTTCTTCAAGAATGAAAAATAATGTATTGTTGAAGTTTTAACTGCAGCTTCAAACTTACCATGGGTGGCAACACAATCACCAGATACCCTGAGTGGCCAGAAGACCCAGAATCGGGTGCTCTGATGCCATTTTAACTTAGAGTACGATAGTTAGGAATCTTTAGCTAAACCAACCCAAAAAAGAAAATGGAAAATGAAAAAAGAAAAGAAAAATATCGTCCAACTACGGAGCTGGACCGCTCTTATAGTCTTCGTCAATCAGTTTTCTAACAAGTCTAACAGAATCTAACAGACTGACCAAGCAAAAACCATCGAGCTAGTAACTGAACAACCACTCATTTCAAAGCATTAAATACCTACAAAACACACACGCACAAAAAATCCAAATGCACTTCTGATCCTAAAAAACGAATAATTCGGAGCATAAAAAGCAACCCAGATAAGTTACCATCTTTTGGGGGACAACCCACTTGCCATCAACCCAATCCTGATGCAATCTCAACTGGTTGCGCTGAAAATCCATGACATGCATTGGATTCTTGAAGAAAACAGAGTACCCACCATTTTCCAAAACCTTACAGACCACACCAGTCCACCATCCATCTTTATCAACCGCATCAACAATGTCGCATTCCTCGAAACCCCTATCGGCAGTATCAGGCGGAATAGGCCTCAAACTAAGAACATCAACATGCTCCTTCAAAGGGCTAGATCCGTCTTCAGTGACAAGGGTTTTGTACTCAACTAAGGCCTTCTTCTTCTTCAAAGGAGAAAAGGTAGTGGGGAGCTTGAGAATGGTGGCTCGGAACAAGGCGCCCTTAAACCCTTCTTCGTCAATGGAGACCTCAATTTCAGAACCGACTCTGAAGGGTTGGTGAGGATGATGAGAGTGGATTGAAGGGGAATCGAATTCCCCCATTTTGCGGTGGCGTACTAAAATAAAACCCTTGGATTTTGGATTGGGTCTGTGTGTTAAAAAAACCCATTGTTGACCATTTTTTATTTTGGACAAAGGGAAATGGATATTACAGACTTTTGGGGAGTGGTGGAAATGGCAGAACCCCGCGGAGTTGTGTTTTAATGGTTTCAAAGCTACTGCACACAGTAATCAAGAGATATGAACACCATAAGAAAATGAAACAAATTTTAAGAAATTAAATAAATTTTTTACATCCTCTGAGAACTCCCTCAGTCATGTCAATTTTTAAGTTAAATCATAAGGGTTACATTATGTTATATAAAATGCCTCCTAATTGTAAGGGTAAAATACACTTTAGTCTTTCAAGTTTGGAGTCGTTGTCTATTTGGTTTTTAAAATTTTAAAAGCATGGTCCATTTTTAAAATTTTTATTTTTACTTTTAAATATTGAATTTGTTTCAAAACAACCCTTCCATCAACTTTTTTCATTAAAATGAAGTTGGATAGATGCAATGTCAACCTGAGCATAGTTTGATTTATTATCAATTAAAAGGTTAGAGGTTTAAACCTTCATCTTTCATTTATTGTCGAAGTAAAAGAAAAGGGATGGAAATGCAATTTGGCGAAAAATTGTAAAATAGTGGTATACATGACACATGTGACAGGTTTCAATTAGGTACTTAGAATTTTAGTCAAAATGGTGAGGGAAGTCATGCATTGTGAGAAAAGTCATGTAGTTGAAAAATTAACTTCCTTGACTATGAGAAGCTAAACACGGGAAAAGTTGAACGATAGATGACTTGACAAAGAAAGTTTCATGAGAGGAATACGTTTATGAGAGAAAAATTATAGAATAGTGAAGTACTAGAAATGGTAAGTTTGTGATTTGTTAAAGCTAAGAAAACACTAAGAAAATGGTTGACTGACGAAGGAAGACAACTTTCATCTTCGAAAAATAATGGCCTCTATGTTCAATTGTCCCAAGTTTATTTGCTTGTATCTTCCACTGCCCTATTCATGCCCAAACTGTAATTTTCTTCTGTGAGATAAAAGGATTCAAATTTTGTCTATCCTTGGTGATTTATTCCCTCCTCAAAAATTTTTTATCCCTCAAATCTTTTGATTGTGAGAGGATTTTTTTTTTTTAATACAAGAGGATGAAACAATAGTTTACCCTAATCCTCAAATTTGTTCTCCCCATCCTCCAAATTATATAATGTTTGGATTCTCTTATACCTTAAAAAATAAAAAATTATAAAAACCACCCCTAAATTGTAGGGGATGCTATAGTCACACCGCTCAAATTTTAATTTAATTGATTAGTCTCTCTAAGCTTATGATATTGTTGCTTTCAATTAAACCCTTAAAGATTGCAAAATTTACAAACCACTTATGAATTATAAGTGTTGTTTCAATCAAAACCAACATAGATCTAAAAATCAATTTTTTTTTTAGTAGTTAATATTATACTTTTCATATTTTATAGAGTTAGAAAAATTAGATTAAATTATAACAATTCTATAATTTAAGGATTTGATTGAAATAATTCTTATATTTCAGGAGTAGTTTGTGCATTTGCAATATTTAAGAGCATAATTGTAAAAGTTCACAAGTTTAGAGGTGACTGATTTAACTAAAAGTTTGAAAATGTGAATGTAAAATTTTGCAACCTCATAATTGTGTTTGAACTTTCAATTTAATGTCTACTAGATTTATGTCGTTAATTTCTTCAATTTAGTGTTCACGTAGCAAACTGCGTTATTTTAAGGTTTATGTGATGGTTGATTTAAGAGAACTTTAGATATTTGATGATGTAAGCTTTAAAGTATGAAATAATCGGGAGACAATAAAGATTAGATCAAATGAGAAAGGAATAATGGGAGTATGTGACAAATAGTGATCTATCTTGATTCTCTATTTTTTGACTTTTTATTTAATATAATGAAATGCATAGCAACAAAAGATAGACTATGTCTTATTATTCCTACATCTCACGCTAACACTCCTTTGATGCTTCCAATTAGAGGTGATAGTCTTAATTGAAAATTGACTAAACGAACAGAATCAAATTGATCTAATGGTTTGGTTCAGTTTTTTAGAAGAAAATTGGGCATCTCGATTTTTGTTTTGGCAAAATCGAAAAATATTGGTTCGGTTCGGTTTTTGTCTAGAAAATTTATTAAAAAACCGAACCGAACCGAACCAATGTATATATACCTCAAAAAAGCCATAAATCGAATCCCACTTCATTCTTGTGTCGTTTCATCCGTTTTCTTTCAATTAATTTTAATGTAACAAAATGAGATTGTTAACTCTATGAATTCTTATTGAGGTGTTGAAAAATTTTAGGGCAAAAAACACTAAAATAGATGCTCGAACTAGGAAGTAAAATAGCAAAAAAACTTGTAAAAAAAAAGACAAAAAAATCGAGAACCGAACCGAAGAGAAATCGGACTGATGGACAACCGAACAGATGGTTTTGTCCTTTATTGGACATTGGTTCGGTTTCTCTTTTGCTAAAACTGATTGAATCGGTTCGGCTCTCGGTTTGGCCTAAAATAGATTAAAACCAAACCGATATCACCGCTACTTCCAGTAGTCTTTTTTTTTTTGCCTCTTTAGCTTATTTATACTTAATTTTTTGATCATATTAGAAATCATATAATCACTTATTATAAATTCATTTTTTATTCTTTTATAAGTGGTGTTGTGCTCAAATCTCTTTTTGACTATGCACTAGTGAATACACAAAATTGAAAACTCATGAATTGATTCAAATCTTTCTAAAATATAGAAACTAAATTAATACAATCTTAAAAAATTTTAAGGATCTATTAGAAACTTTCTAAACTTTAGAGACTAAGACCCCGTTTGATAACTATTTGGTTCTTGAAAATTGTGTTTATTTTCTCATTATTTATCTACAATGAGTTTCATCTTTCTCAAAAAAACATTTGAATTCTTAGTCAAATTCCAAAAACAAAAATAAGTTTTTGAAAACATATGTAAAAACTAGATAGTAAAACAAGGAAACTCATGTGTGGAAATAGTATTTATAGGCTTAATTTTCAAAAATCAAAAGGTTATCAAACGGGGCCTAAATGACATGATTTTGAAAATTCCAAGACTCAAACTTATAATTTAACATTTTATTCTTTGGTCCCTAAATTTTTAAAATGTCTATCTTAATCTCTAAACTTTTAAAAAACAAATATTTTAGGCCCCGTTTGATAACCATTTGGTTTTTAGTTTTTGGTTTTTGGTTTTTGATTTTCTGTTTTTGGTTTTCAGATTTAAAAAAACAAAAACTATACATGTTTGATAACTGTTTTTGGTTTTCTGTTTTTTAAAAACAAAAAACCAAAAGCATGTTTGGTAACTACTTTTGGTTTTTTGTTTTTAAAAAATTAAAAGAACATTTGATGACTGTTTTTAATTTTATATTTTTTATAAAAATAAAATCGAACTATTTTTACAATACCTTTCCATCTAATATACATAATTATAAAATTATATTTTTATTTTAAATTTTTGAAAATTTGTATTTTTTTAGTTCAACAACATTTGGGGTAGGGGGATTCGAACTCTGACCTCTTGGTCAAATGTATATGTCAATTACCGCTGAACTATGCTCACTTTAGCGAAAAATTGCATATTGAAAAAACAATATTAATGTTTTAAATCTATTGATTAGAATTACGGTATAATTATTCAGTTTATTGTGTGTATTGTTTTTCTTAGTACAATAAATGTTGGGTAGAAATTCAAATCTCCAACCTCAAAGGAAAAAGTAGATACCTTATCCGTTAAGCTATGCTCATGTTTACAATTTTGTGTATAAATCAAATTTAATTTCGTGCAAATTTTTATCACACTTAGTTTTTTTTTTTTTTAAATTAGTGTGTGAATTTTAAAAATTAAATGGAAGATAAAAAGTGAGCACTTATTTAAGTTTAAGGTTCAATTTAATAAAAAATTGATATAACTCAAATTTAAGAATAAAAATTGAAGTTTCAAAAAACAAAAGAGAGAATAAATTTTGATTTTTTTTCCTGGCAATTTATGACTAAAAATTGAAGTTTCAATAAAAATTGATTTAAGAATAAAAGTGCCGTCCAAGTGTAGTGTTGTACATAGGGTGTCATAAATGTGGGTCCCACTCACTTCACTTGAAAACTGGGTGTTTTCTAAAATAAAAACAGAAACCGTTTTTAAAAACCTTTTTTTTTCGTTTTCAAAATTTCTTTATAATTCTAAAAACGTTTTTAAAAACTTAAAAACCAAAAACTCAATTGATTACCAAACACTCTTGTTTTTTAAAAACTAAAAATCAAAAACCAAAAACCAAAAACGAATTGGTTATCAAACGGGGCCTTAGTCTTTACCTTTATGTTAATTTTTTTTTAATGACATACATTTGAGTATGTGTACTAGCATGTTAATATGAGTATGATTTCAACCCAATAAGTTAGAGATAAACATTGGGCAAAATGAATTTGAGGTAGAAAAGTAACATAGCAAGAACCAAAATGATTAATTTTTTTTTTAAAGTTTAGGGACTAAAATAGACATTTTGAAAGTTAAGTACCAAAATAGAACAAACTTAACTTTAAGAACCAAAATGGAAATTTTAAAATTTAATGACTAAAATAGAACAAACTTGAAGGTTTAGAGACTAAAATGAGATTTAAATCTTATTTTTTATAATTAAAGGCTTCATGATAATAATATATAGCTAAAGCTATATTAAAATTTTGAAGACAATATATAAAGGTTAAATTGCATATTGAATCCCTCAACTTTGAAGTTTGTGTTTAATAGGCTGTTGAATTTTAAAAAATGTTCAATAGATTCCTAAACCTTTACTTTTGTATTTAATAGGATGTGGACTTTCAAAATGATCTAATGTGTTGTGAAGATTTCAATTTTGTGTTTACCAAGGTTTTAATTTTGTGTCTCAGATCCTTAACTTATTTGATATTTTGTAAAAAAAATCATTATTTATTAGATACAAAATTAAAAGTTTAGTATTATATTAAATACAAAATTCAATTTTATGATAAATACGCTAATTTTACCAAATTTTCAATATGTCAAAAACCTATCAAATATAAAATTAAAAGTTCAAGAACCTATTAGAAATGAAATTGAAGGTTTTAGAAATTTACTAGACATAGTTAAAAGACCTATTAAATTCATAAGTTGAATAACTAAACTTGTAATTTAATTAAAAAATAGCCAATTCAAACATATAAGATACCAATTACCATTTCAAAATTTGATAGTTTGAATTCAATATATATATAGAATTTTTTTTTAAGAATAATGTAATTTAAAAACAAAATAACAAAAATATGATAGTTTTCAAACTAATTCTAAATTTGGGGTAGCTAACTCGTGTATGGGTTGCGAATTAGCTAACTTGTGGCCCATGTACACGTTTTCATTAATGAAACGCGGCTGCGGGACGCGAGTTACTTGACACGTTGCGCCACATAGGCAAAAATCACCACATGGAAAGACACGAAAATCGTGTTCACCATACATAAGTTCCACCACGGAAATTGTGTACACTGTACACGAGTTCCACCACGAAAATCGTGTACACCGTACACGAGTTCTACTTCTTGGTCTAATACACTATATTTATATTTATATTTGGTAAAATGTTAGTATGTTTCTATAATATTGCCCTTGGTTTAGTGGCAAACTCCCTTAGATATTTTTTATAACTTTCGTTAGGGCCAGAGTTCAAGTCGCAGAACTCAAACTTTTTGAATATAATGTTTTTTTTCCTTTTTGCCTTTTATTATTATTATTATTATATATCAACCAATAAAAATAAAAACACAGTTTTTTATTTTATGTAACTAATTCAAATCTATTTATTATAAAATATCAATTCAGATAACAAAAAATATCTATTTATAAAATATTTACATAAAAAGAAACTACAATAATTCTATGAATTCTTATAAATAGATTTTTTTTTTTAAAAAAAAATCTTGCTATTTCAAATATACTTATATAAAAATTTTAGTCATACTTCTAATATAGAAATATATAAACTAATGGGTTAAAATATCATTTTGGGACTTGTTATATTTTAATTAGCCCTTATACTTTCAAATGTCCAAATTTAATATTGGATTCAATAAATTATAAAATTAATTCACACAGTTAGTGTTTACACGATATTTCAACAAAGAAAGAGAAATGAGACACGTGTAAATGAATTTAATTTGTATTAATTTCAATTTAGTGGAGTACAATCTCTAATGTTTATCCTCTGATTATTTCTCTCTTATGTACAAATGTCACGAGAGTTTTGCAGCTTATTCTCAAATGTATACTTGTCTCAAGGGCTTCGCAGCTTGTTCTTGAGTGTAGATTTGTCTCGAGGGCTTTGCAACTTGTTCTCGAATGTGAATATGTCTCGAGGGCTTTTGCAGCTTATTCTCGAATGTAGATTTGTCTCGAGGGCTTCGCAGCTTGTTCTCGAATGTGGATTTGTTTCGAGGGCTTTGTAGCCTGTTCTCGAATGTGAATCTGTATCGAGGGCTTTTGCAGCTTGTTCTCGAATGTAGATTTATTTCGAGTGTTTCGCAACTTGTTCTCGATCTTCAAAGTCTTCTAGTCTTCAAGGCTCTGGTTTAGAGAGCGTTTGATCTTCAAAGGTTTAGGGAGTTTTCTGGTCTTTGTTTCTAAATTCTCTCTAAGTTCTCTAGAGAGTTTCAACTTCTGAACCTCCAAAATGGAGGAGGGAGCTCTCTATTTATAGAGTTCCCCAGGTGGGCTTGGGCTTGTCGGTCGGATTGGGCCTGGTTAACTTTGAGCTTAACCTTTGGACTAGGTTTGGCTAACTTTAGGGCCTAGTTCTTTGGATTTTCGTCTAAAATTAGCCCAAATTTCACATAACCCAATTGTATATTGGGATTCTCCATAATTTAATTTAGGGATCATTGCTAATTTAATTAATCCCTAATTAAATATAATTTCGTCATCCATGTTGGGTAATGACGTGACAATTTCTGATTGGCCAAAATTTCTATTCCAACAGTTAGTTTATGGTTAAAAAAAATATAATCTCTATTAGCTTTTCGTCTATAAATATAATTTTGCAAACATATTCACATTGTATCTTTTTCTTAAATGAAATTATTATTATTATTTTACCAAGTTCGATAAATATTAACTCCAAAACTAAAAATAATGACTAATTTTAATATTTTTTGAAAGTACTGAGATTAAATGAAAACGAAATGAGTAGTTTAATATGATGCATTAATTAAAGAAATGAAAAAAATAAAAAGAGGTAAATCGTGTACATGGTACACAATTTAGCTACCCTATTTTAAACAATAGTTTTCATGATTATGTTAGATTTGTAATTTTTTTGTTTTTTTACATTTTATAAATTATTATTTTGAAAACTATCCCAATTTTGTCATTGTTTATTTAAATTCCATTATCTATAAAATTACCCCTATATATATATATATATATATAATTAGGGAATTTCTTAATTAAAAATAAGACAAATTTCAATTTTAGACAGAAAGCCCTGGAAAGCAAGCTCCTCATCATCGGCCAAATTCCTCATCGCTTCTTCTTCATCCATGGCGTCTTTATCTGCCTCTGGCCTGTTCAAAACCCCTCTTGATTATCCGCAAACTCCTGCAAATTATCGCCAATACCCACCTTCTGCTTATCAGCAACGTCAAGGATCCATTTGCCTGAAAAGGGCTTTTCCCAGACGAGCTATTAGAGCTTCGGGTTCGAATTCGGGTCCATCCACCACAAGCTCCTCGCCGGGGCTGTACTCGGCCCAGAAATTTGAACTGACCATTGGAAACGTGGACTTGGTTCTTGAGGACGTAAGGCCCTATCTCATTGCAGATGGAGGAAATGTCGATGTTGTGTCTGTTGAAGACGGTGTAGTTTCTCTCAAACTCGTTGGTGGGTGGATTTCTGATCTCATTTGATTGAATGGGTTTGTTTATTTAACTTTGTGTGTTGAAATTTTTGTAATTGAACAATTGGTTGTTGTTGCTTATTTGTAGGGGGTGGGGGGAATGTTGGTCGACAATTGAATATGTTAAGAGAGTTTAAGCCTGAGGGAATTCTTGATTTTGTGAGGCGTAAGCTTTGCTGTTGAATATCTGTTACATTATGGTATTCGATGGTCTCTGAAGTTTTTGTCTTAAGAGAGTTATGAAGGATCAGTTTGTAAAGTTAGAGAGAGTATTATTCATTTCTTTCATGCTCTGCCCCACCAAAAAGGACGGAAAAAGGAAAAGACCTCCTAAGAGAAATGCCAATTCCAAGATTTGTGCAATTCTGTTTACAATGACTAAAACTTCCTTCCTCAACTTTTCCAGTTTGAAGCAATATATATCCTTAGTACAAGAATCTTTTCTCCATTAGAACTGAATCTGGTGGAAATTGGGAACAATGTAGACTCAGGCTCAGATGGATATGATTTTCCTTTTGTTTGATGAGGAATATTGTATCAAATTAAAAGAATTTACCAGAGAAGAGAATAGATGATTTGGTATCTTCTTATATTATCTCAAGGAAGACCACGAAAAGGATCCTTAACTGATAGAATAGAAGAAGAAAGGGAGAGTTGCAAAAGTTGTGGAATCTGCTCGACTAGCAACCTTTAGACCAATTAGATCCCTTGCCTTCACTTTTTCTTCCCTTTTTAAATCTTCAAATCTCCTTCAAGATGGACAATTAAGCTAAAGAATTTTTGCTGTCTTAAAGGATGCTCCCAAGCTAATTGAAGGAAGAAGTTCCCAAATATTTTAGAAATTTAGAAGCATACCACGAGAAAACCCTTATAACAAGAGTTCTAGGGTCTTTAGACAAGAAACTTAAATAATGATCTAGAATTTGATATCATCAAAGAACTTTTAGTTTGTGGCCTTGGTACTTAGAAGCTCAAATACCACTGAAGGGTCCATAAAGATATGATATCCTTTTACAGTCCAGGTTCTCAACCCTAATATGTGTATTCTTTGTGGCAGCGCAGGCCAAAATTTTGATAAATTTTTTCTCACTGTTCCATTGCCTAGACTCTAGAGTCTTCAGGAGAACCTCCAGCACATCATTCCTTTATCTTGGTTAGCCTTTTCATTGTTTGAAGATCTGCTTCTCCAACTTACCCCAAGTCTGCACATTTTGAAGAGGCCTAATATCACTGGTCTCTAAACACCTTTCACCAATTTTGTGGGAGATTTGGTATATTCTTTTTTTTTTTTTCTGACGCAGTTTCCTCTGTCTTTAGAATCAGCGGACATCGGGCCTTCACCCAGAGCCCAATGACCAACTCCCTACTTGGAATGGGCGGGCCGAAGAACAATCTCCTGAAACCCTACCTACTAGGTGGAACCAGCTTCCAACCAATCATTGACCCCCATTTGGGTTATAAGCCCACATCACTAGACTCAGCGGGAGATTTGGTATATTCGCAAATTAGGGATGTTTCCTAGGACATTGGTGGGGTTTTCATGAGGTTTGAACGGACTACAGATTGATGTAGCTTTTTGGCTTCTTAGCTGCAAATACTTTTGCAATTGTTTTGAATCTTTTCTTATCAACTAGTTGGAGAGCATGTGTTTTGTTATCTTGGTCTAGGTCAGGTT
The DNA here is from genome assembly GCA_033996785.1 of Trichosanthes truncata. Classification (NCBI taxonomy): domain Eukaryota; kingdom Viridiplantae; phylum Streptophyta; class Magnoliopsida; order Cucurbitales; family Cucurbitaceae; genus Trichosanthes; species Trichosanthes truncata. Next base: position 51,380,771 of record MU867259.1, read on the forward strand.
TGGACTTTTAGTACTGCCCATCTTTTACATGTTATTGGTGAATTTATCTGTTTCTTATCCAGCAGTGTGAAAAATGTGTCCTTGAACTAGGTGGCAAAAGGCAGTGAGCAAGTAATCCTGACTATTTTGTTAGACATCTCACAGCAGACACCTGAGTTAAATTAATTATCTACAGCTAATCACCTCACCTGAGCAAACACCCAACTTTTCTTAGGGATCTTGGTCTTCCAGATTTTTATACCGAGGCTATATGAATTAGTGGATGTACCTTAGCTAAGATACGGAAAGAAGGTGCGTGCAGGTAAAAGTCCTGTTATTTTCCAGCCTTCATATTCTACTTGAAAATAAGTTTCCTTCCCAAGATAACATAGCAGCCTACTGAGCATCATCATAATCTAATTATGATGCTCTCCCAAAAGTTGCAACTTATACGAGGGAGCTTGGCTATTCCCATGCTTCACTTAGGACCAAGTTTGTGAGTTTATCGTCCAAGCCTATGTGATTTGAACCCCTCTCTTGCGAGCTCAAACAAACCTGATTGATAGCACTTGATAAGTGGTAGGAAAAACTCCAGGTAGGTGCATGGGTTGTTAAAGCAATACCCCACATGATTCTCCTTTCCTTTGAAAAATCACCTCCATGTTGCTCACAAGGGACTTGGACATGGTGACGTCTAGCAATACACTAGTTAAGATAAACTGACTCTCCGAAAAGCCACCAGCTTATAGTAGAGAAACCAATCTATTGCTTCGCATTACCTAGTACCAAACCAAGAGTCAGAGTGCACTCCCCATACGTCTCCATATGGGGGTCCAACTTTTTCGTGGCATCCTTACGAACCCAATTGGGCATATGCGTATCTGTTGTTTTCCTATTAAGCCCACCCCTTGCCAAAGCGATATCTCACATCAATCGACAATGATTTTTGAGATCTTGCATTTGATTTTGACCTATGGTGTAGAAGTGTCGAAGATGGTGTGTGTTAATAGTTTCCAAGGATCCGTGAGTGAGACAATTCATCATGCGAACTTTAGGTCTAGAGATTCTTCTGCATAGCAGGAATAGTTTTCCAAGATCTCCGCTGCTAATGTAACTAGGAAGAAAATGATGCATTCAAATGCAAATTCTCTCTACCATTTTCCTTTACATTCTTTATTTCTAATATTCTCTCTTATCAAAAAAAATATTTCGAATATTCTCAACTGTAACTATTTACATGCACAATTCCATTATAACCTTCACCATCCATCCCCCTATTAATTTCTTGAATACATGTGTACACAATCCATTCTTCCTTTTAACTAGTGGTGCGAGTAAGAAATTTGTTGATTTGATGTTCAACTGCTTTGTATTCCCATGACCGAAAAATAATAATGATAAACTTTTTAAACTAAAGACTTAGCAAGATTTGAATTGATCTCCAGGAGCATGTGGTAGCTGCCCTAGCTCAACAACCACCATGAAGATGGGAATCGAACGGGTATTGAAGGAAAAGTTTGGAGATTCAGTGAAGGAAATAAGCCAAGTATATGATGAAGAGCCAAAGGAGACAACACCCGAGGTGAGTTTTCTGTAGACGAACAAATACGAAACAAGTTGAATGAGTTTTACTATATTGTGATGCTTTCGTACTCATGCTGACTACTGTTGTGAAGTTTAAACAAAAACAGAATGAGCTGAATAGTCAGGCATTTAGTATTAATGCTGGATGTTGCACTAACGCAGGCAGTAAATAGTCACCTTGACATATTGAGGCCAGCCATAAGGAACTACGGTGGGAGCGTGGAAGTAATATCGATCAACAGTGGCGATTGTCTTGTGAAGTATGAGGGTCCTGAATCTATCGGTACAGGAGTTAAAGCAGCCATTAAAGAGAGGTTCCCAGATATCACAAACGTTGTGTTTTCAAGCTAGCCTTTTGTCAAGTGTTTGTAGCAAAGAGAATATGTATAGCTGCTGCATTTATTGAAAAGTTGTTGGTGCCCATCTTTTCAGAATAGGAATGTAAAGATCTCTTGTTCAATAAATAATACATATATCATTGCTGACTATACCTTAAAGAAAATACAATTTCTCTAAAAGGGGAAAGATGGTTATGAACTTTATATCCTTATTTGATCAAGATTTTTGTTTTTTAGATAACCAACATGTTGAGAGTCCCCGACACTCCTGCTAATGTGATTATGTGAAGCAAATTGTTGTACAAAGAAAACTAGACCCATTTAAAATACCATTATGTTAATTGGTCAGCTCATTAAAAGTAATAAATTTTTACATCATCATTCTTTTAAATTTACTGAAAGAAGTTAGATCGAAGAAAACTAATACACAAAAATGAAAGTAAAAAAAAAAAAAGTAAACTTTCCTCATTTCTGGCTAGATTTACATAAAATACACCATCATAGTAGGAGAACTATCCTGTGCTAACTCTGCCAACAGAAGAAAGACAGACTAGCTAATAGATGTACAAAACCAGAGCTTCGTCTACGTGATGAAGATATATGAAGTAAACAGACCATGATTCATGATCTCCATTACACAGATGACCAAGAAAATCGTATCTATTAACCAGCATCAACGTTCATCGCATCCTTAACCAAAGTTCAGTTCAGATAATGATGCTCCAAAAGGGCACAGTTAGCTCAAATAATATTCTCCAGCCAAAGCCACCTGCTAGAACATGAGCCTTTTAGATGCACATATTATTGTAATTGATATCGTAAGACGATGAAACCATATGCAGCCATCATAGATTTACATATGTTAAACTACCATCAATATCTCCATTCAGAAACAGAAATTAAATGGAGGAGAAAAGGAGGTTCCACTTCATGGACTTAATGTTTTTTTCATTTTTCTTTTTATTCAAAATGGGGGAAAAGACAAAAGAAAAAAAAGAAAAGGATTTTTAGACAGATACAATACTAGAGATGCAACCCTAAATTTCTTACACACCTGGAGGATCACAGATCAGATCCCTTCTGTTTTCTTGGCCTTTTAGATTGAGCTGGTGATGACGGAGCTTCAGATAATCTTCCAGTGGCCTAACAATAATCGATAAAAAAAAATAAATAAATAAGAAAAAGAATTTGACACACAAAACAAAATACAGAGAGATGAAAACTCAAGAAGTAAAAAGACAATAGTTGACAAAACATACCTTCCGTTTCTGATCCCGTTTGCCAAACCTTTCCCCTATCAGAAGAAAAACATACATGTAAATGAACTTTTGCAACAAAAATAATCAATTCATTTTAAGGGGGGTAACATAAACTTCACTTCCAGTCCTTGAACTGAATTTAAACCTATATACGTACATTTCAATTTTCTTTCATTCCTTTAATTTTTTTTTAGAAGGAGATGGAAACTAATTTCACCAAGGAATTAACTATACAAAATAATGGAAAGAGAAGCCCGACCAAAGGAGTTACAGGAAAATACTCTTCAATTGGCTAAAATAGAGAATATAGAATAGTTATAGAAGGATTTGGATGAACTACAACAAGAAGAGGTATAAGGAAAGTAATCTCCCAGATTTTTTCCCGTTGCCTTCTGAAAGCATGCAGCCAAAGTTTAATAGAGTATAAACAGAACTTCTTCAAAGAACCAAAATCTTCCTCTCAAGTTATAGGCCTTCTTTTGTCTTTCCTTTTGTACATTCTATATTGCAGAGAAATAGTTACTTATCTTCCGAAAAAAATAAAATAAAATGACGTTCTTTACAACCTTCAACTTTAAGGTGTCATGCTTCAGCCAGCTGATGCTTTGTTAGTGCATCTCACCTCTTGGCAAGTGAGAAGCATGATGCAAATAATGATTTTTACACTTTTAAAACGCTAATTGAAACTAGATAGCTTCAAATAACTTGAACAAAATGTAGCACTCGAAAGAGATGCATGCAGTAAGGCCAAATATAGAAGTTCTATTAGAGAATCCATTTACCTCCAAAACTCATAGAATCAGGAATAAAACTACGATCCTGCACCAGAGCATGACAAGAATGCTGTTAGCAGAGGAATAGTTGCAGATTCAAAGATATGAGAGAATTACAGTACTCATGAAAGCAAGTACATTTACTGACCTTGGGTGTGCCAGGTGCCTCGTTGTATGGACTCTCACGGAAAGATGAACCTTCCGCCTCCTTATTTTGCAACTGCTTGAAAGAAACAGGAAATGACAACAAAAGTTAGGCTTAACTATGTTAAAGGCATATGACATTTGACTTAAGCCAGTTCCATCAATAAAATATTCCTTTAATGAGAATTCTCTCTGAATGGGAAGAAAAGAACTATTAAACCACTGTTTATGAGCGGTATATTAATGCAAGTTTGATGCACATAAATTTGTTACCGCTGGGACATGCATAGTTATACCTGCTTTTGAAGATTCAGTAGTGTCAATATTTCTTTTCTTAATTCAAGATGCTCTGCACAGACTGCTTTTGTTGGAACCCTGGGCTTTAGATTAACCTATTTACAAATAATAATAAAAAATCCTTTGTGAGTGAATTATACAACTATGTAACTCTAGAACATGGAGCACTAAGGGGGAAATGACTACTGAAGAAAGTTTAACAGATTGACGAAAAACACAATATGCTTGATTCAGTTCATGAAATAGAGTTCTGTAATTATTCACTATCTATACTAGCTTCCAATTGGAATGAGTTTTTGTTTTTTTTTTTAAAAAAAGAACATATACCACCACCAGCAATATTTACTTACTTAGGTGTTCTTGATAGCAAAGAGTAAAAATTCAAAACATAGAGAAAACTTTCTAATTTGCTTTGTTTTTTCTTTCTTCTCACGAGCTCTACTATGTAGTTGATATCAATATTAAATCTTCCACCAACCACCACTTTATGAGAAAACAAATATTTGCATTAAACAAGGAGTGTTAACTAACCGAAAGATCTTGTAATGTTTGTTCAACTCGCTTGATAGTCCGAAGCCCAGCAGATGAGCTTGCAGCTTGTACCATTTGCTCAAGTGCATACGTTCTCAAGTATACAGGAAGCTGAAATGTAGGAATTAGTCATCAGACCACATTCTCAAATTTTATATTTTGGTATAGATCAATTAAGCTTTGAGAGCAAAATCCAGCACAAAAACCTCTTTGACAGAATTATCAAAATAAAATTGAAAAAAAAATAAGCTAGAAAAGGCTTCTCAAAATTTACAGGCAAAGGCTAAATATGATTCCTTTGGGCCATATACCATGCGAAGAGAAGCAAGAGTAGAAGCATTATCTGCCACTACAGTTGAAGGTGCAGCTACTGGAGGCGGGGGCTGCACATTGGATACAGATGGTACAGAATCTCCAGGAACGACGGCCCTTTCAGTAACTTCTGGGACAGCATTTGAAGTGACAGGCAACTCAGATTCTTCAGCTACCTAAAATGAATAAAACCAAGATCATAAACCAGCTCTAGATACAACATGCAATATTATTAAAAAAATCATTCGCAAGATTTTTCAGAATTGGGCTAAAATTGTGATTCACTTTGAAACTGCAAATGCAACTATATAAAAGATAAAATAGGAAAAATGAATAATATGAGATGACCCCCCCTGGGAGAGAGAGAGACCATTGAGAAAATACATACCACTAAAATAAAATTTGGTTACGTTTTCTAAGTCCAGACGGAAGGGGAGAGTATTCCTAAACTTAGCTATAGGCCACATTCCAAAAGATAATGTGCGGGCATACTTTAAGAGGAATAAGCTTGATAGTAAAGAAGAGAAATAGTATTAGCTTTGGAGTCCCGTACCCTATAAGATGAAGTAGTCCAATACTTCAATGGATTGGTTATCCGTACACCATGACATTTATATTACTAACATTTTTATGACACTAATTAAAAACCTAGAGGTTAATAATGCAATTTCTTTCAACCATGAAATCCTGAAATGCTAATCCCGAAGTGAACCTGTACTCTGCTTTGTGTATTCATGTGCCATGCCTTAAAAAAATTAGCATATACGACTTGAACTCACTCTTTCAGCTCTGCGAGATTCAATTATTTTTTTTGCTTCAGCAAGAACCTGAAACAATAAATAGTTAAATAAAAAATAGCATATAAGGACTTAGACTAATCCATATGTATAAACATTAATTCCTTATTGGGTATTTCTATTTATTAAAACATAAAAGAATTAAGACCTCTCCATCTTTTCGTTCTTGCTGTTTTGTGTGGGAGAGAACCATGGACAATGCCCGTTTGCGCTCAATCTCTTGTGAGACATTGTAAGGATCCTACATATAAAGAATAAATAAGAAAATCATACAGAATGTTAATTTGCTAAGCAACCTCAACTATAGGTAGCTTCATTGATCTTTCAGAGGAAACTAATATGCAAGAACTCCGATCTAAAAAGGCAACATTGCAAATAAACCCAATTCAAAAACTACCGACCTTGGTGAGAGGATTCCCTGAACTTTCCCGAGACGTTGGTCCTCTAGCTGCCGAAATTGCTCTGGACGCTATAAACATATAATATTAGAGTATAAGTTTTCAATAATCACAAGTGCATTTGTAAATGATCCAAAACAAGTAAATTAAAATTCTTTTTTTTTTATAAGAAACAATTTCATTGATGTATGAAATTTACAAAAAGGATGAATAATCCATGGAGGTTACAAAAGGCTTTCCCAATTAACTAAAAGGGAAGCATATGTGTAAGAAGCAAAGAGATTGGACAATTTACACCAAGAAATGGCATAATAGATAACAAGATTGAAGAACATTTCAAAGGATTTTTCTGTTTCTCGAAAAACTCTTTGATTTCATTCTTTCCAAAGAACCCAAAAGAAGGCCCTAGAAATGTTCAACCACAGTAAAGCTTTTATATTCTTGAAAGGGTGCCCCAACAACGCACTGCTGAGAAAATCCTTGACATTTCTAGTAGAAACCAAATATCAGCCAAAGGAATTCATACGCCTGTTCCAGAACCTCCTTGCATATGGGCAGTGTATAAAAATATGGTTCTGGGATTCATTATCAGTTTTACAAGGAGAGCACCACCCAGGGGATAAAGCCATGAAAGGCAAGAGCCTTTGAAGAACTTCATTGATATTAATGGCTCAGTGTGAAAGCTCCCATATGGCTTTAGATAAAGATGTCTCGATGAGGCAAGTGCTAGCACCCATATCTGATAGAAGAGATTTAGGGGAGAACTTCCCGTTGGGATTAAGAGGCCAATAACAAGAATCTTCTACTTGAGTAAGTACAATAGGGTCAAGATCGAGGCTGAGGTATGCCCATTCTAAAGCTTCTTCATCTTTCAAGTTCCTCCCAAGTAAATTAAAAAATTAACAACACAAATTGGCAACCTAAGAGTAAACAAGAAGTGCTTGCCATAATAGACCAAAAACAGTTTCATGTACCACGATAATATCGCTCCTTCAATTCCTCCACTGTCCTTGTTGACGGAAACCTGTCAGCTATCACAATAAAGCGAAGATCGAACCGTTCACACAAGTCAAATAATTGATCTGTCTCCTCCTTTGTCCATGACTGAAAACATTTTAAGAAGTATATATCTCAACCACAAAACAATAAGACAGAATTAAGAACTATGCTAAAGAAAGTGAGATAGAGCAGTAATCTAGAGTCTAGAACATGAGTGCAATAATGAGGTCCATCTGAACATTGTCCATCCCACGTGATGTTGACTTCCAAATGACATCAAATTGATGCTTACTCATTTGGACATTGACCAGTAAGGCCTTGTTCCAATAATGATGCAAAACTGTTCAGGGGAAAAGGCAGACTGACAAAACAATGAATTAGATATGCTCCAATTTCAAAAATTGGTAGAAAAGGCTTGATGCAACCAAGGTAATAGGTATTGGCATTTCGAAAATCAAGTCTTATGGAGGTCTTGTAGAAGCTCAAAGAGGCTCCACAATTAGGATTAATTAAGAGGGAGAATAATTACAGAAGAATTAGATAAGAAGCGCCCCGAAGAACCTTAAAATGTAGCCATTTTGAAAACTCCAATCCATTCTATTCCCATACCATTGAAGATTTAATGATTTTTTCTAACATTTACATTCAATGTTTCATTTCCATGCTAGAGCATTGTACAATAGCTCTCTCTAAAAAAATTTATTATTATTTTTTTAAAAAAAAACTCATAATTAATTTCATTTAAATTGACCACATATTTCTCCTCTTTGATCTTCCTTCTTACTGTATCTTGAAAAATATAGTAAAAAAGACTATTGATGTTACATGTTAGAAGTAAGATCTGTAAAAAGTGCCAACATTAAAATCAATACACACACACAATAATTCCTAATAGGAAACACTTCATCCTTCAAACTTTAACATAAACTTACGATAAAGATGGAATATATGGTGGCATGGTATGGAGAGAAGGATAAGTTGTTATATAGGATATAAACACCCAAGCCAGGATCGTGTTGCAATTTAAAATCCTTCGCTGTAAGCCTAAAGATCCTCGAAGGCCAAAATTTTTCAAAAAGGGAGCCTCAAGGCATATGCCATAACATCATAAAAAAATGCTACATGTCATGAAACTTTGTGTGTGAGTGAGTGAGTGAGAGAGAGAGAGAGTTCTCTACGCTCTTCATCAAAAATGAGGGACGGATATACCCACGGGATCATTCAAATACTTCTCGTACTCCTCATCCGTGTATTTGACAATTTCAACAGACTGCACCACATTCAAAGCAGAAAATATATTTGATTAATAATAAAAAATTTAGATATTGGCGTTTAATTATTCAATAAATGGTTACAATTGTTGAACAAATAAAATTATCAGTGAGTACTAGGAAACATTCTAATTGCAAGCAAAATCAAAGGAATCGACAAATACAGTTTAAAAAATTAGTATTTAAGAATGAGAAGCTTATGTCCAGGGATCCTATAAGCAAGTTCACCATTCTAATAACGTTCAGACTCCATGATCATCTGTTGCCAAATGTCAAGGTTTATTTTGGGAGAGATCATGCTTCGAAGTTGGGAATGGACTGACAATAAGATGTTGGACAAACAAGTGGATGAATAGCACTCTTAGTCATTTTACTTCCTTGAGTGTATGCACCAGCCAAGATGATAGAAACCAAAGAAATATATTGATAACAGTGAAAATACAGAAAGATTACCTGGGCCTTCCTTCTCCTGAGAACACTCAAAGCCGAAACCAACTAAACCAATGCATACTTTCATCCTTTCTCACTCACTCTATGTACAACAAATCACCTTAACAACTTCCCTAGCTAAGTACTAATATACTCTTAATACCCTAATAATATTCCTAATTCTATCCTAACAGCATTCCTATCACAAGGGTAAGAACCAAAGTATCCAGGTTATTGGAGTAAAAAATCAAGAGGGTCATTGCACAATTATAAGGGATAATGAGTGAAAAAGAGAGAGGAATTGGAGGATCTTTTCTTGTGACTTGGAATACAATATTCATCAATATTTCCATAATTTGAAGGTTTCCACACAATAAGGGGTCAACAATATTTGGAATCACGCAGAAAGCAATGGATGTTAATGGGTACATCAAACTTTTCGTTTTCATCTAAGCATGAAAGACATTTTAAATTTCAAATTTAACTTAAAAGAATACAAAACAACAAATCAATAAATAAAAAGGAGGACTTGGCCTTACCTTGTTATACTTTGCAAAGGAATAGTCACCTGTTGGTGGAATGCCATTTACAACTCTAACCTACAAATGAAAAAATTGGGAGGGAAGGAGAGAAAGATGACTTTGAACAATAACAAAAATCAATTGAAATATTCATGATTCATAAAGGTGCCAAATCCTACCCAATGGTAAAGCTGCAAATTATCTTTTCTAGCAGAATTTGTGAAAGGAAGCCACTGCCACGTAATCTGAAGAAAAATCACAAGACCATTATAAGAACAGTCTAAATTCATTTTTTTTATAAGAAAACCAAACTCATGAAAGAATACGCAAGGGCAATACAAAAACAACAGCCCTACGGCTACAAGGGCAGTCCACTCAAAGAAAAGAACTCCAATCTAAAATAATGAAACCAAGTGGATAATTATAAAAATCCCTGAGTAGTAGAAGCCCAAAACAAGACGTTAAACCTAACACTATCCCACACCTCAACGCACGACTGCTTGGCACCTCTAAAGATTCTACTAATACTCTCGAGCCAAACAATCTATACAACAGCAAAGCAACAAGCTTGCCAAAGAACTCCTCTAGCTTGGAGCGACAGTCTCTCTTTTGTGCCAAACATAACCTGAACAACTCCAAGACCCGATCCCATCTAAATTCATTAAATACAAGATAAATATATATTTTAAAATCAATAGCATGTAAGATACCCAATTATTAGGCAAACACTCAAATAACAAATGAAAAAGCAACACAGTAGTTGAAAATCCACATCAATTGAATAACACACTTAAGCATTCAAATACAATGGGCTTCCCACATTTCTCACAGCAGTACAGAGGACTATAACAAACAGAGTCCTCAATTTCAATATTCAATTCACCATTTTCCAGCCTTCCACAACATACTACCAGATAATATCATGTATTGCACAAAAAGAAAAAACCTTCTCATCTGATGGAGGTCGCTTCTTCAGCTCAGATGTATCGATTGCCGGCATAATAGGCGCCAGACCACCAGTAAGCGCATAAACCTACAATTCAAAAACCCCGCCATTACTACTGTAAGCAATAAAACCAAGCAACAACAATCATACCAACACACGCACAGAGAAGACATTACCTCGCGGGAAATTCCATCTCGCTTTCTCTGGGCATCTTTCTGAGCCCTAGGTTTCTTCTCTTGGGGTATAGGCAGCGTATTTTTGGGCAAGCCCAAGATATCCTTGGCATCCATATCAGACTTCCCCCGAATTCTAGGGCTTCTTTCTACTTCGCAATGCCGGATAACTCGAGTTCACAGAGTCGAACTTTTCACAGAATAATGTTGCTCTGATCCTAATTTCATTAAACGGACACCATACGAACAGCATTTCGATACGATCGATTCGAAGAAGATCGTTCTTGGTTCATTCTTCGAGCATCATTCGAGCGCGAAAGCACAGTGGAGCAGAGGAAGACGACTTCTTATAATAGGATTTTCTTAATTCACGTGTAGTGTAGGTGACGAACAGCCAAATAAGTGAAAATTTACATGTGGATTTATTGTCTTTTTTTTTTTTTTTGAATGAAATGTTATTTATTAAATCTTGTATACTACTTTTATTTTATTGTATTTTTTACATTTCACAATATTTGAAAGTGGAGTATTATAAACTCTGATCTATTGGTCAATAGTACATGTCAATTATTACTGAATTATGCTCACTTTGGCTTTTTAAACATAAATTTATAGTTATATTATAGGCTAAATATATGTTTACTCTTAAAGTTTGAGTTTTTTTTTTCTTCACTTTAGACTCTATTGTTTTAAAAGTTTCTAAATCTATGTAGTCCCTTGTGTATTAACATTTTTCAGTTTCATCATGATGATGTTAAAAATGATTAATGACAAATTTATATAGCATAATATTTAGTAAATAGTCATCAATTTAAAGAAAAATATGATATATGGAAAATAAAATTTGAAATTTCTATCAATTTCATATAAATTTGAAGGAAGAATAACAAGTTTTTGGTCTCTTAGACAACATTTTATCTTTTAATTTTTGTCAAGCCACTAAGTATTATTTTCTATAAGTTTATCATTGATGAATTTTAACATTTACTATGATAAAAGACTATATTAAAGAATGTTAAAACATAAAAAACTAAATCAATACTTTTTAAATAATAGTTGAAAAAATAGGAATGAATTAAAACATGCATTTGTCATATATGATTACTAAATTTACGTAACAGTAGTGTACATATTTCCTATATAAAGAAAAAAGGATAAATATTTGTAAATTACCTATTTTCTTCCCATGGTTTAGGTTTAGTTTCAATTAGTACTATTTTTTTAAGTGTTATTTTAGTTTCTATAGTTTAGATTTAAGGTGGGTTTGGAATGATTTAAGTGCTTGTGTTTTTAAGTAAAAAAAGATATTTTTAAGCACTTAGACAATAATTTTGTAATTTTGCTTTTGTCATTTGGTCAAATTTCACCAATCATCATTGTCATTACAAGTGTCATCCAATTAAATACATGAGATATTGGGCAATGAATAGGGATCTTCACTGGTGATTTCCTATTGAATTTCGTGGGGATTAGAGGGGATTCTTTGTAGAGAATTATTTTCTATTTAGTTTTTTAAAAAACAAACAATTAAATTAAATGATTTTTAATTTTTTTATTAAATAGTTATTTTTTCATTGAAAAATTCTCATTTAAATGATTAATTCTCATAAAAAATTATCATTTAAAAAATATTTTTTAAGATAAAAATTAAAAAAAAAAGTTTATACCTCCAAATAGAAACAAAAAATATTACCTATCAAATTATTTAAGTTATTAAATAATGAAACTTTAAATTTAAATATTATATATTTATAATCACAACAACAACAATAAAAAAGAAAAAGAAAAGGTAAACATGACAAGGGCGGATCATAAACAATAACATCTCAAATTTTTATATAAGAAAAATATCTCAATGTTTAAAAAATATCATATGAATTAAATTGAAAAAAAATATATCATATGAATTAAATTGAAAATTTTAAAATTATAGAGCCCAAATTAAATTAAAATCCATAGAGTCCTAATTAAAATTAAAACAAATTAATCACTTTTTTTGTGATTTTGGATCAAACATTCGATGAAATAGTAATAAATGTCTTATTTATTAAGTTATACTTAAATTAGTAAAATAAATTCAAACTTCGGAGATCAAATCTTGGACTCAAACATAAATTTAATTATATATAATTTTTTTAGTTCAATAATATGTGGGGTGAAGAATTCAAACCTCTGACCTGGTCAAGAGTACATGTGTTTATGCCAGTTGAGTCATGTTGATGTTAACAAACATGTTAAAAGTATTAATATATAATTAAATTTACCACAACCTATTAACTTAAGTGTTTGGGTTGATTGGTGATTTAACACTAATTATATATAAATTTTTTTGCAAAGTTTTAGAGAAAAAAAAAAGCATATTATCGAACTATATAGAAAGAAAAATTGAGGTGTCAATGGTTGTCACTTTACAATTTTTCCGACAAAGAGTTTGATTTTTTAATCATAAAAGAAAATCTTAAAAAAATATATATCGAAAAAGATTAAAAAAGAAAAAAAGAAAAATTGAGTTGTCAATGGTTATCAGTTATCACTTTACATTTTTCCGATAAAGAGTTTGATTTTCTAATCATAAAAGAAAATCTTAAAAAATATATATATCGAAAAAGATAAACAAAAATGGAGATGCGGGGGATCGAACCCCGTGCCTCTCGCATGCAAAGCGAGCGCTCTACCATTTGAGCTACATCCCCATTTAAGAGTTGAACTCCAAATTATTTAAATTAAACAAATATTGTTAATTTGTGCCATTTTAATATATATTATTCTTCAACAACATAATGCCAAATGATATCAGATGTTAAAGCATACAAACTATAGGTCCTTGCAGATGTATTGGCAAGTTGTCAGGGATGTTAAAAAAAAAAACAGACAAGCAGAAAATTTTGAAAAATCCAATCCAATTCATATGGTTTGAGTTGGTTTAGAAACCAATTTGAGTTACTTTTTTCTTTTAACCTGGTTGGGTTAGTTTAATTCTTAGGTATCCACAAAGTTGAAGCGACCCGACCCAACCTAACTCATGATAATATATATATAATAATAAATTTTAGAATAAAATACACTTTGGTCATTAACTTTTCAAGATTAACACTTTTAATCTTTAAGATTTGAATTTAGTTTAATCTCTATTTAGTTATTGAGGTTTCAAAAGTGACATATTTGGTCTCGATTTTTATTGGTCATGAAGTCGAAATTGGTTTCTAATTGGTTATTGGTTCTAAAAAATAAAAAATAAAAAGAATTCCAACTCATTTAAAAAATACATATCAAAATTTTGTTAGCATATTTTAACTACCACAACATCGTTATGCTATATCAACTAGTAGTCAACTTCACTTAGGGCCATTTAGAAACTAATTACAAACTTTGGGGACAAATTGAAAATATAATTAAATTCAAACATCGAGGACTAAATATGTCATTTTTAAAACTTCAAGGACTAAGTGAAAACTAAATTAAAATATCAAGAATCAAAAGTATTAGTTTTACAAATCTAGACACTATATAGAAACTGAGTTCAAATCCAGATACTAAAAGTACATTTTACCCTAAATTTTATAAATTTATTGTTAACCTAATATTCACTTTCACTCCAAACTCATTTCTATCTGTAACCAAATTAATTTTAAATACAAACCTAAATTGAATGGGTTGAGTTAGTTGTTCAATTTTTTTGGATCATCAAAATTTTTTAACACCTTTAATTAAAGGTATATTTGAAAGTTACGTAGTTGTTCTACTCAATAATTATAAGGGGTACCTTTTGATTGAAACTTGATGGAACCAAATCAATTATCCAACCCAATTTTTATGGAGTTTGGGTTGGGTTCTTAACTTAATAAAAGTTGTTTAGATTATAAAAATCTCCAACCCAAACAATTGAGTTGGGTCTAAATATCATGGAGCCTACTCAATCCAACCCCACGAACACTCCTACTCGTTCTTGCATTTTGGAAATGAGGGATGAAATATTGGATTGCTCCTTGATAATCATGACTTCTCATTATTCACAAAAAGTAATCAAATTTATGTTTCATTGCCTAACAAAAGTAAATTAGAGCTTAAAAAAGTATGTGGAGAGTGTAATATGTGTACTAAAAGTTTGTAAGATATTGCTAAGCGATCTTCACATTTTGTTGTAGCAACTTTGTTTGCCTTCTTATTTTAAGGCTCTTTTATCTTGTCTTCTTAATTAACACTAGCTAGGCAGCAAATTCTTTAACTTTTATATGGAAAAAAAAAGAAAATTAATATTATGCCTTGGTAGCAATGTTTTCATGTATGCTTTCCCCCCTTTTTCGATTGTGCCAATGAAGACTTTGATAATGCATCAAAGTATAATGTACGTATATAATCTTTATAGTAAACTCAATTTCATAAATGTTCATAATTTAAAACATTTTCAAAATTGTCTATATGAAGCTCATTTGAAACTAAAATGTGGGTGAAGTTTACAATAAAGCCCCTATTAATGTCGGTAGCTTTAATATATATTTTGATTTTAAACAAATCAAATTCTGACAGATATGCGGTAACTTCATAACACTAGTTGGATACTATGTGCATTGCACGAGTTTCTTAATGTTGAAAATGCAATATACATATAAAAATTGAATGTAGGGTCTTATACATATGGAAAATGAAGAATTACACTTTAATATATTTTTTTTTTTTTATTTTGGTTAGTATCATTTGATTACACACCTGGTTTCAAACTTTAATTCAAACCCAAATATTATTTTTTATTTTGATTTGCACCATTTGATTACCCACTTAATTTCAAACTTTAATTTAAACAAAAAATAATATTTTTTTCTATTTTTTTTTAAAAATTTTGTATTATCTAGTAATTGGAAAAAAAAAATTGCAATGAACTTTTCGAATTCAAGGGAATTATTAATTAGATAGTGGTTCTCAATTTTAGAACTTTTTGAATATATGAAAAAAGTTTCGAGGGGATCAATTGGTTAATTTATTTTTGTTTACAAAAAATCACTAAATCGAGAAGATCTATTAATAAATGTATTTTTGTTTACAAAAGTTTAATATCAAACTTTAATTTAAACTAAAATATTATTTTTTCTTTAAAAAAATCTTATTAATTATCTAGTAATTGGAAAAGTCTTTTTTGCAATAATCTGATCGAATTCAAGAGAACCATTAATTAGATACGTGATCCTCATTTTAGAATTCTTTGAATCTATGAAAGAAGTTTCGAGGAGATCTATTGGTCAATTTATTTTTGTTTTCAAAAGTTCATTGAATCGAGAAGATCTATTAATAAATTAATTTGAACAAATATTATTTTTTATTTCAAACTTTAATAATAATAAATTAAGAAGTATTGAGTTTAAATTTTTATCATAAAATTGCAAGATAGTGAATTCAATCTCCCATCAAATAAAATAACTTTTAGAATTTAAATATTAATTGTTATCATAATATTGGAAATTGCAATGACATTATATTTTTAATAACTATTAGCAATTATATTTAAATATAATACAATTACATAAATAGGAAAAAAATGAAAAACTGTAATTAGACCTTCCTAAATCATAGCCTAGTAAACTCCAATTTATCCAAAAAATAAATGAAAAAGAAAAAAAAATAATACAATTACATCACATTGTTTGTCGTCTGCTTCTCCTTCTGCCTTAAGGAACCAAAGTTGCAATCATTTTCTTCTCCACCCTCCTCAATATGCCAATGATCAGTAGATGAACTGATGTGTATTTATAAATTTGAAAAGAGAAAAAAAAAACTACAAAAGTAGTAAATTACATTAAATCACTCTCCTTGCCATTTCGCAAAAAAAAAAAACAAAAAAAAAACTATAAAAGCACGTCGTAAGTTACATTAAATCACCATTTTTATCTACCCTTTTGCAAAAAATAAAAAATAAAAGAGCTATAAAAACACGTAAAAAGAAGTAAATTACATTAAATCACTCTCTCTCTTTATCTCTTCAATAATAAATTGCTTAAGAAAGATTAGGCTTGGGGGAGAAATCAAAATTTCTTCCCTACATGGTTTTTGGAATCAAATTCAATTGTGGGATGTACTATATATAGCTTGATGTATGACATTTAATTTATGTATATTAATCATAATAGATCAAAATCTAATATTTTGTTAATATACTTATTCAAAAAAATCTTATATTTATTTTTTTAAGAAAATACTTCAATATTATTTTAATTTTGTATCCTCGAAAAATAATTGTTCAATTTTTTTTCAAGTTTTTGTTATTAACTTTTTATATATGCATTAAAAAAATCTTTCATAATAATTTTATATTCCTCGAAAAACACAAAGGTTCAAAAATGTTATTTTAGTTTTTGTTATTAACTTTTCAAATACTCATTAAAAAATCTTTAAGATCATATGTGTAGAGATTTTAGAACTCTTATTCATTTTATCATTTTATTATTCAAATATGTTTAATTTATCAATTTATTATTCAAATTATTCAAATATGCATTAGGTAATTGGAAGATTGGAGATCATAGAGATTTTAAAACCTTTATTCAAATTAGAAATCACATGTGTAGCTATTTTAGAACCTTTATTCATTTTATCCTTCAAATATGTTTAATTGATTATTTTATTATTCAAATATGCATTAGTTAGTTGGAAGATTGGATATAAGTATTATTTTATCATTTTATTATTCAAATATGTTAAATTTTTGTTTAATATTAGGTTTTTATCATTTTATTATTCAAATATGTTTAATTTATCATTTTATTATTCAAAATTTAAGTATGTTGAATTTATCATTATATTAGTCAAATTATTTAAATATGCATTAGTTAGTAGGAGATTTTAGAACATTTATTCAAATTGAGGGCGAAAGGAAAAATCTTTCAATTAAGAAGGTGAAATGAGAAGTCTTCAAATTAAGAAGGGGCAAAAAAGAAAATCAAAAGTTTTTCCCTCAAGCGCAATTTATATAATATAGATTGCAATATTTGCATATTTATATTATTATTTAAAGTAAATTTTTATATTTATATTAGGTAATTGCTCCTGAATATCCATAATTACATTACATATTATTATAGGTATGTATGTACCTATAATATGTATGTAGACGTAGTAGTGTAAATAGATAAAACATGAATATTTTTAGTTTCTATATTATAAGTATTTATAAAATGATACACAGTATATATTATTATTCAATTAAAATTAGATTTTGCCAACTAACTATTTTAGGTATGTGCTTATAAATTTTAGACAAATTATTCTTATGATTGAAATACAACATATTTATATAGTTAAGTATTTAAAATATAAGCAGTATATATTAATCTTCCAGGGTAAAACAAAACTGTACATGTGAATACAATTTTAAAAATTATTCACATGAATACACGTGAAAGAGAAAGTCTCAAGAGAGGTTGTACATATATGGAGTATACTTTTATATTTTAAATATATCTAACATATATCATGTATATACTCTATATATATGCAGGTAATAATAATAATAAAAAATGATATATATCATGTATATATTTGTTGAATGGTAAAGATATTAGGCATATATTTATTTAATGGTAAAGATATCATGTATATATGATGAAATGGATACAAAATCAATTAAACATAGTATAGAGTATGTTTGTAAACTAAAGTGTGTGATAAAAAGATACTAAGTATATATGGCGAAATGTAAAAAGAAAAAAAATAATGATCATAATAAATTATGTATTTGTGAATAAAAGTATGACAAAATTTTTTTTATCATATATGACAAAATCGATACACACTTTTTATCTATCCTTGGTAATCAACATAATTATCTCTTTCATTTTAATGACTATCGTACAATATGTGTAGGTGAATAAAATTATTACCTACAAAAATATATATGATTCTGTACACATGGTATATATGAGATATATATAGAGGTATACTAATGGCAAACTGTAAGCAAATAAAATGCATATTATATATTAATCATTGCATACAATATATTTAAAACATATAATCTACAACATTTCATGTGAAATAAAAAATGTAGCATGAAATTAAACAAAAAAGTGACAAAAATTGATAAACTAAAAATGACAAGGATCTTAAGATCATCATAATAATATAAATAATAATAAAAAAGCTTAATTAAAAAATAAAAAAAAAAACATTGAGCAAACAAAATAACAAGAAAAAAATAGCCAAACACGAAGTTCATATTATGGTGTTCGAATAAAATGTTGACAAAATTGAGAAAGAATAAATGGAATTGGGTAATCTTGGATGGTAATATATTATTATTCATTAAAATAATATCTATATAATTAATGATACAATCATTTACCTTAAATAAAAAAATCTCAATTATGAAAAAAATCAATTACAATAGGGTAAATTTGTAAGAAAAATAAGCCAAAAAATTCAGAAAAGTGAAAGTTGAAAAATCTAATAATAATGGACATTTGTAAAATATAGATTTGGAAACAACCCGTTTGACACAATTTCTGAAGTATAATTCTCCATTATCATTAATACTCCTCAAAGAACATCATAAGTTTCTTCAATTTTTTACTCTTCATAGCTAATAATTTGTTACATAGGGTACAAATTTTTTGATGGATATTAGAGGATTGAATGAAACTTATGGTATGTCTTAACATTTTTACAAAGAATCTTAAGTGTGGATGTAGTTCCACATTTCAAAAGGAAAGAAAGTATGTTAATGAGATTATGTTGCTAAGATACAATATATCAAATTTCTAGCCAAATATTTTATTGTTTGTTATTAGCTCATGATGATTGTGGAAGGACTAAGAATAAAGGTGTTACAAAGTGATAAAACAAGACAACAACCTAAAAGAAGGAAAGAAGTTACAACCAATGTTATTGAAACAAAACATGAAGGAACATTGGACAATATTCGTAATTATGTACCATTTTATATTTTGGGATAGATTAGATGTGATGATAGTGCTAAGGTTATGTCAACCTATTGATTTCTATCACAAATTACAATTTCTTAATGAATATGGTTTGAAATTGAATTGATTGGAGTTTGGACAAGAGTTGACCTACTTCCATCATTAATCCCACCTGTTTGAAAAAGTACAGATATGTTAACTCAACTATTAGAGTCTTTATCAATAGAAAATATATTAATTTTCGGCACAAAAATTTCACTTGTCTTTTAATTATATAAAGTTCCAAACATAATATATTACCATAAAAACTCTATAATGAAGGATTCTGACCATTGTAATCAATATGTTGAATGACATGAAGACATGATCATTCATGTTCTTGACAAATTAGTTTTTCTTAATTATTTCATTAATCAAACATGTCTACGACTTCAATATGTGTTGACTTGCTCTCAATTATATAAGTCAAATCCTCACCATCTCATTTCAATAGAAGGTAGACAATGATAGTTTTAGTAAAATAATTTTTAATTAATAGATAATTAATTAAAGGCCACTTTGAATTAACTTTTAATTGATGTTTTTTTCAAAAATACATTTTTTAAGAATTGTTTATAAAAACCGTTTAGAATTAAAACACTCATATGGTTTTGTTACATTTCTCAAAAGTATTTTTATACACAAATTTGTTTGGTTTGCTCTACACTCAAAATACTTTTACTAATGTCAAATTACTATAAAAGACGACTATTAAATATTATGAATTTATATGTTCAAATTTGTATTTAAAATACTATAACCGGTTGACTACCATCGACCACAGTCAGAGCAGTTGCCAGCAGTGATCGCTAGAAATGGTCACCAAAAATGGTCTTTGGCGATGGTCGTCGGAGATGGTCGCCAGAGATGGTTGTTGGAGATTGTTGTTGACTATTGTCTCTAGTGGTGGGCAGTGATAGGGTGAAGATATTTTGGTCATTTTCATATATCATGAAATTTTGGGAGGGATTCCAAGTTAAACACTTAAAAACCATTTTTCTAAAAGTTGGTTTCAAGTGTTTCACTCAAAATAGTTTATTTCTCAAACTCATTTTTTCAACAGTCATTTTGAGTGGTTGCCAAAAATAGTACTACAAATCTTATTAAAATGATTTTTTTTTTCAAAACTAAACACTTAAAAAGTTAATCCAAACAGGCAGTGGCGGATCCATAATTTTTGTTTGGGGGCTTTACTTAAAATTTAGTAAAGTATGTTTCCGTGGATAATAAGGTCCTTTTTGTAAATATGCTTTGCGAACTTATTTTTGATAATTTTAATTAAGAATTCTAGTTCTTAGATTAGGATATGCTGGTAATTTTCCTAAATTTACTTCAATGAAATATGTATCAAAACTATTATTACATTTTGTCAATAGAGATGGTGAACTCATCGATTTTCTTTTATAATATCTCTCCATTTAAATTTTAAATTCTAAAATAACTTTAATAAAATATAAAAATAGGAAATTAAAACATAAAATAAGAATGATAAAAACTAAATTTATTAAAGTAATTGAAACATAAAAATATATGAAAATAAAGAAACTAAAACATCAAAAAAAAAAAGAAAAAAAGAAAAAAGAATGATGAAAACTAAAACATTAATAGTGGTGACCATTTAAAAGTTGTGAAAAAATTTATTTTTTTAGAAAATTAGGGTTTAAATATCTTAGTAATATATTTTATTTTTTTATTTCTTTAATGGACATATTTATATAAAGCAATTTTATAATTTTGGAGAGAGATTTTGACCAAGAGATACTATTATTCCATACGAAAATGAAAAAAAAATTGAACATAGTACATACAGAGAAATTTAGGAAATTAAAAAAGAGGGCTTAGGCATTAATTCACTCTAAAAAAGAAAATTAAAAACTAATAAATAATAAATTGAAATTGAAAATATTTCGAGGAGGCTGAGGGCTGCAGGCGCTATGAATTTATCCAAATTTAATATATATAGGTTAAATTATACTTGTCACCTTTGTACTTTTGCCACTTGTATATTAGTTCTAACTCTCTCTCACTTTTGATTTTTGGAAGTTAAATGCTTATATTTTAGCTAAATCTAATATATAATCCTAATTACCACTGGTAAATTAGTAGGTACACCCCAATTTATGAATGAGAAACAATTAGCACATATGTATGATCTATAAGAAATTAACGAGTCTAAGTGTCAATTTTTCCTCATGATTGATATTGTTAACTAAAGATAGGATCTATTGGTATAGGAGTTAATCAAAGTACAAAAATTAAAATAAAACTTTTAAAATTAATTTACTCAACTCATAATATTTTGATTTTAAAATAAAGAAAGTTTTGAGTATTAAAATTATGTTACGCATACAATTATTGTATATTTTATATACACCATCCGTAGAGTTTAAAATCCTTTATATCTCTATTTGTTCCCTTTACGAAATTAATTTATATTTATTTCTTTACTATCTAAACAAATTAAGGTTCAAGATCTTTGAATCAAAGAATTAGTAGATTTTTTTTTTCCAAATTAAATGAGAATGAGGTTAGCTAGGGCTATGAACTTCTATTATAAAATTTGATGATCGAGTCGATTCCCTAATTATAAGTTCATTTCATACTGGGCCAGGCCGAATAAATAGAGCTAAGTTATATACATCCTAATTATAGGTCATCCAAACATATTTAAATAGATACTGTGTTTACATATGGATATCTGTGTCCATACAGTTTCATTTAGAATTAGGAATAATAGGCGTAATCAAACAAGTTTTTAACATATCTCGCGTTATTTGGGATCTTATTCATCTCTTTGGGCTTCTATTAAATTGAGAAATACATTTGATTTTCCATCTTTTTTTTTATATAACAATAAGGAATATCTAAAAAGTAAGCCAAACTCCACTTGAGCTAAAAGTTTCATCTAGCTCGTTGGTACCTTTTGTAACCTCGTTGGCTTGGATTCATCTTTGTCTCAACTGATCTCTTCTTTTCTCATACTTATATGCCCCCTCCACTTTATTAATTGGTATGATAACATGTTTGTTGGATTTTCTAGTAACATTTGTGAAAGAAAGTGTTGGTTTGAAATATCAAAAATGAATTGATGTTTCATTTATGTTGTTGTTACTTGACTTGAAATTCAAAAGTTTCAAAATGGTTTGAAACATTAAAATGTGTTGATGTTTTTTTACAAATTTAACTTAAGAGTTAAATTTGTTGAGTTATGTTTGAATTTTTATAAGTAACTACACAATTGAGTTAATTTTGATGTATGTTTCATATTGTTTATATTAATTTTATTTTTGGAGAGTTACTAAGTTGCTAGTCTATAAATAGCAACTTGTTTCTTCATTTGGAGTACCTCATTCCATTTTGGAGTATCTCATTCCAATTGAAGAGTTCTTCTCTCCTCTCTTTATTCTCTTTAATCTTGAGTTAAGTTGAGAGCAAGTATCCAAGAGTTTTGCCATATCCGAGTAGTTCGAGGTTGATGTTCTACCAGAATTAGTAGTTGTATCCTGCTGAGACGATCGTTGTAGTCTGCTTGCAACCTATGCAGAGCGAATAATTATCTTCAAGACAACGCTTTGTATAGCGTGCCTCAACTACTTATTATCTTTTGTTCTTGAGTTTTGAAACTGTTGTTACATACAGTGTTTGTACTATTGTTTACACTGTAATTATTTGTTGCCAGTTAAGTTATAATCAAATTTGCTAGTGTTACTAAGTTCTTATACACATTGTATTATTTACAACAATGTGAAGAGAATTAACTGAACTAATGGCTGCAAGCTCATCCACTAATGGTACTGTTCCTACCATGATGAGATTGACCATCTTCAAAACTCATGCTGAAAAACCAGAGAAATTCAAGGGAGAAAACTTAATAAGATGGCAACAGAAGATGATATTTTATCTCACCACGTTGAGCCATGCTCACGTCTTGAAGGAAGAATGCCCAATTACCTCACTAGAAGCTGTCATTCCTGAAATTGAAGCTGCCATGTAAGTATGGATGCATTCAGACTTCTTATGCCACAATTATATACTTAGTGGACTTGAAGACACCTTGTATAATGTCTATTGCAATGCCTACAATACTTCAAGGCAATTGTGGGAGGCATTAGACAAGAAGTATAAGCTAGAAGATGCTGGTACTAAGAAATTCCTTGTAGGAAAATTCTTAGATTATAAAATGATTGATACCAAGTTGGTAGTCAATCAGATGAAAGAATTGCAAATTATCATTAGTGATTTGCAAAGTAAATGATTGAACATCAGTGAACCATTCCAAGTTGCTGTTGTGATTGAAAAGTTGCCTCTTTCTTGGAAGAACTTCAAATGCTATCTCAAACACAAGCAAAATGATCTATCCATGGAGAATCTTGTTGTTAAACTCTGCAAAGAAGAGGATAATACAAAAGGAGACAAGGTTCCGCTAGAAGTTGAAGCCAAAGATCATGTTGTTGAAGCTTCAAGGCGTGAACCCAAGAAGCAACAATCCAAGAAGAAAAATGTGAATCTTGGACCATGGAATGACGTCAACAAGTGCATTCGTGGAAACTGTTGGGTTTGTGGTAAAAGTGGTTATACGACTGCAACTTGTCGACACAAAAAGAGACAAAGCTCAAACCATCAGACTAATGTTGTGGACAATAACGATTTAGTTGCTGTCATTTATGAGGTAAATATGGCTTTTGACACTAAAGGTTGGTAGATTGATATTGGTGCTACTAGGCACATTTGTAAGGACAAGTCATTGTTTACCTCATATAAGAAGCTAGATGATAGCAATAAGCTATACATGGGAAATGTTTCAACTGCCTCTGTGGAAGGCAAAGGGAAGATCTTGCTGAAATGAACTTCTAGAAAGATACTTACCCTCAATGATGTGTGGCATGTGCCAGAGATTCGACAAAATCTAGTGTCAGGAACTCTACTTAATAAGAATAGGTTCAAGCTTGTATTTGAGTTAGATAAATTTATTTTGACTAAGGGGGATATGTAATGAGAAGTTTGTGTTGAATCCAAGTTTGCTAGAAAGTCATTTTCATTTGTGGAAAGAAGTAATGAGGTTCTTGATTTAATCCACAGTGATGTATGTGACATGAAAATTAAGTACCCCCTACAAGAGGCAGTAAGAATTATTTTGTCACATTCATTGATGATTGTAGTAAATATTACTATGTATACTTATTACATAGTAAAAATGAAATCTTAGATGTTTTTAAAGCATATAAGGCAGAAGTTGAAAATCAACTTGAAAAGAAAGTAAATGTGCTTAGATCAGATAGATGTGGTGAATATGAATCATCATCATTTTATGAATTCTGTGAAGTTAATGGTATAATCCATCAAACTACAGCACCTTATACACCACAACAAAATGGTGTAGCTGAAAGAAAGAACCGAACTTTAAAGGACATGGTTAATTGCATGTTAAATATTTCAGATTTACCCCATAATTTGTGGGGGGGAGGATTTGCTTACACCAAATTTTATTCTAAACAAAATTCCACATAAGAAGACTGATAAGTTGCCTTATGAAGTGTGGAATAGAAAATTACTCTCATATAAAATGTTGAAAGTATGAGGGTGTTTGGCAAAGGTACAAGTTTCTTTACCAAAAAGGACCAAACTTGGACCTAAGACAATTGATTGTGTTTTTATAGGCTATCCAATGCATAGTGCTGCTTATAGATTCCTGGTAGTTAAATTAGAAATACTAGATATTAACAATAATACTATTGTGGAATCTATTGAAGCTAAATTCTTCGATAATATATTTCCTTTGAAAGAGGAAAGACACAGAAGTAGTGGTGTCAAAAGGAATTATGAGGCTAGCTCTTCAAAAGGTCAAGATGATCAGAAAACTGAGTTTGAACCTAAAAGAAGCAAAAGAGCTAAGAAAGCTACTTCCTTTGGACCTGATTTCATAACTTATATGATTGATGGTGAGCCTCCAACTTTTCAAGAAGCTGTGTCATCTCTAGATGCACCTTATTGGAAGGAAGCTATCAATAGTGAGATAGAATCCATTTTGCAGAATAATACTTGGGTATTGGTTGATTTACCTAATGGAAATAAATCAATTGGTAGTAAATAGATTTTTAAAAGAAAGATGAAAGCTGATGGTACTATTGATAAATACAAAGCTCGTTTAGTAGCTAAAGACTTTCGTAAAAAATAAGGGTTAGATTTCTTTGATACATATTCTCCAATAACGAGGATTACATCTATAAGGATGTTAATCGCAATAGCAACTTTACACAATTTAGAAATACACCAAATGGATGTAAAAACTGTATTTTTAAATGAAGATTTAGATGAAGAAATATATATGGAACAACCTGAAGGGTTTGTTGTAAAAAGACTTGAAGATAAAGTTTGCAAACTGGTTAGGTCTCTTTATGGGTTGAAACAAGCACCGAAACAATGGCACGGAAAGTTTGATCATACTATGTTATCGAATGAATTCAAGATAAATAAATGTGATGAATGCGTCTATGTTAAAACCATAGACCAACATTGTGTCATTATTTGCTTGTATGTGGATGATATGTTGATATGGGCACAAATAGAAGTGTCATTGATTTCACTAAAAAGATGTTAAAATCCAACTTTGATATGAAAGACCTTAGTATTGCTAATGTTATACTTGGAATCCGTATAACAAGAAATTCAAGTAGATACGTACTTTCTCAATATCACTATATAGAGAAAGTGTTGAGAGAATTTGATCAATTTGAGAGTAAACCAACTGTTACTTCATTTGATCCAAATTGTAAGTTAAAGAAGAATAATGATGAAGGTGTGTCTTCTTTATAATACTCTAGAATTGTTAGTAGCTTAATGTACATAATGAATTGTACAAGACCTGATATTGCCTATTCAGTAGGAAGGTTAGCAAGATACACTAGCAATCCTAGCCATGATCATTGGAATGCTTTAGTCAGAGTTATAAGGTACTTGAAGTACACTATAGATTATGGATTGTATTATACGAGGGATCCACATGTACTAGAATGATTTAGTGATGCTAATTGGATTTTTGATAGCATGGAGACTAAATCAACTAGTGGGTATATATTTACCTTAGGTGGAGCAGCTATATCATGGAAATCTTCAAAACAGATGTATATAGCACGTTCTACTATGGAATCAGAGTTTATAGCTCTTGATAAAGGTAGAAAAGAAGTTGAATGACTTAGAAACTTTCTTGAAAATATTCCATTATGGCCAAAGCCTGTAAGCGTGATATGTATTTATTGTGATAGTTTGGCGGCCTCTATGAGGGCCAAGAATAATGTCTATAATGGGAAGTCGCAACATATAAGACGTAGACATAATTCGATAAGAGAAGCTCTTTAATAAAATTATTTCTATTGATTATGTGAAATGAAAATAGAATATTGCAGATCCTTTAACGAAAGGATTGTCAAGAGAGCAAGTGACATATACATCAAGGAAAATTAGACTAAAGCCTATGAAATGAATTATCTGATGGTAACCTAACCTAGTTGACTGGAGATCTCAAGATCTAGGTTCAATAGGCAAACTGGTTGGATAATTTATAGTTGACACACTAAGAAACTTATAGTTTCTTCCTATTTCTATGATGTTGTAGAGTGTGTGATCTGTTGATGTTAAGATCATGTTGATATCTTGTTTACAAGAGGAGTAATGACAGAATACTTTTAATCAATATCACCTAGGTGAAAGAAGAAGTTGGGTCGCTTCTATAAGGACTTTTAAAATGGCTTATGTTCTCTAAAACTCTCATGAATTCAGGATTTTGTCCAGGACAAAAATGGACACAAATGTATAGAACTCAAAGATACAAGATGAGTTATGTGTGATGTCTATTGTTTTAATTTACCAATGAGAAGAATAGTTCCAGAGCTGGTCTCACTATTTCTTCGATAAGTTCGATGGATATTTACTAAGGAAGGTTCAAGTCCAGAAGACACCTATCCTGATGCATAGCTTGTTTGTTTTCTTTCAACGATTTTGTTTTGATTTTCAAACCTTCTTTCATGTGGGAGATTGTTGGATTTTATAGTAAAATTTGTGAAAGAAAGTGTTGGTTTGAAACATAAAAAATGAATTGATGTTTCATTTATGTTGTTGTTACTTGACTTGAAATTCAAAAGTTTCAAAATGGTTTGAAACATCAAAATGTGTTGATGTTTCTTTTACAAATTTAACTTAAAAGTTAAATTTGTTGAGTTATGTTTGAATTTTTATAAGTAGCTACACAATTGAGTTAATTTTGATGTATGTTTCATATTGTTTGTATTAATTTTATTTTTGGAGAGTTACTAAGTTGCTAGCCTATAAATAACAACTTGTTTCTTCATTTGGAGTATCTCATTCCATTTTGGAGTATCTTCATTCCAATTAAAGAGTTCTTCTCTCATCTCTTTCTTCTCTTTAATCTTGAGTCAAGTTAAGAGCAAGTATCCAAGAGTTCTGCCAGATCCGGGTAGTTCAGGGTTGTTGTTCTACCAGAACTAGTCGTTGTATCTTGCTGAGACGATTGTTGTAGTTTGCTTGCAACCCGTATAAAGCGAATAATTGTCTTCAGGACAATGTTTTGTAAGTGTGCCTCGACTACTTATTATCTTTTATTTTTGAGTTTTGAAACTGTTGTTACACATAGTGTTTGTACAATTGTTTATACTGTTAATTGTTTGTTGCCAGTTAAGTTGTAATTAAATTTGCTAGTGTTATTCAGTTCTTATACACAATGTATTATTTCCAACCATGTTTTCATTAAATATTTAACTTCAAAAAAGAAAAAAAAAAACCACCCATTAGACACATTACCCCATTGGATCCAATTAACATTTCAAAAAGTTATAAGAAAGTTCCTATTACCCTTTATGTGGAATATGAAAGAGAATAAGAGAAAATATTCTCAATAATAATAAAAAAAATTTGACATTTCCCTCTTTTGCTTTCTTTCACTTTAAAAAAGCACTAAAATTTGTCACCTGCCTCTAATTGGACACAATACAACAAAAACTAGCTAGCCCCTACCCTCCAACGTCCCTCACCTTTTTTCTCAGCAGGGCTTTGCATGGTTGAGATTTGGTGCTGTATTATCATGTCCTTTTGAAAGGATCAAACACAATAATATAATTTTTGATCAGAAGGGGTCATGTCATTTCCAATATGTAAAAAAAATTCAAGTGATGTGCAGCCAAAAAGGGCTCAATTTGTTTTAAGCAGTAGAGAGTGAGATAGGCCTTGCTATGTAATTGGGGGAGTTAAATCTTTAAAAAAGTTTGTGAAAAATGAGAAAAAGAAGAAAATAATATGTTTCCCAAAGTTATTTCTTTTATCTTGGATGTATGAAGAATCTTAAGTTTTGGGGATCCCAAATCTTGATATTTGTTAATGCTGTCATTTCATTCAACTGTTTTGGAGTTTTATGGCTAAATTAGGTAGGGTTTTTCTTTTTAACCAAAGAAGTTTTCAAATAGTTCAGTTTCTTTTTGGTGCCGTCTTGTTTTTAGATTATTCATGATAAGTGAGATCACTATACTTATTTCAGCCTTAACAAAGATACGATTTCTAGAAGTTCATCAATTCCTTGAGATATTTGAATATATAGTAGGTGACGAAGACAACAGATCGATTGATAGTCAATAGTTGAGATAAAGATGAGTTCAATGGTTGATTTATCTATCTTATAATTCGTTGCCACGCCACATTTTATAAATGTAGAACCTAAAGTGATGCCTAATAATCAATCGCATTTTGTATTGCATTTTGATCTTACAAATATCATTTTTTTAATTAATTTTAATTTAAACTACTATAAACCTTGAATAAAAACAACAAGTGCCAAATATAAA
Organism: Trichosanthes truncata; assembly: GCA_033996785.1. Classification (NCBI taxonomy): domain Eukaryota; kingdom Viridiplantae; phylum Streptophyta; class Magnoliopsida; order Cucurbitales; family Cucurbitaceae; genus Trichosanthes; species Trichosanthes truncata. The sequence continues at coordinate 51,410,315 of MU867259.1, forward strand.
TGAAAGTCCTGAGTTGTTTATGGCATTTTGATTCTCAATAATTATTAGCTGTCTCTAAAGTTAGTTTTCTAAATATACCTTTAACTTTTTGGCTCTGGAGATAAATAGTAATTTCCCTATTATTCACTCTTCACATCTCATCACAATTCACAATTGAAAGGACATGTTGAAGGGTTATGATGATTCCAACCTCTCAAGTGAAAGACAAACTTTATATCCCAAAAATGTAAACAGTTTAGGAACTCACAACTTTAGCAGTCTCTATTGCAATTATTAGAGAAAATTGAACTTTGGCCAACTTTTCCAGTTATGTCCCCAAAAGCATCATAATTGTTTGGACATTTTTATCTTTTTAAAAAAGTTGGAAAGCTCTCAACTGCCAAAAAGACAGGAGGTAATCTCAGTCTTATCAATGATGCGAAAATAGTTTCACAGCATGGACCAGATCGAAGATGGAAAATATTTCAAGTATATAAAGTAAAGAACGTAACAACGTTTCTATCTGTATATATAATATAATATTTAAAGGAGCTTGAAACCCTACATATCATTATTCTATTACTTATATGAGTAAGGTTGTTTTAAACAAAACTACCTTTAGTGATTATAAAGTAAGAGTTTAGGGGATAAGCTGGGACACTAAATGAGCAAGAAAAGACTCCTTTTCCTATCGATCTAGATAAACTACGACACCTTTATATTACATTCTAATAGTTCGATACCTTTTTTAATAGTAGAGTCTAAAAGTTAAATCATATATAGACTTGAACTTAAGGTTGACTTAAAGTGGAATAGTTATACGTTTGTGAAGATATAAAGAGACTCGCTTTGCTACAGCTATTCACGAGCCTCACAATATACACATTTCTCAATTGAAGAAGCTCACCATTTTCATTTAAACATTTGAAAACTTCTTCCACATATTGGCAAAACCTAAGCTGTAAAGCTTTTGATTACGGTCTATCCATTAATATCTTCGTAGCATGCAGTAGCATGATATTATAATATTATCAGATTTAGACCTCAACCCACATGAATCTTTTTAACCCTACAAACAAAGATCACGTTAATCTTTTAACTCTTACACGTAAATCGACTACGACGACACTGAATGCAACCGTCAACCTAACATAATATCCTTACACTAACATTTAACATGAGGTGATTGAAGACCTTGAGGATATATACAAATATATAGCTGAAAAAGCTGTTTGTGAGGTGATGTTGAACAAGAGACCACAGATAATTGTGAAGGGCCTGTGCTTTAATATAGGAAAGAGTTTAAAAAAGAAATAAGGGTCTTTTCAAAGGGCATATTTGTGTGTAAGAGAATTGATATTCAGGCCCCCACTTATCAATTAAGCTGTTGCATGACTGAACTACATGTGGATTTTTGGAGTGGACAACAGATTCTTCAATTATTGTCGTCGGTGAAACCCTAATTTACCCTAATTATATGCACAATTTTGCCTAATGAATGTCGGCCAAAATCTTACAAAAATAACTTTGAATTATGATTTTTTAAAAAAAAAATATGGACGGACGTTTAAACTTACAACCTTAAAAAAAAGAATAGATATCTTTACTATTGAACTAAATTCATGTTGACAATTATATATGAACTTTTTTTTAATACAACAAATGTGAGGTATGAAGATTTAAAACTCTGATTTCAAGGAAAGAAATACATGTCGATTATCACTGAATTATATATGCTCACGTTAGCATTATGATCTTAGTCTTGAAACAAAAACATTGTATCTATTTAATCTTTAGACTTTAAAAAATTTCTATTACATTCGTAAATTCTAGATTATACTTCATCTATTAATTTTTTTTTGTTAACATTGTTAACGAAAAAAATGACATAATATATATGCATATAAATTTGTTTAGTATTTTTCTAATTTACATTAATTCAGTGAAAATTTATTTGATAGATATAAACTATAACAACATTTTATAAGCACCGTTAACTAACAGTAAAAATTAAGGCTCCGCTTGATAATTATTTGGTTTTTTGTTTTTAATTTTTTAAAATTGTGTTTGTTTTCTCACAATTTCTCTGCAATGATTTTTATCTTTTTTAAGAAAACATTTGGATTCTTAGTCAAATTTAAAAAACAAAACCAAATTACATAAAAAAAATATTTTTTTTAGTAGATTACAAAACAAAAAAAAACTATAAGTAGAAATAGTGTTTATAAGCATATTTTTTTTAAACCAAATGATTATTAAATTGGACCTAAATAAATAATCGTATAGTCTAAAATTTAAAGTTATTGTGGATAATTTTTAAAGTTTAAGAAATCAATGGACACATAGCTAAAATGTTATATTAATAAATTTATAGTTTTAAAAAAAGATCAAATAATAAGATGGTTTAATAAAAAAACCAGATTTGCCCACCTAACTGACATGTCGGCTGGATGTTTTAACTTTTAAGCTAATCCAACTTTGTCAAAGTGCCCCAACTTTATTCACATTAACACGTCTGCCTTATATTTAAACATTTTGCAATTTGCAGCTAGGGTTACAGCTTTTTTCAGGTACATATATTAACTTTTCGTGTGTGTGTATATATATATATATCTAATTGAGTAAATGCAGTTATTTCCAAGAAAAAAAAATTCAGTAAATGCAGCTTGAAAGTGTATAATATTACAAATGAAAAAAAAGAGATTTGAATTTCTTTTTATTAGCTAGGGTTAAATTATAAATTTAGTCCCTATCATTTGAAAAAAGTTAAAATTTAGTCGGTATGGTTTTAAAAATTAGAATTTTGTCCTTAGGATTTGATAAAACCTAAAAAATAGCTTCTATGGTCTAATAAAACCATCATAAATAGTACCTAGGGTTTTATCAAATCATAGAGACTAGCTAATTCTAACATTTAAAATTAAATTCTATTTTTTTTTTCAAAATCATAGAGACTAAATTTGTAATTTAACTGAAAAGTTATTAATTTCTTAACCAATCGAACTATGCTCAATTATGGTTAATTAGTATTTTAAAAAAAATTGAAATAGCGTAATTTTTCTAAAAGAAAAAAGCGACCAGAAAATAAGTTTTTATTAAAAGAAACTTATAAAATCAAAATGGTTATTAAATCCATAAATAATTTCATAGTAATGTGATCTTCTAGCTAGGTTTGGATAAGCACTACAACAAAGTAGGAGGAACCCTTTATTAATTTGTGGGTTTTGGATATTTTTGTCACAAATGGTAGAACCTAGAAGGCTAATTTCCATTGGATTTAAGGGCTATAGAAACAGCAATTCTACTTGAAAAATAGAAGTTTCTATGGATGTCTTTTCAATGGTCTTCTCCCTTTGTCTTTTCTCAATTTCAAACCCTACTTTATTTACCTATATAGATATTGTACTAATTTTCCCCTTTATGGGTCATTTTGGAATTCTCTAGCTACTTCCTACTCATATTATTCCCTCTACCATGGTGGTACGAGCTACAAGTAACAAAAGTCTAATGAAATATCATCGATTGAGCTCTAGAATCAGATGATTTCTAACATTTTATTATGTATTTTGTAATTTAAATAATTGTCTTAAAATCTGATCTAATTTAACGTTTTTCAACTAATATGATTTGTCAAACCTCCACGTAAGTCATGAAAATGAAATGTCAAGTTATGGTAGTGTTTGTCAATAAGATTGTTTGTTAGGTTACATATCTATTGTTGTTCACAAATGCTATAGACATCTAATAAGCTTTGATAAAAAGATTATAGAGACAACACATAACAAATATTCAAACGTTTCGGGACCAGTAATTCTAATTCATTGTCATGGACAGTGATAGATACATGTTTTACATAGATACATGTGTCTACATATGAGTGGGAAAGTGAATCCAAAGACATGGTAATTGTGAAACGTACTAGCCTAATATATGGGCCAAGAAATTCTTTTGATTAAGATATGTATATTTTGCATACCCATTTTTCTGAGGTACAATAAAGATTGATAACGTTCTTTCCTTTTCTTTGTTATAAAGATTCAATTTGATATTCTCTTTGAAACTTACTCAAAATATTCTTCTTCCAAGAAAGGTTGGGACATGACACATCATTCTCAACCTCGCATCATTTAGATACTATAGGATTCGATACTTACTTCATTGTTAATTAATATTTTCTTCTTCTTCTTCTTCTTGTTTAGTTTTCTTGGCTTTTGGTATTTGTTTTTTTAATTTTGAAGAGAAAAACAACCATATTTTGATGGGTATGGGCATCACTCTCAAGATTGGGAAATCTTTGGGATCTTAGATTTGAACATAATCTTAGGCTTACTTTCTCTTGGATCCTTTCTTGAAGCTACACTAAATAGACTGTGATTGAAAGAAAATATATCCATTTGTAAAAGAAACTAGTCTAATAAACCTAGCCATAAAAAAAGATTAAGAGTAGTCTTTATGGTTATAGTTATGAGTACTAAGAAAGACCGAAAAGAAAGGAAAATGATAAGAGGAAGAAAAATTGAGAGGTAGTGGCATCACATAATATTTTTTTTCAATTAAATTTGTTTATTGCTATGGAGATTACATCTACCTTTTAAGATACAACAAATTTGCGAGATGATATTGTTAGATATTTGATGAACTAATTTATAATCAAATTAACACTACTGCATTTAGCTTTATATTAAAGAAGAAACTAAGAAAATTCAAGAGATATAAGAGAAATATGATTTATGATATTAAATTGAGCTTCACCTCCAAAATCTTTGAAATTCTAATAATTAATTTTGTAATTTGGATTAGTTCCATAACTACTTCCTAAAAGTGAAGCAAGAATAACACCTTTCCTCTTTAAACATTTTAATTTTATGGGGTGCATTTTTGTTGAAAAGATACATATTTTTTTCTATATATTAACTAAAATACATAATCTTTATCTTTGTTATATTGAGGGGTGGGATAGTTGAGAATATCATTATTGGACATTTTGTCCTTTATATAATTCTAAAATTTCAAACCTACCTCTAGTAATAATACTCTTTATACTTTATTTATTTCATTGCTTTCATTAAAATTAAAATAATATTTATATTTTAGAAATAAAATAAATCGCATTAAATTAAATTTTTTCTTAAAAACTTAATCAAAATTTAAAACTAAAAAATAGTTTTTAAAAACCTACGTCTTATGCGGTAAAAAAAAATCTTAATTTTTTAAAATAAAATATAAAATCACTCTTAAATGAAGCACGTGATTATAAAAATATATGATTAATATAGTTGTAAAGTAATTAATAATCGTATTAATAACTATTTTAAAAAGGTATTCAAAATGTATGAACATAGTATAAATAAATATTATTGATTATTAGTATTATTATTATAGTTATGCCAATTTAAGAATAGTTGATTAAATCATATACCTAAATTAAAAAGTTAGAGGTTTAATCTCCTCCTAAAAATAAAAAGAAAATTATGTCAAAGTTCAATTTATTAGGGTAACATGTCAATTGGCATATTGAGAGAGTGTGGAGCATTCTAAGGGTGCCACGTGGAAAAATATATGAGATTTGGGACCCACCTAATTCTTGACAATATTTAAATCGAAAGGAAAATGGGTGTCTCATTTTCTTTGTAATTTATCTCCAAATATTTATATGCTTTGTCTTCTGCTTAATGTTTGGTAATGGTGTTGGCCGGCCTTATTTTAAAAAAATATAATTAATTAATGCTAATTGCAATAATTGTTCTGATTAATTAATTAAGTGACATTTTTTTGAGTTCGACACTTTTTCCAATTAATCATGTAATTGTATATAATTATTTTTAATCGGAACATGCAACCCCCAATTTGAGTGAGTTGATTTAAGTAGCCATGATTCTCCCTGAGATTATTTGAAATAATTTTAATTGTTAAGAATAGACAATTTTTTCATTTTTCATTTTAATTTTTTTGAAAATTTAAATTTGTGGATGTTGATGAACACTCATTGTGAATGGTTCAACAACTTGTGAAGCAGCTAAAACGTTTTAAAAAAGTTGAATAGATATCGATGTGATGTTTGTCAAAGCAACTTTAACACACTCAAGTCAATTAAAATTGACTGATGACAGAATGAATAAAGGAAAAAAAACGTAGATATTTTGTATGCAATTGTGCAAAGAAAATACATATCTCAACTGGTTTTCAAAATCTCCATTTAAAAATGACTTAGGTGTTTGATTGACGTTGAAATGAGATGTTTTCATGAACATAATTTCCTTATGTAGAAAAGTTGTGGTATAGAAGAATTATGATAGAGACAATAATCTTATGAAAGAATTGATGTTGGACGCTTAAACACGTTAAAAATATATAGAGTTATGAAATCAAATGAATTTGCTAATCATAACATATAATAACTCATATTAAAAAGCAAGTTTTATTATAAATGGTTGTATCGAATGATGAACGAAAAGTGTCCATATATGTAAACATGAGTTGGATTATTTTTATGTAAATAAAATGAAAGTGGCCAACTTATAATTATGAATTCGGGTAGGCTAGCTTAGAACATAAAAATAATAAAAAAAGAAAAAGAAAAAGAAAAAATGTTGGCAGGTTGGTTTTGCTTTTCATTTTTTTTCCCCTTCCAAATTTTGTTTTAAAATAAGTTTCTAGACAGCATTTGAACAACAAAACAACTTTTATTTATTTATTTTTGCGACATCCGAGGGAGGGATTGGGAAATGAAAAAGGGAAACGAAAAGTCAATTAATTTAGATTAGAAAAATGTTAATGTTGTTTAAGTTTAATTATATAATGAATTAATTAAAGGGAAAAGGAGGAAACAATTGCTGTCCATACCACGTTGGAACTCCATATTCACCTTGACTTCTTACTGTTCAATGTCCCTAAAGTGGGTGACCAAACCCATTATTATAACACAATTAATTCACTTTCACACTCTTCGATGCGTCACTTTATTATAAATCTTTTCGTCTTCTAGAAAATTTTTAAAATGTTTGTCAATCCAAATATAACTCAAATGATCAAATATTAGAGGGCGTTTGGTCCCCTGACTTGAGTTGAGTTGAGTTGGATTTTAAACCCAACTTACCGTTTGGCTCATGGAGAAATTAATTCCCCATAAAAAAACTCAACTCTACCAACTTGCTACAGTATTAGGATATTAACTCCACCGACTTCTATAGTAGCCTTATTAACATATTTTATCATTGTTTCTCCAATGACTAGGGGCCACCACTGGCGACCAGCGGCCACCTACTAGACTGGCGACCACTGCCAGCGCCTTATTTGACGACCGATGACCATATGCGACAACTAACGGTCACTGCCGACTACCTTCTCTGATGATAAACGACAATCGTTGGCGACCATATCCGACAACCGGCGTTCACCGCCTGCGATCGTCTCTGGCGACTATTGTCGGCAACAATTCCCAGCGACCGACGACACTCCCATGATTCAAAATAATATGAAATGCACATGTACTTAGTTGGTATGACTCTTGCTCCAACAATCTTTCTTCGGACTTACGAACTTGACCCATTGTTGGGCATTACCAATATTTTGTGAACCATAATTATATTTTGTGAATTATGTAAATAGGTCATTGATGACCTACTAATATTTTGTGAATATTTCATTCCTACATGACACTAATGTTGAAATATATTGTTGTTTTCTTGTCATCTTAAAAAAGTAAAATATTGGCTTTCTCTTTTCCAAAGATGTTCAATTTAGTACATGTGTTTAAACAAATGCAAACAAACAATGTTCCTTTGTAAAAAAAAAAAAACGTAATGGTCAATGTGTTTTTTTAAAAAAAAACTCTCTCATAATGAAGACCCTATTAGTAATTGAAAAATGTCATAATAAGGTCCTCATTTGTAAGTTTCAAAGAAGTTCGATGTGTTTAGAAAATAAAATCTTAGATTTCTATATTTTGATAGAAGTTCAATTTGTGTTTAAAGAACAAAAAATACAACTACATTGCCTTTTTTCCATTCATCAATTGTTGTTATAAAGAATGCAACATTTGATTTCTATAGATTAAAAGGAGTTCAATGTGTAATGTAAATATTTGATTTCTATAAATTGAAAGAAGTTCAATGTATAGCAGAAAGAGAAAACAAGACTACATTGTCTATAGTTTTGGAAGAAGTCAATTTCTAAAAAAAGAAAGATAAAGAATGATATTTTTTTTAAAAAAAGATCAATATTGAAATATATTGTTTTTTTGAAGTGGACATATGAACTCAGTGTTGGAAAGTTGAAACAATATGTTTCTAGATGAATTATTGGAAAAAATAAAAATAAAGGAAACAAAAACAGTCAGCTAAAAATCAATCTATTTCAGATTACAAAAAACTACACCAGATACCCCTAACAACTCAACTCAACTTTGCACCCAAACACAGACTTCTGAAATCACTGACAAATTAACTCTTCCCAACTCAACTCAATTCTGGGTGCCAAACGCCCCCTTAATGAGTTGTAGGTTCAAATATGCTATTTTTACTTATAACAAATGTTATCCAAATAAAATATGTCATTAATATATGAAAATAATCTAGGAGAAAAAGAGCCAAAAGTGAGCTTAGTTCAGCAGTAATTGACATGTACCATTGACTAAGAGGTCAAAGATTCAAATCATTTCACTCCAAATATTGTTGTATTAAAAAAAAAAAATCTAGGAGAAGAAGGGAAAAAATGTTTTATAAATATATAAATATAAATATATAAATATATAAATATATATATATAAATATAAATATAAATATATATATATATATATATATATATATATATATATATATATATATATATATATATATATATATATATATATATGGTTTATAGACTTTTAAAGTTATTTATTTTGATTTCTAAACTTTTAAAAAATAATCATTTTGGTCATTGTCATTATTCTACTATCCATTAGATGTTTAACATATGAATAAAAAAAAATGTGCAATAGCCTGATGTAATATGAGAATATGTTGAAATTTTGTAATCTGGCGAAGGTAAGTATTGGATGTGGGGTGGAAATTGATAGCAAAATAACTATAAATGACTAATTATTCCCTCACCCCCACATGTTAAACTAAAAAAAAACTAATAAATAAATATTTTAAAATTTCAAATATGAAAATAGAACAAACATGTGAACTAGCCAAATCATACAAAATGTCCTTGATCTAGAAGGTTGGTTTCACTTTTACCCCAATCTTTTAATTTGCATTGCAAAGAAAACCTTTCCATTAACAATTTCTGTTATAATTATAACTTTGGTTAAATTATAAGATAGTCTCTACACTTTCATGTTTGTGCCTATATTTGGTCCTTAAACTTTAAAAAGTGTCAAATAGGTTTTTGAACTTTCAATTTTATATGTCTAATAGGTCATTGAAATTTAAAAAGTGTCTAATAGGTCTTTGACTTACTCAATATTTTTTTTTAAAAATTCACAAACCAACTAAACATAAAATTAAAAGTTTAGAGTCTCATTAGACATAAATTTTAATTTTAATAAAATATATCAATTAATTTTAATTTTTTTTAATATGTCAAGGACTTATTAGATACAAAATTGAAAGTTTAGAAACATATTCGACATTTTTAAAGTTTAGGGACCTATTAGACATAAAATTGAAAGCTCACAGACCTATTAAACACTTTTAAAGTTTAGAGACCAAATAGACACAAACTTGAAAGTTCATGGACTAAACCTGTAATTTAACCTATAACTTTTAATAAATTGGGAGTAAAATTAAAACCAAATACTTAGAGGCAAAACTAAAACCAACTAAATTATACAAAATGGCACTATCATACATAGTTGGTTTTAATTTACATTAGGTATTTTAATGAAAGTCATATCTTAAAAAAAATAAAAGAGAAATTAATAATAAAATTTAAAAATTTTATTTAATATAATCACGGTAAAGGTGAAAATTTGAACCTCTAATTTTAAGATAAATAGTAAATATCTAACTGCTTAGTCATATTGGCTAATTAAAACTGTTTTTTTTTTTTTGACATAATGAAAACTTTTTAGACATTAGGTTAAAATTGAAACGAAATACATAGGATTTTTGTATAATTTAGGCTAAAGTTCTCATGTGGATAAGGAATAGGGAAAGACCTAAGAAAGTAGGGAAGGGGTGGTGGTGCACGTGCAAAGGAGTCAAAAGGAGAGAAAAAGTCAAACATTACAGGCAACGTGGAGGAGACTTTGGCTTCAAGAAATAATAATAATAATAATATGTTTATATATATATATATATTTGCAAAAAAAAAAAAAATAATAAAAAAAAAAATAAAGACACACGGTTTTCGTGACAAGAATCCAAGCACAGGGAGACAAACAGCCGCGACCAGGTTGTCTCTTTCTCTCTCTTACACAATTTCCTAGTCAAATACTTTGGTAAAAATTAAAATGTAATCTTACCAAATCAATATTAATTTTGACCATAATTTCCCTAGATTCGTTAACCTTTTTTTATTTTATTTTTATTTTTTTAAGGTCTACTAGTTGTATTATTGACTTAATATAATATACTTGATGGTTTTTAATCTTATAGTTTTAATCTTGATGTATTAAAAGTTTTCAATTAAGTCATTTCATAAAAAAATGACCTAATTGAATGAATGACTTCTTAGTCGAGGGTGTATGTCTGAGTTATGTTCTGGTTTATGTCAACAAAAAGGTGATGTATCATTAAATTACTATTTATTAATATATTTGGACATGTGGACATGTCACTTAAATATTACTTGACACATGAAATTTAACTTGTCTATATTAAAATTTGTCACATGTCCCAACAACAATATCTATTTTTTTTCAAGTGAGATGACGTGACATGCCTATGTGTCTAAGAACATACATAAAATAATAATTTAGTAATACATCAAGTTTTTATGATAATAAATTTTAATATATTTCTTTATGAGATGGCCTAATTGAGAATTTAAAAAACATTGGAGGTAAAAGATATATTTAACCTATGTTATTTACCAAACTTGATATATGAATTGCTAACTTGAATATAATTCAATTGATTAAAATATTAGTAAATAACTTTCTTGAAGATTGTGGGTTTGAATTCCTACTCTATTATCAACGACTAAGATGAATATTTTAAAAGTCCTCTAAATAAAATTAACACTAGTACCAATTTGAACATGCCTTAAAAAAAATAATGGACAATTTGAACGTACCTTAATCAATTAAAATAAGAGAAATATTTGGGTGCAACCCAAATTGCACTCATCTCCATGCAGCTCAATTGAAATACGTAGCAGTAATTTTTTTTTTTTTTTTTGCTATATAAAAAAATTGGGTTGTATGGAGACTGCACCCAAAATATTTCTCTTAAAATAAATGTTACCTCTTGTCAAGGTAATAGGTTTGCAACTCATCATCTTCTTATTATAATTGTAATATATACTCTTAAAAAAAAAAGACAAGTGGCAAAGTGTACATATCACGAACTAGTCTTCATAATAAAACGTGTATATATATATATATTTCACTAGTTTTTAAATTTTAAATTAAAATACTAAAACACTATTTTATTCTCTTTTCCATCCATGATAAAATGTTGAGACAATTAATATTAATAGATAAAGAAAATTGCTCTTGCAAATTTGGTCAAATAGAGCTTCAACCAAGTTTCCATTTTCCTTATTCAATTTTGGCATGTTGATTTGTCTATTAGAATATAAATTTCTCGATTTCATAAGGTAATATAAAATCCAAATGTTCTAAATTTACGTTTTAGACTATACTCTTATAAATCGCAAACGAAATAATACTATAAAATCTAGACTTTCAATACTTAAAAAAAAAAAAAAATTACATGATTCAAATTCAAAACTATACCAATTCAAATACAAACTATATGTCAACTTAAATATAGTTAAATTGATTAAGACACATTAAGTTAAAATTTTGAATCTCTACTAGCCCATGTCTATGATGTTATATTCTTATTTTTTTAAAAAATGAATTATAAGTTTTGTTTTTTTTTTTTTAGTACAACAAATGTAGGGTATGTGGATTACATGCTCAAAACTAGCTCACAACAATGTCCTCATGTAATACACAATAAGCATGTCATGTGTGAATGGTAAATGGATTGACAACGTAAAGTGAATAATACTTGTCTACACACTAATTGACATAATTTTTTTTACTTACTTTCTGACGAAGTGTAGTTTTATTAGTATATTTCTATTGCATTTAATATATATATAGAGTCCAATAAAAATTTTCTACTACACTAGCAATACATTGTCATATCAATAGGCTTGATTCCTATTTACAAAAGAAAAGATAGAGATTTAGAAAGGAGGGGAAATTTTTTTATTTTATCTTTTAATATATATATAGGTTCGTTTGATAACTATTTGGTTTTTAAAAATTAGTTTATAAATATATTACTTTCACTTATGAGTTTCTTTGCTTTGTTATCTACTTTTTACGAATGTTTTTGAAATCCAAGCGAAGTTTTAAAAACTAGAAAAGTACTTTTTAAAAACTTGTTTTTTTTGTGGAATTTGGCTAATAATTCAAATGTTTCCATAAGAAATATGAAAACTATGGTAAGAAATAGTGAGAAAACAAGTACGATTTTAAACAACAAAATGGTTATCAAATGAGGCTATAATCTTTCAATTGTAAAAGATTTGCATGGAAAAATTAGAAGTTTTTTTTTCTTTTTAAATTTTAACATTTTATATAATTTTTCCAATCTAAGACGAACTCACCTGTCTCCACTCCCACACCCCTACTTACGTTTTTTTAGTACAATAAATTAGGGTATGGAGATTTGAACATCTAACTCCTTGAGTGCATGTAAATTAATTACCGCTAAGCTGTATTCTTTGATCATCTCTACCTACTTATCAGTTATCAGTGTGTAAGTAAGTATATGTTTTTTTTAAAAAAGACAAAAACTACACAAATCCAATCTACAAAATTAAATTATACAAGATAAACACGAATTCATTATAAAAAAAAAATTAAAAAAAAACCCACAATTGAACATCCTCCTAATATTCTTAAGAAAAAAAAATTCTTGTCCCAAGTTGTCCTTTAATTTAACCAACCCACAATCACCCTTGCTATAATAACAATAACAATAGCAATCACAACTCTCTCTTCTCTCTCATCCCCCCCTCTCTCTCTAAAAGCCTTGTCTATAAATACGAGGCTACTCCCCCTTCTAACATGGATACAACTCCAAACCAAAACCAAGACTTTCATCAAATCTTCAACCTTTTTTTCTTCAAATTAAACCATGCCTTGTCCGACAGCCATGAGAACCAAGAAGACAAAAGCCGTCGGAATTCCGACCATAGATCTCTCCGAAAGCAGAGCGAGAACTTCCAAATCCATTGTTGAGGCCTGTCAAGACTTTGGCTTCTTCAAGGTCATCAACCATGGAGTTTCTGATGATGCCATTGCTCAACTTGAATGTCAAGGCTTTGATTTCTTTGGCAAAACGGCGCCCGAGAAGCATCGTGCTGGCCCCGCCGCCCCCTTCGGCTACGGCTGCAAAGCCATTGGCCCCAATGGCGACATGGGCGACCTCGAGTATCTCCTTCTTCACTCCGACCCAGCTTTCGTTGCCGAAAGCTCAGCTGCCATTTCTAATGACCCTCCTACTTTTAGGTACTTACCTAGATATTCTATCTTGTTTGGCTCGATATTATGAATTTAGTCCATAAACTTTTGAGGTTGTGTTTATTTAGTTCTTGCATTTTAAAATATTTAATATGTCGTTGACTTTTTAAAGTTTGTCTATCTAGTTTTTGTAGTTTAAAAAGTTTTTAGAATAATTCTTCCCTCCTCACGGGTCCTGCAGGCCACCATCAAAATTTTTTACAACTATTTATTTTTTTGAATAAAATAAATAAATCATTTTGTTTTCTCTCGTTCTACATTTCGCTTTCTTACTTGTCAAAAACTTAATGATGGTCAACTAGAATATTTTTAAAGATTTTAATAGGGTATATCTAAACTTTCAAGATTCTATGCGTTTGTAGTTTAAATTTTTTTTAATAAGTCATTGAACTTTTTAATTTGTATATAAAAAGTTTTTATCATAACTTTAACACTTACATGGCACAATGATGTATATAATTTACAAAACAAGTTGATTTCAGGTTGATTTAAGAGTTTGGTGATGTAAGTATTAGATAAATAGAGTTCATACGCTAAAGATTCATTAGTTATAAAATTGAAAAAAAATAGAGATTAAATAGATACAACTTTAGAGTTAAGTTTAGTGACTTATTACAAACTCTTCTTAAAGTATTAAGAACTGAATCAAGAGGACTTCAAAAGCTTTGAACATCAAACATATAATTTAACCATTAATATTCATTTCTGGTTTGAAAATCGACTTTTCAATTGTTTTAAAGTAAATAATATTAATAAAGATTTCATTAAAAAAAAGAATATTAGTAAAGAAGAAGACAACTTCCTTCTGGTTTTCTTTTTGTTATATAATTTCCAGGAATAATGCTTCAATTGCTTCGTTGGAGAGTGCATTTTCATTTTTGGGTCAAACCACTAGTCTTTAAAAGCTGCAAAGATTCATATTTTTATATCAAAACGACATTTTTCTTTTTTTTTTTTAATGGAAAAAAGACAATATCTTATCTAATGATACCATATTTTATGAGAAAGGTCGTTATCAATGGGGAAAACATATCATAATATTAGAAAATATTAGTATACTATATAATATAATAAACCCAAATGGGGAAAGGGACAACTGTTGACTCTAGATATGATGTAATTTAGCGTCAATATTTTATATTTTGTAAAAAGTTTTGCATACGTTTTGATAATGATTTTGTATTTTATACTTGTGCTTAAAAAGAGAAATTTGATCATACATAAATTCTTTTATATTTTAAAGGGCAAGTTGTAACCGAATTTTGGAAAACACCAAAAAGAGTAGTTTTTAGAAATTACATTTTTTCAACATTTAAAAGAAGAATTTGTTTGGAAGGCGATTTTCAAAATAGTTTCCGAGTTTTGTTTTTTACTTTTTTATTTTTTAAGAATGATCATTGAGTATAATTTATGAAGATTGAAATTATTCTTATATTTGAAATTACTATTTGCAACTTAATATTTTTGTTTTTAGTTCAACAATATGTTGGAGTGGAAATTCAAACCTCTAACCTCTTCGTCGATGATATATACCTTAATCAGTTGAACTATGTTCAGGTTGTCACAAGTTTTATGCTATTCCCCTATAATCATTTTTATTCATTTTTGGATATATTTGTGTTAACATGCAAAGTACACAAAAGGGTTTAAACATCAAAGTTATAGATAAAAAATGTTGATAAACTAAAAATATTAATGTACATACCCATAAAAAAAAATCACAATAATAGAATGAGTTACCAATACTTAGTATTTGTAAAGATATTTTTGTTAACATTTTTTAAAAATATTTTGTCGATATCTTTATGATAAATTGAAAACATTGATTTATCTCTCATATTGATATCGAATCTTTTGACATGTCGATTGATATTTTAATTTGTTGCAGCTACATTGTGAATGAGTACGTTAAAAGTGTGAGAGAATTAGCATGTGAGATTCTTGATCTAGTGGGTGAGGGTCTATGGTTACCAAACAAGTCCGTCTTCAGTAACCTCATCAGAGACGTCCAAAGTGATTCAGTTTTGAGGATCAATTACTACCCTGCAGTCAAGCACACTGAAAATTGGGAACTTTCATCAAAATCCCACCCTTCAACTAATAGGGTTGGATTTGGGGAGCATTCTGACCCTCAGATCTTGACCATCTTGAGATCCAACGATGTCGATGGCCTCCAAATTTCCTTGCAGGACGGGTTGTGGGCACCCGTTTGCCCCGACCCGTCTGCATTCTACGTCTTGATTGGTGATGCTTTTCAGGTAAATCTATGTCCTCCAATTTTTTTTAAAAGAATTGTATTTGAGATTAAATTATTAATCCGTAACGTTAATTTTTTAGTTAGGTCGTAACAAAAAGTTGACATAATAAAATGTGGAAGTTGACATGATACTACTTTTTAAGTTTTTGTATCATGTAAAAATAACACAATGAAGTAATACATTAGCTTCCACAAGATGTTAGCATCAACTTTTCTCTTATTTCTCAACTTAAAAATTAATCTTTAAAATAAAAGTACAAAAACTAATAAACGAAAGATTTAAATCTTATTTTAGTGTGTGAACTTTGCATATAAAACCATCATAGTCTTTGTCTCTAATTTCTTATAAATTATTCTACAAAACTCTAACATAAGTAAATATTTTATTCATTTACTTGACCAGTATTATATTTTTACATTAATAGACAAGTATTTGAAGCTACATGTATTAGGTAAAGTTCATTTTCTTATTAACTAGATGACAATCAAGTATTTGAAGCCACATGTATTAAGTCAGATGTCAGGTTTCAAACCTGCTTCAAACTTAAAAAAATGAAACACAACGATAAATATGTTACAATCATTAAAAGTAAATACATTTGTAAAATGGGTTATTGAGATTTGTTGTTTTTGTTTTTGATTAGGCAATGACAAATGGGAGATTTGTAAGTGTGAGACATAGGGCAATGGCAAACAACTCAAAGAAGCCAAGAATGTCAATCATGTACTTTGGGGCACCACCATTGAATGCATGGATTGCACCTCTATCAGAGATGATGCTCCCCAATGACCATTCTCTATATAAGCCTTTCACTTGGGCTCAATACAAGAAAGCTGCTTATTCTCTTAGATTAGCTGACTCTCGTCTTGATCTCTTCAAAGCTTCATAACAACAACTACTTATAACTTGATTAGGTTAATGATGATGTTTGTTAGGGTTTAAAATAGTTCATTCATTTTGGTTTCAAAGCTAAATGCTTAGAGTTAGGGGTAGTGATTGTACATAGTTTATGTATTTGGATGTTAGTATTTTACTTCATGTATAGTGGAAATATGTTGTGTTGATTTGAAAAAAGTTTGGTTTAGATCCCACTTTGATCTATTTGTCCCTAAACTTTTAAAGTTGTTCTATTTTGGTTCTTATTGCTATATTCTTGGCTAAATTATAAAAAATATCCTTGATCTTTGCCCTTTGTTTCATAAATACCCTATATTTCTTCAAAAGTTGCACTAACGCCCTTGATCTTTCATAAACGTTTCAAAACTATTCTTATAGTAGAAATCTGTTAGAATGTTGGGCGAAAAATTAACATGGTGGTGACCTGGAACGACGTGGAGCAACTAGAACGCTTACATGGATTAAGTTTGAAAGAACGACATTTCATCACATTGACATTTCGTCCAAGATTCTAAAGGATTTTCTACTCCAAGGATAGTTTTGAAATGTTTATGAAAGGTCAAGAATAATATTGCAATTTTTTAAAGAATAAGACATTTTTTAAACAAAAGATAGTTCAGTGGTATTTTTTATAATTTAGCTGATATTCTTCTATAATTGTTTAAAAGATGAATAACGTAACTTTGAAGGTATTATTAACACGTTGATGTGGACTTAGATACTCATACTTTGGTTGAGGCGAGAATTGGGAGGATAAATATAAAGTGACATCGAAAGTTTAAAGACAAAAATAAAATAGATAGATTTAAACCCAAAAAAAAATGTCAAAATTATTCTTTGTTTTAATTTGTTTTCTGTCTTCCTCAAGCATTCTTTTGTGGATGCCCAAAATTGAACTGTTTGACGGCAAAATGTATACAAAAAATTAGGTACACCTACACAAGAATGACTTGCTACCAAACAATGCCAAAACTAAGCTTTATCTTCTAGTTGGTTACTTAGTTTCCATCACATCTTAATGTCTCAATTTATTTCAATCAAATCATTCTATAAAAAAGTGTTAAAAAGTTGTGATGGCCTCATCTCCAACTCATGTGATAAAGAAAGAGGGAATACCTTGTTCACTTTTAACTCTACTTAGCTGAGTGAATCAAATCCGACCTTAAACTTTCTATTGCATCAAAATAAACTTTGGATTGGAATAAATGATGAAATTAGCACTCAAATGTTATAGCTTGAATTGTTTTCTTGAGACTTGTGATATTAAATTTTCTATTGCATCAAACTAAACTTTAGATTTGAATAAATAGTGAAATTAGCACTTAGATTATATTTTGAATGGTTTTCTTGAGACTTGTGATTAGGTCCATTGTCTATACATATTTGAATGTTTCCCACAGCTTGATTTTGGCATTTCAATGTTAGGTTTAAACACTTGTTGGTTGCTTACATTGTAATTGAATTTTGGATTTCTTTTTCATAAGTTATAGACAACTTTTCTACAATTTTATAACTTCATCATTTTAGAAAATGTGTCAAGTTGTTTGTTTTTTTGTCTTAAATTCAACATGTGAAGAGACGAAAGATTTGAACCTTTCACCTTCTAGACAAAAATATAATGTCTTAGCCAATTGAGTTACGCTCAAGTTGACAAAAATGGATTAAGTTCAAAACTTATTCAAGTTTAAAGGTTAATTTCATGTAATCAAAATTAAAACTTGGAATTAGAGTAAATATGTTAGGTTTAAAGAATAAAGAACAGTCTTGAAAAGGGTGGAAAAGACTTGTATTTGGTTACAATATGAAGTTGAGTTAAGAACACTGACTAGTGACTCCTATGCCTAGTGATAATGATATACAATACAGAGTTATGAATGAATGAATACCAATTTGTTATAGTAACAAAATGGGATGTGACCTTAGGAATCTTCTTCGACTTCGGCCTCAGCATCGGCATCTCCCGAACCATCCCACCATGAAACAGGTCCCAATCCATCATAATCAATTGTTGCCTGCACCACAAAAAACCCAAACCTCCTTAATAGAGTAGTTGCTACGTAATGGAATGGATATAATATTGCGCTACAAATTAGGGATGACAATGAAATGGGGGTGTTCTAGGGTCAAGGGCAGTCCTTGTCCCCCTATTGAATTGAGATTCTAAGGAAATGCTTAATTCTTTTTTAAGCACTTGAAAAGTCAATCCAAATAGGCTCTAAGCTCCGTTAAGTGTCAGTTCTCACAGGGGTCATCTTCACAGAGAGAATTGACATCCCTACTGTAAACGAGTCTTCCTTTGACTAATGCTACACACACATACATCAATAAGATAAGTAGAGGAAATGGTAGAAGTTGAGAGTGAGTGACATACCGTCACAATCATGGGAGCAAATGCTTTTACATTACTATTCTCTTTCGGTTGCTCCTCCATTGGAAACTTTAAATTACTCTCTTTTGGCTGCTCCATTGGGATTGCAGGGTACTCAATGCTGTGTATTCTAAATTTTATCTGCCATTTCCAAAAACCAAAACTAAGCATATGCATTATCTCCAAAATTCCAACTCTAACACAACATTATCACTCTCCACAACAATATACATCATACTTTTTCCTTCATTTTTGTGCTTGTTTTATTTAGCTTCTCAGAAAGTATCAAGTTTTCAAATAGATTTGAGTTATTGTTGAATGACTAATGAAAAATTAAGCAGAAAAAACAAAGTAAGGTCTTTTGCAAAGTTTAGGGATTAAAATGAAACATTTCAAAGTTTAAGCACCCAAATGAATAAATATAAAAGTTAAGGACTAACACTATATTTAAACCTAAAAATAACATAACTGACAGACCTCATCAGTTTCATATATGTCGTATGGTTGGCCATCATAGTCCCATACCCATCTGCGTTTTCCACTGCAATCCTCGCAAACGAATAATCATGGACAATACGTTAGATAAATCAACAATACAGAAATTACCATTTAACAGAAACACCATTGTATTTTTATGCAGTGATTGTGGGGTGCATAGGGGGGCGTTACCCATTTTTTGGATCGGGCTTGAATTCAGATGGAGAGGGCAGAAGGTGGATGGGAACATAAATGTCCTCGAAAAATCCAAGTGATACTGCAAAATTAGTTTATATCCTTCATCACCATGCTAAAATTATCATATGTTATTGTTCATAAAGCAAGAATGAGAAGTTAGAGCTATTCCTAAAGGCTTCAAAGGGAATTGACCCAAATCTAAATATTCCATTAGTTTCACCAGAAACCCGAGCTGACATAAACCCGAACCAAAATTTCAAGCATATTAATCATTGACTTAAAAAGCTAACAAAATACTTGTTTCTTATACATATAATAGCATGACAAAATAAAGTTCTTACAAAAATAGTATAGTATAAACTCCCCTTTATACAATTAGCCACCAACATTTGGAGTGATACTGAAATAAAACCACAAAAGACTTGACAAAGTCAATAGGAAACCGATCTTGAAATTGGAAATAAGAAAATAAAATTAAAACTAGGGCAATTTGCAAAAACCACCCTTGAAGTATGGTGGTTATAGCAATTGCACCCTAAACTTTCAAGTGTAACAATTAAATTCTTAAACTTTCAAAAATGCAAAAATTGAACCCCTAAACTTGGGGCTATTTGGGGTGCTGAGTGGGTTATAATAGTTTGGATTATAACAGTCTGTAGGTTATAATAGTCTGTGAAATTATATAATATTTGTTTAAGATGCAGAGCTGTTTAGTCTGGGTTATGTGCAGATTGAGGTGCAAAATTATTTAACTCCACAAACTATTATAACCCACTCACGCCCCAAACATGCCCTGAATGGTAAAATTAAACCCTCTTCTCTCTTCTCTCTTTCCCTTCAATCATCGTATATCTCTCTACACTTTTTCTTCATCTCCTCATTCCACTCTCTCTATTTTGAGTTTGGTCATTTGCTACGAGGATATAAGAGAGGTTAGTATTAAAATCAGAACCAAATTCATGAGATCCGAACCAAGTTCATACAAAAAGCTACTGAGTATGAGATCATAGCAACTCCACGCAAGCTAATTAACGAAATTGACAAGAAAAGAAGGCAGTAATCAGAATCTCAGACACTAATGGAAGCTTATTCAGTTTAACCAAAAAGAGGCCATCATATCCAAATCATACAGTTTGCATTGCAGCAGAACAATCTTGTGGAATAATTAAATCACTTAAAGTGAATTTTGAGCATGCAACTGAGAAAAAAACTGTGAGTCGACTAAAATTTCGGATACGAACCTCTTGGTTGTAGCTCGTCATGGGTTCGAACCTCCTAGTTGTAGCTTACACTTTGAAAGTTTAAGGGTTTAAATCTTACACTTTGAAAGTTTAGGGGTGTAATTGTTACCACCACCATACTTTAGGGGTGGTTTTTGAAATTTGCCCTTAAAACTATATAGCAGTATCAAAGAGATTGTATTAAATATAGCCTTCCGAGAGGGCTACCTTTCTCCCATAAAAATTACTCTCTGGTCTCCAAAAGCCTCTCCATTTATAACCTTCAACGCTAACCATCTTCTAAGTAATTATAAATATGTCACTGCTAATATTCCTAATAATATTCTCACTATGCTAATGAACCAAAAGACTAATCTTAAATAAGACGTAAAGTGTTATAAGATTAAAAGTGCTAGACTAAGTGACACTCAGATCAAAGGAAAAATATTCGTGATAGATAAATATACATTCTCAAAGAAAGTTTGAAAAAAACCATTAACATACTTCGCAAACCATTTGCATCTGATTCTTTCACTTTTCCAATAATTATCTCCCCCACGTATGGACGAAATACAATCAATGTGAATACAACCTGCCAAAATATCCAAATCTAACACTCAGAACCTCATAGTTCCAATGGATAAGTAACCCTGATGTAGTTAAGCAAAAACCTCTGATTTCAAATGACAACAATACTGAACAGACAAACAGTTCATAAGATATATGGATAAAGAAGAGGCCGAAGTTTATTGACCATTTGATTTTGATTTTATATGTTGAAGCACAAAAATATATTCCTTTTGGACTCGGTAATGCAAGTATACCTTATATGCTACATGCACTGACACCGGGTAACAAAGAAACTTCAATGTAATGGTTCAATCTTGAAGAAGAAGTGCAACAATGCTAGAATACCTTGTATGTTGCAGCACCATCACTGGGAAAGATAAAGCCCCCATCGACCGATCTTATATCATAAACAGAAATACAGAGCCCCAAGTTTGCAACCACCTTCATGACAACGTTTATCTCAGTACAAGCGTAGTAAATTGAATAAGATTAATCAACAGGTTTGCATGCAAATTTCACACGAACCTTATCCAAGAATAGTTTCTCCAACTCGCCCTTAATAGCATCAAGGATAGGTAGGTGAAGCATGCTCGGAGGCACACGTAATGTGTGCTCGATTTTGCTAAGGTAGAACATTTGGATGTTCTCTAAGTCTACTAGTTCCAACCAAAACACATTCCTCGAGGCTTTGGATCAAAGAAACCAATGCAAGACATCAAAGAGGACTAATGTAAAGGCACTAAAAATTTGAATCAAGGCATAAATGGACATGGAAAAGGGAAACTTTGATCCACCCCACCTAATGTGTAGAGCATAAACAAAATTATACCACAAGAACCAAACCCAAATAGTTACAATTAGGCTTCATAAAAAACTCAAGAGCCAAATGTATCAAGTGGCGGAAGGAAAAACAGGAGAGACAACAAGCAATTACTAAAAACTTAAACCAAAATGTAACATAAATAAATCATATGACAATGAAGTAATGAACAAACAAACAGCAATAGATGAATTCAACAAAAGCAGAGACTTTATACCCAATAACCAAAACAGTGGTGAACCTTAATGGAAATCAAATCAAACAGAGGAACCAAGTATTGAAGAAACCCAAAAATTCTGAAGGTTTATTCTCCAAACTCAATCGCTTGTTCTTCTCTCCCACTATCTTCAAAAGCCAAAGCCAATTGATTTCGAGAGATTTCGTTTACTTTTTTTTAGAAATGATGGACTGGAGAGAGAAGTTGGATTGCAACTCTAATAGAAAAAAAAAATTGCAGAAGAACTTTAGAAAAGACACAAAACCAGATTGCAGGATTACAACTCTGATAGGAAAAAAATTGATAAAAAGTACACCATTTGATGAGTGTAATTTCTTGACATGAAATTAACTGCTTGCAGCTTTATTTATAGTGTTAAAGTCAGAAACTACTTCATTATTTAACATATATCAGTTCCTTTTTTGCGTAATTTTCTTATTGTTTCCTTTCGTGAATGAAATGAAAACACATAATAGCAGATAGCAGAGCTTCCAAATCACAACTTTCTTTTCTTATCATCTTATCACCGATTACTACAAATTTTTTTTTATATGACTTATTAGGGAGACAAGAGTTTCTAAACAACACAAAGCAAATAATAACTACAAAAAACAGAAGAAGGAGATATGGAAGAACGAAAAAGAATGCAAGAAGAGATAAATATTAACACTTCCTAAACAAGCTGCACTTGAAAATGAGAGAGGGAGAGAGAAATGGTAGCATACAGATGCACTGATTTGCAAATTTTGAACCTAATTTTCTTCCTTTTTGAGATTTATTCTAAGCGAAGCCGAGCGGGAGGGAGGAGGGGCGGTGGCGGCACCGAACGGCGGCGGCGGCGGCGGCGTTTCGGCGTGAACTGTGAAAAGTGAGAAGGAGGAGGTGGAGCACGTGAGACTGAGAGGTAGAAAACGGATCCTTAGGGTTTTCTCATTTTTTAAAATTTATTTTTGTTTTATTTTATAAAATGGGCTGAATTTTTGGGCTATGGTGGATAGATTGGGCTGGGTTTTTTCTTTTAATGCTTTCTCTAATTTATATTATTTAAATAATATGTTTTAATTTAATCATTTTGAAGTGACATTTTAATTTAGTTATTAACTATTCATTTAAAAGAATGATTAATAAATCTTGACATATATAAGGCTTTACTTGGGTATTTAAATTATTAGAAATATGAAAGATTATCAACATTATATAAAGGCAATGCAATCAACTCCTATGCAATTTTCAATTTATATTATTCTAATAATTTACTTTCATTTAATTATTTATAATTAATTTAAAATAATAGTATAATTAATTATTTTAATACTAGTATGTTAGAAATACGAAATATAAAGATTTTTTTTAAGTGCGAAATACGAAGAAATTATTAACACTATATAGAAGATACAAACTAAAGTAAACAATTATAAAATTATTTTTTTTTTCACATTGATAGTAATATATTTTCCTCTTTATAGAAGATTTTTCTTGAAAATGATGAGAATATAAAAATATTTAACTAAAAATTAGTGCATTGTCTATATTACAATTCCAAAATGATAATATATTTATTTATGTTAATAAACTAATTATTAGCACATTTTCAAAATCATTTTTTTTAAATTCTAAAAATATAGCTACTTTTAAAATATCTCAAAATTCATTCATTTCAACAAAAATCAAACATGCACAAAATTAATCTCGATTAATACATAACAATACTGACGCTGTCAAAGTTCATAAATTTCAACAAAAAAAATAAGAAGCTTAAAGTGTTGTTTTTCTTTGAAGCTTCATTAATTTCAATGGAGACATATGTTTTATATTTCTTAAATATACATAACAATATTTCCATGGACAACTTTTCAAATGAAAATTTTTAGATGATAAAATTGCCACACTTATTCAAGTTTAAGGTAAAGATTGCAATACTTATCAAAGTGTAAGGTGCAATTTGATGAAATTGAAAATTTAGGATAAAAATTGATACACATTTCTAAGTCTAGAATAAAAATTGATATTTTTCATACATACATATGAATAGATAAAAGAGAAATTTTAAACCTTGAAACTTAAATATTTTAAACTTTGAACCATATATAAATGACTTTTTTAGTTTTCAAACTTTTAAAATGTCTATCTTAAAAAGAGAAAAGGAAGGAATCAAACTTATTATTATTTTTTTTAAAGTTTAAAGATTAAAATAAACATTTTAAAGGTTCAAATATCAAAATAAAATAAACTTAAAATTTTAGAGATGAAAAAATAGAAAATTTAAAATTCTAGAGACCAAAATCAAATAATTTAGAAAGTTATGGATCAAAATAAGATTATATCTGCATATTTTTAGATATTAAGAGCTCAATTTTAGTTGGACTAAAACTTCTCTCTCCCATCTTTCAAAAAAAAAAAAAAAAACTTCTCTCTCCCACATTTGGAGAGCTAGAAAATGAGGAAGATTCTATTTGTAAAAAAAAGCACAACATCTCTATTAATATGAAGTATTTAGAATAAAGTAAATTAAAAATAACTATATTTAGCTTATACACAGAATGAATATAATATCCTATCATTGTGAAGATATGAAAAGTTTTAATATCAAACGATGTGAAGATTTTAAGAGACTTGAAATCCATATATGTTAGATGTTGCTTGTTCCCCGTAATATATGAAACTTATTTCTAAAAATTTAATATAAAAGCCCTAATCATCCTATTTTATATAAAACTTATAAAGATCTCTTCAACATTTTCTCCTCTAAGAAAATCAACCAAATGAGAGGTATAACATTTTCAAATCTCAAAATAAACAGCTATTTATAAAATTCAATAAAAACAAGTTTTTTTTTTTAGCTCAACAATATTGTGAGTTGAGGATTGAACTATCAATTTTTAAGATAATATAATTAATGTCTTATTGAGTTATGCTCGAATTGGTCAATAAAAAAAAGTTAATATATGAAGAATTTCATTAAGTACTCGAATCCAACCTAATAAACAAATATATATATTTTTGGGAAATATAAGTGTTTTTATAACTTGATAGGAAAAGATGACAAATTTTGTAAAAAAAGTAGATTTTGTTTTTTTAACGAAAATATGTGTTTGATAAAAGTTAGTGTAACGACCCTAAACTCTAGAGCATGCTAAGAGTGGAATTAAAACTGAGACAGCTCGCCAATGCCTGAAATTTCGGCAGCATGGCGACAAAACTACAGGAAAACCAAATTTTAAGAACCTGATAAAGAAGAGATAACACACTTCTAAGATTTCAAATAAACCCTCAGCAACCGACAACTACACAAGAGTGCTAAGTTTTCAACCAGAGTCGAGTACAACAAAACACTTTCTAGTTTACGAAGTAGACATACGATAGACAAAACTCGATTTACAAACAGTAAGGATCTATATGACAAAATACACAACCAAAAAGGGCCTAAGGGTAAGCTATAGGTAACTCCATAGCCTTGCCAGGTCGTCGTTCATCACCCACCACGTTGTTGCGCATTACCTGAAAAGAGAAAGGTAGCATGAGTGAGTATTGGTAAACTCAGTAAGCAGCCATCTTAGATAAAATAATTCATAGCCAAACAACCATTTTGAGAATGAGAGATTATGCCTTACTCACACTCGTGCCTAAGCAACAAATAATAATTTCACCACATGACCATGGTCTTATTTCTCTACCTCATCTCTGATTTCACCAAATCCTAACTTCGAATCATACCAATGAGTCCTGCAACCTAGAATTCAACCTCGTGAAGGTAATAAACCTCACGCTCATCATAAAGGATAGATACCTCAAAGCTAGCACACATGCAATAGGGAAACGCATCCCCTATGCTCAACACATCATATAACATTCTAGGTCTACAAGCTCACTCAATACAACCGAACTAGGATAGGTAATACTAGATCAATGGTTTACAACCAACTTTTCTTTTTCAAAAACCCCTACATGCAACATTGTTCTCAAGCCTCTGTCACAACCTGAATCGGGGTTCACATTACCAACCAACATCTCAAATTTTACTTCCAACACATAAATAGCTAGGCTTAAGCCTTAATCAAATACTATCCATATTTATTTACCAATGATCTAGTAATTTTTCCTTCTCAATCAAATATACATAAATGCAAATTTTACCAAAATAGCATATCAAATATTTCCAATTGCTACTTACCTCTCAATCGACCCCAAGGTCGAAATACTTTAATTCAATGGTCGAGGATAGCTTGAATCCTTACAATTGATAGAGCGCCCAACCTTTTAAAACCTCCAAATTTAAATTTCTAGCACACACAAACGTTCCAATTAATCAATAATAACTTAAATAAATCACAGCTTACTTCCTTAACTTACTCGGCCCCGAATGGCCATTTTCAAGAATTTTGAACTTTAAAACTTACCAATTACTGTGAATATAAGTCGTTGGAAAATACTTGATACCACCCAAATGATCAGAAATTAGCTTCCAGTCCTAACGGTAAATCTTAAAGTGAGATCCATAGTCCAAAAATCAACCAAAGCTACTCAACATAATACCTAAATAAATTGTTAACAACTAAATTTCCAAAAGCCATAACGCTTACCCACTATCTCAAGAGCCAAATCACACCGAGATAAGTCCTTAAACGCCCAAATAACTTCAATAGACCCCGCTGTCCACACACTAGTTTGCCGAAAAACGCTTCGGTTATTCCCAAATAGCGAAAGATAGGTAGAGAGATAAAGATGGGAAAGAGAGAGAAAAATGGAAAAGGAGATAAAGAGAGAGAGAGACAGAAAGTGAGAGACGAGAGGGAGGGGCGGACAGAGGGAGTCGGACGAAAGGGAGGGGGAGGCGGACGAAGGGGGGCGAGAGGGGGACAGACGAAGGGTGATAAGCCTTGAAATTAAGGCTTATTTAAATCCTAAAGTGCTAAAAAAAACTCTTGTTTGTCCTAATATTAATTGAAAATGGTGAAAAATTGTTGAATGAAGAAAATAATGAAATATGGTAGCAATCGGAAAAGATTTCTAAGTATTGTGATTCTTTTGAAGGAATTGCCAAACCAATTGCCAGACCATTGCCAAACCGGCGAATTGGCAATCCTCAGCAGCTGCAGATATGGAAATCTCTGGAAATCCGCGATTGATGAACCCATAAATGGCAGAGAAATTCTCACACAAATCAAGGGATTTAGAGCGTTATTCTTGGCAAATTGGAACCCTAAATCGGTCTACAAAAGGAGATTGAAGAACGCCGAACAAAAGGAGAGGAATTTCGAGAGAATTTTAGGGCTCATTACGAAGGATTATTTTCTGGGTTTTTCTGTTTTTGACAGCCTATGTTTTTGCTTTCTGCTATTGTTCTTTATCAATTTGCTCGATTCCATCGCAACTTCCTTTCAGTTTGTATTACAGAACATTGCCTAGATACCTTGTTTTTCGATTTGTTGTATTTTCATTCAAGCTTAAGTTGGTTTCAAGTTCATTTGAGGGTAATTTTGCTCGCAATAATTCCTCTGTTTTTTTTTTCTCTTCAGTTTTAGTTATTTATTTTCACCAAAATTTCAATTACAGTGCTTCAACCTTCCTTTATTATATGATGAATGGTCATGGGGATTAACCTCTTGTTCTCTATTGGATGCAAGCAAGCATAAATTCGTAGGAATTTCCA
The DNA here is from genome assembly GCA_033996785.1 of Trichosanthes truncata. NCBI lineage: Eukaryota > Viridiplantae > Streptophyta > Magnoliopsida > Cucurbitales > Cucurbitaceae > Trichosanthes > Trichosanthes truncata. The sequence goes on from MU867259.1 coordinate 51,438,665, forward strand.
ATCCAGTCAAAGTTCTTCTTTTAGAGTTTTTCTTCAATTCAGGTTGTTTAAGCAATTTCCGAAGCTTCCTTGGAATTCCAATCCGATTCAAGAGATTCTTGAATCGTTAAGATCAATTTCTCTCTAAAAGTGGAAGAGATTGAATCGATTGGGGAGGAAGGAGCGAATAGGAATCAAGTTGAGTTCTTGTTTATTTGCTCTGTTTTTTTTTTCCTTGTCTAATTAGCTTCTGTGAAGAACAAAAAGAGGAATTTTCCAATTTATGTTCATGGCAGAAGGTAGAAGATAAAGGAATCACCAAATTGACCTTGTTATTTTAACTTTATTACCCTTATTTACTTTTGCTTGCATTTTTAGGAAAAACCAATTTGCAATTCATAAGTTATTGCCTTATTCAATTTTATTATGAAATCTTTCTTTAAAATTAGTTTTATGTTTTTCATTAAAAATATGAGCTAAAACTTCTTAGGGGGTTCAAGGATGTGAATTCCCTAAGAAGTAAATGTAGCCAAAATTCAAGAAAAACCGAGCCTACATCTCAATTGTTTGCTTGTGTTGATTTAATTTCCGTTGAGATCCTAGATTGATCAACTAGGGTTTCAACTCAAGCTTAGATCTAATACCGACAGGGTTAGTGACAAGCAGATTTCACCCAAGTAATGGAGTAAAAGAGCTTAGACATAAGCCATTCCTTACCCTAGACATAGGGATTAAGGACTCCAAGACCCATAAAGTTGTGAGCCAAAAAATTATCTAAGATGGAGGGACTATAGACATATAGAGCCCCCACTTAGCCTCCTAAAAAACCCAATTTTGAGGTAATAGGAGATGCAATTTTGGTTTACAATTGAGTGTGGAGTAGGTTGGAATTGCAATTTTGGTTTGCAATTACGACTTAGGGCAATGACATTCTTGAGCCCCATCCTCTATCATTTCATTCTTAAGTTCATTCAAATTGCCATTTCATATTGCCAATTTAGATTAGCAATTTAATTCTGCAATTTTAGTCTTTTTGCACATTGCCATTCTGGATTAGCAATTGGAGTAGCAATTTCTGTTATTTCCAACATTGCCATTCTGGGTTAGCAATTGAATTAGCAATTTCGATTTTCCACCAACAACTTGATTTTTGTATTTTTTCTTTTCAAACTTGCAATTTGCCTTACACTTTTGCAAAACAAAATCTTTGTTACTCCGTTCCCTGTGGGATTCGATACTTGGTACTCAGATACCATTTTATATTACTTCGATCGCGTGCGCTTGCGTGACCACCGATCAAAGGGGGGGCGAGAGGGGGACAGACGAAGGGGGGCGAGAGGGGGAGACAAACGAGAGGGAGGGGGACTGCAGAGGGGAGGGATCGGGAGAGAGGGAGCAGACGAGAGGGAGGGGTGAGAGACCGAGAGAGAGAGGGGGAGATAAGGATGAAGTTTTTTTTTTTTTTTTTTTTTTTATAATAATAATAATAATAATAATAATAGATTATTATTATTATTATTATCATTTCCATTTTTTTTTTTAAACAGAATGTTACAGTTAGTATGCCACATATGAGAAATTATGAGATTTATTTTCTACGACCCTTCCAAAACATGTGCAGCTTGAGGGAAATATTTAACCATGTATGGTTGAATTGTAAAGTCTAAAGTTGTAAAATCAAAACATGTGCCGAGTTTATTTGTTCGCTCAAACTATAGTTTTGCTAATCTCACACCAATGGCACAAAATCTGAACTTTAAAATCTCTCATGACACATAACTGCAAAACTCTACCGACTTAAGACATGTTTGAGAGTTGTTTTAGAAATAGTGATTTTAGCAAAAATAGTTTGTTTATAAGTGATTTATTAAAAGTACTTTTAATATGAATTTTAACATTTAATTACATACTTTTAAAAGTGATTCATTCAATCGAAAGTGATTTTGAAAAAATTAATTTTAAAATTAAAGTAATTGCAGGCATGACAAAAGGATTTTGGCAATTCTAAAATTACTCCCAAATTAAACATGCCCTTTAAATTATGATAAGTGTAAGTTTCTACAACGTAGGGTGCATTTACCTACCTGTAATCATAATGAATCAAACGCAATTTGCACTGTGAGTCCCATATGATTACGACATAATTTGTATTGTGGGATTCACATGATTATGATTAATTGATGATGTTTATCGTATTCCGGAATGGTAATCAATTGTGGGCCCACGTTATTCTGTATGTAATCTGATTACATCTAAAATGGTATGTTATATATCCGATTACCATAGAATATTAAGTAGGACCCATTCATTTTTTTAATTTACTTTCCACGCTTTACCCTTTCTCTCTCTTCTAACCTTGATTATTTTTTTCTTTCTTCTTCCTCCTCTCTCTTTCTTCTTCCTTCTTCCTCCTCTCTCCTTCTTATTTCTTCTTCTTTCTTTTTTTGGAATTTCTACAGGTTGATAAAGAGCATTAAAAACCATAATTATTTTTATGGTTTTATTAAAAAATTTATTATCCGTTTTCTGGATCATCGTTTTGTCCACAGTCTCACATTTTTAGTGGATGAGAAGAAGGAATTCGTTCTCGAGGGTTATTGTTTGTGATTTTTGGCCATCTTTGAATTGATACGAGATTTTATAGATCAATAAAAAAAAAAAATTATGCGTGAGTTTTGGCCAGGCTGCAACGTGAGTTTTGGTCAGGCCACATTTTGATAAATATCGATATAGATATCAATATTGATATAGGAATCAATAATCAATATTTTTTTGAACGAAAATCTATTATGATTTTTGTATTTTTTATACGTTTTTTTGTTTGATATGTTGCAAAAAAAAAATCATTTTAAAGCAATTTGAATAAGTAAATAAAATTGAGGAAGATGTCCACGGGGCAGGACAAGATCGAGTGTGGCATCTTCGTCCCCGTTCCCGCCCCCCCATTTCATTTTCCGTTCTTGCAAAATTTTTCATTTAATTTTGCGGGAGTCGGAGCGGGGATTCTCTACAAGAAATTTATGCGGGGATTGGGTTTCCCATAGGGAATTATTCATCGTTTATGATTTTTTTAAAAAATTTTTTGATTAAATAAAATATATTTTTTAGAAAATTTCTATCTAAGTTGTTAATTCCTAATGATAAATTTCTATTTGAAGAATTTTTTAAAAAAAATTTCTTTAAGAAAATAAAATAATATATCATAAAAGTTTAAATTTAGGATTTATTATATATATGTATATATATTAAAAAATAAAGTAATCGATGAGGGGGCGAGGACGGAGACGGGATATATATTTTCTCGTTTAGCTAACAAGAAAAAATTTCTCCCCACTCTATCCTCCATTCTCTGCATAAACAGGGATTTTCCGCCCTGTTAGAGGCGGATCCCCGCAGGAAAAATGAACATTTCTAATTTTAATTAATTATAAATATGAAATGACATCATGGTAATCATATCTATTTCATTCCAATTCGAGAGGTAGATAAAGTAAACACAATCAATCGTAATTCCCATTGGGTTACATCCCATTTTATTCCAAATACGTTTGCGCCACAATCTCATTACAATTGCATTCAAATTCGTTATGGTTTAGTAAACGTGCCCTTATTTCATAATCCAAACATAGAGTAGAGTGCATAAATTAAATATGGAGGTTTACTCCAAATAATAATAATTAAGGACGTTTGGGAATTGTGACAAAATTTTTGTAAAAGTATATTTTGGATAATTATTTTTCAGAAATTATATTTTAGAGTCCTAATTTTCAAACTTAGTTGTAAACAGACTATTTTTAAAACAAATTTTCCAATCCCATGTAAGCTAGCTTCTCAACTCTTAACTCTAATCTATACAAAAACTCAAACTCAAAACAACCAATATCGACATAGCTAGCTTAGATTTCGTTTAATAACTATTTGGTTTTTGAAAATTAAACCCTACTTTCATTTATGGGTTTCCTTGTTTTGTTATCTACTTTTTAAGTATGTTTTTAGAAACTAAGCCAAGTTTTGAAAACTAGAAAAAGTAGTTTTTAAAAATTTGTTTTTGGTTTTGGAATTTGACTAAGAATTCAAATGTTTCCTTAAGAAAGATGAAATTCATTGTAGAGAAATAATGAGAAAACAAACATAATTTTCAAAAACCAAATAATTATCAAACAGGCCCTTAGCAAATTAAGGTACATCGATCTACTCATTTTTTTAAGGTCAGATGTCCAATTCTACTTTCATATTTGTTGTATATAAAAATAATAATAATAAAACTCAAAACATCTCTCAAATTGTAATTTAAGTTTCAAAACACTTGTATTTTCCTAACAAAATTTACAAAATCTACAAACACTTTACCCAAAAGATAAATAAATAAATAAAGCAGTCCAACCCTTATTGACCTCTTTAAAAGGTTGGAATGGAGATCGCCAACTCCTCACCATAAAAAAACAACACAACAAATTAAAGTAATGCACGCAACAACCAATTAGACCTATTTCTCTCCCAAACACACATTTGTTTTTGTTTGGAAGACAAGAAAAGTTTTGCATGTAAAACCTACCATGAAATTGAATTTCTTGTGCCTCTCAACAAAAAAAAAAATTCAATTTGCATTAAACTATGACTACCCTATTTATATTCCACCATGAAAATCTCATCTCTTCCTTCAAGCTTTTAGATTCTCAACAAAGAGACGTTCGTGGCTTCATTCGACGACGCTGTCGACGAAAATGGCGTCTTTGTTGGTGTTATTGAAGGCTTTAATGGGAGTCTATGGACATGATGATGATCTTGAAGGGCTTGGTGGTTTTGAGAGGAAGCTTGATGGGTCCAAAAATGGCAGTGGGTTTGAGTTTGAGTTTGAGGTTTTGAGCTGTGTAACAATGGAGGGTGGTGGAGATGAGGATGCACAGGGGTTGAAGAAGACATGGAAGTTGCTTGGAGAAAGCTACCTTTGGCCCTGAAAATTAATTTGCCAAACTATGTGTTTTTTTTGCTTTTCCTTTGTGTTTCCTTATAAAAGTCTCCCTTAAGATAAATATATGTTTCTTTTAATTTTATCAATGTCTTTCCACTTTCTTTTAGGTCAAATTATATCCATTCCATTTATGTGCCTTCAAATTTGTTACAGTTCGTCTTAAAAGTTTCCAAATTTGATTTCTATGTTTTAACCATATCGATCTATATTCTCCACACAGTCATTATTGTTAATGAAATTTGTGTTAACAAATTGTTGGTTTACGTTAGCATCACTTCAATTTTTTTGTTACATTTATCAGAATATTATTGATCATGTAAGCTTCTTCTAATTATTTTTTTTTCCAACTTATTAAATATCAAATCATGTAAGTCAATTTTGACATCATCAGTGAAAAGGGTATAGTAAAAAATGTTAAAACATAAGCCAAAGAGAGTATAGCTCAATTGACATATCAAATGTGTTGATGACCACGAGGTCTATGGTTTGAATTCCAACAACCCCTATCGTACTAAAAAAAAAAAGTTAAAACATAAGAGACTAAAATTGAAAGTTAAAACATAAGAGACTAAAATTGAAATTTTTAAACGTTAGGAATTTGGCTAAAAACTCAAATGTTTTCTTAGGAAAGATGAAAACTATGGTAAAGAACTTATGAGAAAATAAACACAATTTTCAAAAAAAAAAAATCAAATGGTTATAAAACCGACATCAAATGGCTATGGGGAAAATAAATGGCTTAGAGGGAATGAGTTCAATCCATAGTGGTTATCTACCTAGGATTTAATATATATCCTACGTGTTTTCCAACACTAAATATAGTAGGATTAAGTAGTTGTGCCGTGAGATTAGTCGATGTGCTCGCAAGCTGGTCTAGATACTCATGGGTATAAAAAAAAATAAAATAGAAAATAAAAAAACGGTTATAAAACGACCAGGGCCTTAATTAGAAATTTAAAGAAGAAATTAGGAACTTTCTTCTCTTAAGTTTTTTGTTTTTTAGTTCAACAATTGCGGGGTGGAGAAATTGAAAATCATCAACCTCAAGGGATGGTAATTGATGCTTTATCTAGTACTAAGTTATGCTCGAATTGACTTTCCTCTCTTAAGTTAGATGAACTTTTTCTGCTCAAAATTTCTATCAATCCACTAAGTATTACATCATGTAAGTTTATCGTTGTTTTTAATGGTGAATCCATTTCCACATGGTTACTCTTCATTCATTTAAACTTCCAAGCAGGACATAAAAGTGGAATTGTACAGAGATCTAGAACAACATATATTTAAGCTTGAGAATTTTACAATTTTAGTGGAAAATGATCCATATTTTTTAAAAATAGTTGGATACACAAAAATATCCAAAAGATTATGTTGCAGAAATTGTGCAAAATGGAAAGAGCATAAATTTTAAAGATAAAAAAGAAGAAATGGTTGATAAATTTATAAAGAGTAATTATGAAGGGGTAAGAAGCCAAGTATCAGCCTCAACATAGTGAGTTCCAATGAAAGGTTGAGCCTCTTCATCTGTTAGGTTGTGTGCCCATTGCACTCTTCCTGTTAAGTCTGCACCTGGTCCACTGCATTTGTACTCTCCATAATACACCGTCCTGCAAATACAAACACATTATTTACTCTTAATAAATATCTCAACATTTCGAGTGGTTTTCAAAACCAGTTTTCTTACAACTTTTAGGAAGAAATTTGGTAAGAAAATAGTGTTAATTAGCTAGGTTGGTATGACTTTTAAAAGTTGTTTCATGAATGATTGCATAATATATATTACTTTAACCTTTGCAAAGCATTTCGAGGTGGCAACTTGCACATAACTCAATTGGTTTAAGAATTATAATCCTCGATCTAAATGTCAAAGGTTCAAATTCTCACTTCCACGTGTTAAAACTAATAAAAAAAAGGCATATGAGGTTTTATATTCTTAAGAAAATGGTTAAATTACAAATTTGATCTTTATGATTTGGGCGAAGTTTTAATTTATAGACTTAAAAATTTTAATTTAGTCCTATAGTTTCAAAATTTTCAATTTGGTCCTTATATATTAGTCAAATTTCACAAATTGTCCCTATCAAAAGTTTCAATTTGGTTCATATAGTTTAGTCAGACTTTACATTAGGTAATTGTGTTAGTTGACTTGTGAGCTTAGGTTGAGTGAAAAAAATAAAAGAAAATAGATGAAGTATTCAAGTGGGTAAAAGTTAAAACAAAATTTTATATGGACAACTTGTGACAACTTGTTAGATTTAATCATAAACCATAGGAATCAAATTGAAACTAAGCCCAAACCATAGGGATTCAATTGACACTTTTAAAACCATAGACACCAAATCAAAGCTAAGGCCAAACTATAAGGGATTAAATTAAGACTTTTAAAAACCATAACGATCAAATTAAATCTTTGTCCAAATCATAGGGTCCTAATTTGTGATTTAACCCCACCCCCCCCCAAAAAAAAAAAAAAAAACTTCCATCAATTCCCATGTTTCAACTTTTAAGATATATATATGGACATTACACAAATTACCCCTAGCTGATCTTTGCCTAATTAGCATAAAACATACCTCATATGCTTTTTAAAAAATGATTTTAGACATACTCATATGTAGTTTGTGAAACCTATGATACCCTTCAATTAAGTTTTGACTTATTCTTCTACAATGTGCCACATACACTAATTTTCTTTCTTAAAAAAAAGATATGTAAACTCACAAATCATGAGTGTGAGGGAAAAAAAAAATGCAATAACCAAAAGCAAAATATGGAGCTTACAATTGGCGTTTACGGGAGCCCCAATCATTCCAACCCTGAGGAAGAACAATCTTATCCATGAAAGTGTAGGAAAAAACAACTCTAGAATAATCTCCCCAAGCTCTTCCCAAGTAGATCTGTCCACTTCCTGATACAACACTGTCTTTAAACGAAAACCCACTTGCCATTGAAGATTTTGATCTCTTTTGAGCAGTCACAGAAGCCACTTTCTTGGCTATGGAGTTCAAATAACACTTCTGCACCCATTTCCAACAACAATGGAAGCTTGAGTGAACAAAAAGATGACATCTTTTTGATGGGGTTTGAAAGTTTATTGTGAGAATGAATTGATTTCACCTCATAGAAGGACCTTCCATAGCCAAATATGAAGTCCACTGAGCCTTGGATGTAGCAATTGTTGAAGTAATGAAGACCCTTGTGATCATATAGTGTGTCTTGATCCCCATAAAAGCTGCAGTTGTGAAATGCAGCCTTTGTCCCTGATATTCTCAAGGCCACTCCTTGTCCTCGGACCGATCCGATCTCGTGCGTTGCCGTATTCTGCAAAGTTACGATACGTCGATACTATTGTTTGTAAAAAGAAAATCTTGTACCAATGAAAATGTTGTTCTGATTTAGAGTTTTGATCAGGCTAACTTTAATATATTGTGTTGAAAGCAAAAAAGAAACCTTTTGTTCATTTATGTCCCAATTGCTTTGGATTGGAATTGTGGAAGTTTGTGTTGTTGGTTGTTTTCTCTTTGAGAAACCCGTGAGTGATACGCTCTAAATGATAGTGAATTTAATATCTATTAGTTCTTTGGAATGTTTCTGGCAGCAAAAAGAATCTTTTACCTCAAACTTTATATTGATTGCTACAAAGTAATTGGCATCTACAGCCACCGTTGCACTCTTCAAAGTCCCCAATGGCGTTCCATCTCCTCCGGTCCCCGACGCCGTGTCGTTTCCGGTGATGGTCGGCGGGTCACTGGCGTTTCCGAGAAACGTCACGAAGGGTAGAGTTTTAGGAATGCTGATTTTCTCACTAGATTCAATCCACATTATTTACACTCCATTAGTACAGCATATATATCTTGCAAAATTTATAAATTATAGACATGTTTTGGAAGTGATTTTAGAATGATTAAAATCACAAGTAATTTTGACCATTTCAAAATCATTTCCAAACATATCCTTAATGAATGTTTGAAAATAACACACGACGATGTGATTTGCTAATTTCACAAGCTCCAAACCTACAAACGTACCTATAAACTCCTGAATTGATGAATAAAATAACTCTTTTGCTATTGGGTTTGGGAATGCTATTGAGAGCTTTTCCAATGGTCATGAAGTCCCCTGTTCCGTCCTGACTAATCGTTATTCTCACTTTGTTGATCTCGGCTTTTCTCAATTTATCGTCAAGAACTCCTCCACCAATGCTACCAATGCCACCCCCACCCTTAGACCGGCCGCCGAGTTTCGCGGCCGACGGTGCTTCCAAACCGGCTTTCTTCTTGTAATCTTGAAGGTTCCATGAAAGCCAGTCCTTGTAGTCCCTTACCTCCTCAGCATTCAGTGAATAAGATTGTAGGAACAAATGACACACAAAAAGGATAAGAAGTAGAACAACTTTGAAGTCATTCTTTGCAGCCATGAGAATAGTGCCCCTATTTTATTTTATTTTTTTGGCTACATACAAAAAAAAAAGGAATATCAAATTATATATATGTGTTTAAGAGAGAGAGATTTTGATTTTTAGGACCCAATTGGCAGACCAATCACATGGCTTTTGAAGAATATAATAATATTCCACCTAGGGACTAGATGACCCAATTGGCAAGGGCTATTTTGTTGGGTACAAATTGTCCCAACTGAGTCAATGGTGGCCTTATTGAAATACATGCTATAATGGAGAAGGCATGGCTGTATTCCATATTAAAACCCCACAAAGTGCTGATCTGATTGATAAGCTATATATATAGGGTCACCACTCCTACATATGTGGGGCAATGCTATAGGGAATTGAAGTCTCATGGCCCTTGCTTTTGTGATCACCTATGTGCCCTTAAATGTATTTCCACATCCAACTCAAGTAGTAGTTGGATGGGCTGACTTTGTGTTTGAGTGCTTGCACATCAAAATAAGTGTAACCCTTCTCTATTACTATTGGTCCAATGGTAGTCATTTATATAGTTTCTTATAGGACAATGTATATCCTTTTTGAATTTATATAATAGCATAATATTACTAATTACTTTACATCTAATTAGTCTACATGTGTTTATTTGAATACTTAAAAAATTAGATTTATCCTAACCCATCGAAGACCACCAAGTTAGTCTCCCATTAAACAAAGATTTCAATTCTGAGATAATAATGACTCGTCACTTTATGTTCAATGTTGAAAATTTTCATTTATATGGCTATGTAAGAAGAGATCTAGATACCACGTCTATATTAGGACGGTGGGGTTAGTTATGTCTCTATAATTATATTATATTATTCACTATGCTGGTATAAATTTGTTTTTAAACTCTACCTAAAAGATCTTGCAAAAATAGAGAGATCTATGCTAAAACTATTATATAATCATATTATTATAAGTTATAGGTTCGAATTTTCTTGCCTACACGGGCATAGCTCAACTGATAAGGTATTTCTACTTTTTCTAAGAGGTTGTTAACTAGGTTCAAATCCCCATAACCTCACATGTGACATAATATATTCTAAAAAAAATCGAATTTTCTCTCTAATAAATTTGTAATGCAATATTCTTGATATATATATATATATATATATATATATATATATATATATATAATTTCTAACTTGGTTCTCAATCTTGTAAATTCTCAATTTTACCCTTAAGGTATTAACATTCCCAATAAGGTCTTTTTTGTAAAAAAAAATGTTAAATTATGTTAACAAAAAGTTAGTGGATTATTAAATTATTGTTTTATTAATATATAGGTGGGCATAAAACCAAATCACACTCGTCTATCAACAAAGTTCATTTCTTCTTGCTAGCATGCACCTATATGTCTAAATATGTTAATAACACAATAATTTAATGACACATAAAGTTTTTGTTAACAAAATTTAACAATTTTTTTTAAATGACTCAATTGAAAATTTTCAATACATTAGGGGTAAAATTAAGAATTTTAAAAACTTAAAAACCAAATTGAGAATTATCCAAAAAAAAAATCTTTATTATTAATGTTTTTTGTTAAATTAAAAAAAAACCTATGAACTTTGTCCTTTGTTTTAAAAATACCCTTATTCTTTCAAAGGTTACAATATTACTCTTAACCTTTTATAAATGTTTCAAAACTACCATTGGAGTAGAAAAACCGTTAACATGTTGAACGAAAAGTCGATGTGTTTGAATGTCGTTCTTTCATACTTTAATTCAGACAAGCATATTAGTCATCGCCACGTTGTTTTAGTTCATCGCCATGTCAATTTGCATATGACATTCTAACGAATTTCCACCCGAAGGTTGTTTTGAAACGTTTATGAAATATTAATGGTAATATTATAACTTTTCAAAGAATATGTGTATTTTTAAAATAAGGGGCAAAGTTCAAGAGTACTTTTTTTTTTTTTTTAATTTAGCCATGTTTTTTTTAGTCCAACAAGAGGTGGGAGGGAGGATTCAAACTTTCGACCACTAAAGAGGAAATCTTGAGTTGAACAGTTAGAACTATATTTATGTAAAAAAAAAAAAAAGAAAGGGAGAATATTTTTAATATTTAGCAAAAACTATTAATATTTTGATGTGCGTGTGACGTGAAAATCCATTAGTATAGAAAAATATATGTATATTGAGATTAATATAAAATATTCAGTTTAATTATTGGGGTTGAGTGGAAATGGTGGTCATGATGAGGTAAGGATGAGGGCATGTACCCCTTCGTACGAAGCCATCTCTTATTTTTGTCAGAATTTCATATAAAAATTAAATATTGTTTTTATTCCATTCCATTCATTCGTAAAGGAGAAATGGGGCATTAATTTCATTTTCAACCCCACAGCCACACTTCATAGAAAATCATGCTAGGAAATTATTTTACTACTTTCTTCAAATAGTTGCTTCTAGGGTAAATTTTCTCATGAATCTAACTAATTGAATTTTAGATTTAGATAGAGTACAGTAATTCTCACTTTATGTTAATTACTTTATGTTTATGTTAATCTATTGATATGCCTCACTTAGTAAATTGTGCCTTTATCGATCTCCTCGAAGAAATTTTGATAATCCTAAAACGCATTCTTCATTATCATTCTCTAGCTTTCTTTAGAATTTAATTCCATCCGATGGTTGACTTGATTAGTAGAATGATTTTGATGAGCGGGTAGTCTAGCACCACATCAATGTCAAGTTAAATTTTTTATAGTCTCCTTTTTCTTTTGCAATGGTCGAACAAGTTCATTTTTTATGTTTAAATTAATTAGAAATAGAGCGTTTTACATGGATCTGTAAAAACAATCCTCCATTGACATCATGACCGTGTCATATCGATGTTGTTCATATATTGGGTTGCAGAAAAAAGACAGTTTTTTTTTATTTAAAATTTTAATTTTTAATTTTTTAAAGAGGGTTGAATTGGATGGAGATGCTCTTATAAATTATTTGCATGGAAAACATATTAGAAAATGGAGTTTTCTAAAGTATGTGTAATGGGCATATTAATCTACAAAGATAATTATGTGGCTTCCATTATATAATCTAGAAAGTAAGGTATTAGAAAAGCCAATATTTTCAAAGGGTTGGAGGGAGAGTTTCCTTTAACTAATTGAATTTTAGATTTAGAAGAGTATGGTAATTTTTATTTTATATTAAAGTTAATGTATTGATATGTCTCACTCTATAAATGATGCATTCATTGTTCTCTTTGAAGACATTTTGATAATCTTAAAATGCATACTTTATTATCATTCTCTAATTCCCTTTGAAATTTAAAATATTTCCATCTGATTGTTGACTTAATTAGTAGAATATATGACTCTAATGAGTTGGTAGTCGAGCACCACATTCAACGTCGATTTAATTTTTTGTACAATCTCTTTTCTCTTTATCAATGATCAATTAAGTTCAAGTTTAATGTTTCCATCTCTAAAATGGAAAAAAAAAATACATATGAACATAATATAGTTCTGTCATCATCATGTCTATATTAGAAAAACATAGAGTGCCTCTTTAAGTTAACTATTTTTGGGTCGGATCCTAATTTTTTTGGATCGAATATCAATTTGGGCTTCATGGACTTTAATACCATATTAGAGAAACATGAGGTTCTATCTCAAAACTCAATTGACAATGAGAGGAGTAGCCCATGCATCTTATAAATTGTGAGGTCTCCCTTCATGTTTTCAATGTGGGATCCTCAACAATCTAAACTACACATAGAACATTTTATATGGATCTATAAAACCAATCCCTCCATTGACATCATGATCGTGTCACAACGATGTTGTTCATAGATTGGGTTTGCAGAAAAAAAATTGTGTTTTTTTTTTTTGAAAGAAAAAAAGGACACATGGTTGAATTTCAAGGAGATGCTCTTATAAATTATTTGCATGAAAAATGTATTAGAAAATGGAGTTTTCTAATGTATGTGTAATGGTTAAATTAATCTACAAGGATAATTATTATGGTTGCCATTATATAATCTAGAAAGTAAGGCATTAGAAAAGGCCAATATTTTCAAAGGGTTGGAAGGAGAATTTCCATTAAGTTATTAATTATATATTGAGCTTAAAATGAGTTGACTGAATTAAGAATCTAAAAGAAAAGACTGATTAATTAATTTTGCTTGCAAAACCAAAACAAGACTTTAATTTGGTTTCAAAGAATGCGGCAGTCTGTGGCAACCAAGGGAAAGTTGACACTCTTCTCTCATCTTCCTTTGTAGCCTACGCCTTCCACAATTTCATCCTTTTTTTCCCATCTTTACAATCTTTTAATAAATTAATTAAATTGGTTTATTTTATACGTACTGAGTAGGGATGCCAAATTGGGTTTGATTTGATTTAATTTTAGGTTCAAAGTTGAACTTAACTGATCTATTATTCCAATTTTAGCTTCATTGGTGTATTAGCAAGTATATTAATAGTATATCTGATATACTTTATAGGTGGTATATTAGTCAACTGATATATATCTAAAACAAAATATATTAGTAGTATATTACTAATATACCGGTGATACACTTCTTTTTAGGTATATCAGTTAAATGATATACTCTATATATATCTGTAGCATATCATGGATATTTTGCATATTTGGTATATCATTGATATATTTTATTTTAGGTATGTTCATTTCACTGATATACCTTGTATTGAGTATATTAGTGATATATTTCATTTTAGATATATCTGATATACTAAATATGAATTTCTTATATACTACTAGTCTAGTGTATCGATTAAACAAGTCTATTGACCTAAAAACTAGTGTATCAACAAAAAACTAGTGAATATAAACCATTAATATATAAAGAACTAAAATAAAGTATATCAGTGATATACTCTATATTATGTATATATCATATATGAATTACAGATATACTCTTGATAAACTTAATACAAGTATATTATCATTATATCAGTGATATACTTTATATTAGGTATATCATTAATGTACCAACAGTATATCATTGATAGATTACTGACAAACTTCGTATTGAAAAACGCGTGTTGTAAAAATAAAGTAATATTAGTGGTGTATCAGTGATATACTCTATTGTCGAAGGCCCTATCAAGATTACATTTATAAAACCAGACCTCTAAGTATTTTGCAATATTAGTGGCCGGGGTCATCCACAGGGATTGGAGTGTTTAGATTAATTAAGTACCACAGTTAATTGTGTCTAATTTTATTTAGAGAAAAACTAATTTTGATTTGGTTTGAAAGCATAAAATCTATCATATTATTTACAAAGTTGGAGTCCAATTTTAGAGAGACATTCGTTAATTGCTATTTGTGAAGCCCGACTATGAAATTAACTATTGAATTGTGAATCATGCAACTTTTCTAAGTCAAGTATTACTAAAATATTCAATTGACTCTCTCGAGCCCAATTGAACTCATGCAAGAGGTAAATCAACCATTCGGTCTTTTTTCACAACTAGGCATGGCATTATGAAATTCTTTTATTGACTTCTAGTTTTAACCTATTCATTCTCATGCAATAGATTAATCCTAGTTATGCATCTAAGTTCTTGGTTAAATTTATTTTTTCAAGCTAAATCTAACCTAACATACAAAGCTATGACCAATAGCTAAGAATACTAAATTAAGATGCATAAAAAATGTCACAATCACATTCAATAAATCAAAACATAGTTTTGTACAATCAAACAATTAACTAAAAAGTCTAAACACTTAACTACATGCAATTTCAGTTCATTAAATCCTAAAATCAAGAAGCAAAAAAAAGGGAAAAGAGAAAAACTGGACGACGCCTACCAACACTGGTTCCCGACGTGATGTCCCACGATCCCGAGCCTTGAGTCTCCTCCTTAGCTCTCCAATGTACTCTTTAGACCTCTCAAACACTGTCTCTATCGAAATTAGGGTTTAGGTCTCTCCAAAATGGCTCCCTTTGCTTGAAATATAAATTTCTCTTTTATAATGTCGAGATAGCGTTGCAACGCTAGGGGCAGCGTTGCAACGTTGTCCCTTCAAATTTTATAAAGAAGGAAAAAATATGTTTGAGTAGTGTTGCAACGCTATTGCGGTTCTTCAAGGTAGAAGGTTCTTCAAATAGCGTTGCAACGCTATAAGGAGCGTTGCAACCCTATGCCCTTGGGTTAAAAAGCCTTGTTCATCTTCTTCAACACTTAAGCCTTCAAATATAGCCTTAAGTTGCTCAAATTTGTCCAAATACTTCTTCATTCTCCTGTTTTGCTCCAAATGCTCGATTTCTGAGAAATATGCATAAAAACACATGAAACCACACACGATCATAGAAAAACTAGCATAAAATCAAGCCTATAAATAACACACTTATGCATGCTATCATCTATATTATGTAAATATCATATATGAATTACTGATATAATCTTGATAAACTTCATATAAGTATATCAATAGTTTATCAGTGATATAATTTATATTAGGTATATTAGTAGTATATCACTGATAGACTATTGATATACTTCATATTGAAAAAGCGCGCAGAAAATATAGGAGTATTTTTTACTTTTCACGTGGTTCGTTTGGGCTGGGCCATTTTTTTTTTCTATTTTTGCAAATTGAATAAACAGTAGACATGACTGCAATTTAAATAATTTTTTTTCTATTCATGCGAGTGGACCATATTATTAAGGCAGGATACAAAATACTATAAGTCTCTCCAAACTCGGTACTACATTCAGTCTTCTGCATATTCTACTATAATGGAGATTACAAAAGGCCTCTCATTCACGCTATAAATCAACTTTCAAAAAGTCAAACAAAAGCCACTTAACTTTTAAGTACCACAATTCGATAGCTTAGAAAAAGCAACAAACCCGACATAAGAGAGATTGCCAATATAGTTTGCGATTTTCACAAACACACACTACTGCACACAAATAAAACTAAAAAATCTCACAAAGTTGTAGAGATTTAATCGACAAAAAAGGCCACACAAAATCTCAGTTGCAAAAGTGTATGTATGTATACACACACACAATTGCAAAACCTAATGGACCTTAAATGAGACAACTGGGACGAAGCTTCAAACGATTTCTTTCCACGCACATTATTTGGTGAGGAGCGTCAACGTTGTAGCGTTGAGACCCTCAAAGCAGTGTCCCAATGCTATGAAAAGTGTTGCGTTATTCTTTCCGTCAAAATAACGGCATTGTGACGCTGTCCCTGTGGGTCTCCCTTGACTTGCAGTGACTTTTGTCTCCACAAACTTAACATTTAATACACAAGGATCGTCGACAGTAGCAATACATAATAGGGAAAGAGCCAACGAGATTTAAAAAAAAAAAGAGATTGAATATACCTTAATTTAATCTATTAGCTTAAGAATTTAGCGTCGACAACAACAAGACATATTAAGGAAAGAGCCAACGAGATTAAAAAAAAAAGATTGAATATACCTTAATTTAATCTATTAACTTAAGAATTTAGGTATAATGTGGTGATTTAATATTGAAATTAGAGCAAGAACTCTTATACTGTTCAAGCTTCTGCAATTAATAGTGCTAATTCGAGTATGGCTCAATGAATAATACACCTATTACTATCTCTAAAATTGATGGTTTTATCCTCACTCCCACAATTGAACTAAAAAAAAATTATGCCAATATTAATATTTGTCCTAATCACAATAAAATGTGTTGTTGACTTGTTGAATTTTGTGTTAACTTAAACATACACAAATTTTTATCTCCAGTTGACTTTTTCTCTCACTAATCTTTCTCCGTACATTTCTTTTTTCGCACAAACTTTTTTTTTCTCTTTCTAACCTCCCTCTATACGTATTCTCTTGTAAACTTCCCTATTGTATATTTGTATACATTTTTCTTATTATACATATGATTTTCGTCACGATTATGTGTATGTGTGGAGTATCTATAGATTTATAATATTATATATTGATATCTTACTCATTATAAATAAATTTCCATACTAAAGATGTAGAATATAAAAAGATAGTAAATAATGAACATATTGTTATAAATACACTATTATATATGGTAGATCTCCATTGAATTACTTGGAGCCTACATTGGATTATTTGGAGCCTACTCACTTGGTTTACATGGAGCCTACTTGGATTACTTGGAGCCTACTTTAATTACTTGGAGCTTACTCACTTGGAACACTATAAATATGTGTAGTATGAAGGTTTTAAACAAGAGAGATATACCCAAAAGAAAAAAATTCAATTGGCAATAAGTAATCTATCTACTTTGCTCTCTTTTCTCCATTGTGTTCTTGTGTTTCTTAAGTTGTTATTGTTCATAATAGGTTATCACCATGAGCTTGATCTACCATTTTCTTTCCTAAAGGTAGGTTTTTCAAATTTGTTTTCATGATTTGTGTTATGAACATTTCATATATATATATACAATGTATTTATATTATATACATTGTATTTACACTGTGTTTTGAATGTTGACAACTTATTATTTTGTGTATGTTGACCCTGTCATTTTTAATATATTATGGTCAAAATGTTAACTATTTATTTTTTTTTTTTTTGATAATTCTATAATTGAATTATGTTTATAATTCACCTCATTTTACATGTTGAACTTGATGTGTAGTTCGATTTAAAAAAAAATCCAAATGCTCTTATCATTTTTTTTAATTATGATTAATTATTTGATGATTTTAACATAAAAATTAACTATAAAAAACACTCTGTCTATGAATAGTTCTGTCTAGACTGAGGTATTTAAGCTGACCGAAAGGGAACACCTCTACTTGAGAACTGACCTAGAAGTTGTAAATTAGTCAATTTTGTGTTCTAGGTGATGTAGTAGTTAATTGGATTTCTTTTAATAAGTTGTTTAGTAATCTTTTCGTAGAGAAAGCATGTTATATATATTGGATATATGTTTTATAAACAAAATGCAATATAACAATGCTACAATTTTTTTTTAGTATGCATGCATGGTGTACTTATTAAAATTCTAATGTAAGTATACTTCTTTCTGATAGTTTTACAATGGAAAATCTTACAAAACTAGAGTTCGCAGCTCTTGATATTAATGAAAATAACTACTTGTCATGGGTCCTCGATGCCGAGATTCATTTAAAGCCATGAATCTTGGAGAAACACAATTAAAGAAGGAACTAATGCATCTAATCAAGAAAAGGCAAAAGCCATGATATTCCTTTGCCATTGTTTTCATGAGAGATTGAAAATAGAATACCTTATGGTAAAAGATCCCTACAATTTATGGAAAAGTTTGAAAGAAAGGTATGATCATCAAAAAACTGTTATTCTTCCAAAAGCTCGTTATGACTGGATGCACTTGAGATTGCAGGATTTTAAATCAGTAAGCGAGTATAATTCCACATTATTCAAAATTAGTTCAAAATTGAAGTTATGTGGAGAGAAAATTATTGATGAAGATATGTTAGAGAAGACATTCTCTACTTTCCATGTCTCGAATATGCTCCTATAGCAGCAATATCGAGAGAAAGGGTTTAAAAAATATTATGAACTTATTTCATGTCTTCTTATGGTTGAACAAAATAATGAGTTATTGATGAAAAATCATGAATCTCAACCAATTGGAGTAATACCGTCCCTTGAAGTGAATGTTGTAGTGTCCTATAATCGTGGTCGAGTCGTGACCGTGGTAGATGAAAAAATAATAATTCATTTCGTGGTGATCGTCATTCAAATTTTAAGAAGACCACAAATAATGATGATCATAAAGGAAAATCTTCTCAAGGAAAGAGTTCTAAAAGTGTTGAAAACCAATGCTTTCAATGTGGCATGAAAGGGCATTGGTCTTATACCTGTCGTACACCTAAGCACTTAGTAGACCTCTATCAAACATCATTGAAGGAGAAATTAAAAAATGTAGAAGCAACCTTTGCATTTCAAGAAGATGATGTATTTGACCCTTTCAACACGACGCATTTAGATGTTGCTGACTTCTTAAATTTCCTGAAGAGAGAATTGATGCAATTGAAGAAGTAGGAAATACTTCATATGAAAATGTCAAATATTAGTACTGCTTTTAATTTCAGTATCTTTCTTGTATGTATTTCTAATGTAGGTTTTTTTTTTCTTCTTCAAGTTCAATTCTAAGACTTACTATAATCGTTTTTTTTTAATGAACAATCATGATCACTTCTCATATTTTAGCTTATCCAAAGATGAACAATGAAGATTTATGCTTGGCAGATAGTGCAACTACGCACACCATACTTAAAAGTAGAAAATACTTTTCCAAATTGTTAATGCTTGAAACAAATGTCAATACTATATCAGGTTGTGCAAACTTAATTGAAGGCTTTGGAAAAGCAAACCTTATCTTGCTTAGAGAACAAAATTCACAAGTAATAATGCTTTGTTTTCTAGCAAATAAAAAAGAAACTTATTGAGTTTCAAAGATATACGTGACAATGGTTATCATGTTGAGACTAATAGTAAAAATAATATAGTGTCTCTATATCATATCTATTGTTTCACATGAAAAATGTATATTAGAAACACTGCCTACTTTTTCTTCTGGATGAATGACCCTTGTTTCTAGCCCTAATATTTGACCCGAATTTAGTAATATTTGAACCAGACCAATATTATTTGGTAGCATACTTACAATACATCATATAGATATCTAGTTATCAAAATATAAAGGTCACGCCATCAGTCTATTAGTTTATCAACGACCATACTAACGGTAGGGATCAAAATAGTTACTTTTTCGAAGTTTTTTGAAAGCTTAGGGATCAAAATAGAACAAATTTCATAATTCAGGGACCAAATGAGATTTAAACCTAAAAATAATAATAAGTCGTTGGTAGTAAGCGATGATGCAATAACAAAGAATACAACATAACAAGCTAACACGTATAAAACAAGAATATGAATTTTTAAAAAAAAAAAAAAAAAAATATAGAAACTAATATGTATGCCAATTTTGGCATTACCTGGAGCAGATTAATTAAGCCACAATAGTTTGAAATTCTCCTCCCTAGACGAGTGAAATGGTTGATGGTTCTCCACCAAATTTTCTATTAAAATATAGTTTGTTTATGTCAAAAGAGAGGCTAAATAGTAAATTGAATTGCTCATCTTTTGGTATTAGAAGGTTCTAGATCAAGCCCTCGTTTATGACTTTTCAACTTTTCTAGATGGCTTATAAATGAAGCCATGAAAGATTGTGTTCTTTTTCAATGATTTTTCAACTTTTCTAGATGGCTTATAAATGAAGTTATGAAAAATTGTGTCATTTTTCATGGTTTTTCAACTTTTCTAGATGACTTATAAATGAAACCATAAAATAATGTCTCTTAACCCATGTTGCTCATCATTTTAGTAATTAAATGAAGTTCTTTTCATTAAAAAAACGTATGACAAATTCGGAGTACAACATATATATATAATAATAATAATAAGAAGAAGAAAAAGTTTGTGTGGGGGCCACACAATGATTGCTCTCTATATAAAAAAATATTAAAAAAAATGGGGAAGGGCCACCATCTTAAATGCATGGCATGAATAATATTAAAATGTATTGTGGGGTCCACTTTCTATATAAAAAATACACAAATTCCAAAATTTTGGGGGGCATGCCCCCCTAGACTCTAGTCCCTCTTACCATCCCCTTAGAGAGGTAAAAAATATTTATATTTTTAAAATTGGTCTCTTTTCCAAAAATGAAAACATTTCGACCCAATGCCTTCTTCTTCTTCTTCTTCTACAGCCGTTGTTCTTATATGGCTTCTTCTTCTACGAACGTTGCCCTCAGCCCCTTCATTTTCTTCTTCTTCTTCTCCTTCTACTACTGTTATCGCTGCCCAACCCTTTGTTTTCTTCGTCGTCTTCTTCTTTCGCGGCCCAGCCGATTTTGCTGCTCTCGGACACCAACGCAACCTACCGTCTCAACTATTGTCATCACCTCCACTGCTCACTGTAAGATTTTTTTTTCAGAGTTGACTTGTTCCTTCATGAGTTACTTCAAGCATATCCCATATTTCTTTATCAGAATTACATGCAAAGACTCTATTGAACTCATCAGGACATAAGGCACAAAATAGACAATTCATGGCTCTATAATTTATTGACACTTTCTTTTTATCATCCTCATTTAACTAATTTTCATTTTTAGGCACATCCTGATTAGAGACAGACTTAGTTGGAACTATAGGACCTTTATAAACAATTTTCCATAAATTATAATCAATTGAAAGCAAATAAATTCTCATCCTAGTTTTTCACCAAGTATAATTATTTCCATCAAATAGAGGTGACCTAGTGGTAGATTGACCCTCAATAAACCCATTTGTTCCAGTATTTGACATAAGCTCAAACAATTAAGAATTTTAGAAAGGTAAAGGGATTTAAGAGAAAATTTATTTTTGAATAAAATTATTTTTAAAAGAAACCTTTTATAGAAAATAAATTTTAGCAAAAATAATTTTTTTAAAAAGAATTCAAAATGAAAAAAAAAATCAAAAAAAATCAAATTAATAAATAAATATTTTACACTTTTTAAATGAGTTAAAATATTTGTTACAATATTATGTTCACATTAAGTTACATTTTCTTGCTAATTTTTTTAATATTTAATCAATTTTGTACGGTATAGTGGAAATGTCAATTTCCCTTATGTCGATGTCGAATCCATAGACATGTGGAAATGTCGATGGAAATGTCGACATGTCGACGAAAATTTACACCATGGTTGTATATGAAAAGCTTGACATCATCTAATGGATGTAGTCACAACATATTTATATGGATCTTTAGATAATGATATTTCTATGAAAATTCCTGAAGGATTAAAGATACCAGAATCATATATTCAAATGCTAGAGAATTATATTCGATCAAATTACAGAGATCCTTAAATGGATTAAAACAATCCAGACAAATGTGGTATAATCGTCTTAGTGAATATTTGTTAAAAATAAAAAAGGTAAAAAAATAACCTTATTTGTCCACGTGTCTTTATAAAAAAAAACCATAGTCATGATTTATAATTATTGTTGTATATGTTGATGATCTGAATATAATTGGAACTCATGAAAAGCTTCCAAAGACAATAAAATATCTTAAGAAAGAATTTGGTATGAAAGATCTTGGAAAAACAAAGTTTTGCCTTGGTCTGCAAATTGAACATTTAGCAGATGAGATATTCATTCATCAGTCAACTTATGTAGAAAATATTTATAAAATGTTTTACATGGACAAAGAACATCCATTGAACATTCCAATGATAGTTCAATCACTGGAAATGAAAAATGTCATATTTCGGCCTCGAGAAAATAATGAAGAACTACTTGGTCTTGAAGTACCATATCATAGTGCGATAGGTGCACTTACTGTTGGGATTTATGCTCTAAAACCTCATAATTAAAGATTTATTTAATAATTAATAATAATTTTGATTATTTTATTTGTAATTAATATTATCCATTATTTGAAAAATCCAAGGTTATTAGTGTAATCTTGAACAATATGTGGTTGTGATCGAATTGAAATGTGGGGCTTAAAGAGAATATTTGTAAATTAAAATAAAACTCCAGTTCAGTGCAAGTGCACACTGTCGATGCAAGTAATATAAAACTGAAAGTAATATAAAACTGGAAGTATTCCAGAGTATCGATCCCACAAGAAACGAATACAACAAAATTCAAGAGAATAAGCAAAGACGGTTTCAAATTGCAATTGCGGGTAACCAATATAAAACAATAAGTGGGATGGTTTTTGTTGTTTTTGAAAAGAAGAAATAAAAAATGATAAAAGAGGGATTCAAACGTGTTTTTGTTCTATTGAAAGAAATTGCGACCTAATTGCAATTGCAATCCTTTGACTCAACACATAAGCTTTGTAAACCGAATTCAACACCTATTCGACTTTCTATGAAGTATCTTTAGGAGGCTAAGCGATTAAACTGATATTTCTATGGCTAATACGAACTTAGTTAATTTTGAAACATAATTCTTTTGGTTTTAAAGGTTTTGCCCTATGTCTAGGATCAAAAACAAATTCCTATATCTAGGCTATTTTCTTTTATTGCTTTTATTAAAACCCAATTTTTATCTAACCTCTTCAGAATTAGACTCCAAATGTTGTATACTGATCTAGGTGATCAATCTAAACTAGTAATGAAAATTTTAATCAATAAAAGCAAACAATGCTATAAGATTAAGCAAGGTTGCTCTTACATATTAGGCCTTTATTTCTTTCTCTAGAGCATTCACATGCTTGAATCCCTAAGGGGAAATTAGCTCATTATGATAGAAATGAAGAGCAACAATTTAATTGCTATGAAGCTTATACTTGATGATTCGAAATAATGGAAATAAGTTCCAAAATAATAAAGCTACCTAATCTGAAATATATTAAGAAAACTTTGTGGTAAAATTAAACCAACAACTTAAAACATTCACAAAGGAAGTCAAAAACGGATCTGAAATTCAATGGCACTAATACTTTCTTACAATCATAATTTCAAGAAGAGCATTACTGAAAAATTCAACATCTTGAGGTAATCCTAATTACTCAACAGACCTTTCTTAACTAAAAAGAGAAAAATCAAAAGACTCAATGGCTAACAACAACTTACAAAACCAAACCTAGCTATAAAAATGAAAAAAAAACAAAGCAGAAAACAGAGGGCTTAAAATCGAATAAACTGAACATAGTACAACGCTACCAATGTTTCCTTGCTTTGATCGATCCAAATACCTATTCAAAGGCAAATAGATCTTCACCTCCTCTAACTTTCGTTGAGGAGGGATCAACCTCAGAAATTTTCAGAGCAAAAATGAGGAGCAAACTGCTGTAAAAATGACAGAAAAAACGCTGCTACGAACTATGGGAGAGCAAAAAAAAACCTAGCCACATTTTGCTTCATTTTCCCCATTTTTATAGGCATTGAGGGCTAGGGTTTCCATCTTTGTGCTCCTTCAATCATGGGTCAATGTTTGGGCATGAGATTAGGCTGAAAATTCTCCAGAAAACGAGCAAATTTCGTAGATCTTGATATATTTTTGTGATTTCTGTAATGAATGAAAAGTCCAGAAATACAATTGCAATGTAATTGCATTTTCCCTCTTGTTCACCACCTTGTTTTTTTTTCAAGGAAATGCAATTGCATTTCATTTACATTTTCTTCATTGCTTCAAATCTGCACAAAAATAACAATTTAGCCAACTTTCCATTATCTTTTCAACTTATTTCTTCTTTTTCCATACTCCGACAAGCTTACATGAATTTATCTTATAAATGTTATTTCTAGCTTGCTTGTTATTCAACAAAACATACAAAAATGACAAGAACAACTTAGTTTAGGATTAAATAGTCCTCATAAATGAGAATTATCAGGTTGACATACGAGAGGATCATATTCAAGAAATAACCTAAAGGGTCATAGTATATGGATAAGGTTGGATGTCTTATCCTGGTATCACTATTGATACTATCCACTTTGTAATAGTTACAAATGATTTGATCCAAATCATTCATGTGGAGACATGTGAGTGGGGGTATCTTATACAATGAGTTTGTGTAAGACTGGACCACGGAATATTTAATCTCTCTTTATAAATCCTTTAATTGAGAAGATTAATATTTCATCAGGATGATCATATGCGACTTGATCTTAATCCTCAATGAGTTGTGAACTCTTGCCTGTGAGGGCTTGTCATTTGATTTGCATGGGTGAGAATGGCTTTTGTAGCCGATTCAATATGCTTACCATTTTGGAGACTTGACCAAATAGGGAGCTGGGAACATAATCTCACAAGATGAAATTCACTCCTTCTTATATAAGGTAAGTAGATGAGTAGTTCCTTTAAATGCTGATTTCGAGACTTGAATAATGGGGTCCCACCCTCTCACTGACCTGAGAGAGACTTAGTTTATAATTAGATTATAAATAGATTGTTCATTAGAGGATCAGTGGTACTTAAGGTGTAAGATATAATTATAGGGGTAAAACGGACTTTTGACCCAACTGTAATTACAAACAACTTGTGAATGATCGACTTGCATGTAATGATTTTATCTATGGACACAACTTGTCCTACAGTGCATCAAAGTGCAACTCTAGATCTATAGTGGAGTGACCTATAGTTAATGGATGAAAATTAATTAATTAAGGCCCCCGTTTGATAACCATTTGGTTTTTGGTTTTTGGTTTTTGAAAATTAAGCTTGTTTTCTCCCAATTTCTCTACAATGGTTTTCATCTCCCTTAAGGAAGTATTTGAATTCTTAGCCAAATTCTAAAAACAAAAACAAGTTTTTGAAAACTATTTTTTTTAGTTTTCAAAACATGGCTTGGTTTTTGAAAACATAGACAAAAAGTATATGACAAAACAAGTAAAACCATAGGTGGGAGTAGTATTTATAGGCTTAATTTTTAAAAACCAAAAACCAAAAATCAAATGGTTATCAAACGGGGCCTAAAGAGTTTAAGTAATTGATTTTGTATCATTTGAGCTTATAATCTGTAGGTCCATAAGGTCCCCTTGCTAGCTCATAGTAATACTAAAAGATCAATTTAGTTGAAAGAAAAATTTGAAATGTTCAAATTAATATTTAATATATTAGATATATTAAATATGTAAGAGGAAAATATATCTATTGTATTTGATACATTAAATATTAAAATAATTAATGTATATTAAATACATTAAATAAAATATATTTATAGAATTTGTCAAATAAATAAATATCGTAGGAGATTTGAATGAGATTCAAATAAATATAAGATATATTTTAATGTATTATATATTAAAATACAATATTTTAATTATGGCAAAGATCTTCCATTGGTCTCTATAAATAGGACCATTGGGTTGAGCCATTAGACATAATACATATCTCTTTAATAGAGAATTAGAGAATTCTCTCTAGACCTCTTCATCTCCAATCTCTTGTGGATTTTCTTTCAACAGGCTCTCACAAACCTTAGTTCTGTGTTCGAGTCATAACTAGGAAGATTTTATGGAGGAGATAAAAATCTGCCAGAAATATCTCGATATTTACTCCAAGTAAATTTGCTTAACTTTAATTTATAGTTTAATTTTAAATAAAATCAAAGACGATCCAATGCTTCTACTACAGAGTGAAACGTCCATTCCTTCACTTATGTATCTTGCTAATAATACACGACATGATATAACATTTTTAGTAATTTTATTAGCTAGATATAGTTCTTCTCCCACAAAAAGACATTGGAATGGAATTAAGCATGTACTCCGTTATCTTCGGGGACGATTGATATCGGTTTTATTTATTCGAATAAATTGAATTTTTATCTAGTTGGTTATGCAGATGTTGGATATTTATCTGATCTACATAAAGCTAGATCTCAAACGAGTTATCTAATTCACATGTGGAGGAACTGCTATATCATGGCAGTCTGTAAAGAAGACCATTACAACCACCTCCTCAAATCATGCTGAAGTTCTTGTAATTCACGAGGCTAGTCGAGAATGTGTATGGATGAGATCAATGACTCAGCACACTCGTGGAACATGTGACTTGCCTTGTTGCAAAAGAGGATACAACATGTATAGCACAAATCAAATGAGGATATATTAAAAGAGATAGAACGAAGCATATCTCACCAAAGCTCTTCTACACCCATGATCTTGAAGAAAATGGTGAAATCACAGTTTAACAAATTTCTTTAAAAGATAACATGACAGACTTATTTACGAAGACATTACCTACTGCAACATTCGAGAAGTTGGTGCACAACATTGGAATGAGACGACTAAAAAATTTCAAGTGATGTTTCCATAAGGGGGAGCAAAAGTACTGCACTCTTTTTCCTTGACTACGATTTTTTCGCACTGGGTTTTTCTAGCAAGGTTTTTTAATGAGACAGTTTTTGAAGTATATAAATAGTGTACTCTTTTTTCTTAACTAGGTTTTTTCCCATTGAGTTTTTGCTAGTAAGGTTTTAATGAGGCATATAATTTATAAACAATAAATATTTAAGGGGGAGTGTTATAAATACACTATTGTATATGGTAGATATCCATTGGATTACTTGGAGCCTACATTGAATTACTTGGAGCCTAATTTAATTACTTAGAGCTTACTCACTTGGAACACTATAAATATGTGTAGTATGAAAGTTTTAATCAAGAGAGATATACCCAAAAGAAAAAATTCAATTGGCAATAAGAAATCTATCTACTTTACTCTCTTTTCTCCATTGTGTTCTTGTGTTTCTTAAGTTGTTCTTGTTCACAACACATATAGTATATTCTTATATTCTTCATAATGATATGAGCCACTAGGTATACAACATTTCCAAAAATGAAGATGGGGCAAAAAGGTAAAAAGGTAAGCAAATGCCTGAAAAGGCTATACAAATTAATTTTTATGATTTGATTTAAGATAGTGACATTTGTAAAATGAGAAGAAAAGATAAGAAAAGAAAAGTTAGTGATGCAACAAAATATAGCTTCATTCATTCTTTCTCATTTTAGACAAGATTTTGAATTCATCATTACATCAAAATACTAATCTTTCTTAAGAAATTGGGACTATTTAACCACTTTTTAAATAAAATTTTTAACTAAAGTAATTGGACTTGCACTTAATTTACTATTTAAGTTAACCCCAAAGTACCATAAAAACACACATATGCTACACACATTAATTAAAATCACGTTTTAATTTAGAGAAAAGGAAAGGAAAAAGGACCAGAGTTCTATCCATTAAATTTTAAAATACTTAATTATAGATTATCTATAATTGTAAGGCTAATATGTATTTTTTTTAAAAAGATAAACTTTAAGATAAATCTTAAACAAAATGAATATAAAATAAACGTACACACACAAGTCACACACATCATTCTCGTTGTTATATATATATATATATTATGCAATTGCCTATTTATTTAGTAATAATTGTGTTTCATAATAAGTTTTTTTTTTTAATATGGGAGATTAGAAGTATACAGCTGATTGGACTATCCCCATAGGGCTAAAATCATTTAATTTTATCTTAGATTAAAATAATAAATTTAGGGAATAAGCACTTTTGTTCTAGAAAAAAACAAGGAAAAAAAAAAGAATGAGCACTTTTTAATGTCCTTTAGTTTCATTCACCAATATTTTTCTTATTAGCCCTTAAGTTTTAAACCTTGCCATCAAACTTTGAGGCCTTTCAACTAGTTTTAAATGATCTCTTTCACAATTTTGCATTCACTAGCTATGATAATAAAAAATTAAGTTTTGTTATACCAATAGAAAAGGTTAATACCAACATTTTTTTTATGCAACTTTAGTAATGTGTTTTTTTAACCATATATTTACTTAGTGTCAAACTTTTATAATAAATGTTTATTCTTTTCTCTATGTCTTCTCTCTTATCTCTCACACCGACCCTTTTTCTCTCTCTTCCCACCTTCTCTATCTTTCCTCATTTTCGCTCTCTTTTCAAATTTCCTTATTAGATTAACATGATAATGAGATTATCAATTTCTAATTAATGATAAGGATCATTGTTATCAAAAGTCAATTCATACCAACGAAATTGAAAATTTAAAAAGTATAGATATAAAATTGACATAAATTAACATAATAAAAGTGGTAAGGGACCAAAGTGTGTAATTTAACATAAAACTTTAATGTATAAACTTACAAAACTAAATGTTACCAAGCTAGTGGACATCACAAGCTGTCAATGTTGCTTGTTTTTGTCATCATGTTTTTTTTAGCCTACACTTCTAATTTGTCAAGTCATTCATTCCCCTATTTATAATATTTTCCGTCACGTAAGTAAATTCAAGTTGGGGGTTTTAATCTAAAGTTTTCTCCCCCTCATCTTTCTTTTCTTTTTAAACATCATCACCAAATTGTTGCTGCAAGAACCACATGTCTTCTTCATTCCAAAACCCATTGTCCAATAACTCTCCGCCACCTATCCATCCATTCATCGCCTCTCCGTCACAGCCCTGTTCCATTAGCATCACCATTCCGTCCTCCTCGCCTGTACCAATTAGGTTGAAGTTCTCTGCTACGTCTGAAACAGGCGAAACCTGAAGTTGGACCTGTGTCAAACAATATGAATAAATGATTAAATATATTGTAACCTATCAACTTAAGCTTTTCATAAAGTCTTATGTTCTTTTAGAGATTAGTGGCGATTTAACAACCTGATCAGATATTGAGATTGATGAAGAAGTTGCAGAAGCCACATGAGAGTTGGCCCAACTAGACTCGGAAGGAGATGGGTGGGTCGGGTCAAGATGTGGGTGCGGTGGTTGGACGACGTCGGAGTTAGTGGCGACGGAGCCGACTGTGCCGGTTGAGGCTTGGATTCGTTCAAGCAAACGAGGCATCCACACATATCGCATGGTGTCTCGAAATTTCTTGCTGTTCACGTCACACTTGAGTTGTTTGGCTTGCTTTTGGACCCTCGTTCTCCAATAGTTTTTTATCTCATTGTCTGTTCTTCCTGGTAAAAATTGCGCTATTTTGGACCACCTGTTTCAATTCCCAATTTCAATTCCATCATTTTTTTCTCTCCACTTTAGTTATTAGAGAAAAAAAATAAATAAAGTTCCCTTCTTCCCCAAATAAGAAAATATTCTCATTCTGAGCTTTTCCATCATTAAAAAACTTCATTTTTTATCTGGGTTATTAAAAAAAAACTCCATTTTTTTAATCTGTGTTATTAAGAAAACTCCATTTTTTGATGTGGGTTTTTAAGAAACTCCATTTTTAACCAATACCCAGATGAAGAAAAAGAGGAGAAATTTCAAAACTTGGATCACCCACCTGTTTCCCCAGCGAAAATGAAGCTCAAGAATCAAGAGCTGTTCTTGGAGGGTGATATTTCCTCGCCTAACACTCGGCCTCAAGTAATTTAACCATCTCAATCTGCAACTTTTACCAGTTCGCTTCAAACCTACAAGAAAAAAAAAAATCACAATTCCCAAAAACAAAATTAGTTTCCTATAACAATAAAAAAAAATTTTAAAAAAAAAATTTGTCTCTTCCTATGAAAATTTCTAGCTGTGCGCTGGACGAGGGAAGGATCAGAGATACAAACCAGTACAATGAGCGACGGCATTCCAGCGGCCTTCGCCGTGGGAGTTAATGTAATTGAACAGAACGGAATCCTCCTCCGCCGTCCAGGGGCCTTTCCGGACGTCGATCTCTTCCTCTTCTTTCTTCTGAGGATCTGCAGACCTAAAACCTCTCATTTTAACATCCATGGAGAAAGACAAGGAAAAAAAAGCCCTTTTCTTTTATCCAATTCAGAAGGGGAAAAGAGAGTGAAAGGAAGGATTTTGGGTTGAGAATCCAAGTGGGATTTTTGTTAAGACAAAGCGAAAAGGAAAAAAGGAGAGAGAAAGGAAAGGCTATGAAATGACCATCTATCCATCTATGTTTATATATATGTACAAGAGATTCTATTCAAAAAGGTGAGATGGGAATGCTGATCCAAGGAAAGGTCATGATGTAAAATAAAAGTTCAATTAATTACTTCTATTAACATGTTAATTAAGTGATCAATTTAATGTGATTATTGATAATATATTCGAGTTTGAAGGGTGTTTAATTTATCTGTTTAGTTAATTGGAAAAAAAGGGGTATGGTGTGTTTTAATGGAGTTGACCATTTGACTTGTATTTTTCCATTTGGCAACTTGGGGCAGGAGACTAATACTGGGATAGTATAGAATGGGGGAAAAAGGCAAGTCTAAGTCTTCTTTCCTTCTCCATTTGATCATCATATCAACTTTTTTTATTATTTTATTTTACTTTACTTTTTTGGAAGATATGTTTTTTGATTTGGTAGTTTGTTTGGAAGTCAGGTTTGCTGTATGTTTTAGACCATGTGTGTTTGTGTGTGTCAAATAATGGTGGCAGTACTCTAAGGTTTTTCACAACCCAATAACACAATACTATGCATGGGTTTCTCTCTAATATTTGTGTTGTTTTTAAAATTTTTAATTTCTGGGAGTAAAATACGCTTTTGTTCATGAGGCTTGAACTTAATTTTCTATTTGGCTTCAGGCCTTCAAAACTAATACTTTTAGTCTTTTGATATTTGAATTTAATTTTTATTTAATTATTATTAATATTTCAAAAGTGGCATGTTTAGTCTCAATGTTTTAAGTTGACAACAATTAGTTGATATAACAAGATGATGACTTGGTTGTTAAAATATGCAAACTAGATTTTGTTGATAGGTATTTTTTTTAAATGATTTGTTTTTTTTTTTTAATTTTTAATTACTTAGGCACTCATTAAAAATCAATTTCAAATTTCTGGAATCAACTAGAAATCAATCTCAAAGACCAAATATATCACTTTTAAAATCTCAAGAACTAAATAGAAACTAAAATTTAAATCTCAAAGATTAAAAATGTTACATTTGAAAACTTAAGGAACCAACTAGAAACTAAGTTCAAATTTTAGATACCAAAACTGTATTTTACCCTCATTTGTACGCGTTAGGTTTTTTTTTTATTCAATTTTTTACTGATCTTTTAAAACTTTTTACTGATCTTTTAAAAGTTAAAGTTAACATTATTAATAAATTGATGATGTGACCTAAAATTCATTTTACTAATCAATTTAGAAACTAACCCATGTCTTGATTTAATGAGTTGGAACATGTTTATAAACCTACTTATTTCACATAGAGCACAATTTGAGTGTAGTCTGGGTTATACCCAAGTCTTGTGCAACTCACTTTACAACCAAAAAAAAATATTAATTTTTTTAAAACAAATTATGTAGTATAGAAATGAGTTGCACAACACTTAGATGTAGTCCAGACTGCACCCAAGTTTTTTCTTTCATATACCCTCTGCCTGTAATAACTAACTTATCTGGTTGAAAAAACATGATATATATATATATATATATATCTTTAGAAGATGAAATAGGGGGGAAAATAGCATATATACAAAATTATATATTTTAGTCAAAAGAAAAAACAAATTTATAGGGCTTTAATTAAACACTAAATTGGTCTAAAAAATGAGGAATGATTTTTTTTAGTTCACTCACTTTTTGGTTGAGAGTTTATGCTTTAACCAATTAATTTATGAAGTTGACATTGATGATTGATTTATCTATATTTAATTTTATTTTAATAACAAATATCAAGTATGTGTAAATAAATGTTATTTGAATTCTTCCTAACTCAAATTGAAAAGTCTACGATACAATATTAAAAATGAGAAGAACTCCAGCAAAAATTTGAAGTCTTTAGAATAAAATTTCCTATACCAAAATTTTATTACAGCGAATTCTTTTCCTCTGCTCTGGCTTTTTCCATAAGAATTTCCATATACAATAGGTGTATTCTTGTGTTATTTTCACTAATTTGGCATATTATATTATCTCATGTGTTTATAACAAGCAAGCCATAATTTGCATTTTCTTCTATTCACAACAAAGTTTTTGCTAGTCTAACGATACAAATTTTGGGATCGACCAATTAAAACACACTTGATTTGTCATTTTTGGCAAAACCTCTTAAGTTTTATTTAATAATTTTTCTTTAGTTATAGCATGTTTGAAATTGAAATTGAAATTGAAATTATATTTCAATCTTTCCTTGTGCAAGTGTCTAACGGCTATATTCTCTTTTTGGTATTTCTTCCTAATTGATTCTTAATTTCAATTAAGGTGATTGTGGTTTAATTGGATTTAGCCTTCCTTTCTTTTATCAATTCTATTTCCATATATATGAGACATTGGAGCATTGCAAGACAAGAAGATTGGTTGAGTACATTTGTTTATTTACTCTCAATTGTTCTAAATTTGTAATATCTAGTTGAGAGTGTTTTTATGTGATATTGTAAAAGTGAAAATCTTTTTATATTTGTGAGAAATATTTGCATGTCTTAGGAGAAGACTATCCACCATTGAAGGAAGTTCAAATGGTGGTCCACAACACAAGGAGAGCTTGTGTTTGAAAAGATTCAATCCAATGAGAAGTTGATCAACTATTGCAACATGATTTA
Source organism: Trichosanthes truncata (assembly GCA_033996785.1). Taxonomy (NCBI): domain Eukaryota; kingdom Viridiplantae; phylum Streptophyta; class Magnoliopsida; order Cucurbitales; family Cucurbitaceae; genus Trichosanthes; species Trichosanthes truncata. Next base: position 51,472,042 of record MU867259.1, read on the forward strand.
ATAAGGGAGTTCTTTTATGCATAAGTCAATATTGATTGTAAATTGTACTAACATTTGATTAATTAATCTTATTCTCTGGACGTGGCCTCGTGGAGTAGGTTGGGAAACCGAACCACGTTAAAAATATCTCGTGTCGTCTCTCTTGAATCGTTTTACTTTTTTAATTTACCATTACATTCAATAAATAATTTAAATAATTATTAATTAAGTTTATAAAACTTAATTTAACATTTTAGCAGATAATTATATCATTTCAATATCTATGAATAAAAAAAATTGGACAGAAAACTTAGAGCCTGTTTGATAGGCAATTTGGAAAAAAAAATTGAAAACAAGAGATTCAATGAAAACAAAGTTGTATTTCATATTTTCAAATACATGTTTGGTAACAGATGTAGAAATTGAATTCCAATTTAAAGAATTGTTCAAAATGTGTTCCATAATATATTTATAGACCATGAAACTAGTTGTAGTTGCAAAACTAAATATTAGGTTGAATATAAACCATTATTAATTAATTTATGAACTTATTTTTTGGTATAAATTTTGTATAATTATTATTTTACAATATCATATAATTTATAATATATTATATTAAACCTATTTTAATTTAACAAAAATAAATTTAGTTTACAACATGAAATATTAATTTTTACCTTTTTTAATATAATTTTGTATTTTAAAATTTTAAATTCAAAATCTAGATACAATAAAAACATAAAAACGTTGTTTTTAGAATTTTCACTATTTGGATCACAAAATTAGAAAACGGTTTTCGAAAACACATATGTCAAACACATATTCACTGAACTCAATGAATCCGAAAACATAAAACATAATCTAAATTGACTACCCAACATGCCCTTATTTTCCCTTATGTTTATCTTCTTGATTCATATCATTTGTAACCTACTTGACTTTAGAAACAACCAAATTAAAGTAAGAAAAATAGAAATGAAGTAAACGGGTATGGATTTTCCGCTACATTAGTAAAATGTTCACACCCTTTGAAGAATAAGGTTTTGGACAAAAGATTCAAAATTGGTGTTAGGTGAACAAGAAAAAAGTTGCAAGAAATTGTGTAATTGCAGTGGAAAAAATTAAACAAGTCAACAAATGGCTTGGGAAACTTTGTTGAGGCCAATTTTTCTCATACCCTCCATTGAAAAAATATAGCAAGAGCATTAACCCTTCAAGACACACACTTACAAATGGCGAGGTGTTATTTTATTAGGAAATAATAAGGTGTGTGAAATGATGCGCATTTTGTCATCATGTTACATCCTATAGATGCCAAGGTTCTTGGCTAGTATTAATCAATTATATGTTGCATTGATGATATCAATTGTTACCCAAGTGGAGAATATAATTTGGACCCTGAAATGGTAGGCATGTTGTCATCATGTCATGTCTTAAGATGCCAAGGTGTTTGGCTTCGATATAAAAATAAGTATTAATCAATTATACGTGCCCTAATGAGTATCAATTATTACTCAAGTAGAAAACATTTGGGCTCGTGAAGTGGTAGGTAAGTTAAATTATTTAGAATTACACACAAAGTTAAACAAATTTACATTGAAATTATATGGAGAAAGTTTTGGCAGTTCTTTACTTTTTGTATTCTAAGACTTCCACAAAGTCTTCCTTACTATGACTGGAACACATGACCAAAAAAAGGTCTAGAGAAATTTACTAATTCTCTATAGATGAGAGGATATGTTGTAATGACTTAATTCAAATGCCCTATTTATAGAGATTTAGAGCAAATTTTTGCCATAATTAAAATATTATATTTTAATATTTAATATATTAAAATATATACTATACTTATTTGATTCTCCTACAATATATATTTAACGTACTTGAATCTCATTCAAATTTCAAATATATATTTTTCTTTAATGTATATAATATACATTAATCATTTTAATATGTAATGTATCAAATACAATAAATATATTTTTCTCTTTTATATTTAATATATCTAATATATTAAATATTAATTTGAACATTTCAAATTTTTCTTCCAACTAAATTGATCCTGTAGTGTTACTATGAGCTAGCAAGGGGATCTTATGGACCTACAGATTATAAGCTCCAATGATATAAAATTAATTAATTAAACTTTTTAATTAATTAACTTTCATTCATTAACTCTAGATCACTCCACTATAAACCTAGACTTGCACTCTTATGTACTGTAGGACAAGTTGTGTCCATGGATCTAACCACTACATGCAAGTTGATCCTTCACGAGATGTTTATAATTACAGTTGGGTCAAAAGTCTGGTTTACTCCTATAATTACATCTTATACCTTAAGTACCACTGATCATCTAATGAACAAGTTATTTATGATCCAATCATAAACTAAGTCCCTCTCGGGCCAGTGAGATGGTGGGGCTCGATTGTTCAAGTCTTGAAATTAGCACTTAAGGGAACTACTCATCTACTTACCATATATGGGAAGAAGTGAATTCTATTTTGTGAGATTATGGTACTGGCTCCCTATTTGGTCAAGCCCCAAAATGGTAGACTTATTGAATAGGCTACAAAAGCCACTTTCACCCATGCAAATCAAAGGACGAGCTCTCATAGGCAAAAGTTCATAACTCACTTAATATTAAGATCGAGTCGCATATGATCATCCTGATGAAATATTAATCTTCTCAATTAACGGATTTATAAAGAGAGATTAAATATTTTGTGGTTCAGTCTTATACAAATTCATTATATAAGATACCCTACTCATATGTGTCCACATGAACAATTTGAATCAAATCATTTGTAACTATTACAAAATGGGTCGTATCAATAATGTTACCAGGATAAGACACCCAACTTTATACATATACTATTACCCTTTAGGTTATTTCTTCAACATGATCCTCCTATATATCAACCACATACTATTCAAGATTACACTAATAACTTTGGATTCTTTATATAATGGATAATATTATATTGCAAATAAAATAATCAAAATTATTATTAATTATTAAATAAATTATTAATTACAAGGCTTTAGAACATAAATCCCAACATATCAAACCTTGTTAAAATAGCAATTATATTGTATAAATTAGTACACAACTTTCTCTCGAAAAATTATTTAATATGGCTATACAGCATATAGTTAACACTCTAATCATTAGTTTTTATTTTTGAGATTTGGATAAAAAAAAATTAATCTTAAAGAATGTATATGTAACTCAAACAATGAACTATACTCGGGTTGGTAACGGTTAAATATATAATTAAAAAAATATATTCATAGAGAATATATTTGTCTCTCTTCTCCAATGGGGGGAATGTCCAAATTCCATTCTCTCACTTTAAAGACCATTGGGTGGCCAAGTTAAAGTTATAGAACTTTAGAAAACAATAGTCAATTGAAGACTTAGCAAGAATAATTCTTTAGTGGTCCTTTAATTTAATTTAATACACGTTTTACCCCCAAATAGGAGACTAGAAGGAAAATATGCCAACATTTTTTTTTTTTTAAAAAATGAAAAAAAAAAAAAAAAGAGGAAATTATGCCAACATTGGTGGTAGAAAATTTTCCTTTTTTTACACTTTGGACCCTCTCACTTCTTGGGCTTTCAAACACTATCTTTAATTTAACCAATAAAATTAAATTATTCCCCTATATATTAGCTAGTTTAATGTATGTGGAAACCATGGACCAATATTAAAATATGTTATAAGAACAATAAGAACCAGTGGACCACTTCACATGTATGGAACTCACATGCTTGGTTAATGTTAATTATTGATAAATTACTATTATATTTGCCTAATCTAAACATATAAATTTGTTGGTTAAGTTTAAAATTTGTGTGTGTATATATATAAAATTAACATTTTAAAAAAAATCATCTTTATTGTTGGTACTTGTGAAGGAATTTAAATATTGAATTTTGGTTTAAGACTTATTTTGTTTCTAAAGTTTCATCCTTTTCACTCTATTAATACTTAAACTTTAAGTATTTTTTTTAATCTATAAACTTCCGATAAAACAATATTTTAGTCTTTGTCATTAACTATCATTAATGATTTAACATAAATTCTTAATCAAAATTCCACCTTTGATCTATTTTACCTAACTTCAAATATTTATCTATATAAATACTTAACTCAAAATAAATACATGTATGCTAGATTTTTGTAAAATAATTGAAAAAAAAATAATGACAAGCACTAAAATGAATTTTTATACAAAGATCATAAATAAAAACAAAATATATGAAAGTTTAGACTAAAATTAAGTAAATTTCAAGGACAAAAAAATGATATTTAAGCCATACTTTTTTTTATTGTCAAACCAAATCACAAACTTGAATGAAATAATACTCTCTTAAGAAATAAACACAAAATCTGTCCGACAAATTACTCTAAATTAAGCTTTAAAAAAGTGCCTAAAAATGAAAAAACAAAAAATCAAGAAATCTTAGAACTGATACCCTGAATTTAGCTCAAAAGAAAGAATTTTTTTTTTATAATTACTATATTACAAATTAGCGTTGAAGATTGGTGGTAACAAAAGGGGAGGGTGGAATCAATTTTTACCCCTAAAACTTGGCAAGTAGTACCTATTTTTCTCTAACTTTCAATTTCATCAAATTAAACTCATTACATAGATATAATATTTAAGTGTTGAATATTCTGCTAATTCATCCACTAATTTTAACAAAAAGTAATGTAAAAATTTCCAAAAACTCAATAATTTTAATGGAATCAAACTTTACTCAAAATTAAGTTTGATAAATGCATAGAATTAATTGAACATTAAATATTTTCTGTAAAATTTCACAAATTTCAACAAAATTCTAGACTTAATGTCGTTTTTCTTTAAAATCTTATCAAGTTTGCATCATGCATATATTTTATAATCCATTGAAGACACATGAGAATATTTTTTTTACAACCCTTCAAATGAATACTGATTAGAAGGAAAATTTTGCTATTTTTTCAAGTTTAATTAAGGCAAACATTACAACGTTTATCTAAGTTTAAAATACACTCCGAATGAATTAAAATTTATGATAACTGTTGATAAACCTTGTCAATTTTAAGATAAAAATTGATTTCTTTTCGCTAAAGAAAGTATAAATTAATTATATTTGTTTATACTCAAAAGAGGCCTAACTACTTAAATTATATTCAAATTAATAAGAATGGTTTTTTTTTATAAAAAAAAACCTCGTACTTTATAAGATGCGTTCATAATCGTCTTAAAGTACAAAAACAAACACATCTTTTTTTCAAAAAAAAAAAAGACAAACAAACAAACACATCTACTTCTGTTATTAAAAAAAAACACACACACACATCTATTTTCCACTATACATATTATAAAAAATAAATAAATAATATTTAAAAATGGTTCTGTTTTAGATTCCTTAACATTAAATAAAAATGTGTGAACATCTGGGAATCAATGGACTTATATAAATTCCAAAACATCAATCAAAATTTAGTGGATTGGTAATCTAATTCTGTAAGTTTGGTCAAATTAAAGAAAGAATTAAGGTTCCATTACCATTGCCATATTGTCTCAGCAAATGATGTCAAATTACACTTCCAAAAAATAATTAGGATATTGTTGGGAGTGTGACCATAGTCCCACATCGGCTGGATAAGGAAAAAATCACTGATTTATAAGTGAAGACAACAACTCCATTAGTATAAGGCCTTTTGGGTGAAACAAAAACAAAGCCATGAAGGCATATTCCCAAAGTAGACAATACCATACCTATGTGGAGGGTCGTTGTCCCTAACAATGGTGTCAGAGTCATGCCCCTGAGTCATAGTCGGTAGAATCCTCGGGTGTTGAACAATGGAATCATCCATTAGAATAGAAATTAGAATTGCATATATCCTTTATGAAATTTATTTGTTGAAATATTTATAAATATATAAGAAAATGTTGAAATTGTTGGTTATTGAACATAAAATTTTAAATTGTTTTTTATTTTGATATCCATAGTTATTTTAACATTGTTGCTACTTTAATGAAATTATGACAATATTTCACATCTATATATATTTGTCATTTTCTCTATTTTTTGTGTGCGGGTAAAATCATATTTTCAACAAACTCTCTCATGGAAAGATAAGTCAACGTCTTCCATTGACAAAGCAGCATTAACTAAAAATTTATAATTTTTAAAAATATTTTGAAAAGAATCCTAGTTTTAAATTTTAATTAAAATTAAAGAAAAACTCCTCGTAAAGCTTTGTGTTTGTCAACAAATTAATTAGGTTGAAGTATGTGTTAGTTTTGAATTGAGTTTCAAATTACTACTTAATTTCTCTTAATTTTCTTTTATTATTTTAATATCATTTCTTATTTGTTATTAAAATAACAAAATTATTGGTAACACAAACAAAATTCCAAATTGATATAAGGTCTTTTGGATAGAACCAAAAGCAAAGTCATAGCCCATGAGGATTTATGCTTAGGACAATATCATACTATTATGGGGAGTCGTTTGTCCCGAACAAAAATTAATATTTTTATAAAAACAAAAACCAATTAAATTAATCTTTATTGTTAATAAAGATAGGATTAGAATAACAAAAAGAGATTTGCCTTTTCTGTAAAGCATGTGAAATAAAGCATTAATTTTATTGAGTCTTTAGACTAATGTAGCGTAAGCCATATCAATAACACAATACTTTTAATATTTTAATTTGGATAGCACCACATATCTTGCCTATAAGAATATGATTCTAAAATTAATATTCATTTCAATTTGAATGTCATCCACAGTAAGACTAAGGTCATATTAATTTATTGTAATATCTAATTGTTACACCAAAGAATACCACTCTAAAAACTTTTTTTTAATTCAACAATAGTAATAGAGGTTAGAATTCGAACTTTTGACATTTTGGTCGAAGGTATATGCTTAAACCAATTGAGTTATGTTCGAGTTGGTATATACCCACTCTAAGCAGCTTTAAACTAAGTTGGTTTGGTTCCCACATATTTTGTGTAGGTTAGGGTTTGAAAACCAAGCGCTTTGACAACCATTTTATGGCTTATTTATAGTTCGAAATGAATAAACACATCTTTCAGAATCTCTATCAAACAACACTTAATATCACCTTGAAGAACGTTATCATCACTGCTTCTACATGGACTTGTAGATCGTTGGCTTTTTGTGATTACAATTTCTCTACTATATCCTTAATTGAAGTGATCTCATATAAGCCTCCTTTGTGCCTACCTTACATACTCATTAATATAGTGGTTTCTTATTATTATTATTATTTTTAAGTTCTTTTAGCTTATTGTTTTTTTTTTAATATTTTGTAGGTTCATGAATTAAGATATTCGAATTTGTGCTAGTTATATCCTTAGTTTGTGGGATTAAAACTTGTAAAAATTAGTTTGGGAAACTATATAATTTTATACAATTTCAACTCACATTAATATATAAACTATTTGTAGTCTATATGTAATAAACAAACTCACATATGATATATTGATATTTTTTTTTTCAAAATTTGGAAAACAAATCTAATCTGATTCCTTCTTGAAACTCCTTGAAAAGGTTATAATTAAAAGGGCCAAATTGGTTGGAGATGATATGCCAAAGCGCAATTGACCATATCTTTGAATACAAAAGCTTTCTCATTATACCCACACAAATCCCACCATTCAACATAATATGTAAAAATGTTCTTTTATAATCCATAGTTGGATTATATTCTGCATCTATCCATTAAAATCCATTGATTTAAAAGAAGATATAATATTAGAATAACGTATCTTCATATCCTTGTAAAATATGATATTGTTCACTTTAAATCTAATTCGTATGATTTTTTTCTATACTCTACCGAAAAATTATATTGCTTCTTATAAATATAAACATTGTCCTAACTTATTATATACCTAAAATTTTACTCACCCTTAACCAATATCCTAATCATTCTTGGAGAAAATTATTATGCAGACACTTATATTACGGTTGTCATCCTCTAAACCTTTGGATGCATGCATAATGAAACTATAGTTTTTAAGTTTCGCTCTCTTACACCTAACAGTACAAAACCGTCAGTCACATTGTACTAGCCTCCTTGAATAATTTCTCCGCTCCCTGAGACCGGTTCATCCATCCCATTTTTAAAGGATAATTACATCCAAAACTTGGTTTTTGACTAATTTAGGGATATGCATTAGATTTTTGAGGGTGAGAGATTGATTTGAAAAATCTTGAAATGATAGAAAATAATTGAACTATCATTGTCATCTCTACACTTTGAAAAGAAAAGAATTGAACTATCATTGTCATCTCTACGCTTTGAAAAGAAAAGAATTGAGAACTATCATTCTACACTTTGAAAATTTTGGTGGTTTGTGCAGTAGAAGATCCATGGCATCCGGAGGCAAATGCCAACTCAAAAGCCTATTATTTCTCACTTGTGAAATATTTGATGGGACTTAGAAGTTGAACTTTTGAACATTCAAAATTGTCTTTTGATTCGTTTAGCAGCCTTAGCTTTGTTTAGGTTATAATTATTAACATAACAAAAAGCCTATTATAGTAGAAGCTAGACCTAGGGTTAGGTTATTTTGATGTATGTATATAATTAAAAAAAAAAAATAGATTAGCTTTTCTAGATTCCTTTAAGTTAGCAAGGTTTAGAAGTAAATTGGATATTGATGTATGATCAATTGAAGTGATATGAATCTAGCTAGTTGTAGCCATGTTTCAAATCTTTATCACATTTAATAATAATGATATATAGATAAGGTTTTTAACTTTGGACTGTTTGAACCAGGGTTGCATTATTAGGGTAGAGTTGTAAAGAATCATTGTCTTGACATTTGAAAGTTACTGTTTTATACTTAGCCATGTAAAAAGGGTTCATGCTAATCAAATGAAATTGAAGTACGTGGCTAGTGCACATTATCTTATAATGTGATTCCAGGATCGAGCTCAAAAGAAAAAAAAAAAAAAAAAAGAAAAGAAGAAAGTTGACCTCAATTACCCACAATTATTAGTGGATATTTAACCGCATTTTAAACTTAAAAAATAGGCAAGAAAAAAAAGAAAAAAAAAAAAAGTTGACCTAGAACAGAATCTAGTAATTTCTTGTTTGAGGTTAGAATGGTTAAAAGTGCAACTAAATTCCATGTTTGTTAGAACTCGAGATTAAGTCATATTAGATTTATAAGGAAAGATATTATATATCGTATAAGGCTTTTTGGATAGAGTCCAAAATAAATTCATACAAATTCATATTAAAATGTTTTAGGATAAAGTTTTAAAAAATTTCATACAAACTTAAATACGACAATATTGTATTGCTAGCTAGAAAAAAAAACAAAAAAACAAAACCCATCATTCTCACACAAAAAAAACTGGTCTATTTTCATAAAGAGAGAGCATCTAGATTGAAAAGATATAAGAATAAATGTATAACAAATGGCCACGTTGATTTGGGAAAAAGTTAAAGACAAAGAGAGAGATCCTGAAAGATTAAGAACCAAATCTCTTAGCTCAACCGCCCAAAGTTGCGTTTGTTTGTTGTTAACTCAGCTTATTTGAAGCTGTCTTCTTCAAACTGACATTTTTTTCTCTTCTATCATATCACCTTCTAAAGAGGCTTACAGCTATCATTAAAAAAGATGAAGGACACGTTTGAAAATAATTTTAAAATTGTTAAAATCATTTTTATCGTATTCAAAATCACTTCAAAATATGCTTTTAATTATTTAAAATCAATTTTTATGGAATGACAATCACGTTTAAAAGTGTAAAATCAAACACTAAGTTGGTTTTGAATGATTAAAAGCATGTTTCGTAGTAATTTTGAACATGACAACAATGATTTTGACCTCGCTACACAGGAGCTAGGGACATGGAGATGTAAAAAGGGAGAATCTATCAACTTGTTTTGACCTAGGGTAATAAGCTCATGAGCTTAGTCTTCACCGTCGAGAAACGAAAGAAGACTTCTATATATCTCCAAGTTTAACTCAGGCGTAGCTCACTTTTTTTGCTGAAGCAATATCGAACAAAAATACCCAACAAGCATTAGCTCTCTTTGAAAAGGAGGTGATCCCAACCGCACCTTCCATGGTATGACAAAAGTAATTTTGGTCATTCCAAAATTTGACCAAAATTACTCTCAAACATGCCTTAAGAGTGAGTTTGACATGCCTACTAGTTTAAACACTTTTTTAAAAAATATATATATTTTTTGTTACAACTCTTTTTATTAAAGTGATTTTAATGTAAAGATTTGTGTTTTTGGTTACATTTTTTGAAAAGTGATATTTGTTCTACATATTGCCTTGCTCTTAATTAGAAAATCTTTTATGTAGTTCTTCGTTGCATGTTTCTCACATGCTTATCTAATAAATAGCGTATCTTTCAAAAAAAAAGAAAATCACAAATTTTGTTTGGTTGTATAGGGTGATTCACAAATGTCAAATTACCATAAAGAGAAGAGGAGAAACTTTAAATTTGAGGGCAACTTTGTAATTTCAGCATTCTTTGAGTTTTTTCATGTGAATTTTGTGATTTTTTCATATAAGAGTTTTCTTAATCACCTTTAAACTGATTATTGAAAAAATGATTATAATTAACTAATCTAATTATTTCACAAGTGATTATTTTTTGTTGCCAAACATTCTAGATCTTTTAAAAAACGTTTTTGGTCTTTCACAATTCACTTGCAAAAAAAACTAATGCAAAAGTAAATTTAGCTATATTCATTGTCATTCCCATTTAGATGCTTCATCAATTTCAATCAAGTTTTAGTCTAACCCTCTCTTATTTTGTTAGGTTCAATAATGACATGAGACTTCCAAAGGTTTTTAATTTGGAAAAGGTCAAATTAATTACATTATAAAACACAGTTTTTGCAAAAAAGAAAGTGAAAGTGACAATTCATTCAAAGTGATAATTCATCATTTCCATTTCTTTTTTATCAATCATCGCGCCAAATGGGGGAAATCTTTGTGGTAAAGGGCTTAGAATATTTGAAGGGGAACTTTTTTTTTTAGAGAGATTTATTTGAAGGGAAATTTATCATCTTGGATTTAAGCTTATATGTGAAATAACTTTTTGTTTTTTTGTTTTGTTAATTTTAAAATTCGTACTTATTTTTTTAAATATATTTTGAAAAGCAATATTGAAATAAAAATTCAAGTGAGTAGCTTTCAAGAATATTATTTTTTAGTTTTAAAATTTGGCCAGAAATTTAATTAAAGTACTTATAAAAAATATATATATAGTAAGAAGCTAAACAAAGGAAAGATAGGTATAATTTATAAATAGTTTTAAAGATAATGTTTTTGTGGTATTTGAAATTTGGTTAAGATTTCAAAAGTGTTTTTTTTTATAAAAAATAAAAAATAAAAAGTATTAGTGGCTTTGAATTATCAAAGATTGAAAATAAAAAATAAAATGTTATCAAACATGATCATATTAAGTGAAATCTCCACACGTCTCTTAAAGCTTGCATTGAGAAGTGAAAAGTGATCTCTTCCTAAAATAGTGGATGGTACTCGATACTAATGATGAGAGGAATTATAACCCAAATTAAGAATAAATTAGTTATTATAACAATACATTTAAGAAAGTAAAAATTTATATTATTTTCCAAATATAATTAAGAACATAGTTGAATCAAAAGAATTCCAAATTCTCTTTTGTTAAATGAAATAGACAAGCACCATTGCTCCACCCCTCCCAAAAAAAAGGTTGGTATAAGATTTTATACAAACAATAAATATTGTTAAGCAAAAGGAAAGATAGATTAGCATAGCTAAAAGGTAAAATTAGCTAAGGTCAATTCAAAATTTTCAACATTCAAATGTTGAAATAATAAAATATAAATAAGAAGGACCTAACATTCTTTGAATCATTTATATAAAAAAAAAAATTGTGAGGATTTTACTTGTAAGGACTCCCAACTGGGAAAATAAACAAATAGAGGGACTACATTCAGTGGCACTTGTAAGTGACTGAGGCCCACATTCTAAAAGGACATCTTTCCATTTCCTTCTATGACTTAATGAGTCCATATCCTCCACACATATGACTCATTTAATCCCTTAAACGCTTATGATCTTATCATTTAGGGTATGTTCAAAGTGCTTTTAAATGGTAAAAGTGCTTTTGTATAATATGTTTATGTTTATGTTTGACTCCGATTTAGAAGCAATTCTTAAAAAAAGTTTGAAAACAATTGGAATTGTGCTTTTTTCGAGAACAAATATCTAAATCTACACCTACAATACTTTCTATTCATTTCATGATTTTATTACGTGTTTTTGTATTTAGTTCGAAATTACCATGTTGTATGTAGTCTAAGTTTTCTTTCCCAAGGACTTGTTAGGTAACTAACTTTGTTTCTATTTTTTTTTTAATAATAATAATAATAAACATGATCGTACCAACAATTTCTTTCTTTCTTTTGTTGTTAATCTACTTTTTAAAAATGGTTTTGAAATCTTAGTCAACATTTGAAACCTAAAAGACAATTCTTTAATATGTGTTTTATTTTAAAATTTAGCTAAAGTTTGAAAGCGTTCTATGTTAATATTAAGAAAGAATCTTATACATTAAAAGAGGGAAAACTAAGCTCAACCTAAATATTGTTCAACTGATTAAGACATATATTCTTGACCAAAATGTCAGAAGTTAAAATCTTCTACCCAATTGCAAAATTAAAAAACAAATGTTTAATCACCATCTCACAATTGGTTTGTTTTCCACTACTTTCAGTGCAAGTTTGAATTTTTAACCAAACTTTGAAAATAAAACTATTTTTTTGTGTTGAACTTTGATTCCAGTTTTAAAAATATTTATAAAAAATTAGATTAGTTTTTTAAAAAACAATTGCAAGTAAATAATTGTTTTTAAAAGAAGAAACACAAAGCTACCAAACAACCATTAAATTATTATTACTAGTTTTGCAATCGTATTATATTGGGCAAAGATAAGAATGGAGACTAGAACTCAATTAAAAAGAAAATATTTATCAAAAACATTGGTCTTTACAATCATCATTGGGAACCATAAAAGGAATTGATTATTCAAATTAATTATATGAAAAAAAGGAAATTTTGTAGATCTTAGTGTGAAAATGGCTATACAATTACTCCTTGATTAAAATTTATTTTATTTTAAAGAAACAAAATTTTGATTTGGCCTAATCATATACTCTATATTCTATATAGTTAGAACATATAGATAATTTCGTTTTACAGTGGAAGTAGATACCTCCACTACTCTTATTTTAATGGATAATGTAAATCACATTAATCTTACAACTATATATATATTATAATTTGGGCATTTTTTCCCTTCTCTTTTTAAAGTCAAATTAGAAGCTTCTCCCACTATGATTATCTATATGCTAACCATATATGGCTTAGCCTACAAAAGTTAACCCTTTGTTTATTGGCTAACTGATTGTATCCAATCAATGGATTATTGGATTGAATTGAGCAAAGTTTTGAATCTAATTCAATAATGCAAGTTTGGATTTGCATAGTTTTATGCTTCAAAAATTTTGATGGACCTAACACTTCTCAATGAGATTATATAGGTTGTAAGTTTTGGTCAGCAAAGGACAAATCAAGTTTGATGACTAGGTTAGGTTAATGATATTATTTGTTAGGCTAGTTGCCTTGTGTGCTTGTAGGTCAACCCAAATTCAAAAGGAAAAGGTCTACATCCAATGTAATGTATGGATGGGTGTAAGCCAAATGTTAACTTTGGTAATGTAAACTTGGTTCAAAACTAGCCTTGGATTCACTTGTGGACCATAAGCTATTGTCTTGATGAGGTTGAACTCAACATATAGATCTTTTTTTTTTAAATCTCTTTTATAAATTAAATGATTGCAATCCTCATGCTTTGCTAGGTTATTCCATTTTAATACTTGAAGCTTTAAACCAATTTGTAATGAAGATTAACAGAATGGTGCTTCTTCATTTGTTTCTTCCCTCTAACCCTTGCAAATATAGGCAAACACAAGTTTTATGATTAGTGTGGAAAATAAGTAAAGAATTCAAAACATGGAAAGTAATTCATGATATGTATTTGAAGATCAGGATCTTGTCTTTGTCCATGTTGAGGTAGGGCAAGGGGGAGAGATATGTATGTATGTAAGGATGGACCGACGGACGAACGATTTCGAAGTGATGGTTCTTCACTTAATTTAGTCTTGCATGTTATAGAAGCATTTATACTCGCTTGGTCATCAAACTTATAGAGTGTTTTCACCTTGAACTATGAACTAAGTTTCTTTACTTCTAAGGTGGTTGAGACCTAAGGTGTAATATGCATCTAACTCCATCTTTTAAGTTGATTCAAACTGATAAGTGAATTTTAGTGTTTGTGTACTCAGAGTTTGCATAACTAAATGGTTCTTAGGCCACTTCCCTAATGTGTTCATATCGTTTTGTACCATAGCATCTTTGATATCATATCATTTGGTATCATAGCTATTAATATCGTATCATTAATTATGGTTCATGACCAATTTTGAGATTTTATTTTCAAAAAATTGAAGCTCGATTTTTATTTCAAACTTAGCAAGATTATACCCTCTCAATTTTTTTTTTCTTTTTTCCTATTCAACTTAGATTAATTCTATATTCATCTTAAAGATAAATTTTAGATAGATATGAATCATATGATAATAGATATCTAATTTGAATTCGATGAAGATATTTTTTTTCTTTTCTAGAATTTATAAATTATGGATTTACGTTTAATTTTTTTTAAATAATTATTTTATAATATATTATTAGATTTGAAAAATAAATCTATTTGAATTCATTTTTCAAGGTTTGAATTTACATTTTAAAAATGTAAAAATGATTATTTTATTGGACAACAAGAAAAATGACTAATGTTAAACGATCCAACTTGAAAAATGGCCAAACATAATAAATGTTGCAATTATGGCTAAGCGTGGTTTTTTTATATAATCTTTAAAATTGTCTAGGACGAAAATACCTCTGATATAAATTGAGATTCTACAATTTTAAATAAAATAAAAGAAAGTCTAGAAAAATGCATCCTATATTAAACCTATAACAAACAAACCTAAATTAAGTCTCTAACAATTTCAAATTGACAAACAAACTATATCTCTAACCATTTCAAATTGATTGCTAGCCTAATTATATGTATTAACCATCAATAAAAATGATCAATGATGGCAGTTTCAAAAAAATAAAGCAGGAAAAATTGTGCCCTTGATAACTCTCAATGTGTATATATTTATAATTACATTTGAAATTACATGTAGATAAGTTTGAATATGGGTGTATAAATATATATACCCTTATTTACAGTGAAATCAGAAATCCTTAGTTGTAAGGGTGAGGCAAAGAACACTAATTGTGACATTTGTTGCATTCACTGAGAGGAAGATGAGAGGTCAAATCAGGTGAATTAATGGGACAATTTGAAAATGCCCAAAAACTCTAAAACACCCACTCAAAAACTCCATCTTTATCTTCCTTAACCTCCTATGTTGCTGAACAATCACTACTTCTGCCAATGATCACTGCTTTTGTCGCCATTTATGTTGCACTCCCCGAAAGCTTCTATATATCTACATCTTTTTCCTTCCATTTAGCCAAGGAAGGTTTTTCTTTAGGATTCTCTTCGGCTTGAACAAAATGTATCTATTTTTGTTCTTTGAATTCTAGGATTGTGATACGTTTAGTCATTCGATAATCCAATTTAAAATAGGTATTTTGGATTCTAAAATAACTCCATCCCTTTTTGAGGAATTTTTTAGAATGTTGATATTTTTTAAAATGATTCATGTATCTCACTAATTAATAGATCTGTGTAATTAGAATTGTTTGAAAAAGTGAAAAATCAAGTTTGATTATTGGATTTTGTTGATATTGGATTCCAATATAAGTGGCAGAAAAAAAAATTTAAAAAAAAAAAAAAGAAAAACAATGATTGATATATTGAATTAAGGTAAAATTAATAAATTTGTCAATAATTAGAATGGATTTTTGCATATTTGAATTGTCAAAGATCTAGGAATTGAAAATCTAAAGAAAAAAAATCTTGATTAAGATAAGATTAATAAATTTGTAAATAATTACAAATAAAATTTTGCAGATTTATATTGTTAAAGATCTAGAAAAAGATAAGTCAAATTTTAGTTAGAAATGACGGGATTTTTTTATTAAAAAATCTACTTATAGTTAGAAATATTGACGGTAAATATTTTTATATACCTGGAGCATAAATAGAATAAATAATTATTCACTCTCCTCCGCTTAAAATTCAGTAGTCACAAATCGGAATATTGAAAGCTTTTAGCCATTTTTAATTACTGTTTTTTACTTGTAGCTACATCCACAATTTTCCTATTTTATTTTTAAAATTAAGCCCACTCTTTAGCCCATGTTCTAGTTTGGCCCACCCTTTAGCCCAGTTTTTATTATTAATACTTCTAGGAGTTAAATGGCCAAAATTAAATAGGCGTTTTAAAAAATGTTCAATTTTTTTTTTCTCTTGAAAATGGCCAAACGTTTCTCTTTTATTTTTAAATAGAATTATTAAATGTCAAAAATGCCCTCTAACGAAAATTCGAATCAAAGATATTACATTTATTTTGCAATTCATTCAAATCTAAAATTTAAAATTACAACAATTTATCGTCTACAAAATATCTTAAATCAAAAACTAATTATGTATTTTAAAATAAAAATACATAATAATTAAAATCCTAACTAACTAATGAATTAACTTAACTAGAAATATAATTTGATGGGCATTGATAAACAACAAATTACGAATAAATTAAATTTGACCTTAAAAAATCTAGGCAGACATATAGAAACGTAAAGAACTTAATCACAAATACACAATATTCATAGATAATAGAAACCACTCACTGACCCTAAACAATCACTAAACACACCACCCAAGGTATAATATAATTACTAACAATTGAATGCACTTACACATTGCCCTGTGTATTGATTGATTTAGCCATTTGGAAGGAATGAAAATACACTTTGAACTTTGAAGCTTCATCCCCTATTCCACGTTTGTTTAGGATTTGAAAATCAGCTTTGCTCTCTGCAAACGCCTCCCTTCCACTACAATCGACTAGAGATTTCGACTTCTTTACGGCAACTGTTCGCAAAAATCTTAAATTGTACTGTAAATTCCAAAAAAAGTATAAATCTGAGATTAACTAATTAAATTGACATTAACATTGCTCCATGCATATAGTGTATTCCTATAGAATTACCGTGTATTTAAAAAAAAACAGTAGAATCGTACATCGAGGAGAAAGTACCGTGTATTCAAAAAGTGAAAAATGATTTAAAGTTCTCCATGCATACACGTTTTCCCTGCAAAAGTCCAATCAAATTAAGTAGACTTAATCAAAGTGAAATTTTAATGAATTTTAGAAAAACTTGCAATTTAGTGAATGCAAATACCCTGTATTTGCAAGTTATTGAAAATCCTCTGTGTTGGAATTCCCCTCAAAATTCAAAACAAAAAGTAGAAAATCTTTATCACGTGATATGCATGTTTCGTTTAAAAATATCCTTTAAAACATGAATTATGGAGTAATTAAAACAAATCTCAAGTAGAAATCAAACCAACCGAAATCCCATAAATCAATGGATCATTCATAACAGAAAATCAAAATTACAAAATAATTAAATATCTATCCAATAAATTAATCTTCATAATTTTGAAAATCACACAATTTTACAATTTTTTAAAATATACTATATACCTAACAAAAACCATTTTTAATAGATTTTAGAAAAACTTGTAATTCAGCGAATGAGATATCTTATATTCACAACACACTAAAATCCACTATGTTGGATTCACCTAACATTAAAAAAAAGTAGAAAAAAGTGTCAACTAAAAACTCGCAACAATCAAATCAAATTAAAACCCTACAGCTTCCATGCAACATCATCATTAAACAAGCAACTTGATACACACGCTATTGATTATCACTAAAAATCCCACCCAACAATAATATTTTAATGGACATTAGAAAAACTTTTCAGTGAACGCAAATACCACTAACAATACATGATATTTGCAAACAATTGATAGGAAGTCGAATTGCCCACCAAATCACCACTGTTATTTCTGATTTCGATTTTAGCTCCAAAGTTATCCAGTTTATAAAGTGCGAGGAGAGTGGTAAATGAAGATTTATAGACAAAAACAAATGTCTATGTAGTTCTCCAGCATCATTCTCTCCGACTTTTTGCTCTTTTGGCAAAAGAGAGAAAATGGGGAATAGAAAATGCAGAGAGAGGGAGAAAGAGAGAGGTCGGTTTCTTTCTTTGTTGTGTAAAAGGCAGTTTGAGCAAGCTTGTGGAAATGTAAAGAACTTAAACACCAATACCTGGTATTCATAGACAATAGAGACCACCATCGAATTGAAAGTTGCATAGAAAATCAAATCATATCATAGACTATAAAAATTGGATAGAGGTTAAATAATAGGCATTGCATGCACGATATTGGCAATAACTAAACACGCAACCACAAAATACTTTTAAAAAGCTTTTACGCTTTTGATCTCAAGGGAAAAACCGATGGAGCCTTCTCTCTGAATACCAAGCAGCACATCCACCAAGTCTTTCTCCTTATTTCCAACACTATGTTGATCATCATCATCATCATTTTCTCAATATAAATAAATTACAATATAAATAAATTCACGCCTGCAAGGGCAAAACGGGAAAATAAAACCATCCATTGGCATGTGCTCCACACGTGTGGACATTAATCAAGCAATTTTCGTTTTTGGACATTTTTCAAAACACCCCTCCCAATTTTGTCATACGATCCAATTACCCTACTTCATTTGTTATATTATTAACGCTAATATAAAAGCTTAGGCCCCATATGGTTCGTGATATGAAAACATAAATTTGAAAACAAAGGATTCGATGAAAACATAATTATATTTCATGTTTTTGGATATGTGTTTGATAGTAGATTTAGAAATTGCATTTCAATTTAAACAATTGTTTAAAATTTATTTGATAATATATTGATAGACCAAAAAACTAGTTGTAGTTATCCACTAAATATTAAATTGAATATAAACTATTATTAATTAATTTATGAACATATTTTTTTTTGTTAAAAATTTTGTATAATTATTATTTTACAATATCATATAATTTATAATATATTATATTATACATATTTTAATTAAATTAAGTTTATAACATAATGCAGAAATTTTAAATTTAAAATCTAGATACAAAGCCCTTTCAAAACCCTCGTCTTTTCACAGTCCATCACTATGTCCCCTTCTGCTAGATTGTTTTATTTTTTGACAACATAACCCGCTTTTCTACTGCTATCCAATCAGAATTTTCCGCAAAAAATCCAACCCAAAAACTGAAAATTTTCAGTATGAAGATAGTAACTATCATTCTTTTGCTTTTGCCCTTCAAGGTCGAGAACAATGTGATGTCCGTGACTCGATATCGTTTCGCCCTTCAAGGTTGAGAACAAAGGCCATTGATTGTTAATAAAGAAACTCATTGTTATTATGGAAGCAGAGAATAAAAGACTAATACTACAATGAAGTTCCACAGTGGTTTTCTTTTCAGCAATCCATTCCAAATAACAAACGTTGTTCTCGTACAAATACATCTATTTAAGAACATCATTCATTCATTACATAAAAACAATGCTATTGAGTCCATAACATGAGAAAAAACTTCAAAATTTCTTTAATTATTCAGAATCCAAAGGCAACCTAGGAATCACATCAACTAGGAACATCGTATAGATCATCAGGTAATGCAACAAAAATGCCCGAAAACAAGGCACAAATGACATCAATTTGAATTTCCAGAAGCAATCCAAGCTCAAAGAAAGCCATCTACGCCTGCAAATGAGGAAAAAATAAACAATCTTATTATCGAGCTGAGGAAGTTGAACCAGGAAGTAGTAAAATTTTGCATTTTAGAAACAAAAGCAAAACTTAGACTATTAAGAATTCGACAGTTCAGATTCAGTTATCCTTAGACAAAGTAAAATTAGAAAGTGCAAATTATTAAAGTTTGGCATCCCAGGCTGAAAAGATGAGGTCCTTCTACCATTTACTGCAGTGAATGTGCGCATTGAATTAAACACAGAACATTGTTATTTACCTTGTTGGCAATGTTGTTTGAGAGCCAGTCAAGTCCTTCGTACAGCCCTTCACCGGATGTGGCACATGTGCTCTGAATGTACCTGAAGAAAAACAGGATTTCGAGACATTGTATTGACCTTGAAGTTTAAGCCACTGCAAGAATTTTTCAAGTATTTAAGAGTTTGATGGTCGTCAAATGTACCAGTGACGTTGTCGGAGGGAGTGAAGACCAAGCTTGTCTGTGATCTCAGCAGCATTCATGGCATTGGGAAGATCTTGCTTGTTGGCAAATACTAAAAGCACTGCATCCCTCAGCTCGTCCTGCAAGTGCAATGTATGTTATTAACTAGACAACAAACTAGACAAAACAATTATTTGCGGTAGCTTATGTACAAGCTATCAAAGTCTGATAATCAGTTTTTATTATGAGTACCTCATTCAACATTCTGTGCAGTTCATCCCTAGCTTCAACAACACGGTCTCTGTCATTGCTATCCACCACAAAAATAAGTCCTTGGGTGTTTTGGAAATAATGCCTCCACAATGGTCGGATCTTGGAACAAAACAGACATCAAATCAGTGGAGAGAACGAAGAGATAACAACTAATATTACCCATGTGCTAGATGATTGGCTAGCAACTATGAGTCCATGGAAGCACGAGTGTCAAATTAATGTGTTACATAGAAAATTCTAAACTCCAACACTCCTAAGAAAGTTGAAAAGGACTGGCTAGTAAAAAATCAATACTTATGACTAAACCACGTGTGAAGCCAAATCTTTAACATATTACACTTTATCAATCAACATAGACTTTTAAAAAAAAGCATTTATCAAATTACATCTGAACCATACTTGAGGAACTTTATAATAAAATTGGAGGAACTTGATTCATTTGATTCCAGTAACTGTCAGAAGTCTAGCACCTAGAATGATCAAACAGAGAAAGTAGAAAGCCAACATCGCAGAACAGGATTAATCAATGTACCTTGTCTTGACCCCCAACATCCCAGACAGTGAAGCTGATGTTCTTGTATTCCACAGTCTCAACATTAAAACCTGCAGTCATATGCAAGTCAGTTATGCTTCTGATATCACATTCTCCTTTTTCATCAACAGTAATCACAAACTAAGATCATGTGTAGTTAAAAACATAACCACAATTTTCTTTTATAGAAATCAAAATAACAATATGCAGTCAAGTTTGAAGTATTTAGTCTATGAACAGATTACTGTTTCTATCAGCCCATTTTTTCAAAAATAGCATGCCTAGAATCTTGTGGCTAACTATAACAAAAAGTTATGATTGTATGTCAACCCAAAAGTACAAAAGAAATATCCCCCTTTCTCTATCGATAACAATTGGAGGCATACTAATCAGAGATGCAAGCCCTAACAGGGCCTAGGTCTCCAATTAGATTAATTATCCAATGTTCCTCCATAAATTCACCTCCCAAGGATATAACAACAATTCATTATATTGATTTTGATTCTTTGAAATGATGATGCCGACGCAAACAAACACGGAACTAACAAGTTAAATAAACATGTCCAATGCATATGATCAAGACACAAAGCATCAAATTGTTCTAAACAGAAAACATCAATTCCGCCATTCGTTAATCCATAAAATCAGTACTTGAATATAAAAATGACAACTCACCAATGGTAGGAATGGTGGTGACAATCTCTCCCAGCTTGAGCTTGTAAAGGATCGTTGTCTTACCAGCTGCGTCAAGACCCACCATGAGAATACGCATCTCCTTCTTGGCAAAGAGCCGGCTGAAAAGCTTGGTGAAAGACAGCCCCATTTTCACGTAAACTGAACACAATAACAACAAACCCACATCACTAAAAACAGAACGAGTATCCCTTAAAATACGACCCCATCAGACACTTAAATCAGCCAAAAATGTAAAAAATCCCCAGACGAGAAGAGGATCCGGTGTTACAATTCAAAAATTCAAACAGCCCAGATTCAAAAGGAAACTGCAATCAAGACCATAACGTCATTTCCATCCACAATTCAAACCAAACACAATAACACAAAACAAATCAATAAAAAATCCCCGACAAGACCGCTCGATCCAGCACCAAGAAAACGTATCTTCCAACCAATCGGTTAAACACAGCCACCCCCACAAGAGCAAACACATGCATCAATACAAATCCAGGTATAAACATGCCCAGCGCAATTCAAAGCAAAGAAGGGTCAGATCAGATCCAAAACAAAACATCAAGCCAGTGCAACAGAAACCCAGATCAGAGAATACAAATCAATCAAAACCCACAAAAGAACAATCAATTCCAAAATCGACCCAAGATCAAACAGACCAAAACCAGGGAATCACCCAGATCCAAACAGCAGGGATCAAAATTAAGGGTAAACTTCACAGGATTCTAGACAGATCTTGGAGAGAAATGAGAGAGGGGGTTGCATGAAAAACTTACAAGAATTGAAGAGAGCGGATTTGAGCGATCGGCCCCAATTAGAATGATAGATCTCTCTTGTTCAAGAGAGAAGCTGTCCTTCACAATCAAATGCGCATTCGCGATTTATGAGGACTCTATTTTTATAAGGCGAAATAAAATTTTAAAAAGAAAAATGAATATTGTCATGACGTGGGGAAACGTTTGTTTATCTCGTTTTTTTCTTGGGCTAAATTATAAAAATTAGTCTTCAACTTTGTATTTTGTCTCAAAAATATCTTTCAACTTTCAAAAATTTCATTAATATCCATAAACTTTCAAAAAAAGTTCAAAAATACCTATTAATTTTGAATGAAAATCATTAGTAATTTGTTTCAAAAATACTCTTGAACTTTCAAAAGTTTCATTAATACCCTTAAACTTTTAAAAAAAATTCAAAAATACTCTTAAACTTTTAAAAAAAAGTTCAAAAATACTCTTACTATTAATATATGGACAGAAATTGTTAGTACATCGTTTTAAAATAGCCCTAAACTTTCAGAAGTTGTATTAATACCTTTAACCTTAAAAAATATCTTTACCCTTAGTATATGGACAAAAAACATTTATCTACACCTCATTACCCCCCTCTTTCATTTCTTCTCTCTCTTGATTACTTCAATCTATGGTCTAACACTTCTCTATTTTTTCTCTTTTTTTTCCTTTCTTTCTCAATACCCTCTTTACTCTCTTCTTCCATTTTTTAACCTCTAAAACTACCCCCTTCAATCAAAGTATAGACTATAGCAAGAAGAAATGAGAAAATGGAACCACCAAGGGACCATAGGACTAAAATGTTTTAACAATGTTGTACGTTAGTAATTTTGAGTTAGTATGTTTCACAAAAAGAGAGACATGTTGAGAATTTGGGTCATAATTTTGAGGACACCTAGTGGGAGGAAAAAGAAAGAAAATATATGCATTACCAAATTTGTAGTAGATGAAGATTTTATTAATCATTTTTGCAGTTCAAATTAGTCTATTTGTTGTGGTAAGTTAAGAAAGTTCCTCATGATTGAGAATTGGACAAATAGAGAAAAATGAGGGTATCTATATGAGTTGTGTTTCAAATTGGTTCTTTTCCAACTCAAAATAACTTCAAAGACATTAACTATTTGGGTGTTGAAATTTCTTATATTGATGTTTAGGCATGCTTAGAAATGAAAGAGAGCTCTTTCTGTTTATTTAAAGTTCTGATATTTAAGAATATATGAGAAATTAGGGAAGTTTTAGAGATTGAAAAATAGAAGAAAATAGTAAGAGGGTATTGAAAAAGAAAAGAAAAAATAAAGAGGAAAAATAAAGAAGTGTTAAGTCATATATTGAAGCAAATAAGGAAAAAGAGGAAATAAAAGAGGGAGGTAATCAGGTGTAGATAAACACTTTTTGACCATATACTAATAGTAAGGACATTTTTTAACCTTTTTTTTTAAGGTTAAGAATATTAATGTGAAAGTTCAAAGGTATTTTTAAAATGAAGTACTAACAATTTCTGTCCATATATTAACGGTAAGGGTATTCTTGAATTTTTTTTTAAAGTATAAGGGTATTAATGAAACTTTTAAAAGTTTAGGGGTATTTTTGAAACAAAGTACTAATTGTTTCCATCCAAACTAACAGTAAGGATATTTTTGAATTTTTTTTGAAAGTTTAAGGGTATTAATGAAACTTTTAAAAGTTCAGGAATATTTTTAAAATAAAGTATAAAGTTTAGAGGTATTTTTTATAATTTAGCCTTTGTTTTTTAATTTTTTCCGTTTGGTTCGGTGACGCCGTTATGACATTGCTTAGACTGTAAGTGCTGTTTCGGGGAAAAAAATTCGAATCTCGGGTCGGATTCTTTATCCGGAATCGGGATAGTATTGATCCGTTTCCCAAAAACCAAACTTGATTCCATCCCATGGTGAAATGTCAATGTGAAAATGTTAAGATATTAATTTTTTAGAAAAAGTTAAATTTACCTATAAACGTAATAAGGTGTATTGACTTTTTACCTTTTTTAACTTGTATCTTAAACTTTGATAAGTGTCGTAATTTTTAGATTAAATTATACAAAATATCCCTTAACTTTGAATTATGCCCTTAGATTTTATAAACTTTCATTTTAACTTTTGAACTTTTAAATTGTTCTAAAAAAATTCTTGAAGAGTTTTTTCGTCGAAATGAATGATCGAAATTGATGCAACAACGGATTGTAAAAATTGGAAGGTGTGCATAACATCATTTATAACTCAATTTCAACTATATAGAAGATTAGAATTATTGTTACTATTTATTTCAACTCAAAATATATTATTGACATCATTTACAACATCACTCACAAAATCAATTTTTACATATCAATTTACATGAATGATTTTGCTATCATGTATGCTTTTCAAATTTTACATGTTATGTTGTGTCAATTTCCATTCATCGTTTTAATGTAAAATCTAGAGTAGTTTTTTGGAACCATAAGATGAAAATTTTCAAAGTCTAGGGGGCATAATTGAAACCTAGTCCAAAGTTTAAAGGTATTTTTGTATAATTTAACCTAATCTTTACTTTCAAGTGTAGTACGTGTTGCAGTTTTTACTTTCTAATAGACTTTTTGTTTGAAAAATCATTAAAAACAAAAAAGGTTTTATGTGTGTTTAATGAATTATATAACATGTATCAAGTATGAAATTAATGGGTCTTCAAAGAAAAACATCTAGAAAGTCAATTTTTTGTTAAAATTTGTGGATTTTGGATGATTTGTTCGATGATCGATTTTGTGCATTAATTGAGCTAAATTATTTTATGCAAGGTTTGATTTTTTTTTCTTTTTTATATTTGTGAGTTTTTAAAAAATTTATTTATTTTTAATTAGTAAATAATTGAACAATGGGTAAAATAAAAATTGAAATGCCTGTTGAAGTTTAAAATTTGAATCGATGAAATGGCAAGTTTAGGGTATAAATTGATACACCATGTCAAATTCTTCAAAGTATAAATTGCTTTATTTTTACTTTAATTTTTTAGAATATGAGACATAGATATTAAAATATTGATAAATACTGACGTCAATGGATTTTTCCAAAAAAATATTATAAAAATCCAAAAATTGTAGAAATTATTTCAACTAGGAAATAAGCCCTTTTCACTTCTTAATTAAGCCATACCTGTAAATACTAACATTAGTATTTATATCTATTTTGTATTTTTTTAGAATAATCTTGATAATTTTATGGTATGCTTATGATATATCAAAAATATATATTTAGCCCATATATAAATTTCATAATCTTTGATTTATGAAAATATTAAATTATCCACATATTTTTATGGTTGCAAATGATCGTTGTAAGCCAAAATGAGCGTAGCTCAACTAGCATAAAGCATGTACCTTTCGACCAAGAGGTCAGAGGTTCAAATTCTCCCACCTCACATATTGTTAAAAAAAAAAAGAGGGTTATAAAACCACAATCATTTTTATTGTCTGTTTTTTTTTTACCATTTGTGGTCATTGAATGTGTAATCTAAACAAGCATTTTTCAATTTCATTCACCTATATCTAAGGCAATAAAGTATACTAGATCAGTTGGAAGAGGATGGCAAAGCCAACAGATAGGAGTTGATTGGGTTAAAGAGAGATTCAATAGTACAGTGAGGGGACTGATAAAGAACAGGCAGCATCCTCATTCAATAGTTCTGATGCTGCAAATATGTGGAAGATCCTTTGGAGGTCGTTTGGTTTAAGGTTTGTGCATATTCCCATGGATGGCACGAGTTTGCACACTTATGATATGTCATTTTGTTTTAATAACATAGAGGGTATTGTTTTGACCAAAGAGCAGAAGAAAAAAAATGTTAGATTTCAGTGCAATGTTTCTTAGCTTTATGTGACTTATTTTCAAGAATAAATTACGTCTAGTCTTTGAACATTTTAGATGGTTCCTCAATTTAAATAGTGTCTAATAGATCCTTTAACTTTTAATTTGTGTTTAATAAGTTTCTTTTTTTTTTTTTTTTTTTAGTACAATAGGGGTTGAGGAGATTCGAACCACAGACCTCGTGGTCATTAACACATTCAATATGCCAGTTGAGCTATGTTCTCTTTGGACCTCATGGTCATTTAATAAGTTTCTAAACTTCAAAAAGTGTGATATGTCTTTGAACTTTTAAATTTGTGACTAATAAGTTCCAAGACTTTTAAATTTGTGTCCATGTCATTGACCTATTTGACATTTTTTAAAATTCATGAATCTATCCAATACAAAATTGAAAGTTTAGGATCGTATTAGACATAAAATTCAATTCATTATTTTTATGAATGTAAAATATAAAATTTCAATATTATGACTAATAATTTCTTAAACTTTTAAATTTCTATCCAATATATCATTGACCTATTCAATATTGTTAATTCACAAATTTATTGAACACAAAATTGAAATTTTAAAATCTTATTAGACATAAAATTCAGTCCATTAACTTTAAACATGTCAAATATGTGAGAGAACTAGTCACAAAGTCACCTAATCTATTAGACACTTGTAAGGTTCAAACTTCAAAGACTTATTAGATCCGAAATTAAAAGTTCAACAACATAAAGTTAAGATCCATAATAGATACAAAAATAAAAAATAACCCCTTTTCACATGCAACCGCATATAGAAAACTTTAAACAAAAGTCACAACATGGCAAGTCTAAGTAAATATGGTAAAACACAAGACAAATCTTCTTGGATCCGTCAAATCAGAGCTACATCAAGAAATGGTGTAGTAGCTTGCGCATAGATTATTGCCGAATATGGTTCATTTTTATGACAACAACAAGAGGAAGTTACATATTTACATGTCCGATGCTTTCGAGAGAGATAAACTTATCTGACTTACAAGTTACAATTTCTTTTATTTCTCTTCTCCATAGGACCAAACTGAGGAAGGTAGCGGCAAAACCATGGAAAAAAGGTTGTAAACTCAAAACAGCTTCATCTGTCTGCTAAAATTTTCTCTTCTTACTGTCTTACTTGATTGACAGACATGTCGTATCGTCCTCCAGTCATCCTCTCCCCTTTTTCTCCACGTTCGCCTGTGAATTAGGCATGACACACACAATGTGAAATGAAATGATCTAAATGTTTTTAAATCTATAAATTTTGATAGTTGGAAGCTAACAATATACCTGTACGGACTCTAATCACGTCTGAGACTGGTATCACTGTGTGAAATGAAAATTTTGTCAAAAGTTTGATAGGAGCCTAAAAGGGCTTCATTAGATAAGGAAATTGAATTCAGAGCTTTGTTTTTCTTCAATGAGGGTTACTGTGTGCATTTAAATACGTGCTCCACAAGCATAGGGCAAATAATGAACTCTAGTAAAGTCCATGTGCTTTGTGTTAAAAATCAATTAATAGTCAGTTATATAAGAGTGACAATTTAAAACTATCCTTCAGCCAACAATTTCACATGATGTGTGTCTATTGAAGCAACAATTATAAGTTTAAAAATCTAGAGGAGTTATTCCACGTACGGTGGGGGCATAAAATAGATCTACTTGTCATGAGGACACAAATATTTAGATTGTGACATGATGCGAACCAAACCAACTCCTCTGGGATCAGTAAATTTCACGCTAAAGTCAGCTCCTTAACCAAAACATGATGCCACATGGCCCATTTATACCCAGCCATTCCCAAATAAGAAATGCAGAAAATCTAATGATTTGTCGACTCTTATATAGTTAGAACTAAGAATTTTTATCACTAATCTAATAGAAACAAACAATTTATCTCAAATTGCATTACTAATACTTACCATAAAAGGTGATGCAGTAAGTATGCCATCCACTTAAAATAGGGAACTAGTGCTAATGGTAATGCATGAAAAAAGAAAAATTGAACAAGTGAAATAAAAAGACAACAGGAATGAACCGCATAACAAACAAGACAGCAGATTCAGAGAATAGACATTATGCAAAAAATTACGAAATAAGCATATATGGAGCTGAGTTATTAATAAAAAAGAAAAAAGTTATGTTTTACCAAAAATTTTGCCATCACCAATTTCACCAGTTCTTGCCTCCTCAATTATCTTGTCTATGACAGCTTCAACCTGATAAAAGGATACCTAAATTTAATCACGTTACCCATGAATTCTAATGCAGCAGTTCGCTTAAGATATATCATATATGTGCAACAAATTTGAATTTCTTCTCACATTGGCAAAACACTTGCATTTATTTTACCTGGTCTTTAATGACCACAATTTCCATCTTAACTTTAGCAACAAAATTGTCTTCAGAAAATTCAGACCCTGAACAGTAAATAAAAGGGAATAAAGTCATATGGAATCATAAGCAAACATCACAAATGACTAATGGGAAAGGATATGAGTCTAGAAACAGAATAACATGTACAAATAGATTCCCCTCACCATGCACCAAGACAGAGAGAATCAGGAAAGATATGAACTTACCACCCTGCCTCTCTGTGGATCCACCTTGAGAGCCAAAGCCCCTCACATCAGATATTGTTACACCTCGAATACCCATTTTCAGCAATGCCTTCATTTTTTTCCAAGAAACAAAATAACAATTTAATACCAACGCTTTGAAAAATAGGATCTTTAAAACAACAAAAAATTGCATATATCTACCCTTTTGCTAGCATTCAAACACGTAAAATGTAGGCTATTCTTTCAGTTGGACGGTAAATATGCGTCTTTATCAGATATGACAGGTTAAAGTTTAAAAAGTTCTTAAACAAAATGTGAGCCGCCACTGTTAGCATATATCTTTATTTGATTCTTCAACCTATGGACGAGCACCAAAGCTAGACTTCATAAAGTAGATTAGCCTTTTTTATTCTATAAGACATTGACAAGATAGTACGCAACCAAACTAGAAATGGATATAACTCCACTAGTTAAGGTTTATATTTCCAACCAAGAGGTTAGAGGTTCAAAACCCCTAAACTTAAAAAAAAAAAATGCAAGTATGAAAGCAATTGGTAATTTTCCCTCCCTTGAATGATCTTAATATTATGGTCCTAAACTACGCTTCCTCTTATGCCAAAAAGTCAAAGTTTACCTAACTCTGTTCCCACTTAGTCTCTCAAGGTGTCTTAATTTTACCACGTTTGACCATCCATTCAAGGCATAACACAACTATTTCATAATTGACAATAAAACCAAACGAGATTTATCATTTTGTCAAATTGGAAACGAATGGCCATGTTCAAGGTTAACTAGCTCTTACCGAAGAAACATTTTGGATTCTCCACGGCCTATCCCGTCCAAACACACCAACACAGCACACAGATAAATAGGTATCAGAAGCAATAAACTCAGCAAGGTTCCTCAAAAGACTTCAAAAGATCAACACACGACAAACTAAAGAAAATGCCAAAACCTACACTCACAAACTCCAGACATACCTGAGGATGGCCTCCACTTTGTAAAATTTGGAATCAGGCACATAATCTACAAGAAAACACGCGATTACAAATTGAGAAACAAGAAATCAAATCCGATTGTGCGAAGAAGAGTTGGAAATGCTACCGGGAGAGCCTTGGGCTTTGACCAGGGGAAAGATTTGGCGATTGGAAGGCTTGTTGGCGAGGTTGAACTGAGAGAATCTGACGGCGGTGAAGTTGGGAGTGATCGAAGAAGAAGTGAAGAGAGGAAGTTGTGGAAGAGGAGAACGGATAGGAAGAAGAAGGGCGGTGGGATTTGGTATTGTTGCCGCCATGGCTGTTGGATTCGAGAATCAGAGATGGAGCACAGTGACGAGCCGATCGGAAGCCTCGTACTTCACGTTGGAATTTCGGCTCCGAAAGGACGAGCAAAAAAGTAGAAAATTTAATAATTATGATGGAAGATTTCCGTCCTTTTTTTTTTTTTTTTTTTTTTTTTTTTTTTTTTTGTCTATTTTCTAAAAGCAAAAGCCCATTTATTTGAACTCTTCATGGTCGCCAAAAGCCCACAAGAAAATAAGATATGAAATGGGAACGCTGGAAAACACATTTCCACGTTTCGTTCACGTCTTTTCCTTAAAATAAGGTTTTTTTTTTTTTTTTTTTTTTAAAGGAATACATCAGCAAAACAAACAAAAGTCAACAAAGCATGAAAGTATTCATGGTCGCCATTTCTCGAATCAAAATGTGTTGCGCCCATGGAGAACAATCCTCAATCCATATTTCTGAATGCCTCTTTCTCCTTGCATGAGTTGCAAGAGTGTGTGTCATCTCATTTCCTGCTCTTGGAGTCAGAAGAAACCCCACTATGTGATTTGCTTTGAGGAGATCTTTGAGTTGATCAATAAGTGGTTCAATCTCATTTTGGTGATGATCACGACCTGTGACAAGGTTCCACACCGTTTTGGAATCAATTTCAGCCCATATTGGACTAAGACCGGCCTCCTGAGCTAAACGAGCCCTTTCAAGAAGAGCATTGGCTTCTACCCATTCAACTGAACAACTCATCTTTAAAAAAAAGTTCTGCTGCTGCCATTGTTTCTCCCTTGGAATTTCGAATGATCACACCCATACCCACTTCTCCGTTGAGGATCGCTACATCCACATTTAGTTTATACTGGTTGTTGATCGGTGGTACCCAGTTAGTGGGAGAGGCGGTATGGTTGTTGGATTGATTCGATGTGGTTCTACTTCCTCCATCACATGCATTCGTCATCACCCTTATTAGTTGACCTCTTGAGGCTATAGATTGGTTCGCTGCCATAAAATCATCCACATAGCTTGAAACCCATGAGATTTGGTCGTAATTCCTTTTGTGATACTGCCTTTGAACACCACATTATTTTGACATTTCCACATGGCCCACATAGTTGCCACAAATATCGCCATCGTCTCTTTTTGAAGAGACATTTAGTGCCCTGCAAAACAAATCCATCATATCAGAAAAATGAGACTGGAGAAAATTTTGCACTGGACTTCATTGAGCCCAGTGCTTCCTTACCATTTTACATCCCCACAATACATGCATCGTTGTTTCGCTTTCTTGCCCACAGAGAGGACATTTTGGATCACAGTCAATATGTCGCTTTAGGAGATTCATTCTGGTAGGCAGAATATTGAGATTAGCACGCCAAATGAATATCTTTATTTTACTTTGGGATGTCGATATTCCATGAGGTCTTCCACCATTCCAAAGTGGCAGTGATGTCAGATGAGGATGCCTCGTGAGTTGCATCCATTGCCAGCTTGTAGCCACTACGAATTGAGTAAATCCATTTTCGGTCATAATGCTAAAAGAAAGTGTCTTGACAATGACTACCATTTATAGGAATATCCAGAATTTTATCAACATCTTCCTGCAGAAGAAAATCTTTCAGGAGTTCAACATTCCACTTTTGGCCTTCCATAAACAGACATTTGACCCATCGATCTATTAGAGGGTGTTGCATAGATAGCAATTTGAAAGTTTTCTCACGAGGAATCCACTTGTCTTCATAGATATCTATCGATTCCCCATTCCCAACTCGCCATCGCCCACCCTAAATAGCAAGCTCTCTTCCCCATAAAATTCCTCTCCAAACATCGGATGGTCGCCCACCCAATCTAGCCTTCAGGAACTCCGTTTGTGGGAAATAACGAGCCTTTAAAATGGTTGCCACTAAGGACTGGGGTCTCTGGATGATCCTCCACGTATGTTTTGCCAGCAGTGCTTGGTTGAAAACCTTAATATCTCGAAAACCTAACCCACCTTTGTCTTTAGGTTTTGTCATAGAAGACCAATTCAGCCAATGAAGCTTTCGCCCTTGCTCAGAGCTACCCCACCAGAAATTAGCCATGAGTCTATTCAGGTCATAGCAACAACCCTGGGGTAACTTAAAGCAAGTGAGTGTGTAGGTAGGTATTCCCTGTGCTATTGCTTTGATAAGAACCTCTTTCCCAGCAGTTGAAAACAAACGCCTTTTCCACCCCTACAACACCTTTTGTACTCTATTCTTGATATGATTCATGTGGGCCTTTTACTTCTAGACAAGGAAGAAGGGCACCCCCAAATACTTTCCATGGTCCGCCACGATTTTGATTTTCAACATGCTTGCCAATAAGGTTTGTGACTCAGAATCCGTTATTGGCCCAAAAGCAACCGCTGATTTATTATAATTGATAACCTGGCCAGTAGCAGCTTCGTAAACTTTCAAAATTATTTGGAGCTCCATGAATTCCTGTTGACGAGCCTTTAAGAATAATAAACTGTCATCTGCAAAAAGATGTGAGAAATAGAAGGTGCATTTCGAGCAATTTTCAAGCCTGTAATTTTATTAGTGACATTTGCCTTGTTTAAAAGACTAGAGAGCCCTCAGCACAAATGAGAAACAAATAAGGAGATAAAGGGTCGCCCTGTCTAAGACTTCTAGTAGGTTTAAACATTTGTGTACAAATTCCATTTAGAAGGATAGAGAAAGAAACTGATTCGATGCACATGCCAATTCTATAAATCCAGGAAGAACCAACCTTGCCATCATGTTTCTCAGAAAATTCCACTCCACCCTATCATAAGCTTTACTCATATCTAATTTAATAGAAGCATAACTATTCTTCTTAGACCTAGAGCAGTTAATAAAATGCAAACATTCATAACCCACAACGATGTTATCAGCTATTAGTCTGCCATGAACAAAAGCACTCTGGTTCTCAGAAATGATAAACTGAAGAATAGATTTAAGACGGTTGGCAAGCACTTTAGAGATGATTTTATAACACACATTGCATAAGCCTTAGGGGTCGGTAATCATTCACCGTTCTTGGGTTTTTGGAATTTGGTATAAGCACAATTGTTGTCTTGTTGATATCGTTTGGAATTTCTCCATCATTGAGGCATCGAAGACATGTGCTTATTACCTCTACCCCCACAATATTCCAATATTTTTGGTAAAAAAGGGCTGGAAGACCATCTAGGCCAGGAGCTTTGGTTGGGTGCATTTGCCTAAGAGCCTCTTCCACTTCATGAGGTCCAAATGGGCGGTCGAGTGAGGCATTCATCGCCTCTGTCACTACTGATTCCTTTTAAACTTATAATAATTTAATCTTTGAATTTTGATACGTATAGTAATTTTGTTCCCATAACTTAAATTTTATAATAATTTAGTTATTGTCAATTCAAATATAGTTTAGTAGATAAGACATCAATTATCATTCCAAAAGTCGATAGTTTGATCCTCATTCTTGTAATTGTTAAATTAGGTAAAATCTTATCAAGATTTAATAGGATTTCTTTCAAAGTAGAGACTAATAATTATACATTTTAAACCACATGGACTATATTATTCTATACTAAAATTTAAGGATTAAATTATTGCAGTTTTAAAATTACAATGATCAAATTGTTACATACTAAAGTCCAAGTACTAGATCACATTACATTAAAAAAAAAAAAAAACAGATATCAAAAATGTTTTTTAACCTAATATGGAAATTATTAGGGTAAATATATAATATAATATAATGTGTATGGGTTTTTTGAAAGTTTCAAGTTCGTATGTGAAAATTTTTTACTCAAGTTCTTATCGTAAAAAATGGTTGAAATTCATTGATGGTTTGCTAATTTTGACATAAAAATGTTTTTACAAGGTAGGGATGCCATTGGAAAGTGTTAATATGCAAGGGTGAAGCAATAAATTTGATGGGAAGGGAGCTAAATTTTACATTATATATTTATATATAATCTTATTTTAAAATTTTAAGGGAGCAAAAAGACAATTTTAAAATCTTTTAACTTTAAAATGAACGAAGAGCCAACTGGTTGTGCATCATAGGGAGTATTATTACCTCTCTTGGTTTTAAGATGGAAATTGATTTTTATCCTTTATTTTAATTTAATAAATTAAATTTGTTTCCTTTTAAATTTTAAAGAGAATTAATACTTTATTGGAAATCAAATTAAAGAACACATATTCATAAAACATATAAAATTTAACTAATAAAATACTTTTAAATCACATAAAATTTGAAGCTTAACAACGAAAATACTAAAACTTATCCCTGAAATTAAGCAAGTATAAAAGAAAGAAAGGAAAAGAACATAGACGTAATGAAAAAAAACCAATTAATATAATCAAATCAATTTGTCAATATGAGTATAGCTGATTTTATAATCTCAACCAAAAAGTTAAAAGTTCAAATTCTCAATTGTTTGAACTCAAAAAAGTAAAAGACCAAATTGTCATAAAAAAATGGACTCCTTTAAGCCACAATAACGAATAAATTTTTATTTTTTGATTCATCACTTATTAGTCAAATTTAATGAAATGAAGACTTCAAAATTAATTTTGACTCACAAACATTTGACCTTTGTTGCTACCAACTTTTTCTACAAGTCTTTTAGTCATACTAACATAATTTTTTCATATATTTATTAATTCAAACAAATAAAAAAATAATAATACTCGATTAAATCTTGACATTTGAAATTACATAAACTAAAACAAAATTCACTCAAGTCTTTTTCTTTTTCTTTTTTTTAAAGAACAATATTCACTCAAGTCAAAATAAAGATATTAATCATAAGATTGGAATGCGATTTGTTCAAAAAGCAAAAGAGAGAATATTTAATTAATTTGATAAACGATATTTTTTAAGTTCAAAAGCTGCCCACGAGAGAATTAATTAATTAATATGCGCTTTTGCATCACTCACCAATTCGGGAAAATATAAGGATGACAATAAGTTAAGATGAAAGTGATTTTAAAAAGATTAATAATATTACTTGTTAAAAAATATAGTTTAAATACTATTTTGGTCCTTATACTTGCAAGTTTCGACATTTATTTTTTTTAATCTCTATACTTTTAAAACATTGGTTTTGTTTTTTTTTTTTTTTTTTCACTTTTAAAAAGTAACCCTTTTAATCTCTACAAACAAAATTTTAACACAAATTCTATATATAATATAAACTCTTTAATTCAAAAGTATGGTTGTAATTCAAGAAACCTACTAAGTGTAGTGTTGAAATTGTGATAGAGAGATAAAAAATAAAATGAAGGGACCAAAATGGTTGTTTTTTTAAAGTATAAGAATCAAAATAGATATTTCAAAAGCATATATTGACTAAAATAGATAAAAGTTGAAAATACAAGGACTAAAATTGACATTTTTAAATTGCATAATCTAAAATAAACGAAGGATTGATGCTACCTTTTTTTTTTTGTTAATTATTCAAAATGTTAGGTACGGTATGGACACCCTAGAAAATGTGTTTCTCACAATACCAAATTAAATGATATTCTCAACTAAAATCCAAATCCAACGTTTCTATTGTTTACAATAAAGTGATGCCTTATGCCAACCATCATTAACTAACTAAAGTAATTGAATCTTAGCAAAAAAAATTATCCATTGATATTCCTGAACCCTTTGCAATAAGTCATTTTTTTAACTAAAAGATGGGCTGCACAATTTAAAATTTTATTTAACAAAATATTTTAATGAAAAGAAACAAGTTGAGGATAACAAATGTTTGTAAAGAACTTGTCAAGTTTGGATAATAAATAAATAAAAATATTAAAATAAAATAAAATAAAATGAAAACCCTTGTCAAGTTGTTTGTAGAGACAATCTTTGGCCCATGTCTAAAAATTAAAGGCCTACCAATTAGTTTTATCCTCACTTTAGGCTCCTCTTGAGTTGTGTATTCAAATCATTTAATCTTTGCATCTATCTCAAGCTACCACTTTTTGTTGTTAGAAAAGGGGTTGCCATCTTCACATTTTTCCTTCTTGTGTAAGTTTATTACTGTTTCATCAAAGCAAAAAATATCTTCCAATCATGCCTACGTATACATTTTTTACAATTTGGCATTCTTTCGTTTAACTATTACAAATATGTTCAACATGAACATACATACCTACATACATATATATATATATATATATAGTGTTCAACTGACTAAGGTATATACTTACAACCATTCTCAAGAGGTTAGAGGTTTAAATCTTCTTAGTCCAATTATTAAACTAAAAAAAATTGTTGAGTACAAAAATTCTCATCTACATGTTGTCGACGTGGGTGCCACATGGCAACTTGACCCGAGCTTGTCGAGGGCTCGTCAAATTATAATTTATAAATCGATCTTAAGCTACTTGTAGCATTGAGTGGACCTGGTTGATCTCAAGGAACTGAATATCAATTTCTCAAGTTAAATTTGCAAAGGAGAAAACAATTAAAAATGGGAGTTTTGTGTTTTATAAATAAAATAAAACATAAGCAAATAAAAATAAAGATATAACAAATCTTACCAAAATCCAATTCACGGTACGATTTTGTCTAATTGCAAAATCGATCATGGGCATACAAAACATTTTAACTTAATCATGCAAGCAGTCGGTCAACTTATTAGGAAACCCCAAAAAGCAACAAATTCCCTAAAATCATCAACTCTAACAAA
This sequence comes from Trichosanthes truncata, assembly GCA_033996785.1. NCBI lineage: Eukaryota > Viridiplantae > Streptophyta > Magnoliopsida > Cucurbitales > Cucurbitaceae > Trichosanthes > Trichosanthes truncata. Next base: position 51,509,038 of record MU867259.1, read on the forward strand.
CGTCAAAGTTAATGCTAATTACCTAAACAATTTGGCACGAAACCATTCCAAATTATTTAGATAAAAATATTAAGTACTTTGGAAAAATCAAGACAAACCGGTTAAATAAAATAACTTCAACCTAACCAAAATGCTCCTTTAATTCCTAGAATTAAACATGCAAGCTATACAATTATGAAACCCATAAAACACACACATGTAATAATCCTTTAGAATGTCTATTTTAGTCTTCAAACTTTTATCTTTGAGATAATAATATTGTCTTATCTATTAAGTTATGTTCGAATTGACTTCAAAATGTCTATTTTAGTCCATTAAGCTTGAAAAAAAAGACAAATTTACTTTCTTAATCATCACCTTAATCTGCTTTTAACAAATGGATAACATATAGCTTCAAATATGTTTGTACTATAATTTTTTAAATGGATGATGTAACGGCCGGTATGTTTGGGAGGTTTTAATCCTTATTGTTGGACTATCTAAATTAATTTTGGGTTAAATTGAGGTTTAAAGAAGAGAAGAAGGGCAAAATTGGAAGAAGAAAGTTGGTCAAAGGGCATTTTTGTAATTTTTTCTTTAAAATAAAAATTTCCTTATTCTTATCTTCTCCATCTCCTTCCTTTTTTTTTTCCTATCTTCTCCCTCCCTCTCCCGATAACTCTCCCTCACTCTCGAAATCTTTCTCCCTCACCGGCAGCAACTTCTTCTTCCTCTTCTTCCTCGTGCAGCTTTGCTGCCGGTCGGATTCCCTCGCCGGAACGCCTTCAGCCTCACCGTCGCTTGCCCAGCCAGCCCGCCGCACGCCTGTTCTCGATCGCCGGTGAAGCCACGCTGCAAGTCGCTTGCCGCAGCTCGTCTGTACGCCGCCGCACGCCAGCTCGTCGTGGGTTGATTGCTCATTCTCTTTCTCTCGGTTTGTCAGATAGCAAGGGTATTGTTGATTGGAGGTCGAATTTCTGACCAGCCCGACGTTATACAGCCTTGAACAAGTTCGATTCAAAGTGGGTAAGCGTTTCGATGTTGATTTGAGACGTTCTTTTGGTTCATAAATGTGATTTTGTTACTGTTTTTGGCTTTGGAGATTAACCCATAGTATTTTGGATTTATTATAGATTGTGCAATTCGATTGAAGGCCGATTAGGACAAAATTGAATCCTTCGTACTGCTGTCCAACACTGTTTTGAGGTAATTTTTATGTGGGTATCGAATTTTCCAACTCAACTAAGGTTAAGCATGAGTTGGGTTCTAGTTGGCCATATTTTAGGACATTTTCTTGGAGTTTAGGGGATGTTGTGGTATTTTAAAATTTAACCATAATGTGTAGGACTTTGTTGGCGATTCAAGATTGAGCATTCGAGTTTAGGCTACCTTGAACCTTGGAGTTATTTGAGTAAGTAGCTATTTGGATTTTTTTAAAGCCCCTGTAAGTTAATAAATGTTTTGGGTTATGTTTGATAATTTGTGAATTGTGAAATATGTTTGGAAATTGTGTTTAGAAAGCATGTAATGGTTAATGGATACGTTCGAAGGTAGTTTTGAGCTAAAACGGCATAAGTTGTGGTTATAATGAAAATTGGGGCTTAAAGTTACGACTATATGATGTTAGCTTATGCCATACTTCAAGAATTTCCCAAAGTTAAATTTGGATGAGTTTGAGCACGTTTGTGGAAAATTGTGATCAATCATGATTGCCTAAATATAAGTATGTAAAAGATGTTGTGGTTGGTTAAATTAATATGAGAACGATCGTGTTGAGCTTAAGGTTGCTATAGTCGTGTTGCTACTATAGTATTCGATGGGTCTTGGTCATGTTTATATGTTTAAGAATTAACTTGATGATTGTTGTGATGAGTCTTGGAATGCATGTATGACCTTGAATATAGTTCCTCTATAAGCATGACTGTAAGAGGAAGTTGACCTAAACTGAATAGATGAATGCAGTCCAAGTCTGAGTTCAGTATGCTTGAAATGCTCGGCTGGTTGATCACGTACATAAAACTCGATTGTTAGGTTGGACGGCTAACAATCTAGGGCACCTTAAGGGCATATCAATAAAGTAGTTCGGACGACGGGTTGTTTTTAATAAGTTCAAGATGGGTCTGAAAGTGAATGGAAGGATAAGGGTCGCCATGACGTCTGGTATGTTTAGGAGATGGGATTCTAGAGTAAATAATTGGAGGGTAATACGCTGCTGGCATATGTATGGGCTTTAGTTATGCAAAGTTTTGATTTAGGAATGTGGTATTGGGACGAAAGTCCATACTTGAGATTCGTGTTTGTGATCCATGGTGCTAGGTCACAACGATGCGGTTGTGGTTGTTTATGGAAGGTGGGCCTGGGTCATAGGCTACGAATAGCTTCTTAAAAGAACGAGGAGTGGAGCGTTTTAGCGCTGGCTTGAAAGTAAGTACCATTTCGGTTTGGTCCGTTAGAAATTGTGTCTCGCTTATATATATATATATGAGGCGTAAGACGTTGTAAATGTTGGAGAGGCTTGTGGTTTCCCCATTGTTTGATGTTGCAAACTTCGGGCCAATTGGTGATTGTAATTCGGACTTGATGGATGAATTTTGGTATGGTAAATGACCCGAAAGGTTCCAAAAGAGTTGTGAAGATACAAAGGCCGTTAGATTTGTGGTACCTACCCTGTTTCGGTTGTATTGTGTAAGCATGTAGGCCTAGAATGTTATTGTGATGTGTTGAGCATAGGGGATGCGTTTCCCTATTGTCTGTGAGCTAGCTTAGGGGTGATTCCCCACCGTGTTGAGCATAGGAGATGCGTTTCCCTATTGCCTGTATGCTAACTGAGGGGATTTGTTCCCTGGTTGCCTGTGTGGCTATTGTGATGTGTTGAGCATAGGGGATGCGTTTCCCTATTGCCTGTGAGCTAGCTTAGGGGTGATTCCCCACCGTGTTGAGCATAGGGGATGCGTTTCCCTATTGCCTATATGCTAGCTGAGGGGATTTGTTCCCTGGTTGCCTGTGTGGCTATTGTGAGGAGTGTGAAGGGTGTATATCTTCACAAGTTTGGTTCTAGGTTACATGACTCGCAAATACGACACGAGGTTAGGGTTAAAAGTGGTGAAGGTTGAGGAGGGATATTTGAGTTTTAGTCACTGGGATAAGTATCGAAATTTGAGCATGAAAGTGAGTAAGGACAATCCTTTCTTGGTATGGTTTCTTTAACATTGGACCCTTAAGTAGACTACTTACTGAGTATGTTTATACTCATCCTTGCTACTTTGTTTGTTTTGCAGATTGTGCACATTCTCGGGGCGGATGGGTGCAGGCGACGACTTGACGAAACTATGGAGACTCCACCTAGTTTCCTTTCCTTGATTGTTTGCTCTTAGTTTTGTAGTTTGTTCTTTGATGTAGTGTGTTGGTTGTAAAATTTAAATATTCTTTAGTTATCGTGTACTTGGCTAGAGTTTCTTAGATTCCTGTGTTTGATGTTAAAGCTCAGCATATTTGTTGTAGTTTGTTGGATGCTGAGCGTTTTATCTGAGTTATATAAGTGTTTTTCATTCTTATCAGGTTGTTGTAAAATTTTGGTTTCTCCTAGTTACGTCATCATGCTGCCGAAATTTCGGGCATGAGCGAGGTAACTAGGTCGTGCTTCCGCATCTAGAGTGTCGTAGGAATTCGGGTCATTACAGATGACATGACTTTAAATGTGTGTATTTTTTCAATAACCTATTGTCTTAAGTATGTGTATTAATTAGTCCCACATATACAAATATTTAGTAAAACATTCTTGTAAAATTTTAAGATTCTAAAGTAAAATAAATTTGAAAGTTTCAATACTAAAATGAATATTTTCAAAATTACAAAGATCAAAATAAATATTATTATTATTATTATTATTATTTGGTTTTTAGGATTGAAATATCCAACCATTTTCTTATGATAGAGTAATAAGTAATAATTTTTATTTAGAGTTCAACAACTTGGGGTGGAAGAATTCAAACCTCTTCAAAGACATATATTTAAGCTTAGTAACGTATCTGTGGTTTTTGGATTATTGTTTTGTTGGTTTATTTTGACATTTTATTGTTTATTACTTCTTTTAATTGTAGGAGTCAAATTGAAGAAAATAGAAGTTTTGCACCAAAATTCGAGACAAGAGATGAAAAGTGAAAAAATGGCAGAAGGCTAGTGCTTAAGCTCAGCAACGAAAAGCCCTAAGTATAAAGTCGTTTTTTCTTTTCCATAGGAGAGCTTGGGGGGAATTTTTGGAAAATAGAGAGAGAAATCGACTGGAGACATCATTTTGGGATCTTGAGGTGTCGAACGGAATGAGTGCAAAGCTCAAAGGCTTGTGGAATCGCCGGCATTTGTTTCTTTTTCCTTTTTCATTCTCTTTTCTTGTTTGTAATGACGTCAATGATGTTAGTCAAGACTTTGTAATGACGTCAATGATGTTAGTCAAGACTTTTACTTTGGATTTCATTATAAACTAATTTCATTTTGCTAGAGTTTTGATGCAATCGTTCATTGAATCTTATTGTTCCTAGTTAATAGTTAATGTTTCAATTTTGTATTTGGTTGTGAAAACTTTTATAAGCTTAATACATATTTAGATTTGACCACTATTTGCATTGACTTCATGTCATAATTTAAGGTCAAGAGGCCAACAAGAGTACTATAGCTCAACTGGTATGAAGTACATGCTTGTGATCGAGAAGTCATGGATTCGAATCTCTCACCTCCAAATGTAGTTATTGCTTAAGAGAAAGTATGGAAGAGTGATAAGAGATATTGATGAAATCATTGCTCTAACAGTATGAATAAGTTTTAAAAACTTTATTTTGATTATTTGCAAACAAGAGTTCAAAATTTCATCCCTCCTTTAATTAATTAATCAGTGTTCACATCAAATTAAATCTAATGAATTTAGTAATTAATAAGCATTCTTCGCATACTTACAAATTCAAGCCAAAGTTGGCAATCGACGTATGATTTTAAACTATTATTTTTTAGCAGTTAGATTTATTAAATCGGGTGGCTGGTGAAGATAAATGGCTTAAAACGTTACCCATTTCAGTTCGTGTTGCTTTCAAACCTACCCCAAAATAAATAAATAAATAAATACAAGACGTCAAAAATCAAAATTTCCCCTGAAACGGAAATTCTCTTTTTCATTCATTAATTCTTTCTGATAAAATTCTTCTTTACAAAATGGCAAGAAAAACTACAGAGCGAGATTTAGATCCAAACAATCCTCTCCGCTTTTCCCTTTCGTCTTCTTCTTCATCGCCGTCTCTTCCTTAACAAGATTACCAGGCTTCGGAACATCCAGATCACCCGGTCCTCTCACCTGAAAATCCTCATCGAAATCCTCTCTCTCGAACCTCGGAATCCACGTCGACTGGTTCTGCACCGTCTTCATCTTCTTCCTCTTCTTCTCCCCCTCCGCTGCGGCTTCATCGCCGTCGCACCCCATCATCAACTCCTTCCTCCGCCGATCACGCATTTCCTTGAAATTCCTCACCAGAGCGAAAAACGTCTCCATCTTCATCTCGTCCTCATCCTCCTCCGCGCCGTCGACGGCGACTCTCTCCCTCGGTGGCTGCAGGCTCTTCTTTTCCATTAGCGTTTAGAACAAAAAGTCTCTTGAATCTGCCAAGTCTCCGTTAAAAATAAAAAATAAAAAAGAATCAAAGAGAAGAAAACTGAAAAAGTTTCTCACGCTGTTTTCGTTTTTCTCTCTCAACGCGTTATTTATACAAGGTCTTGGCGGTTAGAGCTGAAAGACGAGAATGCCCTCCAGGAGTAGTGGAGGTGAGGGTATTAATGTAAATTGACAAAGTGAAGAAAATAAAGAAACGAATAATGGGAGTCGTTGCGGTCATGATTTTTTTTTTGAAGACGTTCGACAAAAGTGTGAAGAGGTTACAAGTTTGTGTGACGTAAGCGTACTGACGTCAGGGTTGTGCTGGCGTCTACATGCTTGTCACGTTGGGCCCACAGCATTCATTCCACTGTGACTTTCAACGCGGAATGAGTTGTTAACCCCTATGGATTTTTTTCTTTTGTATGTATTGGGTTTATTATGTAAAATTCAGGACAATATATACAAAATACTTTTTATTGTGAATATGACATATGTAAATGCCCATTCCATATGTCCATTTATTATCCATGTCAAGTGGCATTTTCTCCATAGCCAAAGTGTCTTCTAAAGGCCATAGATTGGTGTCTAAATGTACCACATCATCCTCTCTTAAATTGCCTATAAATAGAGAGAATTTTGGAAAAGAAAATACACCAATTTTCTCCCATTTTCTCTAATTTTTGTGTTTTTAATTTTCCATAAATCTCCACTTTCTTTTGTTTATACTATATATATATATTCTTTTATATTTCATCTTTTGTATTATTATTATTATTATTATTATTATTATTATTATTATTATTATTATATGTTTTGGTAAAGTTTTGGTGCCCGGTTTCGCCTCTCAATTTTACAACACGTTATCAGCACGAATCTCTGTCATTTTTCCCGCTAAAGGTAAGTCTTATAGGTAAGCCATTTTTACGCATTTGGTTTATGTTAAATTTCTAATATAAATATATTATTATTTTTGATAGTGTTATTATGGCAAACCTTACAAAGCTAGAATTTGCGGCCCTAGATATTAATGGAAATAACTACTTGTCATGGGTCCTTGACGCTGAGATCCATTTAGATTCTATGAATCTTGGAGAAACAATTAAAGAAGGAAATGATGCATCAAATCAAGAAAAAGCAAAAGCCCTGATCTTCCTTCGCCATCATCTTCACGAGGGATTGAAAATGGAGTATCTTACAATAAAAAATCCCTACGTTCTATGGCAAGGTTTGAAAGAAAGGTACGATCATCAAAAAACAGTTATTCTTCCAAAAGCTCGTTATGATTGGATGCACCTGAGGTTGCAGGACTTTAAATCAGTAAGTGAGTATAATTCCGCACTCTTCAGAATTAGTTCAAAATTAAAATTATGCGGAGAAAAGATTACTGATGTTGATATGTTAGAGAAGACATTTTCCACTTTTCATGTCTCGAATATGCTCCTGCAGCAGCAATATCGAGAGAAGAGTTTTGCAAAATATTCTGAACTTATCTCATGTCTTCTCGTTGCTGAACAAAATAACGAGTTATTGATGAAAAATCACGAATCCCGACCAACTGGAGCAACACCATTCCCTGAAGTGAATGCTGTGAATTTTAATAACCGTGGTCGAGGTCGTGGTCGTGGTCGAGGTCGGGACCGCGGTAGAGGAAGAAATACCTATTTTCGTGGTGGACATTATAATTTTAAGAAACCCACATGAAGTGATGATCATAAAGGAAAGGCTCCACAAGATAGAAGTTCGAAAGGTGATGAACATAAATGTTTCCGGTGCGGAATGACTGGGCACTGGTCATGTACCTGTCGTACGTCAAAACACCTTGTTGATCTCTATCAAGCTTCCCTGAAGGAAAAAGGAAAAGGAAAGAATGTGGAGGTAAATCTTGCCATTCAAGAAGATGATGTGTTTGACCCCTCCAATATGATGCATCTTGATGTAGCTGGTTATTTTGAATCTCCTGGAGAGAGAATTGATGCAATCAAACAAGTAGATGATGATTTGTATGAAAATATATAATTAAATACTGTTTAGTATGTTTTTGTTGTTATTTTGTTTGTATATATATTTAAGACTCTTTGTAATCGTTTTTCTTTTCTTTTCAATGAAGAAATATGAACAATTTCAATATGTTGAGTAACTCGAAAATGAGCAATGAGGATTTATGTCTGGCAGACTGCGCAACTACGCACACGATACTCATAAATAGAAAATATTTTACTAGATTGACAATGCTGGAAGCAAAAGTCAATACTATATCAGGTTCTGCAAATCTGATTGAAGGTTTTGGAAAAGCAAACTTTATTTTGCCTAGAGGAACAAGATTTACAATTAATAATGCTCTGTTCTCTAGCAAATCGAAAAGAAACTTATTAAGTTTTAAAGATATACGTGAAAATAATTATCATGTTGAAACTGATTGTAAAAATAATATAGAGTGTCTCTATATAACATCTATTGTTTCACATGAAAAACGTATATTAGAAACACTGCCTGCTTTTTCTTCTGGATTATACTATACTCATATACGAGTAATCGAAAGTTATGCAATAATGAACCCGAAGTTCATGAATCCAGAAATATTCAGTGTTTGGCATGATCGATTGGGTCATCCAGGGTCAATAATGATGAGAAAAATTATTGAGAATTCACATGGACATCCTTTAAAGAGCCAGAAGATTCTTCAATCCAATGAGTTGTCATGTGATGCTTGTTCTCAAGGGAAATTAATTATTAGACCATCACCAGCTAAAGTGGGGATTGAATCACCTGCATTTTTAGAGCGAATTCAAGGTGATATTTGTGGACCTATTAACCCACCAAGTGGTCCATTTAGATATTTTATGGTATTAATTGACGCATCCAGCAGATGGTCACATGTATGCTTATTATCAAGTCGAAATCTTGCATTTGCAAGATTACTTGCTCAAATAATTAAGTTAAAAGCACAATTTCCTGATAATACAATTAAGACCATTCGACTTGATAATGCTGGTGAATTTACATCCCAAACTTTTAATAATTATTGTATGTCAATTGGGATAAGTGTTGAACATCCTGTAGCTCACGTTCATACACAAAATGGTCTAGCAGAATCATTTATAAAACGTCTGCAACTAATTGCAAGACCATTGCTTATGAGAGCTAAACTTCCTACATCGGTATGGGGTCATGCTATTTTGCATGCTGCATCACTGGCACGTATTAGGCCAGTAGCTTATAATAAATACTCCCCAATGCAATTAGCTTATGGCCAGCAGCCGAATATTTCCCATCTAAGAATTTTTGGATGTGCAGTATATGTACCGATTGCTCCACCACAACGTACTAAGATGGGTCCTCAAAGGAGGTTAGGAATATATGTTGGTTTTGATTCCCCATCAATTATTAAATATCTTGAACCCCTAACGGGTGATGTATTTACTGCACGATTTGCTGATTGTCATTTTAATGAGACAAATTTTCCAACATTAGGGGGAGGAATTAAGAAGTTGGAAAAAGAAATTACATGGAATGCATCGTTATTATCTCATTTAGATTCTCGTAGAAATCAATGTGAACTTGAAGTTCAAAAGATAATTCATTTGCAAAATATAGCAAATCAACTACCAGATGCATTCACAGATACTAAAAGTGTGACAAAATCATATATACCAGCTGCAAATGCTCCATCAAAAGTTGATATCCCAAAGGAACAAGTTGTCAATAATGAGTCTGGAGCACGCCAGAAGCGTGGTAGACCAATAGGTTCTAAAGATAAAAATCCTCGAAAAAGAAAAGTAGTTGAGAATCAAAATGATTCAATAAAAGGTATGGATGTTCCAGAAGAAATCCAGAATACAACTACTCAAAAGAGTATTGGTGAAAATCAAACACTTGAGGATAATAATGAAATTTCGATAAACTATGTTACAACAGGAAAGAGATGGAACCGAAATGATATCATTATTGACAACATTTTTTCTTATAATGTTGCTCACGATATTATTCATGAAAGTGACGATTTTGACCCAAAATCTATCGTAGAATGTCAACGTAGAAAGGATTGGCCGAAGTGGAAAGAAGCAATCCAAGCAGAGTTGAACTCACTTTCAAAACGTGAGGTTTTTGGACCAGTAGTCCCAACACCGGAAAACGTCAAACCTGTGGGATATAAATGGGTATTTGTAAGGAAAAGAAATGAAAAGAATGAAGTCACAAGATATAAAGCGAGACTTGTTGCACAAGGATTCTCGCAAAGGCCTGGTATTGATTATGAGGAGACATATTCTCCTGTGGTGGATGCAATAACGCTAAGATATTTGATTGGTCTGACTGTATATGAAAAGCTTGATATGCATCTAATGGATGTAGTCACGACGTATTTATATGGATCTCTGGATAATGACATTTATATGAAAATCCCGGAAGGATTTAAAATACCAGAAACGTATGAATCAAGTTCTCGGGAATTGTATTCAATAAAGTTACAGAGATCATTATATGGATTAAAACAATCAGGACGAATGTGGTATAATCGCCTGAGTGAATATCTGTTGAAAGAAGGATACCAAAATAATCCAATATGTCCGTGCGTTTTTATAAAGAAATCTCAGTCAAGATTTGCTATTATAACTGTATATGTTGATGACTTAAATATAATTGGAACTCCTGAAGAGTTATCCAAGGCAATAGAATATCTTAAGAAAGAATTCGAGATGAAAGATCTTGGAAAAACAAAATTTTGCCTTGGTTTGCAAATTGAACATTTAGCAGATGGGATATTTGTTCATCAACTTATACAGAGAAAATCTTAAAAAGATTCTATATGGATAAAGCACATCCATTGAACATTCCAATGGAAGTTCGTTCACTGGATATAAAGAAAGATATATTTCGACCTCGAGATGACAATGAAGAACTACTTGGTCCTGAAGTACCATATCTTAGTGCAATTGGTGCACTTATGTATTTGGCTAATAACACAAGACCAGATATTGCATTTTCAGTAAATTTATTAGCTAGATATAGTTCATGTCCTACAAAAAGACATTGGAACGGAGTTAAGCATGTACTCCGATATCTTCGAGGGACAATTGATATGAGTTTATTTTATTCTAACAAATCAAAGTATGATCTAGTTGGTGATGCAGATTCTGGTTATCTATCTAACCCACACAAAGCTAGATCTCAGACAGGTTATCTATTCACATGTGGAGGAACTGCTATATCGTGGCGATCAGTGAAACAGACTATAACGGCCACTTCTTCAAATCATGCTGAAATCCTCGCTATTCATGAAGCAAGTCGAGAATGTGTATGGCTAAGATCGATGACACAACACATTCATCAGACATGTGGCTTGTCTTCAAGTAAACCTCTTCCAACGATGTTATACGAAGACAACACAGCATGTATAGCTCAAATTAAGGGAGGATATATTAAAGGAGATAGAACAAAGCATATCTCACCAAAGCTCTTCTATACTCATGATCTTGAAGAAAATGGCGATATCACTGTACAACAAATTTGTTCAAAAGATAACCTGGCTGACTTATTTACAAAGGCATTACCAAGTGCAACATTCGATAAATTAGTATATAGCATTGGAATGCGGCGACTCAAAGACTTTAAGTGATGTCTCCATGAGGGGAAGTGAATGTATTATAGTAAACTATATAAAATATGTACTCTTTTTCCTTCACTAGGGTTTTTCTTCCCATTGGGTTTTTCCCTAGTAAGGTTTTAACGAGGCATATTTTATATAAATGGGCATTTAAGGGGGAGTATTGTGAATATGACATATGTAAATGCCCATTCCACATGCCCATTTATTATTCATGCCAAGTGGCATTTTCTCCATAGCCAAAGTGTCTTCTAAAGGCCATAGATTGGTGTCCAAATGTACCACATCATCCTCTCTTAAATTGCCTATAAACGGAGAGAATTTTGGAAAAGAAAATACACCAATTTTCTCCCATTTTCTCTAATTTTTGTGTTTTTAATTTTCCATAAATCTCCACTTTCTTTTGTTTATAATATATATATATATATATATATATATATATATATATATTCTTTTATATTTCATCTTTTGTATTATTATTATTATTATTATTATTATTATTATTATTATTATTATATGTTTTGGTAAAGTTTTGGTGCCCGGTTTCGCCTCTCAATTTTACAACACTTTTGAACTAAAATTTTTTTATTTGTACTCTTATGTTCAAAAAATACACTTAAACTTTAAAATTAGTCCAAAAATTATATTTGCAGTTAAAATAATAAATAAAAATTGACGTGACAATTAATATACAAAAATGAAAAAACGTACGTGATATTATTTACAACTATATAAAAAATTGAGATTGTTTTTATCATTTATTTCATTTCAAAATATATCGTTAAAATTATTTACATAGTCAATTTTGTACATCAACTGTCACATCAATTTACGTGAATAATGTTGCAAATGATATATCACGTACGCCTTTCAAGTTTTACACATTATTTGTTGTGTCAATTTTCATCTTATTTTAACGAAAAAAACTCTTCGATGTATTTTTTGAAACAATTTAAAAGTTCAAGAGTAAAAATAAAGTTTAAAGGCATAATTAAAACCTACTCAAAATTCAGGAATGTTTTGTATAATTTAACTTTAAAATAATTATTATTTTGGTACTTTTATTTATAAAATATGTATTTTCATATTTTTCAACTTAAAAAAAATATTTAAATCTCTATCTTTGTTTTTATTACTCAACTTATGTGTCTCTAATATATACTACGTTCATCTAATATATATCACGTTAATTATACTATATGTATTATTATGCAAATGGTGAGAACAAAATTGGCTTCTTAAAGAAGATGATTTTTTTAGCTTAGGAACTAAATGGTTTTTTTTTTTAAGAATAAAATTGAATAAATTTAAAAGCTTAAAAACTAAAATGAAATAATGATGAAAATTTAAAAACCAAAATGGAATTTGAACTCTTGTATATTGATACTGCAACTTTTAAATATATGTGCTAAATTGAGCTTAGCTTAGCGATAATTGACATATATCTTCGACAAAAAAGTTAAAAATTCGAATCTCTTACTTCCAAATATTGTTGAACAATTTTTTTTTAAATATATATATATTTCGACAATGAGAATTGTTGAATAATAAATTTTGGCCAATCACTAATTTAAATTAGTGATAAAATAAATTTGGGACCAATTACAAATTTACACGTGTCCTCAAATTAAATTAAAAGACATGAAAAATTGGCAAATCAAATAATGCCACATGTCTAGTATTGATCTCTTTGACGAATTAAGTCAGTCCAATACACATGGCAATTGGACCTGATGGTAGTTTAGTTCGAGATCATTAAAAAAAAGGAATTGGGCCAAATTTAAATAATTCAAGTTTATTGAAAATGATTGAATTAAACTCAAATAAGCCCAAGTCAAAGATGGGCCTAAAGTCAACCAAGCCTAAGCCCAAGCCCATGCAAGGTCCACCAAACTCTATAAATAGAGAAGGTTACCCTTCATTTGAAGGCATTTAGAAGAGTCAGAATCCAGAGCATTCAGCCAGAGAGTTCAGAGTCTTCAAGAGTCATAATCCAAAAGTTTCAAGTTTTAGTCAGAGTATCCAGAGAATTCTGAAGATCCAAGATTCAGAATTCAGATTCAACAACTGGAAGGCTTCAACAAATTGATCGTCTTTTCACCAACTACATATCGAAGATTCAATCTCCCTCCATCTGAGAACAAGCTCGCCAGCCCTCAGATCATAGTCTACATTTCAAGAGAAATCACCAGAGGATTATATATTAGAGACTGTAACACTACTCCAAATTTAATAAAATCAAGTTCATTTCACGAATCAAATTTCTTCGAAAATCTCATGCGAACAAGAATATAGCTCGTATTCGTATGTATCTAATCTATTATGTTTATGAACCACAAAATAATAATAATAATAGTAATAAAAACCGTCTTCAGAACTGTTCAGAAGCCCAAACGGAAAGGAAATGAAATTGAATGAATATCTCTGACAGTTGTACATTTATTACTAGCGGAAATTCTTGTACTTGTAGTTGTAGCTAAAATAAAATTTTGGTTAAAAATCAAGTTTAGTTCTTCAACTTTCATAAAAATAATAATTTAGGTCTCATTTAATAATTATTTAATTTTTAGTTTTTGTTTTTAAAAATTAAGCTTGTTTCTCTCAATTTCTCTACAATGATTTTCATTTCTCTTAAGGAAACATTTAAATTCTTAGCTAAATTCTAAAAATAAAAACAAGTTTTTGAAAACATAGATAAAAGGTAGATAAAAAAACAAGTAAATCCATGGGTAGGGGTAGTATTTATAGGCTTAATTTTCAAAAACCAAAAATCGAAAACTAAGTCCCTGTTTGATAATCATTTAGGTCTGTTTGATAGCCATTTGATTTTTTATTTTTGGTTTTTGAAAACTAAGCCTATAAATACTACTTCCACCTATGATTTCCCATGTTTTCTTATCTACTTTTTAGATGTGTTTTCAAAAACTTAGCCAAGTTTTGAAAACTAAAAAGTAGTTTTCAAAAACTTGTTTTTTTTTTTGGAATTTGGCTAAGAATTTAAGTGTTTTCTTAAGAAAGATGAAAACTATTGTAGAGAAGATGAAAGCTATTGTAGAGAAATGGTGAGAAAACAAACACAATTTTCAAAAACTAAAAACCAAAAACCAAATGGTTATCAAACGGGGACTAAATGGTTATCAAAATGGGACCTTAGTTTTTGAACTTTGGTTTGCAACGCTTTAGTCCCTGTATTTTCAATATTATAACAATTTAGTTTCTGAACTTTTTAGCATGTAACAATTTAGTCACTATACTTTAAAATTTGTAACGATTTAGTCTCTATCGTGAAAATTATTGTTAAGATTTAATGGAATTTTTTACGTATGTAGATTAATAAACTAATAAAAGACTCGATATGCTTATAAGCTACCAAGTATAAATCATTAAATAAAAAAAATAAAAAAAAAATTAGTTTTTGATGAAAATTTTTACGTTAGGGATTAAATTGTTACAAATTTGAAAGTACAAAGACTAAATTGTTACATGCTAAAGTTTAGATACCAAGTTGTTACAAATTTGAAAGCACAAGGGCTAAATCGTTACAAACCAAAGTTCAGAAACTAAATTGATACTTTCATGAAAGTTCAGAGACGAAAAGTGATTTTTAACCTAACGTTTTCGTTTTTTTTTCTCTTCAGAAATTAGCTTGATTTTTAGTTTTCTTCATTTTTTTAGTACTTTTCTTCATTTTTTAGTATTAAGTTTTTATAATACTTTTTTAAAAGTTCAATAAGATGTGCACTGGAGATATGAATATTTTACCTATAATATGTTTTGGTAGCCTTCTCAATTTTCATTGATGTTAATTTTTTTAATTCTTATATATTATAGCTTTTTTCAATCCTATCGTTTTTTAGGATTCAACTTCAAAATTTTTTGATTTAAACTCGAAATATTTAGATTAGCTTAAAATAATATATGTCCATTAGCTTATCGTTAATTTTCATAGTGAAAAGTTAAATAGACAATTAAATGATCTTTTTCCTTTATATATATATTCTAGATAAACTAAAACATAAGGGTGGGGATTCAAAAAGGAAGATTTGAATTTTAAACAAAAATTTTATGTTATGTTTAAACTTTTAAACTAAGTAGTTTGAGATTTTTTTTTTCTGACTAAATACATGACTTAAAAAAGGAAGATTTGAATTTTTAAGAAAAAATTTCTACAAATTGCATTTAACTCAATTTGAGTCAAATGTAGACAAACACAAAAGATCAACTAGTTGAAAATTCTATAATAAAAAAATAAAAGTCTTCATAACATATAATGAACATATGGTTCACACGATAAATTTATGAAATATAGAGTAAAGTAGTAGTATGATATATGTGAGTTTACTTATTTTATAAATTATATATAAACTAAAATTAAATAAACCTACATTTATTTTATTTCATTTTTTTATACAAATAAATATGGAGTATGAGGATTTGAACATTCGACCTTAAAGAAAGAAGTACATGTTAATTACTGTTGAGCTATGTTCATTTTAGCATAAACTTACTTTATGAAACCTATCTTTATTTTATACTATATTTCTAAACTTTTACAAATCACAAACTCATAAACCAACACAAGTAATAACTCAACTAGTTAAAGCAAGTATTTTCGATCAAGAGGTTACAAGCTTGAATCCCCACCCGAATTCAAAAAAAAAAAAGTCATGAACCAAATATATATGACATATAGACCTATATGTGTACAATCTAAACATAGATATATTAAATTCACGAGTTAAACATATTTCCATAATATTTAACGTATTAAATAGGGCATATGAATTATGTGTCAATTTGTAACTATGGAAAGAGGTGGACTTTGTGGAAAAGTCTTTGAAAGGGCACAAATAATTCAACACCGAAATATTATTATAAATTATAATACAACAATTAAAATAATTAAAAAGAAAAAGACTTCGTAGACTTATAAGTCACAGTCACCGTAGCTGTTTTAAAATAAATAAACCTTCACGAGACGTGTAAAAAAACTTAATAATAGTCATTTCTCACGTTTCTAAGATTGTGTGATCTTTGGTGTCGGGTGGAGAAAAAAAATATTGCGTGGGTTTGTGAATTTTGTTTTAAAAATTATTTTAATCTCTAAATTTTAGAAAAATTATCATTTTTGACATTGTAATTAATTATTCTGTGGTTTAATTATATTTGTTGAGTGTATTTTTTTTTTTTTTAGAAAAAATATTTGTTGAGTTAGTACCACTATAATATTTGAAGGTTCTCTCGACTGAAAAATACGTGGGCAGAAGCTCAAAACGCATTGGCAGGAATTCCCGCCAACGAAAATTTTGCATCAGTGTTTTTGTCATTGTAATTATGTCGGTGTATATTCTACCAACGCAAACTAGAATTGCCGATGCAAGCGTCTTGCGTCGGGATTAAGTTTTTTTCCTGCGTCGGGAGAAAGTTGAATATCCTAGCCCCATTCCAACTCAGCATCAGCATGGATACATATAATTTTTTTAAAAAATTTAAAAATTATTATTTTTTGTTTTTTTGTTTAATAATACATGATAGCTCTTATAATACCTGAAAGTTCATAATCGAATAATCAAAATATTATCATTGGTATTAATGAGCAAGAAATATCATAATATCATCAAAGTCAATACATATTCGAGAAATACGATAATTTGTCACAAAAAAATCCAACATATCCAGTATAATTTAGTACATTGTCCAGAAAAAAAATTGTCCAAAGAAAATATATTTAACAGAAAGCTACTAAATCTAAAAGACACCCATTCTTGTATTCTCCAAAAGCCGCCTTGAAGATTATGCATACACAACTACAAACCTGTAAGAAAACAATAAATAATATGGAAAAATTATGAACTTAAACAAAAAAAAAAAGATCGAAAAGGAAAATGTTCATATGTGCATTTGACCTTGAAAGTTGCTTAGAAGTGTCTTAAAGTGTGTATTTAAAGAGCCTAAGTGTCCTACAGGGGCCAAGACGAAGTTGAACATACCATAGGCGTGCTTAATGCCCAAAGAACCCACACTTCAAAGCTACCAAAAGTGTCTAAAATGTGTCTACGTGCCATTGGAGGCGAGAACCTAGCTAGAAATGACCTTGAAGCATATCTAACTCGTCCCTCGAAAACTTCAAAGTGACCTAAAAGGGTAAAAAAAGTGCCCATGTGCTTACGGGGGCCAAAAGGAACTTGAATGTGCCCTAAGCGAGCCTAATGCGACATAATCTATCCCAAAGCTACCCAAGTATCTAAAATGTGTTTAAGTACCTTTGGAGGTGAAAACCTAGCTAGAAATGACCCCGAAGCATCTACTTCGTCACTCAACAACTTCAAAGTGGTCTAAAAGGGTTAAAAAAGAACCTAACTGCCCTATAGGGGCCAAGATGAACTTGAATGTGCCCTAAGCTAACCTAATGCGACTGGCCCGGTGAAACTTGTGGGAAAAAATTAATAAGAAATAATAGCTTAACCCTAGTGCAAGTATACACTGTCGATGCAAGTAATATGGAAAATATTCCAAGTTATCGAATCCCAAGGGAACAAACACTACAAAATTAATGTGTAGCAAGATTGTGAACATTAACAACTTTAGTAGCCAAAAATCTAAAACACACAAATATTTTGGGTGTTATGGTGAATAACGAATTGCAATAAAGAAATTTGAAAACTGATGCAAGATCACTCAAGATAATGGGTTGATTCAAGTTCATTCATGCCCTTTTGGTAAGATTGCCAACCAATTGCTATAGCAATAAGACATTTCACAGAAACTTTAGAAATTGAATCAACTCCTATTCAGTTTTGATTCAAAACCCTAGGAGACTAAGTGATTGAACCTATATGTCTATGGCCAATCGTACTTAGGTAATTAAGATCACATTCTTGGTTTCGAGGAGCCTATCCTATGTCTAGGATCAAGCGTGGCTTATGTCTAAGCTCCTTGCCTCATTGCTTTATGAAATTCATCTTCTTCTAACCCTTTTGGTATTAGATTGGACTTAAAAGCAAACTAAGTTGATCATTCAAGGGTTCCAATAAAACAGTAAAATCAATAAAAACAAAAAACGTTCAAGTGATGGTGATTGCTTCGGTTTATTGGCTAAGCATCCTTACCTTAGGGCATTCATGTTCTTGAATCCCTATGTGGAATTTAGCTCATGATTGAAAATAAAAACATAACTGAAATAAGGTGAGAAATCATGAGAAACATAGTTGAAACAGAATCTGGGTTTAACCGAGAAATAGAACTTTTTATTCAATAATGTAAAATTCGTACAATAAGGGAAACTTCTCAAGAACACAAATAGAAATACTATAAAAAAACTCCAATACAAAAGAAACAACTAAAGACAGAATCATAAATGATGAAGATCTTTAATACGGGAGAAAATAGAATCGAAATTGCAAAGCTAATAATTCTAATTTAGACTTGATTATTACCCTTCAATCGAATTTCCTTCTTTTCTTTCGAGCTAGGGGAATTCTTCATAACCTATGGATGAACCAAAGGTTGGATTCTAGGTTTCCTCAAGAATAGAACAGAACAAAAATGAAGATAGAAAATGTGTAGAAAAATGGGTTTTCTTCCAAGGAGGAATTCCGCCTTCTTCCTTATGTTTCTCTTCTTTTTATAGCCTTCAAGCATTTATGGTTTCCTTCTTGGTGTCCCTTTGACTTGTGTGTCCCAGATTCTTGATTGATTCGATGGAACAAATCCTCCTTTTTGCGTAATCTCATGATTATTCAAATATGCTTTTTTCTTGTCTGATTGCTATAACAATTGGTCAGCACTCGTTTGGCAATCGTCCCCTTCTTGTCAAAACTGCAGTAAAAAATACTTTATTAATACAAATATTTTCTTTTCCTTTCATTTATTGATTTTAATTTACTTTGGAAGATTCATGATGCTTTTGTTGGAATTTGAATGATTTTATAAAGAAATTGCTAATAAACCCAAGCATAACCTCCATTTATGAGCTAAATAACTCTCAATTATGAGAATTATCAGAGACATAACCTACGTCTGAAGCTACACAAGTGTCTATAATGTGTCTAAGTGCCCTTGGAGGGGAAAACCTAGCTAGAAATGACCCCGAAGCATCTACTTTGTCCCTCGAAAACTTCAAAGTGGCCTAAAGTGGTCAAAAAAGTACCTAAGTGTCATACAGGGACCAAGACGAACTTGAACGTGCCCTAGGCGAGCGTAATGCCCAGAGAACCCACACTTCGAAGCCA
Source organism: Trichosanthes truncata (assembly GCA_033996785.1). NCBI lineage: Eukaryota > Viridiplantae > Streptophyta > Magnoliopsida > Cucurbitales > Cucurbitaceae > Trichosanthes > Trichosanthes truncata. Next base: position 51,528,488 of record MU867259.1, read on the forward strand.
CCAAAGTGTCTAAAATGTGTCTAAGTGTCCTTGGAGACGAAAACCTAGCTAGAAATGACCCTGAAGCATCTACCACGTCCCTCAACAACTTCAAAGTGACCTAAAATGGTCAAAAAATGCCTAAATGTCCTACGGTGGCCAAGACGAATTTGAACGTGCCTTAGGCGAGCCTAACACCTAGAGAACCCACACTTCGAAGCTATCCAAGTATCTAAAATGTGTCTAAGTACCCTTGGAGGCGAAAACCTAGTTAGAAATGACCTTGAAGCATCTACCTCGTCCCTTAAAAACTTCAAAGTGACCTAAAATGGTCAAAAAATGCCTAAATATCCTAGAGGGGCCAAGACAAACTTGAACGTGCTCTAGGCGAGCCACTCCACTCTTAAAGTTATGAGCGTAATGCCTAAGTGGCTACCATAATTGTAGGATAGCTACTCTACCCCTAAAGCTACAAGCGTAATGGCCTAAGTGGCTACCATAACAATAAGATAGTCACTCCACCCTTAAAGCTATAAGCGCAGTGACCTAAGTGGCTATCATAAATTTTCCTACAACACATCTTAAACCATAAAATCCTTAAGGAATGCCCAATCATCCTCTAAAATGGTTGTAAATGGGGTGTTGAGATCTTGTATTCTTTTATTACAAGTAGGAAGCTTTGTACTTGAATAGCCTTTTGATACATGATTCCATTATTCCAATTTCTAAGTATGTGAGTTTCTAAGTTTTAGAATTACTAAACTTAGTAATTGAATATGAAACTAGTCTATGATCCTTTAGTATAGATAAAGATAAAGATGTCTTAATATTGAACTTAATAGAGATGTTTTAGAAATTAATAAGAGTACCCAAAAAAATTTAGCTTAACACAAATGGAGAGTGCATTATGAAATTTGTTTGATGTTTTGCAAGTGTTAAAATATTTTTCTTATAAGATAAGATAAGCTACCACTAAAAATTAGAGGAGAAAGTTGAACTACTATGAATAGAAACTTTTGAAACTAATAATCTAAATATGTCTAACCACACAATTCAAATAGTGTTTGATTCATATTTGCATCTCAAACATTTCAATCTCATAATAGTGTTCAAAATAATACATTAGAGCATTAAATTTTATGATAATAGCTCAACGACTATTTGAGGCGAAAACCATAGAGTCTATTTATGAGATTTATCAAACCATAAAGACAAAATTTTAACTTTTAAAATTATAGGACTAAATTCTAATTTTTTTTCCAAACCATAGGGACCAATTTTGTAATTTAACCTAATTTATACTAAAATTGTGCAAACAGGGACTAAATTGGTCACTTTTTAAAAGTATAGGGACCAAAACAAATATTTTGAAAGTACATGGACCAAAATGAACCAAAGCTAAATGTACAAAGACCAAAATAGTATTTAAACCCTAAATTTATTAAACTTGAACCTCTTAGCAAGGATATAACTTTCATAACTAATGCTGCTCAACTAGTTTGGACTATCGACTAAGAGATTAGAAGTTCGAATTTCTCCATTTCATATGTTGTTAAACTAAATAATAATAATAATAATAATAATAATAATAATAATAAAGTTCATAACTAATAATTAGTATTAATTTTCTTCATCCCTTGACTTTATGAGAACTTAAAAGTTAAAAGTTTCTAATTTTTAAGTTATTTTATTATTAATTTTTTTTAGTTCAACGAATGGAGTGGAAATTTGAACTTTTGACTTTTTTTTTTGACAATATGTGAGGGTAGAAGATTCGAACATTTAACCTCTTTGTCGAGAGTATACACTTTATGTCAGTTGAACCATGCTCATGTTGGCAAAACTTCTAACATTTTGATTACACCATTTTAATTAAAGGTGTAATGCCTTAATCAACCTTAACTATGCTAGTTATAACTTTTAAATTAACTAACATATATATTTTCTTTATTTCTACCATATATTTTAGTCTTATTTTCTAAATCATGAAATTTTAAAGGGTTCAAATTGCAATGATGTAATTTGCAGAAATTAGAGGAAAATTGAAACATAATAATTAGTGTTTCCAATTTTCTAGCACTTATTCTTGTCCAAGCCTGTTTCCCATTACAAACAATTCATTTTTGTTAGGAGAAAAAATGATGGCTGAGTGAATGGACGGCATCAATCTAGTACAAATATTATTGGAAAACTTTTGAAAAGGTCAAATTTTTAGATTAAAATTGAAATTGAAAATTGTAAAGGTAATTAAGTTCTTTCACTATTTGAGTGTATTTCTTTAAAAAATAGTTTGTAGATTAATCTTTTAAAAAAATTCAATTATTTAGGCCCCGTTTGATAATCATTTGGTTTTTGAAAATTAAGCATGTTTTCTCCCAATTTCTCTACAATGGTTTTCATCTCCATTAAGGAAACATTTGAATTCTTAGCCAAATTCTAAAAACAAAAACAAGTTTTTGGAAACTACTTTTTTTAGTTTTCAAAACATGGCTTGATTTTTGAAAACATAGGTAAAAAGTAGATGACAAAACAAGTAAAACTATAGGTGGAAGTACTATTTATAGGCTTAATTTTCAAAAACCAAAAACTAAAAACTAAATGGTTATCAAACGGGACCTTATTTATTTCAAGAGTTGTTAGAATGATATCTTTTGTTACTGTTTTATATGATTCATATTTTTTTAATAAAAAAAACAATGAATGATTATATATGAACATTTTTTCTTTTCCTTTTTATCAAAACATAAAAGAAAAAACACACATCAAAATTCAAAAGAGCAAAATATCGTTTTTAATTTATTAAATCTGAAAACTATTTTTAAAACGATTTTACCATACGAGCTTTCTACATTTAAACAAAACAAGTGTTATTTAACTTTAAAAACAAATAACTGTTATTAAATATAGTGTCCATTTTCCAAACAAATCCTTTAACATCTTTTCAAAAAAGAAAAAGAAAAAGGAAAAAAATTTCATACATTTATTTTTTATTTTTGAAATTAGTGATGATTTTCTAGAATTGGGCTTTATGGGGTGAAGAAAAATTGGAAAAGTCCACATAGAGGCCCATGAGAGTAATTTGCATTTAGACATCCAACATTGTCAAAGCTCAGGCATAAGGTTCGTCCATAGGAAGACCCAAATTATGTAGAAATATCTTGACTTTATAATGTCTTTTTTTGGGATAAAGTTCATGACTTAAAAGTCAAATTGAAACTACAAGTTAGGGTTTGATTTAAGTGACAAATCACAATTTTCTTTTTAACCATTTGAAATAATTAATATTGAATTGGTAATTAACATTATTGATTCATGATTTAAATTTGTCACTTGAGATTATGAAGCCAAATTTGTATTTAGTATCTTAGTTTGCTTCTCCTTATCCTAAATTACAAATTTTCTTTGTAACACAAGTGGTAATTGTATAAGTATTTGGAGCACAAGTGGCAATTGTATAAGTATCATGTCAAGTAAATTTAACATATATAACATTAACTAACGAAAAAATTGAAATGGTTCAAACTATCGAGACTAAGTCTAAAAAAAAAACACTCACAGATCAAACACTAAAACACATGAATTAAATTATACAAAACACCTTTGAACTTTGGGAGATAAGTTTCAATTATGTTTTTAAACTTTGAAAATTTTTATTTTTACCTTTGAACTTTGAAATTTGTTCCAAAATATATATTTGGAGATTTTTTTTTCATTAAAATAAAATGGAAATTGATGCGACAACTAATGTGTAAAAATTAGAAGGCATACATGATAACATTTACGACATCCATCATGTAAATCAACGTAATAGTTGATGTATAAAAATTGATTAAATAAATTATTTTAATAATGTCTTGATATGAAATAAATGATAACAACAATTTTAATTTTCTATATATGATTGTAAATAATATCACGTATGTCTTCTAATTTTTACACATCAGCTACTCCGTCAATTTGTATTTTTTATTTTGATGGAAAAGATTTTTCTTTGGACCAATTTCAAAGTTCAAGGCTAAAAATGAAAATTTTTAAAGTCCAGGAACATAATTGAAACCTACCCCAAAGTTCTCAAAGTTCAGGAGTATTATGTATAATTTAACCAGACAGATATTTAGGAGAAAAAAAAGGGTAAAATACACTTCTGGTCCCTGGAATTTGAACTTAGTTTCTATTTAGTCCCAAAATTTTCAAAATTAACACTTTTGGCCCTTAAAATTTGAATTTAATTTCTATTTGATTCTTGAGATTTTAAAAGTGACAAGTTAAGTCCTTAAGTTTTGAATTTGATTTCTAATTGGTCATTAAAGTTTGAAATTGATTTTTAATTAGTCTCTGAAGTTTGAAATTAGTTTTGAATTGGATCCCTGAGTATAAAAAATTTTCAACTCATTTAAAAAATACACACCATCAAAGTCTAGTTAGCATATGTTAACTACTACATTATCATTCTATTGGGTCAATTAACGTCAATCTTACTATGGACCATTTAGAAATCAATTTCAAACTTCATAGACCAATTAGAAATCAAAGTCAAATTTTAGGAACCCAACATGTCACTTTTAAAATTTCAAAGACCAAATTTGAACATAGTTTTGAAAATTCATGGATCAAATAGAAATTAAGTTCAAATCTGAAAGACCAAAAATATACTTTAACTAAAAAAAATCAAAAGAAGAGAGAGAAAGAGAGGGAAGAGTTGTGTGGTTGGTTGGGAATTTGGTGTAGAGTTGAATATGTGGTGAACCGACGTGTCCAACTTTGGCGGTTTGAAAAAGAGAACTTTGGTTTGGTTTGGTTTGGTTTGTTGATGGTCGCGCGTGCCTACAGCAACACACCAAAATGGGTTGACCCTCCACTTGCCCTAAGGCCTGCCTTCTTTACAACCATTCCACTCAAAGCCTACATTCTCTCTATTTTATCTCATTTAAAATATACTTTTAGTCCCTAAAATTTATTCTCATCTCTAATTTTATCTTCAAAAATTTAAACGAGATTCGGATTTTAGTTGTAGTTAAAATCGGAAGAATGATATGATCCAATTAACAATTTAGTCTTTTTAAGTTAAGTATGTAACAATTTGGGCCTTATTGTGAAAAGTCTCATCAAGGTAAAATAGCAATTTTATTATGTAACGATTTGGTTATTGTAGTTTATAAATACATTTAGTCCTTAAATAATTTATCGATATATATACGTAAAAAAAACCTCACATAAAATCTTAACAAGATTGTACTTAGTAATGATTAATCGTTACAAATGTTAAACTACCAAGACTTAATTTTCACCTATTAAAGTTTAGGAATTAAATTGCTATAAATTTTAAAGTACATGGACTAAATTGTTACATATTAAAGTTCAAGGACTAAATCATTACTTTAATTAAAGCATAGGGACCAAAATTGTTTTTAACCCTTTCTTATATTACGAGGTTAACAATATTCTCATATAATTGACCGTTCTTGACATTTGGGTGTGTGAGAAACTACCATAGTTGTTATGGAAAAAAAAAACATAGTGTGAACAAAAAGAGAGTATGATACTCCCATAATACTAGAAATTTTCCCGTGTTGTTATAGAGTGTTTGGGCTCAGAGGTCAAATAAAAAGGAAAAGATGTTTGAAAGGATAAAACAAAATTTGTTATGAGATTTTCTTAGAGAATCCTAAGATTATAGATGACAGAAAATAAGAAAAACAAGTCATATCACTTTTTCGTTAAAGGCTTTAACACACTTTCTTGATCTCGAAGGGTTAAATGGTTTGTTTAGAATGATTTTTTAAGTGCTTAAACACATTTTTTTGCACTTAAAAATACTTTTTAAAACACTTATAAAGTCATTTTCAAACAAGCCCAATGGCCAAAACAAATGCTAAATAAAAATCTAACGAACAACCTTTCTAGTCTAAAGCTTGGAAAAAGATCTCATGAGAAAATCCATTCTTTATACGTTCCTATCAATCTCAAATTTTCTTTCAATAGGCATTGGACGAGCAAGAAGAAAGGTCATTTTCTCAACTCTATCAACCTATTGACACACTTAAACAACAAGTAAAAATAGAGTATAGCATAATGGAAATAATAGCTACATTGACCCAATCTACTCATCAAAAAGTTGATATCAATGTTTAGGGAAAAGGACTAACACCATCATTAATGCATGCCAAATTGAAAAAAAGACACTTTGTTGAAAGGCATGTTGATGGGTGAATGCAATTTTCTGTGCATACATTAATTGCAACGCACAATCAATCACTTTGTTGAACCACAAAAGGGGAGACCCAAAAAGCCAAAACATACATATCTTTGAAGTTTGAAGATAAAATGATATTGCCTTTTTTACTCTTTTTGGACATCTTGAAACATATCTACTTTAGCATAATTATGAAAAATCATCAATAAAGAAACATTCCACTCATTGATTATTATACTTATGTCGATGTTTGTGAGAGTGCTAATATGGTCCTTGTTGTGATGAGGAAGATTCAAAATATGTATGTAAGAACAACATTTTCGTTAATACAATGTCTTTTCATTAACTACAGTTTCATGCTAGTTTTAAGTTTAAAATGGACAAATATCGTGACATAGTGCAACAAGAAGTCCGATAATATAGTGAAGAGTGAGTTGATAGGAGTTACTTTATTCACCTCGAGAGAGGGTGGTATTGTGACATCACATAAAAGTCTAATCAAGCATCATTCCAAATACATCTATAATTATTTTATATACATATATGATGATCACACATGTTGTTATAAATGTGTATAGTAAGTAAAAGGCCATCAACAATACTCATTGTCATTGTTGAAGTTGATAGAAGAAGGAAACCCCTCTTGCAAGCATGAGACGGGTGGAATGATAAGTGTTTGAAGATCTCCATAAGCATTCCAACAAAAAGGGTCCAACACAATATCTCCCTGAGCGGGAAGTAGCTCGATCTCCGACAGCGTTAGATTGGTACACGGGACGGAGTCGCTGCAGGCGAAGTGCATAGGTGGGCTCCGAATGTCGTATGTTCCTTTGATGTTTGTGTATTGAATGTCTGATATTGATACAGCTGAGGTTTGGTTCGTGCAATCTTTGGTTAGGCAGTAGTATTGATCTATAATGATAGGATTCCTAACATTGTCCATGTGAATGTTGCTAAATATTAGTCCTCTTACTTCTCCATAGCCACCTTGCCATGTCTTGATCCGAACCCCATTGTCTGAGACTTTGATCACCGAGTCCCTGACCGTTATGTTCGTAACGCAGGCTCTCGAGTTGCGAACACCGAGACTTCCGATGCTGGATCAAAAGAGAAAGGGAAAAGTTTAAGCAATATCATCATGGAACTTGGTAGGTATGTTTTCTTTTTTTTTTTTTAAAGGAGAGACGGAAATTTAAATTTTTGCTACGGAAAAGATTATTTGATATCTTAACTAATTGTGCTATACTCTGGTTGGGTAGTAGATATGTTTAAAAATTACTAATAAATACAATACCTGATTCCATGACTTGGTCCACATGTGATGTTTCTGATATCTACATCATATGAACCTGACCCAATTGATACACAATCATCCCCTACATAAAGATATAAATAATCAGAATGTATAATTCATTCCCTAAACAATGTGATTAGGCTTTCTTTGCTTTCAACCTACTAACCATTGTAAATGACTGAATTATATATCTCGACGCCATTTGTGTTCTCGATATGGATTCCGTCTGTATTGGGACTAAGACCGGGAGATTTTATGTGAATCGAGTCGATATGAACATTCTTGCAACCGTCGAATCTGAAGTGGAACTGAGGACTGTTTGTGATTTTAAGTCCTTGGACAGTCAAATTGGAGCTCATGAAGAACCTTATAGCCTAAAATCATTAGAATGTGATATGTCTCAGTTTCTTCATATATATCTTACATAAAAGTATCATATGATCAGCAAATTTTTTTTTGACGTTTATGAACTTACAATTGGACTATCGCATGGTCCCGGTAACGTAGTTCCATTTATTCCCTAATGTTCAAAAATATCTTGTGTTAGAATTAACTTGTAGTAGAGATGGAAATTGCAGGCATTTACATAAACATGGAAGAAATTAAATTGAGTACCTTGTGTGGTTTGCAAGGAAGATCCCACCACTTTTGTCCTCTCCCATCAATCACACCTCCTCCTTCTAAGGACATTCCATCAATTCTATAAAAGACCAGCCACTGCCGGCGACTAGCATTCTTCGGCCAGGCGTCGGGACCGTCCGGTGGCATCAACGCTCCATCGACCCGTAACATGAGATGACCATAGCAAGGGCCAGTGAAAATTGCTGATTGAATCATGAATGAGAAACTATACGGAACAAGCATGACTGCAGAGTTGTCGCTTTGGCACGCCGTGTCCCATGCCATCTTGAATGCCTCCGTGTCGTCTGCAACGCCGTCGCCGATGGCACCGAAAGCTCTCACGTCGAAAACATTCGTTTCACCAACGTAATCTCCGTCGTCTGGTGAATCAGAAGGTGAAGGAGAAGGAGAAGGTGGGTGTGAAATGTAGCTATGTTTATGGTGGTGAGAGTGTTTTTGCTTGGTGTGATGGTGCCATCTAGCTTGAGAAGAAGAAGAAGAAAGAAGGCAACAAATAAAAGAGAACCAAAATGCAATTGACAACACAAAACTAGACATGTTTTTGAGAGCTCCAAATAAGATCTCAAATAAACTCAAATTTAAGGAAGAGGGTGTGGAGTTCCCAAACTTTTCTCTAACTTAGTTGGATTCCTCCTGAAACAAAGAGCCTATATATTTTGACATGGAATGAACACACAAAACAAGAAGGGCTGAATCTTTGTTTATATAATGAGAAAAAAAAACTAACTTTAAGTGAAAGTGGAAGGTGAATCAAAGCTTGATCTGCAAAATTATTACTTTTGGATTGATTATTTTAGCAGTGGAACCGACCAAATTCATGTAGGCATTGACCTTTAATAGAGAAAATGGAGATTGCAATTGAGTGTCTGAGAAAAAGCTAAGAAAAGAAGAAAAAGGCTGAATGGTATAAGTAGAAAATTATCCCACTGGGATTGGAGATAAGCCTCCCATGTTCTTCCCATAACCATGGCTCAGTTTGGTCCCAAATCTAGTTTCAGTAATCTGACAAAATTTGTATATTTTAAAAATAGGGCAGAAAGTAAAAAGAACAAAAGCTCTAAAGTTTCAATTAATTTTATCCCTCACTTTAATTTGTAAAGTAAAAAACTTTATGGGCCTGCCTATTTATGAGGTCATTAGTGTTCAAAAAAGCCAAAATCATTGTCAATTATAAGATGATTATGTAACATGTTTCACAACTTTTAAGATAAATTTGGAAAAAGATCAAGACACTTAATAATACATTGTAGTGCTTGCATTGAGTGTGTTTGTACTGTTGGGAAACTAAAGATTTTGCATTATGTTTTCTTACCCAAATGGAATGGAAAATTATCAATTTTTTGACAAGAGATGAATCAAACTGAGCACTACGAAAGAAATAGCAGAAACACAAATCTACATTGGAAAAAAAAAAACCATAGGGTAGAAAAGAAACTTCAATATATACATCAGCTATGAAAAACCCTAATCAAACCATTCTAGCCCAATCCGGCCTCCACTACTAATACAAATCCTAATTTTTCTCTCCAAAAACAATATAGCATACTAGCCGTGATGCAGTAGGAATAGTGATTAATTAGATATCTTGATCAATTCCTTGATTAATTAGAATTAGGATTAATTTGTTTGGTTAATTACAATTAGGAGATTAGTTTGTTTTCCAACTCTCTATAAATAGAGAATTGTCCTCTTGTATTCAATAAATTTTGATTCATAATAAAGATTTGATTGATTCTTGGAGAGAATTCTCCGCCCAGTCCCTCCCCTACTAACACAAAGCGTAATTTTTCTCACTTTAAAAAGTTGCAAGATGGGTTTTTTCGAGTTGCGCTAGAAATTCAAGCCACACATTTATAACCATTTATAACAATTAGAATGCTTAAAGGCCACAAATATGGGGATCGAGGGTATAGAGAAAATGAGCATAATAATATTTTAACCAACCAAAAAAGAGAAAGAGGAGATGCCTAGAGGGTTGGGCATCAAATTAAAGTGTTTTTCAGTCAAAGCTGCTACTTAAAATGCTGATTGTTTCTGCTCTTGGAGAGTTTCAAAAGCTGTTTAGCTAAAAAAAAAAGAACACTTTTTTTCTCTCAGCTTTAAGCTTAAAAAGTGAGAATTTAAGGTTATTAATTGGTGCAAACAGTTTTTTGATTCTTGTAAATTGCAGAATGTTTATAATGGACAACTACAAGTGGGAGTGACTGAAAACCTGTTTTAAAAGCAAAAGCAAAGAACCCATAAGAGAATTTTGGCAATTGTTTAATGAGGAAATTCATCTAAACAAGAACAACATTTTTTTTTTTTTTTTTTTTGTTTTCTCTTTCTCCTTTTGAGTTTGTGGAAACATAGTCTGTGAGAGTGATGGCAAAACGACATGACAAAGGGCAGTGGAGGTTTGGTGGTGGTGGCTTCTGCATCTCCAGGGGAACTTATTACTACCCATTTACTCTCTCATCTCAAAAAGAGAGAAAGATTCTAAATTATGTTAACACACTACCTCACATGGCTCTCTAACACAACAAAAAGCTATTTCAACTTTTATAAAGAGGCTCACAATTTTATTCATTTTGTCTCTCACTTTTATGTTGGATTTCAATTCTATTGGATAAAGTTGTAATTGTGATATTTTGATTAGGGGTGAGCGATTGAGATGACTTTTGAAAAACGTGCTTTTGAGTGAAAACACTTCTTCAACAAGTACTTTTGAAAAATCATCATGGGTTGGCCTAGTGGTCAAATAAGGGTCATAGAAAAAAGAAAGAGTTTAGAGGGAATGAATTCAAATCCATGGTGACCACCTACCTAAAATTTAATATCTTACGTGTTTCCCAACACCAAATGTAGTAGGGTCATGCAACTGTCTCATTAGTCGAGGTGCACACAAGTTGGCTAGAATACTCTCGAATATTAAAAAAAAGTACTTTTGAAAGAAGCACTAATTATGTGTTTCTCCTAAAATCAAGTTGTTTGAGAGTTTTTAGGATTTTTAAAACCACTATGATTGTGCTAATCCATATAATTTGAGAACTCTTGAAAAATATTTTTAATGAGCTAAAGCACTCTTTACTCTCCCAAAAAACGTCATATGAAACTTGCCCTTAGTTTAATTGAAGATTTATGTTGTTAAGAATATATTAGGGTGGGATTGGAAATGATGAGCTATAGTAGGCAAAAGGGGTTTAAACAAATTTTTAGGGTAAGTATAAAGTTGGAAAATAAAATACTTCAAATATAAAATGAAATGAGCTCAAAATTAGCTCATGGATCGAAATAAGATTTAAACCCATCTCATTATAAATTGTTTCAGCATGACTTTTATAACACAAATTCGTCAAATCTATTATACTAATCCACCTTTTGATGATAACTAGAATACTTTTTTAGTGCATTAATTAACACATTTGGCAAATAATACAAAAAGATAAAAGAGTGTTTAAAGAAGATTCCCAAAGTATAAAGAGTGAGATATTTTAAAGAATAAAAAAGTGGGTTTTGGTTTTGAGAAGGGAAAGGGGGAAAGTGTGTAATGTGCAAAGAGGAAGACAAATTTGGGGATAGGCAATGCCAAATTGCCAATAGTTTTAGTTGTTTTGTAGTATTGAGCAATGAGCATTATTATTCTTTTGCTTCCCATCACCCATCAAAAAAACTTGCCAATTTTGACTTAGGGATCAAATTTTACAAAACCCCTTTGTTTGTTTGTTTGTTTTTGCTTCTTTTTTTGAATTTTTGTTGGTGTGTAAAGGCAATATATATATATATATATATATATATATATATATATATATATATATATATATATATATATATTCCACGCCTTAGGCCACTAGTCATCCATTTTTCAAAGTGGTGGGCATATATTAAAATGAAGCCTAGAACCCTAATACCATCTCAAACCCACACGCCTCTTCCTACAACTTGGAATTTTGATTGTTTCCGTTTCCCCCAATTTTCTAACCTTTTATTTAGTTAAAAGTACCCGATGTTTATTTAGTCTCTATGCTTTTAAAAGTGATTAAAGTATTAGTCACATGTTATTGAAGTTTTGAAAGGCTTTCATTAGTCCTAACCATTGTTAGGATTGATGAAATACTAATGTGACCTGTACATTAAATAAATTTTAGTTGATCAATTGGTGTGATGTGAAAAATAATTGAACAATAATAATGGACATGTCACTCTTATGTTTTGTTGATGGTATTAACAAAAAAAGGCTAAATAGTAACACAATATTCTAAAGTTTAGGGACATTATTAAAAGTTTTGAAAACAGATACTATATTCAAGTTTTAGGGACTAGATTTATAATATTTTTCTAAATTGTTGAAACATGCAAAGATGTACTTAGAGACTAAAAGTGTATTACAAATATGGGTTGAATTTGAACCTTCAACTTATGCATAAAGAAGGATGCTCAAGTTAGTAAAAGTTTGTATCGTTTTTCAATTTTGTATACAAGCTTTTAAAAATGTCAATTTCAACTTATGCATAAAGAAGGATGCTCAAGTTAGTAAAAGTTTGTATCATTTTTCAATTTTGTATACAACTTTTAAAAATGTCAATTCCATCTTTTATGTGTTGATTTTTTTTTAATCAAGTTCTGACATAAAAATTTGAGCATATAATATCCATCTATTGATGTTACTAGGTTTTTCTTTTTCAATAACATATGGAGGTAAGGATTCAAGCCTGTGACCTTTAAATTGAAGGTACAATGTCTTAATTAGTTGGATTATTCTCAGATTGACTATTTAAAAAATTTGTAAATAGGTAGCTTTAGTTTTTAAAATATTTGTAAATATGCATATTTATAAATGTAACAAATATAATATTTTTAAAACATTCATTAATTTAATAATGACAACTAATATATTTTTATTTTATGTGATAATTGTTTATTTACCTGAATAACGATTGACGTAGATATTAGATAACCATAATCATATCATCAACATTTACTCATAAGTCAATTGATTAAGATATTATATCTACAACCAAAAGGTAAGGGGTTCAAAAAGTCATAAACTCATGTATTAATTAACTATAACAATAGTAATCATCAATTTACACGTGTTTTATGTTTATTATATTTAGAAGGCTAAATTATACCCAAAAAAATATCCCTAAACTTTGTCTTATTCTTTCAAAAGTTGTAATATTATCCTCGACTTTTCATAAATATTTCAAAACTACCTTTGGAGTAAAAATTCATTACAATGTTTTGTATGAAAAGTCGACCTAGTGGTTACTTAGAATGAAGTGGTGATGATTAGGATACTTGCTTGGATTAAGTTTGGAATAATGATGTTCCGCCAACATTCTAACAGATTTTCTGTTTCAAGAGTAGTTTTAAAACCTTTATGAAAGGTGAAGAGTAATACTGCATCTTTTAAAAGAATATGAGTATTTTTTAAATAAAGGACAAAATCGAGGGTTTTTTTTTTAATATATATAGTTTAGCCTCTTTAAAACTAATTTTCCTTTACTATTTTTGTGATATTTTAGTTTAATTATGTTAAATTTACACCTATCTTGAGGTTATGTCCTAGATAAAGTTGATATTTTGGGCCTAGATTGCGGCCCAGTTATTTAACAGGTTGATGGGCTTAAAGAGTCCGGTTTTCTTGGCCCAAAGTGGAATACTAAAGGGTCTATACATAAAGATCACCACTTAGGCCGAGTATAATTCCCATTCACCATATTGTACATTTTGTATAAAAGAGTCGAGGAAAACTATATAATATATTATCAATTTTAAGATTAGAAAATAATGTAAGATTAACGTATAATATTCTTGGAAATTATTGTCAATTGACTTCAGAATTTTAAACGTAAGGCCACCCTTCAATATTCATCACAATCATAACGTGTAAGTCCACGTCAAATCAAGAATTAGATTCCTTACTGTCAAAGATTTAATTTTTTCTAAGCAAAGTTAAAGTAAACATAGCTCGGCGGTAATTGATATGTACTACATTTCTTGAAGTCGGAGGTTTGAATTTTCATTCTTTCAAATTTGTTGTACTAAAAAAAAAAAATTCTAAGCAAAGAATTCAATTCCAACCTCAAAATTTTATATTCTCCATCTCAAAATTACTTTTTACAAGTAATTTTGGATTTGGTTGATGGTGCTTCTAAAATAATTACTTTTCCTAAAAGTTCTTCACTCATAAATACTTTAATATAAATGTTTGATGAAAAACTATTTTGATGTTTCGCCTTTCTCTTAAAAGTATATATATATATTAAAGTATTTCAACCAATTCACTCAACGCAACAACGTAATGCAATTCTTTTTTCTTATAGCACTTGAAAGCGATTTTAGTCAAATTACTTTTAGTTAGGAGAAGAAGATTCTGAATATTACTAAACAAAATTGATTGTTATACACTCTTCTTTTTCCTCCATTCTAAAGCTATTTTAGCCAATAGCACATTTTTTTTTTAATTATTCGAACTCTATAGTTTCTATACTCCAATTGATTATTATTCTTATTCCTTCAAATTTTCAATTTCATAACGTAAAAGGAGATGTGTGAATATATTTCATAAATAAGTTTTGTATGGTTGGAGAGAATCATTTTCCCAACACTCAACCACATGAGGAACTGTCACCAACCCAACCAAATAACTTTCTAACACGTGTTAGATTCTTATTTTTTTCCATTCACTATTTCACCAATTATTGCAATACTCCAATGTTCAATAATAAATTCATTCATATTATCCACTATTTATTAGTTTACCTTTTTCTTTTTAATTATAGAATGAAACGTGTTTAATCTATGAGAAGAATCACTAGTGTTGCTATTTCCATTTTAAAAATAAATAAGGTCCACCAAATAATTAAAGTAATATGAATCAATTATCATATGACTAAATGTTAATGGATATACACTATAGTATCAAATATAGTACTAGACTCTTTACTTTGATTTATTATTATTACTATTTTTACATCTCGTTCCTATATTTTATTTAATGAAAAATATATTGAGACTATCCATTTATGATAATGAAGTTTAAGTACTTGCAACTTTGATGCTTGTTTAGGTGGTTTCTTGTTTTTTCTTTTGTTTTGATCTACTTGGGATGTGAGTTTTAGGTTTTTTTTTTTTTTTTATTTCTCTTTTTATTATTTGTGTTTCTATGCCTTTTTATATGGTTGACTATTTTATAATTGCAGTAGGGAGGAGTGCTTGCTACCACCGTTAAATTTTTGATAAGTAAAAAAGAAAAATACAGAAAGAAAGAGAAGAAAAGGAAAATTTACAAATTTTTAATGATGGATCAAAGTTAAGAGAAATTTTTTGTTCTTTCTAATTGTGCTTTTTATTTCAAGATAAAAAATCCTTATCTTTTGCAACATATATAACATTTTTTGAAAATATATATGTATGAGTATTTATTGTATCAAAGTAAACTTAGCTCAATGGTAATTGACATGTACCATCAAACAAGATATTAGAAGTTCGAATTTTTCACTCTTAAATATTGTTGAACTAAAAAAAATTAAGTATAATCTATAAAAAATGACACTTGCATTAACAAAGTTAGATAGAGCTTAATAACAATAACCTTCTCAAACATTCGAATTCTTATCTCCTTGATTATGGTACTACATTAGAAATAAATAAATAGTCTTAATATAATAAAAGA
Organism: Trichosanthes truncata; assembly: GCA_033996785.1. Lineage (NCBI taxonomy): Eukaryota > Viridiplantae > Streptophyta > Magnoliopsida > Cucurbitales > Cucurbitaceae > Trichosanthes > Trichosanthes truncata. Next base: position 51,544,256 of record MU867259.1, read on the forward strand.
TTTTAAAATTGTCATATGATATAAATATATATATTTTTTAAAATAAAGTCTCAAAGTTTGATGTGGACAGAAATGCAGTTCAAGGTGCCACGTATTCGATGGAAATACACACGTCTCTGGTTTCCTCCACGCTTGTCTCGAAAAGATCTCTCTCACAATCTCACACACAACAACCTTTAAATTTGTTCTTATTTCAACAAATATCTTTTTCTTTTTCCTTTTTCTTTTTTCTTTCTCTTTCACTCCAAAAAGTGAAAAAAAGAAAACAAACCTTTGAAATTTCCTTTTTGTTTTCTTTTCTTCTGGAATCTTTCTTCCGTCTCTCAAAATGGTAGTGTTCATTAAATAAATATCGCGACAAATAACTAGATAGACTCATAAATATATTTCCATTCATTTACCTCATTAAAGTTGAATATATGTTTTAGTCATTAATGATCAGGTATGTTTTCGATTTAATTTCTATTAGAAGAGTTTCATTTTAGTCTATAGTGTATTAATATTTTTTTTTATCTAGTCTTGTATTGTTGATAAATGTTAAAATAAGTTGATAATAAACTTTCTTGACATAATACTAATTGAATTTGTAGAAATTTAGAAGAGGAAAAAAGTCATAAAAAGAAGAAAGCTCGAAAATTTTCCCAATTTCTTAAAAATTTGGAATAAAAATTAGAAAATTTCCTCTTTCAGATGACTTTTTCTTATTCTAAATTTCTACTGATCAATATGTATTATGTTATGTAAGTTTATTATCAGTCAATTTGAACATTAACCAATAGTGAGGGGTTGAATTGAAAAATGTTAAAACTTACCTAACTAAATTGAGGCTCTTAAACAACATAGACTAAAAATAAAAATAAAAACTCAAATATTAGGGACTACACTGCATATATTTAGTCCTATCATTAATGATAATAAGTAAATAGAAGTATAATCTATAATTTAGAGATGTGATCAAAGCTTTTTGAAATTGTCAATCTGAGTATAGTTGTGGATAAGACATCAATTTCTATGCTAAAGGTCAATGAATCAATCTCCGTTATGCAATTGTTGAACTCAGTAAAAAAAAAAATTTGGAATTGATGAACTAAACAAAATATACTCAAATTAGTTAGATTACGTAATCTTTTTAGCATTACAATTCAATCTGGGGTAGAGATTACTAATAATCCCTATTATAGGTAAAATTGGACCAGCAAGAACGGGTTGGCTAAAAGGTTGCAACGAAGGGCCAAACGAGGAAGAAAACCTAATACAAAGTCAAAACGGACCGAAACCAATAGAGGAACATCCCAAAATGAGAAGGAGAATAAACGGGCTTGGGCTTCAGCCCAAGCCCATGGTTGGCCCGGCCGAGGCCGACCAATTGGCAAGGCCCAATTTTGGGCCTTGCCTTGGTCCCTTGTGGACCATGTACCCTCAGTCTAGCCCAATTCGATTTTTCCTTTCTCCATTCGAAGACGAAAACCCACAAAAACCTTAGGAAGGAAGGTATTTAAGCTCTCTCTTGAGGGGAGAGCAAAGTAAGTTCATTCCAACATACAATACTCTCCTAGAACTCCTAAATTCTCTCAAAACCCTCTCTGACTTAAGCATCAGAGCCTATGTGGCCTACACCACACCGGTGTCTAGGTTTTTCTTGTCTTGCAGGCCGCGTTTTTTCCCCAAGAATACAAATTCACTGTCGTTGTCACGTGGAGGTTAAGTAAGATTTCTCATGTCCAAAATTTGGCAACAACAGTTGGCGTCGTCTTGTTAGAGTGTTGATATAATTAAGTTTACCATAACCTATCAGCTTAAGCTTTTGGGTTGATTGGTGAGTTAACACGTTTGTGGGGAACGACAAAGCTTGCTTGGAAAACCTTGTTTGAGTTCAATCTTCCAAAAAGATGAGTTAAATGTTGGAGAGAAAGCACTGGAACAAGAAAGAAGACGATTCCGATTAGGACCGTCGCTTGCAATGAACATGCCTCCTCGACCTCACACTGAGCTAAGGCTGACCAGAAGGATGCCAAGGCCGACCATATCGTTCAAGCTACATGGCAGCACGAACCAGAAGGATCGCATGAAGAAGCTGACTTGTGCTTGTTGGCAGAGGCCGACCAGCATCTGAAGGTCGAAGCTGACCAGAAAAAGGATGAGGCCGACCAGATCTTTCAAGCTAATGGCAGCGTGGGCCTGAAGGAACACAAGAAGAAGCAAAAATTCCTACTGGAAAATGGAGAAACCGACACTCTAGGAGACTGAATATCCTCACAAGGATGGACAACAATAACTAGAGAGAATTTGAGGCAGATCTCGAAATGTCAACAATGACTCCAAAACTTAATATGCTACTCCTAAGTCAGGCTCCATGCATTACTCCACACGCTCCTAATCTCTAATCCTAACTAGGGAGTGAGGGCTAATGTTATGGATGAAATTGTACCAACAAGAACAGACTGGCTAAAGTGTTGCAACGAAGGGCCAAACGAGGAAGGAAGCCTAATACAAGTCAAAATGGACTGAAACCAACAGAGGACCGGCCCAAAATGAGAGGGAGAAGAAAAGGGCTTGGGCTTCGGCCCAAGCTCGTGGTTGAACCGACCAAGGCCGACCAGATTCATGGCCCGTGTACCCTCGGTCCAGCCTAGTTCGATATTTCCTTTCCCCATTCGAAGACGGAAACCCCCGAAGAACCCTAGGAATGAGGGTATTTAAGCTCTCTCTTGAGGGGAGAGCAAAGTATGTTCATTCTAGCCTACAACACTCTCCTAAAACTCTTAAATTCTCTCAAAACCCTCTCTGACTTAAGCATCGGAGCCTGTGTGGCCTACATCACACCGATGTCAAGTTTTTCTTGTCTTGCAGGCCGCGTTCTTCTCCTAAGAATACAAATTTACCGTCGTTGTCACAGGAGGTCAGGTAAGATTTCTCTTGTTCAAAATTTTGCAACAACAATCCCCCTCATTAAAATATGTTTAGATTGATCCGGAACTAAATTTATAATGGGAGATGAGGCCAATTAAAAGATTAGAAATAAAAGTTAAAAAGAGTGGAATGTGTGATAAGAAAATTAGTTCAAAGTAGAGAGAGAATCCATTTTGATGTCATCAATTAGGATAAACATGACACAAAATCAATTTAGTTTTAATATAATGTTTTTTTTTTAATTATAAAAAGGCAAAATGTAACAAAGATATAGTACTTGATTTTATTAAGATAAAAAAAGAAAAAAGGGAAAGTAAATTATTCTTGAGTCATATTTGGATGTTGATTGTAATGTATTTAATGAGTCGGTTGCCGCATTAGACCACCGAAACCAAACCCCATCAGCTACTTGTCGTTTTGGAAGGAAACCCATTTTCCGAAAGGACCTTTTTGTTTTTTTTTTTAAAAAGAAAAACTCTTATTGCTTAACACCTAATTTATTTGATGAGCTTTAAGTTCCCTTTCCAAATGACCCTTTAGGTTCAACTTTTAATCTTGTTTTTATTCTCATTAGTACTTGATTGTAGATAAAATGCTTTACGAAAATTATAACCCAACAAAATTAGGCATATTTGATAAACATTTAATTTTTAAAAATTAAGCTTATAAATACTACTTCCATCTATAGATTTCAATATTTTTATCTACTTTTTACCTATGTTTTCATAAGCCAAGTCAAGTTTTGAAAACTAAAAAAAATAGTTTTCAAAAACTTGTTTTTTTTTTTAGAACTTGGCTAAGAATGCAAATGTTTTCTTCAGAATGATGAAACCCTTTGTAGAAAAATGATGAGAAACAAGCAAAATTCTCAAAAACTAAATGGTTATCAAACATGGCCTTAGTTATCATATTTAAAAATTTGACACAAAAATAATTTGTAAATATGATAATTTTTGTAAACTTTTTGTGCGTCTATTTACTAATTTTTATGTAATTCATTTTTTACTTTGTATGTTATTGATATACCATGTTTATAGTATATCCCTAGTAGATGTCTAATGTACATATATCACTGATGGATTGATAGATACAACCTAGTGATAAATACAACAATAGACACCTATCATCGATAGATGTGCGAGGTTGAGATATGTCGATGAGTTTTTGCTATATTAACCCAATGTTTTAGTAATATAACATTATTATTTATTGTTCCATTATTGATTTTGTATTTGGCTGGTAATATATATATATATATTGTATTGTTAATTTAGTGATTTTAGTTGAACAACTAATTGGTGTCATCATGTGCACGTAGTTGGGTAGTTGGAGGTGAGTGACAATATTGCTGGAAGTAGCAAGAGAGTAATTGAAAGTTATTTTGATACTTAATTCACTTTGAGCCTTGAGTTTATAAGAGTTTCAATATGGTATATCATTTTCTTCTTTTATATCTTTTATACATATAGAAGAGACGGAGAGTGGTAGGTAGTTAGCAAGTCATGTCAACTAATTGCCATTTGTTGTAGTTTGATATAGGTAGTTATATATATCAATCACAATTTCAATTCCGACGTATTAAGTGTCTTAAAGTGTGTGTTGTGAGTAGTTGTGGTATGATGTTGCAATTGTACATATAGGATATGTAGATTGATATTGCAACAAGGTAAGTAAAGAATATAACAACACATGATCATGCTTCCTCTTATTTTGAGTGTCAAGATAGCCTACCGTTGACTTCGACTAGGTGCTTTTCTTAGTCTCACGTAGTTAGGTTGTTGTGACCACCAAATTAGGTAGGTTTAGTAATTCACACTTGTTGGTTGCTCTAAATCCATTCCTTTGGTGGCTTCTTAATTGGTCTCGGGATATGATCCACTCAAGTCACGTGGCTTTTAGGTTCACCTTGTCTCAAGCACGGAGCCATAAATTTTCTTAAGGAGGAGCAAAACTTTACATGCTAACTTAATTATTACATATATTATCTTTCAATCCTAAAACTTAGGGGAGGCAAACTAGAGGAAAACTACCGTCTTAAGTACTTCATAAATACTTTTTAAATTACAAATTACGACACATTAAAAGGAGGCATTTTTCTTCTTTATTATACCCTAGCCTAGTCTGACTACTACTCATACCTATATAGCTTCTTGAGATCTTACCTACTAAGTAAGCTCCAAAATATCTTCAAATTGGCATATCCTTTGTGCAGCCTAATTGAACCATGTTGGCATGGTTTTAAATTATGTGGATTTTTTTTTAGAAGAATATGAATCATACACTTTTTAATATAGTTTGAAAATTGTCATTCAGTTTAAATCTTATCATGTCCATATGCATTTGCACCTAATTCATTTTAATTTCTTTTCGAGACATTTTATCCTTTCGACTAAAAATTTCATATTATATTGAAGATATAGTTAATTATGTTTAAATCTAATATCAAACTCGTATATGTAAAAATAATGATGGTTACCATCTTAATCTTAAAAAAATGATGGCTAGCATCTTACATAAAATGTAGCTGAAAAAAAAAACTCAATAAACATGTATAAAGACTAAAATAAAATACAGAAATTTATTGAAAAAAAAGGAAATTATAAAAATGATTATTATTATTTATATCAGACTCAACAGAATTAAAGACTCAGAACATCAACATTCACTGAACTCTCCAGCCAAAAATAGGATTTATTCTTATAGAAATTAAATTAATAGTAATTTCTTACAATTAAACTGCTCAATAATCAGACACAGTATTCAAAAAATTGGACCAAGGGACTGTACACTGTGGAGCCACTCATTTGGTGACACGTGGCCATGAAGCCCACAATTATATTCGCACCGCGTCTTAAGCCATCGAATCGTCGGCGAACTCTCAGTGGATTCCACCCGACTGCTTAAATAATTGCTTACGTAATCTAAATCCATATTAATTTTCTTTCTTTCTTTCTTTCTTTTTTAAATGAAAACCTCACTAATTTACTAATTTTTTGGAACATATTTTCATAAACATTAGTAGGAATATAATGAATAGAGGTTTATTATCAACCACTTATTTGAAAACCTTTTTTTTTTAATCTTTTTTACCCCAGTATATATTATCTCTCTAACTTATCTTTTTATCTCCAACATATCTCTTTCTTTCTTAAAAAAAAAAAAAAAAGAAGCCTTTTTCCACTATAGAATTGATCTCTAACTTATCTTCAATTTTAGTTAAATTATAAATTTAACCCATGAACTTTTAAGTATTTGCCTAATAAGTCTATAAATTTTTTTTAAAGAAAAAGTCTAATAAGTCTTTAAATTTTTAAATTTGTGTTTAATAGGTTCAACTTTAAAAAAAATGTCTAATAGCTCTCTAAATTTTCAATTTTATATCTAATAGCGGTTTGACATATACAATATTTTTTAAAATTCACGAATCTATTAGACACAAAATTGACAGTTTAGGATTCTATTAAACATAAATTTAAAAATTCATGAACTAAACTTATAATTTAACATCTCATCGACTTTTCTTTTTAATTTCTTTCTCCCTCACATTTTTCTATCTCTAACTTATCTTTTTTTTCTCTAACTTGTCAAATACTTTATAACAATCAACAACCCTAGGTCCCTATTTCTCAAGAAATAAAATATTAGTCACTCATTACCTTAATTTATGTAAAGATGATCCCTTCCACATATTTTCAAACTTCAACCCTCACTCCTAAGCAATTTAATCGCTTTAAAAAATACCCAACAAACTTTTTCTTCTTTTTTTTTTTTAAAAAAAAATGGCCTAATTTCCACGTCGGTGTGTATGAAAAAAAAAAAGAAAAGCAAAAAAGAAAACTTGCTAGAAAATTCTACAGCTACTAGCTCCATACGTCACTCCAACCCACAACCCGGTCCCCTAAATAAACAAAGACCCAAAAAGAAAGTCAACGCGATTCAAAGAAAGGGTATTTCAGTAATTTCGGCAAAAATGCCACGCGTCAACGAGAAAACGTTAACGTGTCTTCACAGGCAAGTCCCGATAACGGCGTTACGTGCTCCGTCTCCTTCCACGAATTTACTCTCACCCGCGGCGGCTCCACTATATATCCTTCTTCCTCGCCGACTTGTTCAAAAAAATTTCCTGATCAACGTTCTCAAATTTCCAGAACAAAGAAGAAGAAAAAAAAAACATCAGTCCGAATTCCAATTTCAATTCCAATTCCAACTTACCCTTCTGCTGATTATAACGATTTTGATCTCTCAGTTGAAGAACCTGATTCTTTGGTAAATGTAAAAATGGTGGCTGAAGCTGAGGTTGTTGTTTGTTCGAAGAGCCTCCCTGTTTTGGAGGTGCCGTATTTCGGTAAAGAGACTCATCTTGTTGATGAAATTAAGTCCATCGATGGTGGGATTCCGATTGATCCGACTCTCGATCGTGTTCGTGCTTCCGAATCGGTTTGTTCGAGCTCTCAATCGGTATGTTCTTCTTCTTCGTAAGGGTTTTTGTTCGTCTGTAATTCAGTCTTGGATTTAGGGAAAGAAACAGGGACTCGTTATGAATTTGTTTATGTAGCGATCTGTTTCTATTTGGGATGTGTTGGGGTTTAGTCTCCTGGATTTTGAGCTTTTCTTTTCAGTTCTGTATGTGTGTGATAGAGTGTTTATGATGTTTCTTTCTTCAGGATATGAAGAAAATTCCAAATACCGACGCTGATTTGGCGAACAGGGGGGAATTTCCGAGCCTCCGGTCCGGGAGCTTTGCTGATATTGGACCTAGGAGATGCATGGAAGATGAACATATAAGGATAGATGATCTGTGTTCACATTTAGGATCGCTCTTCAAGTTTCCCAAGCCAAGTGGTTTCTATGGGGTGAGTTGTTCAGTTCCTTTGTTTTGTGGGTTGCCTTGTTTGTGTAAATTGTGGATGTTGTTGTGATCTGGGTGGTGGTGTTTGATCAGGTTTTTGATGGACATGGAGGACCTGAAGCAGCAGCTTATATCAGAAAGAATGTTCTTAGACTCTTTTTTGAGGATGTTAGGTTTCCTCAAATGCCAGATGTTGATGAAGTCATGCCGGCGGAGATCGAAAATTTACTCCAAAAAGCATTTCTTCTGGCTGATCAAGCTCTGGCCGATGATTCTGGGGTCAGTAATTCGTCCGGGACAACTGCCCTGACTGCGCTTGTGCTTGGAAGGTATGTTTTTCCAACCCAATGTAATGATCCTTCATGCCTGATAGCAATATCTGTATATGTAGTCTGGTGTTACCGGTTCTCAATAAAATACCGATGTCCTGTTCCTCGTTGTCACTGTCTGTTTAGATCATCATCTCCAAGTCACCTTGTAGAGTGATACTGCATTGTTCATTTGATTAGGAGAATCCAAAAATAGGTGGTAGTTTTGTGGCTGACCATGGTTTTATCGGTTTTCGTTGACCTACCAATACGATTTTGCTGTCTTGTTCCTGTTTAGATAATCATCTCCGACCAACTTGTAGAGTGGCACTGCATTGTTCATATGATTAGGAGAATTCACAGATAGGAGGTAGTTTTGTGGCTGATTATGTTTTTTTCCCGTTTTTCTGTTCTTTAGGCTTTTAATGGTGGCTAATGTGGGAGATTGCCGGGCTGTTCTTAGTCGGAACGGAGAGGCGGTAGATATGTCTCAAGACCACCGTCCAATTTATTCTCCAGAGAAGCAACGAGTAGAAGAGTTGGGTGGCTTCGTTGATGGTGGCTATCTTAATGGCGTTTTATCGGTCTCCAGGGCCTTGGGGGATTGGGATATGAAGCTCCCGCATGGTTCTCCTTCACCTCTCATTGCAGAACCGGAGTGCAGGCAGGTGGTTCTAACAGAGGAGGATGAGTTCTTGATCATAGCCTGTGACGGGATTTGGGACGTGATGTCGAGCCAGCAAGCAGTTGATGCAGTTCGACGGGGACTTCAGCGGCATGACGACCCTGAGCGATGTGCTCGAGATCTCGCCCTGCAGGCTTTGCGATTAGATTCATTCGATAATCTCACTGTTGTTATTGTTTGCTTCTCTAGTTTCCATCACGACAACCCTCTACTGCCACAGCAGCGAAAACTGAGATACTGCAGTCTCTCTGCACAGGCCCTTTGTAGCTTGCAGAGATGGTTGGATAAGAGTGGATGCCAATGAGTGTAACTACTTCCTGTAAAAACTCTCATTTGTAACAAACCGATTGAAGAGTTCAGCACTGCAATCCCATTTATTGTGATGTAAATAATTTTCTGATATAAACTCTTCAGATTGCAGATTATGAACATATATAACGCAATAAATCAGCTGGACTCAGCATATTTTTGTGAAGTACATTAAAATTTTTAGTAAAACAGATGATTGTATTCGAGTATTCTATTCAAGATTCTACATTTGTCAACTATAGTACTTGGTTAAAAAAATAGTAATGTATGATGATACCATATGACAAACAACTCAGTCTTCAAGCCGTTTGGTATTTCTTAGCAAATGTGGCGAAGCTTTCAAGACCCCGTTGAAGTAATCTCTCAAGCAAAGGTTTCAATGCCTGTATTTGCAAACATCATACAACTTACTAAAAACGCATCACAACTGTATGAGAATCTCGGATTATGCTGATTGATTACAATTTACAAGTTAATAATGGGATAGAAACCAGGCTAAGGGCTGGAATACTTACAGATGCCACTGGAGACAAGAGCGGAGGAACTTCATATGAGACTGTCAGCTGAAAACGACCAAAGAAATTCAGAAATGTTCTAAAACTAGAATAAGATTATAGCAACGGAATAATAATGAGAATGTATCCATATATATTTCAATTTTCTTAATCACCTCTAAATTCATATATGTTTCAATTTTCTGATCATAATTTTCCTCTTACGAGTTTTAATGAACTTTTACGTCAATACTAGCGAAGGATTGAACGTGGCATGTTTAGAAAAAAGTACAAAACACAAACAATACTCTTTTTAACTTGTGGACAGATATTACCCCCAACACATCAGCTTTTCTTTTGGTTTTTATGGAAAAGTTAGACTGCAACAATAAATTTTTTCTAATTTTTTCGAAGTGCATGAGTTTATAATGCGGCGGATTAAAATGTAAAGATATCTCCTGTAGTTTACTCAAAAAAGAATTAAACACGTTAATATGGGATGTTATAGGCTTACTTCTACAAGGCAAGATGAGGGGCCTTTTGGATAAAACCGTACAACACCTCTGCAACAAGATTAAAAACCATCAAGATTCGAACTCAAGAAAGAAAAAAAAATTATGAAGATTCTGTTATGAATTAAATATACAAAGGCCCAGAAGTATAAAACGACTACCAGATCGTATAGAAATAGAAAAAAGTCAATGAAACGATTGACAGGATATTTAAGAATGCTTTTGAAATAAACTTGGGGAGGTACCTGTTTGGAAGACCCTCGAGAGACCGCCAATGGATTTTCTGATTGAGGGTCGGCTGCAATATCATCAGATAACAGTTTAAGAACAGAAAGAATTTGAAGAGCATTTCTAAAATATCATGGGACAAAGAATAATTTGAAATGATGGGTGCTAAATGGAAGGATCAGGGAAGAGAATTGCTTGCCTGCAAGTTTCGAGCAAGCCAAGAGTATTCAATATCTTGTCCAAAAGCATTATATTTTAATGACCACCTTGATAAAGTAGGATTATCTTCCAATACCTATAAAGAGTATCAAACAAGTCGTCAAATAGTACAATCTTTTCTGATAACTACAAAATGCTTAACTTGACCAGAATTCAGCTATTGGCAGTAAATTAACATGATATTGCGATGAAATTTGCAGCTCGAATTCACATATTATATTTCTTCTCCATTGTAAAGTTGATAAACCTATTTCTAAGAAGCACGAATGCTTTAGTTTGGGTAATGTGTCTACATTGGACACATGTTGGACACTCTGACACTTGTTGGCCATGAATCGTATACTTGTTAGCACAATAAACATGTGTCAGACACTAATTGTACAATATGAATATGGATTCAACATTTATTAGGCAAGTATTGAACACTTGTTAAACATAGATATAAATAGTAATATACACCAAAAGTAATAAATTTTGAGAGCGAAATAGATCAAACTCATTTTTTAATAAATTTTGAGAGCGAAATAGATCAAACTCATTTTTTAAGCATATAAATCCATATTGTATACAAATAATGTGTGTGAGCGAAATAGATCAAACTCATTTTTTAAGCATATAAATCCATATTGTATACAAATTTAATAAATTTTGAGAGTGAAATAGATCAAACTCATTTTTTAAGCATATAATCCATATTGTATACAAATAATGTGTGTGTGTGTGTGTGTGTGTGTGATCAAACTCATTTTTTAAGCATATAATCCATATTGTATACAAATAATGTGTGTGTGTGTGTGTGTGTGTCCTTGTTGTGTCTAAAATTTTTAAAAAATGATGTATCACGGTATTCATGTCATGTCGTATTTGTGTCTCATATCTATATTTGTGCTTCCTAGGCCTACACAATGGGTTTATTTAGGATACAAATGCACACATGAGAGGATTACAAGTGATTAACTTTAAGCTAAGAACTTTCTTTCATTTGATCTCAATGAAAGTAAGGCTTAAAAAAAACAACAAATGTCAACCAAAGTGACATATCCACTTCACCAAAAATGCTCGACATAATTAATTCTTCGCTCATCGCCTCCATGGCAGGCACAGTATGCTCTCATTGATACATTATATTGCAGGATCGTTATAGAACCCTACTGAAAAATACCAACTACAATTGATTGAGGAAGAAAATTACTAAGTTACTAGACTTTCCAGAGGTTGATTTTTTAGAACTCAAGGGCATAGTTGTACAATCTATAGAACATATCCTCTTCAAGTTAGGTCGTTCCAGAGGTCTGATTTTCTCCCAAAATATCAGCTATTTCAAGCCCATTTTCCTCATCTTTCTTTCTTCTATCACGTCTCTCATAAACATAGACCTGCCCCCCACTTGCATTCACTCACATAAGAGACTTGCGTAACAAACCTGCTCCTAAGGCTCACAAACTTTTCTCCTAATATAAGCAAAACAAATTGGAGGTTACCCTCCCTCACCATATTTCAATAATGGTTCAAGTAAACATGGAGGATGTTTTCAAGTCAAGCATTAATTAAGTGTATCAGCTAGCAACCTACTTGAGAGTGTGTAATAGAGCTCACCTTCACAGATGAAATGAAGGGCATCCATTTGGGGATGGCTTCACGATCTGAGTAGCATTTATAAGCAACCGAGGCAGGTATGTCAACTTCCATCTTGGCCCTGCATTCATCACATTTCCTGGTTATACCAACAAACCTATAACATTCTAAGAAACTCAGAATCCATCCTCCTGGAAGAACTGCACCGCAATCAACATCAAATTAGTAAAACAACACGCCACAGCCAAAACCAATCCAGCGAAGAATTAGGAACTTTTTGAAGGGAAACCGAAACCGAAATCCAAACTAGCCATTGCAAATAGAGAATCAATAAACGGAAACGAAACAGAGAATCGAGAAAGAAATGTTGTATTTACGTGCAATTCTGCCATTCCATCACAGGGGAGACGAATTTAACTCGAGGGCAAATGGGGTTTCTGCTGCGCTTCGAAGAACCACGTGGGATTCTGAAGACGAGCTCGGGAAGAGACAGTGACCTCGAATTGATCCGTCTGCGAGTGGGAATCGCCATGAATAGGACGCCATTTCTCCCTCTGATCGATCGACGACTGAGATTCAGAGAGTTTGGATTCGAATTACAGGTGAGTGCTGCAATTGACATAGTGGGATTTGAAATTAGTGACGAAGAAGACGGGAAAGGGACATTAAAGGGAGTGGTGAGCAGAGATTTGACGACACCAAATGCAAGAAGAAGAACAGCCTCTGAAAATCTTCTCTCTTTCCAGAGCCACAATAATATCAGGCCGTCAGAGATGCAGACGAACGAAGACCGGAAGTGATTGGTGAAATGGTGAAATGGTGAAACTAAAAAAAAAGAAATGGTGAAACTTAAAAAAAAATAATAATAAAAAATAAAATACTATTTTGGTCTCTGTAATTTAAACTTTATTTTATTTTAGTTCTTATACTTTCAAATATCTAATTTTAGTCCATGTACTTTCAATAAAACTTAAAATTAATCTCTATGACAAATTTGAAGTTAATTTTTATCAAAATTGGTTAAATAATAATAATAATTTTAATACAAGAAAAGACACCATGTGAAGATACTTTCAAAATTTTTAGAGGAAAAGCTAATAGATACTAACTTTTTTTAAGAAAAATTAACCATAAACTAATAGTAGGGACCAATTTTAAGCTTTATTGAAAGTATAGAGACTAAAATTGGACATTTGAAAGTACAGAGACCAAAATGGAATAAAACTCAAAGTATAGATACCAAAATGGTATTTTAACAAAAAAAATATGACTTTCTACTTACAATAACCATAATTAGTTTTTGAAACTAATAACCATAATGTGTGATATGGTTAAAAATCACTTTTGTTACCTAAACTTTCAAAAAAAGTACTAATTTAGTCTTTAAGCTTTGATTTGTAACGATCTAGTCATTGTATTTTTTAATTTTGTGACAATTTAGTCAATAAACCTTGATATGTAACAAATTAGTCATTCTACTTTCAAATTTATAATGATTTAGTCATGAAAATTATGTTTAAGATATAATCAATAAACTAATTAAGAACCCAATATATTTATAAGCTACAAAGTCTAAATCGATAAATAATAAAAATCGACATTTAATTTTGATGAAATTTTTTACGATAGAGACTAAATCGTTACAAATTTGAAAATACATAGACTAATTTATTACATACTAAAGTTCAGTGACTAAATTGTTACAAAATTGAAAGTGCGTGGACACTAAATCGTTACAAATCAAAATTTAGGGACTAAATTGTTACCTCCGTAAAAGTTTAGGGACCAAAAGCGAGTTTTAACCTTTGTTATAATTATTTCCTAATTTGATTGAAATAATTTAGTTGAGAACTTGAGATATATTTGTTATTTGTTAATTTTAGGAGAAAACTTTAATTTTTACCTTTAAACTTGTCAATTTGTATCAATTTTTATTCTAAATTTTCAATTTCATCAAATTGCATCTCAAATTTAGATAAGTTTTACAATCTTAACCTTAAACTTGAGAAACTATATTTACCCTATGATAAAATAAATACTAAAATAATTATTGGAAGGTCACTTTTAATAAATCACTTTTAAACAAAATATTTTCACTAAAATCACTATTTCTAGAATATTCTCCAAAGAAAACTAACTATTGTGACATAAAATATAAATATTCCTAATATAATTTAAGTATATATAAATATATATTTGAAATCTTATGTTGATTAAAAATTAGATGTGTTTGTTGATTGCGTTGGGTTGGACTTAAGATATCTTTTAGATCCGGTGGCCGATCTAGAAACTTTATGTTGAAGGCTTTAAATTCTTATGAAGATTATTTTGAACATATTGATATTAGTTTGGTTAAAATATCATTTCGGTCTCTGCATTTTGAATCTCATTCCACTTTAGTTTATATACGTTTATATATCCAAATTTAATCCTTGTACTTTCAATAAATCATAAAATTAGTCTTTTATTGTTAGTTTGAAGTTAATTTTTATCGAGTTTGGTAAAATAATAATTTCAAGAAAAAGATGCAATGACAATATGTTCCTAAAATTTATAGAGGGAAAAAGCTAATAATAGAGATTTTTTTTTTCTCTCAAAAAATTTGAAAATAAACTACAATAGAGACTAATTTTATAATTTATTGAAAGTATAGGAACAAATAGAACAAGTTCCAAAATACATGGACCAAAATCGTATTTTAATCTATTAGTATATATATTTTGATATTAGGTTAAATTACAAATTTAGTCTCTATAGTTTAGAGAAAGTTAGAATTTTGTCTTTATGGTTTGATAAAACCTTATGTAAATAGTCCCTACTGTTAGAAGTTACTAATGGACTAAATATGTGGCCATTAAAAGCCATTATTGAATTGAATACGTGGTAGGATAATTTCTACATATTCAATCCGTTAAAGGTTTTTTAATGGGAGAGACTAGTTATGAAGTTTTATCAAAACATAAGGACGAAATACTAACTTTTAAAACCATATAGACTAAATTCTAACTTTTTTTCAAAACTACAGAGACCAAATTTATAATTTAATCTTGATATTGGGTTTATTCAATAAGAAGATGACTAATTTTTTTATATAAGCATATAAGAGACTGAAACTTGAAATAATATCTCATAAAAAAAGATTGAAACTTGAAAATAATAAGTAAAGAGTTTTTTTTTCCTTATAGAAGAATTCTAATTTCTTTTTATGTAATTAGTTTTTAAATTTAAGATTAGCTTAAAACAGGTATGATTTTTTTTTTATTTATTTATTTCATATTTGTAAATATATTATAAATATATTTAAATTATATACCACAAATATGATTTATAAGCTTTTTTCAAAGAGAATTTTAATTGTGTACCTAAAAAACTGAGTTTTTATGTTGAAAATTTGAAATATATATAATAATAATAATAACGAAAATTTGCTCTAACTATACTAAAAAAAATCACTTTATATAAATGACCTGCTTTTTGAAAAGAATTCTTTTTGACCTTTTAGAATAGTAAAATTTCATCTTTATCCCTAAGTTAGAATAAATATCAAATGTCCAAAATTCATCTCTCCTCTCTCATTTTTATCTTCTTCTTCTCTCTTATATGTGTTCTTTTTCTTCTCCCTTTCCTTTCTCATCCCACCATAGTTCGAGCACCGATGACCCATCTTCAACGCTCTCGTCATTGTTCATCTATAATCAGTTATGACTATTTTTAGTAGAAAGTTTGAACAAGCTACCTTCTAGCACGTTAGATCTCAAAAAGTTACACATAATTTAAAAAAAATCATCCAATTTGGTTAACTGAGCACAAAATTATGGTCTCTTAAAACGTATACTTGGATCCTTTCGATTTTTGGGGACATTAGTGCATTTAAAAAGAGTGTTTATTTAGCTCAAGATCCTTTAAAATGTTCAATTTATAAGCATGGTTGTAAAGAACGCGTTTAAACGTATAAAAAAGAGTGTTTATTTAGCTCAAATGAATTTATGCATCGAGGAAGATATGACCAAAATACAAATGCACACCATAGTTGCACCCACACGTGCGATTTTAGTGTGCAAACTTAGTACACAATTATAGTGCACACATTATGATTAAAAGTTAAGATCCTCTAAAATGTGACTACGATTATATTGTTAAGACCTAACTTATAATTTAACCATAAATTTATTATAACATGAATCATATTTTCTATCTTTTAATATTTTGAGGATTTAGATACTGATCATAGTAATTGATTATTTTAAAATTATTTAACCATTTATTTTATTTAACTTAAAATATAATTTAGTTGTTAAAAGTATATTTTAATTCTAAGAAGGGAAAATTGATGAATTATTATAAGTTTTTTTCTTAACTCTTAATATTTATTTAATAATAAAAAATATTTTCGCCCTGCATTTTGTTAATTCTGTTTGAAAACGTTGTTCACACATATGCAAATTTATAATTGCATCGATTAAACTTGTGAACTTCTATAAGCAAATTAATTTAGATCCTTTATTTTAAATGCATGGATGATTTTCAAATGGAGGCCGATTTGAATTTTTTAAGAAGTTTACACACGTATGAGAATTGATGCATGGACGATTTTCAAATTGAAGGTCTAAATTGATTCATTTATGAAAGTTCGGGAGTCTAATTGATATTATTATAAGTTTGCACATGTGTGAACTAATGCTTTTCAAAAGGAACCTAAAGGAGGGTATAATTAAATTGATACACTTATGACATTTCAAGGTTTAAATTAATCATACAATTATTTATTTAGGGTTTTAATTGATACAACCTCTAAAGTTTAGGAGTATAAATTGATTTTTGCCCTTTTTTTATTCACCCCTACCCTCCCAATTAACCCAAGGTAGAAAATTAAGAATAATATGTGGAGGTAGGAATTCAAACCTCAAATTTTTTTAAATATATATATCTTAACCAATCGAGCTATGCTCAAGTTGAGATAATCATATATTCTTTATCTATATGGGTTTCACTAACATAATCATATTTTCTTTATTTGTACAAGTTTCACTAACATGATCCCCAAATAGTAAAAAGAGATTTTTTTTCAGATGAAAAGGGAGAGAGGGAGGGGGAGAGGGAAAAGAGGAGAAATCAGAGAAGAAGAAAGGTGAGAATAGAAGAGAGAAGAAGGAGAAGGAAAGGGAAAAGGAAAAGGATAAACGAAAAAAGAACAAAAAGAGGAAAAGCTACCTAAACAAAAAATAATATAGAATTTGACAACTAAGGCTCCCTTTGATCCATTTGATTTTTGAAAATTAAGTCTATAAATACTACTTTTACTTATAGGTTTTCTTGTTTTGTTATCTCGTTTTACATGTGTTTTCAAAAACCAAACTAAGTTTTGAAAACTAAAAAAATAGGCCCCGTTTGATAATCTTTTAGCGTTTGAAAATTAAACCCATAAATAGTACTTCCACTTATAGATTTCTTTGTTTTGTTTTCTACTTTCTTCATATGTTTTCAAAAACTAAGTCAAATTTTGAAAACTAAGGCCCCGTTTGATAACCATTTGATTTTTAGTTTTTAGTTTTTAAAAATTGTGTTTGTTTTCTCATCATTTCTCTACAATTATCTACAATGACTTTCATTTTTCTGAAGAGAATATTTGGATTCTTAGCCAAATTTCAAAAACAAAAACAAGTATTTGAAAACTTTTTTTTTTTTTAGTTTTCAAAATTTGGGTTGGTTTTTGAAAACATATGTAAAAAGTGAACGATAAAACAAGGAAACCTATAGATGGAAGTAACATTTATATGTTTAATTTTCAAAAACTAAAAACTAAAAACCAAATGGTTATCAAACAGAGCCTAAAAAATGATTTTTGAAAACTTGGTTTTGTTTTTCAAATTAGAGTTCAAATGTTTCCTTAAAAAAGATGAAATCTATTTTAGAAAAATTGAGAGAAATAAGCTTAATTTTCAAAAACCAAATGATTATCAAATGGGGCCGTAATTTTCAAAATTTTGTTTTTATTTTTGGAATTTGGCTAAGAATTAAGGTTTCTTAAGAAAGATTAAAATCATCGTAGGGAATATGAAAACTATTGTAGAGAAATAGTGAGAAAACCAACACAATTTTCAAAAACCAAAAACTAAAAAGTAAGGCTCCGTTGGATAACCATTTGATTTTTTGTTTTTAGTTTTTGAAATTTATGCTTGTTTTCCTATAATTTCTATATCATAATTTTTACATTTCTTAAAGAAACATTTGAATTCTTACAGAAATTTAAAAAACAAAACAAGTTTTTAAAAACTACTTTTTTTTTTTAATTTTCAAAACTTGACTTGATTTTTGAAAACATTAGTAGAAAGTAGACAACAAAGCAAAAAAACTCATAGGTAAAACTAGTGTTTTATAAGCTTAAATTTTAAAAATAAAAAATAAAAAACTAAATGGTTATCGAACAGAGTCTGAATGATTATAAAATAGAATCTAAAAGAGTGCATTTTTTTAAACTCGACTCTAAATTTTAGGGGTCAAAAAGTGTATTCCCCTTTTTTTTTCTTCTTATTTTCTTATTTCTGGTTGGGATTGTTTTCATAACTCGAAAATTTTCAAATTCTTGTTCAATCCGATAATTTTCTTGACAAACACAACAAATTTTGTTCCACTTTGTGTATCATAAATATAGATAATGTATATTCTTTTGAGTATTGCTATTAAATTCGAGTCCCACCATTTGCGCCAAAATGAACATAATTTAGTGGTAATTGACATGTACCATCGTTCAAGTGACCCACTATTTGCGTACTGATCTCATTCACCATAATTGATTTTCATAAATTTTTTATGGCAGTCATCCAATCCACAATAAATTTTGCATTAATGTTGCAGGCGAGCTATTAATAGCAATTAAATTAGGCAAAATCTTGAAGAATTTTTCGTAAGCATCTATTTGCTTATTTTGCTAAGAAGAAATTCTCAAAATTTTGTTAAAAGTTAAAACGATGTAAAATGTTAATCTCGATAGCCAAAGAGAGCATAACTCAACTGGCATATTGAATGTGTTAACGACCACGAGGTCTGTGGTTCGAATTCTCCCAACTCTTATTGTACTAAAAAAAAAAAATGTTAATCTCGATAGCATCTATTTACTTATAAAATTAAGAATAATTACTCAATTTTAGTTTATAAGTTAAATTGCAAATTTAGTCTATGAACTCTTATATTTGTACCTGTCCCTAAATTTTTAATTTCATGTCTAATAGGTCTATGACATATTCAACATTTTTAAATTTAACAAATCTATTAGACATAAAATTGAATTTTGTATATAATAGGATATTAAACTTTTAATTTTGTGTTCAATAGGTTTGTGAATTTTAAAAAACATCAAATATGTCAAAGACTTATTAGACACGAGATTGAAAGCTCAAGAACTTATTAGACACAAAATCAAAAGTTTAGAAACTAATTAGATATTTTTTTAACTTATTAGACACAAAATTAAAAGTTAATAAATCTATTAAACATAAAATTGAAAGTTCTCTCTATTCTTTCTCTCCCCTCCCCACCTTCATCTCCACCATATAACCCCATCTATATTGCCGTCCACTGCTTTTTTTTTTTTTTTTTTCATCTTCTTCTTTCTCTTTCTCTTCCATTTTCTCCTCTTCCTTTTCTTCCTCTTCCTTCTTCTTTCTTCTTCTCTTTCCCCTTCTTTTTCTTTCTCTCTACCGCGCTGCTGACTGCCATTTACAAAGGGAAGGAGTTGGGCTGAAACAGAGGCCCTTTGTTTCAGATTTGAAAATGAAGGAATCCGAACAAAGGAGACCTCCTTCATTTCAAAAGATTTCTAAAAAAAGACAGTCAGCGGCCTTCGGCAATGAAAAAAACTCAAACCCGAAGGATAGGACCAAAAATGTATTTATCCCAAAAATTTAAAAGAATTAGCATTACAACTGGATACTTGAATTTATCTTTTGGTTCAATAATAATTTAATTGATTTAAAGTATTCTTGATTCTTCTAAAAATATAGGTAGTCTAGACAAAAGAAAAAAATAGGGCCAATAATGCCAACAATTTGCTTATTTGTCAACTTGATCATAGATTACCTGATTAACATGTATATTCTCGATCAAGTGGTTTGAGGATCCAATCTTCACGTCTACATGTATTGAACTAAAAAACATGGTTTATTTGTCCACATTTAATATCTTAATGAGTCTACAACGAATTTACTGTCAATATAAAATGATGTCTTGATGAGTCTCTAAAGAATTTATTATCAATGAATTAACTTTTTATTGGCATTAATTATATGGATGACTTTATTGATATGTTAGATTAGGGGCATTGATATATCTTTAAAACTTTAATCATACATTGAAAAATCAGTGGAGATAATGTATTTTAAAGAACTTATATATAAAGAATGTGGGCGCAAATTTTAACATAGCCAAAAGCTTGAAGACTGTCTCAACAATGTCTGAACCAAGGTAACAATATCTTCTCGCTAAAACAACATACATTTCTCTCTCTCTATGTATATATGTCTACTACCAAGATTTGGATTTTAACACACAATCTTCACAAGCTAGCTCTTGGCTATGTACAAAATTTCTCTCACAGGCGGCTGCATGGGAAGGTTGCTCTCATAACGGGAGCCGCCAGCGGCATCGGCGAGGAGACAGCGAGGCTATTTGCTGCCAACGGCGCTTTCGTTGTCGTAGCAGATATCGACGACGAGTTGGGCTGGAAAGTGGTAGCCTCCATCGGTGCTGACCAAGCTAGCTTTCACCATTGTGACGTGAGAGACGAGAAGCAAGTCGAAGAAACAGTGAGTTACACTGTTGAAAAATACGGCAGCCTCAACATTCTCTTCAGCAATGCTGGCATTGTGGGCTCTCTCACTTCAATTCTAAAGCTTGACATGTCCAACTTTGATAACGTAATGGCTACCAATGTTCGTGGGGTATGTTACATTGATGCACTGAATCCCAAAAGTTCAAGCTGATAGAGCTATAATATATTTAATTAATTTTTGTAATTCATATTCTTAAAAGGTGGTTGCGACGATCAAGCACGCTGGACGAGTAATGGCGAAGCTAAACATACGCGGGTCAATCATCTGTACAACGAGCGTGGCCGCAACAGTCGGCGGGGTGGCGCCAGTGGCATACACCAGCTCAAAGCATGCAATATTGGGGGTGGTGAGGTCGAGCTGCGCGAAGCTCGGGGCGTATGGGATTAGGGTGAACTGTGTGTCCCCGCACGGGGTGGCAACGCCGTTGGCTCGACAGAGTTTGGATTTTGAAGGAAGTAAGGTTGAAGAGATTGTTTCTTCAACGGCAAGCTTGAAAGGTGTGGTGTTGAAGGCTAGCCATATAGCTGAGGCTGCTCTGTTTCTTGCATCTGATGAATCCAAAGTGGACAAAATTTGGTCGTTGATGGAGGCTTCTTGGCAGTTAGAACAATGATATAATTCTCTCCTTTTAAGGGTTTATATGCTTTTGAGTAATAAATGTACTTTGGAAACTCATTTCAAAGTTGGAAGTTGAGATGAACCCAATGTTATTCCAATTGAAATAAAAATTTAATAGTTGGATCATGATAGCACACACCGTTTTTGTGTAATAAAATGAACGCAGATTTGGTGGGACAGGTTCAGTTAGGGAATGACAAAAATATTGTTTAAGTTTAGTTTGATAACGATTTCGTTTTTAATTTGGGCAAGGCTACCTGCTGCCCAGGCAGCAGGTAGCCATAATACTGCCCACTTAAGCACCATTGGATTAAAAAAAGTTGTTTTTTTATTAAAAAAAAAAAAAAAAACAGAATCAATGGTGCCCAAATGGGCAGTACCATTGATGCCTGCTGCCCAGGCAGCAAGCAAGTTTTTTTCTTTTAATTTTATGTTTTTGAAAATTGTGTTTGTCTCTTTACCATTTATTCACTATAGTTTTTATTTTTCTTAAGGAAATATTAAGATAGCTAAATTTCAAAAACAAAAATAAGTTTTTTCTAAAAATTACATACTTTTTTTAGGTGTCGTTTGATAACTATTTTGTTTTTTGTTTTTGGTTTTTGAAAATTAAGCCTATAAATATTATTTCAACCTATGAGTTTTCTTGATTTGTTATCTACTTTTTACATACATTTTCAAAAATCAAGCTAAGTTTTGAAAACTAAAAAAAGATAGTTTTGAAAAACTTGTTTTTGTTTTTGAAATTTGGCTAAAAATTCAAATGTTTTCTTAAGAAAGATGAAACTTATTGTAGAGAGATGATGGAAAAACAAGCACGATAATTTTCAAAAACCAAAAACTAAATGGTTATCAAATGACTAGTTTTCAAATTTTGTGTTGGATTTTGAATACATGTTTAAAAAGTAGATAACAAAACAAAGAAACTCATAGTTAGAAGTAGTGTGCGTATGCTTAATTTTCAAAAACCAAAAATCAAAAACTAAGGCCCCGTTTGATAACCATTTGGTTTTTGGTTTTCGGTTTTTGAAAATTAAGCTTGTTTTCTCCCAATTTCTCTACAATGGGTTTTCATCTGCCTTAAGGAAGTATTTGAATTCTTAGCCAAATTCTAAAAACAAAAACATGTTTTTGAAAACTACTTTTTTTAGTTTTCAAAACATGGCTTGGTTTTTGAAAACATAGGCAAAAAGTATATGACAAAACAAGTAAAACCATAGGTGAGAGTAGTATTTATAAGCTTAATTTTTAAAAACCAAAAATCAAAAACAAAATGGTTATCAAACGGGGCCTAAGGTATCGTTTGATAACCATTTGATTTTTAGTTTTTAGTTTTTGAAAATTGTACTTGTTTTCTCACAATTTCTCTACAATGGTCCATATTTTTTAAGGAAACATTTGAATTTCTAGCCAAATTCCAAATTCCAAAAACAAGTTTTTGAAAACTACTTTTTTTAATTTTGCAAAATTTGGCTTGATTTTTTAAAACATGTGTTAAAAGTAGATAAGAAAACATGGAAACCCATAGGTAGAAGTAGTATTTATAGGCTTAATTTTTAAAGACAAAAAATCAAATGATTATCAAACGAGGCTTAAATGGTTATCAAACGGGGCCTTAAAATTTCATGTCGTAGAGGCTTCATTTAAAATAACAGTACTGTTAGATTTGGGATTCCTTTTTATCAATTTTTTTTAGGATGTGGATGGGAAATATATTTTTTGGCCATTTCCTTCTCCAACTCAATCCTATATTCCAATCACTTTTTAATCCTGAACCTAGTTCTCCAAATTAAGAATGAGATGGAAAAATATGGATTAAAAATTATTACATAAACGAAAATGAGGAATGCATCCTGGACTTTGCCCTATCTTTTTCGTTACTATCCTAAGTTCAGTTCATTGGTAACACTTTCGGGTTTGATTTTATGTACTTTTAAAATTGAAATTATTTTAATTGGATTTTGATTGATTTTTGAGTGCTGGTTTACTTATTATTTGATCAGAATTGATTTAGAACACGCAAGATGACATGCATATAACCCTCTGGTTGCGAAACCTGGGATTTTGAAGCATTTCAAGTAAAAATAAATTTAAAATTCACCAGCGTTTAATTGGTTTGAATTTAAAAAAAAAATGGAAAAATATCAATTTTGACCTTAAACTTGGCTGATTGTATCAATTTAACCCTAGACTTTCAATTTCATCAATTTTGACCTCAAACTTAGCAAATTGTATCAATTTTAATCATAAACTTTCAATTTCATCAATTTAAACCTCAAACTTGAATAAGTGCATCAATTTATACTATCAATTAAGTTTCCGTTTCAATCACAATTAGAAAGGCTTTCCACACATGTCCAAAGCCACGTGTTGCTCTATGATATGTATTTGTTTGTTTTTTTTTTAAATTTACAAAAAAAAAATAATTAAATCATTTCAGATCGATTTTTACCATCATGAAAACCAAGAACTCGACTCTCGAAAGTAGGACCTACACGAAAAAATGGACTCTTGTATTCCTCCCGCCTTTGGTGTCGATACCAGTGACGACGAGTGTGAAGAAGATCCGGGCAGTTGAAGGCAACAACGACCATGTCGGTTTTGTCGACTTCGATGGTGAGGAGTTTTAGCTCGACTAAAGTGCAAGAGGGAACAAGGAAGGTAGTGGTGGACAGAGTGATGCCCATGAACACAGTGAATTGGTCGTAACCGACCTTGTCGACCTCGGCGATAGTCTTACAGATGATTAAAGTGACATCGATGATGGAGAGGAAGGGAACAAAGATTCTGACAAGGGCAATTCCGAAAGCCTTGCGTCTGTTGCAATGGATGGAGGACAAATCGAGCTCGAGGCCGACGAGAAATTTAAAAAAAATCAATATTGGTGATAGATTCAAGAATGGAAGTACTCCATTGAGAAAAAATATGGTGCAAATAAACTTTGTTTCTACTAAAAGCTGATGGATCGAATAGAATCTTGCCTTAAAATTGAAAAACCTTCGATTAATGAAATGAAAAAAGCAGCAGAATCAAAGAAGATATGAAGTGAAAAAAGTCATGCTTTGAAATTGAAAAACATTATGGCGAGTCTACCTCAATTTTCTTCAGCAATTTTATTTTTTTAAAAAAATAAAAAATACGTATTTGTTATAGAACAACACGTGGCTTTGGACATGTGTGAAAAACCTTTTTAATGAGGAATGAAACGGAAACTTAATCGAGGGTGTTAAATAATTGATACATTTATTCAAGTTTGAGATTTAAATTGATGAAATTGAAAGTTTAGGGTTAAAATTGATATAACTTGCTAAGTTTGAGGTTTAAATTGATGAAATTGAAAGTTTAAGGTTAAAATTGATACAACCTGCCAAGTTTAGGATAAAAAATGATTTTTTCCCAAAAACTTCAAATCCAATATAATTTGAAATCTTGTTTTGTTAAAAAAAAAAACTTTTAGATTTGGCATGATTTTAAATCAAAGTTGATCTCATTTCAGTTTGCCCTTCTTTTGGGTTCGTTGCATTGAAGAAAACAAAATGACTAAAAAAAAGAAAAAGAAAAGATCTGTGAGAACTCAACAACCAACGACAACTGAGAGTGTTGTGAAAAACTGTGACAAAACAATGGAGAAATTATTCAATGACATCGTCACAATATGGTTGACAATTTTGTATCGTTACATATGGGAGAGAGAAATTATAAAAGCGTTTCGCTTTTGTATCCAATGATTTATTAGGGAACAAATATATTTTTAGATTTATATTGTCTGACGATTATTAAGAGACAGCCACATTGAATAATTTATCAATGCGAGCCGTTGCACAATTGCAGCAGAGAGGGAGATAAAAAGATAAAAAACAAAAGGGTCATCGAGGCGTGTAGTTGCGACACCAATGTGCTGCTGCAACAAAAGTGGGGTGAGCTAGTGAAAGTAGTGCAGGAGCAACGAGAGGAGAAAAATGAATAGAGTAGAGGAGAAAGAGGATGAAGGAAAATGGTGAAGAAGGTAAAGTTGTCAATTTTAGAGAAGAAAAAAAAGGGAGAATGCAGGGTTAACCAAGCACTAGAGTTAGACAATTGTCCAATAAAATTAGTCGTGGTGTCAATTTTTTTTTTAAAGATTGCAGTTTTTTAATATGTTATAAATAATATAGATGTATAATATTTTAATCAATTAAATTATGTTTAGTTTAAATCCATCAAATAATCTATCTACTTAAACTTTTGAATTCAAGAATAACAAATCACAATATCTCACAATATCATTTTGTTCTAACGTATTGGACCACCACTTATTTTGTGATCACTCAACTAATTTCCCCCTTTTACCACAATTATTCACAATCCAAAAATTTCAAATTCGTGTGTGAAATCTCAGCCACTTGCTCTACCTAGCTACTTTAGAAAATTAATTCTAGAAATCTACATCTCCTATTATCCACATGCTCATTGATTCATTATAGAATTTCAAACCGGTTTATCTTCGATTAAATAGTTCAATTCTAACATTTAAAAAGTTATTAGAAAGGACTAGTATGGTTTGAGTCATTTTTAGAGTTAGAATTTCTTTTTATTTTTTGAGTTCAACAACGTGTGGGGTGGATTGATTTGAACCCTTTAACTTCTTGAACTAAAGTATATGTTTTAACTAGTTAAACTATACTTAGATTGACTAATTTTTTAGAGTTAGATTTGAACAATTTGATGAATCCTTTGGTTGCTAAATCAATTGTCATTCCTTGCATTATTGAGAGGATTCATCCTCAATATAACTTAAACGAAAGACGAAGGACATAATAGGAAAACTAAGACCCCAGTTGATAATCATTTAGTTTTTAGTTTTTAGTTTTTGAAAATTCTGCTTGTTTTTTTCATCATTTTTTTTATAATGAGTTTCATATTTCTTAAGAAAATATTTGAATTATTAGCCAAATTCCAAAAACAAAAACTTTTTCAAAACTACTTTTTTTAATTTTTAAAATTTGGCTTAGATTTTGAAAACATATGTAAAAAGTAGATAACAAAACAAGAAAACCCATAGGTGGGAGTAGTATTTATAGGCTTAATTTTCAAAAAAAACAAAAATAAAAAATCAAATGGTTATCAATCAGGGCCTAAATTATTGCCTATTTCTTTATACATAGAGTTTTTCGTTGGAATAGCATGTCAACCTATCTTGCTAATTTTGGAGAAAATAATCAAGGCAAATAAGGTAATAGTATATGGTCAAATTATACAAAAGAGTAAAATAAATTAATGGAAAGTTAATAAAAGCTAGGGTTGCACATGCTGATGGATAAGGAAGATGTATAAATTATATTCCATAGATAAGGAAAGGAGCATAGGAATTACTCCTTTCCTTTATTAGCTTGATTTAGTGGTCAAAGTGAGCATAACTCAATTGGCATAAAATTCGTGTTGATGACCAAGAGGTCTGTGGTTCAAATCCCCCAAACCTCGATATTGTACTAAAAAAAAAAGGGAAATTGTGGCAAAGAGCACGTTTTCAACCATATATTTCATAAATGTCTCATTTTAAAAAAATTATCGGCTCTAGCATGACTCATATTTATGAGATCAATTTATTCCATTTGTACCCTTACAACTTTTGCATATATTTATAATATTGTTATAATTATCATTTATTGTTTCCATAATTAAATCATTCAATTTAGGTAATTAATGTTACCATTACTTACATGAATATATTTTTTGTAATAGTAAATATTTTTTCTTCCATATTTTACCATTCGAATTAGGTTAGAATTTCTTGTTACCATTAATAACCATGCTCCATTATTCTAATTGATGGTCTTCTCCATCGGCGTTTTTCTCCGATTGTGGGTTCAATTGTCGTGTACAGATTTTTGTTCTCCAAAATGGGTAAGCTTGTCTTCTTCCTTATTCCTTCTTCTTTGTTTTTCATTTGTTTTTTTTATTTAAATCTTATATTTTAGACTAAAGCAAGCAATATGAATAGTTCATTTACATAGAAATATATTATATATACATATGTATATAATTATATTATACTTTATGTAGGCAATAAGTATAGTTATATTTACAGACATATATTATATAAACATAGGTAAATAATCGTCATATATTTTGTATTGGTATAATGTCATAACATGACCTATCAATTTTATACATACTGTATGTAATATAAAATGTTCAATGGGTTCCTAAATATAAACTGTGTTGTATATTGTACCAACACATATATACGTTGAGGTATATAATATATACATCAGCATGTAATCATTTTATATGTTTGGGATAACATGATACTCCTATTATATTCTCAGATATATATTATATATACCCCTACTATATTCTCAGATATATAATATATATACCCCTTACGTATGAAGAATGGAACCGTTGATAATGTAAAAGGTTGTCTAGTTTTTAAAATCCCTAGATTTAGGAGGAAAATCGTAAAAATCTTTTATCTATTATATTCCTTATACAAAATTAATGGTGTTTGGAGGGAATGATATAGGTTTGAACGTTTATGGAAAGTATCCATATATTTTATTTTTATTATATATATATATATATAGCAATAAATAGAGGGGTAAATGAGTAATGTTCCTATATAGCAATAAATAGAGGGGTAAATTAGTAATGTTCCTCTAGATTTGGCTTCTATTTGGCTTGAAAAGTGACAAAGCCAATATTAATAACAAAACGTACCATTTGTGTAAAATTTGGTTCCAAATATGTCATTCATGTAGTTAACCCAAAAAAAAAAAGCTTGATTTGGTGTGGACAAAGATAGTATGGTATTTGCGTAGTACTAGAAATTTTTTGGGTAATATACAACTGTATATTTGCACATCCTCTTTTTCTTCAAGATTCAAGTTTTTTTTTTTTTTTGACAAAATGTGGGGGTGGGGGATTCGAACCTCTAACTTCTTGATCGAGGGTACAAGCTTTATGCCAGTTGAGCTATGCTTATATTAGCAGAGTTAAATTCAAGTTGTTTCATTCTATTGTTGGAAGATGTTTTAATTGTGATATCTATTATTTCATTCTATTGTTGGAAGATGTTTTAATTGTGATATCTATTATCTTATGTAAGGGGATTAAAAGATTAAATATACCATTTGATTCTAAAAGTATACATCATTTGTCACTTTTGTACTTAAAATTTTGAAAGTTTCACCAATTTGAATTTAACTCAACTAGTTTAAGTATATACTCTCAATTATGAGGTCAGAGGCCGTTCAAATCCTCTCACCCCATATGTTGTTGGACTATTGCATGAAAAAAAGTATGAGTTTAGTAGAATTGGCAATAAGTGAGTTAATATTTATTTATTTATTTTAATTAAGTTAAATCACAAGATAGAATTAGAGATGTCCACGGGGCGGGGCGGGGCCGGGGAATGGATTCCCCGTCCCCGTCCCCGCCCCCCATTTCATTCCCCGTCCCCGAGAAATTCCCCGTTTAATTTCGCGGGGATCGGGGCGGGGATTCCTCGCGGGGAATTCGCGGGGATCGGGTTCCCGACGGGGAATTTTTCCCCGTTCCTTTTTTTTTTTGTTTTTATCTTTTTTATTTTTTAAATTTATTCTCAACCATAATAAAAATTATTTCTAAATGAATAATTTTCAATATAATTCTATTTAAAGTAAATGTTATAAAATTTCCTAATAAAAACAATAATATACCATAAGTAAAAATACTATAATGTCGAAACAACTTAATTTCTAAAAATTCAAATTTCAATATTACAACATAGACTTTAATTTTTTTTTTTTAATAACGAAATAGTCTTAAACTAATTCCTACTATAGTTTTTTTTTTTTAAAAAAAATTCTATTTATAGGTAATAATATATATATATATATATATATATTAATCGGGGAATCGGGGCAGGGCGGGGCGGGGAATATATTCCCCGTCCCCGTCCCCGTTTAGCCAACGGGGAAAAAAACTTCCCAGCTCCCTCCCCCATTCCCCGTGTATTCGGGGATTCCCCGCCCCGTTCGGGGCGGGTCCCCGCGGGTTAAATGGACATCCCTAGATAGAATCAAGAACATGAATAAAATACAATAGACTTTCGGACAATTGAAATGAATCTATAAACTAGGGGAAATCTATTCCAAGAAGGAGAGAAATCTAGAAAGGCTACTTGCATTCATTTGATTAAAAAAGTCTTCTAATACAAACTAAAAGTAACTATCTATAGCCTAATAGAATGACATTGACAAAGTAATTAATTAAAATTAACCATTTAAATCAAATTAGTTAACTAAATAAAAATAAATTAACAAACTCATCCTCTAAAATGTTTTATTCCTACACCTTTCAACCAACTAGTTTTTTTTTTTTTTTTTTTAAAAAAATTTATTATTATTATTCTATCAACTAGTTAATGGAACATGATTGAATTATAAATTATAGTTTCTCTTTTCGCCACTTTTATTGCATCTAATTCTTTAGGAAAAAAAAAATTTATAACCTTAAACTTTGCCATTTGTATCATATAAAACTCTAAACTAATAATTATATTGTATCAATTAAAATCCTAAACTTTCATAAGTGAATCAATTTAGACCATTTGTTTGTGATTCATAACTATTTTTACTTGATTTTATTTAAAATAATCAACTCAAAATTACGTAAATAACGTTATTAATCTCTCAAAATTCTACCATAGTAGAAGAAAATTATCAGATAATTCTTCCTAAACATGTAGAGAAAAATAGAAGAAGAGAAGATGAAAAACTGCTCTATTAATAAAAATTGTCACTACCCACTTGATTCAAACATTATTTTTCTTTAATATTGCGTTAATCATTGCATTTAAAGAAGTGTGAGTGTAAAGACCCGAACCTACTACGACACGCTAGATGCGGAAGCACGACCTAGTTACCTCGTTCATGCCCGAAATTTCGGCAGCATGACGGCGTAACTACAAGAAACCAAAATTTACAAAGACCTGGAAAAAGATAAAAACACTTCTAAAATCAGATCACAGACTCAGCATCCAGCAAACTACGATAAATGATGCTGAGCTCGAATAACAGACAACCAAAACTAAAGCTTTTAACCAAACACACGAAGTTAAAGAAATTTAAGGTTTACAAACCAACTAACAACAGGGAACAAGGAAAAACTAAAAACTAAAACAGGGACAAAGGGATGGGTTGGAGTCTCCATAGCCTCGTCAAGTCATCACCTGCGTCGTCCACCCCAAGAATGCTCACAAATCTGCAAAATAAACAAGTAGCAAGAATAAGTATAAACATACTTAGTAAGTAGCACATTTAAGGGTCCAAGCTTAACGAATAACTACCACGAAGGCAAACTTGCTCTACTCACACTCGTGCTTAATTTTCTAAAACTTCCTTCAGTGATTCCAAAAGTCCAATTCATCATTTCACAACCTTCACCACTTTCCGACCCTATCTTTGAGCCATAACTGCGAGTACTGTAACCTAGAACCCAAACTCGTGAAGGTCTATAACCCTCATACTCATTTCAATAGCCACACAGGCAACCAGGGAACACATCCCCTCAGCTAGCACACGGCAATAGAGAACGCATCCCTATGCTCATCACAATGGGGAATCACCCCTAAGCTAGCACACGGCAATAGATAACGCATCCCTATGCTCATCACATCTCAATAGCCACACAGGCAACCAGGGAACTCATCCCCTAAGCTAGCACACGGCAATAGAGAACGCATCCCTATGCTCATCACAATGGGGAATCACCCCCTAAGCTAGCACACGGCAATAGAGAACCCATCCCTATGCTCATCACATCTCAATAGCCACACAGGCAACCAGGGAACTCATCCCCTAAGCTAGCACACGGCAATAGAGAACGCATCCCTATGCTCATCACAATGGGGAATCACCCCCTAAGCTAGCACACGGCAATAGAGAATGCATCCCTATGCTCATCACATCACAGGCGTTCTAGGCTTACAAACTCGCACGAAACAACAGAATTAGGGTTGGAAGCATCAATCTAACGGGTTTTCGTACTTTCACAACACGTTAGGAACCTTTTGGGTCAATCCACCTCATTACATTCACCTTCATGCCCAAATCACAGTCACAAGTTGGCCCAGAGGTTTCAAACATTCTTAAGGGGAACATCCCCTAATTCACATTAACAGGGAGGACAACAACCCCCCCCCCCCCCCCCCCCGGCTTTTCAACAACTAAAATGTCTTACGCCTCATACACATTTACAGGCGAAACGAAAATCCTAACGGACCGATCCGAAAGGCTACCCTCTTCTTAGGCCAACCCTAGAACGACCCACTCCACATTCCTTTGAAGAGTTATTCGTAGCATATGTTACAAGCCCACCTTCCACAAACAATCACCAATGCATTTTTGTGACCATGCACCAAAGTTCCCAAACTTGCCCAATCACAACCTTAGGCGATGCCTTAAGGTGCCAAACAAGCTAACCTCATTTAATTGAACTTATGCCCTTAATTTCTTACTAGTTACATTCTAAGATCGCTTTTAGCTCAAACATTTCCCAAACAAAACCACTAACCATCATCTGCTTTATAACACAGTTATTGAGCAATCCTTTCATAATTCATACATTTCAAACAATAATCACATTCAAATAACAACTTAAAGGGCTTAAATCCAAATAACTACTTACTTCGAAAAGAATAATTAATATTATTCTAGCAATAAGAATCTCTTCCAAACTCTGATCTCCTCCAATTCGATAGTTTGATCCTCCAATCGTTATCCTGAAATTAAATCCATTGGTTAACGATCGATCCAATTAAAGTCCTTAATTAAATTCAATTGAGTAACGAAATACCCAAATCGGAACACGATCGCAACCAGGACTGTTCAGGCTCGAAAATTGGAATCGGAGACGGCGGCGCGTGGCCGGCGGGTGCGACTCCCGATCGGCGCGTGAGAGCGCGTGCTGGGGAGAATCGCTCTCGGTGAGTCGGTTCCAAGCGAAAACCGGCGAGTTCTTCAGACTTGCGGCGCGAGGGTGAGCTTCGACGGATCTGGGTTTCGAACTTACAGAAACCGGCGAACGGGATGAGCCTCTGGCGAGCTGCTCGCGGCTGCTGCTCGACGAAGACGAGGAAGAAGGAGGAGAAGGGCCGGCTGCGAGGATCGACTCCGGCGAGCTGCTCGCGACTGACGGAAGAAGAAGAAGAAGGAAGAGGCCGGCGATGGATGGGTTAACGGCGGTGGGCTGGTCGGAGAAGAAGAAGAAGAAGGCTACGAATGGGTGTTCGGCCGAGGGAGAGAGAGAGAGAGAGAGAGAGAGAGAGAGAGAGAGAGAGAGAGAGAGAGAGAGAGAGAGAGAGAGAGAGAGAAAGCCACGGGAAAGAGAGGAAGAAGAAGAAGAAATTGGAAGGATAAGGATGGTACCACCTTTTTCTTTAAAAAAAAAACAAAATTCCCATATTGCCCCTTGACCAACAATAATTTCCAAAATTGCCCCTAACAACTTATTAAATTCCAAATATGCCCTTTTTCTCTTTCTAAAATTCAAATTAACCTTCAAATTTAACTTTCCAAATGAAAATCATTCCACTTAATTCCATAAATTGAAATTAATGCCTGAAAATAAGCCGGGCGTTACAGTGAGAATTATGTTTTAACGATTTTAGAACGAAATCCTAATGGAAGGTCTAAATTGATGATTTTTTTTTTGAAATACAACATAAGTGCGGATATAGTGATTTGAACCTCTGACTTTGAGGGAAGGAGTGCATTCCAATTATTAGGGGTGAGCATCGGCCAATCAACATCAGTTTTGGACACAAAATGATACCAAAAATTAACTATTCGATTTTGATCGGTCGGTGGTGGTCAATTTTAGAGGGTTCATGACATTGGTTGGCTGACCACACTTGAAGTTGGTGGATTTTGGTTAGTTTTGTGAATTCGGCGAACTCAAAACAAAAAAAAATGTAAAAGAAGAAGAGAGAAAAATAGAACCAAAAAAAAACTTCAGCAACATCCTTTACCAATATGACCAATAGAAAAAAGAGAAAAAGAAATGGAGAAGAAAAGAAGACAAACCAAAAAAAAACTCCACAACTCCCCTGACAAATAAAAAAAAATGAGGAAGAAAAGAAGACAAACCACTCAGGCACACACATAGGTTTTGGGTTGTGTGTCAGGATACTTTGCCTTTTAGGAGCTTCTTTGCATGCGTATAACCATGTTTTTTCTGCTTTACATCTTGAGATTACTCGATGTATAGTATGACTATGTTTTCTCTGCTATGTGTCTTGAAATTACTTGATACATAGTATGATCAGTTTTCTACTATATATGTCGAGTTTCTCCGTATATAGTATGACCAGTTTCTCTATTATGCGTATCAAGATTACTCTGTTCTAGTATGACCAGGTTTGGGTATAGGTTTGGTGCTGGGTTTTACAAGTTTATCTTTATATTTTCAAGAGTTGTTATAGTTTTCTCTAAGTTATTAAATTATTCATGTTTGCGTTGGTTTCACAGAGCTTTGAACTTCTGTTTAGCATGAAAATAGTTTTCTCTCGAGTTACTTTGTTATTAACTAACCACTCACTGGCCTTTTCAGCTCATCCTCTATTCTTATTTTTCCACTAGGTTGCTCTTAAGTTTCTATCCAGTTTTGTTGATCGATATCTACTACCAGTACATGTGATGTCTATAGAAGAAATTAAGTCATGAGGTAAGAGAGAGAGAGTTTACAGTAGATTCTATTGCACAATCGCGGTTTATTATCATCACAATTCGTCTTCGATTAGTAGAGTAATCTGAGGTGGGGTATGGCAACTACATTGACCGACTAACATGGATTCAATCGATTTTGGTCAGTCGGATCAATTTTTTGGTCTTATTTGATCGCTCTACTAATTACCATTAAGCTATGCTTACTTTGGAAAATTCTGATTGTGTTAATCCTGATTTTTGCTACTTTAATTTTAATGTATTTCTTAAACATAATTTTAAAATTAATGTTATTTAAAGAATATTGAAAAAAATTGAAAATTTAAATTAATCATCAAATCATCATTCTAATACACAATTTAAGTGTACCTTCAAAGAGAAACTATTTTTAAAAAAATCATTTTGTGAATAAATAATTTATTGGCCAATCAAATACATCTGATCTAAAAAAAATATTTTAAAACTAGTATAAAAAAGAAAAAGAAAAAAAAGAAAACCATGTTCATGTAACTCTCCTTAGAAAAGAGTATATAACTTTAAAAAAAAAAAAACTAAAAAACACTTTTTAAAAAAAAAAATTCTAACAAGGTAGATGACTCAAACAATAACCTTTAAAATAGATATTATAATGTCTTAGAGTTGAATTACGTTCAAGTTGACTTTCGTTCTTCCAAAAAAGATATATATATATTTTTTCTTGAGACATTTCTTTGATTGATATATTGAAGATATGACATGGAAATTGGAATACGATTCAAATTCTCTATTTCTTATCTTCAAATTCATTGAATCAAATGGATTGGCATTGAATATTTTCTAGTAGATTTGTTTTTTATTTTTTATTTTTTGGATTATGTGATTCAAACTGTGGAAATTTTAATAACATCATTTTTGTGTTTTTAGTATTTTTCATTTAAAATGCATAATTACTTTAGAAAAAAATATAAACTTTGATAAACATACTAATTTAGGTTATAAACTCCGTTCATTTTAGTTAAAATTAAAACATGTATGATATGATATATTATAAATTACATAATATTATAAAATAAAAATTATATAAAATTTATAACATAAGATGGATTAATAAGTCTATTAATAATATTTGATATTTAACTAAATATTTAGCACTACTATTATTGTTTAAGAATATATATACTACTAAACACATCTTAAACAACCATTAAAATTGAGATCCAACCGCTTCAAAAGAAACTAAGATCCAACTGCTTTAAAAGAAATTGAGATTCAATTTCTAAATCTACTACCAAACACATGTTTGAAAATATTGACAAAATAAAGTACAACTCTGATTTTTATTGAATTCTCTTATTTTCAAATTTTTAACTAAAGGCACCCAAAATTATTTACATACCTGATACAATATGCCTATCATTTTATTATAAAATATTAAAAATATTATAATTACTTTTCAATTCTTTTAGTTAAAAGGAAGAAGTCCATTTAGAGAAAATGAAAAATGCCAATTAGGATTTTTTTTTTAATTAGAAACTAAGTTTGGGATGCCTTTTTTTTTTTTTAAAGGTATTTTTAAACA
Organism: Trichosanthes truncata; assembly: GCA_033996785.1. Taxonomy (NCBI): domain Eukaryota; kingdom Viridiplantae; phylum Streptophyta; class Magnoliopsida; order Cucurbitales; family Cucurbitaceae; genus Trichosanthes; species Trichosanthes truncata. The sequence continues at coordinate 51,580,035 of MU867259.1, forward strand.
AATCAATTTTTTATATGCACTATAGAAAATTAATTAAATACTTCATTTAAAAGAGCTTTAAGTATTTTAATTATATTTTTAGAATTTTTCAAACAACTTTGGATTATTGAAGGTTTTAAAAAGTACTTTTAGTTAGTTTAAATCACTCTTTCAAATATGAACTCAAACACTACCAACTTCTTTTGGAAACAACGTTTTTAATCTTCTATGAGAACTTTATAAAACATATTAAACACAATTTAAAGGAGAGGAGAAAATTCTAATACAATTTTTCATACTACTTTCATTAATTATTTGTCACGTTAGTATCCTTTTGAAAATTATGTGGAGTTCACCATAAATTATGTAGGATCTACTAATATTAAAAAACTATTTATAAATCAAAAAATATAGCGTAAATAAATGGAATATACAACTCCCATAGTACTAGAAATTTTTCCTGAAGGAGAGGCTCTAGGATGATGACAACTCGTCCAAACCACTTGGTTTAGAAAGTTGTCCTTTACTTTTGAAGGTATAGAAGCTGCTGGCCGACTAGTTTGACTATTCTAGATGTATGAAGAAAACCATCCAAGTTTTTTCAAAAGCAAAAAAAAAAAAAAATTACATTTTAGGCTCAGTTTGATAATCATTTGATTTTTTAAAAATTTACTTTTTTCTCACCATTTTCTATAATATTTTTCATCTTTTTAAAAATATATTTAATTTTTTAGCCAAATTCCAAAAACGAAAACAAATTTTTAAAAGTTACTTATTTTACTTGTCAAAACTTGCCTTAGTTTTTGAAAACATAAGTAAAAAGTAGATATCAAAAGAAATAAACTCATAAGTGAAGTAATGTTTATAAGCTTAAAAATATATTTGAATTCTTAGCCAAATTCCAAGGCTTCATTGGATAATCATTTGGTTTTTGATTTTTGAACATTAAACCTATAAATATTACTTCCACTTATGAGTTTCATTGTTTTATAATTATCTACTTTTTACATATGTTTTTAAAAACTAAGCCAAGTTTTGAAAACTAAAAAAAGTAGTTTTCAAACTTTTTTTTTTTTTGGAATTTGGCTAAATATTCAAATGTTTTCTTAAGAAAAATAAAATTTGTTATGGATGATGAGAAGCACATTTTTCAAAAACCAAAAATCTAAAATCAAAAGGTTATCAAACGGGGCCGAACTGGTTATCTCAACAGGACCTTAGTGTGCGTATTTGGTCCGACTTATTTTTATCATTAGTATTTTTGTATTTCTCAATTTTTCCTTCAATGATTTTATTATTATCTAGTAAAACAAATATAAAAAATAGTTGAGAAATAACCAAAATAAAATTAAAAGAAAGGGAAATCAGGAACTTGAAGTTAGAAATTAAAATAATTTTCCCAAACTATATTTCATCCAAATCTTCCTCGATTTGTTAATCGAAGTTTACTCGTTAAAGAAAATATTCTCATATACATTTAATGAACATAAAATATATATCAAATGTGAAATTAATAAAGCTTAAAAAAAAATTAATAAAGGTTCAATTCGATAAAATTGAAATGTTACGGTGAAAAGTGATACAACTTACCAAATTTACAAGTAAGAGTTTTTCTCATTTAATATAATTAAATGGTATTCTCTATGCTCCTTCTAAATATAGGCCAGCCATAGGCCTTTTGAGTCACACGCAAACAAAAAATCAAAACAACAATGGCTTTCATTGGCCTTGATCTTCAGGGACAATCATGTGCCTCCTTTCATACCTTGATGAATCTACAACAAATTTATTGGCAATGAATTAATTTTTTTCTTTTTGGCATTAACTATATCGACGACTTTATTAGCATCTTAGACTTTGATATATCTTTAAAAATATCTTTCATTTAGTCATCTAAAAATCAGTGGAGATATTTCTTAAAGAGCTTATATATATAGGTAGTGTGCAAATTTATGAACATAGTCAAAACCTTAGCTTGAAGACGATCTCAACAATGTCTAAACCAAGGTAACAGTATCTTTCTCTCTCTTTAATCTTCATTACCAAGATCTGGATTTTTACACAATTTTCACAAGCTCTCTTGGCTATGTACAAATTTTCTCACACACAGGCGGCTGCATGGGAAGGTGGCTCTCATAACGGGAGCCGCCAATGGCATCGGCGAGGAGACTGCGAGGCTATTTGCAGCCAATGGTGCTTTCGTTGTCGTAGCAGACATAGACGATGAACGAGGCCAGAAAGTGGTAGCCTCCATCGGCGCCGACCAAGCCAGCTTTCATCACTGTGACGTGAGAGACGAGAAGCAAGTCAAAGAAACAGTGAGCTACACCGTCAAAAAACATGACCGCCTGGACATTCTTTTTAGCAACGCCGGCATATTGGGCTCTTTCAATTCAATTCTAGCGCTTGACATGTCCAACTTTGACGATGTAATGTTGACTAACGTTCGTGGGGTATGTTATAACATCACACTTAATTCAAAAGTTTAAGTTGATAGGTTACTGTATGTTGATTTTTTTTATTCATATTCTTAAAAGGTGGTTACGACGATCAAGCATGCTGGACAAGCAATGGTGGAAAGAAACATATGCGGATCGATCATTTGCACGGCGAGCGTGGCGGCATTGATAGGTGGGATATCACCATTGGCGTACACAAGCTCAAAGCATGCGGTGTTGGGGGTGGTGAGGTCGAGTTGCGCAGAGCTCGGGGGATATGGGATTAGGGTGAACTGTGTGTCGCCGCATGGAGTGGCGACGCGGATGGCTTGTCAGGGTTTGAATTTTAAAGAGAGTGAGGTTGAAGAGCTTGCTTCTTCAACAGCAAGCTTGAAGGGTGTGGTGTTGAAGGCTAGCCATATAGCTGAGGCTGCTTTATTTCTTGCATCTGATGAATCAACTTATGTAAGTGGGCAAAACTTGGTGGTTGATGGAGGCTTCTCAGTGGTCAAATCAATAATATGATTCTCTCTTTTAAGGGTTTGTGTGATTTGAATGGTAATGTATTTTGAAAATATTCCGAAGTTGGAACTTAAGTTGAACATGTTCCAATTGAAATAAAAAGTTAATAATTGGACGATGACCAGGATTTTGTTACATCGGTTCAGTTAGGAATGATAAAAGTTAGGAAAAAAAATCCGTTTTATATTGCTCCTAAACTTATTCCAAACAAATAACTAATTATATAAATTTAAACCTCAAATTTTCATAAGCGTGAATCAATCCAAACTCTTCATTAGAATTCCTTTTTAAAGCCATTAATGCATAACTCTCATATGGATGTAATAAGACTTCTTTAAGCCCAGCTGAGTAGCTCAATTGTTTTAGGTATATTCTCTTCTTTGACTAAGAGGTTAGCGGTTTGAATCTCTACCCTCATATTGTTGTTGAGCTAAAAAAAAGACCTCTTTAAATGCAAAGATTAGAGAAAATATATGGAATCAAATGGAAAGTAGCAGTTTTTATTACTCGAGCACCGCACCTACTTTCTTGGAAAATTGTGACATCTACATCTTAATATGATTCACATGCTCACTGATTCTATAGAATTTCAAACCCTTATCGATTAAATAATTCAATCTTAGCAATAAAAAAAATTATTAAAAGGACTAGTATCGTTAGCAGTCAATTCAAGAATTAGACTCAAATTGTTTCATTTTATTGGTGAAAAATGTTTTTGATGATTACAAAAATGACTTTAAAGTATTTTAAATATTTGAAGTACATATATATATTTTATATATGAGAATATATGAGAATATTTGAAAAATGAAGAAAAAAAACATATATATTTTTTATAATAAAAAACATATTTGTAATCAATAAAATCACTTGAATGTAGTGGAATAACGAACTCATTTGCTATTTAAAACACTTTTTAGAAAAGGTAAAATATAAAAACATTTTCATTAAATATATTTTAAGGAAATGTGCTTAAATTAGGAGTTCCAAAACAGTAAAAGTGACCATTTATAGCCTAATAGAATGATAGAGTTTACTATTAAATCCTAAGTCTAATAGAGAAAAAAATTGAGAAAGAAATTAATTAAAATTAGCAATTGAACTTAATTTAATTAACAAAATAAAAATAAATTAACAAACCCATTACTTAAGGCCTTGTTTTATAGCCATTTGATTTTTTGTTTTTCGTTTTTCAAAATTGTGATGGTTTTCTCACCATTTCTCTACCATGAAGGTTTTCATCTTTCTTAAAAAATTCATTTGAATTCTTAACCAAATTTTAAAAACAAAACACAAGTTTTCAAAAAATATTTTTTTTTTTAATTTTCAAAACTTGGCTTGATTTTTTAAAACATAACTAAAAAGTAAATGAAAAGAAAACAAAGAAACTCATAGGGAGAAGTAGTGTTTATAAGATTAATTATCAAAAACTAAAAAATAAAAACTAAATGGTTATCAAACGGACCATAAATATTTTATTCCAACACCTATCGCTCAACACTAATATCAATAACTTTCTATAAGTGTTGTAGTCATTTTTTTTTTGAGTTCATAAGGTTCGTAGATTTAAATATTTTGTTCTATAGTTCTACAATGAGTATGTTATGGTCTATTTTTTTGTTTGTATGGCTTTACTTCTTATTTCACCCTAAAAGGTCCCAAATCAAAGAAGAAGTTCTTCTTCTTATTCATATTTTATGATTTTCGCCCGTTTTTTATATAAAATTATGTTTCCATCTCCCATAATTGTTATCCATGGTTTAAACTAATATATATATATATATATATATATATAGTAAAATCTTGTGTTATGATTATTGTAATATTGATTAAATATTTAACAAAAAATATCAACGAGTTTTTTAAGTTCAACAATGCGGGATGAGTATTCCAAATATAATGATACTCTAGTTAGTTAAACTGTGGTTGTTACTATGAATTTGCGACATGTAGTGACCAATTTTATTTTAAAGAGAAGAAAAATAAAGTCACCACCAGCCTTGATTTATAAGATTTATAAGATGTGACTAGTCACCCAAATGTCCAAATTAATTGATCTATGAATAAAAGATTTGGTTTTCAGAGAACCTTTTTGTGCGTGGAATTAGCACCCCGTCAAAGAACGCTTACCAAATTTCTATATATTATTGAAGTTGTTTCATTTATTGAAAAAGATGATTTTTTTTATTACAAAAAATGGTTTGTGTTAAGTTTTAAAAATATTATTTTAATTTTTTAAAATATCTTATACTTATCAATCATTATCCTTCAAAAAAAGGTAATCAACAATAACTTTGAGTGACATAAATTAAGTCATTCATAATTTATCGGAATTTAATTTAACATCTTAAAATAAATTCCTCACACCTCAAGAATATTTGGAGAATCAACACCTTGATACCTTCAATTTCCATCCTAAGAATTTTTATGAAAAATAGAATTTTTTTTTTTTTAAGAAATTTGAAAGTAAATGATTTTTAAACTCTTAATGTTGGAAATAATATGCCGTGTATAAGAACCGAGTAACACTAGAAAATTTGATTATAACTTAACTAACTATAAACAATTATAGTATAAATAATAGTACAAACATTGTATGTAACAACAATTTCAAAACTCAATAACAAAAGATAATAAGTAGTTGAGGCATGCTTACAAAACGCTGTCTTAAAGACAATTATTTGCTCTGCATGGGTTGCAAGTAGACTATAACGATCGTCTTAGCAGAATACAATAACTAACTCCCATAGAACAACAACTTCGAACTATTCGGATATGACAGAACTCTTGGATACTTGCTTTCAACTGGACTCAAGATTAAAGAGAAGACAGAGAAGAGAGAAGAATTCTTCAATTGGAATGAGATATTCCAAAATGGAATGAGATACTCAAAATGAAGAAACAAGTTACTATTTATAGGCTAGCAACTTAGTAACTTTCCAAAAAAAAAAATATAAACAATATGAAACATGCATCAAAAGTAACTCAATTGTGTAGTTACTGGTAAAAATTCAAATATAACTCAACAAACTTAAATTTAAGTTAAATTTGTAAAAGAAACATCAACACATTTTGATGTTTCAAACCATTTTGAAACTTTTGAGATTCAAATTAAGTAACAACAACATAAATGAAATATCAATTCATTTTTTATGTTTCAAACCAACACTTTCTTTCACAAATTTTACTATAAAATCCAACACTTAATACTTCCTCTTAAGGAAAAGGAAATCTTTTATGAAGTTTCTTGGAATCAATCCTTCCTCTTAAGGAAACAATCCTTTCGCAAGTGATTATCCCGATGACAATAAGTACACTTCCCTTTTGGCTTGTTTTTATTTTCTTCTTGCTGGTTTTTGCTATTTTTTTCACTGATTCTTTGACTTTCCCTTATTTAACCGTCCTTCGGCACCTTGATTCTCTTTCTTTTGTGATTGAAGCTCAATTTCTTTAGTTCTAAGTGCTGAAATTATAGCTTCTATGGTAATAGACTGTCTTCCATACTTTAAAGTTGTTTTTACTTCTCTATAAGCTTCTGGAAGCAAATGTAGTAAGACATAGGCTTAATTTTCACTCCCAATCGTTTCTCAAAGAGTTTTAAATTCAGATGTTAACTTCTTGAATTCAGCAAGATTATCAGTTAAGGTTCTTAAAGCATCCATCTTGAATGTGAAGAATTTCTCCCTTAGATACATCTTATTTGGGAGGTCTTTAGTAACATACAACTCGTCTAACTTTGTCCACATTTCTTCATCTAGCACTTCCCTTAGAACGTCGTCACTTAGATTCAAAACCAAGGTTCCACGAGCGACAAGTTCCATGGTTTCTTTTTCTTCATCGGTCATGGTTGTAGAGCTTTGATGGGTCTTTAATGGCTTTGATAGCCCTTTGTTGTCCAATAATTGCTTCAATCTTGACTTTCCATAGAGTGAAATCACATTTCCCATCAAACTTTTCAATATCATAACGAGCAGCTGCCATTCTTGATTGAGTTCTTTGATTTGAAACCTTCAAGAACTGATTTCTTGAATGAATACTCAAGCTCTGTGTAACGACCCGAATTCCTACGACTCTCTAAAGCGGAAGCACGACCTAGTTACCTTGCTCATGGACGAAATTTCGGCAGCATGACGACGTAACTAGAAGGAAACCAAATTTTACAAAGACCTGGAAAGAGATATAAACACTTCTATGTTTCAGATCACAGACTCAGCATCCACCAAACTACGATAAATGATGCTGAGCTCAATTCACAGACAACCAAATCTAAAAGCTTCTAACTGGACACACGAAGCTAAAGAACATTTAAACTTTACAGACCGACAAACAACAGGAACAAAGAAACAAAACTAAAGACTAAACAGGGTAAAGAAATTTGGTGGAGCCTCCATAGTCTCGTCAAGTTGTCGCCTACGTTATTCACCCCGAGAATGTGCACAATCTGCAAAACAAACAAAGTAGCAAGGATGAGTATAAACATACTCAGTAAGTAGCCCACTTAAGGGTCCAATGTTTTAAAGCGACCATTCCAAAAAGAAAACTGTTCTTTCTCACGCTCGTGCTTAGATTTCAAATACTTCCTTCTGTTATTCTAAAAGTCCATTTAACCTTCCACAACATTCACTATTACCCGAACCTAACTTTGTGTCATACCTGCGAGTCCTGTAACCTAGAACCCAAACCTGTGAAGGTCTATAACCCTCACACTCATCGCAATAGATAAATCACCCCTAGGCTAGCACACAGGCGCTAGGGAACGCATTCCCTACGCTCAACATAATGGGGAATCACCCCTAAGCTAGCACACAGGCGCTAGGGAACGCATTCCCTACGCTTAACATATTGGGGAATCATCTATCAGCTAGCACACGGCCATAGGAAAAACATCCCTATGCTCAACACAGTGGGGAATTACCCCTAAGCTAGCTCATCGGCAATAAGGAACGCATTCCTTATGCTCATCACATCATGATAGCCACACAGGCAACCAGGGAACACATCCCTAAGCTAGCATACAGGCAATAGGAAACGCATTCCTATGCTCAACACAGTGGGGAATCACCCCTAAGCTAGCTCATCGGCAATAAGGAACGCATTCCTTATGCTCATCCCATCACATACGTTCTAGGCTTACAAACTCGCACGAAAGGACAGAGTTAGGGTGGGTAGCACCAAACTAACGGCCTTTGCACTTTCACAACGATTTTGGAACTTTTCGGGTCATCTATCATACCAAATTCATCCATCAAGATTGATTCACAATCACCAACCGACCCGAAATTCACAAGCACATACAACGGAAAACGTTCCCTAACTTACACAAGCAAAGAGGGAAAGCCACCCTCAAGCCTGTCCAACATTTACAACGTCTTACGCCTCATATATATATATATCTAGGCGAACACAAATCCTAACGGACAAATCCGAAAGGCCACTTACTTTCTAGGCCAAATCCACTTCTCTTTCTTTTAAGAAGTCATTCGTAGCGTATGACCCATGCCCACCTTTCATAACAATCACAATCTCATCATAGTGACTTTTCGCCATAGATCACAAACACGAATCTCAAGTTTGGACTTTTGTCCTGACACCACATTCCTAAATCAGCACCTTGCATAATTATAGCCATACTTGTGCCAGTGGCATATTACCCTCCAATTATTTAATCCAGAATCCAGTCCCCTAAACACACTAGAATTTAAGACAACCACTGGTCACTGTATGCCCTTAAGGTATTCTAATTCAACCACTAATTCAAACCAACAACTTCGGCGCCCTGCACACGATTAACTCATCCATATTCCAAGAAGGCTAAACTTTAGCCAACCACTTAAGTGTTTCAAACCTCTAAATTAGGTTAAACACCTCAACATCGCTTATGATCATATCGTTTAACCAAATATCCGTTACTTCTATACTTTTAGTTAAATCACAATCGTAGCCATTCGGGTATTCCAATGTTCACTTCTATAACCAAACTCTAACAAGTCGCATACAGAACACATAGAACACGATTTGGACCCCTTGGATATCTTATTAGCAATCGATAGTCTTAAACGTTCCAAAATAATTTAAGCCCCTAATACCATTTTAACACATGCTTAAGCAACTTAAGCTCAAGGACAACTCAGGATAGTTCAGCCAATCGTACCATGCCCCACATCCATGTTAAACATGTATGTTAATCACAAATCACCACAACGTGAACCAAACTTATTGAGTCGCAACCTTGACAAACTCTTGAGGCTCTACACATGCTAACTACAACAACTTAATATTTTAAACCTTTATTTCCATTATAACCACATACTTAGGCCATTCTAGCTCTAACAACATCCACACCAACCACAATTCACTACATACTTCATAAATATGGTTTTCAAGCATGCTTTCACAATTTCCAAATTATCGAACATAAATCCAAAGCATTTAGGAACTTAAAGGGGCTTAAAATCCAAATAACTACTTACCTCGAATAGAATAATTAATATTATTCTAGCAGTGAGAATTTCCTCCAAACTCCAGTCTCATGTTTAACCCAATAAAATTGACTGTGCGGAACCTTCAACCTTGCTGGAAATTTATATATTTGTCTCCAATTCCGTAGTTTGATTCTCAAATCAATATCCCAAGTCAGAACACGATCGTAATGGGGACTGTTCAGGCTCGAAAATTGGAATCGGAGACGGCGGCGCGTGCGGCAGCGGACGGCGGCGCGTGGGACTTCCGATCGGCGCGTGAGAGCGCGTGAGGGCCGGATTTCGTGCGAGGCTCGCGGATCTGGGTTTTCCGGCAGCTGGGGTTGGTTCACGAGCTGCAGAACCGTCGAGGAGGCGCTCGCTCTGCGACGTTCGTTGCTCGCGTGGACCGACGGAGGATGGAGCTTTTCGTGCGGCCGGCGTTCACGAAGCAGATCTGAGGATGGCCCAGCTGGAGCTCTCGATCGACGGCGATCTGGTTTGAGCGAAGAAGGAACCGCCCGGTGGAGAAGCTCACGGCGAGGCTCGATGGGATGGCTGTCGCTCGGTCGGCCGAAAAAGAAAGAAGAAGAAGGAAGAGTCGGCGGTGAGGTTGCAGTCCGACGAGGAAGAAGAAGAAGAAGACCGGTGGAGGATGGGTGTTCGGTCAGAGAGAGAGAGAGAGTGTGTGTGTGTGTGTGTGTGTGTTAAGGATGGGGGGTTCGGGTAGCACAGAGAGAAAGGGAGAGAAGATGGAGATGGAGGGATAAGGATGGCATTTTCTTTTTTTTTTTTTCTTAGGAAAAAATTCCAAAAATGCCCCTTGACCAAACATTGTTTTCCAAAATTGCCCTTTTTTTCTCATTCCAAATTTCAAATTAACCTTCAAATTTAAATTACCCAATGAAAATCATTCCAACTTAATTTCCATAGTTTGAAATTATTGCCTGAAAATAAGCCGGGCGCTACACTCTGATACCAATTTGTTGGGTTTAATGGGCTTAAAAACACACAAGGCCCAAATAAATTGAAACTTATCTCTTTGTTTGTTGATAGATATGGTTCAAGAGAAGCCACATATCAAGTTCCACATGCAAAAGGGAGATGAAGACCCAAGCAAAATGACAGAAACACAACTTTTCCAGAAATTCGTTCATGCACTATGAAGCAAACTGAAGAAGTCTAATTGTTTTGAAGAAAAGAAATCAAAGCTTGAAGAAGATGAAGAAGAAGAAGATGAACAGAAGCATGTAAGTGGTTCGACACTAGGAGGCCTACATCCACTGAAGAAGGGAGCAAATATTATTCAATTTCTTGGAGGATTTACAAATCTCAGGTAAGTCTCACAAAATCTCTATGATCTCTCACGTTTCTCTCACCCGTTAATTTCATAGCATGTGAGTTTTTATACATCAGTAGCATTTAGTAGAACGATGAGGTAATTTATTGAGTTTACTGTTGGTTTCACTTAAAACTAACCAACCTTTTTAATAGTTTGTTTTTACATTTACACAATATTTTTTTTTAAAGAGATTGCATATGTAAGTTGTTTTATGGAAGTAAATAAACAAATCGAAGAAATAATGAATAATATTTTTATACAAATATAAAAGAATAGGATCTTTTTTTAGAAGAAAATTAGAATCAATCTTTAATTGACATCGACTATCAAGATTGGATTTTTTTAGTTTAATAATAATTGTGGGTCGGTGAAAGATTGAACAATTATCCTTTAAAATAATAATTAGTGGTTTATCTAATAAACTACCCTTAAATCGAGAAAGACCTAGGACCAATTACCAATTATTTCCTTATTTTGTCTGCCGCCTTTAATCTTTGATGTCAGTCTACAACGAAATTATTGTCCATGAAATAATATCTTCATGGTCCATAACGAACTGATTGTCAATGAATTAACTTTTCTTTTGGCATTATCTATATTTCACGCCTTGATTGGTATTCATTAAGAAGAAACAAAAACAGTAGGACCTTAACGCTGGGACCCGCCACCCCTGGTCAAATGCTGGTACTTAGTCTTTGATACATCTATAAATTAAAATATATTTTAATCATACATCTTAAATATCTAGATATTTTTTAAAGAGCTTATATAAGTTTTGTGCACATTTGAACATAGTCAAGCGCTTAGTTTGAAGTCGATCTCAACCATGTCTAAACCAAGGTAATGATATCTCTTTTCTCTCTAGAACAACATACATTTTTCTCACTTAATTTATATCCATTACCATGACTATATTTTTACACAATCTTCACAAGCTCTTGGCTATGTACAAAATTTCTCACACAGGCGGCTGGATGGGAAGGTGGCTCTCATAACAGGAGCCGCCAGCGGCATCGGTGAGGAGACTGCAAGGTTATTTGCAGCCCATGGTGCTTTTGTTGTCGTTGCTGACATTGATGATGAACTTGGCCAGAAAGTGGTAGCCTCCATCGGCACCGACCAAGCCAGCTTCCATCACTGCGACGTGAGAGACGAGAAGCAAGTGGAAGTAACAGTGAATTACACCATCGAAAAACATGGCTGCCTGGACATTCTTTTCAGCAACGCTGGCATTGTGGGTTCTTTCACATCAATTCTAGAGCTTGACATGTCTGAATTTGACGATGTTATGTCGACTAACGTTCGTGGGGTATATTATATCATCACACTTAACTTAAAAGCTTAGGTGGATAGATTACAGCACATTGAATTTTTTTTATTCATATTCTTAAAAGGTGGTTGCGACAATCAAGCATGCTGGACAAGCAATGGTGGAGAGAAACATACGTGGATCGATCATTTGCACAGCGAGCGTGGCGTCGGTGATTGCGGGGACACCACCACTTGCGTACACAAGCTCAAAACATGCGGTGTTGGGAGTGGTGAGATCAAGCTGTGCGGAACTCGGAGCATATGGAATTAGGGTGAATTGTGTGTCGCCGCATGGGGTGGCAACGCCGTTGGCTTGTAGGGGTTTGAATTGGCAAGAGAGTGAGGTTGAAGAAATTGTTTCTTCATCGGCAAGCTTGAAGGGTATGGTATTGAAGGCTAGCCATATAGCTGAGGCTGCTCTATTTCTTGCATCTGATGAATCAGCTTATGTTAGTGGACAAAACTTGGTTGTTGATGGAGGATTCTCGGTCGTCAAATCATTAATATGATTCTCTCCTTTAAGGGTTTGTATGATTTTTTTTTTCCTTTTTAAAAACGACACTACTACAAATTTTGGTCTTTATTGATAACTAAAAAATGTCAACTATCACTTTTGTTGATATTTATTGGCCATCAATAATGCAGGTGTCAACAATTATAAAACGTCAACTATTCTCTTTTAGTAATGTTGACATATTTTAGCCGTCAACTATAACTAAAACCCATCAACTTTAAAATCTATATTGACGTTTTTTAACCGTAAACATAGGTTAAAGTTGACATTTTTCCACCGTCGACTATCATACCAAAATGTCAACAATACTCCTTTTATTAATACTTTTTGGCCATCAATATATTCCGTGCTTGACGTGTTATAGCTTCATCTATAACTATAGATGACGTTGTCTGTCGTCAACTATGACATATTTGTTGACTGATTTGAGCCTTCAATTATAATGGTTTTGTTGATAGATTTTACCTGTCATCTATATGTAGTTAAACAAAAAAAAAATCATGGTCTTTTCACTCCTTTATAACCTACATTTACAGTACTAAACTAACTAGCAACCTCAAATTTTCATTTTCACAACTAGGTAGCTAATCATTCCCAACTTGCATTTTACACAAAGCTAACAAACTCAAACTAAAATTACCAATTCTAATATTGACTCACTTATATAATAGCTAGCACTTGCAAACCAACAATTACACAGCTAACAATCTTAGAGTTGTATTTACACAAGGCTAGCTAGCAACATCAGACCATCATTTAAACAAAAGTTCACCTCATAGCCAAATTTACATCTAGAAACAAGTCTCACAAAATAAGTATAATAAGTTCACATATAATTTCCATAACATTATGGTGTTTGTTAAATACAATATTGTCAATTGCAAAAACAAGAACAAAAAAAAAACACTCATATAACTCTTTGAAATTTGATCGAACATGGTTTAATTTGTACTTGAAGCCATTGATGCTTAGGATCTGATCTGACACATACGAAAAAATGAAAATAATGTGAGCAAGAGAATTAAGATTTAAAGTATGAAAATTAACATATACTCAAAGGAACATAAATAACTAAACTCATCAAATTAATCTGAACAAATTAATTTATTAAACTTTATTGAATATAAATACAAAATTTAACCAACTTATCAAAAATTCATGAACATAACAAACTAAACTAAACTTAGCAGAACTTGAGAACATAACAACTAAACTTATAGTCAACACATATATTAAACTCATCAAACTAACACGAACCATTAAAGTTATCAAAAATTAAATTTTCAACATAACAACAAAACTTAATTAAGTTATCAAAATATATGAACATAACAACTAAATTAAGCTAAGGTTATCAAAACTTAGTAACATATCAACTAAACTAATTATCATGAACATAAATACTGAACTCATCAAATTAACACAAATTAAAATTATCAAAACTTATAAACATAGCAACAAAACTTAACATGTCAAACTTTATTAAAAAAAAAACTAAACTAAACTTATCAAAACTAACTTACTAACATAACAACTATACTAATCAAAGTTGGCCCATAGTATAAAAACAAAAAGGAACCATCTAAATTTTGTTATCAAGCCAACATTACATGCAATAATGCAACAAAAGAAAATTGAGTATTGAAATGGTAAAGAAAGTGTGACATTTTAAATAGAAGATCAAATGTATTGAAAAATATAAACTTCATGCATTCTTGAAGGTTAACAACTTACGTGAAAAGTGAACAGGAGGGTTATCCAAATAAGTTCTCCGCTCTATGTCAACTTTAAACTTTAAAACCTAAAATACAACACTTAACAGAGTTTGAAAAAAAAAAGAACGACCAATACCCACTGAAACTTATTGGACTTGAATAAATTAGAAATAAATACTGGAATCAAATAGACAGTATCATTAATATAACCAATTTTGGGCTTTAATGGCTTTTGGGCCTAACCACTGAACTTGGACTTTGCTAACCTTGAGCCTAGCCTTTTGGGCTTGGACTTTGTTGAATTAGGATAGGATATCCCCTTTGAATTTTGTTCAAATTTGACCCAAATATTATATGACTCAATTTAACCATATTAAATTTAATTATTTGATCAAATGGTCATAATAAAGACATGTAGCGTTAAAATTTAGGATTTGCTAACTTTTATCTTCAAATTAAATTTGAGGCACATGCCAATTTATAATTGATTCCAAATTTAATAACCAGTGATTTTGTCATTAATTTGTAAATAATGACATAACAATTTGTGATTGACCAAAATTTCTCATTCAACAATAACTTTTTAAAATATATTTAAAAAAAATTCAAACTATTTTGATTATGGAAGATTATAAAAAGTACTTCAATTAATTTAATCACTCTTTAAAATCTTAGTCAAACACTACCAATTTTTTAGAAAACAATTTTATAGAAAACATGTTTAATCCTCTAAAAACTTTTAGAAAATATAGATTTTTTTTAGGTAAACAATTACGAGGGTGTAGGATCAAACCCATTACCCTCTAAATTGATAATTGGTGTCTTACAACTAAACAATGCTCGGATTGACACCACAAATACATAACATAACACACCTTAAAAGAATTAAGCTCTAGCCACCACAAATGGCAACTTCTCCAAACAACGTCCTGCTACAAATGGCAGCATGGCAAGGTGCTAGTCTGTTGGTTTGAATATCTAGAAGCATGAAGAAAGCAATCAAAAAATTTGAGCAAAAACTTCACTTCCTTGGCAAAGTAAATTATAAGAATTTTACATTTTAGTGTATTTGGTCTGACTTATTTTCATTATGATTTTTTTTATATAAATATATCTCAATTTCTCCTTCAATGATTTTATTATTGACTGGCAGAAATTAAAAAAATAATAATAAATAGCTAAAACAAAATTAAAAGAAAGGAAAATTAGAAATTTAATTGAAGTTATAAATAAATGGTTAAAATTACAAGTAATGTGTCTAAACTATTAAGTTTGTGTCAAACAGGCCCTCGAGTTTTAAAAAATGTCTAATAGGTTCTTAAACTTTCAATTTTGTGTCTAATAGTTCACTGAACTTTCAAAAGTGACTAATAAATTGCTAAACTTTTGATTTTGTGTCTAATAAGTTCCTAAGTTTTTAATTTCGTGTCTAATAGGCCCTTGATCTATTTGACATTTTTTAAAACTTACGAACATATTGACACAAAATAGAAAGTTTAATGTTTTTTTAGATACAAAATTTTATTTTATGTCTAATAGATTCGTTAATTTAAAAAAGTTGAATAATATGTTATGGACCTATTAGACACAAAATTAAAATTTTAAGAACCTATTTGTCATTTATAAACTTTATGGACCTATTAGACATAAAATTGAAAGTTTAGAGATTTATTAAATACTTTTTAAAGTTTAAGAACTTATTAGACACAAACATAAAAAGTTCAAGGACTAAACTTATAATTTAACCTAAATAAAAATATTCTCAAACTATGTTTCACCCTAATCTCTCTCGATTTCCTTTTTTCTTATCTCCTTTCTCTTCAGTCTCCCAATTTAACCATTTTCCTTATTTTTCACTTTCTGTTAATCAAGTTTACTCCTTTTTTAAGCCTTTTCTCTCTTTTTATCCCTAAGGCTCTGTTTGTTTTATTGGTTTTGAGATGTGTTTTGGTAATGGTATAGAAAACCAATGTTTATTTTATTGTTTTTACTTTTTAAAACCCAAATAATTATTACCCATAGATAAAAATAACCCATGAACCATGAGATTTTATTACCCATGTAGGAGATGTGTTTTTTTTACTTGGGACTTTTTCCCTAGGGAAATGGAGAAAAGAGAAGAGAGAGAAAAGTAATAATTACACTCCCAAATATTAATTTCCATCTATATCCAAACTCATATATTTATTACCCATGTATTTAAATCTTAGGTTTTTAACTCCTAGATATAGATGACAATATATAGAAGACAATTTACGATTTACAAATCCTATAATTTAAAATTCACATGTATGTCTAAAAGTAATATAACAACTATTAGGAAAAATATCAAACCCTAGACATGGCAAGTTGTATATTTTTTTATTCTTTAATTTTCAATTTCATCAAATTACACCTTAAACGTAGATAAATGCTACAATCTTTATGTTGGATTTTAATAAGTGTTTGCACACTTTTTTCCCTATAAATTTTCATTTGAAAAATTGTCAATGAAAATATTCTTATGTGCATTTAATAAATATAAAAATATGTCTAATGTGAAATTAATAAAGCTTCAAAGAAAAACATCACTTGAGTTCAATTTTTGTTAAAATCTGTGAGTTTTGAAACGTTTATTCAATTGTCAATTTTGTACATTAATCAGGCTTAATTTTAAAATAGTTTTAAATTACTTTTGTTAAAATTAGTGTGTAAATTTAGCGGAAATTGAGTATAAAGTAGAAATTACAAAAAAAAAAAAAAAAAAAAAGGTCTAGGGTTCAATTTGATAAAATTGAAATTTTACAAAGAAAATTGATACAACTTGTCAAATCACAAGTAAAAGTTGAGTTTTTCTTCTTCTTTCCTCCTCTAATGAAGTGCCTTGCCTCCATTTGTACTTTTGTCTACGTTCTTTTTCTTGGCTTGATGTTAGGCTGTGAGGTCTTGGAGGCTCATAATATATTACCTTTGAAAAAAAAAGAAGTTTGATATTTTTCCCAATTATTATATTTATTATATTATTCTGTATTCTCCTTCCAAATATTGGCCAGCCATGTAGATCTTTTGAGTCACACAAACGAAAGATCAAGGCAAACAATGACTTCCATTGGCATTGAAGATCAAGGGCCAATCATTTGCCTATCCTTCTACAACGAAATTATTGTCGATGAAATAATATCTGCGTGGGCTTGCAACGAATTTATTGTCAATGAATCAACTTTTCTTTTGGCATTTCCTAACCACTGTATGAAAATTATGTCAGAGAGCACGTTTCCAATCATATCCTTCACAAATAACTCATGTTAAAAAATATATATATAAGTTATAGCATGATTCATATGTTTGCAACTATTTTATTCTATTTATACCCTTAAAAATTCTACAATTCTTTATAATAATGTTATTATTGTGTTCCATAATTAAATTATTCAATTTAAGTAAATAATTTTACCATTAATTACATAACGGTATTTTTTATAATGCTAAATATTTTATTATCAAAATTAGGTGTTAATTATTTTTTACCATTAATAACATTTAGGTTTAATAAATTAGGTGTTATGCTATGACATTGCCGATAACTGAAATTTTTCCGTCAACTCCAATATCCAAGTTTCAATATAAATAAGTAATGTTCCTTTATTCTTCTTTTTTATTTTATTTTATTTTTTTATGTTTTTTTTTTTCAATTATACTGCAGACTTTTTCAAAGCAAATTGATTTCTTTTAGTTATTTATACTACATGCTTTTTTTCAATTATTTTTCCTATGTTCATTTTTTTCTTGTGTGCAAATTGATTTTATTTAGCTATTTATACTATAAACTTTTTTTCTTCCTTTTTTATTGGTTAATTACTATATTGTTTTATATTGTTGATTGATGTACTATCATTTTGGTATATATCTTACATAGTATACATTTTGTTTGGGTCTTTATTTTGGTTTTTAATTGTGTAATCTAACTCTTTTTTCTTTTAAATGAATAGTTTTATTATACATATAGTCCTACATAGATATATATTATAAACTATGTAAATTATATATAATATATGTGTTAAACTACCGAATAATAAATATATCATCACACTTAACTCAAAAGCTTAAATTAATAGGTTACAAAATAATTAATTTTTTTTTCTTCATATTCTTAAAAGGTGGTTACGACAATCAAGCACGCCGGACAAGCCATAGTGGAGTGAAACATACGCGGATCGATCATTTGCCCGAGCGTGGCAGGGGTGATTGGCAGGACAACACCAGTAGCGTACACAAGCTCCAAGCATGCGGTGTTGGGGGGTGGTGAGGTCGAGCTGCGCGGAGCTCGGCGCGTATGGGATTCAGGTGAACTATGTGTCGCCCCATGGGTGGCAACGCCGCTGGCTTGTCGGAGTTTGAATTTGCAAGGGAGTGAGATTGAAGAGCTTGTTTCTTCAACGACAATCTTGAAGGGTGTGTGGTGTTGAAGGCTAGCATATAGCTGAGGCTGCTCTGTTTCTTGCATCTGATGAATCAGCTTATGTTAGTGGACAAAACTTGGTTGTTGATGGAGGATTCTCGGTCGTCAAATCATTAATATGATTCTCTCCTTTAAGGGTTTGTATGATTTGAATGATAATGTATTTTGAAAACATTTCAAAGTTGGAACTGAGCTGAGCATATATGTTCCAATTGAAATTAAAAAAAAAAACTTACCAAACCTTCGAATCAGAGATGTGGGGTTATCAAATCAGAGATTCATAGAATGTCAAGTTCTAAAATTGGTTGAGTGCTACGCATAACATACCATAATTAAGTAGCTCAATTTTGGTTTTAGAAACCATAAGTGAATGAGAGGATTTACTTTTAGTCAAGATTGGTTTTCTCAATATAAAATTTTGGTTAGATACATCAAGGTCAATGCTTGAAGGAACAAATATTTGCTATAATTGTGGATTGTTAGGTCATATCAAGAGAGAGTGCCCATTATTGTTCTAAGAGGATAATGTTTTGCAAAGATCAAGTTCACAACTAGAACAACTAAGAGTAAGAATTGGGCAGGGATAATCTATTTTTCAAGCATGACCAATTGTAATGGACAATCTTGTAGTAGAATGGCGCAATAGAAGCGTGATGCTAGTGAAAAACAGCCTAATTTGGGAAGTTTCGGTGAGCTAAAACTCAAAAGAAATAAGTTGGGAAGCTATGTAGTCAAGGAAAAATGTTTTCTAACTCAGATTGAAATTCGAGGACAAAATTCTCAAAAGGGAGTAATATTTTGTAAGATCCAATTTTTTTTAAGTTTGTTTAATTTAAAAAAAAACAAGAAAAAGGTCTTTTATTATTAAAAAAATTAAAAAATTGGATTAATTATGAAAAAGAGAAAAGGAAAAAAATGGGAGGTGAATTTGCGAGACACGTGTGTGTTATGTTGGAAGAGTGGTAGTTTGACAAGTGTCAATTTTAAAAACAAAAAGGAGGAAGAAAGAAATGAAAAAAAAAATGAGAAAGAGAAAGAAAGCAATTTTGGGGAAAAAAAGAGAAAGAGGGAGAGAGAAATTTCATAGAGGGTGAGAGAAAGGGAAGAGGAGGAATTTTTATCATTGATTCAGAAGTTTGAAGCTTGAAATTGAAGTTAAAGGTTGAATAACTCAGGGTCAAGATTCATAAGTGGATTTTGGTAAGTTTTTAAAGAAAATTCATAAAGAGGAATGAGTTTTAAGAGAGAATTTATATTGGTTTTCTTTTCTTTGTTTGTAAACCTGTTATGGATACTTTAAAATCAGATAAGAGTGAGACTAAGGTTTGATTATGGAGTTAATTCGTTATGTAGTAAATGGAAGAGATGAAACTTGAGTTTTTGTAATATTCATTTGTTAATTGGAAATCTGATTTGTTCAAAGAGGGGAAAGGAGAGATTAGCCATTGTAATCAAAAAGAATTTTCTTAGATGATTTATAAGGAACACAAGTACGTAATGAAATTAAAAGAAAAGAAGAAGATGTGCGGGTGATAAAAAATATGAAAAAAACTTGCCTGCTGCCTGGGCAGCAGGCATCAATGGTACTGTCCACTTGGGCACCATTGATTTTGTTTTTTTTTTTTTAATAAAAAATAACTTTTTTTAATCCAATGGTACTTAAGTGGGCAGTATTATGACTACCTGCTGCCTGGGCAGCAGGTAAGCCTTGCCTAAAAAAAATAAAAAGTTTGTGAAGAAGAAGATGAAGAGAAGAAGAAGAGTAGAAGAAAGAGAAAATAAATAAAAATAAATGTGATGATGGTACATTTGGATTTAAATGAAGAGAGAGAAGGTTGTTGAGGAGTGTTCTTGTGACGTGACGTGAAAGAGTTGAATTTGGAAGGAAAACTTATTATTTTATTATAGAGAAAAGTGGATGGTGTATGAGGGGAGAGAGAAAGATAGTGTTTTTCTTTTTTTTAGTATTCAATTATAGAAAAGGACAATATATACTTACTAATAAATAGATGAGAGAGAAGGAGTGATTTGAAGTTTGGATTAATTATGGTGATTTAAGAGTGATAAATTAGATTAGTTGATATTTAATTTATGTAATGATTTTTCAATTACTTTGTTTGGAAGATGATTATTGATATGGCCATTGAAATTTCATGTCGAATAGAAATTGAAATAACTTTCGATCTAAGGTGTCAACGATAATTATTATGTGAATAGTTTATTGAAAATGCTTGTCTAAGGCACAAACAAATACATTTATAAACCAACCACAATTGTAGTAAAAAGTGGCCGAGATGATCACAGGGAATTGAACTAAAATTGATTTCTAAATTCTAGATTCCTTATTTGACACGGACTAAGGGAGCGGGTTAAGCATAAAATAGAGACAGAATGACTAAAAAGCAATAAAGATAAAAATCTCACCTCGGTCACCGTATCAGGGGTAAACATGCAATTATGCAATTTATCGATCATTGAAACTAACCTAACAGACAATTTTTCGATGTTTTAAGACCAATCGAACTCCTTGGACACCCTAGGAGCCTTATCTAATTAAACTAATTTACAAACATCTAATTGGTTCTAATTTAATTCAATAATTTGGCACGACCAATACCAAACAAATTAATTAAACACATTAAACACAGATGATAAGTCAAAATGAGTTAATTAATTAAGACTTGGTCGATTTAAATTAACTAAGCCCATGCTAACAATTCTAAGGCCTACCATGTACACGTGATTAAGAAATTCTACTTAATCTAATCGACGTGGCAACCGACCTATTTATTACTAAAATTAAGCTAGAGATTGAAGTTTCCTACAAAGACACTAGCATAGCTATGCATAACTCTAAATTAAAATGAGTTGTCAGTTCCATTAATAAAAAGCATGCTAGGAATAAACACAAGCCATAAAACATGTTGAAAAATGAAATTAATAACAAAATCCCACAATAAAATGCATAATTACCAATTTTACATCTCAAAACGACGTTGAAAGTCTAGCAATACATCGCACCGACGTTGCCCGAAACCAAGATTTGATATGAAACAACTATCCTAGCCTAAAAGTATGAAAAACAAAGAGAAATTAGCTAAAAGAGCCCAATTTCAACCAAAAAACGAGAGCTAAATGGCCAAAATGACAAAAAATTGCTTTTATATAAATTGAATGAGGGCTCACTGAGGGTCTCAACGCTAACCTAATCACACCAATGTTGAGGGGGGCTCGCCACAACGTCGCACGACGCTCACTGTTACAGCGTCTAGACGCTGCAAACAACATTGAGATGTTGTCCTCCATCTGTAAGTTCTGGACTTGCGACAGCCTCTCGACGCCACTGGGTAGCATCTAGACGTTGTCTTGCATCCGAGGCTACGGTCTTGCAGCGTTTAGCGAGGCCCCCGTCTGGCGTCTCGACTCTCCTCAATGGCATAATCGTCAATCTTTCATATCTTTTCGCTGTGTTTGATTGACCTCTAGTTTGGCTCGTTTTCACTCTGATTCCGCGTACTTTCCAAAAATAAGCCTTGCTCCCAATTTCCTACAAAATATTCAATTAATTCCATTAAAACCTCCAAACTAATACGATTTAGGCATAAAAATATTGGACTATTTTGGTGCTATCATTTATTTTACTAAATATTTTCATTATTTAATTATTATTATTATTAGATTTCAAGAAATCTATAATTTTTTATGACTTTAGAGAATTTTTATGAGATTTTTAGAAAATATTCATGAATTCCCACTAATCTTATGATTTTAGCTGGAATTATCATTTTAGAGAGATATTTGAGATATTTGATGATTATTTGAGAAATTAGAAGAGTTGTAATGTTTATTGAGAAATCTATGAAGTTTAAAAAATGTGGCTTTAGAGAAAGTATGAATTTAGAAAGATTTTATGTTATTTGAAGATTTAGGAGTATTTGGAACTTCTTTGAGAATTTAGCAATCATTTATGTTTATTGAGAATCTTTGATGATCGTGAAATGTTTTAGAGAACATATGTTTATTATAAGGATTTGAGTTTATGAAAGTCATTTAGAATAAGCGAACATGATTTTTAGAAATAGTTAAAAATTAAGAACTTTATGTTAAAAGTGATTTTGAAACCATTAGATCTATGTACCCACAGTCTGTATGCTATGCAAATGTGTTTCCATAGTATACCAGAGAGAGAGATTTGCCTTGCATGCACGTATGATAGAGATAGGCTTTGCTAGGTACATAAAGATTACTTGATATATAGTATGATAGATATTGACTCTGCTATGTACCTAAAGATTATTCGGCGCATAGTATGACAGAGCTATGCTCTGCTACGTATATGAAGATTCCTCGATACATAGTATGAGATTGTTCTGCTGTGCATACTGAGATTACTATATTCCAGTATGACAGAGATTTGTGTACATATTTGATGATGAATTTTTCTAGTTATGCTTATGCTTTCCAAAGCTATAATTGTAGATTTCGCTATCTATGTTTTTACTAACATGTGCTTATGTTTCAAGAGTTGTAATCTTTGTTGTGTATTCTTGTTTTCAAAAGTTGTTTTATTTACAGATTTTAATGTGATTAAATGATCCTGAGAGTTTCTAAACTATTCGTGATTTACATTATTTGACAAAGTTATGTACTACTTTTTATTAAGAGAATAATTTTTCCTAAAAAGTTTATTTTCTTATGGAATCACCACTCATTGGGCTTTTTAGCTCATTCTTTTATTCTTAATTTTCCACCAGGTTGCTCTTGAGTTTCAACAAGAGTTAGCTAATAAGAACCTACCCCAATCTTGCCAAATCATTGCATATAATCTATTATAAGTAAAGATAGAAATCATGACTACGTTGTTTATGGGATATTGATAAGCCTTAGAATTAAGGCTTATTTAACTCTCAATTACTTAAAATATTCTTGTTTTGTCTTAAGATCATTTGGAAATAGTTGAAAGTTGCTTAAAAATAAGAAAGAAAGAAGAATGAAGGCAATTAGGGTGAGATTCTTAAAAACTAAACTTGTGTGCAGGAATTGTGGAAATTGCATAAACAAAATTGCAAGATGAAGTTGCAATTGCAAGGAATTGTGGAAATTGCAAGATGAAGTTGCAATTCTCTAGAGCAGCAGAAAAATTCAAAAAAGGAAAAAAAATCTACATTTAACCCATATCCGAAAATTCTCATTTGCAGCATAATTTGAGGGATTTTGAGCATGAATCTTGGGCATTATTCAACCCTATGAGTGAAGAAGAGGATCGATTTTTGAATAATTTTTTTTAGTCAATTTTGTGGGTTTTTTTCGCGAATTTTTTCATCTATTTTTTAGTTTTTCTCTATTTTTTGTGAAGCTACTGTTATGTTAATTCTGTTTTCTTCCTTTGATTTTTCCAATTCGATTCAAGTGAAAACTTAGGTTGTAAAGATGACGTGAGCTTGTCGAGAGCTCGTCAAATTACAATTGATAAACCGATCATAAGCTACTTGTAGCATTGAGTGGATCGGGTCGATTTCAGGGAATTAAATATTAATTTCTCAAGTTAAATTTGTAAAGGAGAAAGCAAATAAAAAGGGGGTTTTGTATTTTTATAAATAAAACATAAGCAAATAAAGATAGATCAAATCTTACCAAAATTCAATTCATAAGCTGCTAATCCTTAGCTCCCAATCCAATCCAAATGAAGGTCTGGGTTGTGAAGATTAAATTTCTCTTGAAAAATGAGCTAATCGATTGAGGACTAGAGGAAAAACAATGGGTATTTATTCATAAGTCCAGTTCTGTTCTTTAGCTTTCAATTTTCGATCCTATTTCTGTTTTGTTGAAGATTTTGATGTAGTACTTTGTTCAATTTCATTGTTATTGGAAGCACTCGAGGCGATTTTATTGAAGAACTACTTTATGAAAGTTGAATTTTATTTTTTCAGCAAGATTGTTTGTGGGTTTCTTTTCCAATTGGAATGTTTATTCGATTGAGTTATTAACAGTGCACCGTGTTTTCAATCCTATACTCTTAGTATTTCTTTGTAGGCAACAATACTTAGTTTAAACCCTTAGAATTCTGTTTTAAGTCACTATTTTTAACAATTTTGTTAGCATGAAGAATACCATTTTTTATTGCTTAGTTTTTTAAAGTTAATTATGAGCTAAATATTTTTTTAGGAGTTCAAGGATGTGAATTCCCTAAGAATTGAATTGAGCTTAAATTGAAAAAAACAACCAAGCCTACACTTTAATTGTTTGCTTGAATTGAGTTGATTGAATTTGTAATTCTAGATTGATCAACTAGGGTTGCATACTAAGCTTGGAGCTAATACAGAAAGGGTTAGTGAAAAGCAGATTCACACAAACAATGGAGACAAGAGCTTAGACATAAGTCATTCTTTACCCTAGACATAGGGCAAAAGGCCCTAAAACCATAATAATTGCATGGACTAATTGAAAGTTCGAGTGACTATAAAAATATAAGTTACTTAGTTAGTCTCATAAGGGCCAAATTGCAAGGTGAATATGAGTAACAATTCGGTTTACAATTGTTTGTGTAGGTACATATTGCAATTGCAATTTAAAATAGCAATTCACAACTAAAGGGCAATGAAGATTCTTGAGCCCTTTCTCACTCTAATAAATTTATCATTTAGTTTTTATTTTTTATCACTCAACTACAATATGTTTTTACAATTGAGTCACCGAAGTTGCAATTTTTAACAAATTTTGCTATTCACCTTTTTGTTACACCGTTCCTTTGGGAGCTTTGGAGTATACTTCCAATTTTATTACTTTCACTGATAGTGTGCACTTGCACTGGGCTAAATTCTTTCTTTTATTTTTAACCCACAAGTTTCACCGGATCAAAGACAGTTTAATTTGGAAAGTTTCGATGGCTAAAACTCAAAAGAAATAAGTTGGAAAGCTCTTTAGTCAAGGAAAAATATTTTCTAACTCACCAGATGTGGATTTAAGTACGCTATTCTCTGTTGGTTGGAAGTTATGTCGAGTATTCTTAATCATCTTCTAGTCAGATTGAATTTCAAGGATGAAATTCTCAAAATGGTGTAATATTTTGTAAGATCCAATTTTCCTTAAGTGTTTGTTTAATTTTTTTAAAAAAGAAAACAAAGGAGAAAGATCTTTTATTATTAAAAAAATTAAAATAAAAAAATGGATTAATTATGAAAAAAAGAAAAGGAAAAAAAATGGGAGGTGAATTTGCAGGACACGTGTGTGTTGTGTTGGAAGAGTAGTGGGTTCATAAGTGTTAGTTTTAAAACCAAAACGAAGAAGGAAGAAAGAAATGGAAAAAAAATGAGAAAGAGAGAGAGAAAGTAGTTTTCAGAAAAAAAAATGGAAAAAAAAAGAAAGAGGGAGAGAGAGAAATTTCAAAGAGGGTGAGAGAGAGGGAAGAAGAGGAATTTTTATCGTGATTGGACTAGAATTAATTGTATTGGGAGCTGAAAATTATTTTCAAAGCATTATTACAAGTTTTTTACAGGGTTTTGGGTGTCAATTATGCTACTAAATATATTGCTTGTGGTATTAGAAACAATGTCGGTGTAAAGCTGTCATCTTATATTCATATAATGACGATGGAAAAACGACATTAAAACAAACTGCCATCATAGCATTTGTGTTTGAGTGGAGGTAGGATGTTAGTTAAGGTCCGTAATCATAGTAGCCTTTGATGTCGATTTACAACTGACATCCTAGGAAATCGTCATTGTATTGGTAAATTGACATTGGATTCGATGCCGGTTTAAAATTGACATCGTACGCAATTGTCATCGTATGGGTATGATGACACTGGATTCGCTGTCGATTCAGAACCGACATCATGTCTAACAGTCATCGTACATCTACGATAATGGTTCCTTTGGTGTCAGTTTTGAACCGTCATCAAAGTAAATCGACATCATACCTACGATGACAATCGGATAGATGTCAGTTTGCCAAACCGACATCATATGGTTTCGATGTCAGTGCAGAACTGACATTGAAGTCCAAATTTGTTGTAATGATCATTGATTTATAAATTTGAAGTTTGAAATTGAAGGTTGAATAACTTAGGTCAAGATCAAAAGTGAAATTTGGTAAGTTTTTCAAGAAAATTCATGAAGATGAATGGATTTTAAGAGAGGATTTATATGGATTTTCTTGTCTTTGTTTGTAAATCCGTTACAGATGCTTTAAAATTAGATAAGAGTGAGGCTAAGGTTTGATTATGGCGTTAATTTGTTATGTAGGAAATGGAAGAGATGAAACTTGGGTTTTTGTAATATTGATTTGTTAATTGGGGATCTGATTAGCTCAAGGAGGGAAAAAGAGAGATTAACCATTGTAATCAAAAAGAATTTTCTTAGATGATTTATAAGGAACACAAGTGGGTAACGAAACCAAAAGAAAAGAAGAAGATGTGTTGGTGATAAGAAAAAAAAAGAGTTTGTGAAGAAGAAGATGAAGAGAAGAAGAAGAAGAGAAGAAAGAGAAAATAAATAAAAATAGAGAAATGTTGTGATGGTACATTTGGATTTAAATGAAAGAGAGAAGGTTGTTGAGGAGTGTTTACGTGACGTGAGAGAATTGAATCTAGAAGGAAAAGACTTATTATTTTATTATGGAGAAAAGTGGATGGTGTATGAGGGGAGAGAGAAATATAGTTTTTTTTTTAATTTTTTAATTATAGAAAATGACAAGATATACTTACTAATAAATGGATGAGAGAGAATGAGTGATTTGAAGTTTGGACTAATTATGGTGATGTTTAAGAGTGATAAATTGGATTAATTGATATTTAATTGATGTTATGATTTTTCAATTACGTTGTTTGGAAGATGATTATTGATATGGTGAATGAAATTTCAGGTCAAATAGAAATTGAAATAACTTCGATTTAAGGTGTCAACGATAATTATTCTGTGAGTGGTTTATTTTACGAAATATTTTCGTTATTTAATTATTATTATAAGATTTCAAGAAATCTATAATTTTGTATGACTTTAGAGAAATTGTTATGAGATTTTTAGAAAATATTCATGAATTCCCAGTAAACTTATGGTTTTAGCTGGAATTATTATTTTAGAGATATATTCGAGATATTTTATGATTATTTGAGAAATTAGAAGAGTTGCAATGTTTATTGAGAAATCTATGAAGTTTAAAAAATGTGGTTTTAGAGAAAGTATGAATTTAGAAAGATTTTATGTTATTTGAAAATTTAGAAGTATTTGGAACTTCTTTGAGAATTTAGCAATCATTTATGTTTATTGAGAATCTTTGATGATCGTGAAATGTTTTAGAGAACATATGTTTATTATAAGGATTTGAGTTTATGAAAAGTTGTTTAGAGTAAGAGAACATGATGTTTAGAAAGAGTTGAAAATTAAGAGGTTTATGTTAAAAGTGGTTTCCAAACCACTACATCTATGTACCCATGGTGATTACCCGTATGCTATTCGAATGTGTTTCCATAGTATACCAGAGAGAGAAATTTTCTCTGCGTCCACGTATGACAGAGATAGGTTCTTCTATGTACATAGAGATTACTTGGTATATAGTATGACAAAGATTGACTCTGCTATATACCTAGAGATTACTTTGTACATAATATGACGGAGATTGGCCCTGCTATGTCCCTTAAGATTACTCGGTGCATAGTATGATAGAGATATGTTTTGCTACGTATCTAGAGATTACTCGATACATAGTATGACAAAGATTGTTTTGTTGTGCGTATTGTGATTACTCTACGCCAGTATGACTGAGATTTAGGTACAGATTTGGTGATGAATTTTACTAGTTATGCTTATACTTCCCAGAGCTGTAATTGCGACTTTCTCCATCGATGTTTTTACTAACCTATGCTTTTGTTTCAAGAGTTATTGTTTCAAGAGTTGTATTCTTTGTTTTGTTATTCTTGTTTTCAAAAGTTGTTTTATTTACCAATTTTAATGTGTTAAAATGATCCTGAGAGTTTCTAAACTGTTAGTGATTTACATTATTTCACAGAGTTATGAACTTCTATTTAGTAAGGGAATAATTTTTCTTGAAAATTTATTTTCTTGTGGAATCACCACTCACTGAGTTTTTTAGCTCATTTTTTTATTCTTAATTTTCCATCAAATTGTTCTTGAGTTTCAACCATAGTTAACTAATAAGAATCTACCACTAGTCTTGTCAAGTCATTGTATATCATCTATTGTAAGTAAAGGAAAGATTAGCCATTGTAATCAAAAAGAATTTTCTTAGATGATTTATAAGGAACACAAGTACGTAATGAAATTAAAAGAAAAGAAGAAGATGTGCGTGTGATAAAAAAAAATGAAAAAAACTTGCCTGCTGCCTGGGCAGCAGGCATCAATGGTACTGTCCACCTGGGCACCATTGATTTTGTTTTTTTGTTTTTAATAAAAAATAACTTTTTTTAATCCAATGGTGCTTAAGTGGGCAGTATTATGACTACCTGCTGCCTGGGCAGCAGGTAAGCCTTGCCCAAAAAAAATAAAAAGTTTGTGAAGAAGAAGATGAAGAGAAGAAGAAGAGTAGAAGAAAGAGAAAATAAATAAAAATAAATGTGATGATGGTACATTTGGATTTAAATGAAGAGAGAGAAGGTTGTTGAGGAGTGTTCTTGTGACGTGACGTGAAAGAGTTGAATTTGGAAGGAAAACTTATTATTTTATTATAGAGAAAAGTGGATGGTGTATGAGGGGAGAGAGAAAGATAGTGTTTTTTTTTTTTAGTATTCAATTATAGAAAAGGACAATATATACTTACTAATCAATAGATGAGAGAGAAGCAGTGATTTGAAGTTTAGATTAATTATGGTGATATTTAAGAGTGATAAATTAGATTAGTTGATATTTAATTTATGTAATGATTTTTCAATTACTTTATTTGGAAGATAATTATTGATATGGTCATTGAAATTTCATGTCGAATAGAAATTGAAATAACTTTCGATCTAAGGTGTCAACGATAATTATTCTGTGAATAGTTTATTGAAAATGCTTGTCTAAGGCACAAACAAATACATTTATAAACCAACCACAATTGTAGTAAAAAGTGGTCGAGTTGATCACAGGGAATTGAACTAAAATTGATTTCTAAATTCTAGATTCCTTATTTGACACGGACTAAGGGAGCGGGTTAAGCATAAAATAGAGACAGAATGACTAAAAAGCAATAAAGATAAAAATCTCACCTCGGTCACCGTATCGGGGGTAAACATGCAATTATGCAATTTATCGATTATTGAAACTAACCTAACAGACAATTTTTTGACGTTTTAAGACCAATCGAACTACTTGGACACCCTAGGAGCCTTCTCTAATTAAACTAATTTACAAACATCTAATTGGTTCTAATTTAATTCACTAATTTGGCACGATCAATACCAAACAAATTAATTAAACGCATTAAACACAGATGATAAGTCAAAACGAGTTAATTAATTAAGACTTGGTCGATCTAAATTAACTAAGCCCGTGCTAACAATTCTAAGGCCTACCATGTACACGTGATTAAGAAATTCTACTTAATCTAATCGACGTGGCAACCGGCCTATTTATTACTAAAATTAAGCTAGAGGTTGAAGTTTCCTACAAAGACACTAGCATAGCTATGCATAACTCTAAATTAAGACAAGTCGTCAATTCCATTAATAAAAAGCATGCTAGGAATAAACACAAGCTATAAAACATGTTGAAAAATGAAATTAATAACAAAATCCCACAATAAAATGCATAATTACCAATTTTACATCTCAAAACGACGTTGATATACATCGCACCGTCGTTGCCCGAAACGAAACAACTATCCTAGCCTAAAAGTATAAAAAACAAAGAGAAATTAGCTAAAAGAGCCCAATTTCAACGAAAAAACGAGAGCTAAATGGCCAAAATGACAAAAAATTGCTTTTATATAAATTGAATGGGGGCTCACTGAGGGTCTCAACGCTAACCTAATCACACCAATGTTGAGGGGGGCTCGCCACAACGTCGCACGACGCTCACTGTTACAACGTCTAGACGCTGCAAACAACATTGAGATGTTGTCCTCCATCTGCAAGTTCTGGACTTGCGACAGCCTCTCGACGCCACTGGGTAGCATCTAGACGTTGTCTTGCATCCGAGGCTACTGTCTTGCAGCGTTGAGCGAGGTCCCCGTATGGCGTCTCGACTCTCCTCAATGGACGTCAATCTTTCATATCTTTTCGCTGTCTTTGATTGACCTCTGGTTTGGCTCGTTTTCACTCTGATTCCGCGTACTTTCCAAAAATATACCTTGCTCCCAATTTCCTACAAAATATTCAATTAATTCCATTAAAACCTCCAAACTAATACGATTTAGGCATAAAAATATAGGACTATTTTGGTGCTATCATTTATTTTACTAAATATTTTCATTATTTAATTATTATTATTATGAGATTTCAAGAAATCTATAATTTTTTATGACTTTAGAGAATTGTTATGAGATTTTTAGAAAATATTCATGAATTCCCAGTAATCTTATGATTTTAGCTGGAATTATCATTTTAGAGAGATATTTGAGATATTTGATGATTATTTGAGAAATTAGAAGAGTTGTAATATTTATTGAGAAATCTATGAAGTTTAAAAAATGTGGCTTTAGAGAAAGTATGAATTTAGAAAGATTTTATGTTATTTGAAGATTTAGGAGTATTTGGAACTTCTTTGAGAATTTAGCAATCATTTATGTTTATTGAGAATCTTTGATGATCGTGAAATGTTTTAGAGAACATATGTTTATTATAAGGATTTGAGTTTATGAAAAGTTATTTAGAATAAGCGAACATGATTTTTAGAAATAGTTAAAAATTAAGAGCTTTATGTTAAAAGTGATTTCGAAACCATTAGATCTATGTACCCACAGTCTATATGCTATGCAAATGTGTTTCCATAGTATACCAGAGAGAGAGATTTGCCCTGCATGCACGTATGATAGAGATAGGCTTTGCTAGGTACATAAAGATTACTCGATATATAGTATGATAGATATTGACTCTGCTATGTACCTAAAGATTATTCTGTGCATAGTATGACAGAGCTATGCTCTGCTACGTATATGAAGATTACTCGATACATAGTATGAGATTGTTCTGCTGTGCATACTGAGATTACTATACACCAGTATGACAGAGATTTGGGTATAGATTTGATGATGAATTTTTCTAGTTATGCTTATGCTTTCCAGAGCTATAATTGTAGATTTCGCTATCTATGTTTTTACTAACCTGTGCTTATGTTTCAAGAGTTGTAATCTTTGTTGTGTATTCTTGTTTTCAAAAGTTGTTTTATTTACAGATTTTAATGTGATTAAATGATCCTGAGAGTTTCTAAACTATTCGTGATTTACATTATTTGACAAAGTTATGTACTACTTTTTAGTAAGAGAATAATTTTTCCTAAAAACTTTATTTTCTTATGGAATCACCACTCATTGGGCTTTTTAGCTCATTCTTTTATTCTTAATTTTCCACCAGGTTGCTCTCGAGTTTCAACCATAGTTAGCTAATCAGAACCTGCCCCAATCTTGCCAAATCATTGCATATAATCTATTATAAGTAAAGATAGAAATCATGACTACGTTGTTTATGGGATATTGATAAGCCTTAGAATTAAGGTTTATTTAACTCCCAATTACTTAAAATATTCTTGTTTTGTCTTAAGATTATTTGGAAATAGTTGAAAGTTGCTTAAAAATAAGAAAGAAAGAAGAATGAAGGCAATTAGGGTGAGATTCTTAAAAACTAAACTTGTGTGCAAGAATTGTGGAAATTGCATAAACAAAATTGCAAGATGAAGTTGCAATTGCAAGGAATTGTGGAAATTGCAAGATGAAGTTGCAATTCTCTAGAGCAGCAGAAAAATTCAAAAAAGGAAAAAAAATCTACATTTAACCCATATCCGAAAATTCTCATTTGCAGCATAATTTGAGGGATTTTGAGCATGAATTTTGGGCATTATTCAACCCTAATGAAGGCATACAAAAGGAGAGAAGATGAGTGAAGAAGAGGATCGATTTTTGAATAATTTTTTTTAGTCAATTTTGTGGGTTTTTTTCGCGAATTTTTTCATCTATTTTTTAGTTTTTCTCTGTTTTTTGTGAAGCTACTATTATGTTAATTATGTTTTCTTCCTTTGATTTTTCCAATTCGATTCAAGTGAAAACTTGGGTTGTAAAGATGACGCGAGCTTGTCGAGGGCTCGTCAAATTACAATTGATAAACCGATCATAAGCTACTTGTAGCATTGAGTGGATCGGGTCGATCTCAGGGAATAAAATATTATTTCTCAAGTTAAATTTGTAAAGGAGAAAACAAATAAAAAGGGGGTTTTGTATTTTTATAAATAAAACATAAGCAAATAAAGATAGATCAAATCTTACCAAAATTCAATTCATAAGCTGCTCATCCTTAGCTCCCAATCCAATCCAAATGAAGGTCTGGGTTGTGAAGATTAACTTTCTCTTGAAAAATGAGCTAATCGATTGAGGACTAGAGGAAAAACAATGGGTTTTTATTCATAAGTCCAGTTCTGTTCTTTAGCTTTCAATTTTCGATCCTATTTCTGTTTTGTTGAAGATTTTGATGTAGTACTTTGTTCAATTTCATTGTTATTGGAAGCACTCGAGGCGATTTTATTGAAGAACTACTTTATGAAAGTTGAATTTTATTTTTTCAGCAAGATTGTTTGTGGGTTTCTTTTCCAATTGGAATGTTTATTCGATTGAGTTATTAACAGTGCACCGTGTTTTCAATCCTATACTCTTAGTATTTCTTTGTAGGCAACACTTAATTTAAACCCTTAGAATTCTGTTTTAAGTCACTATTTTTAACAATTTTGTTAGCATGAAGAATAACCATTTTTTATTGCTTAGTTTTTTAAAGTTAATTATGAGCTAAATATTTTTTTAGGAGTTCAAGGATGTGAATTCCCTAAGAATTGAATTGAGCTTAAATTGAAAAAAACAACCAAGCCTACACTTTAATTGTTTGCTTGAATTGAGTTGATTGAATTTGTAATTCTAGATTGATCAACTATGGTTGCATACTAAGCTTGGAGCTAATACAGAAAGGGTTAGTGAAAAGCAGATTCACACAAACAATGGAGACAAGAGCTTAGACATAAGTCATTCTTTACCCTAGACATAGGGCAAAAGGCCCTAAAACCATAATAATTGCATGGACTAATTGAAAGTTCGAGTAACTATAAAAATATAAGTTACTCAGTTAGTCTCATAAGGGCCAAATTGCAAGGTGAATATGAGTAACAATTTGGTTTACAATTGTTTGTGTAGGTACATATTGCAATTGCAACTTAAAATAGCAATTCACAACTAAAGGGCAATGAAGATTCTTGAGCCCTTTCTCACCCTCATAAATTTATCATTTAGTTTTTATTTTTTATCACTCAACTACAATATGTTTTTACAATTGAGTCACCGAAGTTGCAATTTTTAACAAATTTTGCTATTCACCTTTTTGTTACACCGTTCCTTTGGGAGCTTTGGAGTATACTTCTAATTTTATTACTTTCACCGATAGTGTGCACTTGCACTGGGCTAAATTCTTTCTTTTATTTTTAACCCACAAGTTTCACTGGATCAAAGATAGTTTAATTTGGAAAGTTTCGATGGCTAAAACTCAAAAGAAATAAGTTGGAAAGCTCTTTAGTCAAGGAAAAATATTTTCTAACTCACCAGATGTGGATTTAAGTACGCTATTCTCTGTTGGTTGGAAGTTACGTCGAGTATTCTTAATCATCTTCTAGCATATTGAATTTCAAGGATGAAATTCTCAAAATGGGGTAATATTTTGTAAGATCCAATTTTCCTTAAGTGTTTGTTTAATTTTTTTAAAAAAGAAAAAAAAAAGAGAAAGATCTTTTATTATTAAAAAAATTAAAATAAAAAAATGGATTAATTATGAAAAAAAGAAAAGGAAAAAAAAATGGGAGGTGAATTTGCAGGACACGTGTGTGTTGTGTTGGAAGAGTAGTGGGTTGATAAGTGTTAGTTTTAAAACCAAAACGAAGAAGGAAGAAAGAAATGGAAAAAAAATGAGAAAGAGAGAGAGAAAGTAGTTTTTAGAAAAAAAAAATGGAAAAAAAAAAAGAAAGAGGGAGAGAGAGAAATTTCAAAGAGGGTGAGAGAGAGGGAAGAAGAGGAATTTTTATCGTGATTGGACTAGAATTAATTGTATTGGGAGCTGAAAATTATTTTCAAGGCATTATTACAAGTTTTTTACAGGGTTTTGGGTGTCAATTATGCTACTAAATATATTGCTTGTGGTATTTGAAACAATTTCGGTGTAAAGCTGTCATCTTATATTCATATAATGACGATGGAAAAACGACATTAAAACAAACTGCCATCATAGCATTTGTGTTTGAGTGGAGGTAGGATGTTAGTTAAGGTCCGTAATCATAGTAGCCTTTGATGTCGATTTACAACTGACATCCTAGGAAATCGTCATTGTATTGGTAAATTGACATTGGATTCGATGCCGGTTTAAAATTGACATCGTACGCAATTGTCATCGTATGGGTATGATGACACTGGATTCGCTGTCGATTCAGAACCGACATCATGTCTAACAGTCATCGTACATCTACGATAATGGTTCCTTTGGTGTCAGTTTTGAACCGTCATCAAAGTAAATCGACATCATACCTACGATGACAATCGGATAGATGTCAGTTTGCCAAACCGACATCATATGGTTTCGATGTCAGTGCAGAACTGACATTGAAGTCCAAATTTGTTGTAATGATCATTGATTTATAAATTTGAAGTTTGAAATTGAAGGTTGAATAACTTAGGTCAAGATCAAAAGTGAAATTTGGTAAGTTTTTCAAGAAAATTCATGAAGATGAATGGATTTTAAGAGAGGATTTATATGGATTTTCTTGTCTTTGTTTGTAAATCCGTTACAGATGCTTTAAAATTAGATAAGAGTGAGGCTAAGGTTTGATTATGGCGTTAATTTGTTATGTAGGAAATGGAAGAGATGAAACTTGGGTTTTTGTAATATTGATTTGTTAATTGGGGATCTGATTAGCTCAAGGAGGGAAAAAGAGAGATTAACCATTGTAATCAAAAAGAATTTTCTTAGATGATTTATAAGGAACACAAGTGGGTAACGAAACCAAAAGAAAAGAAGATGTGTTGGTGATAAGAAAAAAAAAGAGTTTGTGAAGAAGAAGATGAAGAGAAGAAGAAGAAGAGAAGAAAGAGAAAATAAATAAAAATAGAGAAATGTTGTGATGGTACATTTGGATTTAAATGAAAGAGAGAAGGTTGTTGAGGAGTGTTTACGTGACGTGAGAGAATTGAATCTAGAAGGAAAAGACTTATTATTTTATTATGGAGAAAAGTGGATGGTGTATGAGGGGAGAGAGAAAGATAGTTTTTATTATTATTATTTAATTATAGAAAAGGACAAGATATGCTTACTAATAAATGGATGAGAGAGAATGAGTGATTTGAAGTTTGGACTAATTATGGTGATGTTTAAGAGTGATAAATTGGATTAATTGATACTTAATTGATGATATGACTTTTCAATTACGTTGTTTGGAAGATGATTATTGATATGGTGAATGAAATTTCAGGTCAAATAGAAATTGAAATAACTTCGATTTAAGGTGTCAACGATAATTGTTCTGTGAGTGGTTTATTTTACAAAATATTTTCGTTATTTAATTATTATTATAAGATTTCAAGAAATCTATAATTTTGTATGACTTTAGAGAAATTGTTATGAGATTTTCAGAAAATATTCATGAATTCCCAGTAAACTTATGGTTTTAGCTGGAATTATTATTTTAGAGATATATTCGAGATATATTCGAGATATTTTATGATTATTTGAGAAATTAGAAGAGTTGCAATGTTTATTGAGAAATCTATGAAGTTTAAAAAATGTGGTTTTAGAGAAAGTATGAATTTAGAAAAATTTTATGTTATTTGAAGATTTAGAAGTATTTGGAACTTCTTTGAGAATTTAGTAATCATTTATGTTTATTGAGAATCTTTGATGACCGTGAAATGTTTTAGAGAACATATGTTTATTATAAGGATTTGAGTTTATGAAAAGTTGTTTAGAGGAAGAGAACATGATGTTTAGAAAGAGTCAAAAATTAAGAGCTTTATGTTAAAAGTGATTTCCAAACCACTAGATCTATGTACCCATGGTGATTACCCGTATGCTATTCGAATGTGTTTCCATAGTATACCAGAGAGAGAAATTTTCTCTGCGTGCACGTATGACAGAGATAGGTTATTCTATGTACATAGAGATTACTTGGTATATAGTATGACAGAGATTGACTCTGCTATATACCTAGAGATTACTTGGTACATAGTATGACAGAGATTGGCCCTGCTATGTCCCTTGAGATTACTCGGTGCATAGTATGATAGAGATATGTTTTGCTACGTATCTAAAGATTACTCGATACATATTATGACAAAGATTGTTTTGTTGTGTGTATTGAGATTACTCTACGCCAGTATGACTGAGATTTAGGTACAGATTTGGTGATGAATTTTACTAGTTATGCTTACACTTTCCAGAGTTGTAATTGTAACTTTCTCCATCTATGTTTTTACTAACCTATGCTTCTGTTTCAAGAGTTATTGTTTCAAGAGTTGTATTCTTTGTTGTGTTATTCTTGTTTTCAAAAGTTGTTTTATTTACCAATTTTAATGTGTTAAAATGATCCTAAGAGTTTCTAAACTGTTAGTGATTTACATTATTTCACAGAGTTATGAACTTCTATTTAGTAAGGGAATAATTTTTCTTGAAAATTTATTTTCTTGTGGAATCACCATTCACTGAGTTTTTTAGCTCATTTTTTTATTCTTAATTTTCCATCAAATTGTTCTTGAGTTTCAACCATAGTTAACTAATAAGAATCTACCACTAGTCTTGTCAAGTCATTGTATATCATCTATTGTAAGTGAAGAGAGAAATCTTGACTGCATTATTTATGGGATATCCATAGATAAAGTTAGATAATGAGATAAGACATAAAGACTTGGCTATAGATTCTATTGCACATTTAGGGTCTATTGTGTCGTCACAACTCATCCTAAGTTTGGTAGAGTAATCCGGAGCAGGGTATGATAGATGCATAGTATAACAAAGATTGCTCTCTTGTGCGTATGAAGATTATATTATTCTACGCCAGTATAACCAAGATTTGGATACAAGTTTAGCGATGAGTTTTACTAGTCTATACTTACGTTTTCAAGAGTTGTAATTGCATATTTCTTTACATTTTTACTAGCTAGTGCTATTATTTCAAGATCTGAAATCCTTGTTTCGCTATTTATGTTTTCAAGAGTTATTGCTACAAAATTTACTATATTTTAATTATCTTGAGAGTTTCTAAATTCTTCATGCTTCATATTATCTTTACAAAGTTTTGGATTAAGTTAAAGAGTTTTTCTTAAAGTTATTTTCTTAAGAATTTACCACTCACTGGGATTTTAGCTCATTCTTTTATCCTTATTTTTCCATCAGGTTACTCTTGAGTTTCTTCCAAAGTTAATTGATCAGAATATGCGACTTGTCTCATCTATTGTAAGTAACAGTGTAAGCTTTGTTGTGCTGAATGTGAGATGTTTATAGACGAAGTTGAGTTATAAGATATGAAAGAATTGACAATAGATTCCATTGCGCACTTGGGATCTATTGTTGTCACAACTCGTCCTAGGTTAGTAGGACATCGAACCAAGCCTTCCAAACACCGAGGATCAACCTCCTAAACTAAACTAAACTAAAACTAAGAAAAACAGTAAAGGATGAAGGTTGAGAAGCCCATGACGATTGTACAAGAATGAGGCTTTTTAACCTAAAGGAGAGAAATTTGCTTTTATAGAAATCGAGGCAGCATCGAAAAGCTACAAGCAGCGTCTCAACGTTGCCTTAATTGGACCAGCGTCAATGGGGGGCTCGCCACAACGTCTTGGGATGCTTACTGTTATAGCGTCGAGACGCTATCCTACATCTATGCATTCTGTCCTCTTGTAGCGTCTTGATGCTCCAAGTAGAATTAAGACTCGTCTGGGGCATTTTGGTCAATTTGCTTCTAATCTTCACTCAATTGCTCAAATGACCTCCGATTTAGCTCGTTTTAACTTCGATTGGGTGCAAATACTCCAAATTACACTTCTTGCTCAAATACCTACAAAATAAACAAATAAACAATAAAATTCTAACAAACTAACAAGAATTAAACATAATAAATTAGGACTATTTTGATCCTATCAAAATATAAATAATAATATTCAACCAATAATAAATAACTAATAATTAATTTTTAAATAATTTTAAAAACTATTATTATCAAGAACACATAAAAGTAATCTTAATTAATTATAAAATAATTGTAATCTATAATGTTTAACTCAAAATATTTTAATCTTCAAAAATTTATATATATATATACACACACACGTAAAATGCACGTTGTAATAAACTAGTCTTAAAAAATGCTACCAACTTTTTTTAAAAGACGTTTTTAATAACTTTTTAAAAAATGTTACCAACGTTTGAGAAAAAAACTCTCCAAGAAATTTAGAAAACATACTCAACAAACTTTAAAGGAGGCTCTAGCCACCACAACAGACTTTTGGTCCAAACCACGTGGTAGAAAAGTTGCCTTTCGCTTCTCAAGCTAGATGATAAGGTCCTAGCTGCTTGGACGTTCAGTGAAGTAACTTTTCATTTCGCATTAACTATATTGACAACTTTATTGGTATCTTGGACTTTGACATATCCTTAAAATATTTTTGAATCCTACCGCTAAAAATCCGTGCTTATATAAGGTTAAGTTGTTTGCAAATTTGACACAGCGAAAAGCTTAGTTTGAAGACGATCTCAACAATGTCAAAACCAAGGTAACAATATCTTTTCTCTCTCTTTGTATCCATTACCAAAATCTGGATTTTTATACACAATCTTCACAAGCTCGTGGCTATTTACACAGGCGGCTGCATGGGAAGGTGGCTATCATAACCGGAGCCGCGGCCGGCATCGGTGAGGAGACTGCAAGGCTGTTTGCAGCCAACGGTGCTTTCGTTGTTGTAGCTGATATTGATGACGAATTGGGCCAAAAAGTGGTAGCCTCCATCGGCGCCGACCAGGCCAGCTTTCATCACTGCGACGTGAGAGACGAGAAGCAAGTCAAAGAAACAGTGAGCTACACCGTCGAAAAACACGGTCGCCTTGACATTCTTTTCAGCAATGCTGGCACTGCAGGCTCTTTGACTTCAATTCTAGAGCATGACATGTCCAACTTTGACAACGTAATGTCGACTAACGTTCGTGGAGTATGTTATATCATCACATTTTACCTAAAGAAACTTAAGTTGATAGGTTATAATATATTTAATTTTATTCATTCATATTCTTGAAAGGTGGTTGCGACGATCAAGCATGCTGGACAAGTAATGGTGGAGCAAAACATACGCGGATCGATCATTTGCACAGCGAGTGTGTCGGCGGTGATTGGTGGGAACACATCAATAGCGTACACAACCTCAAAGCATGCGCTGTTGGGAGTGGTGAAGTCGAGCTGCGCGGAGCTCGGGGCATATGGGATTAGGGTGAACTCTGTGTCGCCACATGGGGTGGCAACGAGGTTGGCTCGCCAGGGTTTGAATTTGGAAGGGAGTGAGCTTGAAGAGCTTATATCTTCAACGGCAATCTTGAAGGGTGTAGTGTTGAAGACTAGCCATATAGCTGAGGCTGTTCTGTTTCTTGCATCTGATGAATCAGCTTATGTAAGTGGACAAAACTTGGTCGTTGATGGAGGCTTTACAGTGGTCAAATCAATAATATGATTTCTCTCTTTTATTGTATGATTTGGATGATTATGTATTTGGTAAACATTTCAAAGTTGGAACTTTGAGATGAGCATGTTCAAATTGAAATAAAAACTTCATCGTTGGATAATGATCATTAATAAAATGTAAGCAACTTTCGATGAATCGGTTCAATTACGAATGACACAAATTATGAGTTTTTGTCTTGTAGCTAGTGTAACACCCCGTAATTTTGATATTTTATAATTAAATGTATAAACTATGTTCCTAGTCATTTGACTAAAGTGAGCATAACTCAGTGATAATTAGAATGTACTCTCGATCCAGAAGGTCAGAGATTTGAATCTCTGCCAACTCCCAAATGTTATTGAACTCAAAAAAAGAAAAAAATTCCTAATTTTTTGAATATTTTTGTAATTGGCAATAATAATCTTTTATAAATTTAAGTAGTAATTTTAAAATTAAATAATTAATTTAAGATTTAGTTAAAAAAAAGAATACATTATCTATTAAAATATTTTTTTTTATTAAAAGAAGAAATTAAAGAAGTTAAATAGAAATGGAAAAAACTTGGGTGCAGCCCATTTCATAGCCATTGATTTGTGATTTTTGGTTTTTTTTTTTTTTTTTAAAAAAAATGTGTGGCTTAGATGTGGGCTGCACATGATTTGGGTGCTGCCCAGGCAACACCCAAGTCTTGCCCAATAGAAATCCTATGAGAATTTGGAAGTTGAAAGTTGAATTTGAATAAGATATTGAATCCAGACTTTCATAGTCTTTTTTGATAGAATATTTGGGATAGACTTAAATCATCAAATTCCAAAAATAAAGTTTCTTATGATTTTCCCTTCTCATTTTAAAAGTCGTGTTCTTCCCTCTCAACATATCCCTGATATATTTTTGGATTTAGTACTAGTGTAAGTGTTTTGACTCTCAGTATGTCTTAGGGTCATGAATTATATATGATTAGATCCGTGTATGTTTTTCATGTTGCATTGCAGGTTGAAAAGTATGTTTATTTGATGCGATCTTCATGCATGTGTATCTCACGAACATGTTTTTGTGAAAAAAAAATAGTGGCAATTACATATACTCTCCCTTGATCAATCATGCTTAGGAGCTTCAATGAGCATAACCCTGCACCACCGATTAGGTACCACTACGATCAGTTGGGGTTGAATCTTGTGCTATACCCATCTAGCAACGTCCATGAGTGGCACCATGAAGTAGTATTGGTTGTGACCCTGCACTACTAATTGGTGGGATTTATGCATTAAATTCTCGTAATTAGTTATTTATTTAATATTTAATAATTATTTTATTTGTAATATAATTTTATCAATTATATGAAAAATACAAGGTTATTAGTGTAACCTTAAACAATATGTAGTTGACATACGGAATGATCATGTTCAAGAAATAATCTAAAGAGTCATAGTATATGGATAAAGTTGGGTGTCTTATCTTAGTAATACTATTTATACGACCCAATTTGTAATAGTTACAAATGATTTAATCTAAATCATTCATGTGAAGACATATGAGTTGGGGTATCTTATACAATGAGTTTGTATAATATTGGACCACGAAATATTTAATCTCTCCTTATAAATTTGTTAATTGAGAAGATTAATATTTTATCAAGATGATCATATGCGACTCAATTTTAACCCTGAGTGAGTTGTGAACTCCTGCCTGTGAGGGTTTGTCCTTTGATTTGCATGGGTGAGAGTGGCTTTTGTAGCCGATTCAATATGTCTACCATTTTGGGGACTTGACCAAATAAAGAGCTAAGAACATAATCTCACAAGATGGAATTCACTTCTTCCATTCTAGGGTATGTAAATGAGTAGTTTCTTTATGTGATGATTTTAAGACTTGAACCATGGGGGACCCTCTCACAAGCCTGAGAGGAACTTAGTTTATGATTGAATCATAAACAAATTGTTCATTAGAGGATTAGTGGTACTTAAGATACAATGTGTAATTATAGGGGTAAAACGGACTTTTGATCCAGCTGTAATTAAGAACAACTCATGAATGATCGACTTGCATGTAGTGTGATTATATCCATGGACACAACTTATCCTACAGTGCATAAGAGTGCAACTCTAGGTCTATAGTGGAATGACCCTAGAGTTAATGAATGAAAATTGATTAATTAAAGAGTTTAATTAATTAATTTTGTATCATTGGAACTTATAATCTATAGGTCCATAAGATCCCTTTGTTAGCTCATATGAACAAATATGGATTAATTTCGTTGAGAGAAAATTTTGAAATGTTCAAATTAAAATTTAATATATTTGATATATTAATGTATATGATATATTAAATATCAAAGAAATTATTAATGTATTAAGATACATCAAAGAAAAGATATTTATTAAATTTGAATTAGATTCAAATTAGGAAATAGATATCGTAGGAGTATTTAAAAAGGTTTAAATAAGATTCAAATTGGTTAGATAAATATATTTTAATATATTAGATATTAAAATATATAATTTAATCATTTTCCCTAGGCCACTATAGATAAGACCCCATGGGTGAACCATTGTGTGCATTCTGAAAAAGAGAAAAGAACTATTGAAATTCTCCTCTCATTCCTTTTCTCTATTTTCAAGAATGTTTCCACAAATCTTTTTAGTCATTTATTCAAGTCATAGCAAGGAAGACTTTGTGAAAGTCTTGGAGCTCATTGGAGTTGGAACATAAGAAGATAAAGACACGCCAGAATATTATCCATATTATTTTCAAGGTATATATATTTATGTTCATTATTATTTAATTCTAAATAAACTCAAACTGAATCTGACGCTTCCGCTAGGTTTAATTAGATTATTCCCTTCACTACTACCATTAGTTAAGGTTATGTTATTGTGTAAAGAGATCTTGCAGTAAATTACCACTGTTAGTATGATAGTGAAGTGGCAATAAAGTATCAAATATATGTTATCATGTAAAGGGCTCGCAGAGGGTGACCCTGCTTCACTGATTGGGTGCCACTACAATCAGTTGGGATGTTGAACTTGCCGCCTATTACCATTGGTGAGTGGCAAATCAAGTTATGGGATGGATTAATTGTCCAATTTTTGCAAAAGTTTTAAATGTTAACAAGTTTTTAGACCCTATTGAAGGAAATAATAAAATTAAACCCTAGCGAAAGTGTCGAAATCGGTTTGAATTTATTTAGAATTAAATAATAATAATGAAGTTAAACATAAAACATACCTTGACATAAATATGGAGATTTCTCTAGCGTTCTTAATCTCCTCCACAAAGCCTTCCTTGCTATGGCTCGAACAAAGGACCAAATAAGTTTATGAGAACCTTCTTGAAAATAGAGAGAGAGAGTGATAGGAGAATTTCTAAAGTTCTTTTCTCATGTGTATAATACACACAATAACTCATCCCTATGGTCCTATTTATAGTGGCCGTCTAGGGCAAATATTTTCCATAATTAAATAATATATTTTAATATCTAATATATTAAAATATATTTATCGAACTAATTTGAATGTTTATTCAAATCTTTTAAATTCTTCTATGTCATTTATTTATTAATTATTTGAATCTTATTCAAATTTTATAAATATCTTTTCTCTAATGTATTCTAATACATTAATAATTTCTTTGATATTTAATGTATCATATACATTAAACATGTTTTCTCTCATTTAGTATATCAAATATACTAAATACTAATTTGAATATTTCAAATTTTCTTTCAACGAAATTGATCGCTTATTGTTCATATGAACTAGCAAATGAACTTTATGGACTTACAGATTATAAGCTCTAATGATACAAAATTAATTAATTAAACTCTTTAATTATTCAATTTTCATTCATTAACTCTAAGGTCACTCCACTATAGACCTAGAGTTGCACTTTTATGCACTGTAGAACAAGTTGTGTCCATGGATATAATCACTACATGCAAATCGATACTTCACGAGTTGTTAATAATTATAGTTGGGTCAAAAATCCGTTTTACCCATGTAATTACATCTTGCACCTTAAGTACCACTGATCCTCTAATGAACAATTTGTTTATGATCAAACCATAAACTAAGTCCCTCTGGGCCAGTGAGAGGATAGGGCCCCATTGTTTAAGTCCCAAAATCAGCACTTAAGGGAACTACTCATCTACTTACCCTATATGGGAATGAGTGAATTCCATTTTGTGAG
The DNA here is from genome assembly GCA_033996785.1 of Trichosanthes truncata. Taxonomy (NCBI): domain Eukaryota; kingdom Viridiplantae; phylum Streptophyta; class Magnoliopsida; order Cucurbitales; family Cucurbitaceae; genus Trichosanthes; species Trichosanthes truncata. Next base: position 51,624,804 of record MU867259.1, read on the forward strand.
ATTATGTTTCTAGCTCCTTATTTGGTCAAGTCCACAAAATAGTAGGCTTATTGAATTGGCTACAAAAGCCACTCTCACTCATGCAAATCAAAGGACAAACTCTCACAAGTAGGAGTTCATAACTCACTCAGGATTAAGATCGAGTCTCATATGATCATCTTGATAAAATATTAATCTTCTTAATTAACGGATTTATAAAGAGAGATTAAATATTTCGTAGTCCAGTCTTATATAAACACTCATTGTATAAGATACCCACTCACATGTCTCCATATGAACGATTTGGATAAAATCATTTGTAACTATTACAAAGTGGGTCATATCTATAGTATTACTAGGATAAGACACCCAACATTATCCATATACTATGACCCTTTAAGTTATTTCTCGAACATGATTCTCCCGTATGTCAACTACATTCTATTCAATATTATATTAATAACTTTGGATTTTTCACATAATGGATAATATTATATTGCAAATAAAATAATCATAATTATTAATTATTAAATAAATAGTTAATTACGAGACTTTAGGGCATAAATCCGAACACCCATATATTTTATGAAATAAATCATGTTATGTGTGTGCGCATATTTGACCTCGTTCATATTTTTAATACTCACCCTCTCCCCCAAAGTTTTCTCATGTAATAATAACGAGGTCTGAGGTCTAAGGCAATTAGCAAGGATGTACTGTGCTTCTACATCAGTATGGATTTTTTATCTCTTATTAAAGTTTTCAATTTTTTAACTTTATTGTATATATCAAATGTTATTTATTAATTCATATTATTGTTATGTGTTACAATATTTTTTATGGGATTCCAAATAAAAGTTTTTAACTATTTTATAAAATTATGTTATGAAAAGTTTATTTCTTCACTTTAAAGCATTTTTTCAAGTTTTTAAATGTCATTAGTAAATATTTAGTAACGTCTCTAGACTGTCTAAGTTCAAAAAAGTGAATCAGTATAATTAGTATTAGAGCAAAGTTAAAAGATAATTTTAGTAATGTCCCCTCATTTAGTTGAAAATTTGGAGTCATTACATATAGAATCTCCCTTTGAAAATGATCGTGTTAGGTTTGGAATTTTTTTCCTCAATCTTTTTTGGCATGAGAATGGGAAAGAAATTCTGTCATGCATTCTTCCCACTCAACCCTATATTCCAACCCTGACCTGAGTTCTCTAAATTAAGAATGAGATTAAAAAAAAAGAAAAAAGAAAAAAAGAAAGAAAGATATGGATTAGATAACTATTACAAAAATTAAAATGAGGAATGCATCTTCCATTCTACCCTATTTTGTTTCTATTGTTAAAATTTAGTTGATTAGTGTCATCTGTAAGTTTGATTTTATGTAATTTTAAAATTGAAAATATTTTAATTGGATTTTGGTTGAATTTTGAAGTATGGTCACTTATTAGTTCGATCAGAATTTTATTTAGATTATGCAAGATAACTCAACTGATGGACATAAATTTGAGTTCAACAAGGTAAGGGATTCGAATATATAGCCTTTTGGTCGAGCGTACATGTCAATTATCACTGAGCTATATATGCCCACTTTGACTTTCTCTAATAAATTATGTAACAAACAAACAAGCCCAAAAGAGAATAGGTGAATGAAATTTGAATTAGATGACTATAAAGAACTCCTCATATTTAAAAATGACCGAACTCAAAATTCAACGTTAAATTAGGAGGACTCCGCCAAAGTGAGTTTAGCTCAGCAATAATTGACATATATCATCAACTAAGAGGTTAGAGATTTGAATCTCCCCTACCCTTATGAATATGAATATTCTTGTATATTACCTATCTTAGCTATGAGATTTACAAGAGAGTATATATACAAACATTGGGATACAAAAGGAAAATCAAACCTAATTTGTAGCCCTAATTTACATAATTGGAAAGCCAAATTAATACAAAGATTATTCTAATTTAAGCATAATTTACGGTAACACCCCCAATGTTGTTGAACTCAAAAAAAATTAGGGGAACTCCACTCTGCCTGTTTTTTTTTTCCTCTTTCTACCTTGGTAGAAAAACTGTTTACGGAAGATTTAACAAAATATGTAGTCAAAATCTTGCTGAATACAAATATTAATTTTCAAATCTCATATTCCTCACACCTAAATTTGTGATTTATATATTTAAATTTCACCTTATCATTCCAAACTTATCTAATATTTCTTTTTCATTTGAAATTAAGGAGGATTTCCTTTCGACATTTTTTTTTTCTCATTTACCCTCGTTAACAAACCGGATGTCAGCCCTATTTTTAAGGAATATGTATATTACTTACCATTAAATCTTCGTTGATTTCTCACTCCTAAAATTTGGGGTAAGGATTTTGGGAACTTACTGTTCCTGAGGCAACTGAGATTTTAGAATTAGTAAGAAGTTGAACTTACTGTTCCTAAAGCTTATTGAGTTAGGGAAAAGGCATCACAATGTGGGCTATGTGAAAGAATCGTTTTTGGGCTTCATGAGCTAGTTGGTTGTCAATTATGGACTGGACCAACTGCCTTAGCAGATTTCAAATGAATTTAATCATTCAGGCCCATTTGATAACTATTTTAAAAATTAAGCTTATAAATACTACTTTAATTCATAGATTTTGTACATATATTTTAAAAAACTATCTAAGTTTTGAAAACTAAACAAAGTAGTTTTCAAAAATTTGTTTTTCTTTTTGAAATTTGGCTAAAAATTCAAATGTTTTGTTAAGAAATATGAAATCCATCGTAGAGAAATGATGAGAAAACATGCATAATTTTCAAAAACCAAATGGTTATCAAATGGGCCTTCTTAATATTCTCTAAATTGAATTTAGTTCCTAAAAATTTAAGGCAGTATCTATTTAGTTTCTAAATTTAAAACACTTTAATTGCATTCTTGAACTTTCGTGAGAAAATTTTTTGTACTATGAAATTATGGATACTTCTTAAATCCACTGTCTGTCACATCAGCATCATTTTAAAAATGACGTGGAGTCTACTAGCATTAAAAAATTATTTATATAATATTGACATCCATAATATGAACAAATGGAGCTTGTGGTACTAGAAATTTTCTCACATCCCTAAATTTATTCCTTTGGTGCTCATTAATTTGATTTCATGTAATTTTAAAATTGAAAACATTTTGATGGGTTCAATACTGATTGATATTTTAATATCGGTTTCCTTTCATTTTGATAGCAATGGATTTGAAAAATAGGAAGATGTCATTATTTGGAATGACATGACAAAAAAGAGTAGACCATAAGGATAAAATAAGGGCAAATAGGTAAAATACCATCACGTGTATACTATAGTTCTGCCTTTATAAAATGAATGGAAGTACTAATTCTTGATGTGAAAAAATTTTAGTACTATAGAAGTATTTATTCCATTTTTTACATTATGATTTTACTTTTATAGATAATTTTTAATGTTGATAGATCCCACATCATTAAAAATGAATGAAATGAATATTCATACTCTCTGAATTTTTTTTCCAAAGGATGTGACAACAATGCAGGATGGAATTCTAGAAGGCATGGTCCCTTCAACTTCAAAAGAATTTTAAAATGTCATCTCAGTCGATTCTCCATTTCCCTTAGGGGCAGTTTGGATGGAGGGAATAATGTTTGCAAGCTTATGGGTATCGCATATTCCCATGCATCATTTTTTTCATGATGGATGAGTTTTCTATACCCTTCAAAAAGTGTGGGTTTTCTATGTACGCGTTCTCTCTCTTTCTCTCTCTTCCCCTCTCTCTTCTTTATTAATATTTAGTATATATATTCATTTACAATAATTATAATTAATTATTTAATTAAAATTATTTATAATCAATTAATTTATTTCTATTAATTGAAATTAATTTAGATTAGTTCATAAAAATAATGTACCAAAATAATATTTAGGATTAATTTCATAAAACAAGCATAAACATCCATTATAAAATTCATTATGAAAATATTAATTCATTAATTAATAGTATATCTAATCAATTAATTACAAATAATATTAATTTATGATAAAGATAATCTTAATTATTCCTAAGTTATTTGTGACCAATTAACTGCTAATTATTACTTTTTTAAAAAAATTATATTCTTTTTTGAAATTCATTTTTATTGTTTTGTTAATAATAGATAATAATTATATAAGATTTATAACATCAATCTCATTAAAAAAATTGCACATTATTTGTAGAGCATAATTGCCTATTTGAATATCTTTTCATATTGAAACATTCTTATCTCTCATGAAACCAACTTGTAAAATGTTGACGTAACATGTATATTGTCTACTTCATCTATTACTTATAATTAATTAAACTATATTATTTTTTAGCACAACACAAATGAGGGTATGTGAAGATTTGAACATTCGACCTCAAGGAAAAAAGTACATGTTAATTAAACTATATTGTTAGTACATTAATTGAATTGTATTTATTTATTGGAATATTAATTCCTTATTCAATATATCACAATTACACAAAATTTATATATTAATCTCCTCAAAAAAAAATATAAATATCATTTACAACAATTTGATAACATTTCCATGTAGAACCAAACACAGTTATTTTATTATCATGTATTTATTATTTACAGACATCTTATTTTCTGACATCTATTACCCATTGACATCAAATAAAACCTTAAACCAAATGGCCTCTAAATTTTTTAAGTTAAGTGGTAATTAATGAACCAATCACATTTATTATTATTTTTATAAATCCGTTCAGTTTCCCTATTTAATATAATTATTCTACCCACAAATTCTATACTCTTTAAATTAAAGAAACAAAATGTCAAGATTCAGAAGGCAGTAGTAATTTATCTAATCACATTCATTTTTTTTTCTATTTTATAATCATTCACATTTCCTAATTAATATAATTATGCTTATATTCTAGAATTTTTGGAGTAACAAATTTTTTGCAATAACATATTTATATATTTTTTTACTTCAATAATTATGATAGAAATTTGAATATCTCACCATTAGGGCATATACAGATAATACGGTTGACTGGTTAACTAGTTGAGCAATGTTTAGATTCACTAATAACCTATCTAATTTTTGAATTCAGTAACCGTTTAATAAATGAAGATCAAATTTTTATTCTTTTTTTGGTACAACAAATATGAGGATATGAAAATTTATACATCCGACCTCAAGGAAAGAAATACATATCAATTACTGTTGAGCTATGTTTACGAGTATCATTTTTTTCTAATTCATAGGACCCACCACTTTGTAATGTTCTTTTTTTCCCTTTGGTACAATTATTGAACCCAAAATTTTGGGAATGTTTTCCTCAGCCACTTGCTCGAGCACCGCACCTACTTCTTCCTTGGAAAAGTTCTCGCCATCTACATCTCCTAATATGATTCCACATACTCATTGATTCATTATAGGATTTCAAATCCATTTATCTTTGATTCAATAATTCAATTTTTGCATTAAAATAATTATTAGACAGAGGTAGTATGCTTAGCTGAAACTCTAGGAAGAGTTACATTCGAGTAGTTTCATTTTATTTGTTGTATGATGGTTTTGGTGATATCTATTCTCTCACATGACATAAGGTGATTTTTTATTCTTAAAAGCATACACAACATTTTTCAATTTTGTACTTGACATTTTAAAGTTTCAAATCTATCTTTAAAGTATAAAAAAGTTTCAAATCTATTTTTAAAGTATAAAAAGAAAGGAATGTTTTATTTTTTTCTCTGAAGAAAGAACGTTGCATGGAGAAAGAGGTAGGGTTGCATAAAAATTTAAAAAAAAAAAAAAAAAAAAAAAAAAGGCTTTTAGGTTTAGTAGAGTTGAAAAAATTGTGAAATGAGTGAGTTAGCATTTATTTATTTATTTTAACTAAGTCAAATGAAGAGTGCAAGTTAAAAGAAGTTTCATATAATGATAATTGTTTACACGTAATTTCAACAAAGAGATGAGATACGTGTAAATGAACTTGTATTTGTATTGATTTGAATGTAGTGGAAGTACAATCTATAATTTGTTCATCTAATTCTTTCTCTCTCATGTATAAATGTTTCGAGGGCTTTGCAACTTGTTCTCGAACGTAGACTTGTCTCAAGAACTTTACAGCTTGTTCGCGAATGTAAATTTGTCTCAAGATCTTTGCAGCTTGTTCTCGAGGTTGAAGTTTCAATCAATCTTTAGGGTCTTCAAGTCTTCAAATCTGGAAGAGTATTTGGTCTTCAAGAAGTGTTCAGCACCTAAGAACTTCAGGAAGCATTTGGCACTTAAGGATTTTAGGGAGCGTTCAACAGTTAAAGACCTCAAGGATTCTCTCTGAATTCTCTAGAAAGTTTGATTTCTAAACCCTTCAAATGAAGAAGAGCTATTCTATTTATAGAGCTTTCCATGGGTCTGTGGGCTTAGGCCATAATGACTTTTTTGGGCCTAACCATGGGACTTGGGCTTTGTTAGCCTTTGGGCCTAACCATTTGAATTTGAGTTTTGTTTAACTTTGACCCAAATTCCATATAACCAAATTTGATCAAATTAAATTTAATTGTTTGGTCAAATTGTCACAATGAAGACATGTGGCCTTTTAATTTTGAGAATTTGCCAATTTTTGACTTCAAATTAAATTTGTGACACATATCAATTTATAAATGGTCCCAAATTTAATTATTTATAGTTTCGTCATTAATTTAGAATAACGACGTGGCAATTAGAGATTGACCGAAATTTTTTAGTCAACAAATGCCTCCTTTTTGAGATTTATGCACAAGTGTGTGGGTGAATCTCGAAAAGGATATTTTGGAACTAAAATGTAAGTTTTTTGTTCCTAATCTTGACTCCCTTTAACATGTAAATTTAATCCAAATATGAATTTGGCTCAGAATTTTGAATTTTTTTTTTTACACATTTTTTATGCCAATTAATCAAATTTTGAATTTTCGACAAAACTTTGATTTTTTTCTTGTTTGGGGACGAACTTTGATTTGAATTTCAATTAAATTTGATTCCAAATTGAATTTCGAGTAATGCCCAAACTCTACCCAATTTTGACATGAATTCGAAATATAACCCCTTTTTATTTTAAATTTCACTCAAACTTGATATGGGACTGACCTATGATTGTACCCAAAACTTTCTTGATTTGAGATCAATGACTTGAATTCAGAATTTATTTGGGATAGAATTTGGAGTATGCCCAAATTTTGACGACGAATTCTCATGGAAAATTAATTCAAATTAAATTAAATTCAAAATTTATCCAATTTAACTTTTGATTTAAAGTTGAACCAATTTGAATTTGATTTGCAAATTAATTTGAATCAAATTCCATACTTTCATCATAATCCAATTTAATACGAATTTTGAATTATGATATTGAGATAATTTGGCTTAAATGAAATTTAAATTTAAATTAATTTGAAGTAAAACCTCGTTCCAATTGGAAATCGAATTTGATATAAAAAAAATCTAACTGAATTGGAAACTTTGACCCAAATCCTTTTTTTTTTTTTTAATTGTGTACCCCCTCTTTATCCTTCAACTTGCGTTAGGTGAGTTTGTTGTTTTTTTTTTTTTTTTTTTTTTTAATTTGAAACCTTGTCTTATAAGTTTTGCTTCAATTTTTTTCAGCCTCCTCTTCTTCTTGCTACAATGTTAGTGTTGTTGCCAAATTTTGGACAGGAGAAATCTCACATGACCTCCACGTGACAACGACGGTGAATTTGTATTCTTGGGGGAAGAACGATGCCTGCAAGACAAGAAAAACCTGGACACCTGTGTGGTGTAGGCCACACAGGCTCCGATGCTTAAATCAGAGAGATTTTTGAGAGAATTTAGGAGTTGTAGGAGAGTGTTGTAAGTTGGAATGAACTTACCTTGCTCTCCCCCCCCCCCCTGAGGGAGAGCTTAAATAGCTTCCTTCCTAGGGCTTTTCGTGGGTTTCCGTCTTCAAATGGGGAAAGGAAAGGTCGAATTAGGCTGAACCGAGGGCACACGGGCCATAAGGGATCGAAGCAAGGCCGAAAACTGGGCCTTGCCAAACTGGTCGGCCTCGGCCGACCACGCGCTTGGGCCGAGCCGAAACCCCGGTCTTCATCCTGGCGATGTAAGACCATGGTAAGGCCCAAAATGAGACCATTGGGCATGCCAATTTGTTTACACGTAATTTCAATAAAGAGATGAGACACGTGTAAATGAACTTGTCTTTATATTAATTTGAATGTAGTGGAGTACAATCTCTAATTTGTTCTTTTGATTCTTTCTCTCTCATGTATAAATATTTCGAGGGCTTTGTAGCTTGTTCTCAAACATAGACTTGTCTAAAGGGCTTTACAAGTTGTTCTCGAATCTAGACTTGTCTCGAAGGCTTCGCAACTTATTCTCGAAAGTAGACTTGTCTCAAGGACTTTGCAGCTTGTTATCGAATGTAGACTTGTCTCGAAGGCTTCAAAGCTTGTTCTTGAGTTTGAAGCTTCAATCAATCTTTAGGGTCTTGAAGAGTATTTAGTCTTCAATGAGTGTTCAACACCTAAGAACTTCAAGGAGTGTTTGGCATTTAAGGACTTTAGAGAGTGTTCAACACCTAAGGACTTCCTAAGGACCTCAAGGATTCTCTCTGAATTCTCTGGAGAGTTTGATTTCCAAACCTTTCAAATGAAGGAGAGATTCTCTATTTATAAAGCTTTCCAGGGGTATGTGGGCTTGGGTCATAATGGTTTTTTGGGCCCAACTATTACACTTGGGCTTTGTTGGTTTTGGGCTTGACCATTTGAATTTGGGTTTGTTTAACTTTGCTCAAATTTAATATAACCCAATTTGACCAAATTAAATTTAATTGTTTGGTCAAATTGTTATAATGAAGACATGTGACCTTTTAATTTTTAAAATTTGCCAATTTTTATCTTCAAATTAAATTTGGGACACATGTCAATTTCTAATTGGTCCCAAATTTAATTATTTGTAGTTTCGTCATTAATTTGGAATAACGACGTGGCAATTGGAGATTGATCGAAAATTTTTAGTCAACAATAATAATAGAATTCAATATATATATATATATATATATATATATATATATATATATATATATAATGATAATACTAAAATAAATAAATAAACCAAAAACAAACCATTTGCATTGAATTAAATCACAAGATTTCATTAGCATGAGTATATAGCTAGATACAATAGATTTTCAAAAAATGGAAATGAATAGATAAACTTTGGGTAATCTATCCCCTCTCCATATAAAGAAAATACTCATATTCACATTTAATTCAAAAAGTCTCCTGATACAAACTAGGAGTGGTTATTTATAGCCTATTGAATAATATAGTTTACTATTACATCCTAAATACTAATGGAGAGAGTAAACAATTTAAATTAGCAATTGAACTAAAATTAATTAACTAACGAAATAAACCAACAAACCTGTCATCAAAATATTTTATTCCTACCTCTACAACTTAATTAGTTAAGATACTAATAACTTTATATAAAGGTCATAGATTTTAATCTTTGTAATTTGTCACAACAATGAGCATTTTTTACTTCCATAATAGATATGATATTGTCTACTTTTATATCTAACCTTATCTGGGATGTACTTTTAATTTTACCTAAAATATTTCATATTAATATATATATTCTCCTTCTTTATATGCCACAGATTTCAAACTTCTAGTCAATATATGAAACTATGTTGGCTTCTTTAATCATGGTGACCGATGGTCTAAACTCTAAACTAAAAAAACAATTCATTAAAAAAACTAAAAAAATTTATAAAGAGTAAAAATTTGGTGTGTCATGATTTTTGGTAATGTTGATTAAATATTAAACCAAAAATATCATTCTTTTTAGTTACAATAGCTGTTAAAACATAAGCAGACGACAAACAAGAAACACATAAAGAATAAAAACAACACAAAAATTTACGTGGTTCACTAACGATGTGTTAGCTACGTCCACGGCCAGAGGGAGAGAGGAGAGAGAATTTTTATTATCTTGAGGAGAAAAAAAATGAATATAGAATACAAAGATTTTATCAAATAATAGTTTAGAAGGTTTATATATGACACCCATCTAACCCCCATACTTGGTCATTCAAAACACCAGATAACAAATTTAGGGTATTTCTACAATAGCCCATAATACGTGCGATGCACGTGAAGTTTATAGTTTTATTTTACTACATTGGAAAAAAAAGTTTAATGAGTTTAATTAAATGATATGATTAAAATATCTAATTAAAATTAAAATGAATGAAAACTATTGAATATGAAGACTTTCTACTTAAGACATTAACCACCTCATTTGCCACCTGAATGGTACTAATAGTACAATCATAGTCTTTAACCAACTCCAACCAATGTCGCTAACGCATATTCAGTTCCTTATGTGTGAAGAAGTATTTTAGACTTTTATGGTCAGTAAAAATCTCACCTCAAGCACCATACAAGTATTGCCTCCAAATCTTTAGTGCAAACACAACTCAACTTAACTTTAAGTCGTGGGTGGAGTAATTTCATTCATGGTTCTTAAGTTGCCGTGAACCATGGGCTAACCTTGTTGCTTTGCATGAGCACACAACCTAGACCGATTCTCAAAGAATCCCTATAAATCACAAATCTTGAGTCCCCAGTAGAGACAGTTAAAACTGAGGCCGTAATAAGTTAATCTCTTTTTTAACTCTTGAAAACTTTGCTCACATTCTTTTTATAGGTACTGGAAATGTGCATTCTTTCTAGTTAGTTGAGTTAAATGAGCTAAGATCCTTGAGAAGCCTTCCATTGAACTACTTCAACATTGTTTGGATCTACAGAAATCCTTTTTTTTTTCTTTCCCATACTTTTCTTTGTTAAGACCGTTATACTTAAGGTGTCATTTTTCCATTCTTTGAGTGAGAGACTTATTCCCAATATCAAAAAAAAAAAAAAATTCTAAGTTTATCATCTTGCCATAGAGCTACACTTGGAATTCCAAATTGAATCACTTGTAGATTTTCTCTTGTACCAATTGAACTAGAGTCTTTCCATAACAATAACAGTATGGACAAAATCCAAGTAATTTGAACTTGAGTTCTTCAAATTGTAACTTATGCTCCATTTTGTACCTTTTTCACTTTTCGGCTTGGAACCTGAAAATTCAAAATATCTTACTTAGTCCATCAACCACTCCAATCTCATGCTTAAGCTTGGGTTTCACGTTAATGGAGCTTTCTTTTGGTGAGGCCATTAACAATTTGGAACCATTCTTATATGTTGATCATGTTCTCAATTAACTAAAAGTTTCAACTTAATAAACTTAGACTTGTTGTCTTGTCCAATTAGCATGACAATAAAGTATTTCCAAAATCAAGAGTTTCATAAATCATCTTCCAAAAACTTCTTAACCAAAGAAATACTCAAGGCTCCTTTCCTCAAATCAGACACTTAAATTGCTTTCTTGTCCAACGTACAAGTAGCTTAACTTATACTTTAACCGTCAACATATTCAATCTTACTTAGTTCCAAAAAGTTCAATTTCTTCAATCTATTCTTCATGTACAAGAGGTCCTACCTTGTTCTTCAGCATGAGTGGTGGAAGTTTCTAGCTTCTAACCAAAACTTCAACACATTACCTTTAGAAAAACTCTATTGAGTTCTAATTCCTTATAAACACATAGACATAGAAGTTCACTTTATGCTACAAGAGCATTCCTACTGGTAATACTATTGACTCCTTATATCAACACCATACTACCAAATATCTCTCAAGACAAAAAGACCAAATCTCTTTCGAGAAGGACCTTCATGTCAAACCTCAAAAAGGATTTCACAACAAACATGTACTAGGAAAGACACCATAACTTTACTATGATTAAGAGGATAACCATAGAAGAAGTTATTTTTAATAAGAAATCAATATTCTTATGGATTATCCAAACCTAATGTTCTGGCATTACTCTTATAAGAATTGGTTAACCTTACAACACTAGAGTCTGCAGAACCTTATACCATTGCTCTGATACCAACTATAACAGCCTAAATTTTCCAATACGGTTATTCTAACAATAATGCGAAAGCGTAACAATTAAAACTAAAATAGACTTAAACAAATTCAGCGGAGGTAATTTCTTACAAAGGATTTCTAAAAGAAACTATTGAATCCATAACAACAACTTTCTAAATCTTATGCCAGAGCGCTAAACTTCACTTCTTTCGAGACTATCACTTGATCCCTCGTCTGAAAAAATTTTGGAAAAACAAAAATGAGTACGGAAATACTCAATAAGCAATTTCAACATCAAGTTCAGAAATTCATTTTATTCAAAACAAAACATAGAAATTCAGTTTAACAAATCATTTCAATAGTTGAATCAAATGTCAAATATTCAATCGGTCATTTTCTTTTAAAACAATCATAATCCAAATACAAATATCCTTACAAAACTTTTAATACAACTATTAAAACGTTCAATCAAGACTTTCGAAAAACAAAAAGCTTTCAACTGAACAAAACTTTCATTTAACCAAATTTTCAAATATCGAAACTTTCAATTTAAACAGTACTTTCAATCAATTATTACTTTCAAATATCAGAGTGAGAATATGCATTATTTGGGTAGCCTTCATAAGTTACCCGTCGGTAACACCAATCAATCAATCAGAATATTCAATCTGAGTTGTCAATAAAAATCTATCAGAACATTCAATTCAATTACTTAATTGTGAGGTCATGTGAGTGAAACACACACATGAATCTTCATTCCAAAGGAATGCCAAATCATAAATTATGCCTTCCAACAAATAAGCTTCAATCAGTCAGAGATGTCGATATAATCGACCAAAACAATCAATATAATTACTTATGTGTGAGGCCATGTGAGTGAAACACACACATGAATCTTCATTCCAAAGGAATGCCAAACCACAAATGTGTCTTCCCACAAATGTGTCTTCTCACAAATAAGTTAGAACAATTCCATCAATTTCAATTTAGGCTACTACCACAAATAAGCAAAGCATTCCCAAAACAGAAAATTGGCATATCCGGATAGCCCTTATCAAATCGATCAAAAATTCTTTTGTAAACATTTATCAAATCGATCAAATAGATCAATAAAGATTCATCAAATCAATCATTCAAACTCAAAACCAAAACAAACTTAGTTTCAATTCAAAATCAATCAAAACACATTTATTTCAAATTATCCAAAACGGCAAACATACTTTCAAACATTTGTCAAATAAACAATATTCAAAACATAATTTTACCAAAATTTCTATTTTGGAAGAGATGTGGAAACTACTTACCTCGATCGATAATTCTACAATTCTTAATCTCAATCTCAATTCCAAATCTAATCCACTTTCTTGAACAATCATCAATTTTTCCTAGAAGTCCAAACATATCCAATACTTCATTGATCAGAAACCAAAATTCTATCTTAAAGATCCAAAAACATATCTAAAATATAGACAATCTTATCTTCCCAATTTTTTCATTCAAAATAATTTTCTGCATAAAAAGTTAGGAAAAATAGGGTTCTTGGACTTAAAAAAATAGCACTGAAAAACTGAGTTAAAAACACTTTAAAATCCAATTAAAAATGTATTAAAATCGATAAAATCAATGTTTTTTAATATGTAATAAAATACCAAACAATTTTCAATTCTACAATTTTTAAAACCTTTAAAACTATCATAAATTATGGACAAATAACCCAGAAAAATTTCTGCTCATAAAACAAAACTTAACTAAGAGTTTTTGATCTAAAAGAATCAAGATTTCTACTGTTTTACAAATAAGATCAGATCTGAAAAAGTGCTTAGAACTGCTGTAAAAACCTTTCAAACATAATGTTTTCATGTAGAAATTAAAGCTATAAATCATACTTTAAAGAAACATTCATATGGTAAATTTTCTTGTACAAAAAGAACCCAAAATCACAAAAAAAATTAGAAGAAAATAAAAGCTGAAAAATTTTCCTTTATCAAAATCTTCAATTTAATCCAAAATCCATAAGATGAAAAACTCTGATAAAAAATTAAGCAAACCAAAATCCAAAAAACTTTTTAGGGCAAAAGATTTCAAGAATCTTTTCATTCTAAACATTCATGAATTAAAAACAAAAACCCAAAATTTTCCAAGAAAGATTCAATCAATCAAAAAAAGAAAACAAACTTCAAAATAGATGGAAGAAAACTTACTGTTTTTTCCTTAGAGAGAAAATTGCAGAACGACTTCTTCTTTTCTCTCTTTTTGCCGTCAAAACTTTTGATCAAAAAACTTAGGGCTTAAAAGACCATTTTTAAAAGAATTCTAATCAAAACCCTTAAAAGATTATCTTCTTTTTCTTTTTTTTTTTCTTTTTTTTTTTAAAAAAAAAGAAAATAAAGATTTATCTCCTAATTTTAAAAAGAAGATAAAATCCTAATTCAAAAAGGTTTTAGGAAAAAAATAAAAATAATAAAATAATATTTTTTTTCCGGTTGTTACACAAAGCTTCATCCTAGTAAGAAATTAAACATTCTGATTTTATTTTAAAGTATAAAGATATAAAAAGTAAAATAAAACAGCTCTAAATTAGAATATAATTTTTTTTGTTATTCATTAGTGTGAATCTTCTAGAAATTAATTGTATAATAAATTAGAATATAACTTTTTTTAAAAAAATAGAATATATATACAACTTTTTTGTTATTCATTAGTGTGAATCTTCTAGAAATTAATTGTAGATATATATTATACGATAGTTAAGGCCCCGTTTGATAACCATTTGATTTTTGGTTTTTGGTTTTTAAAAATTAAGCCTATAAATACTATTCCTACCTATGGTTTTACTTGTTTTGTCATGTACTTTTTGCCTATGTTTTCAAAAACCAAGCTATGTTTTGAAAACTAAAAAAAATAGTTTTCAAAAACTTGTTTTTGTTTTTACAATTTGGCTAAGAATTCAAATACTTCCTTAAGGGAGATAAAAATCATTGTAGAAAAATTGAGGGAAAACAAGCTTAATTTCAAAAATCAAAAACCAAAAACCAAATGGTTATCAAACGAGGCCTAAACTTTTCATATATTAATTTATTGCAAATAGATTGTGAATTGAGAAGTATCATGCCTACACTTTTTTGAGATTGAATTTTTATTTTAATAATAATTTAAGATGAAATGGGGAATTTTTTTTATATAAGTGTGAAATCAAATTTAACATATTTTACTTTAATTAATATTAATATTCTAGTTAGCATGTATGCTTTTTAAAAAGTAATCTTGATGATGGTAATATATTTCAAAATTGAATTTACTAATAATTAATAATTTTATGAAAAAGTATATTGTATTCTAAGAATTGTATTTTTCAATTAAAAAAATAAAGTTACACACACATATATAAAATAAATATTTTAAAAGGTCACAAGTACATCACAAATTGTAAAACATGAATGTCATTACGTAAATAACTATGATCATTTCAAAAAAATAATTAAAACTCATTTCATTTCAATAATTTAATTAGTAAACTTTAATGTTTATTATTTTATCCACAATGGATAAATTACATCAAAACACTTAATTTAAAAATGGAAGAAAATACTAAATAGCTAAAATTAAAATAAAATATTAAATCATGAGGAAAATTTCAAAGGTAAATGCTACAAACAAATACTTGGATTGGTGAGTGAATCCGATGAAAATATAATAAATAAACTAAAAAAGGTAAAATAAATTAAAAGTGGTATTCTCAGACCCATATAACACTCAATGAACATTAAAAAACTTGGATTGATGAGTGAATCCGATGAAAATATAATAAATCAACTAAAAAAGGTAAAATAAATTAAAAGTGGTATTCTCAGACCCATATAACACTCAATGAACATTAAAAAACTTGGATTGGTGAGTGAATCCGATGAAAATTTCTTCTATTGAAGTTTTGTAATTTTGAGAAACTTCCTTTGATTCAATCCTTGGCAACCTAACACAAAATTTATGTTATTGGCAAAAATTACCGCCATTTGCAAATCTACCACAATTGGTTTGCCCTTTTCTATTCTACATTCCAATGAGTAAAAAGAGATTCTCCCTCTCCTTTGAGTTCTCCCCTACATATGTATATATATATTCAGCATTTGGAAGATATAAAGTTTTTTAGAACTTCAATGGAGGAATATGAAAAGTTAAACAACATAATGACTCTATTGAATGAGAGTTGTATTATGGTAGAATGAAAGAGAGAGATAAACAATTAGGGGTAAAATTGGTATACGATTAAAATTGAGAGGACAAAATTGGCACAAAAAGTTTATATCCTTTAATAATATGGACTCTATATATGTCACACAAATAAAACCAATAATTAATTTGGAATAAGTTCATCAATTACATTCATTTTGAAATAAGTTTAAATTTGTTTAATATTTAAAAGAATTCTTAGTTCATCTTTCAAAACTGCAAGAATTATAGCTCCCCATTGAAAGCTTCATCATTGTAAGAATCAAGCAAGAGAGATGATGTCGTATCAATTTTAGAGAAATAAAGTTGTAGTATACTCACTGGACTATCTAGAATTTTGTGGCGATATTTTTTCTCGGATATGTTTTGCATATTGCCCACCCTTCTTATTGTCCATTATCTTCAATGTCAATACGCAATACATTCATCTGACTTAACACAAAATCAAAGAGAAAAAATGAGATAAAAAGTTACTATCAATGAATTTAAATAATATTGTAAGATATAAAAAAATCACATCAAGAACTTAAATAATACAAACAATTTTAAGAGTTTGATCACAACATTCAACAATATTTGTCCCACATGTGTAGAAAAAACCTCATGATCACGACATTCAACAACATTTTGTCCCACATGTGTAGAAAAAACCTCACCAATATTCATTATTGTAGATGTGGTCAAGTTGTGGTGGCAAGAGGGAAAAGTGTATTGATTGGTACATAAATGCTACAGAAGAAACATACATGTTGAACTTGAAATATATGTTGTTGACGTTGGAAAAAAATGTATTGACTGGCACATAATGGTACAAAAGAATTGTGATTTTTTTCTTTTTATACATGGATATTTGCACTTGTCGCGAATGGATACACCAATTCGATGTGTAACTACCTCCACCCGACCAGACGAGTCTCGTGGGCATAAATTATACCTAGTTGACTTTTCTCAACAAACACCTAGAATGAATACACCAATTCGAGTGTAAACCACCTCCACCTAAACATTCACATCCCATGGGCATAAATTGCATCTATTTGAATTTTTCAACAGACACTTAGACTCAAAGAATCGTGTCCCATCAACAAAGGGCAAAATATGAATTTATTAAAAATGTAAGGGCAAAAGAGGAAAGTAAAGATTCTTCTCTATCGCTCCATTTATATATACTAGTTAAGAGCCTCGTGCGATGTACGTGAAATCTCATTGTTTTAATTGAAAGTTTAGTTCAACAACATTTGAGGTGAGAGAAAAAAAAAGATAGTGTCTAAAACTATATATATTTTATTTTACTTTAATTTTTAATGAATATGAAATACAAAACTAAGTATAATTTTTTTTTCTGATTTTGTTTATTTTATTAACATTTGATTTTTTTAAATTATATAAACTTTATTTTAATTTTTTTTGGAGAAAAAACAGAACACAATATAAAATTTTCCAACATAATACATTGAAAAGGAAACAAAAATATTATATGAAAAATGTATGAAATATGACAATCATATCATGTCAATCACATTTAAGATTCTTTAGATCTATTTTGAAATTATATAAAATCTTTAGTTTTAAAAAAAAATATGCTTTATTATTTATATGTATTTTTGAGTGCTTCTCTCATCTATTTTGTTTTTTTATTTATTTTCTTGAATAATTAACAATTGTAAAAAATTCTCTTTCATGATTTCATCCATTTTATGCATTTTCTTCTTTTCCATCTCACTACAAAGTAAAAGGTAATAAGTCTCTCTCTTACCTAAGTACTCTTCTATGTTTATATGTTTATAATTTTACCAACAAAGTTGGGGTTTGAAACTTTACGAAAGAGTTATGTTATATGTTCATTTACTATGCTTTTTAGAAATATCGTTGATGAGAAACAAAGTTTTGATTTTGATCATAATAAAAAAAAAAAATTGAGTATAATAAATGAGCAAAATGATTTTCAATTGTTGGAACATTTTGTTTGTACATTTAATGTGTAAAGGGTTTTGTTGAATTTGAATGATAAACACAAAGATGTTATGGAATGAAATTTAAGGAAAAAAGGAATTCACAAGATAAATTATAAAAATTTCAAAAAGAAATTAAGGCATTCAAAGAATTGAAGAATTACATTTTCATGTGATTGTGAATTCTTGTTAATTTTTCTTCATAAAGTAGTGGGAACATAAGAAGAAACTTTTATGAAAAGTGAAAAAGAAAAAAATATACGCTATAGAAAGACATGATGATTGAAATAGTAATTATTTATATATAAACAGCTAATGCTTTTTTAAAAAAGCATGATTAATGGCTCATTTTTTAAAATTATATTTTAATTTTAATCAAATAGGTGCATCCATTTGATGCGTAAGTGTAAGGACATCCATTTCTGAATAGTCATGTCCCACCAGCATATAAATTGCAACTATTTGACCTAATTATATAATTTTTCTTAAAAATTCAATTTTCATATATACATTAACTTAAATAGTCATGTTCTGTCATATTTGAAGAGCCACTACCTCTATTGAACAAATTTCTCTCAACGGGCACCTCCATTTAAAGAGTTGATAGAGAAAGGTAAAATAGAAATTTAAATTCTAACATGATTGAATTATAATGAAAATCGTCCTTTTCGCCGCTTGCATATAAGATATAACTTTTTAAAACAGCAAGCAGGCACTAACCCAGAGAAATGATTGACTTTGAAATCATGATTGTTAATGAGGAAAAATATTGAATTCAAAATAATAATAACAATAATAATAAGGAAAAATATTAATTCATATAAAATGAAAAATCATCATGTTAATAAACAATTTTAAGTGCATCTACCAAGAGAAAAAAAAAAAGTCTAATAAGATCTCTAATATATTCAACATTTTTTAAATTAATAGATCTATTAGGTATAAACTGTAATCTTATATCCAATAAGACCTAAAACTTTTAATTTTGTTTCTAATTAAATTTGTAAATTTTAAGAAATGTATCATAGATCAAGAATGTATTAGATACAAAATTAAAGGTTTAAAGACCTATCATATATAAAATATTGAAATTTTTAAGACTTATTGGGCACTTTTTCAAGTTTAAGGACCTACTTGACAATTTTTAAAGTTCAAGTACCTATTAAATTGACATCAAATTTCTAAATCTGCTACCAAACACATTCGAAAATGACGTTAACAAAAACATCCTACTTTTTTTGTTTTTTTAGTTCAACAGTATGTGGAGATGGAAGATTCAAACCTCTGATCTTTTGATTTAGAGTATATGTTTTAACCAGTTGAGTAATGTCTAAGTTGACACACATCTAGTTATTTATCTAACATATATACAGTAATATGACATTTTATTATAAAATATTAAAACATTGTAACCTTTCAACTTCTTTTAGTTAAAGAAGAATTTCAGTAAGAAAATATGAAAAATGCTCATTTAGGGTACAAAATTGTTTTTAAGGGAAAAAATCAATTTATTTATACCCAAACTTTAATGGTTGTATCACTTAAAACTCCAAACTAATAATTGTATCAATTAAAACCCTAAACTTTCATAATTGAATCAATTTAGACCTTCCATTATAATTTCGTTTTAAAACCGTTAATGCATAACTTTTACATCTGTATAAGACTTCTTTAAATATGGGAATTAACTTTTATAAAAAAAAAAAAAAGTAGGGGTTAACAAGAATTAGAAAGAAATACTGGAATCAAATAGACACAATAACAATTTTTCATTAATATGAGTTATTTTTCATCTTATCGTCTTCCTCTATGTTTCTTTACATATTTAGAAAGAATCACGTGATAATTTTTCTTGCTACTCTGATAAGACTTTGGGAGAAGAATAATTTTATTCAGGCGATCTTGAACTTATTTAAAATGAATAACTTAAATTTATTCACTCACGAACTTTTAGATGTACGAATTGAGTTTTGTTTTTTTCTATTAGAAAAAGAATGAGTTTGGGGTGTTTTCTTTAAATGTTTTTATAATTTCTCAAACTACTTTTCATTATGGAAGATTTTAGAAAGTACTTTTAACCAATTTAAATCACTTTTTGAAATATACCACCAACTTTTTTCTTTTTATGAAAAATGCTTCTAGCATATTACGAGCACTTAAAAAGACATACTAAAAACTTGCATTATTTTTATCATTATTATTTTGATATCTCTCATTGTTTTTTCTTCAATGGTTATTATTAGTGAAAGTTTTAAAAAAAAATCGAAAATCTGAAAAACCATATACTTGATCTTGAAAATAAAATGAAACTGTGGGCTCAAGATCTGAACCAATTCAATTCGATTAAGAAAAAATGAATTAATTTAATTCAAATTATTTTTTAACTTGCACATTTGGGTTGGAGTTTTTCGAGTTGTGAGTTCTCTTGAATTCTCTTAATTAATAACCATGGGGGAGAAAAAACAATTGGAGATATAACAAAAATAACATAAAAATAAACTCAAATTAATCACACTCAAAAGGGATCTGGCCAGCGCATATGACAATTAACTTGTCCAGTTCACTTGGTAGAAATATTACATTAACCTAAATTACATTAATCACACTCAAATTTGAGCAAAAACTCCACTTTCTTCATCACTTCCTCCAAAAAAAAAATTCTAAACTGTGAGTCAAAAATTAAATTCGGTTAGATTTGATTCCTTTTTTCTTAATCCAATTGAGTTGTTTTTTGAATCTTAGTCTACTAGGTGGAACTGACCTAAAGTTCATTTATTATTAACCTAAAGTTCATTTTATTTTTAAGATGATTTCTATTTCCAACTCAAATTAATTTTAGGCTAAATTATAAAAATCCCCCTAAACTATGAATTTTGTTTCAATAATACCTCTGAACTTTAAAAAGTTTCAAAAATATTCATAATCTTTAAAAAATATTCAAAAATACTTTTACCATTAAAGTTTTGTTTCAATAATACTTTTGAACTTTCAAAAGTTTCAAAAATACTCTTGACCTTTAAAAAACGTTCAAAAATACCTTTATTGTTAATTTTTTTTATGAAAAACGTTAAAGTTTTGTTTCAATAATATCCGTAACCTTCAAAAAATTTCAAAAATACTCTTATCGAATAATGTTTCTTCTTCTTCATCTCTCTGCGGATTCTTCCTCCATGAAAATTAATAAGAATGAACAAATTATTAGCACTTGAAAAGTCGTAGTAACAATTTGACCAAATAAGCTCTAAAAATTTAAAATCCATAACCAAATATATATATAAGGGAAGTTCATCTACAACATCTGGCGGTGCCCTCATGGGCACGTTCTCAACTGTGACATCTCAACTCTCAACTAGTTTTCTTAAATGATAATTAAACTTCTATTTTTCTATCTCATATTTATTGGTTCTTTTTTCCTGCTCTTCTCCCTCTTTGAAACTGGCTAATCAAAGGGGGGCATAAATACAACGACTTGGGTAATAATTACGACTGTGATCATAGGAAAAAAGAAGCTAACTACCCTAAGGTGTATTGTTTATCTCGCCATCCAGATATAATAAAGAATTGTATCAACACCAAGAAGCCATTTTTTCTTTTTTTAATGACCATATATATATATATATATAACATAAACGGGGAAATGGGGATAGGGAACATTCTTCGTCTTCATTTAGCTCACGAGAATTTTTTTTCCCCATTCCCTCTTCCTCCACCTAAACAGAGATTCTCTACCTCATTAGGAACGAGTCCCCACAAAAGAAATAAACATTTTTTGTTTTCTCATTCCCTCCTCCACCTAAATAGAAATTCTCTGCCTTTTTAGGAGGAGTCTCCAAGGAAAAAAATGAGCATCTCTAATTTAGAGCACTATCATTTACGAATCCGGTAACTGCAAATCCACCAGTGGGTTTGAAAGTAATAACACTTTACACTTATTATTATTATCATTCTCTATGCACCTTACAAGTTGTTAATTCAATTATTTGTTGCATCTTTATTTTATTATTATTTTTTTAGTTCAACAAAGAATTAAATCATAAATTTTTAGGATGATAAATTGGTGCCTTATTCACAATCAAATTGCCTATATTGTTAATTTTATTTTGATGAATTGTTAATCTCTTTAGGATATGTTACCTTGTCTGCAGTTTTGTGTTTTGCTTGTGTTTTTTTTTCCTAATATCATCTATTTAATTATATATTTATTTTATAAAGCATGTTTAAATATTTAATTTTAGAGGTTAACCATTGTGTTTGAAATTTGAATATCTTGACAATTCCATTTCGTACAAATATATATACCATTTTTTTTGTTGGAAAAAAAATCTCCTACTACTACCGTAGGAATAAGACGAAAAATAATTGAGAAATTAAAAGAAAACAACAAAATAAGAAACAATAGAATTTACGTGAAAAAACTCCAAAACCGGAGAAAAAACCACGAACAGAAAGAAACTCCACTATGTGAAAAATTATTACAATCACACAAAATTCTCTCTCCAACTCCAATTACAAAGAAACACTCTCTCAAAGCTTTATACCATTCACTTAACTAGAGTTAGTTTACCAGGCTTAAAGTATTTCAAATAGGCTTAAAGTATTTATTTCGTGGGTTTATTTCTCTACAATTTATGTTTCAATCTTCAGCTTTGTTGGATTCAATTTTGGAGGGCAAATTGTCTTAAATTGCTTTAAATTCTTGTTGCAATTAGGATTTTAATATATTCTTCTAGTATGAAATTAATTTCTAAAATAAGTTGTAGGACTTTTACTTTTAATATGAACTAAACTTCTTAAGGGGTTCAAGGATGTGAATTCCCTAAGAAGTAATTGTAGCCAAAATCCCAAAAAAAAAAAAAAAACCAAGCCTACGTCTCAATTGTTTGCTTGTGTTGAACAAAATTCTGTTGAGATTCTAGATTGATCAACTGGGGTAGCAACTCAAGCTTAGATCTAATACCGATGGAGTTAGTGATAAGCGGATTTCGCACAAGTGATGGTGAAAAGAGCTTAGACATAAGCCAATTCTTTGCTCTAGATATAGAGATTAAAAACTCCAAAACTCATAAAATTGTTGAGCCAAATTATTTAAGATAGAAGGACTGTAGACATATAAGTCACTCACTTAGTCTCCTAAAACCTAATTTCAAGGTGAATAGGAGTAGCAATTTTGGTTTACAATTGAATGTAGAATGGGTTGGAATTTCAATTTTGGTTTGCAATTACAACTTAGAACAATGACATTCTTGAGTCTCTCCTTTATCTAAAATTTCTTTTGCGATTTCATTTACCAAGTCTACCTAGTTTGCTATTCAATATTGCAATTTTTCGATTATGCAATTCAATTCTGCAATCTTTGTCACTTTATTTTGTAATTTTTGATTCTCAATTCAATTCTGCAATTTTTGTCACTTTAACTTACAATTTTCGATTATGCAATTATTTTGTTTTTACAAACACACCAATCCCAACTTTGTTTTTACAATTTTTAGTTTCCAAAATTGCATTTCTCCTTACATTTTGCTTAGCAATATTTTTGTTACATCGTTCCCTGTGGGAACGATACTCAAGAATACTCATCTTTTAATACTTGCATCGGCAGTGTGCCATTGCATTGGGGTTGGGCGTATTAACTAACTTTTATTCACCCAAAGTTCATCCGATCAATAATCCTCAGCTAAGAGAACTATAACCTACTCCACCATAAAAGTAGACCGCTTGGAATGTCGATAAACCCTACTGAAATTTATGGTGCAACTTCCACATACTTGGCTCACCAGGAAGTTCTTCAGCCATCAACATAACTTCCACTACATACACCTTGCATAACCGCAAACCTGTGGAACTGCTAACATCGCATCCTCTATCATGGTAAAACGAACATACCATGAGGATGAATTATGTCTTTCTTTAGAGGAAATCACCATCTCCTCTAATGACAGAGACCACATCAACATCTGATTCAGAGCCCTTTAACGAACTTGCTCTGTTAGGACAATTTTTTTTCATGTGTCCAAACTGTCCGCATTCCCAGCAACCTTTTTTTTGCATGAAGTCTTTCTTTTTCTTCCAATTTCTAGCTACCAGTGTTGAATCCTGCTGTGAAGTATGCTTGTCACTCTTCAGCCTCCTTTCCTATAATAGAAGTTTACTAGTAGCCTTAGCAAAATTTAAAGTCTCCACCATGTACATTTCATGTGTTCATAAAAAGGCGGAAGTGACAAGATAAGCTTGAGTGCTTTATCCTCATCCTCTATCTTCACTTTGATCACCTCTAGCTCAGAGACGGTGCCATTGAGAACACTCAGAATATCTGAGATTTTCGTACATTCCTCCATTTGCAGCCTGTGAAACTGCTCCTTTAGGTACAACCGATTTGAGATGCTATTTTCCTGATACATCGCTTCAAGCTTTCTCCCAAAGCTCTTTGGATGTTGAAATTTCATGCACATTTGCAAGAATAGTTTCTTAGCCAAATTTAGTCTAATTGCACTTTCAACTCTCAAATCCAATTCACCTCATTCTTCATCTCACTCATGTTGGACTTCTTAGAACCTTTGCTGGAACCACCACTAGATTCCACTAGACCACAGTCACCGCTTAACTTTCCAAAAGCACCACCACTCGGTCTTCCCTTCAAAGCGCTGTGTAACCTAGATTGTATCGGCACATCTTTGACTTGCACTTGCCACAAGCCAAAGTTCATCATTCCATCAAATTTCTCCACGTCAACCTTTATTGGACTCATAAATCTTGCATATCTACATCACTCCTAGCGTATATGTAAATAGTGAACAACTCACACTATTCACAATACCAGCTGCAGCTCGTTTCAAGAAATCTTTTCTGATGTGAAAGCTCGGACAGTGCTGCAACCACAAAGCATACTCAGAAACTCAAGAAACTACAAACCTAAAGCTCTGATACCATTTGTTGGAAAAAAAAAAAAAAAAAAACCTCCCACTACTACTATAGGAATAAGTAGAAAAATAACTGAGAAATTAAAAAAAAAAAAAAGCAACAAAATAAGAAACACAATAATTTACGTGGAAAAACTCCAAAACTGGAGAAAAATATCACGAACAGAAAGAAACTCCAATATGTGAAAAACTATTACAATTGTAACATCCGGTTTAATATATATATATTTTTTATCCTTTTATTATTATTATTATTATTTGTTTTAAAAAAAAAAATCGTCCTTATCCCTCCGTCCCCCTCCCTTTTCCCGTATCCTTCCCCTCCCCTCTGTCCCCTCCCTTCCCGACTTCCCCTCCCTCCCGCTTTCCCCTCCCTTCCCGACTCCCCCTTCCCCTCTGTTCTCTCGTCCCCTCCCCTCTGTCCTTCCGTCTCTCCCTCTGTCCCTCGTCCCCTCTTCCTCCCGTCCCTCCGAACTCCCCTCCCCCTCTCGTTCCCTCCCTTCTGTCTCTCCCTTTCCGCCTCTCTCTCTCTCTTTCCCTCTCTCTCTTCCTTTCCGCCCCTCCCTTTCCTTTCCGTCTCCCTCTCTATCTCACCTTCCCTCTCTCGGTCCCTCTTTGTCTTTCCGCCTATCTTTCGCGAATTTTGGTGAACCGAAGTGTTTTTCCGGCGTTTTCGGGTGTGGACAACAGTTTCTCGAAGGTTATTGGGCATGTTGGGGCTTGTTTCGGTGTGGTTCTGAACCGTTAAGCAGTGGTGGTCTTGAAGTCAATTTTGGGCAAGAATCAAGCTCGTAAATTATTTATTCGGCTTAGGTAAGTAGTCTTTTGGATTTAAGTCATTTAAATTCCTTTTTGATTGAATTGTATGTTTGGTAGATTGTTAATTTTGAAAGTATGCTTGAAAGCGGTGGTTATGAGATATAAAAAGGTTAGTGGTTATGTTTAGAAGTAATCTTGAGCTAAAACGGCTTAAGTTATGGTCATAAAGGAATTAGTGTCTTAAATTTTCAAGCTCATTATGCTAGCATATGAACCTCTTTAAGAATTTGTTCGAGGTTGTAATTGGAAAAGTTTGGACATGAATGTGGTGATTTGTGAATAGTCATTCTTGCCTAAATTATGAGTTTGTGCGCGATGTCGTAGTTGGTTAAATCAAGATAAGTATTATTGTGTTGGGCTTAAGATTGCCTGAAACTTGTTGCTACTCTAGTTAAGGGATTCACAGTTACAAGTGAATGAATGAAAATGTGCCTGGGGTTAGAAATGAATTTGATTATAGCTTACCCTCGTAAGTATAAATGTGTGGATAGTTGTGTTAAACTAAACAGTTGTAATCGTTTGGACTTCTGAGATGTTTGGTTAGCTGTGGAGTGCAGAAAACTTGAATTTTAGATTGATTGGTTGATCGGGTTCAATGCTTTTGGGTTCAGGTTGGGTTAGAGGCTGAAGTAGAGCACCCTAAAGTTATGCAATACTCGGGGTCGAGGATCGTATTTTATATGTTCAAAATGGTCTTATGTTTGGGCTGATTTAACGAGTTTTGGATGGGTCTGTTTGTGCGTAAAGAGTAATTGGTTGACCAGATTTCTAAAATGTTCAGGGGATTGAATTCTGGATTAAGTGAATGAGGGGTTATATGCCACTAGCATATGTATGGGCTATGACTACGTGTAGTTCTTGTTTGAAAGTACCATTGAACTAGAGTATAAGTTTTCACGTGAGGTTTGTGGTTGTGATCTATAGTAAAAGGTCACAACGATGCGATTGTGGTTGTTTATGGAAGGTGGGCCTGGGTCATATGCTACGAATAACTTCTTAAAGAATGAGAAGTGGGTCGTTTTAGGGCTGGCCTAGGAAGTAGGTAGCCGTTCGGATTGGTCCGTGAGGAAGTGTGTCTCGCCTATTTGTTTATGAGGTGTAAGACGTTGTAACTGTTGAAAGGCTTGAAGGTTGCTTCCTCTCTGTGTTTATGTGAATTAGGGGATGATTCCCTTTGTATGTGCTTTTGAACTTCGGTTCAGGTTGTGAAAATGGTTTGAAAATGATGAATGATTTTGGTATGGTGGATGACCCGAGAGGTCTTGAATGCGTTGGGAAAGTGCAAAGGCCCGTTAGTTTATGCTATCTACCCTAACTCTGTTCTTTCGTGCGAGTTGTAAGCCTAGAACGTATGTGATGTGATGAGCATAGGGGATGCGTTCCCCTAGTGCCTGTGAGCTAGCTTAGGGGTGATTCCCCACTGTGTTGAGCATAGGGGATGTGTTTCCCTATTGCCTGTATGCTAGCTGAGGGGATGTGTTCCCTGGTTGCCTGTGTGGCTATCATGATGTGATGAGCATAAGAAATGCGTTCCTTATTGCCGATGAGCTAGCTTAGGGGTGATTCCCCACTTGTTGAGCATAGGGGATGCGTTTCCCTATTGCCTGTATGCTAGCTGAGGGGATGTGTTCCCTGGTTGCCTGTGTGGCTATCATGATGTGTTGAGCATAGGGATGCGTTTCCTATTGCCGTGTACTAGCTGAGAGATGATTCCCCAATATGTAGAGCGTAGGGAGTGCGTTCCCTAGCGCCTGTGTGCTAGCTTAGGGGTGATTCCCCATTATGTTGAGCGTAGGGAATGCGTTCCCTAGCGCCTGTGTGCTAGCCTAGGGGTGATTTATCTATTGAGATGAGTGTGAGGGTTATAGACCTTCACAGGTTTGGGTTCTAGGTTACAGGACTCGCAGGTATGACACGAAGTTAGGGTCAAGTAGTAGTGAATGTTGCGGAAGGATAAATGGACTTTTAGAATAACAAAAGGAAGTACTTGAAATCTAAGCACGAGTGTGAGTAAGAGCAGTTTTCTTCTTGGTATGGTTTCTTTAAACATTGGACCCTTAAGTGGGCTACTTACTGAGTATGTTTATACTCATCCTTGCTACTTTGTTTGTTTTGCAGATTGTGCACATTCACGGAGTGGATGACGCAGGCGACGACTTGACAAGATTATGGAGACTCCACCAAAACTCTTTTCCCTGTTTAGCTTTTAGTTTTATTTCTTTGTTCCTTGATGTGCGTTTGGTTGTAAATTCAAAATATTCTTTGCTTTCGTGTATGTAGTTAGAAGCTCTTAGGTTTGACTGTCTGTTGGTTGAGCTCAGCACTATGTATCGTAGTTTGGAGGGTGCTGAGTCTATTTCCTGAATTTTAGAAGTGCTCATATCTCTTTCCAGGTCATTGTAAATTTTGGTTTCTCGTAGTTACGCCGTCATGCTGCCGAAATTTCGGCCATGGACGAGGTAACTAGGTCGTGCTTCCGATCTAGAGTGTCGTAGTAGGTTCGGGTCTTTACAACAATCACATAGAATTCTCTCTCCGACCCCAATTACAAATAAAGACTCTCTCAAAGCTTTATATCCCTCACTTAACTAGAGTTAATATACCAGACTTAAAGTATTTCGAATATGAAAGATTTGAAACCAAAACCATAGATTCCTTTTATAGTACTTGAAGCTCATAACTTTCTTGCACCTTTCTGATATGGGACAACTACTGATAAGCCTTAGAATTAAGGCTAATTTAACTCCCAATTGCTTAAAATATTCTTGTTTTGACTTAAGATCATTTGAAAATAATCGAAAGATTGCTTCAATTTAAGAAAGAAATAAGAATGATGACATTCGGGATAGAATTCTAAATAAATTAATCTTGTTTGCAGGAAATATGAAAATTGCAAAATCAAATTGCAAATTCGTGATTCTGCAATTGTTTATGGACCAGGGAATGTGGAAATTGCAAAATCAAATTGCAGAATCACGATTCTGCAATCTAGAGCAGTAGAAAAGTTCAAAAAAGGAAAAAAAATATGCATTAAACCCATTCCGAAAATCTTCAATTACAGCCCGATTTGGAGGAATTTAAGCACGAAATTTGGGCATTCTTCAACCCTAATGAAGGCCTATAAAAGGGGAAGAAGAGGAGGAGCAACACAATTCGATTGGGAGGCATTTTTTGAGTCTTTGCTCGTGGGTTTTTGTCACGTTTTTCTGCATTTTTTTCCTCTATTTTTCTTACCAAAAATATGTTGCAATGTAGTTCTATTTCCCTTCTATTTTTCTAGTCCGATTCAAGTGAAGAAGATGGGGATTTAAAGGCGTTTTGAGGAGTCAATTTCGTGGGTTTTCCAAATCGAAACTCTATTTTTTTTGCTGTAAAATTTGCTCTCTGTTTTGCCAAGAAGCTTCAGTTTCTGTTTTTATTTTTCTCCTTCAATTAATTCTTGTATTATTGGCAATTGCTAGAGTATCACCTTGATCTTCATTTGATTTCTCTTTTGTATTAAGTTTTTGGTTTAGTGCAGTCTCTCTTTTCATGAGTTTATGTTTGGTCTCTGTTTTTTTTTTTTAATTCAATTTTACTTCTGTTTTTAGTTGATTATGTTTCTGTTTTATAAAAAGTTCAATACTATTTGTGTTGTTATAAGCCTATCAGAATGGAAGGCATAAGAAAGAAGAACTAATTCCCTAATAAATGCTTTTGATTTTCTATGTTTAATTGCAATTGAGAATTTCTGGAAGTTCCTGTGGTTAATGCCCAATGCTACATTACAAATTATTGACCTAATTGTTGCAATAAGCAAGGGTTGTTCAAGCTAGAATTTTTGTATTAGCACCTTTGGCCTTGATTATCATTAGCCATTTGTTCAACTTTCCAATATGAATTTTTCTTCTAAAGTTAGTTGTAGGATTTTTATTTTCAATTTGAGCTAAAACTTCTTAGGGGGTTCAAGGATGTGAATTCCCTAAGAAGTAAATGTAGCCAAAATTTCAATAAAAACCAAGCCTACATCTCAATTGTTTGCTTGTGTTGAATAGATTTCCGTTGAGATCCTAGTTTGATCAACTAGGATAGCAACCCAAGCTTAGATCTAATACCAACGGGGTTAGTAATAAGCGGATTTCGCACAAGTAATGGAGAAAAGAGCTTAGACATAAGCCAATCCTTACCCTAGACATAGGGATTAAGGACTCCAAAACCCATAAAATTGTTGAGCCAATTGATCTAAGATAGAGGGACTATAGACATATAAGTCTCTCACTTAGCCTCCTAAACCCTAAATTCAAGGTGAATAGGAGATGCAATTTTGGTTTACAATTGAGTGTGGAGTAGATTGGAATTGCAATTTTGGCTTGCAATTACAACTTAGGGCAATGACATTCTTGAGCCCCATCTTTATCTAAATTCTCTTTGAAATTTCAATTACTAAGTCTATTTAGTTTACCATTTTTAGATTATGCAATTCAATTCTGCAATTCAATTCTGCAATTTTTCTTTATTTTCATTATTGTCATTTCTTGATTTTGCAATTAGATTCTGCAATTTTTCTTTTACCAACACACCAACCCAACATTATTTTTGCATTTTTAGTTTTCTAGTTGCAATTTTCCTTACACTTTGCTTTACAATAATTTTTGTTACACCGTTCCCTGTGGGATTCGATACTTGGTACTCACATACCATTTTATATTACTTCGATCGCGTGCGCTTGCGTGAACACACCGATCAACTACTCTTCTAATATATTGCCAAAAAATTCTACATTTTTGTTATTTTTTTAGAACGTACATATATACCCATTTGAATTTGGATTAATCCACGCCATCTAAGAAATGGAAACTTAATGGAAAAAAATAAGTCTTTAAAGACTTATTCTTTTTCTTTTTAATGAATCCAAGGTATGACATTATTCAATTTTTAGAAATAAGTTAATCTTTTTCACTAAATCAATTGAAGTTCCATATCTTCTAAAATATTTAAAATTAAATAATTAAAATACAAAATCAAGTACACTGTTTGGATTATAATAAAATACCTTTTCAAAAATCCCAACCGATTGTCCTATTATAAAGAAAAATAAATAATTTAGTTATCATTTTTGAAAGTTGAATAATGTTTTGTTAAGGCTAATATGAGAAAAGTTCATATGCTTTCTATCCAAAAAGTTAGAGGCTTCAATCTTCAAACTCATATAGTTTTTAAACTAAAAAAAAATAATAATGTTTTCTTAATTTTATGTTTGTTTTTTTAGTTACAACAGGTTGGAAGGAGAGATTTGAACTTTTTAATTAATCTTTTGGCCGAAAATATATATCATAACAAGTTAAAGCTTAACTTTATTAAGATAGGCAATCTGCCAAAAAAAAAAACAATTCCTAAACCTTAAACTTCATCTAATTGTAATTCATTTTTACACCATTAAAATATACAAAATTTACATTAAAAAAACAAAATTTTTTTACTAATATTTAATTAATGACACGCATCCACATGATCATAACAGTGAGATATCAAAATTGATATATAATATACCACATCCAAACAGATCATTCGACCCAATTCTCTAACCCCATCGACAAAAAAAAAAAAAAAAGAGAGAGAGAGAGAGGGATCTCTCACTTCTCAGGAACAACAATGTCGAAGCCAAGGTAAGATTCTTAATTTCTCACATCAATTAAACCCAAAATCTTCAACAATAATCCAAACAAATTCAAATCACTGAAACTGTTAATTATTTGTCTTCAATTTCTTAGGTTACAAGGAAAAGTAGCTCTGATAACCGGCGCCGCCAGCGGGATCGGCGAGGAGACGGCGAGGTTATTCGCAGCCAACGGCGCCATCGTAGTAATCGCCGACATCCAAGACGAATTGGGCCAAAAACTCGCAGAGGAAATCGGCCCAAATCAGGCCAGCTTCCACCACTGCGATGTCAGAAACGAGGAACACGTCGAGAAAACCGTCGCCTTCGCCGTCGAAAAACACGGCGCCTTGGACATCCTGTTCAGCAACGCCGCCGTGATGGGGCCTCTGACCGGAATCCTAGACTTAAACATGGAAGAATTCGAAAACATGATGAGGACGAACGTGAAAGGCGTGACGGCCACGATCAAGCACGCGGCACGTGCGATGGTCAAAAACAAAACACGTGGGTCGATTATCTGTACGGCCAGCGTGGCGGCGGCGTTAGGTGGAGTGGGGCCGGCGGCGTACGCGGTGTCGAAGAGTGCGGTGGTTGGACTGGTCAAGGCGGCGTGTGGGGAGTTGGGGAAGTACGGGATTAGAGTGAACGGGGTTTCGCCGTACGGCGTTGCGACGCCGATGACGTGTAAGAATTACAACATGAGCGTCGAGGAGGCCGAGGAGAGCACGAGCGCTTTGGCGAATTTGAAGGGGATTGTTTTGAAGTGTCGACATGTCGCTGAGGCTGCTTTGTTTTTGGCGTCCGATGAGTCGGCTTATGTCAGTGGACATAATTTGGCTGTGGATGGTGGCTTCTCCGTGGTTTGTTCCTCCATTTCTACTTCCAATTCTACCATGTGAAATAATTTGGAGAGATAGCGAATTAAATAATTTCGATTTTAAACCCTACATTTGAATAAGTGGTGCAGTTAATAATGCTATGTTTTCATTTTGGATATATGTTATGGTTTTCTAATGAGTTGGATTGAGTATATAGATACGAAAGCATCTTTTTCTTCTTAATTGATTAGATTGTTAGTTAAAATTTGTATCATTATTCTTTTTCTTTTTTTTTTTTTTGAGAAAAATAGGAATTCATTAGTGATTAATAGGAAATGCCTCTTGGGCTACATCAACAACAAATACATTATCCACCAAATTCAAAACCCATGGTGGTACGAGTTGAGTCCATAAAGCTGTGCAATCTGAATGACCATGTCGAGCCAATCTGAGACCATCAAGTATTGTATATGCCTCAGCACATATGAGAGAAATAGAACGTTACCACCACTATACACTCATTTGGATTCTGAATAACAACTTCGATGCCAATTTTTTGATTATCTTCCTGCCAAGAAGCATCCATCGCTACTATCCAATTTTGTCTTCCATCTTGAAGTATAACATTATGATATTGAATTTCTTGTCTAGATCGAAGGCCTTTCTTTACCAAGAGGGATGAGTTTACCAAGAACAAAATTATTACCAAGAACAAAATTATTACGATCATTCAGCCGAAGCCCCAACACAAAGAATTTGGATGTTTTAGCTGAAGTCAAACAAATCTCCTAAATATGCCTTGAAGAATAACATTGTTGAAAAAATGACCAAAAGAATAAAGCATGATTCGTACGATTACTTTTGTCTCTTACATTAAGGGCTACATTAAGGGCAAACAATAGAACAGTGACATCTTTTTGGAATTCAACATTTCCATTGTAGGTAGACCATCATAGAAACTCCTCCATACAAAATGATATATTTAGTTTATATTAGTATTAAAGGTTTAATTGGAGGAGATTAAAAGTCTAGAAAGTTAAAATTATCTCCCTCAATTTAGATACAACTAAAAATGATATATATAGTATTTAAAAGGAAATGGAAATTGAAATCGAAAACTTTTATTTCAAATTCTTCAAATCTCCTTTAAAAAAAAAAAAGAAAGAAATGGAAGTATTATGAGTTGGAGGTGAGCTGGATTCTTTTATTTCAAATTCTTGAAACCTCCACCTTCCATGTGCGATTTCCTTCTAATATGTAATCTATAATTTTTTTTTTCTTTAAAAAAACAATGGCCTCAATTTTCGCTTCCTTTGTCGGCTAAGGCTTCGTTTTGTTTTCTAGTTTTTTCCTTTTCGGGGGGAACCAAAGGCCCCGCAGCACAAAAATAATGGTTTAGATTCATGAAAAATTTACGCATACGACTTATTTAGTAGAGGCTTTTTCAAATCTGCCCTCCCTTCTAATTTTTTTTTTATTTATCATTTTTTTACCCAAAACAGTTATATTCAATATTTCTTTATTTATGGCTTCAAAAAATATATTTTTTTTATTTATTGTAAAAAATTATTTTTCCTATTTTACCTTTATAGAGCTCATGCATTGTTTTTCTTTGAAAATTGTGGAAAAAAAAAAGAGAGTAGTGGGTGGTTACCTGAACTTATGAATTAGTTTATAAAGTTGCAACATTCCATTTAATAAAATGGATCATTTTATTTTTATTTTCTGTTTGCTATGGATAAAATAAGAAATTCAAGTGGTAGATATTGTCACAATATAAATGAGATAATACAAAATGCAAGTTGTTATATTTGTTAAAGTTATTAAATTTAATTTTTTTTGAAAGATTTAGGATTCTTTGAAAGTAATTACAAAAAATTAATGTATTGTTATTTTTTTATGCTTATTTTGAGTGTATATCGCACAATTTTCTATGATATATATATATATATATATGGTCAATTATTAATTTCTATTTATTAGTGATATAAATTTTTAAATAGAAATGTTAGTTTTATTTTTTTTTTCTATTAGTGATATAATTTTTTCGTCTATTTTTTATATTAATTGAATATATTTGACAATATAAACAATTTAATATTTTTTAAGTACTTTTTCATTTATGAAATTGGTGAAGTAAGAGGTTTTAAATATAAACAATTTAATATTTTTTAGTACTTTTTTCATTTATGAAATTAGTGAAAAAAGAGGTTTTAATAATTAATTTTGAGTAAAAAAATTTGGAGTTAGAATGAAGATAAGAGGGGAAGAAATAAATAATATAGATCAATAACTATATAAAGAGGATATAAAGAAGACATACCTATGAAAAAATTGAAGATGGGAGAAGTTGAGATGTTTATGTTGTCTTAGTATTTGGACATTGATGAAAGAAGATAATTTCTCCATAA
Organism: Trichosanthes truncata; assembly: GCA_033996785.1. Lineage (NCBI taxonomy): Eukaryota > Viridiplantae > Streptophyta > Magnoliopsida > Cucurbitales > Cucurbitaceae > Trichosanthes > Trichosanthes truncata. The sequence continues at coordinate 51,659,578 of MU867259.1, forward strand.
TGAACTGAGGTTGAAGAGAGAATATAAATTGCTCAAAATTTTTTATAGTTGAAAGATGATTTATAGGATCTAAACTAGCTACCAAAGATAGTTAATTTGAAATTTGGTTTTGAATTTCAAATGTGTTTAATGTAATTTGTAAATACAGATCCAGAAAAAGAACTTGTTGTGTCGTGGAAGAACTACTGCCTTGAAAGCAATTTCGGCATGACGTCAGTGCTAAATCGTCTCACGCTGGTTGCTCCCCAAGGTTAACACAATACCCTTCTCAAACGTGCACTCGCCATAGAGAAGAGTTGGAATCAAGAATAAAAAAATAACAACTTTCCTCAAAACGAAAGAATGATCAGGAAAATTAAAAAAAAAACTTGGCCATGAATGTTTTCCAAATCCACCATTATACAACGCTTTCAAATCCATTTTTAGATCCAACAATTAAGAAAAAACGGTAACAAAATAATGAAAGGGGATATTGTAATGGTGAGAAAATATTAAGAGTACGTTTTGGCTAAAAAAAGAGTAAAAAGAAATAAAAATTACTTTTTTTTTCTGCACAAACATAGTTACCCAAACCCACTCATTTGACCGAATGGGCAACGTGCATGTGTGGAAAGAGATTTTAAATACCACTCTATACACTTTTTATAAGCATATAAAATAGCCTTAGTAAATAGACCTTCCACGCAACTCTAAATCTTTTCATGTGGGACATCTCTCACTATCGCACGTAGAATTTTGCAATGAGCGAAAAGTTACGTCATTCCCAACTTTTAGTAAATGTCAATGTAATATATATATATATATATATTTGTTTAATGGTATTTTTGAATTAAGTTGGATGGAAAGGGCATTTTCTATAACACCGTTAGCAAATAGGATATACTTTAAAATTGAAGGGTGAATTAGTAAATGTCAATGCAAAATAATTTATTACTTTTTTGTTTTCCAATATTCCTCCATGATTACATGGACATATCTTGATTTTTAGTGGAATTTGACTATTTGGAAGTAGTAAAGTTTTCTTAATGATGAGACAAGGAATCTTACGGAGGTTGCATTCTTAACCAAGTAAGTCAAAACTAGGGGTGTGCACGGTTCAGTTTGGTCCGATTTTGACCTGGACCGATGGCCGAACCGAACGTATCGGTTCTGAGATATCATAAACCGAGGAAATCGATGTTATCCTCAGTTTCGGTTAAAAACCGAACCAATCGGTTTCGGTTTCAACCGGTTCGGTTCGGTTTTTAACCGATTTTTGCTTACACGTTCGACGAGAGATGAGGGCAAGGGAAAGATGAAGTTAACGGCGGTGAGAAACAAAGAAAATAAGTAGCATAGCGGGCGGTTGTAGGTGGTTGCGGGAGTGAGACGTTGGCGGTGGTAGGGGCAAAGATGGAGAGGAAAAAACAGAAGATGAGATTAAGTTGGAGAGAAGAAAATGAAAGAAAAAGAAGAAGATGAGATTAGTTGGAGAGAAAAAAAATGAAAGGAGAAGAAGAAGAAGAGATTAAGTTGTAAGAGAAAAAAATGATAGGAAATGAAGAAGAAGAAGAGATTAAGTTGTAAGAGAAAAAAATGATAGGAAAAGAAGAAGAAGAAGAGAAAAAAAATGAAAGGAGAAGAAGAAGAAGAGATTAAGTTGTAAGAGAGAAAAAATAATAGGAAAAGAAGAAGAAGAAGAGATTAAGTTGTATGAGAAAAAAATGATAGAAAAAGAAGAGGATGAGAAAGTGAGAAAGGGAAGAGTTTCGTATATGGGAAAGAGAAGAGAGGGAAAGAGATGAGGGTGATTGATGGTTGATTGAAAGGAAGAGTGTAATTAATATTTGAAAGTGACATCTTGGACTTTGGGCTTTGGATATTAACTATTGGATAGTGGGTTGGACTAAAGGATTTTTAAGTTAATTAAAAAGTTTGGTTCGGTTAGGTTTTTTCAAGTTTTTTAAAAGGATGAACTGAAGACCGAACCGAAAATTTCGGTTTTTTAAAAATTTAAACCGAAAAAATTAAAAATTTTATAGAAACCGGACCGAACCAGTCGGTTCGGTTCGGTTCGTCGGTTTGAGTCGATTTTTGCACACCCCTAGTCAAAACCATTGCTCAAGAAAGTGGGGAAATCACTTTCCAACATAACGTCAATGCTCTAGCGTACTCTCTTGCGCTAAAGGCTTTGAAAGATCAGCAATTTGTTTTTTTGTCAAATCCCTTAATCTGAGTGGTTAAGCTTTTTAGGGCCGTTTGCATTACAAATATAAAATATCTTGGAGTTAAAAACTTAGAATTTAAATATCTGGATAATAAATGTATGTGTTTGGATATGAATGATAATTAATATTTGGGAATTTAATTATTACTTTTTTCTCTCTTCTCTCTTCTCCATTTCTCAAGGAAAAAAGTCCTAGTAAAAAAACTCATATCCTACATGGATAATAAAATCCCTTATTTTTATCAATGATTAATAATTACTTGAATTTTAAAAGGTAAAGATCAATGAAACAAACATTGACTTTTTATACCATTGCCAAAACTCATCTCAAAACTAGTGAAACAAGTAGGACCTTAGTGTCTCAAGAACTAGTTCGGTAATTCTATTTTTTTATTTTTCTATAAAAAAAATTAAAAATAAAACAAACCTTTCTACCTTTTCTACATAAAAACATAGACTTTTAAAATTCGTGACTATTCATTTTCTTGTTTTTTTTTCTCAATTAAATTATTTATTCTATTAACAATTCAGTAAACTTAATATATATACACACTTAATGTCAAATATTTGATAGAAAAAAAATTACATAATTCATACCTATATTGTTTACTTTAATTGATAATTATATAACCATTATCCATAAATAATTTTAAAATTATTTAATTAAATTAGTTTAAAAAAGAAAAAAACCACGTGCAATGCACATGAGAAAAAACTAGTTGAGAAAAATAAGAATTAAAATTGTGTACCACGAAGTAATTTATATTAAAATAATAAAGAAAACTAATTAATGAAGGGGTATATTTGAGATTATGAAATTATCATTTGGACAAAATAGTCCAAAAATGATTCTCTCCATTAGCCAATTTTTAAAATAGTAAAATAAGATAAGATAAGATGTTGATTGATCATTAAATTGTTGTTTTATTAACATATTTGAACATATTGACATGCCAGATTGGATGCTACTTGACACATGGCACCCAATTTGTTCATCCTCAAGATCTAAAAAATTCTTTCAAGTATCTTCAAATAATATGCCAACACGTCTAAATATGTGTGTGTGTGTTTTTTTTAATAACATAAGTATGTTAATAGAACAATAATGGCTAAATTATAGAAAATACTCTTGATCTTTCAAAAAAGTTAAACCTTAAAAAATAGTAGTCCTAAACCTTAAAAAATTTTAAATTATGGGTTTTGTCTCAATAATAGTCCTAAACCTTAAAAATTTTTAAAAATACCCTTGATCTTTCAAAAAAGTTAAAAAATATCCTTTCCGTTAGCTTTTGAACATCAAAGTTTTGTATCAATAATACTCCTAAATTTTAAAAAATACCCGTGGCCTTTCAAAAAGTTCAATAGTACTCTTAATGTTAAGTTTTGGATGGAAAACGTTAAATGTTAAAGTTTTACATATGAAAGTTTAATTTTAGACGTTCTTCTTCTTCTTTTTTTTTTTTTTTTGTTTGTTTGTAAAAAGTTACGAGAGAGGGTTATGGTTATGGATTTTTGGAGCTTATTTGCTCCAATTGTTACTATGACCTTTCAAATGCTAATAATCTGTTCACTCTCATTAACTTTCATGGAGGAGGAATTTGCAGAGAGAGTAAGAAGAAGAAACATTTTCCAGTAAGAGTATTTTTGAATTTTTTTAAAGGTCAAGAGTATTATTATTGAAACAAATGTTTTCCATCCAAAACTTAACGATAAGTGTAAAGACCCGAATTCCTACGACACTCTAGATGCCGAAGCACGACCTAGTTACCTCGCTCATGCCCGAAATTTCAGCAGCATGACGGCGTAACTAGGAGAAACCAAAATTTACAACAACCTGGAAAGAGGCATAAACACTTCTATGTTTCAGATAACAGACTCAGCATCCACCAAACTACGATAAATGATGCTGAGCTCAATCAACAGACAAAAGAACCTAAGAACTTCTAACTAAATACACGGAAACGAAAGAAATTTAAACTTTACAGACCAACAAAACAACAGGGAACAAAGGAACAAACTAAAGGCTAAACATGGAAAAGAAATTTGGTGGAGTCTCCATAGTCTCGTCAAGTCGTCGCCTGCGTCACCCACCCCGAGAATGTGCACAATCTGCAAAACAAACAAAGTAGCAAGGATGAGTATAAACATACTCAGTAAGTAGCCCACTTAAGGGTCCAACATTTAAAGAAGCCATACTAAGCTCTTACTCACACTCGTGCTTAGATTTCAAATGCTTCCTTCTGTTATTCTAAAAATCCATTTAACCTCCTACAATAATCACTACTACCCGAACCTAACTTCGTGTCATACCTGCGAGTCCTGTAACCTAGAACCCAAACTTGTGAAGGTCTATAACCCTCACACCCATCTCAATGGATAAATCACTCCTAGGCTAGCACACAGGCGCTAGGGAACGCATTCCCTACGCTCAACATAATGGGGAATCACCCCTAAGCTAGCACACAGGCGCTAGGGAACGCATTCCCTAAGCTCAACATACTGGGGAATCATCTTTCAGCTAGCACACGACAATAGGAAACGCATCCCTATGCTCAACACAGTGGGGAATCACCCCTAAGCTAGCTCATCGGCAATAAGGAACGCATTCCTTATGCTCAACACATCATGATAGCCACACAGGCAACCAGGGAACACATCCCCTCAGCTAGCATACAGACAATAGGGAAACGCATCCCCTATGCTTAACACAGTGGGGAATCACCCCTAAGCTAGCTCACAGGCACTAGGGAAACGCATCCCCTATGCTCATCACTTCACATACGTTCTAGGCTTACAAACTCGCACGAAACGACAAAATCAGGGTATGTAGCACCAATCTAACGGGCCTTTGAACTTTCACAACAATTTTGGAACCTCTCGGGTCATTTACCATACCAAAATTCATTCATCATTCCCAAACCAATTCACAACCTGGCCCGAAGCTCACAAGCACATTCAATGGGGAAAATCGCCCCCTAATTCGCCAAAGCAAAGAGGGGAAGCAATCCCTCAAACCTTTCCATACATTTATAACACATGGCGCCTTACTTTCCAGGCCAGTATCAAGACAACCCACTGACTTTTCTTTTAAGAAATTATTGGTGATGTATGACCCAGGCCCACCCTTAACAAACAACCTCAATCTCATTATAATGACTTTTCGCCATAGATCACAAACACGAGTCTCAAGGAAGATCTTATATCCTAGTTCAACGGCACTTCTAAACAAACATTTACTTAATTCGAAACCCATGTGTGCTAGTGGCATAAAGCCCTCAACCATTTAACTCAGAAATCGGCCCCCTAACCAGTCTTAAACAAGTTAAACACAACTCGTTATTCCAAAAACTCCAAACACAAGGGTTACGAGAACATTTAGTCCTTTATCTCAGCGTTCGAGGTCTTATAGCCACTCTGAATTCCATCTCAAGCCACAGTTTACAACAATCAAAATATGCGTGCTTATACAATCTAAACTAACTTCTCATACGTCCTTACTTAATAAAGAACCACTATCATAGTCAATTATGCATTCCAAAGGGTTAATATATAACCAAACTCCTTACTAGTTCACAAGGCCAAGTCCTTGTGAACACACCACTAAGAATCATGACCTATGCAAAGCCGCTCAACTAAGTCGACAACTTTCTTCAGATTCTTGGAGTTAGGTATAATAAGGCAAAAATCTCTTTTCGAAATATTTACTAAGCAAAACATCCTCGACCAACATGGTCACCCTTATACTTCATACTTGAAATAGTTACATCCACGACCACTTAATCATACATTTATTCAAACAACTACTCTCTTAAAGTGCTACTCATACTAAATCATAAGCCATTAAAAAAAAAACGTTAAGCCCCTAATTTCCATTATAACCATATAAAAGACCATTTACAATTCAAACAACAACTACACCAATCCACAAATCACTACATACTTCATAGATATGATTTTCAAGCATACTTTCACAATTCCCAAATTATCAAACATATATCAATCTAAATGGAACTTAAAGGGGCTAATATCCAAATAACTACTTACAATTTTTCTCCAAGGTTCGAAGTAGCCCATAATTGATTACGTGATCCTGAAATGCCAAACAAAATCTTGAAGAATAATTAACAAAGCATTTTAAACTCCAACCATGAACCCAATTAAGTTGAAACAAAGTTACCCATTAAAACTCACCTAACAACACCCTTACTTGCTGAAATTTGAAGTCAAATTGGTCCTAACTCGACAACCCGGCCTCCAAACATAATGGGTAACCTTGTACAAAGTCCAACGTATTATGGGTAAATTATAGAACACTAAAACAGTACCTAAAATCCACAAAAAGGCCCCTAAACTCCTCAAAACAGCCCTAAATCATAGCTATCTAAAACCCGACTCATGCTTAGTCTTAAATGTGTTGGAAAAATTGATACCCATGAAAAACTTACCTCAAAACAGTGACTAATCTTGCTGGACAAACCCGGATAGCAGCTCGAATCAATTTAATCTCACCCAAAACGGCCTTTAAACGCGAAGGGTGCTCCGAACCACTCCAAGGATCCATAGTTTACTCAAATTACTAAAAAGAAAACAACCAATTTCATCTAGTATTCAAGTTGGAAAGCTTACCCACTCCAAATTTAGGTCGTATACGGCTTGTACAAATCTCGGGCTTGTCGAAACTTGACTCTAAAGAGCACCCACCCTGCTGTCTGATCCAAACGAGAGGGAGAGAGAAGAATGGAGAGCTGGTGGCATTCTTGCGACTGGTTCACGAGCCTTCGCAGTGATTTACGGCGGATCGGGCTGAAGCTTGCGGCGGCGTACAGACGAGCGGCGGACGACGACGTGCAGACTTGCAGTGGGGTACTGATCGGACTGGCGGCGTGGCTTCACCGGCGACTGATTGATAGGCGAGGAAGAGAAGAAAAAAAAAATGGAGGTGACCGGCGGATTGATTTGTTTTATGTGGCTGCCGGAAAAAGAAGAAGAACGGGAGGGAGAGAGCTGCCGGTGAGGGATAGAGAGTTCGGTGAGGCCATTTTCGAGAGAGAGAGAGAGAGAGAGAGAGAGAGAGAGAGAGAGAGAGACCTTCGGGGAGGGAGAGAGCCATCGGGAGAGGGAGGGAAAAGGAGGAGAAGATGGGGAAGAAGGAGAGAAGAAGAAGATAAGGTTGAGGGAAAATAAAAAAAATGTAACGCCCGGCTTATTTAGGAGCATTAATTTTAAAATTTTGAAACTAAGTTGGATTAATTCTCAATTAAGTTTTTTTTTAAATTTAGAGTTAATTTGAAATTTGGAGTTTGGAATAAGAAAATGGCATTTATGCAAATGAAGAATGGTGTAAGGGCATTTTGGTAATTTTCTTCTCTTTCCCTCATCTTTATCTCCTTCTCCATTTTTTTTCTTTTTATTCTCTCTCTCTCTCGAAAATATCTCTCTCTCTCTCTCTCTCTCTCTCTCTCTCCCTTCCGTCGACAGCCTCCCGCACCGGCCGAGAACTGCCGAACGCCTTCGCAGCTGGCCGTCGCTGCACACCGAACTGCTGCACGCAGGAAGACGCCGCCGATCAGCCCTGCAGAAGCAATTCGCCGCTGATCTGCTCTATTCCACTCTCGATCGCTGGTGAAGCCACGCTGCAGCTCGCTGCCGTCCGCCGTCCACACGTCCAGCTCCTCCACCGCACCCCTCTTTCTTCCTCTCGGTTTATGTACAGACAGCAGCAGCAGGGGTGGTGTTTTGGGGTCATTTTCCAGAGAGCTTAGTGTTCGTTCAAGCCGTGTATGGGTTCGAATTGGAATGGGTAAGTATTCCGAGTTTGAATTTAATCTAATGGTTGGTTATGTATGTGATTTGAAGATTACCCATAAAGTTTTGGTTTTAATTTTAGATTACCCATAGCATTTGGGTCTTGGATTTGCAAAATCAAGTTAATTCAGAGTCATTTCAGCAAGCTTTCGTTCGTTTATTCGTGGATAAGTGTTTCGGTGTTGATTCAAGACGTTATTTTGGATTATAAGTATGTTTTGGTACTGTTATAGCCTTTGGAATTAAATTGGATTTGTTGGATGTAATTTTAGAAAGCCCATTGTGATTGGAGAACTAATTGTTAAATTTTTGATTAACTTGTTATAATTTTCAGCAAGCTTTGGAGTCTAAATTTGGGCAAGAATCAAGCTCGTAAATTACTTATTCGGCTTATGTAAGTAGTTATTTGGATTTTAAGCCCCTTTAAGTTCCTAAATGCTTTGGATTTATGTTCGATAATTTGGAAATTGTGAAAGCATGCTTGAAAACCATATTTATGAAGTATGTAGTGAATTGTGGTTTGGTGTGGATGTTGTTAGAGCTAGAATGGCCTAAGTATGTGGTTATAATGGAAATAAAGGTTTAAAATATTAAGTTGTTGTAGTTAGCATGTGTAGGGCCTCAAGAGTTTGCCAAGGTTGCGACTCAATGAGTTTGGTTCACGTTGTGGTGATTTGTGATTAACATACATGTTTAACATGGATGTGGGGCATGGTACGATTGGCTGAACTATCCTGAGTTGTCCTCGAGCTTAAGTTGCTTAAGCAAGTGTTAAAATGGTATTAGGGGCTTAAATTATTTTGGAATGTTTATGACTATCGATTGCTAATAAGACATCCAAGGGGTCCAAATCGTGTTCTATGTGTTTTGTATGCGACTTGTTAGAGTTTGGTTATAGAAGTGAGCATTGGAATACCCGAATGGCTACGATTGTGATTTAACTAAAAGTATAGAAGTACCGGATATTTGGTTAAACGATATGATCATAAGCGATGTTGAGGTGTTTAACCTAATTTAGAGGTTTTAAACACTTAAGTGGTTGGCTAAAGTTTAGCCTTCTTGGGATATGGATGAGTTAATCGTGTGCAGGGCGCCGAAGTTGTTGGTTTGAATTAGTGGTTTAATTAGAATACCTTAAGGGCATACAGTGACCAGTGGTTGTCTTAAATTCTAGTGTGTTTAGGGGACTGGATTCTGGATTAAATAGTTGGAGGGTAATATGCCACTGGCACAAGTATGGCTATAATTATGCATGGTGCTGATTTAGGAATGTGGTGTCAGGGCGAAAGTCCATACTTGAGATTCGTGTTTGTGATCTATGGCGAAAAGTCACTATGATGAGATTGTGATTGTTTATGAAAGGTGGGCCTGGGTCATACGCTACGAATGACTTCTTAAAAGAAAGAGAAGTGGATTTGGCCTAGAAAGTAAGTGGCCTTTCAGATTTGTCCGTTAGGATTTGTGTTCGCCTAGATATATATATATATATATATGAGGCGTAAGACGTTGTAAATGTTGGACAGGCTTGAGGGTGGCTTTCCCTCTTTGCTTGTGTAAGTTAGGGAACGTTTTCCCGTTGTGTGTGCTTGTGAATTTCGGGTCGGTTGGTGATTGTGAATCAATCTTGATGGATGAATTTGGTATGATAGATGACCCGAAAGGTTCCAAAATCGTCACTAGTACAAAATTGGGTTTTAATGACGGGCATTGCCCGTCATTAAAGGGAAACGATGACGGAAATTCGTCCGTCATCTATTCGAGTGTCATCGTAGGCTACAATGACGGACGATTTTTAATGACGGGCATTGCCCGTCATTAAATCTGACCGTCATTAAAAATATGTCTGTCATTAAATGTATGTCATTAAAAGTGTCTGTCATTAAAAGGAAAAAATAGTGGTTTTCAATGACATGCAATGCCCGTCATCATTTCGTCAATAATTTTAATAAAAAAAATATTGATTACACACGTGGCTAACCACCAATATTTCTCTTTCTCAACCTATATACAAAATAAATTTTCAATAGTATTATATTTTTACACAACAATTAACTTAACAAACATAATTTTTTTAATAGAATATATAATATGTAATACACTTATGTTGTTGAACTAAAAATAAGAGAACATAAAATTTCTCTTTATACATCCACACATAATACAAATATGACTCTTCGTCTCTCTAAAAACCACATCCAAGTTATAAAGAGAAGTAAAATTGCTAAGTAAAATAAACATAAAACTAAAACATTTCAACTTGAGCTTATAAAAGACCAACTAATTGAAGTAGATAAGTGGTGAAAGGCGTGGCAACTCGACTTGATAAAAGGTACTCCTTAGTAAGCTGAATGAATAAGTATCTGGCAAAATAAAAAAGGCATTCATCAGTCACCAAAACCAAAAAAAAAATACATGAAAAAACTTAGAAAATAATCTGATTTACGACAGCATTTGGAAAAAAAAAAAAAGAGACAAACAAGCATAGAAATAAAAGTGGGGAATATGAAATGAAAATATTTGCATCATTGTAAGGCACTCACTCTCATGAAGTTGCAAAAAATCTAAAACTATCTGCTTAAGGCTCTTCCAACCAGCACCACCTGCTTGACAAGCTGAGTACTGAAAAATGATCATCAAAAGGATGTATAAACAAACCGTAGTTCATCATATGTGAATTGAACCAGAATCTTACTGAAAGCTTAAAGCTATCACCAAAATAGAGAGAGTTAAGAATATAATATCCTAATCTAGTAACATTCATGAGACAACTCATTGATGCTCCACAAGCAAACAAGACCACAAATCAATAGCTAAAATAGAACAAGACCAAAATAGAATAAACAGATTAAAACCAAACAATGCATTTGCACTACTTGGAACAAGACCACAAATCAAAGGTTCCAGAGTTGATACTTGGAACATGAACTAAATATCTGTAGAATCAGATAAATGCAAAAGTAAACTACAAAGGAGGATTTGTTGTAGTGTTAGCATAAAGCCATTGACCTTTTCACTTCTTCCGATATATGTTAAACTACAAAAACATGAACACAAGAAAATCCAAGCAAATTAATTTTTACTTGAATTCAGAGCAAGGAAAATGCACGGAGAAAAGATTAAAAGAAAATGGTCGTTGAAACTCAGACACTAACACTTGAGCTCGTCAAACCATCGACCGACACTATTGAGGCAAACAAAAAAACGAGGTTTGGAAGATATAACATCAAAGTTGTCCAATAAGAATGCCATCTTACTTTTTCATTTTTAATGCTACAATGTGAACCGAAACAACCATTTAATATTCACAACTATCTTGTAAATGATCAAGTTTGTGTAACAATATAATCATATTTACTTTGGCAAAGCAAATATGAAAACTGAAATCAAGTAGCTCAAATTTATGAATAGTTCTAATTGTAAGAAACTCCATCCACCGAGTGCAATCACAAGAATACTGGGTGGAAGTCATAATCACAAGAATCACATATTTGCAAAGAAAAATGGTGTTGCACAAATGGTGAAGAACAGAACAGGGAGATAAGGAGGGGTTATTCAAGGTTGGTGTGAGGGATTTGTGACAGAAGATTGAAAGCAGAATTTGTAGACTAGTGGGGAAGGCAGGCAAATTTCAGGTAAAGAAATGTGCTTATGTAAGGTTTGATTGTTAGATCTTTTAGTGGGCTGCATAAGAAAGAGTTTTCCATCCCAATTAATATTCAAACAGCACAGCAGAATGAATTTGAGAAATAAAATCATGTCAATGGATGAGAAAAAGTAAAACATCACCTGCTAAAGTAAAGCTCACAGCTCAATTGCATGCCCTTTTAGATCAGTTCCCTATATGCATTATGGTTCAGTTGTTTTCGGAAATGTAGACATTGGGACCTACGGTTTTGTTTCCATAACAACAACAAATAATTTATTTATTAATTTAAAAGAAAAAATTGCAACAGAAACTATGTCTGAAAAATTACCTTATAAATATTAAATTTTGAACAAACAATTATCTATAGAAGATATGAGGTTATATCTTTTACATCTACAGAAGTTATCAGGTCAAATACAATGAAAGGCTTATTCCCACCAACACGAGCATATATATCCAGGCCAAAAACTAAAAGAACTATTAAATACAATATTGTGAAAACTGCACTATTCACACTGAATTCTTTAGCACTCAAATAATATGTTGTGCAACTAATAAACTAATTGTTGTTGAGTGCATACCAATGGATGAAAAAGCCATCAGGTTTTCTCCCTTGCTATTGCAATACTCCAACCGGTGATTTCTTAGCTGCCCCACTACTCTAGCTTTATCCTAAAAAACCAAAAATACACCTTAATCAACTCAATGCTAAGGTGATTACAAAACATAGAATTCCCTTTTTTTAATAGAACATAAGAATTTATCGGGCTAATTGTTTAAAAAAAAATTATAGGACAAAATCAACAAACTATAAAATTCATATGCTCTTTCATGTAATCATGATAAGATACCTAAACAACATATAATGAGAATGCACAAAATCTAGTCTTTATTAAATTGATATTCTCAAGAAATTTAAACTGGAATGAAATTTAAACTGGAATGGAAAGAAGGAGTAGACATTCATGTCCTTCAACTTGAAAACTTCTATAGGCCATGCAAGAAGTGATCTTCAAATATCAAAAAGCCTAGCATAATCGAAGTCACTAGTTACCTCTTTGAGCTGTGTTGGAAGTATCCTCCTCTTGAAGTTTGCGACAGTAATATCGTTCAAATCTATCCAAGGCTTGTAACTCATGATAAAGAGTTCCTACAAGCAAAGACAATATTTTGTTGTCTTTTAAGCAACATATAAAGGGATCTCAAACTCCATTGTTTACCATGGAAATGGAACATTCAAAACTTCAATTATGTTGTAGAAGACCAGTATCTTTTCTCCAAGTGTTAAAACAAACTGATTGCTCTAAAAAAAATAGCACAATAGGGCACTACTTTCCAACAGTGATGAAGTTGTATCAAATTGAAATCATGCAAATAATGCAGCACTCGTTGTATATTTACCATAACAATTTAAACATTCAGTAAACTTGTAAACATCTTTAGCTCGTTTTCTGTTCAGAGCTTTCCATTTCCATATACCACCACACATGTCACTTAAAATGAAGAACAATGAGCATCTCATGGAAAATATGGAGTACAAATTGATAAAGTTGATTATTAAAAAAAATTAATATAAGATGCCAATATCATGAAAGGAAGAAAAATTAATATAATCTATTTGTTCATATACAATGATAACATAAAAAGGAAGAAAAATTAGAAAGCAAGAAATCTCACATTTTTCTCTCCTTCTAATAAACCACCTTTTTGTTGATACGACGCATCATGATATTTCTAAAAATATAGAGGCAGATATTAGCTTTTACATGAGCTAACTAGCTAATTACGTTCTTTTTCTGCTCCAAACAAAAAATCTAATTAATGTCTCCATACAAAGGTATTTTTCACCTTCAAAGTTAATATTGAAATGATAAAATCACTTTAGAAGATGCTAATATCAAGCAACAATAATCTTGGGCTTACCACAAAAAAATGTTAGAACTTTTAAGAGGACTCCAAAGATGCCCCAAGTCATATACAATAATCTTGAACTTATCTGTGGTTATGTTCTAGTTACAGTGGATCTCACCGAACCTAATTAAACCAAAACCAAATCCACAATTCAATAAAAGGACAAAAATGAACTCAAAACTTTAGAAGCAGAAAATGCCTTCGATTATAAGGTACAGTCAGCTCACACTAATGCAAACACCAATTCAAGTCATCAAAAAGCTCATAACATGGTAAAATGAACAACCATGGGTGTGTTCTCTTAGTGTATTTTTTACAATAAAATTTTAAAGATCACATCCCCCCTACGAAAAAGAAAGGGTTTAAATCTTATTTTAGTTATTGAATTTATATAACCATTCTATATCTTAGTTCTTAAACTCTCCCAAAGGTTAAAGTTTGTTTTGTCACTCCAACTTCATTCTTGGGAGATATCTAACAGAACACTCTCAAATCCACCTTTCCCCTCTACTTCATTATAGTGTTCAAAATTACCGGTTGAAGGCTCATTTGAGCATAGATTTCAATATATATATTACATAAACAGGTTATCATAAACAAGCAGAGGACAATAAAGTACTTGATAAAAGCTTAATACCATCCATAAGTTGAAAAGGTTACTTTCAAAATTTACTTCTATTAGGACTCCGATCCTACCATCATGAATATAGGAACCTATTCTTCCTTCAGCAGTGGCTCTACTAGCTTTCTTTTCTGCGCTTGCTAGACCTTTCTTTTTGAGAAACTCCTGAGCTTTAGCAATGTCACCTCCATTCTCTGCCAGAGCTTTTTTCCAATCCATCATTCCTGCTCCTGTTTCGTCACAAATATGCATTCAAATTTATGTAAGAATCTCCATCACTGAGAAGAAAGCAACTAAGCTAGAAGCTGATAGTTTAAGAACAAAATAGAATTGAATTGAGAAGCCCCTGAAACAAAAGCAACAAGGAGAAAAGTGCAGTGACCCATTGGAGTACAGGGCAGAATTTTGTGCCTCAGAACCACTAGAAAACTCAACACAGCACAGAAATCGTCCGTTTGGAATGTTGGAAAGAAGGAGAAACATAAAAAATTGCGAGAGTCAGTGATAAGAGGCTATTCCATGACGGTAAGGAAGGAGAGGAGATGGAAATGAAAGGTGGGCTTTTAAATCCTTATCTCATGACATTGTTGATTGTTTTCTTGCTCGGAAATGAATGCTACCAATAGAGATAAAGCCAAAAGCATCTTTGTTCCACAAACAACTACCAAGGTGGCTACCAATGACCCAACTCACGACTACAACCCACGACTTCAGATCTGCTATTAACAACGCTAAATCTGCCATCCACGACCTCCACAGTTTCAAATCTGCTATCAATAGCACTAGATCTGCTACCCACGATCTCTACAAGTTCAGATCTGCTATCAACAACACCAGATCTGCTACCCACGACCTCCGCGAATGGTGGCTTAAATGACGAACGGCGGCAAAAGACCCATGACGAACAAATGAACCACGGTGGACCAACCATAGAGAATGACGACAGTGAGAGAGAAGAAGACGTCGGTGAGAGAGACGAGGTGTCGGTGAGGGAGAAGAAGCTGCGAAGTGGCTGGTAGAGAGAAGATGCAAATGCATATATGAGAGAGAGAAGAAGCTAAAAAAGTGAAATATAAAACAATGTCGGTCACATTGTACTTATTTTTTTTTTTTTTAAATTTCACCCATTTTTCTTTTGACTGTCATCGTTTATACGCGCATTTTTCTTTTGACTGTCATTATATGTCACATTTGTACTAGTGCGTTGTGAAAGTACAAGGCCCGTTAGATTAATGCTACCCACCATATCTCTGTCGTTTCATGCGAGTTTGTAAGCCTAAAATGTCGTGATGTGATGAGCATAGGGAATGCGTTTCTCTAGTGCCTGTGAGCTAGCTTAGGGGTGATTCCCCAATGTGTTGAGCATAGGGAATGCGTTTCCCTGTTGCCTGTATGCTAGCTGAGGGGATGTGTTCCCTGGTTGCCTGTGTGGCTATCAAGATGTGATGAGCATAAGGAATGCGTTCCTTATTGCCGATGAGCTAGCTTAGGGGTGATTCCCCACTGTGTTGAGCATAGGAATGCGTTTCCTATTGCCGTGTGCTAGCTGAGAGATGATTCCCCAATATGTTGAGCGTAGGGAATGCGTTCCCTAACGCCTGTGTGCTAGCTTCGGGGTGATTCCCCATTATATTGAGCATAGGGAATGCGTTCCCTAGCGCCTGTGTGCTAGCCTAGGAGTGATTTATACATTGAGATGAGTCACGGTTATAGACCTTCACAGGTTTGGGTTCTAGGTTACAGGACTCGCAGGTATGACACGAAGTTAGGGTCAGGTAGTAGTGAATGTTGTGTAAGGTTAAATGGACTTTTAGAATAACAGAAGGAAGTATTTGAAATCTAAGCACGAGCGTGAGAAAGACAGTTTTCTTTTTGGTATGGTTTCTTTCAACATTGGACCCTTAAGTGGGCTACTTACTGAGTATGTTTATACTCATCCTTGCTACTTTGTTTGTTTTGCAGATTGTGCACAATCTCGGAGCGGATGACGCAGGTGACGACTTGACGAGACTATGGAGACTCCACCAAATTCTTTTCTATGTTGAGCCTTTAGTTTTGTTTCTTTGTTCCCTGTTGTTCGTCGGTCTGTAAAGTTTAAATATTCTTTAGCTTCGTGTGTCTAGTTAGAAGCTTTTAGATTTGTTTGTCTGTTAATTGAGCTCAGCATCATTTATCGTAGTTTGATGGATGCTGAGTCTGTGATATGAAACATAGAAGTGTTTATACCTCTTTCCAGGTCTTTGTAAAATTTTGGTTTCTTGTAGTTACGCTGTCATGCTGCCGAAATTTCGGGCATGAACGAGGTAATTAGGTCGTGATTCCGCGTTTAGAAAGTCGTAGGAATCCGGGTCTTTACAAAAAATTACTAAAATGCCCCTTTTTTTTTTTCTTTTCTCATTCCATACTTACCCTTTCTTAAATTTCCAAATCTCAAATTAACTCCAACAATCTAAAATACTTATTTAAGAAATTAATCCAACTTGATTTCCAAAATTTAAAAATTAATGCTTCTAAATAAACCGGTCGTTACAATAAGGGTATTTTTGAACATTTTTTAAAGGTCAAGGATATTTTTGAAACTTTTAAAAGTTCAGGAGTATTATTGAAATGAAACTTTAACATTTTTCATCCAAAACTTAACGGTTAGAGTATTTTTTTAATATTTTTTAAAAGATTAGAGATATTTTTGAAATTTTTTAAAGTTAAAGGAGTATTATTGAAACAAAAGCCATAATTTAGGGGTAGCCAATAATAATTTAATGTGACATAAATTTTTAGTTAACAAATTTTAACCAAAAGTTTTTCAAAAGGACCTAATACGGTAAGAATAGATTTTAGAATTTAAAAAGTTTAAGAACTAAATTCAGAATTTTCTAAAAAGATGAAGGACCATAAATTTCATTTAATTTATTTAGGCAAAATTATTTTTTCCAAAAAGAAAAAAAATCTGTAATTATATATATATATTTTTTTTGAAGAAAAAAAAAGGGGGGGATCAGCCTCTTTCTTAATTTTAATTAGGGATAACTACATAAATAGGCTTCATAATGGACCTATTTTTCATTTTTGTGTAAACGCTTCAAAATTTACACAAATGTATGTTAGTCCAACTTTTTGTCTAAAAGCTTCAAAATTTAAGCCCTCACAGCTAATCTGATGACATATTAAGGAAAAAAAGGCAAAAACAAAAAAGGCAAAAATTGACGAGGATGTTTATAATGTTGGATTCTTTTTAAAATCATCCCATAATCGCAACTCAAAAAAGGAAAACCTAACATTTACTTCACTCCAGATTCTTTCCCGTTTCTACTTCTCCTATTCTCTCCATCTTCTTCTTTTATGCTCTTCATGTCTCACAAGTCATTGGTTTGCGTTGGCTTAAAATTGCTCCAATTTGCTCCCATTGGCTAAAACTACGGATCATAATGATGTATGTTGTGTCTTAATTTCTCTTTCATGGAAGATGGAAAAGAAGAAATGATTGTTTTTTTAAATCTAAAATATAACCATTCAAATTGGGTGATTCGTGATTTAAGCGAAACATTTATAGAAAAATAATGCAATGTCATAATCAGGATAAATATCATATCTACCATAGTTTATTTGATACATAAGTCGAATATTTATAGTATAGAATTTGAAACAACCTAGTAGACATAATTTGTGGAAAAAAACCAAAATTGAAAATATACATCAAATCCAAAATTGAAAATTGAGAATATTACGGAGAGAGAAACATAATAATGAGAAATATACATCAAATCTAAAATTGGAAATTTTTAAATACGTGGACATTTATGAAAATATGATATTTAAATAACATACATAATTTGTGAGAAAAAAAAACCCTAACTCTCGCACTATATAAGTTGTAAAAACATAGGGTTTGTTTCATTTTGTTATAGAGTGTGAGAGAGTTACGTTTCATCGTGTTTCCTAAAAAAAAAGAAAAACAAAACTTACGTTTCATCTTGCAGAAGAAGAAGAAATGCCGGCCGGCCATGGAGTTAGGTCACGTACCAGAGATCTGTTCGCCAGGCCCTTGAGGAAGAAGGGTTACATTCCGGTAAGTACATACCTGAGGACGTTCAAGATCGGCGACTATGTGGACGTTAAGGTTAACGGCGCCATCCACAAAGGTATGCCTCACAAGGGCTACCATGGCCGCACCGGTCTTGTATGGAACGTTTCCAAGCACGCCATCGGCGTTGAGATCAACAAGCAGGTTCGTTTTATTTTCTCCTGCTTTAATCTCTTGTTGATGAACTGATTTGATTTTTGATTGTCAGAAAAACAAAATATGATATATTCTATTCTTCCTTAGAAGGGTTGAAATTATAGGGAGGGTCCTTTAATTATGATTTTCCAAGACATCTAAACCTGGTTGTAACCTTTATTGTTAGATTGTGATTCGAGAAATGAATTTATGCCCGTGTTCGGATGTTTTTCAATGAATATTTTTGCAGGTGGGTAACAGGATAATTAAAAAAAGGATTCATGCTCGTGTTGAGCACGTGCAGCCCTCTCGATGCACTGAAGAATTGAGATTGAGGAAGGTTAAGAATGAGCAACTGAAGGCCGAAGCCAAGGCCAAAAGTGAAGTCATTTCTACCAAGAGGCAACCAGAAGGCCCTAAGCAAGGCTTCATGGTTGAAGCTGCAACAATGGACACTCTTAATCCCATTCCATACGACGTCCTTAATGATCTCAAGGGTGGCTATTAGAATCTCCTTTTCATTCAACTTGTCTTTGTTTTCTGGAAGAGATGAAAGGTTGTATACTTAAAAGTAATTTAAATATAAAGTTGCAACGTTTCATTTACTGAGATGGATAATTTTATGGTTTTTTGTTTGCTATGGATAAAAGAAGAAATTCAAGAGGTGATACTGTGACTATATAAATGAAATTCAAGAAGAAATTTAATATTTTTTTAAAGTACTTTTGTTATTTATGAAATTGGTCGAAGTAGGAGGTTTTAATAATTAATTTTGAGTATAAAAATATGGAGTTAAGAGAAGAAAAGAAAAAATAAATGTTGATCAAGAACTATATAAAGAAAAAACATACCTATGAAAAAATAAAGATGGGAGAAGTCACTAGGTTGAAGAGAGAAGATAAATTGCTCCAGATTTTTTTTTATAATTGAAAGATATGATTTGTTGGATCTAAACTACTAGAGATAGTGATCGAATCTGCGCTCTCGACCCCTCGGTTGAAGAAGCTCACTAACTTGTCCCTGTGTGGCTGTAACTGTAAAGGGGATGATGGCTCACATCAGGCATTTACCTCGATATGGATAAGCGTAGTCATGGGAAAACTATTCTTCTCTCAGAAACAAGCTCACACAAAGCTTTCTCAATGGCCCTCTTTCTGGAATCTATCGACTGGCTAAGCTCATCCTTACGCACTCTCTTGGCTATACCTAGGAACAATCGTTTCTTCCAGGAACGAAGATATGAGGATTATATACTATGGTGCAAACAAAAAGGGGTGTATAGCAGATGGTCCCAGAAGGATACGATAAGAATGGGTGGACTGCTTTTTTGAATATGTTAACTTTTCATGAGACCAAAACTAACAAAAGACAATAGCATAATCAAAAACATCAAACCAACTCTAGTCTTGCATTCACGAATGGTGGCAATTCCAAGCAATCTTATGCAGCGGTAGTTGCTTCCTCAAAGAGTTCAGTAATCACAGCAGACTCTGCTTCGACTTCATCTGTCAAGAAGAGGGCTTTATATACGAACATCAATTTAGCCTTTGTTGAGGAAGAGGATCAATTTTCATGGGAAAACACGATTGTACTAACACGACGTTGTTTCCACGACGAATGGACCAAGATTGTTGAAGCCATAAGAGCATCAAATGATTCAGTGGCATCTTTCAATCCTTTCCTTGCAGATAAAGCTCTTTTGTTTATTAGAGATCCTGAACAAGCCAGATTGTTATGCATGAATAAAGGATGGGTCACGGTAGGTCCTTTTTCTGTTCGGTTCGAACTCTGGGACCCTGCTATCCATGCATCCTCAAAGTTAATCCCAAGTTACGGCGGTTGGTTACGTTTCAGAGGCATTCCACTACACGCTTGGAATTTTAAAACTTTTACTCAGATTGGAGATGCTTGTGGGGGCTTTGAGGAAGTTGGAAATTACACTTGGCGAAAACTTGATCTCATTGAAGCACACATCAGAGTGAAAGACAATTACTGTGGATTTGTTCCAGCAGCGATTAACATTTTCGATGAGGATGGCCATCGTTATATCATAAGCACTGTAGCTCCGGCGAACGGACGGTGGTTTGTAGTGCGATACCCCAAAATACATGGTTCATTTACCCGAGAAGCAGCCGTAAACTTCGATGCTCATGACCCCAAGTCAGGTAATTATTGCTTCCAAGGACACTTTGCTTGTCCTCCATCACTCTCAAAGGAAGCTTTGCCTTGTCTTGCGTCAAATCGTCATAAAAGCTCTGCAGATGCTGCAACAAACATTCCATCTTTAGTTGCCCAAAATGAGGTTTGTTTTGAATTTTCGGAGGCCACAAGTCGCAAAGCCCAAGAAGTTGATAAGAAAGGTAAGAAAAAGTGTACTGATGAAGACACCTCCACCTATCATAGCCAACATGCCATCCAAATCCAACCACACAAAACAAAAAAAGTTTCCTTTCCATCCCCTTGAAATAAAACCATTTTTTTCAATCCAACCTATGCCCCATCCAACTTATCCACAGATTCCCAACTGGATCAAATTGAAGTCTCACCATAAGCCCAAACTCATGCCCAAAATCCCACCCAATTGATAACCCAAAGCCCAATTGATTCAATCAATTACCAAACCCCAGTTGGCCCAAATAATCAACATATCAACCATGCTTACCTCAACCACGACCATTTTCAAATTACTTCATCTGTCACACAATATGGTCCTAAAGATTATGATCTAATTGTGGACTTGGGCATTTTATCCTCTTTATCAGAACCGCCAATTTCTAGTCTAGAGCCTACCCCACAAAACACTCCACAACAATCCAAGCATCATACTGACAAGAATTATGAAAATGTCAGCTCAATTACTTCTCCAGAAGCTATTTTGGAGAGCAGTATGAGGAATTTATTCGAAAGCCAGGAAGATCACATTTCAGCCGTACAAGAGGCACAGAATGCTCAGTTTAAGAAGCAATTGAATGAGTGGCTTATTACAAATGATTATTGTATCATTCCAACAACATCCATAATTAGAAATGCTTCATCAAAGGGGCTAAAGAGAAATTGCGAAGGAATTTCAGACGTAATTGAAGCAGTACACAGAAGCCAAAGTGCTCAGGGGCAGAACGTTGATTAATGAAAGTTTTAGCTTGGAATGTCCGCGGTATAGGCTCTCCCTCTAAAAGAGCCCTTATTAAAGATGTCATTTCAAATAATTGTCCTGATATAGTTATCTTAACTGAAACCAAGATTGATTTGGTGACCAAAAATATTGTCAAATCGTTGTGGAGTTCGATTAGTATCGCTTGGGCTTATCTTGATTCTACAGGGTCTGTTGGTGGCATTCTTATTTTGTGGGACGCCCTTATTCACACAGCCATCGATGTTATCACTGGTAATTACTCCCTTTCTATTCATTTGAGGTTAACTGATGGTTTTTCTTGGTGGATTTCTGGGATTTATGGTCCTGCTAGCCGAAAATACAGAAATTTTTTCTGGCAGGAGCTCTACAATCTTGACGGCCTTTGCTCCCCATGTTGGTTACTAGGAGGGGATTTTAATGTCTATCGTTGGAGCCATGAAACTTCCTCAATACAACCTCCTCGTAACAGCATGAGAAAATTTAATAACTTCATTCGTTTTGCTGATTTGATGGAGCCTCACTAAAGTAACGGTAACTTCACTTGGTCAAACTTGAGAATCAACCCAGCCCTCTCAAGACTCGATAGATTTCTTCTCACTCAAGAATGGAGCAATAAATTTCACTCACACCATTTAAGAAGGCTGCTCAAATGTACCTTAGACCATTACCCAATTTTACTTGAATCTGCGACTCTTAAATGGGTCCCTTGTTCATTTCGCTTTGAGAACCATTGGCTGCAGAACAAGGATTTTAACAGAGAGCTTTAGTCTTGGTGGCAAGAAATCCCCTCTAGAGGATTGCCTGGCTTTGCTCTTATGAGAAGCCTCAAGGAGTTGTCTAAAAAATGCAGGTTATGGAACAAAAATTTTTTCTCAATAAATCAGACACAAAAAGCTGAAACTTTGAGAGTTATATCTCACATTGATGAGAAGGAAGAGCTAGGGATGGCAGACGATTCAGATAGAGCTAGACGTACCTCACTCAAAACAGATCTCTGCAACATAACCATGATAGAAGCAAGAAAATAGAGTCAATGGTGCAAGAAATCTTGGCTTTACGAAGGTGATGAAAATACTGCCTTCTTCCACAAAGTTTGTACAGCACGTCGTAGATTTGGCTTTATCTCAGAAATCACAGACTCCGTGGGCGCTAGTCTTATTATAGACTCTAAAATAGAAAAAGAATTTATTAGCCACTTCAATCAGATTTACAGGGGTAACACTGGAGAGGGATGGATGATCAGTAATCTCGATTGGAATCCTAATAGCAGTGAGCAGGCAATTGAGCTCATAAAGCCTTTCAGTGAGCACGAGGTACTAAATTGCATTAAGAGTATAGGCCAAGACAAAGCTCCAGGTCCCAACAGCTTTACAATTGAACTCTTTAAAAAGTTTTGGAACATCTTCAAGCAAAATATTATGAATTTGTTCCAAGATTTTTTTAAAAATGGCATTGTCAACCGATCGGTTAATGAAACCTATATTGTTCTCATTCCTAAAGTTTTGAAACCCACAAAAGTTTCTGATTATAGACCTATCAGCTTAACCACCAGCATCTACAAAAATTTGGCTAAAGTGTTAGCAGACAGGTTGAAAGTGGTTTTGCCTATGACGATTGCCCATTCTCAATCTGCTTTTGTTCATGGTCGACAAATCACCGATGCGATCTTAATGGCCAATGAAATGGTTGATTATTGGAATTGCTCTAAACAGAAAGGTGTTATTTTGAAGCTGGACATAGAAAAAGCTTTTGATAAAATCAACTGGGATTTTCTTTTGACGATGATGCGACTCAAAGGCTTTAATGAAAAGTGGCTAAAGTGGATACATGCCTGCCTCTCAACGGTCAGTTTCTCTATCCTTCTGAATGGTAGACCAAGGGGTAAAATTTGGGCAGAAAGGGGTATAAGACAAGGTGATCCTATGTCTCCTTTTCTCTTCGTCATTGCCATGGATTACCTTTCATGCCTCTTAGAAGATGCACAGAGAAAACAGTTAATTCAAGGCTTTAACATTCGGAATAGCTCTATCCATTTATCTCATCTTCTATTTGCGGACGACATTCTTTTATTTTCTTCCGCTGAACCGTCTAAAATTCGAAACCTAAATTATACTCTTAAAGCTTTCGAAATTGCATCAGGCCTAAGTATAAACTTGGAAAAATAAACAATTTCGGGTATCAATCTCTCTGACAGCGAATTGTTTGCAGTTATGGATATATTTGGGATTGCAAAGTTGCTAGTCTACCCATTAATTACCTCGGCATGCCCCTTGGAGGTAATCCAAACAACTTTTCTTTCTGGGATTCTATTGTTGAGAAAATTCATAGCAAGTTTGATAAATGGCAATACACTTACATTTCCAAGGGTGGCAGACTCACACTTGTGCAATCCGTTCTTAGCAATCTCCCTACATACATGCTTTCTACCTTCAAAGCCCCATGTTCTGTTTACAAGCAAATTGAGAAGTTGATGAGAAACTTCCTATGGGAGGGGATCAGTGCTAATGGAGGTGCTCATTTAGTCCACTAGGACTTTGTCACTCTTCCTAAACATAAAGGAGGCCTAGGCATTGAGAGGCTTAAAGACACAAACATTGCCCTCCTCAGTAAGTGGATTTGGAGATTTTACGAAGATCAAGACAGCCTATGGAAATCAATCATTGAAGCTGAATACTCTTCAACCCACCTTGGCGATCTTCCTGAAAAATGCAAATATAGCAGCGCGAAAGCTCCTTGGTTCCATATTATTAAATTCAAAGACCTTGTTATGAGCAAAATATATTGGAAAATTTCCAATGGCAGAGACACTCTATTCTGGTTTCACAATTGGACCAATCTAGGAAGTTTGTATCTACTTCATCCCCGTTTTTTTGCTTTGACTTCAAACAAATTATTATCTGTTCAGGAGGCGTGGAGTTCTAATTCGGAGTCTTGGAATTTTCATCCACGTAGACCTTTAATGGAGAGAGAAGCACTTCATTGGATTTCCATTTCTACAAGCTTGAGGCGTCCTTCGTCTATTGATGGTAATGATAGAGTTCTATGGATTAGTGATGCAAAAGGTTTTTTTACAGTTAAATCTATGAAGAATCTTCTTTCAAATGATGTCACCCATTCTCCTTTGTTAACAAATGGTAATTTATGGTCGACTTTCTTCCCAAAGAAATGCAAATTTTTCATATGGACTCTTCAGCTTAGAGGCTTGAACACAGCTGACAAAGTGCAACTCCGTTGCCCATCACTTTGTCTCAGCCCAAATTGGTGTGTCCTCTGTAAAAAGAACTCAGAAACGTTGGATCATATTTTCATTCACTGCCCTTTTGTAGCTATCCTTTGGGACAATGTTTTGAGTAGCTTAAGTGACCTCAATTATCAGTAAGACAGGATTGAAGACTACATCATGAATTGTCTTACTCTTCCTCTTGCTAGTATGCGCAACATTTTATGGTCCAATATTTTTGGTTCGATCCTCTGGAACATCTGGCTTGAACAAAATAACAGGATCTTCAATGACAGTTCAAAGCCTTCTTCTCTCCTTTGGGAAGACATCATCATCACTGCTGCTTCTTGGAGCTCCAAATCCAAGCTCTTTTGTAATTATGATACTTCTACAATTGCTTTAAATTGGAGAGCTTTCCTCTAGTCTCTCCCTTTGTATGTTTCTCACATACCCATCAATGAAGTATCTTTTTCAAAAAATAAAATAAACTACTAGAGATAGTGTAGGGTTCACTTTTAGTGTGGGGGTTTAATTTGAAATATAATTTTGTTTTGAATTTCAAGCATGATTGTTTAATTTGAAGGGTGAAATAGTAAATGCCAATATAAAATACTTTATTATTATTTTTGTTTAATGGCATTTTTAATTAAGTAATGAATGGAAAAAAAAAGTATACCGTATTTGCTAATAGTGTTATAAGAAATTCTATTTCCATCCAATTTAATTAAAAAATGCTCTATAACCAAAAAAATAATAATAATAAATTATTTTAAAATAACATTTACTAATTTACTCTTCAAATTAAACAACCACCATGTTTGAAATTCAAAACAAATTAAACCTCACACAAAGTTCAATTAGATTCTCAAATGATATCTTTCCATTATAAAACCTCTTGCAACCTTTCATCTTCTGTCTACAACCTCATTCACTTAAAAATTATCTCTTCCATCAATGTCGGAAGAAACATTTTTGTATTCTCAATTTCAATTTAGATCCTGCATGAAGACTACAACAACATAAACAACAAAATTTATAAGTAGATTTTGAATTTTTGATTTACCAACTATTATTTGTAATTATAAAAATATTTCTCAATAATAAAAAAATTGTTGAATTTTTCTTTCTCTCACCCGAATAAAGTAAGTTAAATTTAAGGTTAAATTAAAAGTCTACTATTTGTGTCTAATAGATCTTTTAACTTTAAAAAATATTTAATCAGTTTTTAAACTTTAAATTTTGTGTCTAATAGGTCTCAACTTTTAATTTATATCGTAAAATCTTTGAATTTTTAATTTTATATCTAATAGATCTATAAATTTTAAAATATGTTAAATATGTTAGAGAACTATTAGACATAAAATTAAAAGTTAAGAGACATAGTAGATACAAAATTTAAAATTGAAAGTTTAAGGACTTATTATACACTTCTTAAATTTAAAGACATATTAGAAACAAATCTAAAGAACTAAACTTGTTATTTAACCTAAATTTAATTTTAATTTTAAATTTTTAGTTGTATTAATTGTTGGAATGTTGATATAATTAAATTTACCATAACCCACTAGCTTAAACTTTTGGGTTGATTGATGATGTAACATGGTATCAAAGCATAAGGTTTTGAGTTCAAACTCCTGTAATGTCATTTCTTCCCCAATTATAATATTGATTTCTATTTGTTGGGCCTTTCTACAAATTTTCAAGTCTACAAATGAGGGGAAGTGTTGGAATGTTGATATAATTAAATTTACCATAACCCACTAGTTTAAGCTTTTGGGTAGATTGGTGATTTAACATTAATTTAATTTTAACTATCAAACAACCACCTAGCACAGTGGCTAAGCGCTTGCCTTATAACTCTTATAGTGGGATTCGATCTTACAACTATGCAGTTTACTATTAATTTATCGCCCAATTTTTCCTTTGCAGAGATGTCTTTAATCACTAGTTCTCTAGTTAGCAATAGTGAAATTAATTTAATTTACGTTTTTTTTTTAATGTTTATTTCTGAGTGTCTGTTTTTATTGTTGTTTTAGTGTTTGTTAATTTGGTTGAGTTTAAAGGTGTATTTTGATACTAGATTAGGATGGTTTTAGCTATTTGGTTTTATATCAGAGGTTCGAGCTACCCCTTCTAAAAATGATGGTGGCAATAATATAAAGATTAATTTAACATAGGCTATGACCCTAAACCATTTTTCTTTTTCTTTTTCAATCCATTTGAAATCTATTTTGATCTTTAGTTGGGTGGCTAATTTATATATAACTCGGTGGTAAGACATCTATTACCATTTTAAAGTCGATCATTCGATTTTTCACCCCCTCAATTGTTAAACTAATAATTAAACAAAAAGTCTTTCGTTAGATGTCTTGACCATTTTCAAAAACAAAAAGTTTCTAGTTGGATGTCTTGACCATTTTCAAGAACGACATTAATGAGTACCACTTTTTAGTACAATACTCAAGGAAAAGAGTACAAATCAATTACCGTTGAGCTATGTTCAGCTTTCCTCCTGCTACCTCTTCTCTTTATATATATATATAAAGTTGAGTGAATATTTAATTGGTTTACAATAACAATAAGTTATCGAGAAAAGGTTAAGGACGCGTGGTCGGCAGCTATTCGATGTAAATAAGGCATTGAGGAAATTAAATTCATTGTATGATCGACGTTTGTTTATATGTTATAACCGAATGGTGCCGGCATGCTTGCTTTCTTCATGGGAAACTCAGATTCTTATATATCAATCTATTTAATTAATAACAATCAGACATTAGTGAAATACAAACCACCAGTAGGTTTGATTATAATTTCTATGGTCTAAATCCTGTTCCAGTCCATAAATCTTTTGTTTTTATTCCATGGGGAGTGAAGAAATTGTTGGCAGTTCCTCTATTGCTCTAAATTGGAGAGCTTTCTTTTGATCATCTCCTTCTTTTGTATGTTTCTCACATATTTTATCTCAATGAACTATCTTTTCTCAAAAAAAAAAAAAGAAGAAATTGTTGGCACTTTAACCTCGCATCAAATTCCGTGAATGATCCAACTTGAATATAGTCCATTTGGTGAAGACAACAATAACCTCTTTTTCATGAATCAATTTTCTTTTTTCAAGTTCAACAACATGTGAGTATGAGGATTCAAACCTCTAATTGTTTTATTGAAGATATATGTCTTAACTGGTTAAGCTATGCTAAGATTGGAGCTCCAATCCAAGCTCTTTTGTAATAATTATGATACTTCTACAATTGCTTTAAATTGGAGAGCTTTCCTCTAGTCTCTCCCTTTGTATGTTTTTCACATACCCATCAATGAAGTATCTTTTTCAAAAAAAAAAAAGATTGGCTCTATAGATCAAAAATTAAGGCCCCGTTTGATAACGTTCTTGTTTCTCGTTTCTTGTTTCCTGTTTCTGTTTCTCGTTTCTTGTTTCTGTTTCTTATAAACTAAAAACAGAAACATGTTTGATAACTATTTATGTTTCTTGTTTCTTGTTTCTTGTTTTTTGGTAAAAATAAAATTTAGTACATATACTATAATAAAACATATAACATGCATTAAAATAAAAATAAAACAATTATAAAGAGGTTATAATATTTTATTAAGGCCCAACACCTAATTAATAATAATAATAAAAAAAGTTATCCTTCAAATTTTGTTCAAATTTGATTTGCAATGTTATTTCTTATTTCAATCAATTCACCTTGAACGATTTTGACTTACAAGAGTTAGTTCAATTAGACGAATTTGTAAATTGTCTAAGGTCAGAAAATCGAACATACCCACATTTCTTTAATTTAATAATAAACTTTATTTTTATTTTTCTTTAAAAATGCATTAGCCAATAATACACGCAAGTAAAATCAGAAAAAGAGAGATAATGTATATATATATTTTTAAATTTAATGGTAAACATGAAATACATTATTAGTTTATTTATTTAATAAAAAAATAAAATTGTACCAAAAGAAAAAATAATAGAGAATTAAATAGAAAATAATAACTATAAGCTCGTTAATGTAAAGTAAAAGAAAATAAGAAAATAAGAGAGAAGAGAAAAACATAAACGAAAAGAAAAAAGTAAAAAAAAGAAAAAAGAAAAAAAAAAGATAATGAACTATTAAAAGAAAAAAGATTATGATGAAAGAGAGAGAACGAATATAAAGAAATAAATCAAAGAAGAAAAAAAAAGATTAAAAAGTATTAAAAGAAAAAAAATAGAATGGAAGAGAGAGAAAGAAGAGAGAGGGGAGAGATGAGTAAAAATAGAAATAGGAATACATGCATGGAAACTGGAAAAAAAAACAGAAACAGAATTTGAGAAACTACTTTTTGAAGTTTCTCAAAATCTGCCATTTTTTTAGAAACGTTTCTAAAAAACTAAGAAACAAGAAACAGGATCGTTTATCAAACATGTCTGTTTCTGAAAAATGAGAAACGGGAACAAGAAACAGGAAACAGGAACGTTATCAAACGGGCCCTAAATTTCTCACTTCCACATTTGTATTGTTATATTCTATAGAAAAATATATAAATGGTACGTCATCGATTTTCTACAAGATTTGACCCACTCCTAATTCTAGTTTAAGTAATTAAACATTTACCTCCATCTTAAAGATTAGATGTTTGAATTTTCATCTCTATAATGTTGAACAAAAAAAAAATCTCAATAATATAACATGGAGATTAATAAGTTAAAGTATTGGGACAAAATTGAAACGTTGGAAAACATAAAAGATCAAATGAATAAGAACAAAATATTACAAAATATGAAAGCTATAATTCAACCATTACAAAACAAAGATGTCATTAAAGAAAAAAAAGTTGTGCTTTTGTTAAAAAAAAAAAAAAAAGGAAATAGAATGTTTAATTATCATAGAGACCTAAGATTTTAATTACACATAAAGATAAATGGACTGAAAAAGATGTTAGCATAGTGTATGTATTTATATATTTAGCAACAACGGTAGGGTGTTTCTCTATCAAAAGGCATTCTATATCTTCCTTAGCTACAAAATGCAAAAGGGTATTTGGTGGACAATTTTTGGGGTAGTTACCCTTGCGACGGGTAGGATTGTCCTTACAAGAGCTGATGAAGAGTTGAGTGTAGGGTTCTATAGTAAGACATGCCCTTCTGCAGAACGAATTGTAAGACAATCTGTTGCCAAAGCTGTGGCTCAAGATCCTGGCCAAGCTGCCGGCATTATTCGATTGCATTTCCATGACTGCATTGTTGGGGTATGTTCTTATACACTCATACACATACTTTTTTTTAATATATGATGCAAAAATATATATTTTTTTGATCGGAATACTTGTATATTTGATGGTTATAAAAGTGGTTACAATATTGTGGCAATGTCAATAACTTAACTGGTTAAGGTGTTATAACTTTGATTAAAAAAAGTTTGAAGTTCAAATCCTAACTCCCACATAACGTTGAATTCAAAAAAAGAAAACATCAATTTATACCCCTAAACTTTGGGAGTTGTATCAATTGCAATTTTAAACTAATAATTGTATCGATCTAGACCTAAATTTTTATAAGTGAATTAATTTAGACTTTCCGTTAGTGATTTATAGTTATTTTCACTTGATTTCATTTAAAATCAGCTCAAAATCACCTAAATAAAATTATTCTTCTCCTAACCAAAATAGTAAGAAAAATTATCAAGTAATTCTTTCTAAATAAGTAGAGAAAAATAGAGGAAGATGAAAAAATGAAAGACATTTTATATATTAATGAAAAACCACTACTATATATTTGATTCTAACATTTCTCTCCCATTTATTTCAATCCCTACAAATATGTGAAAATTTGTTGGTTTAGAATTTTCTCTGTTGCCATAGTAAATATATATATATATATATATATCCTTAATCCTATTTTAGTTCCATCCTATCTTATTTCAATTCTTCTAGTTTTGTCACTATAATTTTTTTTTTTTTAATTCAACAACGTGTGAAAGTGAAGATTCGAATATTTAATCTTGCAATCGTGTGGAACTTTCAAATATTTAATTGAGGTGTTTATACATCACATAAAAATTTATTTCCTCACTACTAAATATAATTAATGCCTTTAACATACTCCCTACAAGTCTCTGCCCTTGTGTTGCAAAATATGGGCAGTAGATTTGAGTCTTTCACCTAAGTGTTTTTTATTCTCTATTATTTAGAAAGTTTCAATTTAGTTCTTAATATTAAAAAAAAAATTAATTATATCTTTTTTTGTTAACGAATGTTAATCATATTCATGCAAACTTATCTCAAATGATATTTGATGAGTTGACAAAAATTTAGAGGAAAAAGTAGGCCACTTTAAGAAAAAAAAGGTCAAAATTTTTCTCTAACTTTATAGAAACTTTTCTTTTTCTTTGGTCATCAATCAACCAACTTTAACATTCAACATGAAGTGCATAATCGAAAATTTTTAAAACATAAGAGACTAAATTGAAAAAACACCCAAACATCAACGAGTAAAACATAAATCTACCCTAAAAAACAATATCCTTTCTTGCATACACCATGTGAGAAACTTTTCTCGTATTTTAAGTCACATGTATCGAGTTTGATATACTTTTTTGGGGTTTCGAAAACCACAGGGCTGCGATGGTTCCATTCTTCTAGATTCAGTCCCAGGCATCGCCAACCCCTTCGACATAGAACGACACAGTCCAGGCAACCCATTACTCCGAGGATTCGAAATCATCGACAATGCCAAATCCAAACTCGAATCTCGATGTCCCCAAACCGTCTCTTGTTCCGACATTTTGGCCTTCGCCGCTCGCGACAGCGTCCTCGCCACCGGTGGCTTCACCTACGCCGTCCCTGCAGGCCGCCGCGACGGCCGGATCTCCAACGGCTCCGCCGTATTCACCAATGTTCCTCCAATAACCCCCAACATGACTCACCTCAAACAACACTTCGAATCAAGAGGATTATCCTTAAAGGACATGGTGGCTCTGTCTGGGGCCCACTCCATCGGAATTACGCCGTGTGGAGCCTTCTCCGGTCGGCTTTATTCTTTCAATGCGACGGTGGAGACCGATCCGTCGTTGGATTCAAAATTTGCAGGGTTTTTGAAAACCCAATGCCCTAAAGGGAAGTTTGATAGGGCGGCGAATTTGGACAATGTGACACCGAATTTGTTGGATGTTCAGTTTTATGAGAATTTGAAGAAGAAGATGGGGGTTTTGAGCTCCGATCAGGCGATGGAAGACGACCCGTTGACGGCAGCGACGGTGAGGCAGTATCGGAGTAGTCGTAGCCTTTGGAAGGCAGATTTCGCGGCGGCGATGGTGAAGGTGGGGAACATGAAGGTTTTGACCGGAACTCAAGGGGAGATTAGGAGGAATTGCAGTGCTTTGAATTAGGGTTTTTGTTGAATGTTATGTTTTTAATTGGTAAGGTGATGTTTTGAGATTATATATGAACTTTGCATGCATTATATGTTGTTATTGGTTCCTTTCAAAGATGAGATTCATATATGAAAACTGAGTAGTGAGGAAGTTTTAATTAGTTAGTAGTATCACTGCTAGAATCTATGACCTTTTAATGATAATAAATGACATGATCAATTTTATTATCACAAGAATGGTTCACGTTGCCATAGGTGCTTCTAATAACTGTTAGGAATTGATTCAAAATATTTTTGTTGTTTCCTTCTCTCCAACATCCAACGGTATAAAATTGTAAGGCACATTGTGTTGGCCTTTTCTAATAATTTTTCATACATTAGGGTTATGCACGTCTTGCCACCACATGATGGAATGTGGTGTGAAGTTATCATGAGATTTGATTAGTTCATGACAAGAACATGCTAATTTGAACATATATTTATACATCGGTCATCATATAAAAATGGAAATTAAAAAGACAGAATTACACCGTATTTTCTACAATTAAATAGAAAAAGAAAACCTTGTTAGAAAATTAGTTCTTAAAAATTTAAGAGGGTAGATATCAAATAATAAGAAAACAAGTCGCCACCTTTATATTTTTTTTGGTTAAAGGTCTTCATTGGCAATAAGAAAACTGATGAAGGACTAATCGTTTTTATAAATTTCAAGGACCAAATATATATACACAAAGATTAAACACTAGAGTTCAAAACTTCTACCTATATTAAATAACTATTTTAGGCCTACAGTTTGAACTTCATAGATTAGCCAATCAGAATATAGTTTAATAGATAAAATACTTATTACCATTTTAAAGATCGATGGTTTTGATTCTTCACTCTCACAATATGGTTGAACTCGAAAAAATTATAAAAAAAAACTAATGAATTAGGGTGAATTCAATGTTTTAATATTCTCTTACCCAATACCTAAAGCATTAGGTTTCAAATGACAATATTCACACAATTTTTCATAAATTTATATAAATGGAATTTTTTACTAAGAGAATTTAAATCATTCATTACTATTGAGAGTAGAAGTGAATACTTTTAAACTACGAAAAAGGTTAAGCTACTATCTAATGAACTGCAGACACATTAACTTACAAAGAAATTAAGGTTCGTTTGATAATGTTTTGGTTTTTGGTTTTTTTTTTGAATTTGTACTAGTTTTCTCATCATTTCTCTACAATAGCTTTCATCTTTCTTAAGAAAATATTTAAATTTTTAGCCAAATTCTAAAAATGAAAATAAGTTTTTGAAAACTACTTTTTTTAGTTTCAAAACTTGGCTTAGTTTTTGAAAACATATGTAAAAAGTAGATGACAAAACAAATAAACTCATAGGTGGGTATAGTATTTATAGGCTTAATTTTCAAAAACTAAAAACTAAATATCAAAAACCAAATGGTTATCAAACAAGACCTAAGAGACTAAAAAAATCATGAAGATGTCGAGAATGCAATTAAAGTCCCACATAAGATAAACAATAAGTTTGTGGATATATAAGTAGGAGGACATCTCCATTAATACAAGAATTTGTAAATGAAACCAAAAGCAAAACTATATGAAGACTTAGACCCCAAAAAGGATAATATATCTTATATCATACGACTATGTGTGAAAATGTGAGGAGGTTCCATTATTGTCTTAATGGAATTATACATTAATTGAGAGCTCGTTTGAGATGACGTTCCTGTTTCCTGTTTCTAGTTCTCATTTCTCATTTTGCAAGAAGCAAACATGTTTGATAACTCATCATGTTTCTTGTTTATAATTAATCTTTTAGAAACGTTTCTAAAAAAAGGAGCAAAATTATTTGAGTAACTACAAAAAGTCAAAATTGGGTTTTTTTTTTTTTTTTTCAATTTCCAGTACCCCATCTTTCTCTCTCTCCTCCCTTTCTACATCCATCTCTCCTCTTTCTCTCTTTCATTTATCTTTCCTCCATCACAGTTTTTTTTCTTTTAATACTTCCTTATCTTTTTTTCTCTCTCTCCTTTCTCTTCTCTCTCATTTCTTTTCTTTTTTTCTTTTTTTCTTTTTTCATTTTTCTTTTCATTAACAAGTATTTAGTTATTATTTTCTATTTAAATCTCTATTATTTTCCCTCAATTTTGGTAGGATTTTAATATATTTTTATTAAATTAATTAATTAATAAGATATTTTATGTTTATTGTCAAAGGAAAAAAAAGATTTCTTCTTTTTTTTTTTCCAGATTTTATTTGTATGTATGATTGTCTAATGAGAAACGTACACCAGCAGTTTTAAAGAAAAAAAAAAATAAAGATTATTATATTGAATAAAAGAATTAATGTGGGTATGATCAATTATTGTTTAACCTTAAATAAATGTCTCATTATCAAGTCAACACACAAACATATATATCAATAGCATGTTGTGTAATAAATTAATGATCATTAAAAAATTACAAATTTTGTCGGACAATTTACAAATTAGATTAATTAAACTAACTCATGTATACTGACAACATTTAAGGTGAATTGGCTCGAGTGAAAGATGGCATTGCAGGTCAAATTTGAACAACATTTGAAAGATAAAATTGATTATCATTGATTTTTTTTTTAAAATTTTGTATTGGGACTGAATAAATACTATAAACTCTTTATAATGTTTTTATATTTATTTTAATGCATGTTATATATTTTATTATATTATATGTACTAAATTTTATTTCAACTAAAAAAATCAGAAACAAGAAATCATTATCAAACACATTTCTTTTTCCATAAATAGTTATCAAACATGTTTCTCTTTTTAGTTCTAAAAAAACCATTAACAAAAAATGAGAAATGAAAACATCATTAAACGAATCCCGAGCTTTCCAATTCTAAGCTTAATCATATCGGTCTTATCAAAGGCAAATTTCTTAATTAATTTACCTCCAAAAGAGGGTTTGAAATTAAATTGTTGAATATATTCCACTTCGATCAATCCTATGCAACATTGGTATGATGTTGATGTGGTGTGAATTTTCCTAAAACTCCTAATTAAATGATGTTCATGAACAAAATCTCCGACATACGTGTAATGTGCGACAAACATTCAATGAAATTAAAGTCTTTTTTTTTTGTTCTCCAAATTAAATCCCCATCGAGGTAATCCACCTTTGTCCTCTATATTATTGCATGTTGCTTCAGTTTGTATGCCAAAAAATAATGTTGGTGATCCACTTTTAAATTGGAAATTAGTTGGTGACTTGGTGTCGGCTTGCTTCCTTTCCCTCTAGGACCCTCATATTAAATCTAAGTTAAATTGTTTTTATCTTTGTACCGTCACCTTATAGGTTAATTTTCTCACTATACTTGCCTAACTTTGAAGGTTTCGATATTCCTCCATAATTCTAAAACTTCAATTTTGTCTCTAACCTTCGATTACGAACAATTCATGTTAAAAGAGGGTCGAAAAAATCCAATGATCTATATATTGTTAACATGTATATAAAAAATTATTAACTAGGTAGCATCATCTCATAGCTATCGATATTAAAATTTAAAGTATCGAGACACTCAAAGATTTAAACATATAGAGATGAAAAAAATTGATCTTTGATTAATGAAAGAGTGAAAGTTCAAATCTATAAACTTCAAAGCTTTAATAAAAGTTACTGATATTCTTAACCAGTTTATTTATATGCAATTAAGTCTTTCCCACTATTTATACCTACATTGGAGAGAAGCCAAAGAAATGAGAATTTGTTGCTGTCATTATGGTGTAGATTCGAGTAAGTCTGCGAACTAAATGATACAATCCAGCTCTTAAAATTGAAACAAAACAAAACGAGAAAGAGCCAAAAGCATAAGAACAAGAAAATCCTAAAACATTTTATTATATGTAGGCCTTTATTGGCATAAGGGTAGCTCAAGGCGACTATAAATCTATCATCCATCTCTCTTTTCTCCTTCTCTAGAATATAATTTAGCTACCAAGTATGAAAAGCAAGTGCAAAATGCAGAGTGATTTGAGTGGAGAAGCAAAGTTTATAGCTTTGTTAATGGTGGGTATAGTAATGGCATCTAAAGGTTATTGTCAAGAGTTAGAATTAGGGTTTTATCGTCAAACATGTCCTTTGGCAGAACGCATTGTGAGAGCCACAGTGGCAAAGGCTGTTGCTAGCAACCCTGGAATGGCTGCTGGCCTTATTCGTATGCATTTTCATGATTGTATTGTACTAGTAAGCCTCAATTACTTCTATATCTTCCAATCTTAATATTTTCTTATATGGGCTTTCCCTTGCATTTTATCATCCTTAACTAACACAAGGTTTGAATTGTTCACATAAGTTTAGTCTTTTAGCTTTTAGCATTTGTGTCTATTTGGTTAATGAGCTTTATATACTTCTATTTATTACTTTGGCTATGCTGTTAATACTATTAATGGAAAGTTTATGTGTTTAGTCCATAAACTTTTAGAATTGTGTCTAATAAATGATTGAACTTCAAAAAATATTTAATAGGTCTCATTTTTCAATTTTGTATCTAATAAGTCCATGAATTTTAAAAAATGTAGATCGTGGACTTATTAGACACATAATTGATGGGTTCATGGTTTTTTTTTACACTTTTAAAGTCCAAAGACCTATTAAAAATAAATTCGAAGATTAGAGACTAACTAGATATTTTTAAAAGTTTTAGGGACCTATTAGATATAACTTTGAAAGTTTAGAAAATTAAACTTACAATTTAACCCTAGATTAAATTAGGTCGAGTTGACTT
Source organism: Trichosanthes truncata (assembly GCA_033996785.1). Taxonomy (NCBI): domain Eukaryota; kingdom Viridiplantae; phylum Streptophyta; class Magnoliopsida; order Cucurbitales; family Cucurbitaceae; genus Trichosanthes; species Trichosanthes truncata. The sequence continues at coordinate 51,696,475 of MU867259.1, forward strand.
GATGCACTTGAAAAATAAACGGTGTATTTGACATGTCTTTTTGAAGAAAAAAATGTGTCTTTAAATAAACACTTATTATATAAACACTTTTGCAGGAAAAATTAGTTAAGTATTTGCTTAGTGCTTTTTATCTACTTGAATTTTCTCAAACCACTTTCAATCATCATTTTTTTTTTTTTGAAAAAAAAACTCATTTTTAATTTGTCAAAAGCACATTTTACGACTATTTAAAATTTCAACTAAATACTATCAAAACACTTTCGGTCATCCTCGGTCATTCATGAGCACTTTAAAAGCAATGACAAACATACTACTTTACATTTTACAAAACTATCCAATTCTCCAAAGTATTTTATAATCAACTTCATACTTCTAATTGTTTCGTAAACAACCAGAAAAAACTACACAAAGCCCATGTACCAACGAAAAAACTTGGCCGCAGAAAAATTATTCTTGCAAATTGTTTTCCAAAATTCGAAACTTTGACACACAAAAATGGCAGGGCTGTGACGCATCAATATTCCTTGACAAAACGCCACAAAATCCAGATTCCGAGAAAGACAATTTCGCCAACCCTTTATTACGAGGCTTCGAAATAATCGACGACGCTAAATCCCAACTCGAATCCCAATGTCCACAAACAGTTTCTTGCGCCGACATTTTAGCCTTTGCAGCTCGGGACAGCGTGGCCACCGTCGGCCAGTTCACCTACGCCGTCCCCGGCGGCCGCCGCGACTCACTCGTCTCCCATGGAGCAAATGTTTCCGACAACGTCCCTTTTCCGACATCCGACATCAGATTCCTCAAACGACACTTCGAACAACGAGGCCTGTCGTTGAGAGACATGGTGGCTCTCTCCGGTGCCCACTCGATTGGAGTTGCCCCTTGCAGTGCCTTTTCCGACCGGCTTTATTTCTTTAACGATAAGATTAATAGTACTGATCCGTCTTTGGACCCAAAGTTTGCAGCTTTTTTGAAAGTCAAGTGTCCATTGGATAGTAGGTTGAATAGAATAACGGCGGATTTGGACAATGTGACGCCGAATCGGCTGGACGTTCAGTTTTTTGAAAATTTGAAGAGGAAGATGGGGGTTTTGTCGTCGGATCAGGCGCTTGTGAGTGACCCTTTGACGGCGGCGACGGTGAGGAGATATCGGAGGAATAGGGCGGTGTGGATGAGGGATTTCTCGAAGGCGATGGTGAAGATGGGAAAGCTGCAGGTTTTGATTGGAACTCAAGGGGAGATTAGAAGGAACTGCCATTTTAGGAACTAGGTTGTTTGTTTGAATTAAGGATCGTCATTGGCTTTGTATGCAATTAGTTTAGTTTTTCTGGTAGATTTCAATAAAGGGTGTTGTTTAATTTTGCTTAATCTAACCACTGAACTCTGATTAATGAGTTTTGGGGTGGGGAGATTGAAAGATTAGTTGCTTGTATTAATCACACTTTTGCTGTTATATTTAACTATAATTAGATTAATTTTTTTTGGTTGATTTCAATGAAGCATGTTGTTGATTTTCCTTAATCCAACCCTTACTAACAAGTGACCAGCATGAGCACAGTATATTAGCAAAAGTCTAATGTAATAATTGTTGCAGCTTGTAGCATAATTAATTAGGAGCATTTATATAGCTAGGTCTACCTTTCCTGAACCTCTTTCAACCTCGTAGATTGAACTCTTGCCACTTTGTTTTGTTTTTCTTGCTAACATTTATAATCGTTTAATTGCATTTTCTTTAGTTTAATAATCCAACAATATTGTTTTTCTAAAAAATAAAATAAAATAATAATCCAACAATATTTGAAGCCATTAGTTGCAAGGTAGTTAAAGCTCTGCACATTAATTGATTCAAAGTTTTTGTAAAGAGACAGCTGTATTATTTGTCCCAAAGCTTTGTATAATTTTGCATATTTAAACTACTCATTGTGGAGATCACTGTCGTAAGCCTACCTTGTGAGCTAGCTAATTTCCAACATGCTTACAATTGGAGGAGACGAAGTGTGTGTTTGGGATAGACTTAAAAAAAATATATTTTATAAGCATAGTTTGGAAGAATAACTAATTATTATAAGTAAGTTTAGTAAAATTTCCTAAAATTTTAGGGAGTGATTTTAGATGGCTAAAAGTATTTTTTGTTTAAAAAATTGAAAAAAAAAACATTTTAAAAAAATCCGATTAATTAAAAAAAACTATTTTTGAAGAAATACTTGAAGGATATAATTATCCAAAAAGTGATTACAAAGCAATGGATCGAAAATCTTAAGAGTATGTAATTAGAAAAAAAAAACATATTTTTCATTAATAGAATCACTTTCGAGTGCAGTAGGGGCAGATCCAGAACTACAAGGATGTGTAGGGGCTAAAAGAAAATTTATTGAGTAAATAAATATTAAATAATTAAAAGGAAAAAAATTATTTTTTATCCCTAAACTTTGATAATGTATGTATATTAATTTTTACCCAACTTTCAGTTTCATCAAATTGGATCTTAGATTTTGATAAGTGTTACAATATTTATCTTTGATGGGCTTTTGTTTGAAGAATAATTAATAAAAAGAATAATAATATTTTTGTTTGAGTACAATTAATTACAAAGTTGTTATAAAAAAATTAGTTACAAAATATAAAGTTAGTACACTATAGCATAATTTTTGTGAAATTTATGAGTTTTGAGAGATATTTATTCATTTGCCAATTTTTGTGCATTTGTGGAACTTAATTTTATGCTAGAAGTAGAACTTGACTTTTACAAAAATTGATGAGTTTTGGTAGATGTTTACATTGTTTTTGTTTGTCTTTTCACTCAATTTTTATTTTTTTTTTGTTTTTTTTTTATGAAAGTTAAAAATTGCCTCACTTATCTTTAGGGTTCAATTGGATGAAGTTGAAGGTTTAGAAGGAAAATTGATAAAAACTAATTTATATAAAAAAAGTAAAGTAGAAAAAATAATGGGATAGAAAAATATAATGTTTTTTTCTTTTTTCTTTTTAAATAAAAATCCAAAATTATATAATTAATTCTTCATTAAATTAATTTAAATGTTTTTTTCCAAAATTATATCATTAATTCTCTTAGGACCGAAGCTTTTCCCCTTCATCCCTGCTCCAAACATGGATAATAACCTTCAAAAAGGTGTGAGAAGCACCTCCTGTTCGAATTTTTTAGACTATACTATAGAAAATATCTCTGAATTTTGTACTTTATTTCAAAAATATTCTTGAACTTTCAAAAAAAAGTTCAAAAATATTCTTACTGTTAGTTTTGGATGGAAACCGTTAGTACTTTGTTTCAAAAATATCCTTAAACTTTGTACTTTGTTTCAAAAATACCCCAAAACTTTCAAAAGTTTTATTAATATCCTTAAACTTTCAAAAAAAGTTCAAAAATACCCTTACTGTTAATATATGGATAGAAATTGTTAGTACCTTATTTTAAAAATACCTTTGAACTTTCATTTTAAATACCCTTAACCTTAAAAAAAAAAGTAAAAAATGTCATTATTAGTATATGGACGAAAACTATTTATCTACACCTAATTACCTCCCTCTTCTATTTCCTTTTTCTCCCGATCTGCTTCAATCTATGGCTTAACACTTCTCTATTTTTCTTTTTTATTTCCTTTTCTTTTTCAATACCCTCTTACTCTTTTCTTCCATTTTTCAATCTCTAAAACTTCTCTCATTTTTCATATATTCTTAAATATTATAACTTTAAATTAACAAGAAGAGCTATCTCTCATTTCTAAGCATGCCCAAGCATAAATATAAGAAATTTCAACACCCAAATAGTCAATGTCTTTCAAGTTATTTTGCGTTGGAAAAGAACCAATTTGAAAACAACTCATATAGATATCCTCATTTTTTTTTCCATATAGATACTCTCATTTTTTTTCTCCATTTGTTCAATTTTCAACCATAAGGAACCTTTTTAACTGATCACAATAAATAAGACTAATTTGAACTTCAAAAAAGATTAATAAAATCTTCATCTGCTACAAATTTGGTAATGCATATGTTTTCTTTCTTTTCCCTCCCACTAGATGTCTTCAAAATTATGACCCAAATTCTCAACATGTCTCTCTTTTTGTATATTAAACCCAAACATATACTAACACAAATTACTAACGTACAACCTTGTTAAAACATTTAAGTCCTAAGTTTGCTTGGTGGTTCCATTATTTCTCCTTCTTACTATAGTCTATATACCTTGATTGAAGGGGGTAGTTTTAGAGATTGGAAAATGGAAGAAAGGAGTAAAAATGGTATTGAAAAAAAAGGAAAAAATAAGAGAAAAAATAGAGAAGTGTTAGGCCATATATTGAAGCAAATCAAGAGAGAGAAGAAATGGAAGAGGGAGGGAATGGGGTATAGATAAATGTTTTCCGTCCATATACTAACGGTAAGGGAATTTTTTAACTTTTTTTTTAAGGTTAAGGGTATTAATACAACTTTTGAAAGTTTAGAGGTATTTTAAAACAATGTACTAACAATTTATGTCCATATACTAATAGTAAGGATATTTTTGAATTTTTTTTTAAAATTTTAAGGGTACTTTTGAACTTTTTAAAAAAATTTAAGGGTATTAATGAAACTTTTGAAAGTTTAGGGGTATTTGTAACGCCCGGCTTTTTCAAGAATGTTAATTTTGAAATTTTAGAATTTAATTTGAAATAATTCCCAATTTGCAATTTTTGTTGGGCTAATTTGAAATTTCATGGTTTAAAAAGGGCAAATTTGGAAAGCAATGATTGGTCAAGGGGCATTTTTGGAAATTGGGAAGTTGTTTAAAAAAAAAAAGAAAAGAAAAGAAAAAGAAAAAGCCCATCCTTATCCACTATATTTTTTACTATATTTATTATTATTATTATTATTATTTTTTATCTTTATTATTATTATTATTTTTATTATCATTTTTATTTTTATTTTTTTTTCTCTTCTTCTTCCTCCCGATAACCCTCTCCCTCATTGAACTTTTTTTTCTCTCTCTCTCTCTCCCTCCTACCCGAAAACACCTCCGCCGGCCTCCTTCTTCTTCCTTCTCATCGAGCTGCAGCCATCGCCGAACGCCCCTTCAGTTTTCTTCTTCTTTGTCCACCAAGACTTTGCCGGCAGCTTCGTTCGTCTTCTTCCTCAGCCGCTCGCAAACGCCGGCCACCCTTCTCAGTCGACTGAAATTGTTCAGTCACCGCCGACCGTTTCCTTCTTCTTCTTTGTCTTCACCGAACAGCAACTCAGATCGCGCCGGATCTGCTCTCAAACGCCCTCACCGGAGCTCACCGTATGAAGTAGTTCGAAGCTCAGTTCGAACATCGGGTCTTCGCCGGAGCCACGAACGAGCCAGATCTGCAAGATCAATTCGCCAAAATTCGTCCAGATCTGACTCGCTGGAACCAGATCTGCTCAAAACGAACAGTCACGCGCTGCCACGCGCCTCCACGCATCGTCGCCAGACCTCCACGCGCCGCCGTCTCCGATTCCAATTTTTGAGCTCGAACGGTCCCGGTTACGATCGTGTTCTGACTTGGGTAATTTCGTTACTCAATTGTTTTTAATTAAGGACTTTAAATGGGATCGATCGTTAATCAATGGATTTAATTTTCAGGATATTGATTTGAGAATCAAACTACGGAATTGGAGACAAATATATAAATTTCCAGCAAGGTTGAAGGTTCCGCACAATCAATTTTATTGGGTGAGATATTGTGCTAAATTAATATGGTCTAAGGAAATAAAAAGGGACTGATTTGCAATTAAAATTACTTTTGGACCCTTTGACTAAATTGTTGGACAACCTTTGCATTTGGAATTAATTATTGGACTTTTTGAGACTACTGGACCATTGAACGAGGCTATGGAGCTAAGACTCACATAAATTAAATTAAAGGACTGACTCAGTTAAGATTAACCAAAATTGGACTCTATGGAGCTCATTTATGAAATTTCAAGAATCTTGGACCAAGTTTTAATAATCCTTATTTTTATTGGATTATTGAAGGATAAGCAGGAGACCAGAGCTTGGAAGGAATTTTTGCTGCAAGAATAATATTCGTTATTCTATTCAATGTAAGTAGTCATTTGGATTTAAGCCTCTTAAAGTTCTTTATGTTAACTTTAATGTATGATTGAGAATGTATCAATTGTGAAAGTATGCTTGAATAATTGTGTTATGAAGAATGTTCTATCTAGTAAATTGATGTGAAGATTGATTAAGTTGAAAATGGCCTAACTTGCGGCTATTATGGAATAGGGGCTTAAAGTTTCAAGTTGATTGTAAATGGCACATGCAGTACTTTGAATGAGTTTTGCTTGAGGTTTGTGATTGGATGTTTGTGACTATGTTCTTTCTAATTTATGCTAGAGCATAGTATTTCAAGAAAAGCATTGATTGAATTGAGTAGGTTGCTATAGTCGTGTTGCTACTATAGGCCGATTCGAGGGGTCTTGGTCATGTTTATATGTTTAAGAATTAACTTGATGATTGTTGTGATGAGTCTTGGAATGCATGTATGACCTCGAATATAGTTCCTCTATAAGCATGACTGTAAGAGGAAGTTGACCTAAACTGAATAGATGAATGCGGTCAAAGTCTGAGTTCAGTATGCTTGAAATGCTCGGCTGGTTGAACACGTACAGAAAACTCGATTGTTAGGATGGACGGCTAACAATCTAAGGCACCCTAGGGGCATATCAAATTCAGGATCTTTGCCTATGAAGTTGTGTTTAAAGTAGTTCGGGCGATGGGTTGTTTTTAATAGGTTCAAGGTGGGTCTGAAAGTGAGTGGAAGGATAAGGGTCGACATGACTTATGGTATGTTTAGAAGATGGGATTCTAGAGTAAATAAATTGAAGGGTAATAGGTTGCTGACACATGTATGGGCTTTAATTATGCAAAGTTCCGATTTAGGAATGTGGTATCGGGACGAAAGTCCATACTTGAGATTCGTGTGTGTGATCCATGGTGCTAGGTCACAACGATGCGAATGTGGTTGTTTATGGAAAATGGGCCTGGGTCATATGCTACAAATGACTTCTTAAAAAAAAAAAAGAAGTGGATTTGGCCTAGAAAGTAAGTAGCCTTTCGGATTTGTCCGTTAGGATTTGTGTTCGCCTAGATATATATATATATGAGGCATAAGACGTTGTAAATGTTGGAAAGGCTTGAGGGTGGCTTTCCCTCTTTGCTTGTGTGAGTTAGGGAACGTTTTCCCATTGTGTGCGCTTGTGAAATTTCGGGTCGGTTTGTGATTGTGAATCAATCTTGATGGATGAATTTGGTATGATAGATGACCCGAAAGGTTCCAAAAATCGTTGTGAAAGTACCAGGCCCGTTAGATTGGTGCTACCCACCCTATCTCTGTTGTTTTGTGCGAGTTTGTAAGCCTAGAACGTATGTGATGTGATGAGCATAGGGGATGCGTTTCCCTAGTGCCTGTGAGCTAGCTTAGGGGTGATTCCCCACTGTGTTGAGCATAGGGGATGCGTTTCCCTATTGCCTGTATGCTAGCTGAGGGGATGTGTTCCATGGTTGCCTGTGTGGCTATCATGATGTGATGAGCATAAGGAATGCGTTCCTTATTGCCGATGAGCTAGCTTAGGGGTGATTCCCCACTGTGTTGAGCATAGGGATGAGTTTCCTATTGCTGTGTGCTAGCTGAGAGATGATTTCCCCAGTATGTTGAGCATAGGGAATGCGTTCCCTAGCTCCTATGTGCTAGCTTAGGGGTGATTCCCCATTATGTTGAGCGTAGGGAATGCGTTCCCTAGCGCCTGTGTGCTAGCCTAGGGGTGATTTATCCATTGAGATGAGTGTGAGGGTTATAGACCTTCACAGGTTGGGTTCTAGGTTACAGGACTCGCAGGTATGACACGAAGTTAGGGTCAGGTAGTAGTGAATGTTGTGGAAGGTTAAATGGACCTTTAAAATAGTAGAAGAAAGTATTTGAAATCTAAGCACAAGTGTGAGTAAGAGCTTGGTATGATTTCTTTAAACATTGGACCCTTAAGTGGGCTACTTACTGAGTATGTTTATACTCATCCTTGCTACTGTGTCTGTTTTGCAGATTATGCATATTCTCGGGGTGGATGACGCAGGTGACGACTTGACGAGACTATGGAGACTCCACCAAATTTTCTTTTTCATGTTTAGCCTTTAGGTTGTTCCTTTGTTCCTTGTTGTTTTGTTGGTCTGTAAAGTTTAAATTTCTTTCGTTTCCGTGTATTTAGTTAGAAGTTCTTAGGTTCTTTTGTCTGTTGATTGAGCTCAGCATCACTTATCGTAGTTTGGTGGATGCTGAGTCTGTTATTTGAAATATAGAAGTGTTTACGCCTCTTTCCAGGTCGTTGTAAATTTTGGTTTCTCCTAGTTACACCGTCATGCTGCCGAAATTTCGGGCATGAGCGAAGTAACTAGGTCGTGCTTCCGCATCTAGAGTGTCGTAGGAATTCGGGTCGTGACAGTATTTTTGAAACAAGGGGCCGGGTAGTTTTAGAGATTGAAAAATGGAAGAAATGAGTAAAAATGGTATTGAAAAAGAAAGGAAAAAACAAGAGGAAAAATAGAGAAGTGTTAGGCCATATATTGAAGCAAATCAAGAGAGAGAAGAAATGGAAGAGGGAGGGAATGAGGTGTAGATAAATGGTTTCCGTCCATATACTAACGGTAAGGGAATTTTTAAACTTTTTTTTAAGGTTAAGGGTATTAATACAACTTTTGAAAGTTTAGGAGTATTTTAAAACAAGGTACTAACAATTTCTGTCCATATACTAACAGTAAGGATATTTTTGAATTTTTTTTAAAAGTTTAAGGGTACTTTTGAACTTTTTTTAAAAAAATTAAGGGTATTAATGAAACTTTTGAAAATTTAGGGATATTTTTGAAACAAAGTACTAACAGTTTTCATCTAAAACTAACAGTAAGGGTATTTTTGAACTTTTTTTTTTTAAGTTCAAATGTATTTTTTATAGTTTAGCCAATTTTTTATTACTACCCCTAGATCCAATTTTTTTTCAATCTTATAATGGAAATATAATTTAATTTAACTAAGATTAAAATATATTTTTCGTCCCTGAGATTTTTTACTTAGTTTCTATTTGGTCTGTGAGTTTTCTAAACTAACACTTCCGGTCTTTAATTTGATATTTGAATTTAATTTCTATTTTTTTTTTTGAGGTTGTAAGAGTGATGTATTTGGTCTCTAAAGTTTGAATTTAATTTTGGAAAATACTTGGCTGCTTTCTCTCTCCATGTTGTCAACAATTAAATGGTAGGGAGTAGGAAATTCCTACATGAAGTAGCCAAGTATTGTTCTTTAATTTTTTTTTATTTGTCCTTGAAATCTTAAATTAGTTTCTAATTGGTTTTTGAGCATAAAATAAATAAATAAATTATCCAACTCATTTAAAAAATACATATGGCAAAGTATACTCACATATTTTAACTGTGACCTCATCATTTAGTTATATCAACTAGTGGTCAACTCTATTTATGGACTATTAGAAACTAATTTCAAACTTCAGAGACCAATTAAAAATCAAATTTAAACTTAAGGGATCAAACATGTCACTTTTGAAACCTCAAGAACTAGATAGAAACTAAATTCAAATATTAATGACCAAAAGTGTTAGATTTAAAAATTGAGAAACCAAATAGAAATTAATTAAATTCTAACCTCAAGGACTAAAAGTGTATCTTACTCGTTAATCAACTTTCAATTTTTTTTTATTGAAACTACAAAATAAAAAAAAAAAATTGCAATTTCTTCATAAATTTATTGAAATTGAAATTTTAACTAAAGAAAAGTTTGAAATCATCATTGTTGAGTGTAAAAGTGATCACTTTTAAACCATGAAAAGTTTGAAATGTCAACTACACACTTGCTCAAAAAGAAACTAACAACCTAGAAAAATAGTTACATCTTTAAGTGGAATGGTTGGCCATGCAAATTTAATTTCACATTGATAATTTAGAAGAGTAAAAGATCTATGTTATATAAGTAATTAAGAACGATATCTCCATAGACCTGTTATCTTTATGGTAAGCGATGCCATGCAAACTCAAGTCTAAAATAGATGTAAATTCAAATTCAAAAGTAGAAACTTAATAATTGTTGTCTTATAAAGGGGGAAGTCTCTTAATCTACCTCTGAAAAGAGGTTCAAATTAAAATTTTTTAGTACCCAAATTTCGATCCGTTCTATGTTAAATTACCATGACGTTGTCACGTTGAGATAGACATTCGATGTAATCAAAGCTTGGTTTTGTCCTCCAAATCTAATTCCTTCGAGAACACCACTTTTGTCCTCATTGAATTCCATGTCAAGCTACGTTGGAGGTCCACCTTTAAAATAATCTTTTTTAGAATGTTTATATAAAAAAGTTTGCTGCCGGCTAGCCTCTGATGAAATCAAAGTTAAATATTTTTAGGATATACGTGGTTTGTGTCGGTTATTTTTTAACTTTTAAAAGTTTTAGATTTTTCTGATCATTCAAATTCTTAAATTTTACCTTAGAATTGGTAAAGTTTTGATGTCTCTAATTTCTTGGTTGAAGATAATTTATTTTAACCAAATTGAATTACCTTTTGATATCTCAATTGTCCATAGTTATTGTAAAAAGGTTATAAAAGAATCTAATGATTCATATTTTTAATGGACACAAGAGAAAATTGTTAATCACATTATTAGCATCGATTACATTCACGCAATTAAATTCATAATTTTTCGTAAAACCAATAAAATCAAGTGTAAAAATGAAAGTTAAAAGTCAATTCAAGCATAGTTCAGTAAATAAGTACAAAGTATCATCTCAAAGTAGATCCTCTACCCTACAATTGTTGAACTCCAAAAAAAAAATCAAGGAGTTAAAACATTGAAAAGTAACCTAAGAATATATGAATTAAAGATACAATTTTTATCTATTTATGACTATCTATCAGCAATATATACACACACATAGAAGAGAGGGAGTAAAAAGAAATTGTTGTTGCTGTCATTAGGGTTTAGAAACGAGCAAGTCTCCAAACTAGATGATACAATAATCCAGCTCATAAAATTGGAACAAAACAAAACGAGAAAGAGCCAAAAGCATATGAACAAGAAAACCCTAAAACCTTATATAATATGCAGGCCTTTATTAGCATAAGCTAGCTCAAAGTGACCAAAAAACTCTCATCCATCTCTCTTCTCTTTCTCTAGAATTTAGCTACCAATAATTATGAAGAGCAAGTGCAAAATGCAGAGTGATTTGAGTGGAGAGGCAAAATTTATAGCTTTGTTAATGGTGGGCATAGTAATGGCATCTAAAGTTTATTGTCAAGAGTTGGAAGTAGGGTTCTATCGTCAAACATGTCCCTCGGCAGAACGCATTGTGAGAGCCACTGTGGCAAAGGCTGTTGCTACCGACCCTGGAATGGCTGCTGGCATTATTCGTCTGCATTTCCATGATTGTATTGTTCTAGTAAGCAAATTTATCATCCATCATCCTTCCATTGTTAATTTTCGCACCGTTTGTGTTATGGACGAGTAACTGTCATATCATCATTTCGTTAACCTCGTACTATAAGGATTAAATAGACAAATAATTTCAACTGATGAGGACATATATTATCGACCAAGAGGTTAGAGATGAAGGTGAACTCAATATATATATATATTTACCTCTACAATTGTGCCAACCTAGTTGGGATAATTGAGTGCACCTACTGATTCCTCTTCTCCAGTATTTTCTTCAAATATATATATATATATATATATATATATATATATATATATATATATATTTGCCTCTACAAAATTTAACCTATTTTATATTATGGTCTCTAAACATTTCATACTTATTCTACTTTTAATTCTTATACTTTCAAAACATTTTATATATTATTTGATAAAAATTTTAAGTCATCTATTTCTAAATTTTGATACAAATTAAACACATATGTTTTTGTCAATTTTGACATAACTCAACTAGTTAAGACAAAATCTTTGACTAAAAACTTAGAAATTCAAATTTCTACACCTATATATTGTTGAACTAAAAAAGGAAAATATTTTGCATGGTGAAAAATATTTTGCATGATCTCATGTAATGCGAGGTTTCTATTAAATACTTCTTCGGAAGAAAAGAAAAATTATGAAATGAAAAAACTTGGATGTACGACCTTTTTTTCGCTATACCATTGAGGTGTTTTTTAGTTTAGTTCATATTATTTAAACATTTTAACATTTTTTTTATTATTATACCATTTTTTTCCTTGATGTTTAGATTAGTTGATAATAAGCCAAGCTTACCTGCTTTGTACTTGGTAAATTAATGAAGTTTGAAGGAATTTCAACTTTTCTGAATGCCTTCTCTAAATTTATGCCATTTCATTAACGGGGTAAATTAGAACAATATTGTGTTTTAAAAAAAAATTAGAGAAAACAAGTATTTTTAAATTTATTTAGGAAAAGTAAGTGATTTTTTTTATCTTTATTGGACTATGTATCTTGAAGACACAAATTAAAATTGGAAAGAATTAATTTTTTTTTTTTTTTTACTTTGGGCTTTGGGATGCGTCTCTGCTAGAGACGTCCTACTTTTTTTTTAATTTATTTATTTATTTATATTTTTTCTAATTTATTAAATGGTTATTTTTTTTATTTATAAAATCCATTAACATTTTAAAAGAGTGCCTATTTCTATTTTTTTTTTAATCCATTAAACGTTTTTTTCTTTTTTTTTTAATTTTAATTAATTATTTATTTATATTTTTCTAATTTATTGAATAGTTAGCTTTTTTTTTTAATAAAATCCATTAACATTTTAAAAGAGTGCTAATTCATTAAATATTTTTTTCTTTCTTGATTATACCTAAATTTTTTGTTTAAGCTACTAAATGTTCTTTACAATTTTTGATTTAAAGAATATTATAATTTTAAAAATATTATACTATACATCTTCTAAAAGATGCATTAAATTTTAAAAAATACATAATTAAATGCATAAGCAAATATTTTTTTCTTCTTTTCTAAAACTAGTAAATATTTATTAAAAAAGATGATCTAAAACTTCCATAATTTTACAAATTGTAACTATATTTTGAGAATTAATTTATACTCAATGTTTTGGCTCGATTATTTTTATTTTACTTATTTTATTTTATTTAATTTTGAGTCTAACTTGTAAAAAAAATTATTTTACAAGTTAAACCTAACTTGTAAAAGAATTTATACTAAAAAAATAGTTTTCAAGTTAGACTTAATTTATAATATTTTTTTAGTATAAATTTTTATTGGTTTATTATTGGGCTGTTAGTATAAAAAATAAAAAGTTTTTTTTTTTTGTGTGTAAATTTAGTCTAACTTGCAAATTATTTTTTTCGTATAAATTTTTATTGGGTTGTTAGTATAATTTTTTTTTTTTTTAAAATTAAGTATAAATTAAGTCTAACTAGGAAATTATTATTTTTAGTATAAATTTTTTGACAAGTTAAGCTTAACTTGTAAAGTAAAATTTTTAGGAGTTAGGCTCAAAATTAAATAAAATAAAATAAGTAAAATAAAAATAATGAAGTCAAAACATGGAGTATAAATTAATTTTCAAAATTCCTAATTAAAAATTAAAGAAAAAATTTATAGTTACAACTTGTAAAATTATGGGAGTTTTACATTTACTAGCTTTAGAAAAGAAGAAAAAATTATTTGCTTATACATTTAATTATGTATTTTTAAACTTTAATGCATTTTTTAGAAGATGTATAATATAATATTTGTAAAATTATAATATTCTTTAAATCACATTTTGTAAAGCATAAACAAAAAATTTAGGTATAATCAACTTTTGCAAAAAAAAAAAAAAGAAAAAAAAAACGTTTATTGGATTTGAAAAAAAAAAAAAAAGAAATATGCACTCTTTTAAAATGTTAATGGATTTTATAAAAAAAAAAAAAAAAAAGTTAACCCTTTAATAAATTAGAAAAAAAAATTAATTAATTAATTAAAAAAAAAAGTAGGGTGCGTCTCTTGTAGAGACGCATCCCAAAGCCCAAAGCAAAAAAATAACTTTTTAATTGTTTTAAATTCTAATGCGTGTCTTCAAGATACGTATTCCAATAAGAACAAAAAAAACCACTTACTTTTCCTAAATAAGTTTAAAAGTACTTGTTTTCTCTAATTCTTTTTTTAAAACACAATATTGTTCTAATTTACCCTCATTAACTATTATAGCAGGTAAATTTCTCATCGGCCAATCCTAGCAGGTAAGTTTTTCATTGAGTGTTATAGCATTACAGCATGTAAGCCTTTTATTAAGTAGGTAAGTTTTTCATTGAGTGTTATAGCATTACAGCATGTAAGCTTTTTATTAAGTATTATAGCAGGTAAGTTTCTCATCAAGTAATTTTAACGTTAATAAACAAAAAATATATATCATTGAAAATTTTGTAACGTACACGAACATTATAAACTAAAAGCTAAAATGGAACATAGCTCATCGTTAATTGACATTCACTCCTTCCTTTAAGCTTGAAGATTCAAATTCTCGTACTCCACAATTGTTGTATTAAAAAAAAGAAAAGAATACTATAAACTGAAATATACATTTAACAATAAATATGGCAGGGTTGCGATGCATCGATACTCCTTGACAAAACACCACAAAATCCCGATTTCGAGAGAGACCGTCCCGGCAACCCATTATTACGAGGCTTTGAGATAATCGACGACGCCAAATCCCAACTCGAAGCCCAATGTCCACAAACAGTTTCATGTGCCGACATTTTAGCCTTTGCAGCTCGGGACAGCGTCGCCACCGTCGGCCAGTTCACCTACGTCGTCCCCGGCGGCCGCCGCGACTCACTCGTCTCACATGGAGCCAATGTTACCGACAACATCCCTTTTCCGACACCCGACATCGGATTTCTCAAAAAACACTTCGAAGAACGAGGCTTGTCGCTGACAGACATGGTGGCACTTTCTGGGGCACATTCCATTGGAAGGACAGCTTGTGCAGAATTTTCCGATCGACTTTTCTTTTTCAACGGCGTAGATCAAAACAGCACTGACCCAACTTTGGACCCAAAGTTTGCGGCTTTTTTGAAAGAAAAGTGCCCGTTGGGTAGTGGGTTTGAGAAGACAGCGGATTTGGACAATGTGACGACGAATCGACTGGATGTTCAGTATTTTGAGAATTTGAAGAGGAATATGGGGGTTTTGTCGTCAGATCAGGCGCTTGCGAGTGACTCTCTTACGGCTGTGACAGTGAAGAGATACCAGAGCAATAGGGCGATGTGGATGAGGGATTTTTCAGCGGCAATGGTGAAGATGGGGAAGTTGCAGGTTTTGACAGGAACTCAAGGGGAGATTAGAAGGAACTGCCATTTTAGGAACTAAATTCTATGTGGAAAAATTATTGGATGTAGCTGCGTTCTAATAACTGCTGGATAAATATTTGAAATTTATGTCTCTCATAATCGTTTGATATAAAATTGAACTATATTTTGTAATTTCCTTTGGGTATATATTCAACAGTTTAAAACTGTTGGTCATTTTCTTTCAGCCTCCTCAAATAATTTCTAATATGTGTGTTTAGGGTGGTGATCAGAGATTAATGGTATGGTTTATATTAATTTTAAATTTTAAATTACATGATTATACAATAAAATCCTGTATAATTCAATAAAAGCCAAGATCTTTGAACTAGATGATTTTCCCAAATATGAGTTAGAGCAACTTACTTTGATATTGATCTTGTAAAGCAGGATTGTGTTTCTCTCTCTTAGCCTTCCTTTAGAATTTGATTAAGTTTCTTGATGGAAAGAAACTTCTACTTCATTAGGCAGAGAGAGAATCAATCCGTAGGGTTTTATCTTTATATATACACATTTCCATAATAGTGTGTAATTAGAGAAATTATCTTTTACTTAATTGGCCTAGTTTAGTAGTGGGCCTAAAACATAAAGTATAAATAAATGTTAATGGATGACATTAATGATTAGTTTATATTTAAATAATCTAACATTAATCACTTCTGTGATTTTAATAAAGGATATGTTGCTTAAGTTTGTTTTCAATTCGACAATTGCTAGGTTGGGATTCTATGAGTTTGGGAAGTGTTGGAGAAAAACTCTTCTAAGTCTATTGATGAATGTCAATAATATATTTAACTTCTGTATTGGTGAGTTTTATAGTTGAGAAATGTATGGAAGAGTATCAAACTAACAAAATAATTGAGTTTTTTTCATAGACATATATGAAAGTCCTGTGTGGAAGAGTTGAGATGAACAAACTAGGACTCTAAAACAACATTAACATTAATATATTGGGTTGAGAGGGGTCTCTTTGATGCCAAGTAAAAGCTTCACCCATTTGGGTATCATGAAGCACAAATGTATTTTCATGTCCAAATTGAGATATCTTTAGGCTGAAGTTCGGTCTACACGGACGGTTTTTTCTCCCGATGAAAAAAAGTCGTCGGTAGAAAAGGATATGCCGAGAAGTGCATTTTTGTTTGTTTTTTTTTTTTTTTTTTTTTAATTCACTTTTAAAAAAATTCTTAAGCATTTTATACCTATTTTAGTTCAGTTTGTTCATTTATTGGTTTTTTTCCCCTTCAATTAAATCAATATCAATCGGTGGAAGCAAAACATTTAAAATTATGATAGGATGATAAATTTTATGTTCTTATTTTATCATTTTTTATGTCATTTCATTCTGTCCCTTGTTTTATAAATTAAACTTGAAATATCTTTGTTAAGACTAAAATATAGTACAAAAATATATGTAATTTTATATTTTAACTTTTTATTTTCTAACAACTTTATCTCAATTGAATAAGCCTTTTTGATTCTTTTAATAAATTCATCAATATTTGTGATGATGTAAATAAATTATATTTATAGCCATTTTTATTTGAAAGACTTATTATAATGTAGGTTCATACTTTAAACAAGGAAATGTCTTTTGGTTTTTTAATTAAATCATTATAGATGTGGTGGCATAAATTGTGTATTAGAGTTATTGTTTTTTTTTTTGCAAAATTAAAAAATATGGCATAAATTAAAAAATGAAGCAAATAAAATATATCCAAAATCTAACCTAAAGTAAGTCAATAAAGTAAAAAAAAAAAAGGTGTTTTTTTTTTAAAATAATTAATGGCATGTGTATAGAAAAAAAAAATTTACAAAAGAAAAGGATGACTTTTAATACATGTAACGTTCAAATACAACTTTGGTAACTTGGATGAATTATTTAATACTAATAAAATATCTTCTAAAGCAAGGTTTAAAATGTCAATGTCAACGAAAATGTCAAAGTAAAATTAAATCATGTGCTAAATTTATTTCAATATTTTTATGATGATAATTAATTAAATTTATTAAACTTTATTTTTGATATAGTAAGATAAAACTAAAATTTCACGCGCATTAATCTGTTGTGGACTATTTGGTTGAAAAGTGTGAGTAAGGTTGAGTTCTAAACATGATTTTGATTAGGAAGCAAAAAGAAGACAGAAATTAATATTTTCTTTGTCAACTTAAATATACTTAATTGGTTAAGACATTATATCTTCGACGTTCAAATCTCTACTTATGTTATGGAACTCGAAAGTAATAATAATAATAATGTTATTATTAGTTTGGAGTGGAATGAATAAACAATCATCTAACATTGAATTTAATATCTTAGCCCACGGAATTAACAAACTAGGGGTAGACAACTATATAAATTTAATAATTATTTTAAAGTTTTAAAATTTAAGTAAAATATAGTTGGAAGACTGCTAATAACTAAAAAAAAAAAAAAATCATATTTTAACACTTTGGCTCTCTTTTCCCTTTTTTCATTAACACTTTGTGGGCATTTTGAGCTGAGGGTTCCACTTCGAAGGGTTTGGTTTTTTAGAGAGCCTGCAAGGTGGAGGATTTATAATTTTATCTAGCCTAAGTTTAAGAAAAATGTGTTTAGGGTGTAAGTTCAAAGTAGTTTGGGTTAATTTTTTTTTTTTTTTTTTTTTGAGATGAAAGTTTAGGAAGCCTTAGTTTAGCAAGTCCGACGACTATGTATACAGATGCATGTATTTTCTAATTTTTTTTTTTAATGACAATGTTTTATTTTGCCCACTTAAAAATAAATCTTAATATTTAATTCAAGTATATTGAATCGCTAACATGAACATAGTTTAGCAGTATTCTCTTGAGATCAGATATTTAAATCTCCAACTTAAAAAAGCAAAAAAGAAAAAGGAAAAGAAAAAAGAGAGATGAAAGAGGGAAGGAAAGGGCTAGAGAAAAAGTCAAGAAGATAAAGTTGGGTTTGGGTTAAGTGGGGGCATCCCTTGGAGGACTTGGATTTGAATACATATATGGTAATCACTATTTAAGCCCTTTGGAAAAGTGGTGGAAAGTGTGGAGCAAGTGTGGCCATATTTCATTGATTTTTTTTAAAAAAATGGGGTATTATTTTTTGCTATATGGTCCAATTTCCCTTGAATATATAGAGTAATCACTATTTAAGCCCTTAATAGCCACATGAATTTGCTCGACCTAACTTAGATTCAGTAGACTTTCACCTCGAACATTAGTCGGATTTAGGGAGTACTCTAACCTATCCAAGTCTATTCTATGTCCTAATTAATGTCCCAAAAGTTGATCTCATTTTAAGCCATCAATGCACCTAAGCCTTTTTTGTCTGTCCATTCTGTTGACATCAAGCATATTTTTTAAAATTTTATTTAATAGGTATTGCACATCAACATTTTTATTAATGTTATATTGACAATATGAACTAAGCAAATCTAAAATGTGTACTTTAAATTTAAAAACATAATTCAAACTTTTATATCAATTAGACAATACTAGTTTGATTTTGAAAGTACAATTATGTCAAAACCACGGTCTTTTTTTAAAAGGTCAAAAGGACAATAAATAATCATGCGATAATAGAGAAGAAAATTTTCTCTATATAAGCGCGTATATATATGTATATATATATACTACAACATCATACATACAAAAAAGAATTACAACAAGAGAACACAAAAACAACGAGAAAACATACATAGAAAATGAAGAATTCAAACAAAACAAGAAATAATTCACAAAGCTCAGACAATAATCGACTGAAACACAAGCTCTCAAAACTCAATTCACAACGCTGCAATGGCGTCTGATTTCGCCCGGATATCCGGCGAGGACGTCAATGGAGCCCATTTTAACCATCGCCTTTCCAAACTTGGAGGCCCATTTCGAGCCATACTTTGCATAGTTCAACACTATTTTTGAAGTGGAAGGGCTACTCAATAATACTTGATCAGAGCTCAGTAGCCCACGGTGGTTCGTCAGCCCAATATAGTATTGGTTGTCCAGGCGATTAGGGGTAGAAAAGTCAAGAGCCGCCTCTGGCTGCTGAGAATTTTGGCCTCCGCCGTAGCTACTCGGCCGCGGGCATTTGGTCTTCAAGTAAGCTACGTATTTGGGATCCATGGATGGGTCAATTGGGTGAGTTGCGTTGAAGGAATAAAGCCTCTTGGAGAAGGTGAGACATCGAGCTGCTCCGATGGAGTGGGCGCCGGAAAGCGTCACCATATCGGCCACCGACAGCCCTCTTTCGGCAAAGTTCTCGGCAAGTTGCTTGACGTTGAAGGTGGGAGAAGGAAGACGACTGGCGTCCTCCTTTATTGAGATCCGCCCATCGCGACGGCCCGCTGGTACAACATAGTTAATACCTGTGTTAAGAATATGACGTCAACCATCTTGAGTGAGAGTTTTATATGGTATCAGAGAAAGAGAGAGGTATTGTGTTTATATACTCTTATAATATTATTCCTTTCTTAATTAATATTGGGTTAAATTACAAATTTGATCCCAATAGTCGGGAGAAAGTTAGAATTTAGTCTCTATGATTTTAAAAGTTAGAATTTCGTCCTTCTGGTTTGATAAAACCTCATAAATAGTTTTTATGGTTTAATAAAACTTCATAAATAGTTTCTATGAATTGATAAAACTCTCGTCAATAGTTTCTATTGGTAGGGATTATTTTTTAAGATGTTATCAAATCATAGGTACTAATTCTAACATTTAAAACCATAAGAATTAAATTCTAACTTTAAATCCATAGAGACCAAGTTTATAATTTAATCTTAATATTGGTAATCACGTTCGTAAAATAGTCAATTGAGTTTTAAAGAAAAAAATTAATATGTAAATCTATGGCAATTATAAGTTGTGACAAGTTTTCTGGACAATAGGCAATTCTTGCTGCCCAAATAGTTGGAAAGTATTTGAAGTATTGTTTGATTTCCACGAGTACGTGAGGAATATGGTAAGTATCATATTACATGAGGTTTTATCTCAAAATTAATTGGCAATAAGAAGAAAATTTCATGTATCTTATAAAGATTTTGAGGTCTTCTTATATTTTCAATGTGAGATCCTCAACATGCCCCTCAAGATGATCTTTCTTTGGGATCATCACTGTTAGGTCGGATCTCAATTTTTGAACTGAATGCCCGTTTGAGCTTCATGGGCTCTAATACTATATTAGAAAAACATGAGGTTTCATTTCAAAACCAATTAACAATAAGAGGAGTAGTCCATATATCTTATAATATGAGGTCTTCTTATAAAAAATATGAATTAAGAAATAAAAATAATTTAATGATAATCTATTAATTCAAACTTTTAGGTTCAGCAGTTTAAATAATACCTCCAACTTTATGAGCACTGTCACGGGCAGCAAAGGCAAGAATGTCAGCGCAGGACACAGTGTTAGGACAAGCAGCCTCGATATAGGCCTTGGCTTCGTCAATAATCTCAAAACCTTGTAAACTCGGGAAGTTCGCATGATGATCTCTCTCAGCTGGGTGCCCGGGAGTGGATTTCAGCAGCACAGAACCATCACAGCCCTGAAATTATACATCAAACCGAAAGACTTAGAAATCAAAACTTCCATGAAATATATTCAAATGGGTTGAAGAAAAACTATATCAACAACAGTTTAGAAAACTTTGAGGCATATACTCTGATAAAGCAGTCATGGAAGTGCAATCTGATGAGCCCGGCCGCGACGCCGGGGTTTTGAGAGATGGCTTTGTTTACAACTTTCTTGATAATGGCCTCAGCATTTGGACAAGATGAACGGTAGAAACCCACTTTTAGGGTTGCATAAGCGAAAGTGGAGAGATAGAGGAAGAAGATGATACAGGAGAGCTTTGAGAGAGGTTGAGAAGAAGCCATTGAAGCTAGGAAGAAAGGGTTGAGGAGACTGAGAAAATAATTAAGAGGGTTTTTAAGGGTGTTGTATTTTTTGTTGGGTTTGAGAAAGGTGGGTTTTAGGGTAATGTATTTATAGTCCGGGTTCTCATGCAAATGGGGGTTTTTAATTCACTTTTTGAAAACGAAACCGTGTAGTGAAAGCTGTTGAGCAATATGGTACAGCAGTACGGAGGTGAAGTTCATGAAGTTTTCAAAAGTTTGAATTTGTTCTGGATAAACACGTGAGGTTTCATTTCAAAACAAATTGATAATGAAATGATCAGTAACTCATATATTTTATAAAAGTTGTGAGGTCTTTTCATCTTTTCGATGTCAATTGGCAATAAGAGGAGTAACATGTGTATCTTATAAAAATTGTAGGTCTCTTTATCTTTTTAATGTGGGATCCTCTACATTCTCTCATCTTCGTAAACTCTATAATTTAATATTGGTTAAATTACCAATTTTGTTGTTATCATTGGGACATAGATTCTATTTTAAAAGTTTTAATTAAGTTTATATATTTTGTACATTTGATGTTTATAGGTTTAAATTTTTTAATTTAATTTAATTAAATTTCATTAATCATTTTTTTTTTGTTATCGTATTATATTTTTATTTACATGGCAATGAATTGATATGTTTATTTGTTCTATTGTGTTAGCTGACCAAGTGAGTTTTAGGGACAATATGTGAAGTTTACAATTATAGGGACCAAATTACAACTTTTAATGTTATACAAGAGATCAAATTAGAACTAAATCTCAAACTATAAAGACGAAATTTACACTATTAAACCATAAAGACCGCATCGAAACTAAGCTCAAGTCATAGAATCTAATTTATAATTAGAGGGCTAATTTTTTACTACGACAAATAAGCCCTAGTGGGATATTTAAAATAAGTACTTATTTTAGTTTAGTAGAAAGAAGGGAAATACCTTGGGCTGCATGGAGACCGAGTAGGTTGAGAGAGAGAGGAGAGAGATAGAAAGTCAAAGATTTGCATGAATACCATCTTCTTTCAAACCTTTTCTTTTAAGGGAATGGTTAGGAGTGTCTATGGGTTCGACATCGATGTAAGGAGTGAATTGACATTTTCGTTATATCGTAAAAAAATTGATGAAACACTAATAAAATAGCAACAAAAAATCAATAATGTGAACATTATATCAGTAATAAACCTTTTAACTTGTTTAAAAAGTGCAAAATATTTATTTATTAATTTAAATGTTTTTAATTTTTATGATTTTTTTTAGAAATATTCATCAAAAATTGAAATTTTTTGTCAATATTTCTATCAACATTTCCATAAAATTGAGACATCAATATTTTCTTCGATATCGACATTTTAAACTAGGACAATAATTTAAGTTGAATGAAAAATAATATTTTTAAGGGCACAAGCTCAACAATATTTTAAAGAGCACAAGCTCGTAAAAAGACAATAATAGTAAAATTGTTAATTACAAACATTTGCAAGTTGATGACCTTCTATGTAAAATGAAGTTTAAATATTGTTGCTTTATTTATATGGTACGATTATCCATGTGATCATTTTCCATAGTACACCAATCCAATTTGAACTCTTCTAGATTATTTCTATTAGTCCAATAATAAAAATAACTAACTTTTTTGTTTTTTTGGATTTCTTAAAATTTTTAATATTTGATTGAAAGTCTTTTTTAACACAAATGTAAAACTAAACCATTACCAAGTGAAAATTTATCTTTTATTCAATGTTTGGATCTCATCACATAATACTGGAACTCTCTCAAAGCGAGAAAGTTGAAAATGAGCTTAGAGCAAAAGGTAAGTCATTTGATTCACAAAGCTTCGTCTTCTAACTATACCAACGTGTTAAAAGTAGTGAAAAATTCTTTAGAATCTAAAGCAATGATGAAAATATATGTCGATATGTCAATATATCCATCGATATATCCGTAAATTGAAGAGTTCAACATGGATATTGAAGATTAATCTATATCATCTATTAATTTCCAATAATGGTTATTATTATTTATAGAAGTTATTAGAAATATCGATTAAAATATTAGAGAAAAATTTTGATCGTGGGCACCTTGTTGAACAAACGAGTTTGAAGTCGTTCCGTATCATTATTAAGTTTTAGGTGATATTTAATAACCACCACTTTATAAGAAAAGGATTCTTCAAAATTTAGCGAACAATAGGGAATTGTTTACTTTTTAAGATGCGTTATCTCCTTTCCTACCTATTAACAAATTTTCGTGCAATGAATATCCCTTAATAACCGTACAAAGAATATTCCTGATAATATGTTTATAGTAATTATTTGAAATTAAATATGATTTTTTTTGGGTTCGAAATTAAATATGATTTAAGATTATGACATTACATAATATCTTAATTGTTGTAAAATTGAGAGGCGAAACCGGGCACCAAAACTTTACCAAATCATATAATAATAATAATAATAATAATAATAATAATACTAATAATAATAATAATAATAATAATACAAAAGTTGAAATATAAAAGAGTATATATATATATAATATAAACAAAAGTTAATGGAAATTTATGGCAAATGAAAATAGAGAAAGTGGAAAAGATTGGAGAGGATTGGTTTCATTTCCAAAAATGTATATCTCATTTATCCAAAATGAACCACTATTTATAGGAAATTTGGAGAGCATGATGTGGTCTATTTGGACACCAATCTATGGCCTTTGTTGGACACATGGAGGACACTTTGGCTATGGAGAAAAAACCACTTGGCATGGATATAAATGGGCATGTGGAATGGGCATTTACTTGTCATATTTACAATACTCCCCCTTAAATGCACATTTATATAAAATATGCCTCGTTAAAACCTTACTAGGGAAAAACCCAATGGGAAGAAAAACCCTAGTGAAGGAAAAAGAGTACATATTTTATATAGTTTACTATAATACATTCACTCCCCCTCATGGAGACATCACTTAAAGTCTTTGAATCGCCGCATTCCAATGCTATATACTAATTTATCGAAGGTTGCAGTTGGTAATGCCTTCGTAAATAAGTCAGCCAAGTTATCTTTCGAACAAATTTGTTGTACAGTGATATCGCCATTTTCTTCAAGATCATGAGTATAGAAGAGTTTTGGTGAGATATGTTTTGTTCTATCTCCTTTGATATATCCTCCCTTGATTTGAGCTATACATGTTGTGTTATCTTCGTATAACATCGTTGGAAGAGGTTTACTTGAAGATAAGCCACATGTCTCATGAATGTGTTGTGTCATCGATCTTAGCCATACACATTCTCGACTTGCTTCATGAATAGCGAGGATTTCAGCATGATTTGAAGAAGTGGCCGTTATAGTCTGTTTCACTGATCGCCACGATATAGCAGTTCCTCCACATGTGAATAGATAACCTGTCTGAGATCTAGCTTTGTGTGGATCAGATAGATAACCAGAATCTGCATAACCAACTAGATCATATTTTGATTTGTTAGAATAAAATAAACCCATATCAATTGTCCCTCGAAGATATCGGAGTACATGCTTAACTCTGTTCCAATGTCTTTTTGTAGGATATGAACTATATCTAGCTAATAAATTTACTGAAAATGCAATATCTGGTCTTGTGTTATTAGCCAAATACATAAGTGCACCAATTGCACTAAGATATGGTACTTCAGGACCAAGTAGTTCTTCACTGTCATCTCGAGGTCGAAATATATCTTTCTTTACATCCAGTGAACGAACTTCCATTGGAATGTTCAATGGATGTGCTTTATCCATATAGAATCTTTTTAAGATTTTCTCTGTATAAGTTGATTGATGAACAAATATCCCATCTGCTAAATGTTCAATTTGCAAACCAAGGCAAAATTTTGTTTTTCCAAGATCTTTCATCTCGAATTCTTTCTTAAGATATTCTATTGCCTTGGATAACTCTTCAGGAGTTCCGATTATATTTAAGTCATCAACATATACAGTTATAATAGCAAATCCTGACTGAGATTTCTTTATAAAAACGCACGGACATATTGGATTATTTTGGTATCCTTCTTTCAACAGATATTCACTCAGGCGATTATACTACATTCGTCCTGATTGTTTTAATCCATATAATGATCTCTGTAACTTTATTGAATACAATTCCCGAGAACTTGATTCATATGTTTCTGGTATTTTAAATCCTTCTGGGATTTTCATATAAATGTCATTATCCAGAGATCCATATAAATACGCCGTGACTACATCCATTAGATGCATATCAAGCTTTTCATATACAGTCAGACCAATCAAATATCTTAGCGTTATTGCATCCACCACAGGAGAATATGTCTCCTCATAATCAATACCAGGCCTTTGCGAGAATCCTTGTGCAACAAGTCTCGCTTTATATCTTGTGACTTCATTCTTTTCATTTCTTTTCCTTACAAATACCCATTTATATCCCACAGGTTTGACGTTTTCCGGTGTTGGGACTACTGGTCCAAAAACCTCACGTTTTGAAAGTGAGTTCAACTCTGCTTGGATTGCTTCTTTCTACTTCGGCCAATCCTTTCTACGTTGACATTCTTTGATAGATTTTGGGTCAAAATCGTCACTTTCATGAATAATATCGTGAGCAACATTATAAGAAAAAATGTTGTCAATAATGATATCATTTCGGTTCCATCTCTTTCCTGTTGTAACATAGTTTATAGAAATTTCGTTATTATCCTCAAGCGTTTGATTTTCATCAATACTCTTTTGAGTAGTTGTATTCTGGATTTCTTCTGGAACATCCATACCTTTTATTGAATCATTTTGATTCTCAACTACTTTTCTTTTTCGAGGATTTTTATCTTTAGAACCTATTGGTCTACCACGCTTCTGGCGTGCTCCAGACTCATTATTGACAACTTGTTCCTTTGGGATATCAATTTTTGATGGAGCATTTGCAGCTGGTATATATGATTTAGTCACACATTTAGTATCTGTGAATGCATCTGGTAGTTGATTTGCTATATTTTGCAAATGAATTATCTTTTGAACTTCAAGTTCACATTGATTTCTACGAGAATCTAAATGAGATAATAACGATGCATTCCATGTAATTTCTTTTTCCAACTTCTTAATTCCTCCCCCTAATGTTAGAAAATTTGTCTCATTAAAATGACAATCAGCAAATCGTGCAGTAAATACATCACCCGTCAGGGGTTCAAGATATTTAATAATTGATGGGGAATCAAAACCAACATATATTCCTAACCTCCTTTGAGGACCCATCTTAGTACGTTGTGGTGGAGCAATCGGTACATATACTGCACATCCAAAAATTCTTAGATGGGAAATATTTGGCTGCTGGCCATAAGCTAATTGCATTGGGGAGTATTTATTATAAGCTACTGGCCTAATACGTGCCAGTGATGCAGCATGCAAAATAGCATGACCCCATACCGATGTAGGAAGTTTAGCTCTCATAAGCAATGGTCTTGCAATTAGTTGCAGACGTTTTATAAATGATTCTGCTAGACCATTTTGTGTATGAACGTGAGCTACAGGATGTTCAACACTTATCCCAATTGACATACAATAATTATTAAAAGTTTGGGATGTAAATTCACCAGCATTATCAAGTCGAATGGTCTTAATTGTATTATCAGGAAATTGTGCTTTTAACTTAATTATTTGAGCAAGTAATCTTGCAAATGCAAGATTTCGACTTGATAATAAGCATACATGTGACCATCTGCTGGATGCGTCAATTAATACCATAAAATATCTAAATGGACCACTTGGTGGGTTAATAGGTCCACAAATATCACCTTGAATTCGCTCTAAAAATGCAGGTGATTCAATCCCCACTTTAGCTGGTGATGGTCTAATAATTAATTTCCCTTGAGAACAAGCATCACATGACAACTCATTGGATTGAAGAATCTTCTGGCTCTTTAAAGGATGTCCATGTGAATTCTCAATAATTTTTCTCATCATTATTGATCCTGGATGACCCAATCGATCATGCCAAACACTGAATATTTCTGGATTCATGAACTTCGGGTTCATTATTGCATAACTTTCGATTACTCGTATATGAGTATAGTATAATCCAGAAGAAAAAGCAGGCAGTGTTTCTAATATACGTTTTTCATGTGAAACAATAGATGTTATATAGAGACACTCTATATTATTTTTACAATCAGTTTCAACATGATAATTATTTTCACGTATATCTTTAAAACTTAATAAGTTTCTTTTCGATTTGCTAGAGAACAGAGCATTATTAATTGTAAATCTTGTTCCTCTAGGCAAAATAAAGTTTGCTTTTCCAAAACCTTCAATCAGATTTGCAGAACCTGATATAGTATTGACTTTTGCTTCCAGCATTGTCAATCTAGTAAAATATTTTCTATTTATGAGTATCGTGTGCGTAGTTGCGCAGTCTGCCAGACATAAATCCTCATTGCTCATTTTCGAGTTACTCAACATATTGAAATTGTTCATATTTCTTCATTGAAAAGAAAAGAAAAACGATTACAAAGAGTCTTAAATATATATACAAACAAAACAACAACAAAAACATACTAAACAGTACTTAATTATATATTTTCATACAAATCATCATCTACTTGTTTGATTGCATCAATTCTCTCTCCAGGAAATTCAAAATAATCAGCTACATCAAGATGCATCATATTGGAGGGGTCAAACACATCATCTTCTTGAATGGCAAGATTTACCTCCACATTCTTTCCTTTTCCTTTTTCCTTCAGGGAAGCTTGATAGAGATCAACAAGGTGTTTTGACGTACGACAGGTACGTGACCAGTGCCCAGTCATTCCGCACCGGAAACATTTATGTTCATCACCTTTCGAACTTCTATCTTGTGGAGCCTTTCCTTTATGATCATCACTTCGTGTGGGTTTCTTAAAATTATAATGTCCACCACGAAAATAGGTATTTCTTCCTCTACCGCGGTCCCGACCTCGACCACGACCACGACCTCGACCACGGTTATTAAAATTCACAGCATTCACTTCAGGGAATGGTGTTGCTCCAGTTGGTCGGGATTCGTGATTTTTCATCAATAACTCGTTATTTTGTTCAGCAACGAGAAGACATGAGATAAGTTCAGAATATTTTGCAAAACCCTTCTCTCGATATTGCTGCTGCAGGAGCATATTCGAGACATGAAAAGTGGAAAATGTCTTCTCTAACATATCAACATCAGTAATCTTTTCTCCGCATAATTTTAATTTTGAACTAATTCTGAAGAGTGCGGAATTATACTCACTTACTGATTTAAAGTCCTGCAACCTCAGGTGCATCCAATCATAACGAGCTTTTGGAAGAATAACTGTTTTTTGATGATCGTACCTTTCTTTCAAACCTTGCCATAGAACGTAGGGATTTTTTATTGTAAGATATTCCATTTTCAATCCCTCATGAAGATGATGGCGAAGGAAGATCAGGGCTTTTGCTTTTTCTTGATTTGATGCATCATTTCCTTCTTTAATTGTTTCTCCAAGATTCATAGAATCTAAATGGATCTCAGCGTCAAGGACCCATGACAAGTAGTTATTTCCATTAATATCCAGGGCCGCAAATTCTAGCTTTGTAAGGTTTGCCATAATAACACTATCAAAAATAATAATATATTTATATTAGAAATTTAACATAAACCAAATGCATAAAAATGGCTTACCTATAAGACTTACCTTTAGTGGGAAAAATGACAGAGTCTCGTGCTGATAACGTGTTGTAAAATTGAGAGGCGAAACCGGGCACCAAAACTTTACCAAATCATATAATAATAATAATAATAATAATAATACTAATAATACTAATAATAATAATAATAATAATAATACAAAAGTTGAAATATAAAAGAGTATATATATATATAATATAAACAAAAGTTAATGGAAATTTATGGCAAATGAAAATAGAGAAAGTGGAAAAGATTGGAGAGGATTGGTTTCATTTCCAAAAATGTATATCTCATTTATCCAAAATGAACCACTATTTATAGGAAATTTGGAGAGCATGATGTGGTCTATTTGGACACCAATCTATGGCCTTTGTTGGACACATGGAGGACACTTTGGCTATGGAGAAAAAACCACTTGGCATGGATATAAATGGGCATGTGGAATGGGCATTTACTTGTCATATTTACAATATTAATATTATTGTTCTTTATTATTAATTGAAACATAAAGTCAGACAGAAAGTAAACAAATAATAAAAATGTCAAAATTGTCAATCCAAGCAAAGCATAATTCATTGGATGAGTTACTAATTACTATTTTAAAGGTTGATGGTTTGATTCACTACTCTATAAAACATAATAATAATGACAAAATCTAACTAATTCAAGGTTTTATTAAATATTTTTAAAAAAAATTAATGACTTGTCTTTTTCAAAAAGCTTTTAGTTTTAAAGTTTATTAAAATTTAGGACATATACTTTTCAAAGTTTCATTATTAATGTTGTTATTATTTATAGGAAACTACTTTTTTGAGGCAGATATGAGGTACATACAACCAAGGGAGGCTTATATGGGGGCATGGCCTCTAGTCAAGAGCCATGCATGGTTGCAATATTATAATTACAAAATAAAGTAGATTTTGATGCCCAAGAAGAAGCTGAGTAATATCTTCCCAAAGAGAATTGGGAGCGTCATAATACCTTGAAAATTTTGTCCATTTCATTCCATCCAAATAGTAATTCTAACGTTAAACAAACAAAAAATATATATCATTAAAAAATTTTAACGTACACGAACATTATAAACTAAAAGCTAAAATGGAACATAGTTCAGCGTTAATTGACATTCACTCATTTCTTTAAGCTTGAAGATTCAAATTCTCTTACTCCATTAAAAAAAAAAAAGGAATACTATAAACTATAACGACCCGACTTTTCCTATTAGATTTTCTAAGGATGAACGTTACTACATGCATGCTGAAGAAATTTAAAAATCTTTGGTAAAAGACAGAAAGAATTAAACGTTTTGCTAAACAATCAAAAATCTTTATGCTCGGGATTCCTTTAAAAATCATTTCAAAACATAATATGAATTATAACGTTCAATCAGTTGAAATAGTTTCACAACACATTGTTTACTAAACAAAATATGTTTTAACTAACACAATATCTAAATGCGGAAGTCATGATCCTCAAAGTCACCCATGACCCTTTCAGCAAACTGCCTTGTCAATCGCCTAAGATATGTCTTTGTCTTTGCCTGAAAAGAAAAACATTTTTGAAGAGGGTGAGTATTTAAAATACTCAGTAAGTGACCTCACTACCGGGGTCAGGATATGCAAACACATACAAAGTGATTTTTAAAACATTTTTCCTCCAGTGGGACCTAAAACATTTTCATAGTTGAAACGTTTCCCTTTAACTTTTCTCTTCGACTTAATGTGGACAATTAAGCCAACCTAACCTTTCCTTTTCATTTAACCTTTTTCACAGGTTCCTTTTCATTTAGCCTTTTCAGGTTCCTTTTCATTTAACCTTTTCATGTTCCTTTTCATTTAGATGAACATCTATAATTTTAGGAGGGTAATTGCCACAGCCTTCGAAATCATTTCAGCATAAAAATACACATGTATGCATGAGGCCCCAAAGCATTTTAAATTTTCATTCAATGATGCAACACAAGGCAACATTCTCATATCATTCATCATAAATCATAAACCATAACTCATGCATCACATTCACAAGAATATTTGGCAATCAACAAGTGAAAATCCATTTTCATATATAATAAAGCATTTTAAAATTCATCAAAAATCATAATAAAACATTTATAAAAGCTTTTCATTTCAAATGTAGTTTTTCAATTCAGTTCCTAACTTGCATTTAAGCATACCGGCATAAAGTCTCTTACCTTGGCCAAGCTCAAGAATCCAAATCACCCAAATGCTCACCAAAATTCTACTGCCTTGAACCTCGATCAAACGATTTGGGGGCCTCCGTTCTTTCTCCAAAACAGAATCGAGCTTTACCGAACAGAGGACGATTCGATTTAGTTTCGCCGAGCCGACCTCTACGTACGATGGGTATTCTAAAATTGAGTCTGAAAATCAATGGGTCAACCTCTAAATTACTAAAACAGTGCCCAAAATCAAATTCCATTATGAAAAACCATGAGTAAACAACACGAGTAAGCTTACCCACGCGAAAACGAAGCCGAAACGGGGCTGTACAGTACTGAAAATCACCCAACTCAGAACACAAATGGAGCACGTTGCTCGAGGGCGGCGGCGGCGAGTGAACGCGTGTGGCGGCGGGCAAGGTGGGGCGTGGTAACGGATCTGAACAGATCTGGTGAGTTCGGGGCCTTGGAACTCGTTCGACGGCAAGCTGTGAACGGATCTGATCTAGCACCATCCGCCGCTGCTCACGATCTCAAGCTGCTGCACGAAGCCGCCGGAGATCAGATCCATTCACAGCTTGCCGTCGAACGAGTTCCAGAGCCGCGAACTCACCAAATTTGTTCAGATCCGCCACCACGAGCCACCTTGCCCGCTGTCGCACGCGTTCACGTGCCGCCGCCGCCCTCGAGCAACTTGCTCCATTTGTGTTCTGAGTTGGGTGATTTTCGATACTGTACAACCCCGTTTCGGCTTCGTTTTCGCGTGGGTAAGCTTACTCGTGTTGTTTACTCATGGTTTTTCATAATGGAATTTGATTTTGGGCACTGTTTTAGTAATTTAGAGGTTGACCCATTGATTTTCAGACTCAATTTTAGAATACCCATCGTACGTAGAGGTCGGCTCGGCAAAACTAAATCGAATCGTCCTCTGTTCGGTAAAGCTCGATTCTGTTTTGGAGAAAGAACGGAGGCCCCCAAATCGTTTGATCGAGGTTCAAGGCAGTAGAATTTTGGTGAGCATTTGGGTGATTTGGATTCTTGAGCTTGGCCAAGGTAAGAGACTTTATGCCGGTATGCTTAAATGCAAGTTAGGAACTGAATTGAAAAACTACATTTGAAATGAAAAGCTTTTATAAATGTTTTATTATGATTTTTGATGAATTTTAAAATGCTTTATTATATATGAAAATGGATTTTCACTTGTTGATTGCCAAATATTCTTGTGAATGTGATGCATGAGTTATGGTTTATGATTTATGATGAATGATATGAGAATGTTGCCTTGTGTTGCATCATTGAATGAAAATTTAAAATGCTTTGGGACCTCATGCATACATGTGTATTTTCATGCTGAAATGATTTCGAAGGCTATGGCAATTACCCTCCTAAAATTATAGATGTTCATCTAAATGAAAAGGAACATGAAAAGGTTAAATGAAAAGGAACCTGAAAAAGTTAAATGAAAAGGAACCTGAAAAGGCTAAATGAAAAGAAACCTGAAAGGGTTAAATGAAAAGGAACCTGAAATGGTTAAATGAAAAGGAACCTGAAAAGGTTAAATGAAAAGGAAAGGTTAGGTTGGGATAATTGTCCACATTAAGCCGAAGAGAAAAGTTAAAGGGAAACGTTTCAACTATGAAAATGTTTTAGGTCCCACTGGAGGAAAAATGTTTTAAAAATCACTTTGTATGTGTTTGCATATCCTGACCCCGGTAGTGGGGTCACTTACTGAGTATTTTAAATACTCACCCTCTTCAAAAATATTTTTCTTTTCAGGCAAAGACAAAGACATATCTTAGGCGATTGACAAGGCAGTTTGCTGAAAGGGTCATGGGTGACTTTGAGGATCATGACTTCCGCATTTAGATAGTGTGTTAGTTAAAACATATTTTGTTTAGTAAACAATGTGTTGTGAAACTATTTCAACTGATTGAACGTTATAATTCATATTATGTTTTGAAATGATTTTTAAAGGAATCCCGATCATAAAGATTTTTGATTATTTAGCAAAAAGTTTAATTCTTTCTGTCTTTCACCAAAGATTTTTAAATTTCTTCAGCATCCATGTAGTAACGTCCCTAGAAAGTCTAATAGGAAAAGTTGGATCGTTATAGTTGGTATCAGAGACAGGTTATGGGTTATGTAGATGTGTTCTCAGAAGAATTGCCTAGTTTGCCTCCAGTCAGGGAAGTAGATTTCAGT
The DNA here is from genome assembly GCA_033996785.1 of Trichosanthes truncata. Classification (NCBI taxonomy): domain Eukaryota; kingdom Viridiplantae; phylum Streptophyta; class Magnoliopsida; order Cucurbitales; family Cucurbitaceae; genus Trichosanthes; species Trichosanthes truncata. The sequence goes on from MU867259.1 coordinate 51,729,757, forward strand.
ATTGAGCTCGAGCCAGGAACAACGCCCAAATCCAAAGCCCCTTATAGAATGGCTCCAGCAGAGTTGAAGGAACTCAAAATATAGTTACAAGAACTTCTAGACAAGGGTTTTATTCGCCCTAGTGTCTCACCTTGGGGCACACCTGTGCTTTTTGTGAAGAAAAAAGATGGGTAGTTGCGCCTGTGCATCGACTATCGAGAATTGAATAAAGTAACCATAAAGAATAAATATCCGCTTCCTAGAATTGATGATTTGTTTGATCAGTTACAGGGGGGCAGCTGTGTTCTCTAAGATTGATCTGCGTTCAGGGTATCATCAGTTACGAATTAGAGAGGAAGACATCCCAAAGACTGCTTTTCGATCCAGGTATGGGCATTATGAGTTCACAGTGATGTCGTTTGGGTTAACTAATGCACCAGCCGTGTTTATGAATTTGATGAATAGGGTGTTCAAAGATTTTCTTGACACCTTTGTGATTGTCTTTATCGATGATATTCTAGTTTATTCTAAGACAAATGAGGAGCATGAGGTACACCTTGAAAGGGTGTTGAATACTTTAAGAGTAAATAGGTTATATGCAAAGTTCTCCAAGTGTGAGTTCTGGTTGCAGCAAGTGTCTTTCCTAGGGCACGTGGTGTCTAATGAAGGCGTATCAGTAGATCTGGCGAAAGTGGAAGCAGTTACAGAATGGCCCCGTCCTACTACAGTCACTGAGGTACGTAGTTTCTTGGGTCTAGCCGGGTACTATAGGCGCTTTGTTCAAGATTTCTCCAAAATAGCTTCACCTTTGACGAAGTTGACTCGAAAAGGGAGTGCTTATATTTGGAGTGATGAATGTGAGGCGAGTTTTCAAAAACTCAAGAAAAGATTGGTTTCAGCGCCTGTACTTACCATACCTGAAGGAACAGGAGGATTTGTTGTATATAGTGATGCTTCTAAGAAAGGTTTGGGTTGTGTGTTGATGCAACACGGGAAAGTAATTGCTTATGCTTCCCGTCAGTTGAAAGATTATGAACGAAATTATCCAACACATGACTTAGAGTTAGCAGCGGTGGTTTTTGCTTTAAAGATTTGGAGACACTATTTGTATGGTGAAAAGATTCAGATGTACACGGATCATAAGAGCCTTAAATACCTTTTTACTCAAAAAGAATTAAATATGAGACAACGAAGGTGGCTAGAATTAGTAAAAGATTATGAGATAGAGATTTTATACCATCATGGTAAGGCAAATGTGGTTGCCGATGCGCTCAGCAGAAAGACTACTCACACCTCAGCTACGATTACAAAGCAAGCCCCTCTACAATCTGACATGGAACGATCAGAGATAGCAGTTGTGGTGGGACAGATCTCTGCTCAGTTATGTCAGTTATCAGTACAACCAACCTTGAGGCAGCGTGTAATAGATTCCCAGCAAGGGAATTCCAGCTTAGAGGGCTTGTGGACTCAGGCTAAGTCGGGTCAGGAAAATGAGTTTTCTTGTTCAGCAGATGGCGGACTCCTGTATAAAGGGCGGTTGTGTGTGCCGGATACCAGTGAGCTTAAAAAGGAGATTCTATCGGAGGCCCACAACTCTCATTTTTCAGTACACCCGGGCAGTACCAAGATGTATCAAGACTTGAAACAATTCTATTGGTGGCAGGGAATGAAGAAAGATGTTGCAGAGTTTGTAAGCAAGTGTTTGGTGTGCCAGCAGGTTAAAGCTTCGAGGCAAAGACCGGTAGGTTTGCTACAACCGCTGAGTGTGCCACAATGGAAATGGGAGGAGATATCCATGGATTTCATCTCCGGCTTACCCAGGACCATGAAAGGTTTCACAGTGATTTGGGTGATTGTTGATAGGCTGACTAAGTCGGCGCACTTTCTTCCAGGGAAACAGACTTTTACAGTGGACAAGTGGGCACATCTATTCATGGAAGAAGTAGTCAGGTTGCATGGAGTTCCAGTGAAGATTGTTTCAGATAGGGATCCCCGTTTTACTTTCAACTTTTGGAGGAGGTTTCAAAAAGCCTTAGGTGCAGAATGTAATTTTAGTACAGCTTTTCACCCACAAACCGATGGTCAGACTGAGAGGTTAAACCAGATTCTAGAAGATATGTTACGAGCCTGTGCTTTGGACTTTGCTGGTAGTTGGGATATGCATTTACACGAGATGGAATTTGCTTATAACAATAGTTATCAAGCAACGATTGGTATGGCACCGTTTGAAGCTCTTTATGGGAAGCGATGTCGTTCTCCAGTTTGTTGGGGTGAAGTTGGTGAACGCAAATTGATGGGGCCTGAGTTAGTCCAAGCGACTAATGATGCAGTACAAAAGATCAGAGCGAGGATGTTAACGGCCCAAAGTAGACAGAAAAGCTATGCCGATGTGAGGCGAAGAGATTTGAAGTTTGCAATTGGTGACCCTGTGTTTCTTAAAGTGGCTCCAATAAAAGGTGTTTTGAGGTTTGGTAAAAAGGGGAAGTTAAGTCCCAGATTTATAGGGCCATTTGAAATACTGGAACGAATTGGTCCTGTGGCGTATCGTTTAGCTCTACCACCTTCTCTTTCTGCAATCCATAATGTTTTTCATGTATCGATGTTGCGAAAGTATGTACCAGATCCATCTCATGTGATCAACTACAAGCCACTGCAGGTTGATGAGACTTTGAATTATGAGGAAAAGCCGGTACTGATCCTGGCACGTGATACAAAGACTCTTCGAAACAAGCAAATTAAATTGGTTAAAGTGTTGTGGCAGAACCATCAACTCAATGAAGCAACTTGGGAATGTGAAGAAGAGATGCGGGCTAGTTACCCTGAACTTTTCGAGGACTAGCAACTTTCGAGGACGAAAGTTCTTTTAAGGTGGGTAAAATGTAACATCCGGTTTAAATTTTGGTATTTTGAATTATGGAATAATTAAAAATAAATAAATAAATAATTATTATTTATTTTTTTTTTTGTAGTTATCTTTATCATAATAATTATTATTATTATATGTAAAAAAAAAAAAAATGCAGACAACCTTATCCCTCCATCTTCCTCTGTCCAGCCCCCTCCCTCACTTCCCTCTCCCCCTTCTGCCGTCCCTCCCTCCCTCACTTCCCTTCCCCTTCTGCCTGTCCCCCTCTCTCTCGTCTGCTCCCTCCCTCTCGTTCCCTTCCCTCCCTCTCGTCTGCTCCCTTCTGCCCGACCCTCTCCCTCTCGTCTACTCCCTCCCTCCCGTTCCCTCCCTCTTTGTCTCGCTCTCTCCCTCCCTTCCTGTCCGCCCTCCCTCTCGCCCCCTCCCTCTCTGTCCGCCTCTCCCTCACGTACTCTCCCTCTCTGTTTTCTCTCCCTCTCAGTTTATCTCTTCATTTCTGCACCTTTTTGTTCTTAATTTTTGCTAATCAAAGTAATTTCCGGCAAACCAGTGTGTGGACAGCGGGTTTATTGAAGTTATTTGGGCGTTTAAGGACTTATTCCGGTGTGGTTTGGCTCTTGAAATCGTGGGTAAGCGTTATGGTTTTTGGAAATTTAGTTGTTAACAATTTATTTAGGTTTTATGATGAGTAGCTTTGGTTGATTTTTGGACTATGGATCTCACTTTAAGATTTACCATTAGGATTGAAGGCTATTGTTATTCAATTGGGTGGTATCGAGCATTGTTCCAACGGCTTATATTTACAGTATTTGGTAAGCCTTAAAGTTCAGAATTCTTGTAAATGGTCATTTAGGGCCAAGTAAGTTAAGGAAGTAAGCTTTGATTTATCTAAGTAATTATTAAATAATTGGAACTTTCGCGCGTGCTAGAAATCGAATTTGGAGGTTATAAAAGTTGGGCGCTCTCTCAATTGTAAGGATTCAAGCTATCCTCGTCCATTGAAGTGAAGTATTTCGACCTTGGGTCGATTGAGAGGTAAGTAGAAATTGGAAATATTTGATATGCTATTTTGGTAAAATTTGAATTTTTGTATATTTGATTGAGAAGGAAAAAAATTACTAGATCATTGGTAAATAAATATGGATAGTATTTGATTAAGGCCTAAGCCTAGTTATTTATGTGTTGGAAGTGAAATTTGAGATGTTGGTTGGTAATGTGAACCCCGAATCAGGTTGTGACAGAGGCTTGAGAGCAATGTTGTATGTAGGGGTTTTCGAAATAGAAAAGTTGGTTGTAAACCATTGATCTAGTATTAACTATCCTAGTTCGGTTGTATTGAGTGAGCTTGTAGACCTAGAATGCTATATGATGCGTGAGCATAGGAGATGCGTTTTCCTATTGCCGGCGAGCTAGCTTAGGGGTGATTCCCCACTTGTGTTGAGCATAGGGGATGCGTTTCCCTATTGCCTGTGTGCTAGCTTAGGATGATTACCTATATATGTTGAGCGTAGGGGATGCGTTTCCCTATGGCCGGTGAGCTAGTTTAGGGGTGATTCCCCATTTGTGTTGAGCATAGGGGATGCGTTTCCCTAATGCCTGTGTGCTAGCTTTGAGGTAACTATCCTTTATGATGAGCGTGAGGTTTATTACCTTCACGAGGTTGAATTCTAGGTTGCAGGACTCATTGGTATGATTCAAAGTTAGGATTTGGTGAAATCAGAGATGGGGTAGAGAAATGAGACCCTGGTCATGTGGTGAAATTATTATTTGTTGCTTGGGCACGAGTGTGAGTAAGGAATAATCTCTCCTCCTCAAAATGTTTTGTTTGGCTATGAATTATTTTGTCTAAGATGGCTGCTTACTGAGTATACCAATACTCACTCATGCTACCTTTCTCTTTTTCAGGTAATGCGCAATGACATGGTGGTTGATGAACGACGACCTGGCGAGGCAATGGAGTTACTTATAGCTTATTCCTAGGCTCTTTTTGGTTGCGTATTTTGTCAGATGGATCCTTACTGTTTGTAATTTGAGTTTTGTCTATTGTATGTCTACTTCGTAAACTAGGAAGTGTTTTTGTTGTACTTGACTCTGGTTGAGAACTCAGCACTCTTGTGTAGTTGTTGGTTGCTGAGGGTTTATTTGAAATCTTAGAAGTATGTTATCTCTTCTTTATCAGGTTCTTAAAATTTGGTTTTCTTGTAGTTACGCCGCCATGCTGCCGAAATTTCAGGCTTAGGCGGGCTAACTTAGTCTTACTCCCACTCTTAGCATGCTCTAGAGTATAGGGGAGTTACACGCCTTGTCACCGCCAGGTATGTTATTGTATAAAATGTTTGCAACAAAAAAAAAGGTTTTGAATAGATATGATTAATTTGATGTATGAAAGGTTTGTTTGAGATGCATGTTGATGTTATGTTCTATTTTGAGTAATGGGAATGATTGTGTTTAAAAGAAGCTTTCTTGGCATAAAACACTTGCTTAAGTGAGAGATTGAAGTAGTCAAGAGAAAGAAGATGAGATCTTAAGAGACTAAAGCTTTTCAAAAGACATTGGTTGATGATGTCTCTTCAATAAGATTTTTTTTAAGGAATGATATGTTATGGTTAGGATTACTCTTTGGAAGTTTAAGGTTTTGGTGTACTAAGGTATTTGTGGATTTTTTCATGTGTCATGTCCAAAGGAATGAAAAGGGTGAAAAAGTAAAGTGTATGGGATAATATGAGAAATTTCCTTTATAACACCTAACTTGATTAGTGTGGTTAATGAAAAAGGTTTAATGGTTCGAAAAGGAACTTGAGACTTAAAGGAATAGTAAGTTGTTGGTTCGAATTGGAAGGTCATTATCAAGGTACTCCAAACTATTTGGATATAACCAATAAAAAGGGAATCTAGTCCACGTCGGGACCAAGAAAAGATTTAGTTGAAAGCAAGGTCAAATAATTAAGGAAAAAAAAAATCCCACCACAGGTTCAATTTTGAACTAGACCTAAGAGAAGATTATAAATGGAGACATGCTTTCGGTTACTGAAGATAAACCTTCCTTGGAGAATTAAAAAGGGCATCATACTTATAATGACCTTACTAAAGACAAGTATGAGTTAGGAAAAATGAGGAGTAAAGATTTTGGTTGTTGACAGTCAAAAGAAATCAAAGGTAGAGACATCAAGCATACAAACATGGTTTGACTTTTACATTATGACTTATGTTTGAGAGTCTTTAGATTGGCTAAAGAAATCTTAGTACTATTTGGGAGCTTAGAACTTTGGCGGGTATTGGTGGAATAAATTGTAGGATACTTTGACTACGAGATTCAACTTTAATATGAGATTTCTTTTCCAAACAAAGGATTAAACAATGATATTTTGAACATTGGAAGAGTGCTTTGATGGGTCTCTTATTCGTTTTACATAGGAGTTGTAGAGAACGACCTTTAAATTGAAGTTGTTTGTTTTTAATGGTTGTCAAAGAACTATGGAAGTGAAACTTTGAAGCTTTAGTAAATAGATGGATTGCTAGTCACATTAGCAAATTTGAGAGAAATTGTCTTTGGAAAAACAAAAGTAGTACAAGAAACTAATAAAGCCAGCAATAATCTTATTGAAATGAGGAATTAGGCCAACTTAAAGTGAATGAAAAAGTTATGTTAGTGTTGAAACAAGCAAGCTGGACATTTCAGGTTTGTCACTAGCACATACATAGACTTGAGCATAGAGCTCAAGTAAAAAACAATGCTCATTTTTGGCTTTGGGTAGAATGACCCTAACAGAGTTGTTGTAGCCCAAGTCACAGATACATGAATTACTAGACCAAAATGTCATATGCCCTAGCATTTTACCATGGGGCGCATTAATTTTGTTCGTTAAGAAGAAAGATTGGCGAATAAGACAGTTACGCATCGAGTTTCAGTAGTTATAGAGACCTATGAGTTTATTTGAAGACTACAGGACAAAATGAGGAGTACCTTGGGCACGTAACTACTAAGGAAGGTATCATAGTGGACCTTTTAAGATGGAAACAGTTCGTCATTAGCCTAATCCTAGAATTGGCAGCGATGGTCTTTGCCCTGAAGATTTGGAGACATTATTTATATGGAGAGAAAATCCAGATCTTTACAGACCACAAGAGCTTAAAGTACTTCTTCACTCAGAAGGAGCTAAACATGGGGCAACGTAGATGGCTGGAGTTAGTAAAGGATTACGATGTTGAGATTTTGTATCACCCAGGCAAGGCAAACGTAGTTGCAGATGCTCTCAGCAGGAAGATAGTGCATATTTCGGCTCTAATTACTGACCAAGCTGATATACGGGCCGATTTAGAGCGTGCAGAGATAGCAGTGTTAGTGGGGGGAAGCTACAGCACAGTTGGCCCAGTTGACAGTTCAACCAACCTTGAGGCAACGTATTATAGATTCCCAATAGGGGGATCCCAGTCTAGTGGGCATGTTTCGTATAGTGGAAACAGAACAGGCAAGTGAGTTTTTTCTATCTTCTGATGGTGGTCTCTTGTGTCGGGGATGTTTGTGTGTGCCGGAGATTGATGAACTTAAGAATGAGATTTTGACTGAGGCGCACTGTTCTCCATTTTCGATGCATCCAGGTAGTACAAAGATGTATCAAGATCTAAAACAGTTTTACTGGTGGCGTGGAATGAAGAAGGACGTGGCGGATTATGTTACCAAGTGTTTAGTTTGCCAGCAAGTGAAAGCACCAAGACAAAAGCCAGCAGGCTTGTTACAACCGTTGAACGTGCCACAGTGGAAGTGGGATGAGATCTCTATGGACTTCATGGTAGGGCTACCCCGGACAGTTAAAGGCTACACAGTGATATGGGTTATTGTGGATAGACTTACTAAGTCAGCACACTTTCTTCCAAGGAAACCTACTTACTCAATAGAGAAGTGGGCACAATTGTACATGGAGGAGATAGTTAGATTGCATGGAGTTCCTGCAAGGATTGTGTCGGACAGAGATTCTCGGTTTACATCTAACTTTTAGAGAAGTTTACAAAAGGCTCTAAGTACTCGGTTGGATTTTAGCACGTCTTTTCACCCCCAGACAAATGGTATCAGAGCGAAACCTCTCCCAATAAGATGTGGTTCGGGGACGAACCAAAGGGGAAGCTGGTGGGCATGTAACGCCCGAGGTTAGGAGGGGTACATGAATGAACCGAGACCACATCCGAATGAGAGGGATCCTGAGGCTATGCAAGACATGGTTAAGAAAGGCTTAAAAGAATTGATAACTACTACCTATACCAACAATGTGCACCTTCCTTTTCGGTGGCCCAATCATAGGAACTCCAAAGTTAAGCGTGCTTGGCTTGGAGCAATTCTATGTTGGGTGACTTCCTGGGAATTTTTCTAGGAAGCACGTGAGTGGGGACAAAGCATGCTGAAAGGACCTGTGTTGGTTTGTGGGGACAGTCTTCACTCTTAGAAGAGACAAGTACGGCGACGTGGCCAGGTCGTAGGGGATGCAGGGGAATGCCGGGGCCCGTTAGGTGCCGAATCCGGATTCCAAATCCTGGTCCAAATCCTAGGCCTGGGGCGTTACATAAACTGAATCATACATTTAACAATACATATGGCAGGGCTGCGATGCGTCAATACTCCTTGACAAAACACCACAAAATCCTGATTTCGAGAGAGACCGTCCCGGCAACCCATTATTATGAGGCTTTGAGATAATCGACCACGCCAAATCCCAACTCGAAGCCCAATGTCCACAAACAGTTTCATGTGCCGACATTTTAGCCTTTGCAGCTCGAGACAGCGTCGCCACCGTCGGCCAGTTCACCTACGTCGTCCCTGCCGGCCACCGCTACTCACTCGTCTCACATGGGGCCAATGTTACCGACAACATCCCTTTTTCGACACCCGACATCAGATTTCTCAAAAAACACTTCGAAGAACGAGGCTTGTCGCTGAGAGACATGGTTGCACTTTTTGGGGCACATTCCATTGGAAAGAATAGCTTGTGCAGAATTTTCCGATCGACTTTTCTTTTTCAACAGTTTAGATCAAAACAGCACTGACCCAACTTTGGACCCAAAGCTTGCGGCTTTTTCGAAAGAAAAGTGCCCGTTGGGTAGTGGGTTTGAGAAGACGGCGGATTTGGACAATGTGACGACGAATCAACTGGATGTTCAGTATTTTGAGAATTTGAAGAGGAATATGGGGGTTTTGTCGTCAGATCAGGCGCTTGCGAGTGACTCTCTTACGGCTGCGACGGTGAGGAGATACCAGAGCAACAGGGTGGTGTGGATGAGGGATTTTTCGGCGGCAATGGTGAAGATGGGGAAGTTGCAGGTTTTGACGGGAACTCAAGGGGAGATTAGAAGGAACTGCCATTTTAGGAACTAAGTTCTATGTGGAAAAATTATTGGATGCGGCTGTGTTCTAATAACTACTGGATAAATATTTGAAATTTATGTCTCTCATAATCGTTTGATATAAAATTGAACTACATTTTGTAATTTCCTTTTGGTATATATTCAACGGTTTAAAATTGTTGGTCGTTTTATTTCAATCTCCTCAAATAATTTCTAGATGTGTGTCTAGGGTGGTGATAAGAGATTAATGGTACGATTTATATTAATTGTAAATTTTAGATTACATGATTATGTCGGAACCGTGTGATGGACACTCATTGAAAAAACTATTCAAGAAGCTACAAACTTGATCACATTTTAATTTCTTTTAAATTCACTTTGATTTTCTTCTCCTCCACTTACTTGATACTACAACACATACCAATACATCATATTTAGGACTCATGGAAGAATCTAGATCTTATAACTCTCATCTTATACTTAATTTCATGAATAACTTACTTATCTTTATGAACATATATAACTCTCATACTATCTTTGTTAGGTACCCTTCTATCTCCATTGAAAAACCAAACCATCCAACAATGTAAAATCTCGAAATCAAATTGAATGTAAATAAATATAAAATTTTGTTAGTAAAACGAGATAATTAAAACTCATTAAAAATGAAAGTAAATATGGAAAACTAAAACTGATAAAAAGTTTCAACTTCTTTTTTACGAAATCCAAAATAAAAATTAAGAAAATTTAATGCTTAAAACTCAAATTTTAAACATTGGCTCACGCAAATACCCTATAATTAAAAATAGCGAAAATCTTTGAATCCGAGCGTCTATCCTTTGTTTCCATCTTTGTCTACACCTCCACGTGATTACTCACAGAATCTTCTTCATCTCTCCCATGCCACTGTAAAATATATCAATCATTGTTGCTTTTTCGACCCATAAAAATGGTGATCGTTCGTAGAATAGTTCTTATCGAAGAACACGATTTCGAATCTCTCACACTCTACCGATTCACATCTCCATCCAGTAACTTCCGCTCTCACAACGTGAAGGCAGTCTGAACTCTAGAGTCACCACAAGAAGTACTTGTTCGTCGTGGCCGTATTTCATTATTTTTTGGTCATTTTTAGAATCAACGATGATCTCTAAACGAATTAGAGCTATACTAACAGAATCTTCCATTTTGGTTGGGACGAAAATACCTTTGGGGTAGATTTGCTACTTTTATCAATTAAAAGATAGGCTAAAAAATAGAGTGTATTAAGGAGGGGAGATATAACCAAAATAAAATAACAAATAACAATTAAATGAAATATGTAATATCATTTCAAATTAAAAGCCTAATGGAATATTAATTCAAATTAAAATTTCAGCCTATTGATGCTTATCAACAACTAAAATGTTCATAGTTGAGTGAGGAGTAAATCCTAATAAGAAGCCTTGAGATCATTAAGGACATCGTATGGAATAGGAGTGACAGTGTCCATCGTTGCAGCTTCAACCATGAAGCCTGGTTTAGGGCCTTCTGGTTGCCTCTTGGTAGAAATGACTTCACCTTTGGCCTTGGCTTCGGCCTTTAGTTGATCATTCTTCACCTTCCTTAATCGGAACTCGTCTGTGCATCGAGAGGGCTGCACGTGCTCAACACGAGCATTTATTCTCTTCTTAATTATCCTGTTACCCACCTGCAAAAATATTTTAGTAAATCACAAATTAAAGGACCCTCCCTATAATTTCAAACCTTCTAAGAAAAGAATAGAATATATCTTATTTGAACTTTCTGACAATCAAAAATCAAATCAGTTCATCAACGAACCTGCTTGTGGATCTCAACACCGATGGCGCGCTTGGTAACATTCCATACAAGACCGGTGCGGCCATGATAGAACTTGTGAGGCATACCTTTGTGGATGGCGCCGTTAACCTTGACGTCCACATAGTCGCCGATCTTGAAGGTTCTCAGGTATGTACTTACCGGAATGTAACCCTTCTTCCTCAATGGCCTGGCGAACAGGTCTCTGGTACGGGACCTAACTCCATGGCTGGCCGGCATTTCTTCTGCACGATCAAAACTCTCTCACACTCTCTAACTATAAATCAAAGAAACCCTACGTCTTACAACTTATATAGTGACAGAGTTAGGGTTTCTTTTTTTTTTTTTTTCTTGCTGAAGGAAAGTGGGCTGACTGGTGACAAATGGATCAAAATACAGAATTTGTCCAAAATTTTGGCCTTTTTTTTTCGGAAATTGTCAAAAATTAATGGGAAATTTTGATAATTAGCTAGAATAAAATACCCAAAACGGCAAATGGTAAAAAGTTTTCTTTATTTAGAATTATAGCTACTGTGGTTGTATGGTAGGGGATGAGAGTGAAGATTTTTTCATTTCAATTATACTCCGATTATATATGGATATTTACACTCATACAAGTGCAAATTGATTTTGGTTTTTTTAAAAAATATCTCCCAGCAACCTAGATCCAAAAAATGTCTAACAATAATAATAATAAAAAAATCTCCCAACAACTTAGATTAAAAAATGACTAATAACCTTCCTAGATTCATGCATTTTGAAAATGGGATTTTCTTTTCAATGTTAACATGGAAGTAGTGTAGACACGACCACAATGTAGACTAAAGACTTGGAGGGTTTCAAAGTTGAAGATCAATGAGGTTTCAAATCGATTTGGAAGATGAAAGATTTGCAAATATTCTAATTCAATGTTGTAGGTAATGGTGCAATTGATTAAACGTTTTCCCTCGATAAACTCAACATGCAGACCAATTTTAAATTTTTTAATACCATTTGTCCAACGCTCATGGATTAATGGCTTATGGTATATACACGCATACACTCCATATGATATACTTGTTATAGATGTAACTATGAATATATACCACAGTATAGAAGTTATCAAAGCACAATTTTTATCATTTCTTTTACAACCGTCTTGTCTTTGTCTTCCTGTATTTTTTTTTTTTTGTTTGGTTTTTGAACGTTTTGTATAGTGCTACAATTTTCTCGGATACCAAACTTATCTATTGATTTTGAAAGGATCTCAACCTTGAACCTGATTTCGAATGGATTTGAGATTCCAAATTTTTCTCAATCTTGAAACTGATTTGGAACGGATCGATTTGGGATTCCATATTTCTCTCAATCTTGAAACTGATTTGGAATGGATGGATTTGGGATTCCATATTTCTCTCTATCTCAAAAATATTTCCGAAATGAGAGGCATCTGTTTGGGAATGAAGGCATGTTTTTTATTCGATTATAAATATTATATCCGAAATTTGCATGTTTCAAGTAAATTTAATTATTGAGCAAGAGTAATTTAATGAATTTTTTTTAATTATTATTTGTACAAAATAGTAATACAATACAATTGCCTCTCATTTTTGCGACAAATTATTCAACTAACTTTTTGAGCTTATTTGAGCTTCACCTATATAAATATCATATATGAAACCCAATTTGACCTGAATAAATTTATTTTATCAAATGGTCATAATGAAACATGTGGCCTTATTTGAAACTTTCCATTTCTTTTTTTATCTTTAAATTTAATTTGAAATATATGTTAATTTATAATTGGTCTCAAATTTAGTAATAATTAATTTTGTCATTAATTTAGCAATTTGAGATTGACCCATATATCTTATTCAACATTGACATGCTGTGGCAAATAAATAGATTAAATGCCTATTTGACATGTCTCTTGAAAAAAAACGTGTTTTTTAAGTGAAATGTTTACGGTATAAACATTTTTAAAAGAAAATTTGTTAAATGTTCCCTTTGAAAATACTTTATGTGCTTTTTTGGAAATTTTCAAACTATTCTCGATTATCAGCTTTTTTTAATTAAAAAACACTTTTATTAATTCGTCAAAAGGCAAAGCATACCACGCTACAATAAAACATTTTTTGTTAGAGGTCAGAGACATTTGAACGCAAATGTCAAATACACTATACTTTTACATTTTACAAACTACTCAATTCTCAAAATAATTTTACAAACAACTTCACATTTCTAATTGTTTTGACAATTAAATATTAATAACAAAATCTTAGTATTTTATTTTGAGATGTGATATGATTGTTGAATTAAAATAATAATATAAATTAAACTACTACATAACAATTTTTTAATTGAAAAAAGAATTATATTTCTATTATTGATTATTAGAAGAAAGAAATTTTAAAAAACTCACCTTCTAATATAGTAAATATAAATATAAATTATATAGTTGATTAATTAAATTTAAAACAATTACATTAATGGCATATGTGAAATTATCAGTTGAATAATTAGGATAAAATTGCTAAAAAATGATTCTTCAACACCAAAACTTGGTGTTGCTGGTGGTTTCTTCAACACCTAAAGCTCAAATCATGAAAATAAGAAAACCATCGTCTCGACGCTTGAAACACGCGCACTCTCTTTGTTTCGTCCGAAGTATTTCGACGCTCGTTAGAGCGTTTCGACATTGCCAGCCCAACCTACGATATTTCCTTCTTCGAGACAATGCCTTATAGCGTCTCGACGCTGTCATCTCTTATATATAAATACTCCTCTTTTTCTAGGGCAAACAAGACCTATGTAATGCTTTTAGGTTTTTAGACACTTTTAAGTTTTTCTTTGTATTTTCTCCTTTGAGTATTTTGTAAGATCAAACCACGATGAATTTTAGCTATATCGTCACAATGAGCGGCTAAAGTTTATGTTTTTTATTCAAGGGTTTCAGTTCGAGTCCAATTGTAAAATTGTGAGGCTTTGGATTTTAGTGCATTTATCAATTCAAGTATTCTTTTATTTTTGCTTTAATTCTTACGAGCATGTTTTATTGATTGAATTGACGCCTCAATTGTATTGCTTGCTTGTATGTTTGCTATGCATGAGTTTATGATCTATAATTAATTATCATAGATGAATGAATCGGGCCGTAGCATAAGAGTTGACTCATGTGTATGTTTTTATGGCTTTTCCATTACTACATAGCTTGCATGATAGACTCTAGAATAAAAGAAACGAACTTGATTAGGTGTAGTTATCTTGCCTAGTAAATATTGTTTTAGTCTTTCCATTGCTCTTCATGCTATTGTTTGATTAATATAGAATGCTATCGAGTCCAATCAATTAGGTAGTAGAATTGGTTGTGATGCTTTGTTAAAATCAATAAAATTAGGGGGAATAAAACTTATCACGGCCTTTTCGAATAAGTAGACTAAATACTTGAAAGTTAATTGATTTATTTTTGGTAAGCCCAAGATCAGTGTTACAATTTGATGACAACCATGCTTTTGACTTGGAAACTTTGGTAAGATTGGTTTTATTATTCCATTTATTTATTTTCTGTTTATTTTCAGTTCAATTATCAAAACCCAAAGCCCCTTGTTTTATTTTCTTTTCAAATTTTGGCATTGAAAAACTAATTAATTGGTTCCCTTGGGATATCGACCTAGTTCCACTATTCCTACAACTAGGGTAGTCGAATCAGTTTTATTTTTGGTGGGTCTCGACAATCCAACCACACATATATATCATTCATTTATAATATGGTCGGGTAGGGGGAATTACAAAGTTTCAACTATTAAAAAAAATAAGTTAAATTATATGTTTAGTCTTTGAACTTTGAAGTTTGTGTCAATTTGGTCTATGAAATTTCATAATTATAAATTTAGTCCTTGAACTTTTAAATTCTTTACAATTCACGAATCTACTAGACACAAAATTGAAATTTTAGGATTTCATTAGATAAAAAATTTTAATTTACATCGATAGATCAATTAATTTTAAAAAAGTTCAAATTTGTCAGAGGCCTATTTGACACACAAAATTGAAAATTCAGGGACCTATTAGTTACAAAATTGAAAATTTTGGGACCAAATAGACATAAACCTCAAATTTAGGGACTAAACTTGTAATTTAACAACAAAAAAATACTTAGGCATTAATTTTCGTTTCTCAGTACAATTGACGCATTAATTGTTGAATTATGATTAGATTTTTTTTGCTCGAAAATTATGGTTAGGTTGACAAGTGATTATAAACACAAGGTAAGTTCACAAACTTGTAATTTGCCATGACATCCAACAAGTTATTGACTGTCCATGATGCCTGGGATAACATTTCTGAAGCTTGGCATTTCTATCCGAGGCGTTCATTGTTGGATAGAGAGATGCTTAGGTGGGCCTCTATTTCAGCCGGTTGGCCACGCCCTACTCCTACAAATATTGATGATAGCGTTAAATGGTCCCCCGACGTCAAAGGGGTGTTCACAGTAAGAGCCATGAAGGTCCTGCTATCGGTTGACCGCTCTCTTCCCCGCCCGATTATTATCAACAAATTATGGTCTACTTTCTATCCAAAGAAATGTAAGTTTTTCATTTGGACTCTTATGTACAAAGGCCTGAATACAGCTGACAAAGTTCAACAACGCTACCCTTCTTCTTGCTTAAGCCCATATTGGTGTGTCTTGTGCAAAAGGAATTCGGAAAACATTGATCATCTTTTTCTCCTTTGCCCATATGCCGATTTCATGTGGCAAAAGCTACATCTCTTCCCTCGTGCCCAAAACCTCATATTGACCAATTTTGATGACTTTATAAAAGGAGATTTAGAGGCCCCACTATCATCTGCTTGTCAGGTCCTGTGGTCTAATTTTTTTGGTGCCATCCTTTGGCGTCTTTGGCTAGAGCGCAACGATCGTCTTTTCAACAACAAAGCAAAGGAGCCTATTCTCCTTTGGGAGGACATTATTACCACGGCTGCTTCTTGGAGTACAAAATCTTCTTACTTTTGTGATTATGATACTTCGATCATTGCACTTAACTGGCGAGCTTTTATTTAGCTACTCTCTGTATGTTCCTCACATACTATCAATGAAGTATCTTTTTCCCAAAAAAAAAAAGGTAAGTTCACAAAATAAATACGCATATGCATTTATTATTCAATTACAATATCATTCATAAAAGAATTACAAGAAAACTTCAAAGACTTACAAGAAGACACAAAAACGAGAATTATACACTTCCAGATTTAAATAAACATATAAAAGAACTCAAACAAGAAATTATTTTTCCAGGCATGGCAGATTTAATAAGATGATGAAACTGAAGGTAGCTCTCAAATCAATTCACAATGCTGCAGTGGCGTCTGATCTCACCCTGCGATCCCGTGAGAACATCGATGAAGCCCATTTTAACCATCGCCGTCCCAAACTCAGCACCCCAATTGGAGTTGTGCTTGGCATTCTCCAACACCATGTTTGAGGTTAAAGAGCTGCTCAGCAATGTCTGGTCGGAGCTCAGCAATCCACGGTGGTTCTTCAGCTCAATGTAGTATTGATTGTCCAAACGGTTGGGGGTGGAAAAGTCAAATGCCACGGCTGCAGGCTGGCTCTGGCGAAAATCTTCATTACCTTGCAGCGGGCATTGGGTCTTCAAGTACTTTGCATATGAGGGGTCCATGGAAGGATCTTGTGAGTGAGTTTCGTTGAAGGAATAAAGCCTCTTAGAGAAGGTGGGGCAGTGAGCTACTCCGATGGAGTGGGCGCCGGAAAGAGTCACCATCTCCGCTGCCGACAGTCCTCTCTCTGCAAAGGCCTTGGCAAGCTGCTCGGCGTCGAAAGAGGGACGAGGAAGACCTCCAGCTTCTTCCTTTATCGACATCCTGCCATCGCGGCGGCCGGCCGGTACAGCATAGCTGATACCTCCAACTCTATTTGCACTATCACGGGCGGCAAAGGCAAGAATATCGGCACAAGATACGGTGTCGGGACAAACGGCCTCGATTTTGGCCTTGGCTTCGTCAATAACCTCGAAACCTCGTAAGGTTGGGAAGTTTACAGGATGATCTCTCTCAGCTGGATTTTCAGAAGTGGATTCTAGAAGCACAGAACCATCGCAACCCTGAAATTATACACACAAATAGAATGTTACTAAACACTCTCCTCATCTGTAATCTTTGCCCTTTAAAGATCAAAGACTTAAAAAAACTTGTTAACAAGTGACCAACAATATTGATTGGGGAGACAAAATTACATTACATGTTTGAACACAGGTATATTATTGTTATGATATAACATGAAATAACTCAAAAGTTTAAGACCCCATTTGATAACTATTTGGTTTTTGATTTTTAAAAATTAAGCCTATAAATATTACTTTCACTTATGGATTTCTTGTTTTATTACCTACTTTTTACATGTGTTTTCAAAAACCATGCCAAGTTTTGAAAACTAAAAAAGGGCCTAAAGCTAATATATCTATTAACATAAAAGGCATAGAGCAAAGGAAGTATTAGGAAACTTTGAGGCGTACTCCAATAAAGCAGTCATGGAAGTGCATTCTGATCAACCCCGCAGCAATGCCGGGGTTTTGAGAGATGGCCTTGTCTACAGCATTCTTGATAATGTCCTCAGCATCAGGACAAGAAAAATCATAGAAACCAACGTCTAGCGTTGCAGAAGAAAAATTGGAGAGAGAGAGGAAGAAGATAATGCATGAGAGCTTTGAGAGAAGTTGGAACTTCTTGGAAGAAAAAGCCATTGAAGCTTGCAGTAACAAATAATATTGAAGGAGAATGAGAAAATAAGAGGCTTTTTAGGAAGGTAATTTTTGTTGGGTTTAAGAAAGAACGTAATGCTAATAATGTATTTATAAGCCTGGGGGTTTCTTATTGGTAAACGAGACCGTATGTTGAAGGCTGTTAATCAGACCAAAAAGGTGGCGAATATGGAGTTTCTAAGTTTGAAGTGTTCTCTCATATTCTATGTAATAAACAAAATAGGGGAAAATTGGAGATGCAATTATTGACTAGGGAAAACAAAGCCCTAGTGTGGAGAGATTAAAAATAAGTTTAATCCATAAGGGGATTACGTAGGGCTGCGTGGACCAAGAGTAGGTATGTAGAGAGAAATATTTAATTTGCTTGAACAATAATATATCCTTTCATATCCCTTTTTCTATCGCGAAAAATTATTTAAGAGATCAAAACAATATAACTGATGGTTCTATACGTATAAGACAAATAGATTTTGAACTTGTATCTGACCATAGTTCTTAAGGAGTTGCTACAAATAATTTTTCTATGTCCAACGAGTACTGGTTAGAGACTTAGAATTAGAATTGTATTTTAAGTGAAATGAAAAACAATACTTTTTAGAATACGAAAAAATTATAATGGTGAAACTTCCATCCTAAACTTTCAAAATATCTATTTGATTATCTAAAATTTTAAAAAATAATTATTTTGGATTCTAAACTTTTAAGATATCCTATTTTAGTCCATAAACTTTATAAAAAAATTATTTTGAATTTTTTTAGTATTTTTCATTTAATTCATGCTCAATTAATACCTACCGAACCAACCCATATAGCTCCAAAAGACAACCTTTTTTTTTTTTTTTTGAAGAAAATACTGAAGAATAGGAATCAGTAGGTGCACCCAATTATCCCAACTAGGTTGGCACAATTTTAGCACCCTCATCATACTCCCCACCTTCGAAGTCTGTTCATTCAACATTAGAAAGTATGTAAGGAACATACAATACAAGGAGACAAATGAGGGAGCTAAAAAAAAGCTCGCCAGTTCAGAGCAATGTTAGAAGCATCATAATTAACAAAATATTTTGATTTGAAACACCAGGAAGCCGCGTTGGAGATTATATCATCCCATAAAGCTGTAGCGGACTTGTCCTTTGCTTGAAAAATACGAGCATTCCTCTCAAGCCAAATGTACCAAAGGATGGCACCAAAGATATTGGTCCACAAAGTACCTTTTGAGGAGAGCGGGCGGATTTGAACTCCATATGATATGAGATCCTCGATATTGTTCAGCACAGGCACCTGTTGTTTAGTACCATCAAAGAAAAGATTCCAAATACCACGTGAGAATGAGCAATTAATAAAAAGATGGTCGACATCTTCTGATTGTTTCCTACAGAGATGACACCAGTTGGGATTGAGGAGCATGTTTGGTGTTCTTTTTTGGAGAATTTCTGCAGTATTAACTCCTCTATAAAATAAAGTCCACATGAAAACTTTGCATTTTTTTGGGACTAAAAGATTCCAAATTTGTTGAGGCATCGGTCTAGGAATGGATAAAGTTGTATTGACAAGTGCGGATTTTGTAGATTTTACCGTAAACTCAGTGGAATTGGGCTTCCAAATGTAACGGTCTTTTAACGTCGAAATTTCAGGGATCTGCCATCCTGTCGAAATGTTTTCCCATAACAGTATTTCCCTGTCCAGCATTGGCCTAAAAGGGAAAATGTTCCAAGTCCTGGCCAAAGTGTTTCAAGCTTCCTTAACCGTGAGCATTTTATTTGTAGACAAAGCAAAAAACCTAGGAAAAGCTTGATAAAGCTTTCCATAGTCCGTCCATGGATGGTACCAAAATAGGGTGGAGCAACCATTATGAATTTCGATATTCGTATTGGCATATATGAACGGTGCCATTTTAATAATATGATGCCAAGGGGATTTAGCGCTATTAAATTTGCATAATGTGGGAAGCATACCCGGATAGCGAAGTGTGTATTTTGCTTCAATGATAGATCGCCAAAGAGAGTTGATTTCAGTTAGATATCTCCAAAGCCATTTACTTAGGAGGGCTTTATTTGCGTCATTCAATCTTCCAACACCTAGGCCACCGTGACTATGCGGAAGGGAGACAATATTCCATCGAATAAGGTGTGCTCCCCCTTGAGTGTCAATACCCTCCCAAAAGAAGTTCCTCATACTCTGCTCAATACGTTTGAGGATAGATGTTGGCGCTCTAAAAACTGATATATAGCATGTAAGTTGGAAGATTTCCCAGCACAGATTGAATAAGAGTTAAACGACCCCCTTTCGAGATATATGCATATTTCCACTTATCTAATTTCTTTTGTATTTTTTCTATAATGTCGTCCCAAAAAGATTGACATTTTGGGTTTCCGCCCAAAGGCATCCCTAAATACATCAAGGGGAGAGGATGGGTACTGCATCTCCATATATCAGCCGCCATCGATAGCTCTTCATCATTTAAATTGATACCAGACAAAGCAGATTTGTGTAAGTTGATTTGAAGTCCCGAAGCCATCTCAAAAGATTTAATGAGAAGGAAGAGATTTTTTATTTTACTAGGGTCAGCTGAGGAAAACAGAAGGATGTCATCGGCAAACAAGAGATGCGTTACATGTGTAGAGGAGAGCACAAAACCTTCAATTAGATTCTTTTTCTGAGCTTCATCCAATAGACGTGAAAGATAACCCATCGCAATGACAAACAAAAAGGGGGAGAGGGGGTCACCTTGCCTGATACCTTAGGAAGCGTGGATATATCCTCTTGGTTTGCCATTTAGTAGAATAGAGAAATTTACAAAAGAAATACAAGCATGGATCCAGCTAATCCATTTCTCATTGAAGCCTTTTTTATGCATTATTGCCAGAAGAAAAGTCCAGTTTAGTTTGTCAAAGGCTTTTTCAATATCTAATTTCAGAATAACACCTTTCCTCTTGGAGCATTTCCAAAAGTCAACAAGCTCATTTGCAGCTAGAATTGCATCGGTGATTTGTCTATCTTTAATGAAAGCCGACTGGTGATATGAGATAGTGGAGGGCAAGACCCGTTTTAGTCTTTCAGCTAACGTTTTCGCCAGAATCTTATAGACACTTGTGGTGAGGCTAATAGGCCTATAATCCGTAACAGTGACGGGTTTACAAATCTTCGGGATCAACGCAATATAGGTGGCATTCACAGATCGGTTAACCACACTGCTGTGAAAAAAATCCTGGAACATATCCTGGAATTGTGATTTGAAAATGTTCCAATGCTTTTGAAAAAGCTCTATTGTAAAACCATCAGGACCCGGGGCTTTGTTACTGCCTATGCTCGTAACACTGTTCCATATTTCATGTTCAGTGAATGGATTGGTTAATTCTAGCGCTTGCTGGTTTGTTATTGGTTGCCAATCAACGTTATCAATCAACCAACTAGGTTCAGAAATATCTGTGTATATATGAGTGAAGTGTGATATAAACTCCTTTTCAATCCCAGAATCGGTGACTATGCTGGAGCCCGACTGATCTATGATTTCAGAAATAAACCTGTATCTCCTCTTTGCATTGCAAACCTTGTGAAAATAGGCCGAGTTTTCATCCCCTTCAAGAATCCATGATTTTTTGCATCTTTGTCTCCATTGTCTAGCTTCATTGAGAGCCAAAGAGCATAGATCAGTTTTGAGAGCCAATCGTCTGTCCAGATCAGATTGATTAATTATGCCATTTTCCTCCTTGTCATCGATGCTGGCAATTGCATTCACAGCATCAGTTTGCAGTTTTTGAGAGGTAGCAATGAAATGTTGTTTCCAAACCTTGCATTTTTTTGTCAGCTCCTTTAGATTGGCTATCAAAGAATGACCCGGATGATCCATCTGACCTATCCTGCTGGAGTTTTGCCACCATTGAGTTAAACTTTTTCCAAAAGTTTTATTGTGTAACCAGGAATTCTCAAATCGAAAGGGGCAAGGTCCCCATTTCAAAGAAACCGATTCAAGCATTATTGGAAAATGGTCTGATGCTGTTCTGTGCAACTTCTTTATCTGGTGTTCTTGGAATTTTTCGTTCCAACCTGGAGAGTAGAGAAATCTGTCTAATCTGGAAAGGGTTGGGTTCAATCGAAGATTCGACCAAGTATAAACACCATCCGCCAAAATAGGATCAATGAGTCTAGCAAAATTTATAAAGCGATTGAAACGCTTCGTGCTATTACGAGCGGGTCGAGGTAATTAACCTTCAAACATTGGGTAATTAATAAGTAATATGATTAGCCTCTTTCAAAAAAAACAAGTAATATATGATTAGAATAAGTCTATACAAAAATATGAGGTTCTAAATTTGTTTTAATATGTTTAATATTTGATAGCATATTCAATTAAACTATTGAATAATATTTCAACAATTAATAAATTTTTATTGGATAAAATATTCGATTCATAAAATATAAAATATAACATTAAATAACTTATTTTATTGAAAAAATATACCAATGATTGGTCATTAATTTGATAAATATTGTTTTTAAGAATTATATATAATCAAATTAATTTATTGCGTTAGTAACTTTACAAATTAATTATTTGAACAATTAATAATCCAATTAAATTATTGTCTATTATATGGAAAAGCCTAATTTCTAATTAAAATGAAGGAATAAAACTCCTCTTCTTTTTTTTTAGTTCAACAGCATTACTATATTTCAATAGTAATAACACTTTTTTTTATAGTAATAATACGTTATTAGTTATACATTTGCGAAATACTGAATGTTATCCTTCATGTATTAAAATAATTCTGTTGAAAAGTTCTGATTCATTTTGAAATAGTCCAAAAAATAATCAAAAGAATTATTTATCGTTCAAGTTGGTTAATGAAAAAACGTGGAAAAAGAAATTATCAATTATCAATACACATAAAAAAATGTGTATTTAGTTTCAACGAGGAAGAAGAATGTACATCATAGACTCTCATCAATGTCAACGTGAAAATTATTTTACTTTTAATAATATTAAACTTGAAATATTATTCAAACTTCAACAACAATATAGGATTTTTTAAGACTACTTATTCATCTAATTTAACGATGAATTTATAAGAATTTTAAATAGATGGGTTCAAATTTTCTCCTAAACAGAAGGATAATCAATTTATACTTCTAAATTTTTTAGATCAAATCAATTGAAACCCTAAATAGATAATTATATCAATTAAAACCTTAAACTTGCATAAATGAATCAATTTGGACCCTTGGTTAGAATTTCGTTTTAAAACCATCAATTCATATAATTTTCACACGTGTGTAAGACTTCTTTAAATGCAAGGATTAATATGATATTAGAGATAGATATTGAAATCAAGTGAGTATATTAGTGGCGTTTATTAATATGAGCAGTATTTCATCTTTTCTTCTTCTTTTATTTTTCTGTACTTATTTAGGAAAAATTATATGATAATTTTTCTTGCTCCTTTGGTAGGATTTTTGGAGAAGAATAATTTTATTAAGGTAATCTTGATTTGATTTTAAACGAAATCAAGTGAAAATAGTTGTCAATAATGGCACAACTCAACTGATTAATTAAGACATTATTATTATACCTTCAACCTCAAGGTTAGAGGTTCAAATCTCCACCCCTCACATGTTAAACTAAAAAAAAAATTGAAAGTATTTGATAAACATTGAGTTCTATCTCAAAACCAATTGACAATAAGATGAGTAGCCTATATATCTTATAAATTGTGAGGTATCTCTTCATCTTTCTTTCTTTCTTTTTTTATATACCATATTCTTTTAGGGACAACGACCCTCCACATATCTCCACATTCGTATGATATTGTCCCACTTTGGACATAAGCCCTCATGACTTTGCTTTTGGCTTTACCCAAAATGCCTCATACTAATAGAGATAGTCTCCCTCACTTATATACCTATGATCTTCCCCTTATCTAGCCAATGTGGAGCTTTGGTCGCACTCCCAACAATCATTCCCTCAAACAAAGTACCGTCGAGCCTCCCCTCAAATAGTCATCGATCTGTCTAGCTCTTATCCATGTCAACTCCTCTTCTCCAGAGCACACTATCAATCCGATAGAGCTCAACCACAGATCACATTGTGGGTTACATGATGTCGACCACTCCTTATCGCACCCTTAGCAATTGGCTTTGAGATGGAACCTCATGTTTATCTAATATGGTATCAGAACCCATGAAGTCCAACAAGTATTCGGTCTAAAAATTGGGATCCGACCCAAAAATGGTGAACCCAAAGAGGCCTCATCTTGAGAAAGCATATTGAGGATCCCACATTGGAAAAATGTCTCATAATCTTTATAAGATACATTGGTTATTTCTCTAATAGATGGTCTAAATTGTATACTAATAAATGGTCTGAATCATCCCAACAGTGTGTTCTCAACGACGGATATCATTAGTTTGAATATCTTTGATGCATTCTCTGGTATCTTTGTTAATTCATCTCAAAAATCTCATAGTCTTTTACTTAAGGAGATCATGCTCTCTACTTCAGCCTAGTCTATAAAATCTCATCTTTTTTGCTAACTACTCTGTATCTTGTCTTGCTCTTCATTGGAAATTTTTTCTGTAGTACTTTGCTAGCTGTATGTTTTTCACATACTTATCTACTAAGAGCATATCTTTCTTCAAAAACAAGGTGGTCTAAATTGATTCCCATATAAAAGTTTAAGAATTTTAATATATACAATTACTAGTTTAGGATTTTAAATTGACTCCACCCTACCCAAGTTTAGGGGTTGATTTTTTTGTTCCAATTAAAAACAAAAAGATCTCTCTCTGGAAGGTTTTATATGGGTAAGAATTGTTGTTGGAAATTTAAAGGTTGCATGATCTTAAATTCATACTTCCACACATGCATTACAAACATAATAAGAATAAATTCCAAAAGGATGAAAGTATAAAATGTAGAGTTTGCACTAGAAATTTATACAAGTTTAACCCTTGTTTGAACAAGCACCTCCTAAACACACATACGGTAACACCTAGTACACACACAAAGAATCACTCAAGGAAAATAAGAAATGACTAACCTTGATAGTCACGCCCTTGAAAAGGAAAACTTGTTCTCAATCCAAAGTCGAAACACTCCACAAGTTTGATGACCAATCAAACTTGAATATTTCTAAGGAACATGCAAACCTAAGCTAGGATGCAACATGCTCTCGGTTTGGAGCAAATAGAGGAACTCTCCCCATTTTCATTCATCAAAATGTCTAACCTCTTCACATGTACAAATAAAGGCTTTAAATAGCCTCATGTGGGTTGGCAAACTAAAGAAACTAAAAAAACAAATTAAATAAATTAAACCCTAAAACTAACCTAACATAAATAGTGTTTAGTTTCAAGTTGTACGAGGGTTTCTCGAATGGGCCAATTAAATACATTTAGCTCCACTTTTGGCCTAAGAGCTTAACAACATATTGTCAATAAGGTACAAGTAAGGTTGAAGTGATATTTTATAAGAGGAACAACCAAATAACCCTTAAACCTTAAATAACCTCTAAATTGAAGCTTTTAAGATTTGATGTTTTCATGTTGCCTTGAAGCTTCTTTCTCTACTTGTTATCTTTCTTTATGAAGCTCAATATTCTAAGAGTTGAAGTGAAGATCTCTTTTTTCTTTGGTTGACCCATGTGGCATGATGTGTCTTCTTGAAGCATATCACGAGCTTAAATGGAATCTATAATTTGATGATTAAACTAACAACACGACCTATAATTCATGGATATCTCTCACCTTTCTTCTCTTTATGTTCTCTCCACGAACACAAAATCTGAACTCTATAAGTTGTTCACTACTCGTCTAACCTAAAGTTTCTCCTTGCATATCCTCCATTAAATGCCAAGTTGCTAGATGCTTCTAATTGTGTAGCCAAAACCATTGCTTTAACACTGAAATGCAAGCCTCATTTTGCACTATATCACAGCGACATGAAATAGGAAGAATTTTCCTATATATTAGGTTGACAAAGCGTCGGCCTAGATCCTTCGCATGTGATGTGTTTCGACTAATCTTTTATTTTTTAATAGCCCGTGCAATACATTCCGACACTCGTACATCTTCACGCGTGCACTTCTTCACTTGACTCTAATTTAACTTATCTTACACTTCAACATGAGCTTAAATTGAATCTATTTGATGATTAATTAAGCTCTAAATCCTATCTACATCACCTTTGGTTTGTAGCTTATGATGGTTAGTTACTAATTACTATAAATTAATCACACTAATACCTCAATGCTCTCTCTCACTTGTGCGCTTGAAAATTTATAGTAGGCTAATCAATATTAATTGAAGAAGAAATGACATTATAGGAGTTTGAACACAGAGCTTAGTTTCCTGCTCTGATACCATGTTAAACCACCATTGAATCCAAAAGCTTAAGCTTTTAATGAGTTAGAGTAAATTTAATTATATGAATACGTACATTAGTCATACAAATGGTTCCCAATCAAATGAGGAAGGACAAATAAATCCTACCTTAAATTGCTATTATAAACACACCAGAATAATTCTGGTTGAATTTGCATATTCTTTCATTATTCTATTACAATATCATTCATGAAAAAATTACAATAAAAGCTTTTTATAGCAACAAAAGAATTACACAAGACATAAAAGAGAGAAATTTACACTTAATTTGGGTTAAACAGAGAAAAAAAATCAATAAATTTGAACAAAACAAGAAATATTTTATAAAGACACAACAAAGTTCTTGATCTTTCCCTGCAGATTAAACCGGTGATCAAATAAAAAGCTTTCAAATCAATTCACATAGCTGCAATAGCGCCTGATCTCACCCTGTGATCCCGTGAGGACATCAATGTAGCCCATTTTAACCATTGCCTTACCGAACTTGGAAGCCCATTTGACGCCATTCTTGGCATTCTTCAACACCATTTTTGAGGTTAAAGAGCTGCTCAACAATGTCTGATCGGAGGTCAGCAGCCCACGGTGGTTCTTTAGCTCAATGTAGTAACTATTGTCCAAACGATTTGGGGTTGAAAAATCAAACGCCACCGCCGGCTGCTCACTCTGGCCACTGCCAAAGATACTTGGCGGCGGGCATTTGCTCTTCAAGTAATCAACATATGAGGGGTCCATGGAAGGGTCTTGTGGATGAGTTGCATTGAAGGAATAAAGCCTCTTGGAGAAGGTGGGGCAGTGAGCAATTCCTATGGAGTGGGCACCGGAAAGAGTCACCATCTCCGCCACCGACATCCCTCGTTGGGCGAAGTCATCAGCGAGCTTCTCGGCATTGGAAGAGAAATTAGGGAGACTTCCAGCTTCTTCCTTTCTAGAGATACGCCCATCGCGGCGGCCCGCTGGCACGGCATAGCTAATACCTATTAAGAATATGAATGGACGATTTAGTCTATTGTAACGTATTAAAATTTAAACTTTTAGATTTAGTGGTAGTTTAACTATACCTCCAACTTTGTACGCGCTATCACGGGCGGCAAAGGCTAGAATGTCCGCACAAGACACGGTTTTGGGACAAACTGCCTCAATTTTGGCCTTGGCTTCGTCAATAACCTCAAAACCTCGTAAAGTGGGAAAGTTTGCAGGATGATACCTCTCGGCTGGGTTTCCAGGAGTGGATTCCAGAAGGACAGAACCATCACAACCCTAAAATTACAATGCAAAAGAGAAAGAATAAGAAATCAACTTGAATTTTTCCTAATAATATTAAAATGGGTTCAAGAAAAAAGACCCAATAAATTGGCTAAATTAGAAGTTTTGTCCTTAGTTTTCACGGTTGTGTTTATTTAATCTTCATATTTTAAAATTTTTAGTAGGTCCTTGTATTACACTTTCAAATTTATACCTACATAACTTTTGTACTTTAAAAAGTATATGATAAATATAGGTGTCTAAACTTTCAACTTTGTATCCAATAATTCATTGTATTTAACTTTGTCACTTTAGCACTTATATATATAGCACACAAATTCTCAAATAGATTACGTGGCAAGTTGAATTCAATTAGTTTTAGGTCTTTGATGACATAAGTATGTTATACTACAAAGAACAATACATACTGAATAGATACAAAAATTGAAAGTTTTGGGTCTTAGAATTTTCAACAATATAGAGGTAAAAACACCACTTTGAAAATTTTTGAAGTTGATGGACAAAATTTTAAAAAAAAAACAAAACAAAGAACTTTGAGAAAAGTTGGAAGCATACCCTAACAAAGCAGTCATGGAAGTGCATTCTGATCAGGCCCGCAGCAATACCGGGGTTTTTAGAGACAACTTTCTCTACAGCATTCTTGATAATGGCTTCAGCATCTGGACAAGATGAACTATAGAAACCCACTTTTAGGTGTGCAGAAGCGAAAGTGGAGAGGGAAAGGAAGAAAATGATGCAGGAGAGCTTTGAGAGAAGTTGAAACTTCTTAGAAGAAGAAGAAGCCATTGAAGCCAATAAGAAACGTTGAGAAGAGAATGAGAAAATTATAATAGGGTTTATGTTATTATTTGTTGGATTTGATGATGAAGAATGTGGTGTTGATAATGTATTTATAGCCTGCGGGTTTCTTATTGGAAAACGAAATCGTGTGTTGAAAGATGTTGATCAATCAGAAAGGTGGCTAATATGAAGTTTTCTAAGTTTGAATTTCTCTCATATACGTAATAAACAAATGGGACAAATTGGAGAAGTAATTTATTGACTAAGGAAAACAAAGCCCCTAGTGGGAAATTTAAAATAAGTTTGCTTAGCAAAAAATGGGAATATACTTGTGGCTGCGAGGACCAAAATTTGGTATATAGAGAGAGAATTAAATATTTGCATAAACAAACCTCTCCTTTTTAAATATTTGCATGAACAACGTCTCCTTTCTTACCTCTTTCTCTTAGGAGAAATTATTCGAGGGTCAAAACAATATGACTCATGGTTCTACACGGTTGGATGTGCAAGAAAGAATTAAAAGCAGGTTAAATTACAAGTTTAGTCTTTGAACGTTGAGGTTTGTATCTAATAGGTCCCTAACTTTCAATTTTGTGGCTAATAGATTCTAGCAAATTCAAAATTTTTAAAAATTAATTGATCTATTATATATAAATTTAAATTTTATGTCTAATTAAATCCTAAAATTTCAATTTTGTGTCTAGTAGATCTATACATTTTTTTTAAAAAAAATTAGGGACTAAATTTGTAATTTTGAAAGTTTAGAGACTACATAGATACAAATCTCAAAATTCAAAAACTAAATTTATAATTTAACCTTTAAAATATATATTTCATACTTGTATTAAATGGTTATTAAGGAGGCAAACAAATTTTGAACATGTGGATCTCCTAATTATTATGGAGAGCTGCTACAAATATTTTTTCTTCTCTCAAGGGATTTAGAACTGTATTTTCAAGTTAATTGAAAAAAAATATAAAATGTCTCTTTCTTTTTTCTTTTTTCTTTTTTTTTTTTTTTTTTGAGTTCAATATAAAATGTTTCTTTGAGTATCTAAACTTTTGAAAGAATGTCTATTAATTTTTGAGCTTTAAACTTTCAAAATGTTCACTATATTGTATAAAAATAATTATTTTGATTTTTATTATTATTCACCATCCTAATTGTATAAACTTTTTTTTGCGAGTACTAATCTATAAAATATTTTATTCATATATTTATATTATACCAAATAACTTATTTTATTCATATAATTAATATACAAATGAATACTTCAAAAAAACAAAAGTGGTAAATAATTTTTAAGAATTATATGTAGTCAAGTTAATTAAAAAAAGAAGTTAATTTACCGCGTTAGTAACTTGACAAATTAATACATAAATTATTAGTAGTATATTTGAATCATTAATGAATCTCCCACCCGTTGAACTAAAAAAAAAACTAAATTATTATCTATAGTATAAATAAGTTTTTCTAAAAAATAATTGAATAATCATTATGCCAAAATGAGCATAGTTCAACTGACATAAAGTTTGACCTATCGATCTCGAGGTCAGAGGTTCGATTCCCCCACCAGACATATGGTAAAAAAAAATTCCTCCACTTGACATATGGTAAAAAAAATTGAATAAATCATTATTCCTACATTCGAATAGTAACAACTAACAATACATTATTATTTATACATTTGGCAGGATACTGAATGATTATCCTTATCTATTAAAATAATATTATAAAGTCTTGATTCATTTTGAATAGTCGGACGTTGAAATTTGGTCAATTAAAAAACGTGGCAAAAGAAATGATTAATGCATATAAAAATGTGTATTTAGTTTCCAATTTTCCTCTCCCTCCAAACAATAGAATTGATGATCTTATCAGGGCCGACATTGTTGTCCGACCTACCTCTATTAAAAACATTCTCTGGTCTAATTTGTTTGGAGTTGTTTTGTGGAATTTTTGGCTTAAACGGAAGGATAGGATCTTTCAAGACAAATCCAAATGAGCTGGTGCCCTTTGGAAGGATGTGTTTATCAATACCGCTTCATAGAGCTCCAAATCTTTCCTTTTTTGTGATTATGATACTTTTTTCATTGCATTAAATTGGAGAGCTTTCTTTTGAATTGCTCCTTATATGTTTCTCACATACTTTTTATGAATGAAGTATCTTTTCAAAAAAAAAAAAAAAAGTTTCGACCAAGATAAACATCATTTCACCAAAAAAAAAAAATGTCATAGACGCTCATTGATGTCAAGTTGTCAACTTGTAAATTATTTTGTTTTCAATAATATTACTCTTGAAATATTATTCATACTTCAATTACAAATTAGGGTTTTGAAAACTACTTATTCCCAATTTAACTATAAATTTGTATGTATTTTAAATAGATGGGTTACAAACTTTTCTAAGAAAATAAAATTAAGGATAAATGCATTTTTAGTTCTGAAGTTTGAATTTGGTGTATATTTCATCCTTAAGGTTTCAAAAGGAACATTTTTAGTCCATATTATCTTAAATTTGTGTGACATAGATTTTTCCAGACCTACATTAGGAGGACAGAGCAATTGTTAGAGTTCTAGCAATGGTCGATGTGTTTGATGACAAGGTGAGATATAGTAGTTTGGTTACAAGCATGGTATTAAATTTCAATCGACATGTTGACATTTCCACCGACATTTCCACATGTCTATATGGGTTCGATATCGACATAAGGGAAGAATCGACATTTCCATTATACCGTACAAAATTGATGAAATATTAAAAAAATAGCAAGAAAATATAACTTAATGATAATATAATATTGTAACAAGTATTTTAACTCATTTAAAAAGTATAAAATGTTTATTTATTAATTTAAATCTTTTTTTTGGATTTTTTGTTTTTAAAATTTCTCCAAAAATATCCATCGACTTCGACATTTTAAACCTTGGTTACTAGGACTTTTTAGAGAACAAGGAGCTAGGAGAAGGAAGATAGAATTAAGCATAAGGAAGAGAGAGAGTAAGAAAAAAAAGACACCTAAACTAAAAATAAAATATAAAATCAATAAAAATTAATTAACACTTCATTTGAAAATTACCACATCAACATGTCACATCACTTTTTCATCAAACAACTAACAATCAACTCAATTTTAGGAATCCTTTAAATTTATTTTCTAACTTTAAGGAGCAAGTAGAATCCACTAAACTCAAACTCAAACTTTTAGATTAAAAAACAAAGAGTTTAAATGTGAGAGTGTAGTTATGGTTGGAAATTTTAAACATTGCATGATCTTAAATTCTACTTCCCCATGCATGACAAATAATAAGAATAAAAGTAAAAAGCTCAAAGTATAAAAGGAAGAGTTTGTACGAGGATTATATCCAACTAACTAAAATATGTCCGTAAAGAAAATATTAAAAAAAAAAAAAACTAGACTACAATGTAATATTGTATTAAAAAAAAACTAGACTACAATGTAATATTGTATTCTACTTAAGGTTCTAATATTAGAAATGAAGATTTCATCAAATGTACAACAATAAAGATTGTATTTCTCTCACATTTTCCCTCTATTTTCTCTCCACTCAAAATCTATATAATCCTTACAAGTTGCTCACCATCCTTACAATTTATTATATCATATAGTCTGTACAATATATACTGCGACGCTTATACACAACTTCATGTACACCTTTGTATTTAACTCCAATTTGACTTCTATCTTGAACTTAAATTCAACACATTTGACGAATCAAAATCTATAATAAATCCTAATAACATTACCTAAATTTATGAGTTGTGGCTTATGATTGTTACCAACACGTATATTAGCCCTACAAAGTTTTCTCGACAAATAAATCATGTCTTAAATTACTATTATAAAAGCAAAATTCTCATTGAATTCTCATATGCTTTTATTATTCCATTACACAATATATAATTTATAGAAGAATTACTAGAAATATACACTTTTAGAGTATAAATAAATCAATCAATGAATTTGAACAAAACAAGACACTTTTTTTAAGAGACAACAAAGTTGTTCTTTGCTGTAGCTTAATCGGGTGATCAAACTAAATCTCTCAAATCAATTCACAAAGCTGCAATGGCGCCTAATCTCACCTTGTGATCCCGTGAGGACATTAATGGAGCCCATTTTAACCATCGCCTTCCCGAACTTAGTTTCCCAACTAGAGCCATACTTGGCATTATTCAACACCATTTTTGAGGTGGAAGAGCTGCTCAACAATGTCTGATCGGAGCTCAACAGCCCACGGTGGTTCTTCAATTCAATATAGTACCAATTGTCCAAACGATTGGGGGTGAAAAACTCAAGCGCCACCGTCGGCTGCGCACTTCGGCCATTGCCATTCGGCGGCGGGCACTTGGTCTTCAAGTAATCTGCGTATGAGGGGTCCATGGAAGGGTCTTGTGGATGAGTTGCGTTGAAGGAATAAAGCCTCTTGGAGAAGGTGGGGCAATGAGCTACTCCAATGGAGTGGGCTCCAGAAAGAGTCACCATCTCCGCTGCGGATAGCCCTCTCTCGGCGAAGCTCTTGATGAGTTCGTCGGCGTTGGAAGAGGGACGAGGGAGACTTCCAGCTTCTTCCTTTATTGAGGTGCGGCCATCGCGACGGCCGGCTGGCACCGCATAGTTGATACCTCCGACTCTATATGCGCTGTCACGGGCGGCAAAGGCAAGAATGTCGGCGCAAGACACGGTGTTGGGACAAACGGCCTCGATTTGGGCTTTCGCTTCGTCAATAACCTCGAAACCTCGTAAGCTCGGGAAGTTTGCAGGATGTTCTCTCTCTGCTTGGTTTTTGGGTGTGGATTTCAGCAATACAGACCCATCGCAACCCTGAACTTGCACAAAAAAAAAAAAAACAAGAATATTAAATTACAATTAAATTCAAAAGCTCAACAAGTGAAGATGAATCTTAATTATAGAGGAAATAGTATTAGAAGGAATCAAACGTAAGACTTTTTTTTTCTAATATGGTATTTAATTAATTGGGATACAATACATTTAGGGTCATATTGGTATGTGATTTAGATTTTGCTTCTTGTTTTCAAATTTACTAAATCAAATGGATTAATGGAATATATGTTTGCTGGATTGTATTTAAAAACTGTTTTTTGATTTGTCATTCAAATAGAGGAAATTAATTCTGAAAACAACCTTTTTCAATTTTTTAGTATTTTCATATTTTAAATTTGAAACTTGAAAATGGAGAATTACACTAAAAATACTGATAAACATATCATTTCATATTATAAGATGATTTCATTTGTGTTAAAGTTAAAACATGCACCATATAATATGTTCTAAATTATATAAAATTTATAACATATGGAGGAATTAATAATATTTGAGATTCAACTATTTTTATTGTTTATTTATAAATATATTACTAAATATATTTTGAATAAATTTTAAATTTTGAATTTAATTTCTAAATCCACTACCAAATTACACATATTTAGAAATCCTAAAAATATATAATACACAACTCCGTACTTCTCATCAAATCTCTTGTTTTCAAATTTTTAATTTTAGACAAACCAAAACGGACTCTTAATATTTTGTTGATGTTCTGAAAGACTTAAAGACATCAAATTGAACTATCATGAATCGTATTCAAATGTATTTAAAAAAACAAGCAATAAGAGTTTAGAAAAGCTTGAGGCTTACTCTAACGAAACAGTCATGGAAGTGCATTCTGATGAGGCCCGCAGCGATGCCGGGGTTTTGAGAGATGGCTTGGTTTACAGCATTCTTGATAATCACCTCGGCATCGGGACAAGATGAACGGTAGAAACCGACTAGTAGGGTCGCAGATGCGAAAGTGGAGAGAAACGGGAAGAAGATGATGATGCAAGAGAGCTTTGAAAGAAGTTTGAACTTTTGGGAAGAAGCCATGGAAGCCTTTTGTAAGAAATAATTAATGTTGAAGCTGGAGAAAATAAGAGGGCTTTAAAGCTTTTAGTTTTTTGTTGGGTTTGTGAAATAAGAAGATGCTGATAATGTACTTATAGCCAGAGGGTTTCTTATGCAAAACGAAACCGTGTGTTCAAAGCTGTCAATATATAAGCAAAGAAAGTTGGCAAGTATATGAAGTTTTCCAAGTTTGAACTGTTATTTTATCTGCGTAAACAAAATGGGGGCTGATCATTAATTATTGACTTGGCGCAAACAAAGCCCTAGTGGGAGATTTTAAAAACAAGTTTTCTGTGTAGTAGGTACATAGAGACAGAGAATATAGCAAACATTTTCGCATGTAGAGTATGTTCTTTCCAACTTCCTTTTTTTTTCAAAGGAGTGGTTTGAATTAGAAGTCATAACCATATTTTTAAAAGCACCGGCTCGGAAAAAAATCTAACTGGTTAAAGCATATATCCTCGACCAAAAGATTGTAAGTTTGAATCTCCATCATACTCCCACATGTTGTTGAACTAAAAAAAAAATTGAAAAAAAAACTAATAATGGGGAATTTTTGTTTTACATTACATTTTGAACATAAATTCTTAGGAGTTGTGTAGGGCGTCGAATGAGTTATAATAGGAAGTTATATAATCTATATTTAGACTGCAGAGTTATTTAGTCTGTGTTTGAGGTGTAGAGTACTTTACAGACTATTATATCTAAATTATTATAACCCACACTCTAAACAGCACTTTAGGATTTTTTTTTTTTTTTAATCTTAAGAATTTCTAATTTAGTTCATGAGCTTTTAAAAAATAATTATTACTATTATTCTACTACCTAATATCGGTTCACTAGCCAATATTGCCCACCTCAACCAACCTTTGGGATCACAATCTTCATCTGCATTAGCATATTATAAATATACACTTTTTACAAGTCACATTCTCCGTCATTTAAAAAAACAATGGTAAGAACAAAATTATTACTTTTTTTTTTATATTTAGAGATTAAAATAGACATTCTAAAAGTTGAAAGACTAAAATTGAATAATCCTTAAAGTTAAGGACCAACATGAGAATTAAACTTAAAATCTTTAATTTAAAAATGTTTATGTATTGATGATCTTCTATTTAACTAAAAAAAAGGGTTGGGGTTAAATTATTAGCTTTGTCCCTTAAATTTTAAGGTTGGATTTGTTTATTAGATATATGGCTAGCGTGTATTTTGGCTTGTATTATCCGCGAGCAATTTTATTTAGTTTTTGTGAAAATTCTTACTATTAAGACTCTATACTTTGAAATTTTCTAATAAGTTTTTTAACTTTTTCTAACATTATGTCCATTCAAACATTTAATTTTGTATTTAATAAATCTTATTTAAAAATCACGCAATGTGTTGATTTCAAATAGGTTCACGCATTTGGTGGTATAATCGTTAAATGTATTGGAGTTGATGAGAGAGATCTGTTAGACATAAAATCGAAAGTTTATATATGTGTTTATTTTTTTAAAAAATTAAGTAAGGGGATTTAATAGATACAACCCTAAAAGTTTAATAACATATTAAAACCTTTAAAATATGAAGACTAAATAGACAGAACTCGAAAGGGTTAAAGACCAAACTTATAATTTAATTGCAACTAAGTTTAGTAATTGCTTCAATAAGTATTTTTAGACCATGAAAAATAATATAATTAAATTTACCATAACCTATCAGTTAAAGCTTTTGGGTTGATTGGTGATTAAATATAGTATATCAAAGCAAGAGGTCCTATGTTATTGATTTCCACTTGTTGGATCTTCTACAAATTTACTATAACCCATCAGCTTAAACTTTTATCTTTGTCGATAAGAAATTTCGAAGACAACCCTTCAAAAATTCGCTAATTAACAAGTAATATATTATTTAGAATAAGTCCAGACATAAGTATGAGTCATATAAATTTTTTTTTAAAAATGAGTTGTACAAAATGATAAAACACCGATACCAAATATTTAATGAAGTAAAAATTGTGATTGTTTTCTCATCATTTCTCTACAATGAGTTTCATCTTTTTTAAGAAAACGTTATAATTCTTAACCAAATTCCAAATTCCAAAAACTACTTTTCGAAAACTACTTTTTTTTTTTAGTTTTTAAAACTTGTCTAAAAAGTAGGTAACAAGATAAAGAAGTTCATAAGTGGAAATAGTATTACTTTTCATTATTAACTTCATAAATACTTTTTTTTGTTAAGATTTTTTTCTTTTTCTTTTTCTTTTTCTTTTTTTTTTTTTTTTGTATTCAACAACATTTTGGATATTCGAACCTTTAACCTCTTGGTCAAGAATACATATCAATTATCGTTGAAATATGCTCACTTTGACATTTTGTTGAGAATTGTATATAAGCAAATTGACGTATTACGTTGCTAACTTGGAAAATTAGTTATTTAACATGTATTGTTAGTAATACATTTGAATAATTAATCAATTCAATTAAATTGTATTTTAAGAGGTTGTATTGTAGGTTGGAATCTCAAATGTGATGCAATATTATTCTAAATGCATCACAAAAAGAATTTTTGAATTAAATCATTATTATTACATTGCCACCTCAAACCCCGCATTGTTAAGAAGAAGAAAAATGAGACCATACAATAAATTTATATCTTCAGTATAGTTATTTCATTTTTCAAAAGTAAACAGTGAACTATAATTATATATTCAACACACTTATTTCATTTTTCTGATTATATTTTTCAACTAATCTCTGATAGATTAGTCAACCTTTTCATTTTTCCATTATATACTTTTCCACTAGAACTTGATGGTGAATCGAAGAAAGAAAGAAGATTAAAAATTGTTCTAATACTTTCCACCAAAATATATAACATCACAATATATGTTGTTGTTGTTTTTTTTTTTTCGATTCCTACGGTAAGTCTTTCTCGTAATATATTATCTTCAACGATACTATTTTTGGTAATTTCTTTCTAAAGTATTATGGTGAAGTAAGTGAGAAAGAAAAGGCCATAACATCTCAATCAATGATAATTATTGAAATTTATCAGGTTGGAAACAAGCCAAAGAAGGCATTAGTCACGATCGACAGCATTTTTCTTTTTTTTTGAAAGAAAAGGTGATCGACTTATCCAAATTCTTACCCATTAAAATAATTTTTAAAAAGGGTCTAATCCATTTTGACATAGTCCGAAAAATAATCGTAAGAATTATTTTAAAGTCGACATTTTCTTGATAAAAAAAAAACGTGGTAAGGGAAATGGTCAATAATTAGATTCCACGAGAAAAAAGAAAATACATCATAGGATAGACTGTCATTGATTTCAATTCAACATTACTTTTATTTTATTTTTAATAATATTGTTCGCTAATAGTTTTATTTCATTTCATACTTTTAAATTTTTTTAAATATTATTCAAATTTCAACTAAAAATTGATTTTTTTAAAAACTACTCATTTTCAATTTTGCTAAGAATTTATGTGTATTTTTTAAATAGATCAGATGCCTATAATATTTTAAGAATATGAAAAAGTATGTGTTAGTATTGTTATTGGAAATGTGAAAGCTTGGGATGATCTTAGATTCTAGTTAACATGTATGACAAATAATATAATAATTAAAGCAAAAGGATGTAAGAAAAAGGAGGAGGGTTGCACTAGAGATTTATATAAGTTCATCCTTAACAAGACGCAACATATATTGTATTATGTCTACCATGAGAATAAAGATTACAACAAGCAAAACAATATGACTCACCTTTTTTTCCTCGTCATTTTCTCTCTACTCAAGCTCCATTATCCTTACAAATTGCTCACCCATCACCTAATTCGTGTTTTAAATCCAATCATCATGCAAGTTCTTCGATCACTTTAAGCTCCAATCAAACTTAGATCAAACTTTTAGGATTAGGCTCCACGATTCTAACAACGTAGCTACCTGTAATTTTTTGTGCTTACTTATCTATATTGATGGGTGCATTGCACCGTTTTTCTTTTAATTTAATGAAATCATCATAAACGTACAAGATATGCAACCCATCCTATTTCATCAAACCACTTCGTTATATTATGACTTTATTTTATCATCGAAATTGTTGTTTACCAATGTACTATGTGCTTAAAATCAAACATATTTTGTTGAT
The DNA here is from genome assembly GCA_033996785.1 of Trichosanthes truncata. Taxonomy (NCBI): domain Eukaryota; kingdom Viridiplantae; phylum Streptophyta; class Magnoliopsida; order Cucurbitales; family Cucurbitaceae; genus Trichosanthes; species Trichosanthes truncata. The sequence goes on from MU867259.1 coordinate 51,767,992, forward strand.
CGGAAGTAAAGTTAGAACCTATTATCTTCGATTAATAGTGCATTGTCCAAAGAGTAGCTAAAAGTTTAGTTTTCAATCAAATATTAGCTTATTTATTTTGTACAATGTGTTAAATTTTAAAAATATTGATATTTATTTTTTAGATATTTCAAGTTTATTTCATCCACACGAATTTAACAAACTTTAGATGGTTAAAAAAATAAATCAAGCTTAAAATACTATTTCTTGCTTTTGAGAGTGTAGGATTACATCGAAAGCTTGATTAAGGTCTAACTCCTTTTCTTGAGAGTAAATTGTCTCATAGATAAAGCTCAATCACAAATCACGTTGTAAAATAACTAAGACTGACCACTCTTTATACACCCTTAACAATGACTATTTGAGAGAGGAAGGTTGGGCTTTCCTTTGTCCTCGTGAGAAAGATTATTGATGATATGAACAATACTTCACAAGTTAAAGTGTATTTGGATTAGCTTTAGAATTAGAGTGTCTGGCAACAAAGAAAAAACAATCACTTTTGAAAAAATTAAATTGGTTAAATTTTTTTTACAATCTTTACATGACTTTTGAAAGTTTGAGATTTTAATTTTTACTCTTTTAAAAGTTTGAAGGTTTAATTTTACACTTAAAGGTTTATGGTGTAATTTATTACAATCACCCTGCTTCAAGAGTGGTTTTTGTAATTATAAAATAAGGACAACATCTCCAACATCTCCAATGGCTATAGCCATATTAACCATGGACTTGTAAAACGAGAAATATACCCACTTAGAATTTAATTTATAAACATATAAAAAAAAATCAATGAATTTGAAAAAATCAATGAATTTTGTGATTATGATACTTCTTCCATTGCTCTAAATTGGAGAGCTTTCTTTTGAACTGCTTCTTGTATGTTTCTCACATACTTTTTATGAATGAAGTATCTTTTTCAAAAAAAAAAAAAAAAGAAAGAAAAAAGAAGAACAAAGAAACATTCTAATTAAGAGATGTTGAGATTTTCAAGAACAAGATACTAACCTCTTATAGTGCAGCGGAATTGTTGAAAATCCAATGACGACCAAAGACTAATCACGAGGAGAATTCTCATTTGTTCACAGCCCAAAATCTTTTAGTGAGAAAAGGAAAAAGAGAAATTGAGAGGATGAGGTTTATGTCTACTGTTCTTTCATAGAACTATCTTCAAAACGGGATGCTTGTCGTACGATATACCTCTGTAGTTTTTTAAAAACTGCAGAGATTCTCTTGAGAATGCAGTTTCACCTTCTCTTGAAAAAAAAATCTTTTTAGACCACCTTACTTAGTCACCGTATTTGACTAAGTAAGGTGGTCTAAAAATAAAAAATAATTGCATATTTATGGGTTCTCTAAAGTTTGAACACTTGACCTTGAAGGTCTTAAATAATATCTTCACCACCTTTCCAAAAGCATTTTTTTTGTTTACTTAATATGTTTTATTGTCTTTAAAGATGGTCATGATTTTCTTTTTCTTTTTTTATTTCTTTATTAAATTTGTCTTTGTTTTTGTGTGTGTCGTAATCATATGTTGATTATTTTTTTCGTATATGTTACAGAAAATATGTCACAGTTGATAAAAATACCAAAAATAATTAGGACAAATGCTCAAAGAACTAAAGTGGAAAAGATGATAGAAGTTTTGCATGACATTAAATTTGAACCGGGTCATGAATTAGATTTTGTGCATATAGTCAAACATGTCATATTAGTGAATGGTCAGTTACAAGAGATTATTTGGGAATGAGGACTTTTGACAAGTGATAAAAGACTGAGTATCTTTAGATCACTTTTACCTGATGAAAGTTTGAAGAACTTCTTGGATCACATTTCTAACAGACTTAGAATAAATATTTCATATGACTGTGTGATCATAACCTTTGTGCATGAGCTTATTTATCGAGCCATGAAAATGTATAGTTCTATTATGTTTGGAAAACATAATAGAACTCGTCCAACGTGGAACAACCCTAGGGTAATTGTCTTCAATCATGAACTTCCTGTTGGCTTTTTGGCCCTTAATCTCAAATTAATTAATGTTTTGATGATAACAAACCTGCTATTAATTACTAACAATTTTAGTATTTTGAAGTGTCCATGGTGTAGAGCTCGGAACAACGATTCCAACGCCTCTTGAATCACTCAAATCGGAGTTAAAACGAAGAAGTTATGGGCAAAACAAATTTGAACTGAAAATTCCCGACGCGATGACGTGGCAGCCAAGTCAGCAATGTGGACCATTTAGAGAGTGACACGTGGAGCTATGAGAAAGTGACACTTGGTGGGAGTTTTGTTTGTTTTCAAATAAAAGAAAAATAAAATTATATTTTATATATATATAAGTTACCGTTTGAGTTTTTAAAATTAAAAAAAAAAAAAGAAAAAAAAAAGGAATTATATATATATAAATATTACCGTTACTTATTATTATTATTATTATTATTATATTATATTATATATATAGAGCTGTGACCGTTGGTCACTTAAAAAGAAATTTATATATATATTATATTATATATTTTATTTATTATTTACTTTATATTTTTTTTTCTCTTTTAATCTCCACCATTCAATCTTCTTTTTCAAATCCAATGGTCCAAAATTAAATCTAAATTTTTTATTTCAACCTCCCTCTCTATAAATACCATATTCTTCTCCATTTTCATATACAAAAAGTTTTCATAATTTTCATCCTCCAATTTCTCAAAGCTTCAATTGTTGCTCTCTTCAAGCTCTCAATTTTTTCTTTTCATCTTTTTCTTGAGAGAGAATTATTGTATTGTGAGGATTCTTTTTGTGTGAGAAATTTGTAAATCTACTCTATTGAGAGAGTTGTAAGTGTGATTCCATAAACTATTCAATCTTTGTATCGGTTTGATCCTAATCCGTGGAAAGGATTGAGTTTGCTCTTGAACTCGAAAAAGGAGCGTTGTAGCGGTTGGGCTCTAATCCGTGGAAAGAGTCGATAAAGTTTGTTTTATTCAAATTCCCAAGAGGCGCTTGGGGAGTGGAGTAGGTCGAGTTTGACCGAACCACTATAAAATTACGGTGTCATCCTTTCTAACTCTTTTCTATTTACTTTAGAAATTAATCGTAGTGATCTATTGCATGCTTTAATTTGCTTTTAATTGTTTATTGTGTTAGATTGAATTAATTTTCCATACTTTATAACTATCTTGCTTATTATATTAATTATCCTTTTTATTGTTTTATAAAAAGTTTGATAATTAGAAAATTGAGCATAGATTAGTAAAAAGTTTTATAATTTTTAAATAAACCCTATTCACCCCCCCTCTAGGGTTGCCATACCGATCCAACACTTCCTGATGACTTGTATGTACGTTTTAAATCTTCATTCCCTATTACTTTTGTTAATTTTGAATTAACTTTCATGAATTCTATAAATATTTTGTTGTTAATTACAAATGTTGAATGAAATATGTGGTCATTATGAGGTTTTGAATGTGGATGATAAAGTTATGAGTATGTCTCGTTTTATTTTACTTGATGCAAGTATTTGATTATTTTACAATATGATAAATTTGATCAAAATAATTTTACATAACATAGACGATGATTTTGAAACTTAGTGATATTTCAACTCGATGTTAGGTAAAATTTTATGATCAAATTTATTTGAAGATTGTAAAATACTAGAGGTCATGTGTTGTGCAAATGGATTAATTTTTTAGCAAATATGTCTTGGAGACTCTGAATTTTTGGCATTTGCTTCTAAAAATATAATAGCTGAACTAAACAAATGTGAGAAGCTGAATAGGGATAACTATGAAATTTGGTCCATGAAAATACAGTACGTCCTAGAAGAGCAAGAGGCTCTTGAAGTTTTAAACCATGTGTTAATTAGTGAACCTGAAGAAGGGAACTCAGTTCAACATAGAAGGGACCGTGAGGCTTATGATGCCTGGACGAAGAAAAACTCATTGGCTCGCATTACTTTGCTAAGCAGCATGGACAATGATGTCATGCGTGAGTTTTGTTCTTACAACCTTGCTAAGGACATGTGGGATGTATTGAAATTGAAGTTTGGTGGAACTTCTGTCACCAAACTTAGGCAACTCACTATTAAGTTTGACACTTATAAAAAACGTCATAATCACAATATGAGACAACACATGAGAGAGATGTCTAATATGATTAGTGAGCTGAAAGAAGCTGGTTATGTTCTGACTAATGAACAGCAAGTTCAAGCTGCTATCAGATCCCTTTTCCATAATTGAGAGCACATGAAGGTGCACCTTACCAACAATGAAGGAATTAAAACTCTTACAGAACAATTACCCACAATTGAGTTAGCAGTTACAGAAACTGCCTTCTAATTTTTAATTTATAAAAAAAAAACTAATTAATTAAATAACATATATTTAATTAATCATATAATTGAATAATGTATATACTCAATCATTAATACCTTCATGAGACAACAAAGTTCTTTTCCTTGTTGCAGATTACTCAAGTGATCAAACTCAAAAGCATTCAAAATCAATTCACAACACTACAATGGCGTCTGATCTCACCCTGCGATCCTGTGAGGACGTCAATGGAACCCATTTTAACCATCGCCTTCCCAAACTCTGCCGCCCATTTGTAGCCGTGCTTGGCATTCCCCAACACCATTCTTGTGGTGGAAGAGCTGCTCAACAATGTCTGATCGGAGCTCAACAGCCCACGGTGGTTATTCAACTCAATGTAGTACCGATTGTCTAAACGATTGGGGGTGGAAAACTCAAGCGCCACCTTCGGCTGCTTACTCTGGCCACTGCCGGAGCTACTCGGCGGCGGGCATTTAGTCTTCAAGTAAGCTGCGTAGTTGGGGTCCATGGAAGGGTCTTGTGGGTGAGTTGCGTTGAAGGAATAGAGCCTGTCAGAGAAAGTGGGGCAGTGAGCTACTCCGATGGAGTGGGCGCCGGAGAGAGTCACCATCTCGGCCGCCGACAGCCCTCGTTGGGCGAAGCTATTAGTGAGATTCTCGGCGTTGAAAGAGGGAGGAGGGAGACTGTTGGCTTCTTCTTTAATCGAAATGCGACCGTCGCGGCGGCCTGCTGGCACGGCATAGCTGATACCTCCAACTTTACAGGCGCTGTCGCGGGCTGCGAAGGCGAGAATGTCGGCGCACGACACAGTGTTGGGACAAACGGCCTCGATTTGGGCCTTGGCTTCGTCAATAACCTCGAAACCTCGTAAGCTCGGGAAGTTTGCGGGATGGTCTCTTTCAGCTGGGTTTTCAGGAGTGGATTTTAGTAGAACAGAACCATCGCAACCCTAAAATTAAACACATGAGAGAGAGTTAGAAATCAAATTAAATTAAACTTCCATGAATCAAATTCAAATGGGTTTGAGAAAAAGTGAAATAAAAGTTAAGTCGAGTTTGATGATCATTTTGATTTTTTAAAATTAATCTTATAAACATTACTTTTACCTATAAATTTTTTACAAAAATTCAAGTCAAAATTTTAAAAACTAAAAAAAATATTTGATAACTATTTAGCTTTTGATTTTTTGTTTTGAAAATTGAACTTGTTTTCTCAATATAATGAGCTTCAACTTTCTTAAGAAAATATTTGAATTCTTAGTCAAATTCCAAAAAGAAAAATAAGTTTTTGAAAACTTTTTTTTTTTAAACTTTGCTTGATTTTTTAAAACATACGTAAAAAGTAGATAACAAATCAAGAAAACCTATAAGTAGAAGTAGTATTTTATAGGCTTAATTTTCAAAAACCAAAAACTAAAAATCAAATGGTTATCAACCTTGGCTAAGAATTGAAATATTATTTTAAGAAATATAAAAAACTAGGGTAGAGAACTAGTGAGAAAACAATTACAATTTTCAAAAATTAAATAGTTATCAAACGAAGCATAAGATAATTTAGTTTGATGCATACTCTAACGAAGCAGTCATGGAAGTGCATTCTGATGAGCCCAGCAGCGAAGCCGGGGTTCCGAGAGACAGCTTTGTCTACAGCATTCTTGATAATGGCCTCGGCATCAGGACAAGATGATTCATAGAAATCCACTCGTAGGGTTGCAGAAGAAAAAGTGGAGAGAGAGAGGAAGAAGATGATGCATGAGAGCTTTGAGAGAAGTTTGATCTTTTGGGAAGAAAAGGCCATTGAAGCCAAGGAAGGAATGAGAAAATATAAAGAGCACTTAAAGATCTGAAAACCAGAGGGTTTTTATGATGTTTTTTGTTGGGTTCGTGAGGAAAAAGGTGATGCTGAAAAATTGTATTTATAGCCTGAGAGAGAGTGTGAGGAAATGGGGTTTTTTGATTTACTTATGGAAAACGAAACCGTGTGTGTTGAAAGCTGTAAGTACAGAAGCTACAGCAAGCTCGTGAAAGATGAAGTTTTCTAAGTTTGAACTGTTCTTGATGAACAAATTGAAACTCTCTCTCTCTTTCTCTCTCCTCTTTCACATATATTACTAATTCAATTCCCTGAATTTTTCAATGATGTCCAATAATGTGATTATTGACTAAGACAAACAAAGAAAATTAATTTTAAGGCTAAATATATGAGATGGCTCTAAGTCTTTTATGTAATTTTTAATTTGGTCTTTAATTTTTGAAAGTTTTTAATCTCACCCTTAATATATTAAAAAATTTTGGAGTCCTTCTAAAACTTTTGTTAATAAAAATTGGTGCATCATTCAGTTATTGTTATTTCATATATTAATATATTTAGACCTGTGAACATGATATTTGGAAGATATTTGACCTATAAAATTCAATTTATCCATTAGAAAACTTGACCGCTCCATCAACAAAATTCATTTCTTCTAACTTCCAATAGTATGTATACAGTTGATTGATTTTTTTATATTAATAAATTTTAATAGATTGTTTTGCCTAATGGACTACTCGAAAGTTTTTAATACATTAAAGATAAAATAAATTTAAAAAATTAAAAGACTAAAAACCAATTAGAGAATTATCAAAAAGATTAGGGACGATTTTATATTTTAAGCCTCAATTTAAAATATAATATGCTTTGTAGGGAAAACCAATAGCTACATGGACCAAGTACTTGCATGGAATTTTTTTTTTTTTTGAAAAAATGCTTAAACCATAAGGTATTCCAAACACATCGTCAAAATAGTTTGAGATAAGCAACTCACATATCTAATGTTTGTTGGTCAGTTTCATAACCTCAAATATATAAAAGTCAAACACCCCCATTAAATAATGTGAAGCATCGAATGTGATAGATTAAATCTGAATTTGCCAACTTGAACGTAGTTCAACTGGTTAAGACATATATATATTATAAACCAAGAGGTTAAGAGATTTAAACCTCCCACCTTCTAGTACATGTTGTTAAACTTAAAAACTAAAAAATTTAAAAGAAAAAAATTAACCATGTGTGTTGTTTTTTTTTTTAGAACAAGAAATGTGAAGTATAGAGATTTGAACCCCGACTTCAAGAGAAGAAGTAAATGTTAATTACCATTGAGTTACATATGTGTTGGCTAACCATGTGTGTTCTTTTTTTTTTTTCTTTATGAGTTCAACATCATTTGATAGTAGAGAGATTCGAACTTCTGACTCTCATCGTCAAGTGTAATATGCCAATTTTGGCTAACCATGTGTATTTAATAGATATAAAATGTCATTTCCGTGGTGACAGTAATGATATTGAATATTTTGTGATTAATTATCTCTTTAATACCGATTTTTGTATAAAAATATATTATTGCAATTTATTACAAATTTAATTATAGGCCATCTTTCTATTAGATATGGAAAGATAAGTTCCGCTTATTTTTTTTTGAAAAAAAGGTTATAACATTTTGTCATTGATACGTGGGACCTTGAAATAAAATTGGAAGCAACCTAAAAGAAATAAAACTTTTCTCTTTTCTTACCTCTTCTTTCAAGGAGAGTGGTTAGAAACTTAGAATAATATCTTAAATTGATTGATAATTGATATTTTCAAGAGCACGTGCTCCTAAAGGACAATAATGATAAAATCATCTTTAATTTTTTTAATTTACAAACATTTGCATGTTGAAATGATCTTCTAAATGTTAATATAATTAGTTTGTTTTGATATTATTTACCTAAGCATGCTCAATAGAATACCATAATTGTTAATAATTAAAGTCTCTTTAATAATGATTTCATTTTTAGTGCTATGAAAAAGTAATAATAATTAAGGCCTCATTTGAAATTGCATTTGCGTGCGTGATTATGGAATAATCTTAACTTCCTACACTGTTTGGTAACACAAATTATTTATTAATCTATCAAGTATCACTTTTCAATTTACTTGAATGTGCAAAAGTTGATAGGTACCAACTTTTAGATTTAATTTTTTAAAAAATCTTTCACCTTCTCTAACCATTTACAAATCTCAAATTTATTCTTCCACATGTATATATATTCACATTTATTCTCTCTTATATCAATAAAATTTTGATTATTCAATTTTTATCAAATAATTTAGATTAAATAAAATTAGATGCAATTTAAATCATATAAAATTTTAAATAATTATCTTATAATAAATTATAAATTAAATATCAATATGAAAATAATTCAAATAATGAGTCTATTTTGTTCATTAGAATTAAATCACAACAATTTAGTATTAATTTACCAAACATCTTAACTAGTTTTTTCTAATTTAAAATTGAAATTTACCAAACACTATTTTACTTCATTTCACATATGATTTTTTAAAAAAGAAAAGTTGTTAGCAACTATATATAGCATCAACCAAGAGGTACGGTTAAGAAATTCGAACTCCCCACCTTCCACCATTGTTGTTAAACATAAAATTTAAAAAAAAAAAAAAAAAATCTTAACCATGTGTGTTTTTTTTTTCAGTACAACAAATGTAGAGTATAGGAATTTGAACTCCGACCTCAAGAGAAACTAAGGAATAGATGTCAATATCGCTAAGTTATGTTCATGTTGGACTAACCATGTGTATTCCATATAAAATGAAATTTCCATGGTGATAATAATGATATTGAATACTTTGATATCATCATTGCTACAATTTTTTCGTATAAAATTTTCATAACATGATATATTTTAAACTTCTTATACTATTTTAAATAACTGAATAGTAAATTGATCAAGTTAAAGATATGATATGTGGTACTCAAAAATAAATAAATAAAGACATGACATGTGGGACCTTTAAATAAAATTTCAAGCAACCTAAAAGAAATAAAAATTTTCTCATTTCTTACCTCTTCTTTCTAAGAGAGTGGTTAGAAACTTAGAATAATATCTTAAATTGATTGATAATTAATATTTTTAGGAGCACGTGCTCCTAAAAGGACAATAATGATTAAATCATCTTTAATTTTTTAATTTACAAACATTTTCATGTTGAAATGATCTTCTAATTGTTAATAAGTAGTTGGAAAAAAAAAATCAATTTTGATCATAAACTTGATAGGTTGCATCAATTTTAACTCTAAACTTTCAATTTCATCAATTTAAACCTCAAACTTAGCAAGTTGTATCAATTTTAATCATAAATTTTAAGGCCTTGTTTGATAACAATTTAGTTTTTGAAAATTAAGCTTGTTTTCTCCTATTTTCTCTACTATGGTTTTTATCTCTCTTAAGGAAACCATTTGAATGTCTAGCCAAATTCCAAAAAAAAAAAATATGTTTTTGAAAACTAAAAAAAAAGCAGTTTTTAAAAACTTGTTTTTATACTAACAATCTTAAACCAAGAATTACTAAGTTATCAATATCCTCTCTTGAGCTCAATTGAACTCATACCTAGCAATAAATCAATCTCTCGGTCTATCTCTATTACTAAATAGGACATTAGGTTATTCTCTTAATGCTTCTAGAATTAATCTACTCACTCTCGTGCAATAAATTAAATCTAGTTATGCATCTCTAGTGTTCTACAACTAAACTTACTATCTCAAGCTAAATTTAGTTAAACATGCTAAACCATGACTAAAGGTTAAGACAATATAAAGAGATGCATAAAAGACATCAATATATAAATTAAACTAAAAATCAACCAAATGTTCAACAACTACAACCAAGCAAGGGTCTAAACACAGATTTACAACATGAGTGCAGCCCACAAAAACTCCTAAATTCAAGAGAAAATGAAAAGAAATAGAGAAGAAACTTAGGTCGCGTGCCAAAACTCGTCTTTGACGTGATGTCCACGATCTCGAGCTTTGAGTCTCCTCCTTGGCTCTCCAAAGGTCTCCTCTATGTCCTTAGACAGTGCTTGAATCGAGTTTAGGGTTTTTGGTCTCTCAAAACGGCTCCCCTTGCTCGAATGAAACATTCCCTTTCATAGACATCGAGACAGCGATGCAATGCTGTCCCTTTGAATTTTATAAAAAAGGGAAAAATTAATTTGGCTAGTGTTGCAACGTTGTAAGTAGCATTGCAACACTATGTCTGCTGGTCTCAAGGCTGAAAGGCTGCTGAAGTGGCGTTGCAACACTACAGATGGCGTTGCAACGCTATACTCTCGGGTTCACAAGCTTGTTTCCTTCTCTTCAACACTTAGATATTCAATTATAGCTCCAATTTTCTCCAAATTCAACCAAATACTTCTCAAAACTCCGATTTTGCTCCAATTGCTCAGTTTTTGAAAATTTTACATAAAAGTACACACAATCATAGCAAAACTAGCATAAAACTAAGCCTAGAAATAGCACACTTATGCCCACTATCACACTATTAGAAAGGTTTCCCACACATGTCTAAGGTCACGTGATTGCTCTATGATAAGTACTTGTTTGTTATTTAAAAAAATTTACCAAAATAGGGTCACCACCATCATGAAAACCACGAACCCATGAAACGACGCTAAATTTAGAATAGGCTACATAGAAAAGGCAATAGAGCTACTCCGCTTATGCCTAAAATTTTGGCAGCATAACGTTATAACTCCAAGAAATCCAAAAATTTCAATCGCCTGGAAAGAGCATAAACACTTCTTTATTCAACGAAATGCTCAATATCTCCCAACTACGAAAAAGTAGAGTTCCACACACAACAGGCAGGGACACTACAACCTCTTCAAAATTAGGAAACAACAAAACATAACTACAATTACTGTCAAAGTTACAACCTAACACAACACAAAGCAGCAGACAAACAAAAGCAAGGAGAAAATGAGCCTAGGAAAATAATAGGGAATGTCTCCATAGCCTCGTCAGGTCGTTGCCATCATCACCCGCCTCGTGGTTTCACGCCATCTGAAAAGATACAAACAAGGTAGCAAGGTGAGTATAAACATACCTTGTAAGTAGCCCACTAAAAGGTCCAAAACACATAATCAAACTACAAGTAGTCGCCCTAGAAATGCACGGGCTCCTGCTTAACCTCAACACATTGTTTAGTTAGCTAAATGGCCACACACCCTACCCCAAGTCCACCCCTATCTGGCATTATCTCGAGCTCTACTTGCGAATCGTGTAACCTAGGCTGATCTAAGGCAGTGAAGGAAAGCAACCCTCACGCCTACACTCTTGGGAGAATCACCCCCTCTAGCTAGCACAAAGCGATGAAGGAAAGCAACCATCATGCTCGAAATGGTGGGGAATCGCCCTTAAGCTAGCACACCGAGTGAAGGAAAGCAGCCCTCAACCCAAACACAGTAGGAGAATCGCCCCCTAAGCTAGCACACCCGATGAGGGAAAGCAACCCTCGGTCTGGATGCGATGGGGGAATCCTCCTAAGCTAGCATAAGCAAAAAGGGAAAGCAACCCTCATCCCAACTCATCTCACCTCAACCTAGAGTTTTAGACTATCACATGGGAGACAAAATGGTCGGTGGCACTAGCCTAACATCTTTTTACTCATTCGTAACACTATAAATCTCTTAGGTAGCCTATTCTGCCCTAATTGCCTTGTTCTAATAGGATCTCAGCCACAACCCGACCCAAGGTTCACAAATCTAGCCAAATGTCCCTTTCGCCTTTGGTATTGTTACCAGCGACGACGAATGTGAGGAAGATCCAGGCGACAACGTCATTGAAGGCAACAACGACCATATTAGTTTCACCAATTTCAGTGGTGAAGAGTTTGAGCTCAACTAAAATGCAGGCGGGAACAAGGAATGCAGTGATGAATAGAGCGACGCCCATGAATACAATGAACTGGTCATTAACATGTGCTAGAGTAATGTGAATAATTCAACAATAATATGATCGTCTATGCGCAAGTACACACATAAATTGTAGCAAGTGCTAAGTAAATTATCGTATCCACGGAGACTAGTAATTTTCTATTTTACTCCAATTAGCTTTTAGCAAACTCGTTTTGTTACCACAATAATTTTGGGGTAATTAATAACTACAAGAACAAAAATAACACAAATAATGCAAGGGTAAATAGGATGCTAAAATAGAATTTATGCTTAAACAGAGCGTTAACAAAACTAACTTGCAATTGCAAATAAATAGGCTCTGATTAGGGTAAATCATGCATTAACAGAAAATGATGCTAACTCGATAATTTAGCTAACTCAACCCACTAATAGTCTTCTAGGAAAATCTCCCAAAAATCCTAAGATAAGTGATTAACTCCCATTAATCCCTTTTGTTTTTAACCCGCAGTTTCGATAGTGCATTAGACAAGTTGTTATCCCTAACCCACTTGCTTAGATAGCTTCTAACTCTAATAAAATGAGCTAATGTGGTTTTTAAGAATCAACCTCCCATATTTCTCCCAAAAATCAAGAGGACAATGCAAAAGTTGATCTGGCCAAACAAAACTTTGCTATAGCAGTAAACACACTTAAAAACCAAATTAAGGTTAACAAAATACAAATCAGCAGAAGTTCAAGCTAATACAATCATTCCATAATCCTCACCTTGTGAATTTTTAGCTCATAGTGCAAGTTACAACAAACAAAATTCGAAAACTAGCAACCATAACTAATCTTGTAAGAAAACTAAAGAAGAAGGAAAGAGAATGACGAAAAGTTGCCCAAAATGTAACGAAATGTTGTTGCAAATTGCTCCACAGTGACTCCTTTCCTTTCCCAGAAAATCGGTGTCAATAGCTCCAAGTGTCTTCTTCTTCCCCTCCTCGATATGCTCCCTCAAGAAAACGACTACAACTCTTTAAATACGACTCTTCTCGTGAAAATAAGGGTTGATTAGACCCTTCCTCCAGCTGGTAGCCTCCGAAAGGAAAAACACATTGACTCTTCTGACAAATCTTCTAGCTCATAAATAAGCTGCAATCCCACGTGTGAAATTTGTGCGGCTGTCTGCTCTTCGAAATGAGCAACACAATGTTTTCTCCAGCTTCCAGAATTTACCACTACTAAAGCTTCCTTAATTTCCTATATTAATGAAAAATTCACTCAATTAGAGCTATAATTACTATAATATAAAATTAACCACTCAACGCACTACTAAACCAATTAAAGATAATTCATGGGCTTTAATGAGAAAGTTCAAGCAAAACAAGTTATTTAGGGAAAAATAGGCACTAGAAATACTCTAGATAACTCTTTTTCCTAAGAGTTATCAGTCGTAACCAACCTTGTTGGCCCCATCGACAGTCTTATGGAAATGAAGGCAACACTGATGTTGGAGAGGAAGAGAATAGAAATTCTAGCGATGGCGATTCCAAAAGCCTTGCGTCTGCTACGGTGGGTGGAGCATAAATCTAGCTTGAGGCCGATGAGAAATAAAAATAACAACAAACCAATACTGACGGCCAATTCGAGAATAGGAGTACTCCATTAAGGAAAAATTTGGTGCAAATAGGCTGTGTTTCTACCAAAAGCTGATGGACCAAGTAGAATTCTACCCTAAAATTGAAAAACACTCCATTAATGAAATGAAAAAAGCAACAAAATTAGATAAGATAAGAAGTGGAAAAAGAAAAAAAAAACTCTGCCCTTAAATTGAAAAACACTCCGGCGAGTCTACTCTAGTTTTCTTCAGCAGTCTAGTCTAATTTTCTTCAGCAATTTTACCTTCTTAAAAAATAACAAATAAGTACCTATTATAGAGCAACACGTGACTTTAGGCATGTATGGGAAATAATTTTAATGGAGATTGAAATAGAAACTTAACTGAGTGTGTAAATTTATACACTTATTCAAGTTTAGGGTTAAAATCGATTCAACTTGCCAAGTTTGAGGTTTGAATTGATGATTGAAAGTTTAGAGTTAAAATTGATGCAACATGTCAAGTTTAGGGTAAAAATGATTTTTTCCATTAAGTTTGTTTGATATTATTTACCTAAACGTGGTCAATCGAATACAATAATTGTTAATAATTAAAGTCTCTTTGATAACGATTTCCTTTTTAGTACTTGTCTTTTCTATTTTGTTGAACCCCAAAAATCTCTTGAATTTGAGCAAAGTGTCAAAGAATCCTTGAGCATGATGAAAATCCTTTAAATTAGAAGAAATAGATAATATATATATATATATTGAAATTTGGCTGATTTAGTTGGTTAGTGTGCAATTTTAGAAAAATGAGAGGATTGTAGCACAATTGCAATGCACCCTAGCAAAAGGAGAGGATTGCAGCACAATTGCACCCTAGAAGGCAGAAAAACAAGATTTTTGAAATTGGCCAAATTTAGAAGATTCCAACATTTATTTTTCCTTAAATCAAGCAACGATTTCATACATTAAGCTGTCTATGGAGTGTGAGGAAACTCTAGATGCTTGAAGGCTATAAAATGGAGGAGAACGAAGGCAAAAGGCGAAATTCCTCTTTGGAAGAAACCACATTTTCTGCACTTTTCTTATTCTTCATCTTAATGTCCATTTTGTTTTGTAACAACTTTCTGCCCAACTCAAATTCATTCAGTTTAATCCAACTTAAGAGATTTCTTTGGTTGTAAAGATTCAATTCAACTTGAAAAAACTTGAGGAGAATCAATTAAACAATTTTTTTTTTATATGCATTTTGTTTTCATCTTTTCTGCCACTAGCTTGATCCATCTCAGAATTCACCCAACTTGATTCGACCTAGGATTACAACCTGACTCAGCTTGAAAGAGAATGAGGAGAGTTGATTAAAAAGGACGAAAGAGAGATGGGTAGAAGTTTTGCTTAAAGTCTGTTGTATTAGATGTTTTAATCGTCAGTGGTATTTTGTTTTGATTGGTTGACTGATAAGCCTCAATATTGAGGCTTTTTTTATCTCTAATGGACTTAAGTTATGCTTGAAATTTCATAAATTATATGAAGAAATTAGCAAATCTTAGAAAACATCAGTAATTCTGTGGAAAATGCATTTGATAAGCATATTAAATATAATAATGAAATAAAGACTAAAAAAGTTATTTAGATGCAAGGCATTGGAGAATTGCAATTTCATATTGCAAAATCTGAATTTGCAATTTGATTCAGCGATCAAGCAGTAGCAGATAAAGAAAGTGTTGAATCCAAGGCTGGTCCAATTAAGGAAAGCACCTAGATTTCTGCATAGATGTTGGGACAAATTAAGAGAGCATTGGAGAATTTTAATTTCATATTGCAAAATCTGAAATTGCAATCAGGCAGTGATAGTTATGGAAAAAATCTGCTGCATTTTTTGAAAAGGAAACCCATGATTTTTGCTTGATTTCAGCACAATCCATGGAGATCCTTTGACCGATGGAAGGAGGAATAAACCTTAGCCACCATATTCTATAAAAAGGGAAGAAAAACACACAAAAGTGAGAAAGATCAAAAGTAAATTTAAGTTGGCAATCCACAAATTAGGGTAGTGACATTCTTGGGCCTCGTCCCCTCTTCATCGAGTTAACCCTTGCATTTTTTCGTTTCCTTGCCATTTCACACCATATTGCAATTTGATTCTGCAATTTAGTTTTTATTCTTTGTTGTTTTACATTACTTACAATCTAATTTTGCAATCTGGTTTTTATTTCTTTCTTATTTCACACCAACTTTGATTTTGTAATTTAGTTACCAAGTTGCAATTTTTGAACACATTTTTGTTATTTCTAATCTTTTTGTTAAAACTGTTCTATGTGGGATCGATACTCAAGAATACTCATGTTTATTATTTGCATCGATAGTGTGCACTTGCACTGGGACTAAAATTATTTCTTTTATTTTTACCCACAAGTTTCACCCGATCATTGACCTATTGTATTTTTAGTTTTTTTTTTTTTTTTGTTCTGGCCGAGAGCCTATGTATCAAAATTTCAGAGTTAATTCATTTGGGTTTTGTTTTCCTCTTTATTTTTGCAATTCAGTAAGGTTTTACAACTTCATAATTAGCTTCTGTGGCAAGTTTTAATTACATTCCCTTATGGTTGTCGCAAGAGTTATTTCATTAATTTTTTGTTTTATTCTTTCAACATGAGCTAATCTCTCTTAGGGATTCAAGTGTTTGAATGCCCTAGAGGTGAGAATGTAAAGCTTATATGCAAGTGCAATCCAAATTAACACAAATATTGTTTGCTTTTGTTGATTTTTTTTGTTTTTAGTAAACTTGGATTGATCAATTAGGGTTACTTTCAAGTCTGAATCTAATACTAAAAGAGTTAGATGAAGGCGGATCTCGCAAAAGCAATGAGATAAAAAGCTTAGACATAAGCAAAGTTTGATCTTAGACATAGGACGATCCTCCAAGACCACTGATAGCACTCAAAAGTGTGCTATTTATAGGCTTAGATTTGTGTTGGTTTTATATGTCTACAGTGAACTTTCATGCATTTTTTATCTATTTTGTAGATTTTGAGCAATTGGAGCTAACCGGGCTTTTTGGAGCATAATTAAAGCTTAAAGACACACTTTGGAGCAAAGAAGATAAGTAGAAGAAGTGTTACAAGTGAGAAAGCCCGAAAGGATAGTGTTGAGACGCTGTCCATAGCGTCTCAACGCTATAAGTGAAGCCTTCCAATCTTGAATTCCCGCAGAAGCAGCGTCGAGACGCTGCTTTATAGCGTCTCGACGCTAGAAACGCGCGCGTAAGAGAATTTCCGTCCGTAGCGTCGAGACGCTGTCTACAGCGTCTCAACACTACCTCGACTCTCCGTGTTTTTCATACGAATTAGGGTACAGCGTCGAGACGCTGTCCCAAGGATATAAATACAATATTATGGCTTCAATTTTGGGGGGAGACCATTTGGTGAGGGACCAGTCTAGAATCGATTTCTACATCATATTTGGGACCAAGGGAGCACTTTTGAGAGCTGAGGAAGACATTCAAAGCTCGAGATCGGGTGTTTCACGACGGGAACGAGTGTGGCACGCGTCAGAGAGTTCTTCCCTTCTTCCTTATTTATTTTGTAGTTGTTGTTTTTGGATGTTGCTTAAGTTTTCGTAGAGATCAAAGGTCTTGAAATTGATTTATTGTCACTTATTTGGTTTAATTTTAGAGACATTTATATTGTAGCAAGTTATTTATGCATTATAGAAAGTATTGTTTAATCGTTTGGCCAACGTTTATTTCTGATAAAATTAGGGTTTTTGCTTGAAAAAGATGAACTCGAATTTAGATCTGGATGTATAACTATTAGTGAATGTTTGCATGAGAATGAAATGTTTGCTAATAGAAGTCACTATAGAATTTTATTCAATACCATGTTTAGTTATAAAAATAGACTGGAAAGTTGATTTATCACTAAGTATGAGGTTTAGTTGGGCTTGGAAAAATCAACTAGTAAATTGGATAATTTCCTAGCTTATAACTGTTATCTATGTAAATCACCTCTTCTATAAGATCAAATAGTTGTATGAGATTAAATCATTGTTTCAAGAAGGTTCCCTCTAAATGTCTCCAACCTTTGTAAATAATTAATTTAGTTTAATCTTGTTTAATTCTAAAGTTAGGTTCTCTAGATAAAATTGAGCATTGGTAATTGTAGTACTTAATTAATCTAAGAAATCCAATCCCTGAGATCGACCCTGGCCATTACTACTACAAATTGTAAAGGTCTGGTTAATAATTTTATTTGATAGATCCTTCGACAAGCTCCTTTATCAACCACTAAAATGTGATCTAAAATTATCAAGTACGATTGACCATAGATATATAGGTTCAATCACTTAGCCTCCTAAGGATTTTGAATCAAAAGTCAAATGGGAGTTTAATTCGGTTTACAATTATTTTGTGTTAAGTCACAATTGCAATTGCAATTGAGTTGTAATTCTCACCAAGGGGCATAATCATACTTGAATCCCTCTTTTCATTATCTTTGTTATTTTAAATTACTTTTTAGCAAACCAACTATCCCATATTATTATTTTACTTTAGTTACCCTAATTGTAATTTTTAAACATCTTTGTGTTATCTTAAAATTTTGTTGTATCTGTTCCCTATAGGATCAATACTTTGAAGTGAAGGAATGAACATTTCACTCTGCAACGGAAGCATTGGATCGTCTTTGATTTTATTTAAAATTAAACTAAAAATTAAGGTTAAGCAAACTTACTTGGAGTAAATATAGAGATATTTCTCGCAGATCTTTATCTCCTCCATAAAATCTTCCTAGCTATGACTCGAACACAGGACCAAGGCTTATGGGAGTCTCTTGAAAGAAAATCCACAAGGGATTTGAGAGGAATAGGTCTAAAGAGAATTCTCTAATTCTCTATTGATGAGATATGTGTTATGTCTAATGGCTCAACCCAAGGATCATATTTATAGAGACCAAGGGAAAATATTTTCCATAATTAAAATATTATATTTTAATATCTAATATATTACAAATATATCTTATATTTATTTAAATCTCATTCAAATCTCCTACGATATTTATTTATTTGAATCTTAATCGAATTCTATAAATATCTTTTATTTAATGTATCTAATATACATTAATTATTTTAATATTTAATGTATCAAATACAATAAATATATTTTCCTCTTATATATTTAATATATATAATATATTAAATATTAATTTGAATATTTCAAATTTTTCTTTCAACTAAATTGATCTTTTAGTGTTACTATGAGCTAGCAATGAGACCTTATAGACCTACAGATTATAAGCTCCAATGATACAAAATTAATTAATTAATTTTTTTAATTAATTAATTTTCATTCATTAATTATATGTCACTCTACTATAGACCTAGAGTTGCACTCTTATGCACTGTAGAACAAGTTGTGTCTATAGATATAATCATTACATGCAAGTTGATCCTTCACGAGTTGTTCGTAATTACAGTTGGGTCAAAAGTCCGTTTTACCTCTATAATTACATCTTGCACCTTAAGTACCACTGATTCTCTAATGAACAATCTGTTTATAATCTAATTATAAACTAAGTACCTCTCGGGCCAGTGAGAGGGTGGGGTTCTATTGTTTAAGTCTTGAAATCAACAATTAAGGGAACTACTCATCTACTTACCCTATATGGGAAGTAGTGAATATCATCTTGTGAGATTATGTTCCCAACTCCCTATTTGGTCAAGTTCCCAAAATGTTAGGCATATTGAATCGGCTACAAAAGCTTCTCACCTATACAAATCAAAGGACAAGCCCTCACAGGCAGGAGTTCATAACTCACTCAGGATTAAAATCGAGTCACATATGATCATCATGATGAAATATTAATTTTCTCAATTAACGGATTTATAAAGAGATTAAATATTTTGTGGTCTAGTATTACATAAACTCATTGTATAAGACACCCCCACTCACATGTCTCCATATGAACGATTTGGATCAAATTATTTGTTACTATTACAAAATAGGTCATATCAATAGTGTTAACAGGATAAGGCACCCAACCTTATCCATATACTATGACCCTTTAGGTTATTTCTTGAGCATGATCCTCCCGTATGTCAACCACATACTGTTCAAGATTACACCAATAACCTTGGATTTTTCATATAATGAATAATATTATATTACAAATAAAATAATCAAAATTATTATTAATTATTAAATAAATTATTAATTACGAGGCTTTAGGGCATAAATCCCAACATGGAGTACTTCCAATTTTATTACTTGCATAGACAGTGTGCACTTGCACTTGAGCTGAATTCTTTCTTTTACTTTTAACCCACACATATTCAGTCGATCAATTCTCTAAAAAGACAATAATAATTACGGCCCCATTTGGGATTGCGTTTGCGATCGCAAAAAGGAACTATGCGAGAATCTTAATCGCCTATGTTGTTTGGTTAAACAAATTATTTATTAATATATCAAGAATCACTTTTCAATTTACTTTGGTGTGCAAAAGTTGATGATAGATACCGCCTTTTAGATTTAGCTTTCATATGAATCTGTCACATTCTCTAACCGTTTACAAATCTCAAATTTATCATTTCACACACACACATATTCACATCTATTCTCTCTTATATCGATAAAATTTTGATTATTCAATTTTTGTAACAATTATTTTTCTTAAATTTTTATCAAATAGTTTAGATTAAATAAAATTAGATGCAATTTAAATCATATAAATTTTTAAATAATTATCTTATAATAAATTATAAATTAAATATCAATATGAAAATAATTTAAATAATGAGCATATTTTGGTCATTATAATTAAATCACAACAATTTAGTATTAATTTACCAAACACTGTAACTAGTTTTTTCTAATTTAAAATTAAAATTTACTAAACACTATTTTACTTCATTTCACAACTGATTTTTTTAAAGGCAAAGTTGTCAACAATTATTTAAAAAGCTACAGCAATCTCAACCTAAGCCCTAAATCAACTTTAATATTTTAATTTACAAACATTTGCATGCTGAAATGATCTTCTAATGGTTAATAATTAGTTTGTTTGATTATTTACCTAAGCATTGGTCAATAGAACACCATAATTATTAATGATAAAGTTTTGTTTTGATAACGATTTTATTTTTAATTTTCTGCGGTTTAAAATTATGCTTGTTTCCTCACAATTTATTTACAATGGTTTTCGTCTCTTTTTTTTAGTTCAATAATATGTGGGGTAGGAGATTCAAACCTCTTACCTTTTGGTCGATGATACATATTTTATGTCAGTTAAGCTATGTTTATGTTGGTCAATGGTTTTCGTCTCTCTTAAAAATTTTAAAAACTAATTTTTTAGTTTTCAAAACTTAGATTGAATTTTGAAAAACTTTTAAAAAGTAGATAACAAAACAAAAAAAAAACGCATTGATGAAAGTAGTATTAACAACCAAATGGTTATCAAATAAGGTCTAAATTATGTCAATTAGTTTTTTTCTTTTTTCTTTTTCTTCTTCTTTTTTTCCTTTTTAGCTCTAAAAATCAAGAGATTGAGGATTTGTACCTCCAATTTTTAGAAAACTAAATTATGCCTTACTAGTTAAATTATGCTTAAGTATGTGCAACGTGATGAATTAATTGTTTTGTACCTTTGAATAATTAGTTAATGCAATCAAGTCAACCTAAAATATGGTTTAATCACTATTATTATATTTGAATAAGAACCCTATAATATTAGTAATACATTTGCAAAATAATAATGCGAGACTTTCTTCGTCTACTAAAATAAAATTAAAAAAGGTTCTCCTTTTGGAATGGTCTAACAAATGAGCCATCAAATTATTCCAACTTCTCTCAAATTTATCTTGAAAAAAAATAATCACCACCATATGAATTATTTGACGCCGAAATTTCCTGATAAAGAAAACGTGGAAAAAGAAATTGTCTATATATATAATCGTGTGTATTTGTTTAAAAAAAAATACAGCATAGACTAACACTCAATGATGCGATTTTTCTTTTTTTTGGGAAAGCAATGATCTGAATTTGACAATATCTTTTTTGAAAAAAAAATTATTTACTAAAAAAAAATTTAAATCATATTTTCATCTTTTATTTTGCTCTTTATGCTTTTTTTATCTCTATATTTTAAGCTTTTATCTATTTAGTCTTACGTCCATTCCAAGCATTTAGTTTTGTCTATCTAGCGTTCCCTACATCCCTTACAATTTAGCCACGTCATAGACTAAGCATGCTTAGCTTTGAAGTCCTTATAATCAAGCCACCGAAAAGAAAGATGCATCTTGTTGGTATATGTAGTAACTATTAATTCTTTTAAGCATTTCTTATCCATATATGCATATCCTGCTCACTAGTTTTTGCTTGGTTCATCTTCGAACCACATCGTATTGGAAGAAGTTATGCTTTGATACTATCGGTAATGCCTCAAGTCCAAAATTCAAACTAGGACTCGAAATCTCGATTATGAATCTTGAGCTTGGGGGTGCTACACTCTCAATATCAAGTTGACCTACTTCTATGTATTACATCGTAATAAATAATCTCTTGTCAATCCAACTAGCATGTCATATCAACATTTAAGTAATTAACAATATTAGAAGTATAAATTTATCAAAATCAATATTGAAAAGCTCAAAAGACGTAATTGAATCTTTCATGGGTAGAATAGCTTTTGTGAGGGTAAAAAATGGTATTTAAATTTTAGGAAAAGAATATCCATGTGTTATACTAAATTTGGTATAATAAAGGTGCACCAAAATCTTTTTCTACTTTCAATTTCATCAAGTTGCACTTAAACTTTGACAAGTCTTAAACTTTGACAAGTCTTAAACTTTGATAAGTCTTGCAATCTTTACCTTAAATAAATGTTGAAAATTTTATTTTTTACCCTCCAATGGAATTTCATTTGAGAAAAGCGTCAATGAAAAAAATTTCAATGTACATTTAATGAATATGAAACATATGTCGTGTATAAAATTAATGAATGAAGCTTCAAATAAAATTGGTACTAGAGCTGTATTTTTGTTAAATTTTGTGAGCTCTACAATATTTATTCAATCGTTAATCTTTATACTAATCAAGATTTTTTAAGAAGAATGTATATTAATCAAGCTTAATTTTATATAATACTTGATTTTTGTTCAAATTAGTAAATTTGGAGAGATTTTTATTCTATTTTTTTATCGTTAAAATTAGTGGGTGAATTCGTCATAAATTAAATCAAGTGAAACATTTTCAAAATTTGATGAAATTGGAAGTATAAAGTGAAAATTAATACAACTTGTCAAATCCAGTGGTAAAATTTGCCTTCTTTTTTTTTCTTCTTCTTCATATTAGATAAGAGTCATAAGACTTAAAGTGGTGTTTGGATTAAGTAGTTGGGTAGAGTAGGAATTAATAACTTCACCTAACTCCTTGTTTGACCCAAATATATTTTAACTCCAATTGTGGTCATAGGGGAATAAATGGGGAATCCCCTATAATGCGGGGACGGATCCCTGTGGGAACCCGTTCCCCGAACGGGGAATCTCCGTCCCCATCACCGACTCCAAATAGCAGGGACGGGGGCGGGGATGGGGACTCAGATGAGGAATGCCCCCCCCCCCGGTCCCCGCCCCGCCCCGCCCCTGCCCGTTGGCAACCCTAATTGTGGATCTCACAAACTTATTAGTTCATACTTTAATTTTCTATTGTGGGCCCCACAAACTTATTAACTTCAACTCCAACTCTTTATTGTGGGCCCCACAGCTTTCTTATCTCCTCATTTGTTCATCTCACTTCACTCCTACATCCCTCTCCCTTCTTTCTTCTCTTCTCTCTCTCCATTTTTTTCTCATAATTTTTTTAAAATTTCTTAATTTACAAAATTTTCTTTACAAAAATATTTTTATTTTTATTCTATAATTTTAATAAATTTTTTAGCAAAAATTTTTTTCTTTTTATTCTATAATTTTCTTTTTTTAAATATAAATTATATAAAAATGTTTTAGATATGATACTATTATTTAAATTGAAATTTTAATGTAAATTAGAATACTACATTACAATTTTTTTAATTGATAAAAAAATTGTTATCTCACTTCCTCTGCATGTCATCTATTTTTTTTTAATAAAGTTTAAACTAAAATTAATTATAACAAATACCAATCTTATCTTTTTTAAACTTATTTTTTTATTAATATCTCAAAAATATATATACTTTTATAATTTGAAGATAAGAAAAACATATTTTAAACTAATTCATATTACAATTTAAGAAATTAGTATTTAAAAAGGTTAACGTATTAAAAAATTTTGATTTTCAAATTAATCATATTCAAAATAAAAAGATAAACGATTTCTCCTTACAAACTTAATAAAATAAATTTATTACAATAAATAACGTAAATATATAGTATTTTGAACAAATATATATATATATATATATATATATATATATATATATATATATATATATATATATATATATATATATATATGATATTCATTTTGAATGGTGTTAAAAAATATATACTCATTTTGAACTTAATTATTTTAAAATATCATAAATATTTGATATTTTATTTTTAACTTAGTTATTTTAAAACTTCAAATAATATATATTATTTTTAACTTAATCAAATATTAGATAATTCATTGCATTGATTAGTTAGAAAAATAAAATCTTAAATTATGCAAAAAAAAATACATATATTATAACTTTTATTAAGCTAGGAAAACAAATTTTAAATTAAAATTTTAAAATTGAAGAAAAAAAGTCTTTAACAAAATTGTAAAATATTCATAAAATAATATAATTTAAAATCTCAATTTTAGGATTGACAACAAACCTATATTATTTATAGAATCGAGAGAATAAGAACAAAAAAAATTTGAAACTTATTTAAATCCTTTTAAATTAATGGATTGAAATCTTTCCAAATCACATGTAATATTTAAAAAATTATTATAAAACTTTGTTTTATTTGAAAACTATCCAATACAAATGAATAATTAATGTAAGAGATATAGAAAAAAGAATATAGGGTATTTTAGTCAAAATTCTTTTTTTTTTCTTTAAAGAAATTTGTAAAATATATATAAATTAATAAAAATAAAAAAATCTCAATCTTAGAATTCATAGGAACACATATTTACTAGTGAAATTTTGAAAAATTAAAAAAAATATATATGTATAAAAAAGCAGCTAAAATCAGAGTTCAAAACTCCAATTTAACAAATTTATACTTCAAGCACAGACTTTAAAACTCCAGACTAAACAACTCTCACTCCAAAAATAGACTTGTTAACTCTAGACTAAACAATTATGCACTTCAGGCTTCCTAACTAGCCAGACTCACTAATTGCTTCTTGTCCCAAACAACCCATGAGAATAAACTCGTGTACCCGAAAGAATAATTATCCCGTTCAAGGCAATATTCATATTCCGTATGGGAACGAAACAATTCTAGTATCCAAACAAACGGCGTCTTCAAAAAACACCCAGTTGCATTCCAGGATTCAATTTACAACCTCTGCGAAGAAGAGTTTTGTAGGGTTTTAGGGTTCGTTTCGAGCTTCAAAGCAGTGCCAGTGGTTGAAGATTCAGGTTTAAAAATGACTTCCCGTTGTCAGTTTTGGCTTCCAAAGAAGAACAGATTCTGTGCAAATGCTCCCATTAACGATTCCAAGTATCACCGCTATTTCTCTTTCCCTTCTCTCTCTGGAATTAATGGCTATTTCAATCGCTCTGATTTCCAATAAATTTTCTTTGATTTTCGAAATTTTTTGAGGTTTTGTGGCAATCACAGCTCGAGAGCTGATGGACAATGGGTTCCATGTCCTGTAGACCCGTCCCAGTAAGCTCAATTGCTATCTTCTTTCTCATCTGTGTAAATGGTGTTCATTAACTCTGTTTATATAGCTTCCAATTTGGTAACAATTCTCAGCGTATTCTGTTCTCTGTATTTTCTTCTATAGCTCTGTGCTTCGGGAAAATCTCGAAGGGCATATAAAGAGGTGTCCATTATTGAAACAAACTCAATCCTTGGCTGTTCAACCGTTCTACCAAAAGGGCATCAATGCTGGCGAGGAAGATTCAATATCGTCCAATGAACCGGCTTCGGGTTTGTCAGATAGCATTTCCAGTGAAATGAAGAGGAATATCGTTTATGGCATGTCTGGAGCTGAATTTCATCGGCTTCTTGGAAAGATTAGAGCTCTTCATGGTGTGATATGCAAGGATATTCAAGACTCATATAGGATAAAGGAAACTTGCAACATGTGGATTAAAGGGGAAATAGATAGGTACTTGTGTTATCAGTTAATTGCTTTCATGGGATGTAGTGGGTTTAGTAAAATGTGCTATGTTTTCTTTTGGGTAGGAAAATTCCATTTCAAGAGAAACATGTTCTGCAGCAGGCGTCAATTCTTGGAAACTTGGAAGAATTTGGAGTGCTGAGGAATTATGATGGAGGGGAGCAATGTGAGGGTAACAGATCATATGACAATGAGGCTAATGTTGCCCCAGCGGTGGTTGAGTTTGGAGCAGGAAGAGGCTACTTAACTCAAATGCTTGCAGATTCTTATGGTATCAAAAAGGTGTTTCTAGTTGAGCGGAAATCGTACAAACTGAAGGTTAAAATTCGAGATTTCGCCCTTATGTACGTTGTCTAGGTTTTTAGCAATATGATCAGTTAAATTTTGGCAGTACTGAACTTCATTTGGCTTTATATCCTTTATCTTTATGTGTTTTTTTATGCCAATGCCACTACTAGGCCGATCGATCACTGCGACAGAAAGAGAGCTTGATTTTAGAGCGGTTGAGAATCGACAGTAAGGTTTTCCCAAATTTTTGTCTAATGCATTTTCAAAGGTTGACTTTTAAAAGAAGCTAGAGAATTCATTATCATCATATACCTGCATTCTGAAAATGTCTATTGTGCACCATTTGCAGTCTAGTCAAGTTTTTTCTTATGTTAATTTCATCTGAGAATCACGCAATTATGGGTTACTTTTCGTTCTTTCTTACAGTTGAGGACCTAAACCTGAATGCTGTTGAATCTCTGCAGCATAATCCTTACTTAGCCATTGGTAAACATCTCTGTGGGCCTGCAACAGGTTGTTCAGTCATAGTAATGATGAATTTATCGTAAACTTTAGCTGTTACACCAAGTAAAGTTGTCTTAATACCTGTTTTTATTTCATAGATTTGGCTCTCAGATGTTGCCTTACCAAACAATCCAATCACGTCAATACTGAACAATGTGGAGATGGGCCAAAATTGGATGGCTTGGCTATAGCAACATGTTGTCATCACCTTTGTCAATGGAAGCATTACACAAGTAAGCAATCCTTTTACATCTTGCAACTATATTGGGTTCAAATGATGTAGCTTTTTCCTTTTCTTTTGTTAATTTTTAGTCAAAAGCGGTATTCAGTAGTTGCTTAAAGATGACCTTCCCTGCAGATAAGAGATATTTTTTAGAACTGGGAATCACAAAAGAAGAATTCCTTGCTATTACATGGTTCACTAGTTGGGCGGTGGATGCTAATCATAGTGAAGATATTTCATATGTTACCGACTCGAAATTTTATCTCCAGCCGAGGTAGCCATTGTCACATCATGTTTTTAAAAGTTTTACTTACTGTTGATATTGCAACCTCGTGATGAATGATGGCCATTTTACTTGAAGTTCACCCAATTATCATGTTGTGGCAGTGAAAATGAAGGCGATGGAATGAATGGGAGCACGGTAGAAGACATTGTAAGAAATATGAATCCAGCGGAAAGGGCAGTCCTGGGATTTATGTGCAAGGAGATTATTGATATGGGAAGATTAATGTGGCTCAAGGAGTGTGGGTTGGAAACACAACTTGTTAAGTATGTTCCATCTAGCATCTCCCCTGAAAACCATTTACTAATTGCTAAATGCAGAAATACTTGTGCTACTTAGGTGCTGTAATTGAAATTTCATTTTTTATTTAGAGAAATGGATGCATTTATTCTTCAACAGTTTTACCTACTTGGTTGTGGTTCAAAAACAAGCTTTGAGAAGGTCCAAGGATGTGCTGAAGAAAGAGATCACATTTTTTGTTCTTAAAAATGTGTTTGGTAGTTGTTTCCAAATGTGATATCTCAATTTGAAACTTCAACTTTGGAACAAAATGTATGTTTAGTTCTATTTTTGAAGATTTTAAGATTGGCATACACATTAAATTAACAAATACAAAAGTTACTCTTATTGTCTATTGCAACTTTTGAAACAAATCTCCTTAATCTTCATTAAGGCATTACATCTTTAACCTTAAGGTTAAAGATAAGTTCTCATTCTCTCACATTGTTGAACTAAGGGGGAAAAAAAGTTGAATAAATTTCAGTTATATAATTAAAAGTCAAATACAATGAATCGTTAAAGGTTAAAAGGATTGCCTAACCTAAGCATAGTTTAATTGGTTGAACCGTCTTTAACCAGAAGATTAGATGTTTGAATTCTCATCTTCTCATGTTGATGAATTCAAAAAATGTTAAACGGACTAAATAATTAGTCCCTAATGATTGGATATTCTTTTCAATTTAGTTCTTTATGTTTTAGCATTTTTTTAATTATATAATTTCCATTGGTGAATGTTAAAATTTGTTGATAATAAGCTTAAAAGTTACCCGACATCATACTTGGACATTAAGACCATCTAAAGGAAGAAAAATTGAAATTTCTACGGACTTTTTAGAAATTTAGAAGAGGAATTAGAAATTGTTCTCACTGAGATGTCCTTATTTCCTATCTAAATTTTTACTATCTCACTTAATATCATGTCACATAATTTTATTATCAACTGATTTTAACATCCACCAATAGAAATGTTATAATTAAAAGATTAAATTAAAACATCTTAAATAATAGTCAAACCGCATACTAAACAATACATTTAGCCAAGTTAAAATAAAGCCATATATATCTCATTTTTTTCCCAAAAATATTATACTAAATCTCGACAAATTACTAAAACGGCAATGAATCATTCGAAAAAAAAAAGGCAAATTTGTTTAAAAATTAACAACAGGTATAATTGTTCAAAATTTGCGTGGAGATGCGGGGTATCGAACCCCGTACCTCTCGCATGCAAAGCGAGCGCTCTACCGTTTGAGCTACATCCCCAACTTTTGGCTTAGTCATTCATTCATTTATTATACGTATTGTACTTTATAATCTTTTTACACACAGAGAGTTCGTGTCCAAATCCAACGGTCCAAATTTTCTACTTGTCCACCAAGAATGATCTTTATACATTTTTCCCCAAGAAAACAGCATCAATCCATTATCCCCACCTCATCGCTTACATAACATTCCACTTCCATCCCCTATTAATAATCCAAACCACTCCTTTCTCCATCTCTCTCTTCACTTTCGCCACTTCTTCAATTCCCCCAATGGACAACAACCCCACCGGCGCCGTCATCTTCACCACCATCGGCCGCCTCCAATACGGTTTCGACACCTTCTCTGTTCCACTCCATTCCCCCACCACCGAACATCGTCTCACCGACGGAATCTCCGTCAATTTCAACGCCCAATTCATCGACAATCAACAATCCATCGTCTTCATCTCTGAACGATCCGGCTCCCCTAGAATTTACCTCTCGAATTCCCCCAATTCTGCCCCCAAATTGCTCCCTTCCGCCCCCGGAAGCTGCTTTCACGACCGACCCATCATAAAAAACGGCCGCCTTTACTTCATCTCTGCTCATGAAAATCCCCAGAAGCCCTTTACGAGCTGGTCCGCTCTGTATTCCACCGTGTTGGACGGTTCCGATGCGGTGACCCGGATTACTCCTCCCGGGTCTGTCGATTACAGTCCGGCGGTTTCGGAAAGTGGAAAGCTCGTGGCGGTTGCTTCTTATGGATCTCGTTCTTGGGGAGGCGAATTTCGCGAGCTCCACACGGAGATTGTTGTGTTCGAAGCTTCCGACCCGAGCCGTCGGGTCGTCGTTTCGGGTCGCGGTGGGTGGCCGTCGTGGTGCGGCGACTCCGCCGTGTACTTCCACCGGCTGGCCGACGATGGGTGGTGGAGCATTTTCAGAGTGGAGATTCCCGAAAATCTTGATTCCTCTATTTCCCCTGTTTCTATCCGGGTCACTCCGGCGGGTCTCCATTGCTTCACTCCGGCCGCCATGAAGGACGGCAAACGAGTCGTCGTCGCCACCCGAAGACCCGACAGTAAATTCCGACACGTCGAGATTTTCGATTCCGGGTCGGACGAATTCGACCCGATTACCCAGAAATTGAATCCGAGTTTCCATCATTACAACCCGTTTGTCTCGCCGCATTCCAATTCCGTCGGGTACCACCGATTCCGCGGCGAATCAACTCAGGGCGAGTTAACAATTCCACATCTCGAATCGGTAATTTCCCCGATTAATAAACTTCGTATGATCCGAATAAACGGTACCTTCCCAACGCCGTCACCTAACGGCGATTTTATCGCGTTGAATCCCGATTTTGTGGGGTTAAAAATCGTCAAATCAGACGGCTCGAAGTGTTGGACCGTACTGAAAGATCGTACTGCTTTCTACAACTCGTGGAGCCCAACCGAAAAAAATGTGATTTTCACTTCGTTGGGACCCATTTTTGGGCCGGCGAGAGCGACGGTCCAGATCGCTCGGATCACGATCAACTCCGATGATCTCAACGGTGGTGATAGAGAGGATATTGACTATGAAGTGAAGATTCTCACAAAAGAGGACACCGGAAATAACGCTTTTCCGGCGTGTTCACCTGACGGAAAGTTTCTCGTTTTCCGATCCGGCCGGTCCGAGCATAAGAATCTTTACATTGTCGACGCCGTGAACGGCGAGTTCGATGGTGGAATACGGCGGTTAACCGAGGGGCCGTGGATCGACACGATGCCGAGCTGGTCGCCGACGGGAGATCTCATAGCGTTTTCTTCAAACATGCATAATCCAAAAAACACTGAAGCGTTTAGTATCTACATCATCAGACCGGACGGTTCGGGTTTGCGGAGGGTACACGTGGCTGGACCGGAAGGGTCTGGTGACGTGGACAGGGAGAGGATTAACCACGTGTGCTTTAGTAGGGACGGGAAGTGGCTTTTATTTACATCCAATTTGGGTGGTGTGACAGCGGAGCCAGTGTCGTTGCCCAATCAATTTCAGCCATATGGCGATTTGTTTGTGGTGAGGCTGGATGGGACTGGGCTGAGGAGGTTGACGTGGAATGGATATGAAAATGGTACTCCCACTTGGTATTATGGAAGTGAGCTGGCGCTTTCTGGGTTGAGTTTGAAAGATGACGTGGTTGGCGAGAAGTTGAAGGGAAACTTTGATGAACCCCTTTGGATAACGTTCGATTGATGGTGTGTCATATGCCACGTGGAGTTTGTCTTTTTTCAGGCCTTGGTTGAATTTTAGAATAAAAGAAATCATATTCTTAGGTTGGAATTTGATTCTGGTCCTAAAAAAGTTTGGCAAATTTATAAATCTTTATTAGAAAGAGATTGTAATAGTAATGATTTGGTTTAATGACTCTAATAAGAAGTTGGGATTTTTATCGGTAGTTGTCTCCTTTTTAGTATTACAATTCATCCAACCTACTATATTTTGAGAAGAAAAAAAAAAAAGAAAAGTTACTAATTATGATAGTGATTTGAATGAGAATTATTAATAATTTAATTTTAATGGGTGCTTTGAAAAATTATAAAAAATAAATAATTAGACTAGGATTTTCCTCTCTAAGTGTCTCATAATTTAATGTACATTGATTAATTTTGTGCTTTGGCTAAGTTTGTTGATTTTAACACTTTAAGTTCAGTGAAAACTATATATTAAAAAATGAAAATGATTAGTAATTTATGTAAATCTAAGTTAGTAAATTGTCTAATAATAAAAACAACCATTCAAAATTTAGTCAATTAAATATTAAACTTTAGCCATAAAGATGTGTGAACGTAGCTATAAAATACTTGATACCACTTCAAAATCAAACAATAAAATAAATAAAAAGTCAAAAAGACTACAACCAAAATACTAAAATCCAACCAAAATAAACAGACAACATTACAATTCATCTTATTATTAGTAGCTGTGTCTCCTCGTTTTAGGTGTTCATAAGTAAAGCAAATTGCAAAAACTACCTCAAAATATGGTGGTTATAACAATTGGACCTCTAAACTTTCAAATATAAAAATTAAATTTTCAAACTTTCAAAAGTGTAAAATTTGAACTCCTAAACTTTTAAGTGTAAAAATTAAAATTTCAAACTATGATAAATATAAAAATTAAACTCAAACTATCATAAATATAAAAATTGGATTCATTTTAATCAACTTCGTAATCATATTTCCTCTTTTTTCTCTCTCTATCCTCCTTCCACCCTCTCTACTTTCTATCCCTCCTTCTCTTGGTCATTTCGAGCGCTACGTTCAATCGCCCCTCTCTCTCTCCTTTTTCTATTTTTTCATTTTTAACTTATGGGTCAAAATCAACTTTTGTTAATTTATTGTGAAAGTCGATAGAAAAGTGGATAGCATAATATGTATTGTGTACATAAGACGGATTTTTATTTATTTATTTTTGCAAGGGACAATCTCTTTCTGGATAGTTTGCAAACAGGTAAAATGGGTTTTGTTTACAATTTGGTCGACAACATAGACTAAAGTAAACTAAATGCAATGGTCCAGTATATCCTGTGAATCAATTTAGATAATGTTAAATTGTTGTTAGTAAAATCTATATTAAGAATTTGATGAAATCCCAAATTTGATTTCGACCCATAAATTAAAAAGGAAATTTTGGAAAAAGGAGGGAGAGAGGGTGATTGAAGGTAGGGGAATGACTAATTAGGAAGGGAGAAGTAGAAAGTAGAGATATGGAAGGAGGAGAGATAGAGAAAATAGAGAGAGAAAGAGGAAATATGATTGAGAAATTGAGTAAAATGGATTTAATTTTTGTATTTATCATAGTTTGATAGTTTAATTTTTACATTTGAAAGTTTAGGAGTCCAATTTTTACACTTTTGAAAGTTTGAGGGTTTAATTTTTACAACTTGAAAGTTTATTGGTCTAATTGTTACAATTACTATACTTCAATGGCGGTTTTTACCATTTTCCCAAAAAAAAAAAATACTAATTTTGAGAGTAATAATTTTTTAAATAAAATTGTCAACTTATTTGAGAAAAAAGTTGTCAAATTTAGCGATGTGGAATTGTATTGTAATAATTTTCTATCTTTCCTATATGTTTTTCTTAAAAAGAAAAAAACAAAATCAAATTTTATGAATGTGGAATTGTATTGTAATAATTTTCTATCTTTCCTATATGTTTTTCTTAAAAAGAAAAAAACAAAATCAAATTTTATGAATGTTCAATCTCAATCATGAAATCATGAAAACACTTGAACTTACAATATCAATCAAGTAAAAACGTGCATAAATTCAACAACATAATATCAAAACCCAACTAGAAATACTATTGGAAAAAATTTAAGAGTACAGCTTCATGATATTGGGAAAACAAAAATTTAACCTTAAAATTAACTCAATCAATTGTTAACTTTTTCCCCAACTTTTAAATCAATATTCTAATTATAATATTATATTTGAATACTAAAATGACATATGTATTCAATCTCAGATTGAGTTCTTAAAGCTAGTATCAGCATGGTTTTTTTTTCAGAGGTGTATCAGCATGGTTTTTTCTTCAGCATTGGATTTAATTTTTAATTATCCCAGTTTGAATTCCTTTTTTAAATTATATAAACACTTATTTGAAATCGCAAGTAGAGAATAATTAAAATAGGTTAAATTACAAACTTAGTTATGAACTCTGAGATTTGTGTCTATTTAGTTTTGAACTTTCAAAATTATAAATTTAGTTCCTAAACTTTCGATTTTTTTAGAATTCACAAACCTATTAGACACAAAATTAAAATTTTAGAGTTTTATTAGACATATAAATCAAATTTATATCTAATAGATCAATTAATTTTTTAAAATTTTAAATTTGTTTGGGATCTATTAGACACAAAATTGAAAGTTTAGGATCTATTAGACACACAATTGAAAATTGAGAGAATATTTGATACTTTTAAAAGTTTATGAACTAAATAGACACACAGTTTAAAGTTTAGAGACTTGTAATTTAATCATTAAAATATTATGTTAAATTATCAAAAATACTCTTGAATTATGGAGTTGGTTTCAATTATACCTCTAAACTTTGAAAAGTTTCATTTTAACCATGAACTTTGAAGTTTGTTTCAAAATAATCCTTTAAGGATTTTTTCATTAAATTTATGGACGAAAAATGACGTATTTGCATATGTTTTGATTTTTTTTTCAACATATATTTTCAATTATGTGCACATAAGCAACAATACAAATGCAAAAACATCATTTTCTGTCTATGAATTTAATGAAAAAAGCTTTCAAATGTTGTTTTGAAATAGACTTCAAAATTTAAAGGTTAAAATAAAACTTTTTAAAATTTATGGATATAATTAAAACTAACTCCATAATTCAAGAGTATTTTTGATAATTTAACCAAAATATTATTACAAAGAGATAAAATTTTAAGACAGGTGGCATTGGGCCGCGCTTTGAATGAACAAACTTGGGTCACAAGTCACATGACCGGCGTCGGTGGTTCTATTCTGGTAAGATAAGGCTGCGCACGTTCATCAATTCCCATATTTTAAAATCAATAATTCTAAAATAAGATAAGACCAAAGTTTGAAATGTCGATATCGATTTCGATGAAAATGTTGAAGTCTTGATTTTACGAAAATATTGATGGAAATTTCGAAAAAAATTATAAAAATCGTAGAAATTGATGAAAATTATTTGAATTAGTTAATGAAACTTTAATTGTAGCTTAATTAGACTATGATTGACCATTTTTAAGCATCATACCTTAAAATTAAGACACTATTTAGATATAAATGACAATTGAAATGTCATTGCGAGCAGTAATTTTGAAAATAAATATGAAATTTGATAAAAATTTTGAATTATTTCATGAAACTTTAATTGTGATTTAATTGTACTATCATTGATTATGTTAAACTATCATATCTAAAAAAATATATAATGTTTATATTAGAATGTTAATGAAAATGTCAATGTTAGAAAAAAATTTCGAAAAATTATAAAAATTGTTTGAATTATTAAATGAGATTTTAATTATGATAACTTAATTCAACTATAATTAATCATTCTAAATTGACTATACAAAATAATATCGAATATTGATAAATAGTTACGAAATTGAAGGAGATATGAAATATTTGCATATGATAAAATTATTGTGAATTTTTTTAATATAAGCTCTTAATTTAAGAAAGAAAATTGAGAGAATTGGAAGTAATTTGAGTGTAATAGATATTGAGGTGAAGAAATTGAAATTAAAAAGGATATTTATGGTGGTAAAAAATAATAAGAAATTAAAATGTAGAATAAGAAAAATTTAATAAGAATATTTTTTTTGTGATTTAGAAGGTATTTGGGAAATTTAAAATTTTTGATATGAAGTTGATATGAAAAGTGAAAGTAATTAAACGAAAAAGTAATTTAAATTTAAGTACTCTGTGTATATATAATGTGTATTAAATATTAATTATTAAATAATTTAAATTTAAGTACTCTGTGTACTATTCATTGTGTTAAAAAAAATTAAAAAAAAAAAAAAGAAAAGGGGTAGGTGTGCGTCAGTCAACTAATTGACGCATTGACTGACTGATGCGATTAAAAAAAAAAACTTAAAATGTCCACGACATGTCATGGAAACCTCAAAATTTTGAGGTTTCGATGATATGTCGTCAAAATGGGGGGAAAAACGAATTTCTCCTATCCGACATGTCAACCTCGTCGAAATACCGAAATTTCAAGTGACATTTCCACATGTCGCTTGAAATTTTACACCATGGATAAGACGTCTCTCAAAAATCAAATATGTTTTAGAATTAAAACAAGTTTTCGTAGTTTTTTTTGTTAAGTTAGTTTTCGTTGAAATTAATGTGGAATAAAATTTTAGATAGTTCGAAGTTGAACCAATTTCAAAATTCATGATCATAAGTAAAAAGAAAAATATTCTTAAAAGTCAACTTGATGCTTAGTTTAACCAGTTAGACAAATATCTTCAATTAATAGGTTAGAAGTTCAAAATTTTCACCCACGTGCTGTTTGAACTCAAAGAAAAAAAAATCTTAAAAAAAATATTTTATTCAATATTTTGAAAAGCTATATTGACTTTGTGTATGGGTGTACTCCAAGCAAAACTTTTTAAATTTGGTATAGAAAAAGTTTGGAATTCAAAATTCCGAAGAGTTAAAGACAACTCTATTGTGCATATTCTAAGAGCATGCACTTAAAAAGAATTATTAGGCATTTTGAAGTAACTTTATAAAAAAAAAAAGCTCGATCTTCGTCCTAATTATATGAAGGATTTAAAAGTTGAAAAAAGTTGTTTATGAAAACAGTAGAATTTTGAGAAGTTAGTATTAATTTACGTTTAATTGCTCTACGTATAGTTTTTTTAACCACATTTTCTAAACAAAAACTAAAGATTGTCCAAATTGATATTAGTAACTCACAGATTAAAATTTTAGAGAGCAGTACTTTTTTACAATTAGGAGTGCTATTTAAAATTTTAGATAAAAAAATATTTTGAGAAACTCCAAAGATAAATTAGAAAACCCTTAAAAAAGTACTTTTAGAGAAAACATTTATCTGATTTTCTTAAAAAAAAAAAACTTAATCCTCTTTCCTAATAAGTGCTTCACTTGAAAACTCAATTGTTAAAAAGGCATCCGGGTCACAGACTAAATAAATTTCATCAAACAAGATTATTTTTGGAAACAGTAAATCAGAAACAAGCTCTCAGTTTAATGAGCATGGTAGACTTTTTAAAATGATTTTAAAAATGAAAAATGAAAAATGAAAATAAAATATTTTAATGCGCAAATGGAATTATTAGAAAAATCACAACAAACCAATCCTCTCATTTGTTTTTCCTAGAGTACTAAAATGTTTTTCCTGATAGATTCAAATTTATGAATACTAATGGCCTTACCAATTGAATGGTGCTTAGATAGACATGTATTGAAATCATGTCAAGCACTAAAATCTTAAATTAAACTCTTATGTTTAAGAAATATACACAAATTCGTTAAAATATCAGTATTTTCAAAAAGAAGCTAGAAGTTTAAACTAAAAAAAAACTACAAAAAAAAAAAATCATA
Source organism: Trichosanthes truncata (assembly GCA_033996785.1). Classification (NCBI taxonomy): domain Eukaryota; kingdom Viridiplantae; phylum Streptophyta; class Magnoliopsida; order Cucurbitales; family Cucurbitaceae; genus Trichosanthes; species Trichosanthes truncata. The sequence continues at coordinate 51,804,896 of MU867259.1, forward strand.
AAAAAACATATAGTAAATAATTTTAAATTTTCTGTAATCATAAAAAAAAAAAAACACAAATTAAGCAGGTTTTTTTATTTTTGCCGAATCAATCGATTGGGATTAAAAATAATAATAATAAAAGATAGATGAGAACATTCTGTTTTAAAATTTTACTTTTATGCTAATATTTTATAAGGTTCTGGTCAATTTGAACATAGTTCAATTAGTTAAACATATACTCTCGATCAAAAAGTTAAATGTTCAAATCGTCTCACCTCACATGTAGTTGAATTAATAAATATATATATATTTTATAAAGCTAGGGTAAATGTATAAAAAAAGTCCCTAGAAAATAGCAAAACAATGTTATTGTATTAGAAAGGTGGAAATAATTGGGCTTGGGCTGTAATTAGGTACCGAGCCCGAGCCCGAGCTCGAGCCCACTAAGGACTTCGGATTAAGTAGAAACGTTCATTAACAAGGAATTAGATTTTCCTTAGTAAATTGGAATTGTCGGAAAAAATTAAAAAAATAAATAATAAAGTTGTATTGTTTGTTGAGGCCGAGGTAGTTTCCTCGCGACTCTCCGAATTCTCTTTTCGACCCTTTTTAAGAACTTCTCTGGGAATCAAATCTCCCCCTTCGATCTTCAAACCCTAGGCATTCGGAATTCTCTAATTATTCGCCTTCTGCCTGTTAATCCGATACAATTTCTTGTTCTTCAAGTTCCAGATTCTCCATAGCCGAATTGCCCTCTACTCTGAGGATCTAATTGGACTTTCTCCATCCCGGAACCGTTGAGAAGAAGAGAACAATGGACGATAGCTGCGCGGTCTGTGCCGATACTCTTGAATGGGTTGCCTATGGGTCTTGTGGTCATCGGGATGTCTGCTCCACCTGCGTTGCTCGTCTTCGATTCATTTGCGGTGATCGCCGCTGTTGCATCTGCAAGTCGGAATCCGCCTTCGTGTTCGTCACTAAGGTGAGGCTGCAGCTATTGCCTGTTCTACGATCGCATTTCATCTTTGGGGGTATTTGATTTTTGAATTCTGACATTTGTTTTTTCTTTCACGGGCAATTTGGTTATTTCCCGAGTGCTGTGCTGCTGTAGTTATTGGAACGTCTGATTATTCAATCTCTGTGCTTCAATACTAATGTGATGTTCTTAAAGTTCATTTCTTTTCTTTCTTTGATAGATAAAGGGCTGTTTGGAAACTGCTTTAGAAACTATTTTACATTTAAAAATCATGAATTTGGGATTAGTGGTTTCAATGTGAATAATAATATTACCTTGTCATATGATCAAAATTTTCAGAAACAACTTTGAAAATGAAAACAGAAATGAGAAAACTATTATAAGAACAGTTTACCAAGACAAGACTAGTGGTGGCAACTGTGCATCATCAACAGGGTTGAGGAAAGGAGAGTTTGCGTACTTAGCTTGATCTCTTGTTAGTGTGAATATTTTATTATGATCTTTATATGCTTTTAGGAATGTTGGTGTCCATAACACTGATCAGATGTTTTCCGAATTACAATCACAATTATTGGTTACAGGCTCTTAGTGTTACCTTTTTTCTTATTTTCAGTGATTAATACTTTCAGCTGCTAGCTGAGTAAGTTAGGATTATGGAAACTAAAGTAAGCCACCCTCAGTGAACTAAATAAATTCCTAAAGTCCTTTCAAATTGAAAGGAAAATACTTCTAGATCTCAATGCAACCAATTCTAGATGGCTGCTAAGAGGCATAACCTAAAAAACAAAATATGTGCTCCAGCCATACCTTTGTATCTCCATCATCCGGATTTGTTATAGTCCTTCTTGATACTCCACAGCTCCCATCCCCATTCCATATTTATTCAGCTACTAAAAATTTTGGTCTTGGTTGTTTGACATGTACATCAATGATCAAAGTTCATGTTTGGTTTTAAAAATAAAGAGACGAACAAGAACTCAGTTGTTATCACAGTGTTGAATTTATAATTAGGTGGATTTGGTGCTTTATTCAAACAATAATTTGATTGAGATCAAGGACTGTTTTTTTGTTTCATTGTGCTTATGTTGTTCATGTTTGGTTCTGCTGTAGGCCTTAGGAGATTATACAAGGACGATTAATGACTTCACAGTCTTTCCTTCTGAACCAAGAGAAGGTCGTAGTGGATCCTATTGGCATCATGAAGACACACAAGCATTTTTTGATGATGTTGACCACTACAAGATGATAAAAGCAATGTGCAGGTTGTCATGCAGTGTGTGTGATAAGATAGGTGAAGATCAACCAAATGATGGCTCAAAGCGCCGAGGAAGATTTCGGAACATTGAGCAGCTGAAGGGTCATTTGTTTCATCGACATAAGTTGTTTATGTGCAGCCTTTGTTTGGAAGGAAGGAAGGTATGCTTATTATTCTTTTTTAAGAATCTTGTGGTAGGTTGGATATTGAAATTCATAGCAGATTACTCTTAGTAGATAGTTATGATGACAATAATTATATGTGAACATGAACCAGAGTTTATCTGACTTTTCTTTGATTTCAACCATAGTGCTGATTAGCATTTCTGGTGTGTCTCAGGTTTTTATTTGTGAACAAAAGCTATATAATAGAGCACAATTGAATCAGCATATACACACTGGTGACTCTGAGGTGGACGGAAGTGAGAGTGAGAGAGGTGGTTTCACTGGGCACCCTATGTGTGAATTTTGCAGAACTCCTTTTTACGGTGATAATGAGCTGTATACCCATATGTCAACTGAGCATTATACATGTCATATATGCCAAAGGTAAACTAAACATGCTTGATTTGTGACTAGGTTGTATAAATTTAAACCAAACTGGCAGTCCAACGTAAACTGAACTATACCAAATTGATTTCATTTTGTGTTTTTTTATTTGAATAACCTTCAATGTATTTTCTTAACCGACTTAATTCACAACTCATTTAATCAGAATTCAATATCTTTTAGAAGGATTCATTGATTAAAATTAATTTGTATGTATTTTCGTAACTGAACTTTCCATAAACTTCGTTTCTGTCAGCAAAATGAAAATAGGTGGGTTGGGATGATAAAAAAAGAAGAGAAGAAAAATAGATCCAAAGAACTGTTCCAATCAGTTCTTTTTGTGTTCCATTATTCTTCTTCAGGGAATCAAACCTTTCAATAACTTAGGTCAAAAATTGAATTGTACCAAACTGATTACACCTCTACGTCATCATGCTTTATCATCGTTAACTTGGTGAGATTAAAAATTGTTTTCTTTTTTTGGGTTCAGGCTCCATCCTGGACAGTATGAATACTATAAGAATTATGATGACCTAGAGGCAAGTTGTTTAACAATGAAATACTGTCTTTTTAATCAACGTTTTGTGTTGTGAATGTATCTAAAGGCAGTGAACTTTTTGTTGGCCACAGATCCATTTCCGACAAGCACATTTTCTTTGTGAAGATGAAGCCTGCCTTGGTAAAAAGTTTATAGTGTTCCAATCTGAAGCAGAAATGAAGGTAACTTAGAACATTGGAATAAGGGTTTTGTATGTGTGTATTTAGTTAAATGCTTTCTGTTTTGTTTTTGCTCATTTCTTTCAAGTTTGCAAGGCTCTAGGCTTGCTCCATCATAATGCATTGTTTCTTGATGCCAATTTTCTATTTTTCAGAGGCATAATACTATTGAACATGGTGGCAAGTTATCTCGATCAAAGCGAAATGCTGCTTTGCAGGTATGTATTATTGCTCTCCCAATTATGGTCTTTAAGAAATGCAATTTGTGTTTTGTATGCCATTTTTTTAAAATCTTAATTCCGCTTCCAGCATTATTTCTCAATTAGCTTTGTCTTTTCTAGATACCAACCAGTTTTCGATATCGAAGAAGTAACGAGCAAGATAATCGCCGTGGTAGACGGACATTTCGTCGTGATTCTGACGATCTACTTTCTTTAGCCATTCAAGAAAGTTTTGAAACAGCCAATGTTGATGACACCAATCATGACCCATTGCCTAGCGGACAAGTAACCTCGGATCAGGGAAATACAAGCAACATTGATCCCTTAATCGAACCATTTGAATCATTAGCAACAACAGATCCCGAATCAGCTTCTAGATACCTTCAAGCCTTGGGCCACTCTAGGAATTCCCAATTGGAGCAATCATTCTTTCCGCCTCTTTCAACAGCACCTAGTAGCAGCCATCCAAAGTCCATGCATGACAAAGACGCTATACATAATAACAGTATGGCAGCTCATCTTCGCCGTCAGAGGAATGTGACTGTTCTGAATTCTGCTCAAGGTTGGCCAAAATCAAGTCGTGCCCCTGTGCTACCATCAAATAATTCATCTCAAGCTTGGCCTGCAATAAATGTTAATCACCCAGCATCAAGCAGTTCTGGGCAGACTAAGGGTGTTGTCACCATCAGTAATGGCCCTTCACCTTCAGTCTCTGGTTACTCAAATGCTGCTCAGATGCATGCGAAAGGTCGATCTAGTTCGTCAAGTGGATCAGGTAGTAGCAGTAGGATCAGCCACTCTGCTTCCGCTCCCAGTCTCACCGATATGGCCTACACTGAACCCTCAGTTAATGATTTCCCTCCAGTTTCTGCGGCGGCACCAGCACGCAAGGTGCCCTCAAGTAGCCAGAGTGCAATAAACGTGGAAGATGTCCAAACAGCAAACAAATCTCTAGTTGAAAAGATACGTGCTGCTCTTGATTTTGACCAAGATAGATATGCCGTTTTTAAAGATATATCTGCTCAATATCGTCTGGGTCAGATTGACACGGAACTGTATCTAGATTGTGTGCAGCAGTTCGGTTTGTCGCATCTTGTGCTAGAGCTGGCTAGGCTCTGTCCTGATGCTCGGAAACAGAAAGAACTTGTGGAGACCTATAATGCTAGTTTACATAAAGATGTGATCCAAGAAAATGGTAGGGCTCGAGATGGTATTCAATTTAAAGAGAAAAGTAAGGGAAAGAAAGGCAAAGGGAAGTCTGTGGATGTTAAAGACAGCCGTTCCAAGGACAAATTAGCCGATAGTATCTTGAGTAGTGTTCGGGAACTGCAGTCAAGTTTCAGGCCATCGGAGGAAAATGTAGAGGTATTATCAAAGGGTGAGTACCGTGCTGCTATAGGGAAATCGAAGATATCATCTGACGACCAGCAAGGTGTGACAGGAGGCCAAAACAGTCAACCGTCTACTGGTCTATCGAACCAAAGCACCGGGGATGGGGGTGGGGGGAGCAAGCAGAAAAAGAAAACCTCCAAGTTCCATAGAGTTCATTTAGGCGATGGTTCAGTCGCTGCACTTTTAGATTTAAAGAACTCCAATCCCGAACCGGATCCAGCAGGAGGAGAGGACAGGAACAATGCAGGGGCATTGCCTGTTCGGGGCGTCTGGAGAAATGGTGCTGACAGGCTTTTCTCCTAGCACAAACTGGTGAAGTGTAACATTTTGTGGATATAGAAAGCAACAAAACTCGATCGAACTGGCTGAGGATTTATACATCCAGATGGGTCGAAAGGATGGTGAAAATTTGAATTGGTAATGAAAGCAGTCTGTAATGTCGCATGCTTCATATTCCGAGTCATGATTTTGACATCATAGTGTGGATATATGATATGTTGTTTTTGTTGAAGTGGTGGAGCATAATGAAGAAATTTCTGATATTTTAGACCTCACTTGAATGTATTTAACTTCTAAGGTTTATGTTTCCACAGGAGTGCTTGCCTTTCAACTGCATAGTTGATGCTATTGTATGCTACTTTTCGTTGAAATTACACTTTTGTGTTTTTTGTTTCGAGTATTTTCATATTAATTAAAATTTGGGGTTCATCTGAAAAAAATTGGTCTATCATTCGGATATAATTTGAAAATATATGTATAAACAATTTTCTGTCTTAAGTCATCTCATTAGGAATAAAGAAGCAAAATACACCATTTTTCTTTGACCTTCGTTCTCCATTTTTCTCCCCTTTGTCTTTTCTAGGCATTCAATTCAAGGCTTTGCTATTCACTGACACATTGGCGACCACGACTGATATGGTTCTATGGCGATCCAGCTTAACACCAACAATCTTTTGATTTTTGATTCTTCTTGCTACAATCACTTCAAGCTCACAACTTTCTCATTCTGTAACTTCACAATCAATAATTTTGACTTGTCGGATTCGAGTTTTGAAAAATGGTTTCTAGTGGCAGATGAGATTGCTCCGATTCTGTTCACTGGGAAAGTGAAAACTGACATTTTAAAATCAAACCAACATTGTAATATTAATTGTTAAGGACTTGTTTGATAACCATTTAGACCCCGTTTGATAACTATTTGGTTTTTGAAAATTAAGCCTATAAATACTACTTTCACATTTTTCATGTTTTCTTATCTACTTTTTAGATGTGTTTTCAAAAACCAAGCCAAAGTTTTGAAAACTAAAAAAAATAGTTTTCAAAAACTTGTTTTTGTTTTTTGAATTTGGCTAAGAATTCAAGTGTTTTCTTAAGAAAGATGGAAATCATTGTAGAGAAGATGAAAACTATTGTAGAGAAATAGTGAAAAAACAAGCACAATTTTCAAAAACTAAAAACCAAAAACCAAATAGTTATAAAACGGGACCTAAGTTTTGTTTTTTTTCTTGTTTGCAATGAATTTGGCTATCTTAGGGTTATTATTTCTAAAAATAATTTTACTCGATTAACATTCATCTACGTTTGAGTGTCTTTAACATTACCCCACTAAATGCAACATATAATGCTTATGACACAAATATTTGATCTAGAAGTGTTACATTAGTACTCTTACAAAGCATTTTTTCCATTCTTGAAGAAAAATTTATGGTTCGCCCAAAATAAACTTGAAAATATGGAAATGAGTTGTAAAATCTACTCCAGATCTTGAAAAACTGGATTTTAATAGTCTGAATTTCATCCTCTCCAGCTCATTCAAATTATTCCAAACTTCCAACCAAAGTTGATGATCTTTTTTTTTTTGGAAATATGATAGATCTCATTTTTCAGTGCTGAGAATTTCTCCTTTTTTTTTTTCCTCCAAGAAATTAAAATTTTGATAATCATTTAACTTTTTATTTTGATTTTTGAAAATTATGATTATTTTCTTACCATTTCTTTACCATAATTTTCATATTTTCTAAGAAAATATTTGAATTCTCAACCAAATTCCAAAAACAAAACAAGTTTTTTAAAACTACTTTTTTTTAGTTTTCAAAACTTGGCTTAAAATTTAAAAATATTCCTAAAAAATAGAAAATAAACTCATAGGTGAAAGTAGTGTTTATAAGTTTAATTTTCAAAAACCAAATGATTATTAAACGGAGTCTAAATTATTTGAAGTAATAGAACCAGTGCATTAAAATCTGAGTTCAAATAGGTTGATTTCACTCAATATGTGGGCCCATCCTATGTTGGACAGCCCCGGGTGGCTAGTAGATTTCATCTTTCTGCACATTTGAAACAATTGTATGATTTAAATTTGACAGAATATGCAATATGAAGGATGATTTACACATTATATATAATGTCCACATGGTGAAAACAAATTTGTTCATGGAATATATTCACAACAGGAGTAGCTGCAGAAATATACAACTTCAGCATTCACAAATCTCAATTAGATTAGCTTAGCCAAAGGTCTTTTCACTGCTGTAACACATGTACAGAAAGCCATCGTCGTCCTTGTATGATTCGTACACGGTACTCATTAAGCTAGCTGCAAAATTTGAAGTCAATTGTTTAGCATGTTAGTAACTAGCATTAAAAAGACTTGTTGCACGAGAATGCGCATAAAAATGGGCAGCAGCATCAGCTGAAATGTAACCCTACCCGTTTGAGGCAAAGTATTCTTTACAAATACAAAGAGAGCTTTTCCAGGTGCTAGACGAAGCCTGGTGCTCAGAACATGGATGAATTGGCCAACAGACATGTCTCGAGGAATGAGGTACCTTTAGTCAATAACAAAACAAAAGACATTCAATAGAGAAAGCAAAACTGTATTTAATGTGACATTTATGTCAGGATCACAACTGGCTTTCAAATATAAACCTAGGCAAGATCAATAAATCCCTGTTGAGATCCCGTGGTTCAGCAGAAATTAAATGAAAACATGAAACTTATAAGGTGAGAAAACATTGGAATACAAAGTGTTTCATAACATAAACATAGTTCAAATTTTAGAAACCAATCACACTGATATCTGTAAAACAGCATGCAAGACTATGTTTTCTAAGTAAAGGTGTAAATAAATAAATACCATGCAAATTTTTTGGATGATCATAGTAGAAAGCCAGAAAAATTATAGTCAAACAAAAACAAACATTACCAATCAAGTTAAAGAGTGTTATGCTAAGGTGATAGTATCTGTTTCCATTCAATTGATTTTCAGAGAGAGATAAATGAAATAAGCAGAACTGAAACAATGAGGAAGCTCAGACATGCTGGGGGAACTTACTTCTTCTTTTCCATTTCAGGAAATTCACATTTCTCATATCTCTCAACAATTACCTGCAATTATACTCAAACATCAAAAGAAAAACCATTAATTCACTTTCATGGATTTTGGAGGAAATGAATAACTATCTAACATTTACACCTGGAAAACAAATGAAGATTACATAATTGAGTCTGCACATTATTATTTTCAGTGGTATTGTATTTTAGGAACAAAAACAGTGAATGTTTCTTTCTGTAGCTCTGTCCAAGGCTATCAAAATTGAAATCACCTTTGCATCGCTTGAATACAATCAAAGATAACCAAGGAAACATTGACTAAAATCATCTGATAACTTTAGTATTTCATTTCCCGATAGAATTTATCTGAAAAACATCCTACATAACAAATTACGCGAGCTATTCCGAAAAAGTTTCTCAACGACGATGCTTCTACCAAGAGGAAGACGGATAAAAACCTAATAATTCAACACCTGCAGACTTTCTGAGTCACCGATAATATATATCGACTTAATTCACAAATTCACCAATATCTAGTATAATTTCTCGACAAAATCCAAAACAGATGCAACAAGAACCGAATCTTCTCAAATAAAAAACACATAAGATGAGAGTTTTGCAACTTACGGGGACTCGATCGGGATACTTGGCCAAGACTTCGAACGACTCCTCAAACCGTTGTTCTACGAAAAATTCAACGCCATAATTAAACACCGATCGTCAAAAATATCAAACAAGAGACAAATTGATGAAAAAAGAACGAAAATCATCTCGAATTTCAAGCCACAAAAAGGTCAATCATACCGTAGGTGAACTCGTTCTTGAAGGAATTGGCTTTTCCCATTAGCGCTCTCTTTGCGATGCCGTCCGAATTGAAAGAACGCAAGGAGCAATAAAAGGAGGTGATAATAAATTGTAATTTTTATTAAATTAACCTTTGTCTAATAAACATCAAGCGGGGATAGCTCAGTTGGGAGAGCGTCAGACTGAAGATCTGAAGGTCGCGTGTTCGATCCACGCTCACCGCAATTTTTTGGGTTTATCAAATGTTTTTCATCTTCGTTCGAAATGACGATTGTACCCTTTTTGGGAGAGTGTCTGATACTAATGTTCGGTGCAGTTTTGTCTTTTCATCAAATATTTTTCTGCTTCGTGCGAATTGACAGCTCGGCCATTTTCTTGTGTTTTTTAACCAACTGGATTTGATATGTTTTCATTTTCCCAATATTATTAGATGTGAGGTGTATAAGTTTTGGAAAAAATGTCCATTTTTACCATTAAACTTAGATAAGTTCTATCAATTTTCGCTCGAAACTTTCAATTTCAACAAATTAAATCTTAAACTTGAATAGGTGTTGTAATTTTTATCCTATTTTCAATTTCTACTAAATTCACAGACTAATTTAAACAAAAAGTAAAATAAAAATTTCAAAAAATTCGTTGATTTCAACAAAAATCAAGTCTTGTACGTAATGAAGCTCAATTATTATACAATATTGACAATTGAATAATTCTTTCAAAACCTGTAAATTAAAAAGAAAAAAAAAAGTCCTAATGTACTTTTCTTTGAAGCTTTATTAATTTTATATTAAATGTATACCTTATATTTCTTAAATGCACATTAAAATATTTTTATTAACAATTTTTTAATAGAAGTCTATCACATGATTAAAAATTATCACACGTATTTAAATTTAAATTAAAGATGGTAATGCTTATCAAAATTTAAATTATAACTTTATAAAATTAAAAGTTCGGAATAAAAATTGATACACTTGATCAAATTGAAGGTTAATACTAAAAATTGATGTTTTTCCCTGTAATTTTTCACCTTTCCTGGAAAATGACAATTCTACCCTTTGCTTAAGGACAGCGTCAGACATCAATGGTCCCTGGATTTTTGTCTTTTTCCCAAACACTGTCCATCTCTGCGAAATGACAATTATACCCTTTTGTTGTTTTTTTAACCAACTGGATTTCATATATGTGACATATATCAAGTATCAAATACTTTTCAGCTTCGTACGAAATGACAATTCTGCCCTTCTCGTAAGCGAGCGTCAGCTCAGATCGGACATTAATGTTAACATTTTTTGTCTTTTCACCAAATAATTTTCAGCTTCATGCTAAATGACAATTCTACCCTTTTCCTTTTTTTTAACCAACTGGATTTGATTTTTTTTTTTTGTCTTAATCTTATTAAATGTAATAGATATCTTGAAAATTAGAGGCCATGTGACTCTCCTCCATATCTATTATAATATGAATGAAAAAAAAGGACATCTATATATGAAGCACTATTTCTTCATGTTCTCTCTCTATATAATTTATTTATTTATTTTTAATAAATTCTCTTTATATTTTTATTTTGTATTATTCTTCTCACAAAGAGACAATGTGAACACCCTTGCCAAAGATGTGGCAAAGGTGCTTCTCAACAAAAAAAAAAAAGGTGTGGCAAAGGTATGCATGCCTTTAATGGTAAGAGTGGAGTATTTAAACCATAAATTTGTTTGTATTACAACTTTATGTTAATCTATTTTTTGCTACAACCATAGCTTGTTTTGATCACTGATTATTATTTTTTAAAAAAAGAGCTTTTCAAGCACTTTAATTCCATAAGTAGAAGATCTTGGGCGATATGACTATGATTTAGATGGAAGATTTAAGTCTCGTTTGATAACCATTTCGTTTTTAGTTTTTTATTTTTGAAAATTACGTTTATAAATACTACTTCCACCTGTGAGTTTCCTTGTTTTGTCATCTATTTTTTATCTATGTTTTCAAAAACCAAGCCAAATTTTGAAAACTAAAAAAAGTAGTTTTTAATTTTTTTTTTTTTAATTTGACTAAGAATTCAAATATTTTCTTAATGAAAATGAAACTCATGACAGAGAAATGAGAAATAATGAGAAAACAAACACAATTTTCAAAACTAAGGCTCCGTTTGATAACTATTTTGTTTATAGTTTTTAGTTTTTGAAAATTGTGCTTGTTTTCTCACAATTTATCTACAATAATTTTCATATTCTCTACAATAGTTTCCATATTTTTTAAAGAAATATTCGAGCTTCTAGCCAAATTCTAAATACAAAAACAAGTTTTTGAAAACTATTTTTTTTAGTTTTCAAAACTTGGCTTAGTTTTTGAAAACATATGTAAAAAGTAGATAAGAAAACATGAAAACTCATAGGTGAAAGTAGTATTTATTGGCTTAATTTTTAAAAACTAAATAATTATCAAACGGAACCTTAATAGTTATCAAACAGAGCCATAATGTGTCAAATAATAATTATTACCCATTTAATAATTGTTAAAAAAAACGGTTAGTTAATGAAAAGTTGTGACACTTGATTGAAAGATATTGATAGACATTTTATCTTTTAGTATTTTTTGTATTTATTATTAGGAGTTTCGTTCCTTTCAACTCATTCAATATAAGTACATTTATTTCGTATCTACTACATAATTATTAAAGGCAGATGATAGAGAAAAATGCATAGATTTTTTCTTTTTATAATATTCATCAAATGTGTTTGTGGTGGAGCTATTTATTTGGGGTCTTTCTATGATTGTATTCCTACTATGGTGGATTTAAAACGAAGGAATTTGGATGTCCCTTTGATATGCCCTTTATGAAGGAGGAGACAACTAACCATGCTTTGTTTAATTGTGAAAGTCCACATAAGCTATCTGACACAACCTATATACACATTTAAAGTTGAAGAGACCAAATATTTTTCTCATTCAATTCAGGAACGTTGGCTGGAGGTGTTGGAATTAGCCCAAATGGAGAAGCTTGAGTTATATTTTGTGGGGGCATGGGCAATTTGAAATGACAAAAGTAATGTTATTCATAATAGAGTAATTCAGAGTATTGAGGACAAGTGTAGATGGATATTGGATTATTTCCAAAAAATTAGGCAAGCAAATATTAGTGTGAATAAAATGGTTGGTGGGGTGAGTTCACCATCTAATCATTTTGTTCCAAATGACTGGGTTTAGATTTTCGTCGATGCTGCATGTGATGAATAGAATAATGCAACAGGTGTAGGTGTAGCTATTCGAAGACCTGATGGGGTTCTGATGGCAGTAATGGAAAATTATTTGCCTTCATTTAATTTACATCATCTCTATGTGTTGAGGCTTGTGCCATTAAGGATGGAATTTGGCTGGCAAGTCGAATGGAGTTTCATAAATGTCATCTCTTCTCTAATTCCCTTTCTATGATCTCGATGCCAAATGGTCCTTGTAAGGTTATGTCCGAAGCTCTAACTATCGTTTAGGATATTCATTATATATGTTTGATTTTGCCCATGTTCGGTACGCTCATGTGCCTGGCCTACAAAATACTCTTGCACATGGTTTGGCTCATTTAGGTGTGTTGGGTAATCAAACTTTGTGGACTTATAATTTTTTAAATTGGATCCAGCTTTTGTTGTTAAGTGTGGATCCATCTTAATGTAATCCATTGGGTATCGATTTGATTAATGAAATTCGTATCTTTCGTCTTAAAAAAAATGTGTTGGTGGAGGAATCAAACTCTTGGCCCTAGAAAAGATAATAGACATCTTATTTATTGAGCTAAGTTCGAATCGATAGAAAAGTGATAGACACAAATTCATATTCCTTGGATTTAAGGAATAAAAAAGAACTATATTATGAAAAGATGTACATTATATTGATTATGAAAATCATAATATTCATAACTTTTGATAACAATAAATATTAAACTTACGTCAAAGTGAGCTTAACTCAATAGTAATTGGCATATATCATCGACTAAGAGGTCAGAAGTTCGAATCCTCATCTCTAATTGTTGTTGAACTAAAAAAAAAATTAAACTTACATTAATGATTTTCTAACTTTACTATAGATCGCATGACACTAGGTTCTATGTGTGAGTTAAATATCGTTGGTTTCAATTTAATAAGGTAAATATTTTTCTATTGATTTGGTAACATGAATTCCACCTGTTATGGGTAAAATTAAGGGAAATTGTGACCGGTAGCTACAAATAAATAACGGTAATGAAAAATGGCTAAAAACTTTCAATATTCAAATTTGTGGCTACGACTTTTAAGGTGATGAGAGTGAATAATTATTTATTCCATTTATACTCTAGGTATATACAGATATTTATGGCCAATATTTCCAACTGTAAGTAGATTTTTTTTAGAAAAAAAACTCAATCCTTTCTAACTTAATTTTAACTTATCTTTTCCTAGATTTTGACAATGTAAATATGCAAAATTTTATTTCTAATTATTTACAAATTTATTAATTTTATCTTAATTCAATATATTTTTTTAAAATTTTCAATTCCTAAATCTTTGACAATTCAAATCTGCAGAAATTTATATCTAATTATTTATAAATCTATTAATTTTACTTTAATTCAATATATCAATCACCATTTTTTTTAAATTTTCTGTCATTTATATTCGAATCCACTATCAACAAAATCCAGTAATCAAACTTGATTTTTGAACAATCCTAACTACACAAATTTATTAACTAGTGAGATACATTAGTCATTTTCAAAAATACCGACATTGCCAAGAATCCCTAAAAAAAAGGATGGAGTTTTAGAATCCAAAATACCTATTTTTAAATATGATTATCGAATGGCTAAACGTATCACAATCTAATATCACAATCCTAGGGCATAATTTTTACTGCTTTATTTTTCTGAAATTGCCATCATTGATCAAATTTGAAACTATCATTTTTATCAATGGTTAATACGTATAATTCAGGCTAGCAATCAATTTGAAATTGTTAGAGATTTAATTTAGGCTTGTTTGTTACTTTTGATTTTGCAAGTTCTACATCTCTCCTCCCTTATAGGCTGTATTTTTCTAGGCTTTATTTTACTTGATTTAAATTTGTAGAATCTATATCAGGGATATTTTCGTCCTAGACAATTTTGAAGATTATATAAAAAAAAACCATGTTTAGCCATAATTGCAAAATCTATTATGTTTAGTCATTTTTTGAGTTGAACCATTTGGCTATATCTTGTTGCCCCTAAAATTAAAGCAAACATGCAAATAGGCTACAAGGAAGCCTCAAAGATTAAAGCTCCGAAGCAAGCCAAAGCCTAACTTGCAAGATGGTCCAAAGGCGATCTGAAAGGCTAATCTTACTTGGCCAAGTCAAGCTTAAGGGCCCCCAACCTGGCTCCATCAACCAAAGGCCTTAGGTTGAGCCCAAGAGGTCGACCCCCCCCCCCCCCCCTAAGTCGAGTTGGGAGATTTGGTTCAAAGAGGGTTCAAGCTGAAGTTTCAAAGTTCGAGACTTGCTCCAATAGGAAGAGAGAGACCAGGATGCCCTAGGTCACATTCGATATAAATAGAATGAGGAATCTCTTGTGCGAGGTATGTTACACAACCTAATTCTTACTATGCTAACACAAACCTTGGTCTAACTTAGGCATCACTGAATCATAGTGTATTTGACGAGCACCACACCGATGTGTAATTTTCTATTTTGTAAGCATTTTCCCTCTCTTTCATCATCTAGATTGTGCGACTTAGGCGATTCTCCTAAGTCGAATTCGTGCATCAACACCAACTGTTGATGCAAGGGTTTCATCACATATCCACGTCAGCTCCTTGCCAAGGTGACTAGTTGGGTAACCAAGCAGGCTTATAAAAGAAATACTCACACCAGTGTGGTGCTCTACAACATGCTTTGATCCTTAAGTCATTGCTTACATTGAAGTCATGTAAAGTTGAGTTAGAATAGTATTGTGCACCTCATTAGTGAGATGAATCCCTTCTATTTATATTTTTCCTCACTATTCTATTGCCAGGGTTGTACCTGACATGTCAGTGAGAATTAGGGAGAAGAAGACAATGCACCTCAGTAGGGCATCGATTGAGCTGGATAGGTTGCCTGCTTCCCTTTGATTGTACCTCCTCAGCTTGGTCTTCTCCTAGAGGCTTCGTCGAGGGTTCTCGGTACGGTTGGTCCACATGGCACAAAGGAGGCCTACATGGAGGGTGGGCCTTTAGGCATTGGATCCTACCCATAATAACTACCCTTAAGTTTTTGGTAGATATTTATTTTCTTGAAAAGAAGAAAAAACTTTCATTTACTCTCCAGTAGTGGACAACATGAATTTCCTACCTCCAATCAATAATAATGAAGTATTCTTCATTTAGAAAAAGGTGTACGAATTTGATAAACAAGCCCACATGCCCAACATGTATTGTTTTAAATGTTTCATATCTCTCCAACAAAATAATAGATGGGATCTAATATGATATCTATGAGATGAAAAATCCAATTCGAAACATAGCTCAATTAAGCAAAAGCATTAGTAATCTCTCTTAAAAGTACTTGAATTCCCATCTCCACTCTCCCCTCTTATGTTGTGGCTTGTGAGATGAAAGCTACATCAATTTATGGCACTTTCATATAAATTTGATATCTTAATTTTAGGCAAAACTATTTTAATTTGTGAAATAATGTGAAAATATTATTTGGAAAAAAAAAAAACGCATGCCACATAATAGAACTGAGCAATGAAGTGTGTCGGTGGAGATCCGAAGAAAATGAATGTCGTGATGTCGGCAAAAGAAGCTTTACAGATCATTACCATCAACACAACCCATGCACGTCACCGTCACTTCTCATTTCCCACTCCAGATCCAACACTATTCTTCTTTTCTTTTTTTTTTCTTAATTAAAAAAAATCAGATATTTATTGTTTTTTTCTTTAATTACAACTTTAGTTAGTTTATAAACTTTTAAATTTTTAAGGTTTAATAAGTTCTTAAACTATCAATTTTATGTTTAATTGGCTCTACCTATCATATATTTTTAAACTATAAGTACTTATTTTTAATAAAATTGAAAGGTAAATGACTTATTAGACTCAATTTTGAAAGTTTAAGGATTGAACTTATAGTTTAGCCTCCGCTTTTACGTATGAATTTTCACGAAATGGTGTGCCAATTTTTATTCTCTTAATTTTTTTAGAATATTATATTAGTGGAGGATTCAAACTTACACCTTTTTAGAAAATATAAATATTTTAGACTCCGTTTGATAACCATTTGGTTTAGTTTTTGAAAATTAAGCTTATAAGCACTACTTTCTTTTATGGGTTTCTTTGTTTTTTTGTCTACTTTTTACAAATGTTTTTAAAATCTAAGGCAAGAGTTTTGAAAACTAAAAAAGTAGGTCTCATCTCATTTGGTAACTATTTAGGCCATGTTTGATCACTATTTGGTTTTTGAAAATTATGCTTGTTTTTTCATCATTTTTCTACAATGAGTTTCATATTTCTTAAGAAAACATTTGAATTCTTAGCCAAATTACAAAAAACAAGAACAAGTTTTTGAAAACTATTTTTTTTTTAGTTTTCAAAACTTGACTTGATTTTTGAAAACATATGTAAAAAGTAGATAACAAACTAATGAAACCCATAGGTGGAAGTAGTATTTATAGGCTTAATTTTCAAAAACTAAAAACCAAATTATTACCAAACGGTGACTTAATAGTTGAGCTATATCCGTATTGACAATTTTTTTTTAAAATTCTATCTATTTCAACTTTAGACTCGAATAAATGCAATAATTTTTACTTTAGGTTAGATTTTTTTTTTTTTCTGCAAAGGTAGATGTATACAATGCAGAAGAGGGACCTCACAAATTGAGGTTAAGGCACAGAGACACAAGGTAAAACAGTAAGGATCATCTAATCAGAAACCAAGCCATTCAAAACAATAAAATCAAGAAAACCAAATCCATGGAGAATTTGGAAGTGGAAACGGCTGCCCACCCAACCAAGATAAAAATAAAAATAAAAATATTCCAAAATCCACTCATTAAATTTTGAGATGAAAGATCAATACCTAACAAATTAATGTATTGAATTTACCATTAAATAAAATTTCCAACACTCACTAATTTCACCAAATAAAAGATTCAATCTAAAATATTGTCTTTCTTTAAATCTCGTTAATTTCTTATTAAACTTCTATTTGCAATCAATTGAACGCATTCGATAATATTTTTTTTAATGAATTTTCATACAATTACGCTATGTTTCAATTTGGACCAAATTTTACCAACATGAGCATAATTCAATAGTTAAGGCATCTAATTCTTTCCTTAAGAGATTGAAAGTTCAAATTCTTATCCATATTTGTTGTACTTAAAAATATATCAATTAAATTTTAAATATCTTTTTACAAAAATCTAAAGTTTTAATTTTATGTACTTTTTTATGAAAAATTACGTACCTACATTATTTTGATTCATGCTTAAACTATTCATAATTCCTAGGAAAAAAAACATAGGTTAATGTTCTAATTATTTCATAATAGTTTTTTAGTTAAAAAAAATACATAGAGTGAGAATTCGAACATCTGACCTTTTAGTCGATAATATATGCTTTGATTAGTTGAATTATGTTCAGGTTGGCTCATAATTATAATTTAGGAATAAATTTTTTAATAATTTAAAAATATATTTTATTAAAATTTTGAAAGAATGAAAAAGAAAAGGCGTGTGAGAGAGTCAAACACAGATCTTGTGGCCTATGGGAAGACCAAATAAGTATTGAAAAAGAAGAGACAATTTCATACTTTGCCAACCAATCCATAGATGGCAGAGACAAACAAAAGCCGCGTTTCTCTTTCTTCTAAACTATAGAATAAAATTAATTGCTTTGCCCCAAAAGGAAAAAAAACACATTTATTTTATTTTAAAAGTGTGATTTTTTTTTTTTTTTTTGAAAACCTATTTTAAAAGTGTGATTGAAAATCACTTTCTTTTTTTGTTGATCTTTGTATTATAATCACAAATTTACCTTCAAAGCGTGACAATAAAACAAAACTAATATGATATTTGTTATGACTTTTTTCACGAGCTCTATCTTTCTTTCTTTCTTTCTTTTATTTATTTATTTATTTATTTATATATTTTAAAATTTAAAGATAAGACAAACACCGAATAATTGGATGAAAATAAGGAGAGGAAAAAAAAACTCCGTTTTTTTTATTTAATTATAATTAAATGATTTGTAAAGCAGGTTGAAATTAGAATTAAAAAATCCATAATTTTAGAAGGAATAACGACTCTATATTTCTCTTTAAAACCATTGTAATAAAGGTTAAATTATAAATTTAGTCCATGAACTTTTAAGTTTTTATCAAATAGGTCCGTAAATTTTAAAAAGTTTCTAATATATCCCTGGACTTTAATTTTGTGTCTAATAAGTCTTTGAACTTTAAAAAGTGTCTAACAAATCGTTAAACTTTTATTTTTAAATCTAATAATTATTTATCCTTTTCAATTTTGTATTTAATAAATTCTTGATCTATTCTATATATTTTTTTTTTAATTCACAACCCTATTGGATACAAAATTGAAATTTTAATGTCCTGTTAGATACAAAATTCAATTTATATCTAATAGATTTGTTCATTTTAAAAAATGTTGAATATGTCTAAGATTTATAAACACAAAATTAAAAGTTCAAGAATTTATTTGACTTTTTTAAAGTCCAATGGCCCATTAGACAAAAAATTAAAAGTTCAAAGACTTTTTAGATACTTCTTAAAGTTCAGGGACATAAACATGGACATCAAAATTTAGGGACTAAACAACTATAATAAAATAATACAAAAAAATAGTAAATTCTTAATTAAAATAAATAATTATCGAAACACGTTTTTGAAGATTTTTGTCATAAAACAATTTATTTTGAAAAGAACACATTTCGAGCTCCAAACAACAAAAGTAAAGATCTTTCATTCCTGAATAAGAAGACAACTTTGTGTGGCCAACCTTTCAATAAAGCTTTCATATGATCTTTATCTTCTCCCAATTTGACATGCTCATGCGCTACCAATGTTGTTTTCTTATCGTCTATTGAAATTTGTATCAATTGAGCACAAACTATTTGAATTTTTTGGATTGAATTGTTTTTTCTTCCTTAGTATTTTGAAATTCTTGGTTTGAACCTTTTTTCTTCCTTGGTATTTTGACTATGGAAAATAGGATTTTTTTTTTTAATTCATCTTCAAGGTTGAAAATTCCAAGTATTAGAAAATTAATATAATTTTAAAAAATAAAGATAAAATTATTATTATATTAAATGATTTTTTCCAATTAAATTATTACCCAAAAAAACTAAAATAATATATCACATGGCATGATAATGAATTAAAATAGTTTTTTTTTTCTTGAGTACTAAATATAAATAATAGTGTCTATAACCATTAAAGTAGTTTGCAATTTTCGTTTTTAAGCTTTTTAAATTATCAATTTTATCGTTAATATATTAACAAAAATAATTTCATTTCGTAAAAAAATTATTGACATTTGTTAAGAAAAAATTAATGTATCATTAAATTATATATATTTTTTATTAACATATCTAGTTACATAGATATGTCACTCAAATGTTATTTGACACACAGCTTTACTCTTTCATGTCAAAGTGAGTTTAGCTCAACAGTAATTGACATGTATCATCGATTAAGATGTCAGAGGTTTGAATCCTCCTATCTTAAATGTTGTTGAACTCAAAAAAAAAAAAAAACTTTACTTGTCCATTAATTTAACTGAATCTACCTATCAACAAAATTTATTTCTTCAAATAGCTTACTCACATGTTTAAATATGCTAACAAAACACTGATTTAGTGACACATCAACTTTCAAGTAATAAATTTTACCAACATATATGAAAGGGGACCTAATTGAAACTTTTTAATATATATAGGGCTTAATTGAAAAGCTCAAACGTTTGAGATTAAAATTGAAGATTACCAAACATTCGGAAGTACGTAACATATTTTGCTTTTTTCCCCCTTTTTTTTCCTATGATTGGAGTGGGTAACATCATCTTTTATCTTTTATCAATTAAAAAACGTTTTTATAATACTTTGACCCCAAAGTTTTGTCCATATTCGTCCGCAGCCCCACCAAGTTTCCGTGGGACAATCAGACCCGCCTCTGTAGTCGCCGCCGCACCGACGGACGGGACAACCAGTTGGCGGCGGTCACCGGTCAGCCCAACCTTTCGGGAGTTTTCTATTTTTACTTTTATCTTTTAATTTTAATTTTTATTATTTAATTGGTAATTTGCGCTTCGGTGGGAACCTCACCGCACCTATCTTGGTCCCAAACAAACCCCAACCACCCCCGTCTTCCTCCGTTTGCTTTCGTAGCCATATCCCACGTGGCAACCATTAAAGCGTCTTTTTAATTAAAAATATATATAAAAAATTATCTCTATTTTTTTTTTAGTTCAACATTTGAAAGTGAAGAGATTTGAACTTACGACTTCTTGATCAAGAGTACATGTCAATCATCTTTAATTTAGTAACATGCACTGTGTATTGATTTTTATCATAAACTTTCAATTTCATCGAATATAACTTTAAGCATGGATAAATATTTCAATATTTACTTAAAACTTGAATTCGTATCGAAAGTTTTACCTTTCCGATAGATTTTAGTTTGAAAAATCACTAAAAGAAATTTTTATGTGTTTGATGAATTGAAATTTATATCTAATACAACACTTGAGCTAAGTTTTTATTGAAATTTATGAGTTGTAGGAGATTGATTCAATGATTGATTTTGTGCGTGGATTGGGCTTGATTTTTTTCCTGGCTTGATTTCGTTGAAATTAGTGAGATTTCTAAGATTTTTACATTGTTTTTTTTGTTAAAATTAGTTGGTGAATGTAGTGAAATTGGATAAAATGGTAACAATTGTTACAATTGCCGAAATCTATGGTCTACTTTGATGGAATTAAATGTTTAGGATGAAAATTAATATACCATATTAAGTTTGAGAGTAAAAGATGATTTTTTTTTAACAAAAACATATTTTTATAAAATTGTGATATTATAAAATAGGTAAGTACATTTTCTTTTAGTTCAACAATTATAGAGGTGGAAGATCGAATCATCAATATTTAGGATGGTAATTGGTGCCTTATCAACTAAGCTGTGTTCGAATTGTTAATGATTTATTAAACCATTTTGTGCACACACTACAAGAAACAAGATCTATAGCAACGGTTTTGTGAGCTATCGCAGTTATTAAGTGCTGCAGAGCACTTTTTGCAGCAGTTTATGAACCTCTGGCAGAAGTAGTGTTAAGAGAGATTTAGCAACACTTTTCAAAACTATTGGAAGTGAACTTTTCACAACCGTTGCAATAATACCCATATAGCAATGATTTTATTAAGCTATCACAATGGTTATTAACCGTTGCAACACTTTTTGCAGTGGTTTATGAATCTCTGGAAAAAGTAGTGTTAAGAGGGATCTAACAACACTTTTCAAAACCGTTGGAAGTGAACTTTTCACAACCGTTGCAATGGTACTCCCTATAGCTGCAATTTTATTGAGCTATCGCAATGGTTATTAACTGCTGCAACACTTTTTGTAGCGATTTATGTTAAGAGGGATCTAACATTGCCTACCCTATTAATTACACATTGAATCCTTAATCTCCTCTTTTATCCACGCAAGCGGCCAATGGATCTAACATTGCCTACTATTAATTGCACCTTTAATCTCCTCCTTCATCCACAATTTTGTATGACTATATAATGTTTCACTATTTGTCTATTCGAACTTTAGGTTAAGATCATGGCTCTAATACCCACTTGTTAAGGACAATGGATCTATCATATATCTTCACAATGGAATGATATATTGTCCATTTTAGGCATAATCCCTTATGACTTTGCTTTTAGTTTCACCCAAAATGCTACATACCAATTGAGATAATTGTGCTCACTTATATTCTATAGATTTCTCCCTTACTTAGCCAATGTGAGAAAGTTTTTGTACTTCTAACATATCTTAGTCTATATTTCGATTTAATAAAATTAAAGATTTTAGGTCAAAATCGAACCACCTTGCTATAGAGACAAAAATTTTAATTTTACACTTATTAATAAGCCAATATATCACTTTCATTGAGTCATATTTATTTGATTAAATAAATTATATTTAATAGTCATTACACATATATTATAAAAAAAAATAAATTATATAAATAAAGATAAACTTAATTTTCATTATTTTTTACTTTTTGCATAATTCTCTTAAAAGTAATAAAAATATTTTCAATGTTATATTGATAATATTATATATTAATATTTTATTTTTAAAATAAAATTAATTATAACTTAAAATTCTAAATATGCTAATTAATATAGTGAATAAACTTTTTTTTAATAAAAAACGTATTTTTTATAAATTAGCAATTTCTATATATACAGTACCCTAAATATACTTATGACGATAACAAACTATTGCAATTATTTTGAATTTTCAATGTTTTTAAAAAAATGTTACTAAATAAGTGTTGCAATTAATTGTATAAAAACTTGCAATGATTTCATAAGCGTTACAAACTAACAATTGCAAACAACCCTACAACAATTAATAAGAATGTTACAATGTAACTATTGTAATTGCATTAATCTCTCGCGACCGTACAACTGTTGCAAGTTTACTATTGCAATAGACTCTTAATAATTAATAATTAATAATTAATAAAATTGTTGCAATATATTTACTCCAATTACACTAACCTATTGTAACACTTTTCGAAATATTGCCATTATAACTGCTACTATATACTTCCCTACATCTAACTATTGCAATTATATCCATCTATTCAACAACTTTTAGAATTGTTGTATATTAGTTGTTGCAATATACACTCTAGCAGTGATTATTCAAAGTGTTACAAATTAACTGTTGCAATATACATAGTTGTAGAGGTTTATAAAAATATTTTTATAAAACTGTTGGAATTGTATAAACCCTTACAACAATTGTACAATTGCTGCAAATTTTATGCTGCATTAGTCACATTTTCTTGTAGTGACATTAAAATAACTATTTAGAAATGAATAACTTCTTTATTTTAATAAATAGAATGTCCTATATCGATAACACATTGAAAGAGGGGCGGAAAAAAGCAAAGAATAATAATCGAAAATCGAAATATGTAATTGAAGATTTTCTTATAAGATGAAACAATATTTTGAGAATGGGTTCAAACAATCTCTTTTATGTTTCTTGGTTTGGATTGTGTTTAAACTTATTATTATCATTCAATATTTAGTGGTTATAGACAATGAAATTTTATTGTGTGGACACGAATATATTATATTTTTAAATAAAAAACAACTAATTTGTGTTTAATGACTATAGTTAATTTTTCTATTTTAAAGTAATTGAAACTAGTGGATCATTGATAATCATGGGTGATTTATTGTTTTAAAGTCACGATTTAGCAAAGTTAATATAACAATAATTTGGTAATAACGAAAATTAGCTTGAAGTTAATTGTGATCATTGTTGATATAATTGATAATTAATGCACTTGTTTCTAAAATTTACTTATTGAATTGGTATATATATATGTGCAAGCATAAGTTAATAAATAATAATTATATTGTGTTATACTTCTTTTTTTTAAAATTTACTTATTGAATTGGTATATATATATGTGCAAGCATAAGTTAATAAATAATAATTATATTGTGTTATACTTCTTTTTTTTAGTTCAACAACATGGAGATTTAAATATCTGACCTTGTGGTCGAAGGTATATGAATTCATTTAGTTAAACTATGCTCAAGTTGATATTATTGTGTATGAGCATATAACTTGCCCATAAGGTCCATACAATTATATACGATCAATTCTTTCAACTCATTGATCATGTGATTTTTATACGAGGATCAAATTTTCCTTCATTAATTCACACATCAAAGCATACCAAACTTATTTGTGTTTGAGCTAAAAGCTATCACACGAAACCATAGTCAAGAGTAATGTAACATCACATTTATTTAGCTCAAATTGAGAGCTATTCTCAACCACACACAACGCTTTTAAATAGTATTTTTAAAAAGAAAATTCCACAACCTAATCTAAGTTAATCTCCACCATTAGTGCAAATACAAGAGAAAAACTTGAGCTTATGACATGTGTCAATCAATGTGGTTCAAGTTTGGTTATGATATGATTTTCAACCTTGCTTTTGTTAGGAAAAAGAGTATGTGGTGCAAGCTTGGTTGGTGACCAAAATTACTTCACCTTCACCTACCTTGAAGAAGAAATTAAGATTTTTTACAAACTTGGGTTGGTGATGATAGCAACATTTATTTTCAACAGGTATTTTAATTAAGTGGACTTTGCAGATTTATTATTTAAAAGAATGTTTGTTGTATAATTTTTCATCTCTTAAAACTATAATATTTTCTAATTCAAGCTTAGAGAGAATTTCAAAATAGTTTTCTTTTTCTTTTTTTTTTCTTTTTTTTTTTAATTATTATTGTAAAAAATCAATAGAAGCATTTGTGGACGTTGAGCCCCCCATGGCCCACATATTTTTTTAGAATGAAGAAAAAATTTGGGTTCTGCTTCTGCCAAAGTTTTTTTTTTCTTAATTTTAGTGTATTTTCATGGATAACTCTGGATTTTTTTTTCTATTTTAAAATCAAGATTTAGTGAATAATGTATTCACCGCAAGTTTATGTATCAACTTCCACAAGGCATTAAAAAAAAAAAATCCACAAGCCATTCGTCTCAATTTCTAAAAACTATTGAGTTAATTTTTAGCTTTATATTTAATAACTTTTAAATATATCTAATAGATTTTTAAAATTTCAGTTTTACCTTTAATAAACTATTAAGGTTTAAAAAGTATTTGGTACTAAAAAAAACTTTAAAAAGTAATAGGAAGTCTTCAAATTTTCAACTTCAAATTTATTAAGTTCTTGACCTATTGAACATTTTTTAAAAAAAAAAATTCATGCATCTATCAAACATAAAATTGAAAACTTGTGATTTATTAGATACAAAGTTTAATCTTATATCTAATAGATTCAACAATTTTAAAAAATGTCAAAAATGTCAAATATCTATCTAACATAAAATTTAAAATTAAAAGACTTACTAGACATTTTAAATTTAAAAATTTATTATACACAAACTTAAAAATTTAGAGACTAAATTTATAATTTAATCAAACTATGGTAAAAAAAGAAAACACTTTTCAAAATAATTTATAAAACACGCTTTAACGTCTTTCTTGTTTATCTCCCAAAAAAAAAGTGTTTCTTGATATCCTAACACGTGTGTGTTCTATTTTATAGTTGAAACAAATTCCAATAACCATACATTGAACATTGAGAAATTTTGAAAATCTAAATTAATTAAACTTACCAAATAAAAAAAATGATTATTTTTTGTAACATTTTGCCTTAAAATGAGTGCAAAAAGGCAGCTGTAGAGTCGCATTCATGACCTCATCTTTCCAAGGAAAATCTCAATATAACCTTCGATATCAAGCCAAGTTCATTACAGTCAAAACCTTTTTCTTTTTCTTTTTCTTTTTTTTTTTTTTTTGGATTTAGAGTTAGACAATTAGACTCGTAATAAAAGAATTTCGAAAATATTTGACCAATTATTATCGACCACAAAACACCCTGTTTTGTATAGTGCTCAAATCCCATCCAGATTCATGATATTTACCTCATTTATTTTCCATTAATTATATTCTATTAAACTAATTTGCGCAACTGTTCCAAAAATAGTGAAAAGAAAACTAATTTTGGCCAAAACTTTACTTTTTTTTTCAAAGGTAAACTCCATTCATTTCAATAGTATCATTATAATTGTTAAAATTTGGACAAAAATCAATTTATACTCCTAAATTTTAGAAGCTGTATTAATAAAAATCCTAAACTAATAATTGCATCAAATATAAATTCAGAACTTTCACGTGCACAAACTTATAATTATATTAATTAAACTTTCAAAATTTCATAAGTGAATCAATTCATCGTTTCAAATAATAGACGATTTTCATATGGAAGATTTAGATTTTTTAAGAAGTCTACACACGTGTAAAAATTGATACATGGACGAACGAAGTCTAATATTAGGTGTAAATTGATACATTTATGAAAGTTATAGGTTTAAATTGATACAATTATTAGTTTATGATTTTTATTGATACAACCCAAAAGTTTAGAGGTATACATTGATTTTTGTCCGAAAGTTTTTTTTTCTAGTACTTAAAAATACCATTTTTTGCCCTTATGATTTGGGCTAAAATCCTTTTTTTTTTTTTTTTTTTTTTTTTTTTTTTTTTTTTTTTTTTTTTTTTAGTTTAACAAAGGTGAGTATGGAGATTTGAACCTCCAATTTCAAGAGAAAAAATAGATATTTTAGCCGCTAAACAATGTCCAGGTTGGCAAGCTAAGATTCAATTTGATATCTGTCGTTCTAAAACTTTCAATTTAGTTCCCATAGTCAGAAAAGTTTTAAATTAGTTTATGGAATATAGACTTATTTTAAATTTAATTTTTATGGTTTTAAAAGTTTTAATTTGATCTTTGTAGTTTAATTAAACTTAAAAAACCGTACCTAAACTATTTTTTTTTTTAATTCACGTAAAGATCTTTTTTTTTTTTACTCATTAGAAACCCTGATACAATAAACTAAAATAGAAATTCATCAACTTATTATCACATAAATAGAAAATGTATTACGTATTTGATATGGTCATCCTAAAAACAATCTATATAGGTTTAAGATTGAAAAAATTATACGGTCCAATTTGAAGCTTTTGAAATCATAGTAAATAAATTAAAATTAAACTTTAATAATTGAAACCAAATTAATAATTTAACCTTCATTTTCACCCACAACATACCTTTACAAACAATTGAAGTAATTTTCCTTTCAAAATCGGGATACTATAAATAGTAATTTCAAGTGCTATCATGTCATCCAAAAAATGTTCTTAAAAAACATAGTAAAAAACAAAAAACAAAAAACATTTATGAGAATGACAGCCAAATAATCCTCAATATTATTTACTAAAAATTTTGGAGAAATTTGACATAAAAGGGATTTTTTTTGCATTCAAACTGGTGGGCAGCATGCAGCACGTTGTTGACGTGGCCGTCCACATCGGATTCTATTTATTTATTTATTTCCTAATATTAAAAACGCTTTTTAAAAAATTACCATTAGTAAAAAAGAAGAATTAAATTAAAGTCGTTGACTCTCCGCGGCCGGAGAAGCGCGTGAAGCTGAAACCGGATAGAAATGGCAGTAACCCGGCACGTCATCGGAAAGCTAATATCAAATGTCAGCCATTGGATCTCTCGTACCAACACCATTTCAACGGTCAGGATCTTCCACGTCCAACGGCTCGGAAGAATCTTTCGAAATTCCATCCCTAGTCCCTACACTCTCCCTATTGGCTCTAGGGCTTTCCGACCGGTTATTCCGGTAGCCGGGAGGGTGGCTGGACGCTATAAATACAGGCTTTGTTCACCCTGTAATCCTTGTACCGTTGAGCTTTGCCTTCTATTAGGGGTCTGGTTCGGTTGGCGTATTTGCTCAAATTCTTTCTCTCCTCCAGATCTACGCAGCCGATTTCACCAGGTTTGCGAGCTCTGTTCACCATTCGTTCATTGCCATTTTTCTTTTTCTGTAGCTTTGAGCATGCTTGTGGTTCTTCATTTCTTCTTCTTTGTTCCCGGTTTCTGAACGAATTTGGGGGGTTTCCTGCTTTGTAATCTAGTGGTAGTGATGGATTTGTTTGTTTTCATGCGTGAATCGGTTGTCTGGTGCTTGTATGTTGCGATGAAAGTATGTTTCTCTTCTTGTGAGATGTGAATTCTTGCAGATCTGATTTTTTTTTTTTTGGAATTTTTCTTTGGGACCTAGTTAGCGGAGCTTTGGTACTGTTTTTGCTCTCTGAGATTCGGGATCTCGGGCGTTGGGGTTTTGTTTTGTTCTTTTGGTTGCTCTGTTTCGGTTGTCAGCTTTTATTTATCACCACCAACTGTTTGTTGAATGGCTCGATCCGATTTGTAAGTTAAAAATTATGTCGGCGCACTAGTTTTCCGCGGTTTTCGTATAATGGTCTTACGTTTCCATAGATCTCTGGTCAGATTGGAGTTCTTTTTTTGCTTAATTTCTTATAGTAGTTGGTCACTCGATTTGGTTGCGAACTGTGTTTGAGGTTTGATTTTGTGGTAGTTTTTTAGTAGATCCAGTATCCTTCTAAATGATTTGAAGATTCCTTATGGCAGATCTTGTATTTTCCAATCTTAATTAGTCACCCTGCTTCGAATCATGTTAACCACCCTGTTTTCTCTTCAGATTTGTCGAGGTTTCAGGGCGTCATTTCGCTTTAAATTTTTCCAAATGTTTCCTTAAATCTTTCTAATCTGTGTCCTGTTACTTGCATATTCAAGATTTCGATGTCAATTTTGATTTTGGATGTGTATGCTTCAACTTTGCTCTGTGGTAACCGATGATATAATCGAGCTTGGGCAATATACAAACAGTACTTAGCTAACTGATGTGACTAAATTAGAACAGAATAGTTACATAACGACTGATTATCTTCGTACACGATCTAATATGGCGTTGTTATGTTTCAGAGATGGAGACCTTTCTATTTACCTCTGAATCCGTCAATGAGGGTCACCCCGACAAGCTCTGTGACCAGATCTCTGATGCGGTGCTAGACGCCTGCCTAGCTCAGGACCCCGACAGCAAGGTCGCTTGTGAGACCTGCAGCAAGACCAACATGGTCATGGTCTTTGGTGAGATCACCACCAAGGCCAATGTGGACTACGAAAAGATTGTCCGTGACACATGCCGAAACATTGGATTCGTTTCTGACGATGTTGGTCTTGATGCTGACCATTGCAAGGTCCTGGTTAACATTGAGCAGCAGAGCCCAGATATTGCCCAGGGTGTTCACGGCCACTTCACAAAGCGCCCAGAGGAGATTGGCGCTGGTGACCAAGGCCACATGTTTGGCTATGCCACTGATGAGACCCCCGAATTGATGCCCCTTACCCATGTCCTCGCCACCAAGTTGGGCGCTCGCCTCACTGAAGTTAGAAAGAATGGCACCTGCCCCTGGTTGAGACCTGATGGGAAGACCCAAGTCACCATCGAGTACTACAATGACAATGGCGCCATGGTACCAGTCCGTGTGCACACAGTTCTGATCTCCACCCAGCACGATGAGACCGTCACCAATGACGAGATCGCTGCAGACCTCAAAGAGCATGTCATCAAGCCAGTCATCCCCGAGAAGTACCTCGACGAGAAGACCATCTTCCACCTTAACCCCTCAGGCCGATTCGTCATTGGTGGTCCCCATGGTGATGCAGGTCTTACCGGACGCAAGATCATCATCGACACTTACGGCGGTTGGGGAGCCCACGGTGGTGGTGCTTTCTCTGGAAAGGATCCCACCAAGGTTGACAGGAGTGGCGCCTACATTGTAAGACAGGCTGCTAAGAGCATAGTCGCCAGCGGGCTTGCACGCAGGTGCATTGTCCAGGTCTCTTACGCCATCGGTGTGCCTGAGCCCCTATCCGTGTTCGTCGATACATACAAAACTGGGAAGATCCCTGACAAGGAAATCCTGCAAATCGTGAAGGAGAACTTTGACTTCAGGCCGGGAATGATCACCATCAACCTTGATCTCAAGAGGGGTGGCAATGACAGATTCTTGAAGACTGCTGCATATGGACACTTCGGAAGGGACGACCCAGACTTCACCTGGGAGATTGTCAAGCCACTCAAGTGGGAGAAGCCTCAATCTTAAAGAGATCCGGTTGGTGGTCTAATTCCTTACAAATTCAATATCTGAATTGTTGTTACTTAATGAATGATTTTCGTGTTATTTTTCTTCTGCTGCTTTATGTTCTAAAGCAAATTATATTTGTTCTATTTCCTTTTCGTAGTTTAAATTTCTTGTAATATTTTGAAAATTCTAAATACTATCGATGGAATGAAAAAGCATTTTGTTGACGCTTTTTTTTCTTTTTCTTTCTTTCTTCTTTATTTAATGATTTTGATGATTCTGTGGGGTTGGAAAGGAAAGGTCTTTATATTATAATTTATAGGCCTAACTTCCTAACCCTAGTGTGAGTAAATAACCCTACTTACAACTTAGCTAACCCAATGAAAAAGCATATGTCGATATGTCGATATATCTGTAAATTGGAGGGTTCGACATTAATCGATATCTTGATATGAAATACCTATAAAACATAAAAGTATATCATCCATTAACTCCA
Source organism: Trichosanthes truncata (assembly GCA_033996785.1). Taxonomy (NCBI): domain Eukaryota; kingdom Viridiplantae; phylum Streptophyta; class Magnoliopsida; order Cucurbitales; family Cucurbitaceae; genus Trichosanthes; species Trichosanthes truncata. The sequence continues at coordinate 51,835,453 of MU867259.1, forward strand.
ATATAAATATAAATAGTAATTACAAGATCTATAACTTAATTTGAGAGTAAAAACAACTTAATTATTAATTATTTAATTTTTTTTATTTATATAAATATTTGTCGATATTGATATTTTATCGATATATCCACAATATCCGTAAAAATGATATTGATGTCAACATCTATATTTTCATCTTTAAACCTAACAAGTAACTAATTAGAACAAATTATATAATTAAAGTTGATTATAGGTGCATCAGCATATACCAAACTAAAGCTTTTGGAAATATTGTGAATATGACCTTAGGTAGTTCAAGGTTCGTTCAAATATATTCTCATTTAGCTTTGTTGTAGCTTGTAGGTGTCTTTAGAAATTTGATTTTCCTTAATTAATGTGTGTGACATGTTCCCATACTCGTTTAGTCAAATGCAAGGTTAAAATGACGATGTCGATAAAAATATCAATGTCTCATTTTCATAAAAATATTGATTTAATGTCAATAAATATTTCTGCAAAAATCTAAAAAAAATATATGTTTAAATTAATAAATAAGTATTTTACATTCTTTTCAATAAGCTAAAATATTTATTATTAATATTATATTTACATTAGTTACATTTTTTAGTCAGATAAATGTGGAGATATGAGGATTTGTACCAGAAATAAAGTACATATCAAATATTGAGCTATATTAACAATAGAAAATTGGAGGGAAAAATGAAATGTGTGTTTTCATTCTAAGATAGTGCACATATATATACACGTCTTACCTAGGAAATAAATAAAAATTGACTAACAAACTAAGTAACCACTATGAAACTGAGTAATTAACAAATTAATTTATTTTAATAAGCTATCCTCATATTAGCCACATTAGTTATATTTAATATATATATATATTTCATTATTTTTTTTTACAATATAATGAAAATGTCGAATCACCTGATGTGGATGTTGAATTCATGGATATGTAAAAAATGTCAATGGAAATGTCGATAGAAATTTCATACCCTTCAAATGTCAAACAATTTCTTCATCCATATCGTTCTTCTTTCAATCACTAGTTTAGGTTCTTGATTCAAATCCACCGAATTAAAAGTTTATCAGATGAACAAATAATCTAGGAGGTTGGTATACTGTATACATGTACATCTCAAAGGGTATTTTCCCCTTTTTCTTTTTAAAATGCATATTATAAGTGCAGAGGTAAACCACAGAGCGTAGGGTAAGAGTCATTCCAAAAGACAGCCCCCTCCTCCTAAGTAGAGGAGATCGGCTAGTTACAAAGAATCGAACTCAATGAAACACCCAACCTAGTAAGACAGTGGTCAATTCTGTTACAGTCCCAGTGACACTTCACGAAGGAGGTGTCGCCCAACGAAATGGCTTCCCCAACGATCGCTTCTAGAATATTTTTGGTCTTCAATAAACCCAGACTTGGTTGAATACTTAATTTTGAAAATTTAGGTCCCGTTTGATAATCATTTAGGCCTCGTTTGATAACCATTTGATTTTTGGTTTTTAGTTTTTGAAAATTGTGCTTGTTTTCTCACCATTTCTCTATAATAACTTTCATCTTCTCTACAATTGTTTCCATCTTTCTTAAGAAAACATTTAAATTCTTAGCCAAATTCAAAAAACAAAAACAGGTTTTTGAAAACTACTTTTTTAAGTTTTCAAAACTTGGCTTGGTTTTTGAAAACACATCTAAAAAGTAGATAAGAAAACATGACTTTCCATGTTTTCTTATCTACTTTTTAGATGTGTTTTCAAAAACCAAGTCAAGTCTTGAAAATTAAAAAAAAGTAATTTTCAAAAACTTGTTTTTGTTTTTGGAATTTGGCTCAGAGTTCAAGTGTTTTCTTAAGAGAGATGGAAGCCATTGTAGAGAAATGGTGAAAAAATAAGTACAATTTTCAAAAATAAAAAATCAAATGGTTATCAAACGGGGTCTTAATTTTTCATGTAATTTTTTTTAATTTTAAAATTGAAAGAACAAGAAACAAGAAATAATTACCTAACACATTTTTGTTTCTTTTCTCAATTGAAAAAAAAAAAAAAAGAAGAAGAACAATAAACAGTTACCAAATACAGTTTCATTTTTCTTTATTGAAAAAGAGAAAACAAAAAACAAAATAAAGTTTTAAAAAAAAAACGAGAACATTATTAAACTAATAGACTTGTAAGTTTTGATATAAAAAGTGGGAGAGAATTTGCACATCGAATGACGAATATCTCAAAGCCCTCCCATGTGAATGAAAAATCATCCTTACAAGTTAAAAGTGAGGGTTTCACACAAAATAATGAGCAAAGACAACCTCACAATTGTATAGTTGATATTAAATATGAAGTCGAAATTCATATGGTTTTGGTTTGTCACTATTTAAATGACATATTGTCTTTAAATGTTAACACATGGAAGAATCGTATTATTTTGGTTGTCACCATGTAAACAATATATTAGGGGCTGTTTGGGGCACTGAGTGAGTTATAATAACATAGGTTATAATAGTCTGTGAGTTATAATAGTCTGTGAAATAATATAATATTATTTAAACAATATATTAGGGGTTGTTTGGGATGCAAAGTACTCCACATGTTATTATAACCCTTGTCCCAAACAACCCCTTATAGGTTTTCAAAATTCTATTTGTAACCTCCGTATGTCATCATTTGAGGGTAGCAAGTAATTATATATGTAATTGATTTAAATCTCATTTTGGACGACCAAATTTCAAAATGTTCATTTTGTTCTATGGTCTTTCAACTTTTAAATTTGTTCTATTTTGGTCTCCGAACTTTCAAAATGTCTATTTTAATTTTGAACTTAAAAAAAAAAGGATTTTTGCTATATTATTTTTCCATCTAATATCTGATTGTCTAGTGCTTGTCTTAACATGCTAGTACACATATACTAAAAGCAGCTTCATTAATTTATGAAAATCAAAATAAAGGTAATAACTAAATAGTTATTTTAAAGTTTAAGGACTAAAATAAACATTTTAAAGATTTAGAAATCAAAATGAAACAAATTTGAAAACTCAAGAACCAAAATAGACATTTTAAAAGTTTAGATACCAAAAATAAAATAAACTTAAAAGTTCAAGTACCAAAATGAGATTTAAACCTCGTTTTAAAATGCTTGATTATAATAAAACTTAATTATATGACTTAGAGATCAGAGATTCGAATCTTTCCCCTCCAAATATTATTGAACTAAAAAAAACATCTTGCAAATATCTTGAGTGCTCATAAGAGGATAATAATACCCTTTTTCATGGCATCTCTAGGAGCTATCTGATATGGGCCTGCTTACCAGACAATGTTGGGCCAAACGGCCCATATCACTAACCACCATTTTGAAAATTAATTAAAAATTGCACAAATTTACTGCACTTACTTTTATAGTCGTCAAAAGTAAAACAAGAGGGTTTTCAAAAAAACGAAAAAAAAAAAGTAAAACAAGAGAAGTTGACTTTTAATATGTCATGTCAACTGCCAGCCCTAATAGAGGCAAGTGGACTATAATTATAATTCAGGTTGGTATACTTTTTTAATTTCATTTGCTTTACTTTATTCCCTTTATCTCTGCAAACTTATACGCAATTTTAATTGTACAACTTTTGTAATGCAAAGTTGACCTAAAATAATATTCTAGCTTAATATGAGTCATTTTAATAATCTATATATAAAATAATAAAATAGATCATTACCTATCAATTTAAACTTTTACTTAATGTCATATCAATTTTTGACTACAAATTTATTTAATAAAATTGAAAGACAAATATATGAATAAAAAACCATTAAAAGTATGAACTTTTTAAATATAATCTTTTTAAAGCGAATTTGAATATTCAAATTTTGGCGAGAAAGATAAATCTCAAAACTATATTTAAAAGAAAATGAAATATGTATAATATTTAAAAAATAAAATAATGTAACTAACAAATTGTCAATAAATTAACTCAATTTGTATTAATTATTAGAAATCGTTTGTCTACATCATTTTATTTGACCCACATTCTTAAAACCAATATAACTATTGATAATCATCCATCATTTTTCATGAACTTCCAATTTTGAATATTCCTCCATTATTTTTATCGGCTTACCATAAATTTTCACTTTAATCAAAATTATTAAATATCCCATGGAACCATAAAAATAATAATTCCATGTGAGCCGACTTGTCGTTTTGCCCATTAATTGTCAACTACAGCTCTCCCGTCAATAACAATACGCCACGTCATCCACCAACTTGCACCTTCCAAATCATTCTCGTCCGTCGATCTCTTGTAATCTGATGGTCAAATCCTGATCAAAGATCAACGGCTGCGATTCGAAGTCCGCGTGGAGGCTCAAAATTTTTGATCGTTGCCCCCAAAGTCCTCTTCAATTGCAGTTACTGTCGGGAATAAATGGATGAAGATGCAACGTAGTGGCTCTGTGTGAATGCGTATTACAAACGGAAGCCGACGGAGGAAGCTACGGTCGCCGGAAATTCGATCGGAAGTAGGAGACGACCCACGGAGTTGAACGAATTCAAGTCAAAGAAAGCTCGACGACTACGTTCCACGAAGCAGTCGGCTGCTTCGAGGTTTTCGCTTATATATATATATATATATATATATATATATATATATTTTAGCCTCCGCACCGAACGCGAAGGTGTCGTTACTCTGATTGAAGCATTGAGGTCTTGTTTCCGTCGAATTAGATATCTGATCAACGGTATGAATCGAGTTCTTGTAAATTTATGCTTCGTGTTGAATTGCTGATGTTTTTTCTTAAGGTGTTAAAGAACGTGCATGATATTGAGTGTATTGCTTTACTAGGTCGGGAGAATTGAGCTTAATTTTCTGTTAGTGAGAATTTCGGAGTTGTAGGCTGTGAATTGTGATCGACGAAGTGATATCTCGCCTTTTTTTCGGTGCTTGTTTGATTAATCTTGATAACGAACTTTTTGCTGGACTGCATGTATGTGAGGCTTTTATCGGAGCTCTTTAGGATCGTTTTTTTTAATCTTTTTTTCATTGGTTTGTTTAACTTGTTCGTTTGATGTAACTAGGGAAAGCTTTTGAATTCGAAGCCAATGTTTATGAGTATTCTTGCAAGCCCTTATTTCTTTAGTATGATGTTCAGGAATGTTGGTTAATTTTTGAGAATTCGTATTTGTTTAGTTTCCTGTTCTCTAGTGTTTATTTGAGTTCTTCGAGTGAAGTTGGACACATTTCTGGCTAATACTTCTTGCATACATTCTGACAGTGTGACAGTCGATAATGCCTTTCGTTTGTAAGGTTGTTGACCACGTGTTCTAACAACAATGGCACTTTTTTCGTTTTTTATGTTATTTAATCAATACACTTGTAAGAAGAAGAAAAGAAAGTAATTGGTGGTTCAAACGACTATTTTTGCACTTGGAAATGGACGAAGATTCTATTGATTTTTATTAACTTACTATTTTTGGCATCAGTTGGCGCATCCGTGAGCAAAGAAAACTATGGGATGTTTTGGTTGCTGCGGAGAAGATGCCATCCAGAAGGCTGCTGATAACAGCAGCATGTACCCGGTAAAAACTTCAGCAGGTAATTGTAATAAGGCAATAGATTTCAATTGTAGCGAGGACGATATATCCTCATATCATAAATGCGTTAAACAGAACTTACGGGATCTGCTGGACTTAACATGGATTTATGTTGTGTATGTTTGAAATATTATCATTACATTTATAAATGCTCCTTTTGCGTATTAGGGAAGATGTCGGGCCTTATCTCTATAGCATTTAATGCGACTGTGATATGTGTTTGATTCTATTTGCACTTTCTTGTATGTGCGTTCTGTATGAAATTCAGAATCCTCTTATGTCTCTGTTTCTGTTGTCTATTAATGTAATAAAATTTATCAAATTGTAAAGGTTAAATTATAAATTTGGTCCTTGTGGTTTGGAGAAAGTTAGAATTTAGTCCATGTGGTTTTAAAAGTTAGAATTCCGTCTTTATGATTGGATAAAACCTCATAAATAGTTACTATGTTTTGATAAAACCCTCATAAATATTACCACAAGGTTGAATTCTAACTTTTAAAATCATAGGGACTAAATTCTAACTTTTTCCAAACCATAGGAACTATATTTGTAATTTAATCAATAGTAAATAAGTAAAGCTCTGGTCCCTTCGTGGACATTCGATAAAATTGGAACGACACAGAAATAAGTAAAGCTCTGTCATGCAGGAACTGATGAAAGCTATCACAAGCGGCAAACTGCAACTAAGAGTCCTCCAATAGTGAAAATGCGACCCATTGAAGTCCCTGCCATATCATTTCTGGAACTAAAGGAAATTACGAAAAATTTTGACGCAGACTGTTTGATTGGAGAGGGTTCATACGGTAGAGTATACTATGGGGTGTTTACAAGTGGGCAGACTGTGGCAATCAAAAACTTGGATGCCAGCAAACAACCTGATGATGAATTCTTATCCCAGGTTCTCTGGACTACACTTCTTCAAGTTGTAATGTTTTTTTTTTTTTAAAATAGTTGTCACTATATATATTGACTTATTGTTCAAACTAATAGGTTTCCATGGTTTCAAGACTGAAGCACAACAATTTTCTAAATTTGATTGGGTACTGTGTTGAAGGCAATTATCGAATTCTTGCATACGAGCATGCTTCAAATGGATCTCTTCACGACATTTTACACGGTACGTACGATTAATCTTAGACTGTAATAGTTTATAGCTCATTAACTGTTGGGTTGTTGGATGCACGAACTTCTTTGTTCTTGTCTTTCAATTTCCTGAAAAAGAAAAAGCTGTTCTGCAGGGCAAGATGAAGTGCTTGCCCATGCAAGATGGAGAGGAATTTGAGGTTGCATATTCTCTGTTGTTATATGTTTGATTAGTGCTTTGAAGGCTGATTGAAATTATCATGACACGTGTCTAATGCAGGGAGGAAAGGAGTCAAAGGAGCACAACCTGGCCCTGTTCTTTCCTGGGCACAAAGAGTAAAAATTGCTGTAGGAGCTGCAAGGGGGTTGGAGTATTTGCATGAAAAGGCCGATCCCCATATCACCCATCGGGACATAAAATCCAGCAACGTACTAATATTTGATGATGATTTGGCAAAAATTGCTGACTTTGATTTGTCAAACCAAGCCCCTGATATGGCTGCACGGCTTCATTCCACCCGTGTTCTTGGAACTTTTGGTTATCATGCTCCTGAGTAAGTTGATTCTAATATTTCTTATACTTCAGGGTGAATTTCAGTCGTCTGCATTTAGTTCATGCTTGAAGCTAATATATTGGAATTAAAGAAACTTACTGCTTAGAAGTTATCCCATGTCTAGATTATTTTAGCCCTTTCAAGCACTAGGTTGATTGGCTCCGTAAATGACTTTGCTGTGATTTTTTCTGGTTAAATACACACAAAAAGTACAGCTAACAACTAAGAGGAAAAAAAAAAAGGCCAGCTTATTGATCATGACCCATGCGGTCACTGTGAAAATCACCGCTTATTCATTAATGCACCAAAGAAGAATACATATAGTACCTTAATAAAGATGGTGAAGTAACCGAGAAGAAAAGGTTCTCTCAAGTAGCTGCTAGTTACAGTAATTTTCTTTTGCATCAATACAGCCAACTGGCGAGGTATTTAACTTCTGAAATCACTTTGATAACCCATACAACAACTTAACATACTTCATTGGTAACATACTTAACATACTTGAATCTTATTGATATAATCTAAAGGAAGTTGCGGATTCCTCAATTCCTTCTCCATAATTATTCCAAGGTTCAATGTAATGCATCACTACATAATTATAATATACCATTTTACCAAAAAAGCTAATGTTGTGGGTGGTTCCCATTTTGAAAATTACAGGTACGCAATGACTGGACAATTGAATGCCAAGAGTGATGTGTACAGCTTTGGTGTCATCTTGCTTGAACTTTTGACAGGAAGAAAGCCAGTTGATCATACATTGCCTCGAGGACAGCAAAGTCTCGTGACATGGGTACGTTTTTGTTCTATACTCTTTTCTTCCTCCTTTTATCCACATTCCGAGCTTGAGACCAGGAAGTTTTGAATCGTTTTCAGGCCACGCCCAAACTTTGCGAGGATAAAGTTAAGCAATGTGTTGATGCAAAACTGGGAGATGAGTACCCTCCCAAATCAGTTGCAAAGGTACCCATAGTGCCATACTATTCTTTTCTTGTTTTGTGATATTCTCTCTCTCTCTCTCTCTGATTACTGATTGCTTGTTTGTGTGTGAGATTCCCTTTGTGTCTCTTTTTCTTCTTTTAGAAAGAAATTGCATTAACCCAACATTTCTCCATCTAAGGGGAAGAGGAACAGAGCCCGAAGAGGACATGTTAACATAGTTAAAAAGAGAAATAAGAAAAATCTGGTAGCTACAGAACGAATATGAAATACAAAAGGACCCCACATCACCGAGAATGTAGTTGATTTTGATTCTACTTTTTTTCAATAACCTAAAAAAGAGGTGGTTTTCAATTTACAAGCAAACACAAACAATTGGGAATTGGGATACTACTTTTCTTACAATTCACCTCTATCTCTTTCATCAAACAGAAATGTGCAGATCTTTTTTGCAGAATGTATTATGTAATCCAATCTTAAACAATCCCTTTTTCTGATTTCATTGCAGTTTGCAGCTGTTGCTGCATTGTGCGTTCAATATGAGGCAGATTTCAGGCCAAACATGAGCATTGTAGTCAAAGCTCTGCAACCTCTGTTAAATGCCCGACCTGGTCCTGGTGGAGAAGCGCCAACACAGTAAACAGTAAATCTCTCTCTATATTCATTCCTGTGGGTTTTTTTTGGGTCCACGTGCTGACACGTGAGCTGCAAATTATTATCGAGGAATTAAATTTCCAGTAGGTGGTGGAAATTATTAACAGGAAATCAATTTGTTAGCAAAAACAGTGAGATAACATAATTATGATTTTATGTGATACATGACGTGCAGACAGTGCTTTTGCCTCTCTCGTTTGTGTGCATGCTTTGGAGAAAATTCTAGTACTACCGTGTATGAAAAATTTTCTATACTAATTCATTGCTTACCACGTAACATGTAGGATCTAGTAGCATTAAAAAATTATTTATAAACCCAAAAATATAGTGTGAATAAAAGAAGTATGATACTCCCGCATATTAAAATTTTGAGTTAACTACATGAATAGCATATTTGAAACTAAATTTTACATAAATGACACGTTTTGTTATTAAAATTAGCTTTGTCGCTTTTCAAGCCAAATAGAAGCCAAATCTAGTAGAAGATTACTCATTTACCCCTCTATTTATTGTTAAATATAAAAAAAATATATATATATAAAAGAAATAAAATATAGGGATACTTACCATAACTGTTGAAACCTATATCATTCCTTCCAAACGTCATTTATTTTGTATAAGAAATAAAATAGAGGAAAGAGTTTTACAGGTTTTTCCATAAATATTAAAAATTAGACAACCTTTTCCATTATTGGCAATTTCATTCTTCATACATAGGGATATATGTAATATCTATCTGAGAATATAGTCGAGTATATATAATATATATATATGAGAATATAATAGGATTATCATGTCATCCCAAACATATAGAATGATTACATACTGATGTATATATTCTATACTTCAACATATATATTTATGGGTACAGTATACAACACAGTATATATTTACGAAACCATTGAACATTATATATTAAATACAATGAGAATAAAATTGATAGATCATGTTATGACATTATAACTATATATTGTAAAGTTATCTCAAAATTAATAGGATTATTACCAAGATAAAATATATGACGATTGTTTACCTATGTTTATATAATATATGTCTGTGAATAGAACTATGCTTATTGCCTAGATAAAATATAATAGAAATATATACATATGTATATACGATGTACTTCTATGTATACTTGTTTTTTTACAGTATACTTAATATTATATAATTGACGTTGAGTATTTTCAAGAATGTTCCATATCACTAATGATGTTTGTAACACATATATCATGTACAATTTCATTATTCTATATTATATCTAACTATAAAAGTTTATATATAATTTTGATGAAAAAATAATGAAAAATAATAACGAACATAATATATATGAGCAAAACAATATATATGGTGGAGTTTATGACAAACAATACATAATAAACATGTGTTCTAAGTAAATTGACAATAAAAAAAAAAGATTCATGGAGAAACATCACTCATATGTCAAGTGGTTGAGGTTGAAGTTGCTACCGGAATGAAAACTGTAGCAAGGATAATTTATTGTCGGAACGAAAAATGAGAGAGGAAAAAGAAATTTGGCAAAACAATTTTTTTTCTAGCAGTGGATGGTAAATGAGTAATGTTCAAAATTTGGTGTTATATGAAAATTGAGCTTTTTGGAAAAATAACTCATTTTTGTAGTATACGGCAAACACAATTGGAGCAAAAATCTAAAAAAAATCAAATAAAATATTCAAAATTATATAAAAGAATGTATATGTAATTAATAGTATAATAATTTGCCTAAATTAAATAATTTCATTAGAAAAATATTAAATCACATTAATATCATTAATATTTATTTAAGAGTATAAATAAAATAACATATTTTTATAGGATGAGTAAAAAAAAATAGGTCATTTTGTGAAATATATTGTTTTTTTTTTTTTTTTTTTTTTTTTGATGAGAAATTACATTACCCAGAAGAGGATAAACCATCCTCAGAAATAATACACCGAACCCAATAGGGAAAGTCCGAAAACCAAACAGTTGGTTCCTCCTCCGAAATGGAAGAAGAAAACCTAACAGAAGGCTCCAAAAAAATTGCACGCGCCAAATGATGGGCGGCAAGATTACAAGATCTGGGACAAAAGCTAAAGGAAATATTTGGCCAAACAGAAGCCAAAGACTCTATATCATCTAGAATAGTTTTAGTTTTCGAGAGATTAGTACCCAGATAACGGAGCCAAAGACTCTATGCAAAGTGTACGTTTTCAACCATATATTGCACTTCCTCCGTGATCATTGTGAAATATATGGTTGAAAACGTACACTTTGCATAATTTTCATGTCAAACTTTTCCACCATGCTTCTTAGCCTCTTCACAACCCACGTGCATGATGGCCCATTTTCTCCCACAGACTTAAAAAGAGAAAAAGGAGGCAAAAAAAGTGAAGTTCTTAGCTTTCTATTCGATTATTTAGTTTTTTAGCTTCACGGTCTGCAAAAGAGGGAAACCAACCATTTTTCCCTCTGACACACTGCACGTCCCTTCTTTTTCTTTTTCAGTTTGGACCCCTTCATTTGAGTTTTATTATTATTATTATTATTATTTATTTATTTATTTATTTAAATTAAGGTTTATAAACACAATTACCACTTATGAGTTCTTTATTTTTATTATCTACTTTTTATAAATATTTTTAAAATCAAAGTCGGTGGTCTTTCAAAACTTGTTTTTGTTTTTTGAATTTGATTAAGTATTCAAATGTCTTCTTAAGGAAGATGAAAAACATTGTAAAAAAATTGTAAGAAAACAAGTACAATTTTTAAAAGTAAAAAACTAAAAATCAAATAGTAACTTTCAAATTTGTATTTAATAGGTCTTTTAGTTTTAAAAAGTGTCTAGTTCTTCATATCTTAATTTTTTACTTAGTAGACTCTTGAACTTTATATTCACAAATCTATTAGACAAAATATTAAAATATCAAGGTCTTTTTAGACACAAAATTCAATTTTGTGTATGATAGACTAGTGAGTTTTAATAAATGTTTGAATATGTCAAGGATCTAACAGACACAAAATTGAAAGTTTAAAGATTTATTAGATAATTTTAAAATTTAGTGATCTATTAGGTACAAAATTGGAAATTTAGGAATCTATTAGACACTTTTTGAAGTTTAGGGACCTATTAGATACAATTCTAAATAGTGCTTGTTGGATAATCATTTTGTTTTTAATTTTCTGTTTTTGAAAATTATGTTTGAATTCTAAGCCAAATTTCTAAAACAAAATCAAATTTTTAAAAATTCTTTTTTTTTTTTTTAGTTTTCAAATTTTGGTTTGATTTTTTAAAACGTTTTTAAAAAGGAGGTAATAAAACAAGAAAACTATAGGTAGAAGTAGAGTCTATAAACTTAATTTTCATAAACAGAAAACTAAAAATAAAATGGTTATCAAACATAACCTTAGAAATTAAAGTTGTATTTAACCTTTTCTTAATTCTATGTCACAAAGTTCTAATATACTTTTTAGGCCAAACTCTCTACTTCTCTCTTTAATTATTAGTTTACTGTTTTAGAGGACTTTTAGCCAAAAAGTACTACCTTATAAATAGCTTAGACTATATTTAGGAATACTTCTAGCATGTCAAATGCATTTTCTTACGGTCAAAAAGTACCCAGCACTCAAAATCACCAGCGTTGGTGATAGTGATAACTTAAAAGTGGTTAAGAAGTCAAAAATATTTAAAGTACTTTGTGAGAAAGCAATTTTAGAATGCCTTTGACTGTGAAGAACTTAAAAGTATTTTTAGGGGTCGTTTGGTTTAAAATTTCTTATATGCCTAAAAATAATGGATGTTTGGAAATAAGATACTTGGGAATAAGATTGTTCAAAAATATTGATTATTGTGTTTGGTTGTATGCTTGCTAATGCTAATTTTTATAATAATAAATGATATTTTTATTTTTTTATGAGATTAAGTTTATAAATTTTATATAATTATGATGCATCAATAAATGAACTCTTCGACAAATAGATATAAATTAATTGATCATAATAGATGTATAATTTTAATTGAATGAATAATTGTAAAAAGTTATAATTTTTACAATAAATTATTTCAATTAATTAAACATATTAAATAGATTATTAATTTATTAAAGTTTCAATAAATACACAATTGAGTTTATTTTTATAAAGGAAAAAAAATTCAATTTTATCCATAAGCATGTTATTGTGTATCAATTTTCACTCTAAACTTTTAATTTTTAATAAAATGTAGCTCTAACATTGTTTTTCTTTGAAATCTTATTAATTTTGTACCATACCCATGTCTTATATAATTCATTGAAAGCATATGAAAATATTTTTTTTAACGAATTTTCAAAAGAAAACTTATTGGAGGATAGATATTGCAAAATAATTTTAAGTTTTAAGGTTAAGATTGCAATACTTATCTAAGTTTGGGTACAATGTGATGAAATTAAAAGTTTTGGATAGAAATTGATACAACTCGACAAATGTAGGTGTAAAATTTGATTTTTTTTTCTTTCGTTTTACAAATGAGAATTCGTTGCGTATATTTTTAATCAATCAATTAGTTATAATTAATTTATTACAATTAAATAATTAATTAGGTTAATTTAATGTATTATTATAAAATAATTTTAATATAATCGAGTTGATTATAAAAATTAATCTAAATAAATTAATTTTAATAGAATAAATAAATATATTCAAAAGAAAGATGAATATTAACAAAAATAAGAGAGAGAAAGAGGAGGGCATGAAAAAAATAAATGCTTTTACAAGGGTATCAAATACCCTTACTCATGGGTATATAAAACTTATGGGAATAACTCATTTCCATGGCCAAGCCTCCAAATCTTGTACCAAACAAGGGTATCCAAAACCCTTGTCCATTCTCATCCCTAAAACCCTTGTACCAAACGACCCCTTAAGAGTGAAGAGTTCAATATCAAAGTGATTTTTATCAAGTAATTTTTATTAATATGATTGTAATTAAAGTATGTTAATCTCAAGCACATTTAGGCCAAAAGTACTCTATAATAATTTCTAACAAATTTATGTGTCTTTAGCTTTACTGAAATCATGTTTGTGTTCATAAACGGGATGTTTTTGAGTGAAAATTACTTTTACCATTAGCAATGACCATAAATACTTCCAAATATAGTCTAAATTTAATATCCTCTCAACTTTTAGTAAACTAATTGTGTCGTTTGATGTGAAGCATGGTTGCAATATGATTACTATCATTAGATCTGTTAACTTTCAGTGTTAGAGTTTTAGAAAAAGTTGCAAATTCAACTTTAAATTACTGAGAATGAACGAGGGACGGTAAAGTTTTATATGTATAAACATGGTCCAACTTGAGAATATCTTAATTGGTTAAGATATATATTATCAACGAGGGACGGTAAAGTTTTATATGTATAAACATGGTCCAACTTGAGAATATCTTAATTGGTTAAGATATTTATTATCGACCAAAAATTCAGAGATTTAAGTTTCCACCCCCACATGTTATTCAACTTTTTTTAAAAAAAAAAGAGTTTTATACATATAAGTACTTTCTAAACAATAAATTTAGTATTTCTTTTTAAAATATTTTAAGTTTTTAAAGCATTTTGGTTTTGTAGCCAACCATTATAATATGAAGTTCAATCTATTTAGGGAAACAAATTGTAAATGTGAGAGCCAACCAGAAAAAGTAAAATGAGAGAGAGATTCAATCATATGGAAAGGAGGTGAAAGTGTGATTTAATGATGACAATGAATTTTTTTTTTAATAGATGATGACAATGAATTTGATAGTTATAATTAATTAACACTAATTATGGCAAATTTAATTACATTTACTTATAGTCTAAAGCATTACTTCTTGTTCAAAGGGTTATGAACAGTTCTTAAGTACGAATAATGATTAGCTAGATTAATTAAACAATAAAGAATCTCAATAATTATATTTAATCCCAGTAAGTACTTGAATTGATATTATAATTATTATTTTTTTAAAAAAAGAGATATTATAATTATTTCTTGATTCAAAGTTAATGAACATATTGTCAAAGTGAACATAGCTTAACGGTAATTGACATGTACCATCGATCAAGAAGTCTAAGGTTCAAATCTCTCATACTAAATGTTGTTGAACTAAAAAAAAAAAAGGTTAATGAACATATTACCTATCGTGAGCATAATTTAATAGTTAAGATATCTATAATTTTTTTAAGAGGTTGCGAGTTCGGATCCTCACCCCACATATGTGATTTAATATTTTTAAAAGTCTAATTAAAATATTAATTCGCTCATTAAAAAACCAATATAATGTATTTTAAAATGTAGAAAAAGGAGCAAGGAAAGTTTAATGAGATGAGAGATTGAGAGGAGTAATTTTAATCTCCATACATACTCATTTCTCTCGCTTAAAAGAAGATTTAAATAGGGATCCCTATAGAAAAATCCCTCTTTTGTACTATTTAAAAAAAATTAATTTCTTTATGAATTAAAATAAATTTGAAAGTATATGTTTTCATAAAAGTTTTACTTTTAGTCTAAGTCATCTTTTATGGAAAAACAAAATCAAACATTGAAGGCGTTGTTTGATAACAATTTTGTTTTTAATTTTCTGATTTTTAAAACTGCTGTTTGCTCACAATTTCTTTAATATGGTTTTTATATATTAGCCAAATTTTTATTTAAAAAATATTTAAAAACTAGGGTTTCTAATTTTTAAATTTTGGCTTGAATTTTGAAAACACTTTTAAAAGTAGATAATAGAAGGAAAAAAAACTCATAAATGAAAGTAATATTTACTAGCTTGATTTTGAAAAATCCAAAACAAAAAATTAAATGGTTATCAAACCAAACCTAATATTTTCATATCAATAAAATATGGTCAATTAAAATATATATTAATTAAATGAACTCTGGTTTGGGGTCGTAATGAGGACTAAAAATATATATATTTTTGGTTAAAAAACGCTTTTGGCCTCTCTCTTTTCATTGAAGTAACGATTTAATCTCTAAACTTTAAAATGAAACGATCTAGTTGCTTTCAAATTCGTAACAATTTAGTCCCTCAATTTTAGTATGTAACAATTTAGCCCATGTGCTTTCAAATTTACAACAACTTAGTCCTTTTTACATCAAAATCAATTTTTATTATGTAACAACTTAAGTCTTTGTAGTTTATAAATTTATTTGGTCCCTAATCAATTTATTAATCTACATATTTTTTAAAAAAATCTTTAAATCTTAACAACAATTTTCATGATAGAGACTAAATCATTATAAATTTGGAAGTATAAAGACTGAATTGTCATTGAATTGTTACATATTATAACTCATGAGCTAAATTGTTACAAACTTGAAAGTATAGAGACTACATCGTTACATACTAAAGATCATGAGGTTCAAGCCATTGTGACAACCTACATAAAATTTAATATCTTACGAGTTCCCTTAACAACTAAATGTAGTAGGGTTAGACGGTTGTCCTGTGAGAATAGTCTAAGTGCACGCAAACTGACCCAAACACTCACGGATATAAAAAAAAACATACTAATAATCATGAATTGAATTGTTACTTCAATGAAAGTACAAGGACCAAGAGTGTTTTTTTAATTTTTAATCTTATGAGCATCTCAATTTAGTTTCCTACCTTAACTGTATATTTAGATGTTATGGGTGAAATTAGATCATAAGGATCGGCTAGAAAAATCGCATAAATTAAAGGCAAAACAAGACTAAAAAGCCTAATACTAATAAACGGGTCGAAACCAAGCCAAAACTAGATCATTGTAAGACATGAACGAGGAGGTGACTTGGGCCAGAGCCCAAGTACCTGGTTAGCCTTGGCCTGCAATGCCCAAAGTCGAGGTCGACCACTTTACAAGGCCCTTCTTTGGTCATTGTATCTTCACTTTTTAGCCCGAGCCACCTTCATCCAGCTCGATCCGATCTTTTTTTCGTCCTATGCCTACGAGGAGTTGTCCAAAACATTAAAACTGGATCAACACGAGAAAGGAACGAAGGAGCCGACTTAGGCCAAAGGCCAAGACCTGGTCGGCCTCGGCCATACTACAATGCCCTCTTTTGGGTCTTGTCTCTTCTCCTCTTGGCCCGAGCAACCTTCGTCCAGCCCGATCCAGTCATCTTTCGTCCAATTCCTATGAGGAATCCTCCAAGAAACCTTAGAAGAGGAGTATTTAAGCTATCTTCTCAAGAGGACAGGGGTAAGTTCTCATTCCCTACACACTTGCTACACTCCTAAAAGATTTCATGACTTAAGCATCGGAGCCTATGTGGCAAGCACCACATCGGTGTGCAAGTTTCTCTTGTTTTGTAGGTCACGTTCTTCTCTCATAAATACAAATCTTACGGTTGCTGTCACGTGAAGGTCAGGTGTGTTATCCTGTCCGAATTTTGGCAACAACACTAGACATGTTTCTTTTTTTTTTTTTTTTTTTTTTTTTGAAACTATATCTAGACATGTTAGAGTATAGAATCATATACAAGTTGATGAATTACTAATACATCATTACTTTCTAATTGAAGAATTGGCATTGAACAAAAAGTGATGTGTTTATGAAAATGTAAGAATTAGAAACAAAATAAGTCAAGATATTGGGACCAAAAACATTAAAGTAATAAAAGTGCTGAGAGTGAGACTGAATTTATAGTTTATAGTTGAACTAATAAAATGCACAATATAGTTAAATTGATCATAAAAATTTGGAAAATAAACGAATCTTATGATGAATTCCCAAATAATAATAATAATAATAATAAGGATTGATATTTCTAAATAAATAATTTAGGTTCTTATTAGTCAAGGAGAAATTCAATCTTATTAAATAGCAGATTTATATATGAACATATTATTTTCAATAACCTTGTGTATTTTTTTCTTTTCAATCGTTAACATAATATGACTTTTTAAATTTTTTTAATATAATATGACTAGTTAGGCTGTGAAAGAAAAATCAACATTTAATGGGCAGTTCATATTATATTAATTAGGTCTTGATTTTCCAATATTTATCCGTATTAATTTATTTTACCAATTCGAATATAATTCAATAGATAAGACACTAATCAATATCTATCTCGCAAAGGTAGATGGTTCTATCTTCTATCCCCTAAAAAATATAGTATTAATTTATTTCCAATCACACAATTAAGTGGCTATACATTTAGAACTTTTGGTATAAGATAGTGACATCTAGTCTAATGGGTTTGTTTTAAAGATTCAATTAATATATGAGTATTATAGTGAGGTTTCCTTTTATTTCTTTTTATTTCTTTTGAGATCAACAACATTTGGAGGTGGGTGATTCAAACTTTTGACTTCTTGATCGAGAGTACATGCCAATTATCGTTGAGCTATGCTCACTTTGGCGAGGTTTTATTTTATTTCTTATTATTTCTTTTGAGATCAACAACAATTGGAGGTGGGTGATTCGAACTTCTGACTTCTTGGTCGAGAGCACATGTCAATTATCGCTGAGCTATGCTCACTTTGGCGAGGTTTTCTTTGATTTATTAAGTTAAAATATAGTTAGAAAACTAAAAATGGTGGGTTTGTGTATTATCTCCATATTTAATTTTCTTTTTTTAGATTCACTTAATCAAATGAATTTATTTCTAAAAACATATTTTAATTGTATTTGATTTTTGTGAGCCGAAAAGTTAAAGTTATTAAAACAACATTTATATATTTTGTGTTTTTAGATTTCAAATTTGTTATTGAGCACAAATTCACAAATGTTGAAAACCTGGAATACAACTTTTTTTTTATTATTAAATCTTTTATTTTTAAATTGATGTCATTGGATCACTACTATATTCTAAATTTTACTATCGACTTGAGCATAACTCAACTGGTTAAGACAATTATATCATGATCAAAAAGTTAGAAGTCTGAATCCCTACTCACACATTGTTGAACCAAAAAAAAAAAAATCCAAACTTTTACCTTGTATTTTAGTTTTTGCTCCTAAATAATAAAACAAACTATTCCAATTTCTCAAGTTATAGATTGAACTATTGTTGTTAAAACCTTTTAGAAAGAAATTAAGCTCATTTTTTTTTTCTTTTTCTTTTCCACTATTTACAGGTATATTCAAAATTTTCTAATATGTTTTCTCAATCTTCTAACTTATATATTTTTCTTGGCTATTGAACATGTTTCAACTTTTTCTTTTTTTCAATTTCTATGCAAGATCATTGTTCACATTGACTCAATATCAACGGTTAATCATAAGTTGTTGTTGTTGTTAGATAATAAAATAGAGGTTAAATATATCAAATAGTCCTTAATCTTTTATGCAATTTTCATTTTGATAAATAATCTCTTTAGACTCAAATTCTCAATTTTACTCTTTTTTTTTTTATGAACTCAATTTTATCCTTAGTGTATTGAAAATTGTCAGTTAGGTCCTTCCAAAGAAGTTTTGTTACAATTTGATGACAAAATATTGTCTCATTAAAATATTGTTTTATTGTCATACTTGGACACATACGTGCATGCCACTTGGACATACTAATTAAAAAATGATTAAAAATGAATTTTGTTGATGGGTGGATTGGATTTTGAGGATAAATAAGTTAGATCTCATGTGTAAAGAGCATTGAAATAACATGTCTATGTGTTCAAATATGTTAGTAAAACAATAATTTAATGATCAATAAACTTTTCTTTATAAATTTTAAATAATTTTTTAGCAAATGATTTAATTGAAAATTTTTAAAACACTACAGGTAAAATTGAAAATTTTAAAAGATTAAGAACTAGCTCGAGAATTATTCCGTGTATAATTTTCCTTTAATGGATTTTATCTTTCTTTTTCCTTTGGTTAATATTCGACTTAAATTTCCACCAAAAAGACTAAATTTAGAATATATTACAATTTTGGAGGTTAAAATAACTTTAGGAACTAAAATAAATTTGATGAAGGGCATGTTTGGGAGTGATTTTGAAATGATTTAAAATCACCTATGTAGTTTTGTTGTATTCAAAATCACTTCGAAACATACTTTTAATTATTCAAAATCAATTTTTATGATATGAAAATCGCTTTTAAAAGTGTAAAATCAAACATCTAGTTGATTTTGAATGATTAAAAGCATATTTTGGAGTAATTTTAAACGTGACAAAAGTTATTTTAACCATTTCAAAATCACTCCCAAATATGCCCAAAATTTTACCAAGAAATGTTCAAGTTCAAAGTTACAAAAATGTTCAAATGAAAGCTTGAAAATACCCCAACCTAGCAAAATAAAAAGAAAAAAAAAAGTTCAAAATCTAACAATAAAATTTTTAAATCAAGTTTAAAAAAATCAACTTGATAGAAAAAAAGAATCAACTATCAAACTCATTTCATTTTGGTCTCTGAATTTTCAAAAAATTACTCGTGTGGTCTTTGAACTTTCTAAATATTTATTTTAATTTTTTTAGTTCAACAATTATAGATGTGAGAAATCAAACTATTAATATTTGGTATAGCAATTGGTATTTTATCTACCGAGTTATACTCGAACTGACATTTATTTTAGTCTTTAAGCTTTTAACAAAGTACATGTTTAGTCATGGGTATATTAATTTGTCACCTCATATTTGCTTACCCCAATACCCATTTTCAACATATGTGATTTAAATGCATGCTCCATTATTATATTAATATACATATTCGAAGCCATGTTATTAATTTATTAAAAGAAACTTGAAGATAAATACCAAAATAGTTATTTTTTCTTAAATTGGAAGTCTAAAATAGATGTACCATACAAAAATATATAAAATACTGAAATGATCAAAATAAAATAAACTTGAAAATTTAAAGATACAAAATAGATATTTAAAAGTTCAAGATTAAAATATAAAGAATGCTAGAGAATTAGGGAACAATTCATACTGATAGCTGATGAAAAATATTCTATCTGATATAAAAAGGGCCAAGCACAAAATATAAAGCAACAAAGCTAGCACGTGGACCTTCCTATACGACAAAGACATAACCAACTATACAACCCATAAATAGAGAAATAGACCAATAAACTTAAGGATGAATAACATTCTATCATCCCCCCCCCCCCGGTAAGCGAAACCGGATGAGCATGTACAATGAGCTTGGTTCTTAAGCTTAGAAAACGAGCAGTGGGTAGGGGCTTAGTGATCGGTGCTGCACGCAAGTGTACGTGATCGAAGTAATAAGAAACATGAAGTATTCTAGAGTATCGTACCCAAGAGAACGAGTTTTAATAAAGTTTATTAAAATGACATAAAATTGTTGACAAATTGCAACTTAAAGTAACCGTGGGTATAACAAGATTTGTGAGGTGTTTTGGCTAAAAGATAAATTGTTTGAAAAATCAATGGAAATGAAAAAGGGATTCATGAATGCTAATGCCCATTTGGAAAGAAAATGCAACAAGAAGGCAATTGCAATCGTAGCTAACTTAAGAAACTAAGTAAACCGAATTCCACTCCTATTCGACCTTCTATGAAGTTTCTTTAGAAGGCTAAGTGATTAAACCTATATTTCTATGGTTACTCTAACTTAGATTTATCCGCGCACAACTCTAGTGATTTTGGAGTCTCGCCCTATGTCTAGGGTCAATGTTTTAAGACTTATGTCTAAGCCTTTTCCTTCATCCCTTGACCCTTTCAGTATTAAGTTATAGCTTGACAAGCAACACTAGATGGCCAACTAGGGTTTACCCAACATTGAACTCACCAAAAGCAAACAACAGTTCAAGTGTTA
The DNA here is from genome assembly GCA_033996785.1 of Trichosanthes truncata. NCBI lineage: Eukaryota > Viridiplantae > Streptophyta > Magnoliopsida > Cucurbitales > Cucurbitaceae > Trichosanthes > Trichosanthes truncata. Next base: position 51,856,983 of record MU867259.1, read on the forward strand.
GCTAGATTGTTTTTGCTATCGAACCTTACATTTTTCCTCTAGGGCATTCACAAAATTGAAACCCTAAGGAAATTTAGCTCTTCATACTGAAATTAACAAAAAACATTAAGTTAAAATTGCTAAAACTCATTGATACAAAAGAATGAAGATGTAAAACACTAGCAATTCAAGCTTGGTTTCAAGACCCAAATTACCAAAAGGATTAATCTGGAAGTAATACCAAAAGAAACTTCAATAATTAAACAACCGTAAGAAGAATTTTCAATGGGAAAGAAAGAACAAAATAGTGGCTAAAATTTCAGAATTTAAATCACAGAAGGAAAATTACAACACTTTGATGAAATTGAAAAGAACAAAACTGCACTAAAAACCCATTCCTCTCGGCTCAATCGAATAAGGAATTTATTCTTAACCACCATCAACTTTTGTTGTGATGAGATTGATGGAGAGTTTAGGAACTGAAATGTAGAAGAAGATACAACAAAACAACAACTACAAATGAAAACTGCATACGATAAAAAAACCCAAAAAAACATAAACTAAATTCTTCAAAAATCGAGCTCTCTCTCACTGCCTTCTTCTCTAAAATATATATAGACTTCATGCTAGGGTTTCCCTCTTGGTTGATGGACAAATACAACTCAGAATTAGCTGAAATCGTGGGCAATTTTTTTCCTGAAATCCCTTAATTTGCGTTTTTTCCTTAGTTTCCAGATCTGTCAAAATTGAAATTGCATAGCAATTGCAATGCTGTTGCATTCCGCAAAAATTCTGCACCAAAACATTAGTAAGTTTGAGTTTTCTTTTTCTTTTGTTCTCTTTTCTCAACTCATTTAATTTAAGGGTCTTCCAACAATAATGTGATTAAATTCAACTACTTTTCTACTTTTCATCAAATAATATGAATAAAATTACAAGCATAACTAAGTTTAAAGGCCAAATAATTCTCATGAATGAGAATTATCACTTAGTCATCAGATCAGCAAGTTAGTCATCTGAAGGTACAAATCGTAAGAGGTTGTTTGTGCATAACTTTCTTCGGAATGAAGTGTTGGTCGATCTCAATGTGTTTGGAGCGATTATGAAGCACTGGATTAGCTACCAAATACGTTGCAATGATATTATCGCATAACAACAATGGTACCGAGGAAGGAGAAATACCAATTTCATCGAGAACTGATTATACCAAACCAATTCAACAGCTGTGTTCGAGAGTCCTCTGTATTCGAATTTTGCACTAAATCTGGAAATGATTTTCTGCTTAGCTGAAGACCAAGAAATGATATTGTTTTCAAGAAAAACACAATACCCACTAGTGCTCCTCCTATTATCAGGACAATTTGCCTAATCGACATCTGTATAACATGTGAGAGAATGAGGACCAGACCGTGTAAAGGTAATGCCAAGGTTGCTGGTGGGCTTCAAGTACCTAAGGATAGGCTTGAGAAGTTGATTCTTCAAGACTGCATTGAGACGTTGATTCTTCCAAAGGAGGAAGTTGTTATCGTTGAGTTTCACAGCAAGAGGCTGAGGTAAGGCTGGGTAAGGATTTGGGGAAAAATGAGTTGCGGGTTGCGGATAAGTGGTGGGGGACGGAAAGGTATTGGAAAAAAAGTTTTGGGTGGGATAAATGTTTGGAGAGGGAAACTCACATGCAGTTGGGAAAGGATGACGCTGATAAAAGTGTCGGTAAGCATTTGGGTTATAAAATTGCATTGGTTGATAGACTGGGGCATTCAGGCTAAATGGAGGACGAGAAATCGGAGTTTGGGGTTGGGCATTCTGAACTGGGGGTGGAGGGGTCTGTAGGATATTTGGAAGATTGGGATTAATAGGGGTTGCTACCGGAGTAGTGGTCGAAGCATTTGGAGTAACTGTCGAAGAAGATAATTGTTCTGAAGAAAAAGAAGCTTCACAGGACGCCATTAGAAAAGAAAGGTTGAGCTCACGGCTCTAATACCATAAAGAATGCTAGAGAATTAGGGAACAATTCGTACTGATAGCTGATGGAAAATATTCTATCTGATACAAAAAGGACCAAGTACAAAATATAAAGCAATAAAGCTAGCACGTAGAGCGTTCGTATAGGACAAAGACATAATTGACTATATAACCCATGAATAGAGAAATAGACCAATAAAATTAAGGATAAATAACATTCTATCGAAATAAGCATATCCATAGTTTATGGACCAAAATAGACAAAAAGTCCATAAATCAAAATGATTTTTTTTAAAAAAAATCTCTCTCTTTTGTCTCTCGTACCAACCACCTCTTCCTTTAATTTTGTTTGTTTTTTCTTTAGTACATCTTTAATTTTGTTTGTATTTCTCTCTATCGCTCGTTTTTATTATTTTTTTTTTCCACTTATTGCGTGCGCTCTCTCTCTCTCTCATATTTCTTTCTCAAACTTTTCATATTTTAGCGTCTAATATTTTAGTAGGTTTACATTCAGTGTATGTTATTTTTTTTTAAAAAAAAATCACGTTTTTAGCCTCTAATATTTGAGTAGGTTTACATTCAGTGTATGTTATTTAAAAAAAAATATTCACGTTTTAACATTTTTCAATTTTTCAATTATATCATTTTAATGGTTCAATATTAAAATTAATTGATAATAAGTTTATGTGACAATATACTTAATGAGTTAACAAAATTTTAAGCTAAGAGAAGAAACTTTTAGTTCTGCCAAATTTTTAAGTATTTGGCACAAATTTTGACATTTCCTCACATATATAACGTGATTTCATATGTAAATTTTTTGCCAATTAATTAAATATCAGCTGTTTAAACTTATCATCATCCAATTTTAATCCTTACTAATAAAAAATAATATAATTGAAAAAATGTTAAAATTAGGGATTAAATTATAATTTTTTTCACAATAAAGACTAAATTGAAAAAAACATTCCAACATTAGAAACTTAAATATATATTAACCTAAATAATATCAATTTGTTTACGTATTACGAGTAATCACATAAACTTGCATATATTATTTATGTTTATAGTATTTAAAGTTTATTAACTAATTTCTAGCTCAACTAGTTAAAAAAAATTATATTTGTAATTGGATGGTTAAATGTTCAAATTCTTACCTCTTACCCACCTCTTACCCGATATGTTGAATTAAAAAGACTAATCCAAATAAATTTCACAAATTTTTGTAAATTTTTGAAAATGAAGTCATTAATATTGACTTTTATTGAGAAATTTGGGCATGTCGTTTGTTGGAGATCATTTTTCCTAGGGCAAAGGATATTTGTCGTATTTGTTGGGTGTTGGCAAAAATCAAAATAAACGCAAAAAACAATTGAAAAATGTCGAAAAGTTGAGCTAAAAATTTTCGGTGGAGATCATTCGGAGCAATATAAATTTACTTTTTGAGATTTTTGTCCTTGTATTCCAAATTAATTTCATTTGCCCTTTAATTCTTACAGTTGAATTATATGAACTTTTAGATTTGTATTTAACAAGTCTCCCTATTTTAAAAGTGTCTAAAATAATTTGTAACTCTCAATTTTATATCTAATAAATTTTTGAACATTTAAAATCATCTTACAAATTCATAAATTTTTAATTTTATGTTAAATAAATTATTAGATTTTTTATTTGATAGATATTTGACCCATTAAACATAAAATTATGGGTCGAGAGGAAAATTTCGTCTAACAAAAGTGTGAACTCGTGGGCAAATAGTAGAATAAGAGCAAAGATGAAAGGGATCGCTTCAATTTATTTAAGGGGAAAGTAAAAGAATAATGTAATTAAAATAAATTGGAGTAGTTTTATAAATAAATATTTAAAAATTGTAATTTAAATAACAAATTTCAATATTGAGGTATATTGTCAAACTAATGAGAAAAGTAGGGTAGTTTTTGACACGTTAATAAAATCGTGTCCATTATTTTATACGCGATTTAGGTGAATTTTTCAAATATTTACGTGAACTTTTAACTATTTTATTTTATTTTTAAAATATTATTTGGTTTGGGCTCTTTGCAAGTGCACACTGTCGGCCAACCACGATCTTCCACGTCACTCCTCTTTTTCTCTCTTTTCTTATGCTTAGTTCAACGGTCGTCTTCCTCCCATCGACGATTTCTTTTGCGCTCAGCTCACCGAAAAAGAGTCACTCTAGATCTGGAATGAATGAAAATTAATTCATTCCAGATTTGGAATGTTTCCTTTCATATTTGAAAAGATAGACATCTTAACTAAAATTTTCATCTCTACCTAACTTCTTTTTGCTTTCTAGATATAACTTCCATTTCTCTTTTTCTCCTAACATCCCTTTCTAATTTTTCCCTCTAAAAATTAAGTGTTTCTTTTTATTTTTCTCTTTGAAGTTTATCTCTTTCCTTCTAATTTTTCTTTCTTTTTTTTCTAACAAATATATTATTTTTTTTAATGAAAGTCTAACTAATATTCTCTCATGTCTATAAATTTACTATGTGTTTAACTAATTTTGTTTATTTCTGTATCTCTCTGAATTAAGTTTGTAAGTGTTTTATTTTGAAAAAAAAAATCATTTTAACAAGATTAATAGTGTTTGGCAACCACTCAAAATGACTTTTTAAAAAATGAGTTTGAGAAATAATAAACTATTTTGAAAAAAACGCTTAAAACAAAATTTTAGAAAAAGTGTTTAATTTGGAATCCTTTCTAAATTTTCATTATATATAAAAATGACCAAAATACCATCACTCCCTACTCGCTGGCAACCATCGCCACCCACAGCCACCACCGTGGTGTGACCACTGCCGCGCGACCACTTTGGCAACTACTCCAGCGACAATTCAGGCACTTGCAACCCCCTTCGACGATAGTAGGCTGATCATAGTGTTTTAAATCCAAATTTGAACTTATTAGTTCATAGTGTTTAATAGTCATCATTTATAGTTATTGACATTAGTAGAAGCATTTTGAGTGTGGAGTAAATTAAACAAATTGGTGTATAAAAATAATTTTGAGAAAATGTAACCAAACATACGTGTGTTTTAATTTTAAACAATTTTTATTAAAAAAAATGCTTAAAAGAAAATGCATTTTTGAAAAATATTTAAATTAAAAGGTAATTCAAACGGGCTCTAAAAGTAGTTATCAAACAAGTTTGATTTTTTGTTTTTTAAAAAATAAAACAAAAAACAGTTATCAAACCAAGAATTGAAATGGTTGTCAAATGTGGCCTAATTAGGGTTTTGTTTGAAAATTGTTAATGCAAAATTCTAATACGTGTGTAAACTTCTTTATTTGGTAAGATTAACGAAATGTTAGAGAGAAATGCTGAAATCAAATAGGTGGTAGCAGCTTTCATAAATATGGATGATTTTATCTTCTCTCTTCTTTTATTTTTCTCTACTTATTTAAAGAGAAATTATAGACGACAATTTTTCTTGCAATATATAATTTTGGGGGAAGAATAATGTTATTTAAATAATTTTAAGTTGATTTTAAATCAAATCAAGTGGAAATAGTTATTATTTTATGGTTTGAATTGATTCAAACTACATAGTTTAGAGGTATACATTTATTTGTTTTTTTTTTTTTGAAAAAATTGATACGGAGGTTCTATGTATTTATTGTGAATTTGTAATTTGAACTTGAAGACACCATTTTCTTTTTTCAATTGAATCTCGATGGACGGTTTAATTTTGCTACTTGTTTATTTAATTAATTTTAGGTCATTTAATTAACAATAAAAAGTTTAAAAAAACACTAACATACTATCCGTAGTCATTGTAGCTTAAACCAACAAGAGCATAGCTCAATTGACATAAAATATATGTTTATAACCAAGAGGACATGAGTTCGAATCTCCCAACCCTCATGTTGAACTCCAAAAAAAAAATGTCATTGTAGCTTAAAATTTATATTGATTTAGTCTCAAAATCCAATCTAAATATGATGAAAGTTTTTAAATATTTAGTCGAAATATTATTCTTTCAGATTTAATGAAGGCAAGCATTTCAATCAACGCCATGTTGTTCTACGTCCCTGCCACATCAATTTTTCGTCCAACATTCTATCAAATTTTTATTCCAATAGTAGTTTTGAAAGGTTTTTGAAAGATCAATGGTAATATTATAATTTTTTGAAATAATTGGTGTGTTTTTTTAAACAAATAATAAAGTTAAGAGATATTTTTTTTCATATAATTTAGCCAAAAAAAAAATCATACTACTCAGTACTAGTAATTTGACAAATGATATGTTATTTCGTTTCAAATAGACTTTATATCATACTTAAATGTTAATAATATGACAAACAATAAACAAAGTAAAATTGAAAAATATTTCCTCACACATAGCACACATAAGAACTCTTACTAACTTTCTAACATGACGTCTTTTATGATCTTTTTACTAGTTAATTTCTATTCTACCACTTAAATTTTTTATCAAATAAAAATATACTACATCACAAATTCAATAAACTTATAATAATTATTATTTAGTTTAACATGTAGAGGTTGAAATTTAAATCTTCAACCTTTTTAATTAAATTTATAATGTTCTAATTATTGAGCTATGTTTAAATTCGTAGAGTATGCTCCCAATTCTCTTACAGTAGCCCATCGTCGTGGGACCCAATTCTCTTAAAGGAAACTTTTCGCTTTTCTATTTTAATATATATATTTTTTAATTTCACAGAACTTTATGGGAAGATATCAATGAAGAACAGCTGCAGTCATAATTCAATAGGGACAGAGAGAGAGTGAAGAGCGCGGCAATAAAACGTCCGTCCTTATAATCACTCTCTTCCTTCACTCTTCTGCCGTCGCCGTCGCCGTCGCATTTTCAGAGCTTCAGGTAGTGTTCTAACTCTAACCACCAAACTCATGATCCTCTGTAATCCTAACATTTTTTTGGTTCTATTTTTCAGTTTCTGTTCTTGCATTTGTTACTTGCTTTTCTAAAAGCTCCTCTCTCTCTCTCTCTTCAAAAAGTATGGTTATAACTTCTAAGAATCATCATTTCGATTCTGTACCTTCTGTTCTCTTTTTATCTGTAAATGAACGGCGCAATTTATTTGAAAGAAATTATGCATTTTAGACTTTTATTCACTCGAAAACGAAAGAGAAATTTTTTACTGTTGAAGCATCGATCTGCCTTGGATTTCTTCCACTTGTTTGTTTCTTTCCTTTTGAAGTGGAATAATAATTGAGGACACGAATTCTTTAGGTTGGATTGTTCATTTTAATTTGTGTAATTTCGCTTCTGATCGACTATTGCTTCAATTTTCATGTTTATTCTTCCACTTGCAACTTTTTAGCTCGGCCTTTACACGCCTTTACGGTTCGATCCTCTTAGTTCCTCTGTTTCACCTTTATTCCTCGCCGTCGCCGGTAACCTCACTTTTTTCCCCTTCCTTTCGCTCAAACTGTTGATGAATGCTGAGAAAATGAGTTTCTTAGAGTGCAACATTTTAATCCTTCATTTTCGTGTTTGTCAATGAGTGATCTCTGTGCTGCTTTCTCTGTTTTTCCTGTGTTTGGTTGCTGAGAAATTGAGGACTGAGGATCCACTTTTATCTCATTTTATATTTTCTTCTTTTATTCAACTTTTCTCTTGTCTCTGTTTCTTTCACTGTCACTTAATAAACCTTTTTTTTTTTAATTTTCTCGGTAGTGGTGTACAATCTTTTTGAGGAGGTCATTCTTTGACGAAACTTCACTCTTGATTTAAAAATGTGTGATATTTTGCAACCATTTTGACCATTTTTCTTCATTGTTACAGCAGTGAAGGCATAATCTTTTAACACAATGTCAGATTTAGCGGTTCCTTTGCGCCCAAAGAGAAAGAAGATCTGGGTGGACTACTTTGTGCAATTCAGATGGATTTTAGTTATTTTTGTTGTCCTTCCTATATCATTCTGCCTATACTTCTTCACATATCTTGGAGATGTCAGATCTGCCTGGAAGTCCTACAAGAAACGCCAAAAGGAACATGATGAAAATGTAAAGAAAGTTGTAAAGCGCCTTAAACAGAGGAACCCCGCAAAGGATGGACTTGTTTGCACAGCTCGAAAACCATGGATTGCTGTTGGAATGCGAAATGTTGACTACAAAAGAGCACGCCATTTTGAGGTTGATTTATCAGCTTTTCGGAACATTTTGAATATTGACAAAGATAAAATGATTGCCAAAGTTGAGCCCCTTGTGAACATGGGACAAATCAGTAGAGCCACTGTTCCACTCAATCTTTCTCTTGCTGTGGTTGCTGAACTTGATGATCTTACTGTTGGAGGACTCATCAATGGCTATGGAATTGAAGGAAGCTCCCATCTCTATGGTTTGTTCTCGGACACTGTTGTGGCTTATGAGATTGTTTTAGCAGATGGCCAGCTTGTTAGAGCTACTAAAGATAATGAGTACTCAGATCTTTTCTATGCAATCCCATGGTCCCAAGGAACAATTGGTCTTCTTGTTGCTGCCGAGATTAAGCTTATACCAGTTAAGGAGTATATGAAAGTTACATATAAACCTTTTAGAGGGACTTTAAGAGAGATAGGACAAGCTTATATGGATTCTCTTGCACCTAGAGATGGAGATCAAGATAACCCAGAAAAGGTTCCTGACTTTGTTGAAACTATGATTTACACTCCTTCTGAAGCTGTTGTCATGACAGGTAGATTTGCCTCCAAAGAAGAGGCCAAGAGAAGGGGAAATGTGATCAATCAAATTGGATGGTGGTTCAAACCATGGTTCTATCAGCATGCAGCTACAGCACTCAGGAAAGGGGAGTTTGTGGAGTATATTCCTACAAGGGATTACTATCATAGGCACACAAGGTCTTTGTATTGGGAGGGGAAGCTTATTCTTCCATTTGCAGATCAATGGTGGTTCAGATTTTTATTGGGATGGTCGATGCCTCCCAAAGTGTCTCTGCTTAAAGCTACTCAAGGTGAAGCGATCAGAAATTATTATCATGAAATGCATGTTATTCAAGACATGCTTGTTCCTCTTTACAAGGTTCCGGATGCTTTGGAGTGGGCTCATCGTGAGTTGGAGGTATTGCTTTTCACCTTAAACTTTGGTGGTTAAATTCCAAGTTTAGTCATTCAGGATTGTGTTTAATAGGCTCTTGAACTTTAAAAAGTGTCTAATGAATCCTATAACTTTCAATTTTGCGTCTAATTGATCATTGAACTTTAAAAAGTATCTAATAAGTCTCTAAACTTTCAATTAATGTCTAACAAGTTCTTAACCTATTTGACATTTTTTAAAATGTATGGACCTATTAGACAAAAAATTGTAAATTTAGGTTACATTAAATACAAAATTCAATTTTATGTCTAATAGCCATTCATTTTCAAGAATATCATATTGGTCAAGACTTACTGGACACAAAATTGAAAGTTTAGAAACACATTAGACACTTTTTAAAGTTCAAAAGCTTATTAGACACACATCTGAAAGTTTAGGGACTAAACTTATAATTCATCCAACTTTATTTTACTTCAACTCGCTAACTTATATATTTGTTAAGAGGTAATTGTAGGAAAATGGCTGATGAGTCCATCAGAAGTTGATTTCAATTAAAGTATACAGTTCATTTAGTTAACAACAGCGATTTGTTTGTGTGTTCTTGCACAGGTTTACCCCGTTTGGCTCTGCCCACACAGACTCTTCAAACTTCCAGTCAAAACCATGATATATCCCGAACCAGGATTCGAGTTACATCGTCGACAAGGAGACACACATTATGCTCAAATGTACACAGATGTTGGACTCTACTATGCACCAGGCCCTGTCCTGAGGGGCGAAGTTTTCGATGGTGCCGAGGCTGTTCATAACATGGAGAAATGGCTTATCGAAAACCATGGATTCCAGGCTCTATATGCAGTTTCAGAACTGAATGAGAAAGATTTCTGGAGGATGTTTGATGCTGAGCACTATGAGCAATGCCGGAAGAAATATGGCGCTGTAGGAACATTTATGACAGTGTATTACAAGACCAAGAAAGGTCGAAAATCTGAGAAGGAAGTGAGGGAAGCTGAACAAGCTCATCTTGAAACTACTTATGCTGAACTGGAACAACCCAAATAAATTAGCTTCCAGCTTGAAATATTTGGTGGGTTTTTCTTACTTTTTTTCTTTTTTTTAATTTTCAGTGATGCTTTTGTAGTTTCATATCTGATCTGCTGAGTTGCCTGTCTGACCCGCCTAGGCTCTCCTCTAGTGGTTAATTTGAAAATGTTGTAGTTTGAACTGCCGAACTCGATGGATTATCATCAGAGTTTCTCTTTGATGCTGTGTTTTTTGCATAGATGAGATGTTGATGAGCTGAATGTTTGATGGAGATATCTAATAAAAATGCTGAACTTGATGGATATTTTAGAAAAGAAATTATGAATACCATAAAAATTCAATAAAAAAAAAAAAGACTTGAAATTCATGCCTTTAAGGATTTATTAAACACAAAATTAAAAAATTAAGAACTTAGTGACACTTCTTAAAATTTAAAGACTAAATAATCTATTAGACATTTTTTGAAGTTTAGAGATCAAATATATACAAATTATAAAATTTAGGTACTGAAATTGTACTTTAACATTATATATATATATATATATATATATATATGTACATATTAGTTGAATGTCCAGAAGATATTTGACCATAAAAGTCTAAATATTACTATTCTTTTCTTCGTAGGGGACCAGATAGGTGCAGAAGTGGTCTTATCAAATATCAAGGTCCCAAAAAGATGAAATAGCTGGCTTATTAATAATAGTTCCTAAATATTTGTCCACATGTTAATATTTTTATTGTTATTTACATAGATGAATATATAAAGGAAGGACCAAAGGTTCAATCAACAGAGAGCATTGGAAGAGAGGGACCGACGACAACGATAGAAGGGAGAATAGAGAAATTTATTTTTAAAAAATATTTTAATGCCACATCAGCAATAATAATAATAATAATAAATAATATACTTTTGTTTTACATCAGTTTTTGTCAGTACAACATATCAGCTTTATAATATACATTATTTAGCCAAAACCTGTTATTATATAATAGCTAATGAAAAAAGTAACGTCAACACCCAATTGAATTATTTCCTAACACTCATGAGGTAAAGTGTAACCTTTGCAAACTTGGGTGTCAACCAAAAAAAAAAAAGTTTTTTTCTAAAGATTTTTAAACAGTTAAAAAAAAAAAAGTATAAAATATTTATTTATTAATTTAAATTTGTGTTATGAACTCATAAAAATTAAGGTATTTCAGAACTATTTAATTTTTTAAAATTAAACTTATAAATACTACTTCTACTTACAAGTTTTCTTTGTTTTGTTGTCTACATCTTAAAATATTTCCAAAATCCAAGTTAAGTTTGAAAAAACTAAAAAATAGTTTTTTAAAACTTGTTTCTGGTTTTGCTTTGAGTTTAACTTTTTTTTTTAAGAACTTGGCAAATAATTCAAATGTCCCCTTAAGAAATTTGAAAATCATTGTAAAAAAATTGTGAGAAAACAAACACAATTTTCAAAAATCAAATGGTTATTAGGACCTAAAATTTTCGTTAGGACATTTTTAATGATTTTCCATGAATATCAATCAATATCTACCATATTTCCAATTTGATTGAGACCTAACCATCCCAATCAATATTTAAATCAAATTGGAGAGTGCATGGCATAATTGAATCGGTCTATTCTTGCCTTGATAATGTTGTTGAAGATCCAGCTAGATATCACGAGCAAAATCCACAAAACTGACACTAGCAGCAATTTCCTTGGACAATGAATTTAGGGGGCGTTTGGAGCACCGTTTCGGAATCAGAACCCTTGGAATCGGAACCCTGGGGGATTTGTTCTGGGGGGTTTGAAATCCTGGGAATCAGAAAACAGTGTTTGGGGTACAGTGTTCTAAACCCTGGGAATCAGAAAACAGTGTTTGGGGTGCAGTGTTCTGAACCCTGGGAATCAGAAAACAGTGTTTGGAGTGCACTGTTCTGAACCCTAGGATTATGCAGTTTTTCTTTTTTCTTTTTTCCTTTGCTACTTTGGTCTCTTTTTTTTTTTTCCTTTCCTTATTTTCTAGTGGCAATATTTGGTTAGTTGTAGAATCCTTTGTGTAAGTTGGGTAATTTTTTTAGTATTTTTGAACGGACCTTTTAATTAGTATAAGAATAAGAAATTTGTTACTGGAAATGCAAATAATTACTTCGTAAAATACGAAATTTGGTTAGGTTTATGACATGTATAAAAAAACAGTTGTAATAATTTATTGTTTTTTACAGAAAAAATGTGAGTTTCCAATGAAAAATAATTACTTTGTCAAATATCAAATTTGGTTAGGTTTATGACAAGTATTTTAAAAAAAATTGTAATATTTTATTGTTTTTTACCAAAAAAAATGTGAGTTTCTAATGAAAAATTAACATACTTTGTCAAATATTAAATTTGGTTAGGTTTATAACAAGTATAAAAAAAATATTTGTAATAATTTATTGTTTTTTACAACAAAAAAAATGTGAGTTTCCAATGAAAAATCAACATACTTTGTCAACTATCAAATGTGGTTAGGTTTATGACAAGTATAAAAAAAACATTTATAATAGGTTATTGTTTTTTACAAAAAAAAAATGTGAGTTTCCAATGAAAAATAATTACTTTGTCAAATATCAAATTTGGTTAGGTTTATGACAAGTATTTAAAAAAAATTGTAATATTTTATTATTTTTTACCAAAAAAAATGTGAGTTTCTAATGAAAAATTAACATACTTTGTCAAATATTAAATTTGGTTAGGTTTATGACAAGTATAAAAAAAATATTTGTAATAATTTATTATTTTTTACGAAAAAAAATGTAAGTTTCCAATGAAAAATCAACATACTTTGTCAACTATCAAATTTGGTTAGGTTTATGACAAGTATAAAAAAACATTTATAATAGTTTATTGTTGGGAAAAATACCTTTTTGGTCCCTGAGTTTACATGCCAGTTTCTATTGAGTCCTTGAGTTTCAAAATCGGACAATCAAGTCCCTTAATTTGATGAAATTGTTCAATTTAGTCCCTCCACGTTAACCACCGTTAATTTTTTAACAGTTTACTGACGTGGCAATTTTTAATATTAAAATAATAATTTTTGAAATAAAATTAATAATTTTAATAATAATTTTAAAAAAAAAACTAAAAATAATAATAATAAAAAATCTCTCTACCCTTCTCCTTCTCCTTCCTCTTTCCCTTCCCCTTCCCCTTCCCCTCTCTTCTTCAACCCATCTTTCCATATCTAAGTTCAACCAAAAATGGCCGTTGACTTCCCCCCTCCGTCGCCGACGCCAACGCCTTGTATCTTCTTTTTTCTCTCTTCTTCAACCCATCTCTTCCCTTTTCCTCCCCTCCCCTCTCTTCCTCCACCATCTCTCTTTTGTTCATTCTCATTCCAATCAAGCACCACCCTACAACATTTTCTCCAATCCCTTCCTCCGGTAACACTCCCTCACAAACAAATGCTCTACATACATCCCTTGTTTCCCCAAGAACGACAGAAAATTAGGGCAGAACAAATCCGACCACCACAACATCATCCTCACCTTCCGATTTGAAAATCTCTATCTTCAGATCCTCCAATGGGGCCTCCAAATCCGCAAATCGAACGGTGGGTTTCGAGAGGAGCTTTGAGGGAAGGCGGTGATGGCGAGGAACGATGGCGAAGAGATGAGGTTGGATTCGGTGGTGGAGAAGAGATGGGTGAGGTGTTCAAAGACGGCGTGGGGCGGCGAGACGGACGTGGGAGAGGAGGTGGTGGTCGGATTCTGATGGAACTGGAAGTCCACGGCAGTTGAACCCAAATCTGGAAAAAGATAGGTTGAAGAAGAGAGGGGAAGTCGAAGGCCCTTTTTTTTATTTATTTTTAAAAATTTATTATTATAATTATTAATTTTATTTCAAAAATTATTATTTTAATATTAAAAATTACCACGTCAGTAAACTGTTAAAAAACTAACGGTGGTTAACGTGAAGGGACTAAATTGAATAATTTCATCAAATTAAGGGATTTGATTGTCCGATTTTGAAACTCATGGACTCAATAGAACCTGACCTGTAAACTCAGGAACCAAAAATGTATTTTTCCCTTTATTGTTTTTTACAAAAAAAAAATGTGAGTTTCCAATGAAAAATAATTACTTTGTCAAATATCAAATTTAGTTAGGTTTATGACAAACATAAAATTTTTTTAGTAATAATATATTGTTTTTTACAAAAAAAAAAAATGTGAGTTTCCAATGAAAAATAATTACTTTGTCAAATATCAAATTTGGTTAGGTTTATGACAAGTATAAAAAAACAAAATATTTGTAATAATTTATTGTTTTTCAAAAAAAAAAAAGAGTTTCCAATGAAAAATGATTACTTTGTCAAATATCAAATTTAGTTAGGTTTATGACAAGTATAAAAATTTTTTAGTAATAATATATTGTTTTTTTCAAAAAAAAAAAAAAATGTGAGTTTCCAATGAAAAATAATTACTTTGTCAAATATCAAATTTGGTTAGGTTTATGACAAGTATAAAAAAACAAAATATTTGTAATAATTTATTGTTTTTCAAAAAAAAAAAGAGTTTCCAATGAAAAATAATTACTTTGTCAAATACGAAATTTGGTTAAGTTATGACATGTATAAAACAAACATTTGTAATAATTTATTGTTTGTTACAAAAAAAATGTGAGATACCAATTAAAAAAAATAATGGAAGAGACGGGAGAGAGATAAGAAAACTTGATAATGAAAACATGTGCCAAATGAGGAGCAAACCGGTGTGTTGGAAATCAAACCCCCCCCCCCCCCATTTCACTATGCAAAACCATGGGGTTGTGTTTCAAAACCATTGGGTTTTGAACACAGTGGCCCAAACAAGGGTTTGGGTTTGGATTCCAAAACAACCCAACCCAACCCATTGCTCCAAACACCCCCTTAAGATCCAAGCCATGACTACACTGTTACAGATAATCCATGGTCTTGTCAAATCACCAAACGACTGTGAAAGCGTACCATCCACAAAGCCCAATTTGTTCTTGACAGTAAGCCCTAGAATCATGGCACAACTCCAGGAAGTATAATTTGTCTTAGTTAAGAGATCAGAAACAAGAACTAAAATTGTGTCGTCGAAGTGATGAAGAAAATATGGATTCTCATACTGCTCAATAACCGATTGACTGGTCAGTTTGGACGAAGAAGAATCATCGGCAAGGACGGAAAGATGAGGTTCAGCCATGGAGGCTAAAAGGAAATGCAAGAAACTCTTGATGAAGATGATCTCAGAGAGAGAAAGACTACTGATACCATATTACAGCCTCGAGAGTAAATAAAACTTGCATGTATATTTATTAATACGAAGGCTTAATAAATAGCCAAGTGTTAATACAACGGTCATGAAGAAAAAGAACTAACAGAAGTAACTAATCAAATACAATAATAGATAATAAAATCCTTGCGGAATATTCAGGTGAAAATTGAAAATATATATCTGCCATTTCTAATAAATTAATGATTTTTAGCTAACATTAGATATTTTAATCAGCCATGTCAAACAATAGTGGTTACTTTAAACATTGTACACCAACGGTCGACATTTGATACATAAACCCATTTCTGCACCCAACCATTCACTTCATAAAATTAGAAGAAAGACCCACTGTTCAAGAGTAACATGAAAAAAGACCAACTATCAAGAGTAATATGCTTTCAATTCACCTCCAACACAACCACTCGATTAAGATTTTAAAATTATATATATATATATATATATATATATATATATACACACACACACCTAGAATACTTAAATAAAAATCTATTGAAAGAAAACAATGGGGCAGCCAAAAAAAAGGAAAAATAAATTCCCTCTTACTTGAGGAATGTGGAGAAGGGGGATCAGGTTGTGCGAATATCTACAAAAGCAATTTTACAAAAATCCAGCCACACCAAATTTGTACATAATTAACTTGACAACAATGTTGCAAATCGAATGGTCTCATTTGTATAAATTAGTTGTGTGCACTGACCTGTTTTGTTAGCTCTAAAAGCTCTTATGATGCAGAAAAAAGTTGTCAAACTTCTGGCCAATCTAAGTAGCTCGCACTATCGTCAGATAATCTCCAAGCTCCTTCAGCAATTTCATCATAAAGCTGATCCCAACTCCAACTTGAATAACCCAAGAAAAACCAATATCCATTAACTGAGTTATTCCCTGACTTTATCTCTTCTATTTCATGTAATGTAGCTACCTGATCCAGGAAGTAGATGCCCGGTAGGATTTTGGTATGCAGGTCTTTAGGAACTCTTTGAGTTAAGGCCAAGAGAGGCATTTTCCGTTTAATGAGCGGTCCCCCGAGAGACAAGGGTGCCTCATTTAACATATCTAGACCTTCTCCCAAGTCTTGGAGAGAATCCCATCTGATATGCTTATTGATTATCAGGCCATGGAAGCCAATGGTTTGATCTGCCTTGACAATCAGAATTTGAGAATTATCAAAAAGCTGTGAATCAACAAGCTTGTCTGTGGCGATTAACATGGATCCAACGCCTACATGAGGTGCTGATTCATCATCATCATTTGTGATATGAAGGTTTATGTGACTGAATCTTGTAGCACTTTCCACTTTCCTGTCTCTCACTAGAACTTCGTGGTACTTTTCTTTTGGAATAGGATCTTTTTCTTGAAGATGAGTAGGTCTTGCATCATCAAATGACTTGACACGTCCAATTCGGTTTTCTGCCACTGTCCGTAGAATTCCTATATACATTTATATATAAAAGCAGCAATTAGATTCTAGCCAAAATGTGAAAATGTCTGTCTTCTTGCAAGTTCAATTCGTTATTTAAAATTGTTCCCGAGGACATCCCTATCATAAAGCCAAAAGACATCCCAGCCAAATGTCTAAAATCATGTCATTTTCCGGTAAAGTTTTCAGTGAAAGTCAAGACATAAATTATTCTCTCGACTTAAATTGATAATCTTGAACTAGTCAAATTTCTCAATCAACAGAACCACCCACATTCAACGAGACAATGACGTGGTGCATGCAAAATGTCCCATGATTCTTTCCCATCTAAGAGGAAATTAGTCTTCTATGTCTTAGACATGTGGAAGGTTTAACGAAGATCGTGGTCTGAAAGGGTACAAGCATACAAATATAATATCGATAAGCTAACAAGCCCATGGGTGCAGAAATCAACACCATCAAGATGCAAACGAAAGAAAGAACTTGCAACAGAACTTGAGCAGTAAAAATAGCAATAAGTGTTAATAAAAAATCTTAGTTGGAAATTACCCTTCTGATTGATAAGATGTTGGGAGTTACTTCCTTGTTCTGCCACAAATTTAATAATATTGCTTACTGCTAGAGCACCTCGATACAATATAGCTGTCTTCCTTGCTGCTGGAAATAACAAAAGTGCAGGATATACTTCTCTCTGCATGCTCCAAGTTTACGAAAGGTTAACTATTGAACAATGCTAAGCAAATACAAAATTAGTCACTGGCAGAGAACAATTTCCAAAATACAAAATTACGCAAAGATTTTAAATCCCTTGCCTCGAATTTTGTTGATGGTGACAATGCTATGCAAATACAATATTAACTTCTCTATTGAATTATACTAGTTTATAAGGGCATAATTGGCAATGTATCTGCCTTTGATCGGTTGTGAGAACCTTGTTGGCAAACGATACACAATATTGTTGCAAATACCATACCATGTGAAGATTCACCAATAACATGGCAAAATAATAAATGAAAACACTGGCAGAAAAGCATTAAAATAAAAAACAAAGTTCTAAAGGGAGGAAAAAAAACAGATGTCAATCCTGAAAAACGCACCTGATCAATTGACTGTAGAATTGGACTGCAATCGTTCAGCGTGCAGTCCATTAAGTAGATAAGCGGAAGCTTTGATAGTAGATCTGTCTGAGTTTCTGCAAAATGCAATGTGAATACAAACACTATTCATGTTAGACCATCATTCTAAAATTGATTCAAACATTTAAACGGATTAAAAGACACTTTACTACCATTTTTTTTTTTTAAGATCAGCAACAACACTTTACTGCCATTTTTTTTTAAGCATATTTCCTCCAATACCAAAAATCAACCGGCATTCTATAGAATTTCTGACATTAATATACTAAGGTTGCAAAAAAGATAAGCTTTGTATCTAGTAAGTCATAAAAACCCTTGAAAAGCAACGAGCAAAGTAGTAATATTATTTTAAGACAAAGTTGTAAAATTTCCATAAAAGGAAATCCAGATGCATTTTCTAACAGAATAGCCTCCAATACCAAAAATCAACCGGCATTCTATAGAATTTCTGACATTAATATCCTAAGGTTCAAAAAAGATAAGCTTTGTATCTAGTAAGTCATAAAAACCCTTGAAAAGCAACGAGCAAAGTAGTAACATCATTTTAAGACAAGTTGTAAAATTTCCATAAAAGGAAATCCAGATGCATTTTCTAACAGAATAGGAAGAAGAAGAAGACGAAGACAAAGAACAAAGCACCAACAGAAGTCCTGACACAATTTTGAAGACAAGAACTAAAGTACTCACCACTTAACATATGTTGTTCCTTTGCACATCCACTCTTCAGCATGTTAGCATAACCCTGGATAGCTCGATAAACTTCACGAACAACTACTTCGGTTCTCTGGCAAAAACCACACCAACTATTGCTGAACAGAACCAACACATCCTTGCCATATGCATCGAGAGTACTTAAGGATTCAGATTGGTTGGAACCAATAACAAGTTTGGAAAAAGTAACAGCTGTAACCTGAGGAACAGAATCCACCTCATGAAAATCCAAATTAACAAATGGTGGGCTAATGGCTGCCCTCGGGCTCTTGTTAACGGATTCAGACAGTTGATATGGAAGTAGGCTTCTATTGATAAAACTGCTTAAAAAATCAGCCTGTGAAGAATAGCTTAGTATTTTCTCTTGTGGAAAGACATGATGCTGCTGCAGAAGGGGATCAACTATTACTAAAGCAGGGAACTTCGATTGACCTGTCAAAGCTTTAAGTAATCGGTAGTTACCATCAGAAAAGAAAAATGAACCTTCAAAACCTTGGAAGCGGAGGTTCTCATCCCTTGATGTTTCCATTGTTAAAGAAGATTTTTCTTCAGCTTTAATGTTTTGAGCAACATGTAATTTCTGGTGGGAAGCAGATTCATCAGACTGTATAAAATCGTGATGCTCAACTGTATGAATGCTAGCTCTCTTCTCATTATCTTGCTGAGGGGAAGATTCAATGGTACAAAATTCTGAAGCTTCCATATGCTCTTTGGCGGACACACATCTGCCATTATTTGACTGATCTTCATCCGGTTGAACACTATGTGTCATAGTGCCTTCCTGGGATGTCTCTGGTGACTCCTCTAAAGGTTGAACTTTTGCCACCTCAGGCAATGGATTTGCTAATTTAATGTCAATATCATCAGATAAGAGCTGAAAACCTAAATTCCGAGCAAGGGAGCTCAACTTAGCCTCCTTTTTCTGAAGGAGTGATAGGATCTCATGCAATGAATTTCCTTGTAGTTCTGAAGCTAATTTATCCAAAGAAACAAGTTTTCCCTCATTCACAACCATGACAGAAGACATCTTATCCTCCAATTTAATCAACTGAGATGCTGTAGACAACTTTAAACTAGGAGGTTCCAAGGCACTTCTCATAATTGGATATCTTTGGAGCAAAGGTTTCTCCAGCTTGTCACCACCTTGTTCAGTGACTGGATAAGAAGTGCAATACTGTTGTGCTAATTCTCTGAAGTCACCAAGAGCCACCTTACTTTCTCTAATAGATTCTGATGAGTTGGATGATCTATCCACAAATAGAATTATTGATGGCTTATTGACTGGCAAAGCAGGCTGTTGACCACTCCCATCTACTTCAAGCTACATGATAACACAAATCCCAACAAAAATTATATAAAAAAGAATCCTTTTTATTTGTTGTTTCAAGATGTAAATCCCCATTTTCCTTTCAATTCTGGCAGATACGTTAAGCCTTTTTTCCATTATCTAAACATAAGCTCGATTGTTGAATACTCATGCAAATAAGAATCAGTCACTCTTCCAAATGCTGGCTCTGTTTAAGGTGTTCTCTCTCTCTCTCTCTTTCCCCTTTCTTTGAATATTGTATAAGGAGTTTCTATTCATTGTCTAGGACAATCATAAAGCAAAATATCAATTTCCATGTTTCATGTTTGAAGATCAGTTTCTAAATTCCAAAGATCTTGAGGTACCAGCTTCATTTTTTTTTTTTTAAAAAAAAAGGTATCCAAAAATTGGTAGTTGAACACACGTGAAATAATTATTTTTAAAAAGCAGCTACTGTCATAAGATGTTGGTACTCAAGCAAGCAAGAGTTTCCACAATAATATCAGAGTCTTAAAACACAGAAACATTGTCAAGCACTTATCTGAGCCATTAGGAGGGACTTAAAAGCATTGAAAAAATCAAAAAAATCATTAAGGCATTAAAAGCAACAAAAAAAAATGTAGCAAGCCGCTTAGTAGTGTTTACATGTGCATGATCGTCTAAAATGAAAGAAGTATCACAATGGTCTATTTACATATACATCATAGAGAAACCAATCAACCTTAAAGCAATCTTGGCCAGGTTGAGCGGCTATCTTCCTATACTCCCCCTTTTAGCAGCAAGCAAATCAGCATGTTGTAGAGGAATGAACAACATAAATGATATGAATCAAAAAAGCTATGTTTGAAGGCAAATTAACTTACCTCTGAAACAATGAAATTATTCATCTGTAAATTTTGCTTAAGGTCATCATCTGCTCTCAGAATTTTTGAACATCTGGGACATCCAGCAAAATGAAGTGCTGCAAACCACGAATCCGAATCTTCAATGCCAAGAGAAGAAAGCATCAATCTATCGGAAATCAGACCAAACCCATGCTTCTCTCTGGGCAGGAAGAATTCTCTGACAACAGCCAATAAGTTTGTGAAGAAAGAGTTGTACCGCATGAACTCTTCAATATTGCAAGATGACGGGAAAGATTGATTTGTACACTTAGTCTCTTTACAAGAAGTATCATTTCCTGAACTGAACTCCCCAATCCATGGAACTCCATCATATCCTTTTTCAATACTACACATCATGTCTGTATTTTTGTTCCGATGCTGTTTTTTAGGGAAGTAGAGGGTGTAGGGCAGGGGAGAAGAGAGAGGTGAGAAATTTATTGAAACAAATGTTTTGTCTTATTATCTTCTAAAACCAATCGCATAATGGTAAATAAGCTAGCTAGCCACCTTGATGTTATTCTTCCCTCTCGATGTTTGTATTCCATCAGTATGTTCATCAGTTGTTCCAACAAGATCATCTGCAACGAAATGTTGTGCAGATATTCATTCTAGATATTACAGAAAACATAATGATGAAACACCAGGAGTAGCTACTGAATGCAACCAAAGCAAGTATAAAGGAAACTTCTTGTTGACAAATTTTGCATACCAATTTACATTTGAAACTGAAAGTAATAAAACGAACCATACTTTGTACATTGGGAAATGAAATAGGGAATCTGAGGGTGACAAGAGGTACAGAAGTAACATCACAGACCTGTAACATTACTCTTTATCCCCTTGGACAGCAATTTTGGGGTCCATCCACAAAATTCCATGAGAAGCAAGGCCTTATCAGTTGAATCAAGGAATGACTTCAAGTCCTCTGGGGTATTCAAGTGCGTAAGGGGAAGTTCTTTGGGCAATAGTGACATGTATGGATAAATTGAGAGTACTATATTTTGGGCTGTTAGTCTCCCTTGATACTTGTAAGATACAGAATGATGGTAGAAAATAACATTTGTCTCCTCTGAAGTAACACCAATTGCATTTACTAACATCTTCTCCGAGTTTCTGTACATGAACATCAGCTTTAATGAACTATAGCTTTCTTTTCTATTTTCAATCAGATGGGCTATATCTTTCATAAGGGCTCGTGATTCACCAGACCCTGCACAACAGAGTAATTGATCATGCATCAACATATAAAATAACACCTAAATTACATCACTAAGATTTCGGAAACATAAAGACCATAAAGGACCCACAAATGGTATTCAAACATAAAGACCATAAAGGACCCACATTATTTATATTGACAGTGAAAACCATTATCTGCCTCCCTTCTCCCTTATACCCTTCACATACTTCCTCCGACATAGGTAATGCATACAGGTGGCCTCACATCCCTCTTAATACCTAATGCCTAAACTTTCAGTTTGTCCTTGGAGGGAAACTGTGTAGCCATTAGCTCAAAGGATTCGCATGTAGCTTCTAAGACTTACAAATATTCCCACTGGATTAACATTCCTCATTCACCTTTCTCTGAATCCACCATAGGTCTCACCCCTCACTCATCTATAAGTTGTAGTGACAATTCCAACTCAAAAGTGAATTGTGGAGGTAGTGGAGAAGGTCTCAAATTTGTCCATTTAGTTAGTCACAGTTTGGATACATGACAAATAGGATAAATATTTGCCACTGGAGGTAGCGGCAAACAATAAGCCACCTGGCCCATCCTTTCCACCAGTCTAAAAGAGCCATAATTGCAAGGTACAAATTTTTCATCTCTTGAATTCGAGAACGTACGTGTGGGAATGCAAACATCAGATGTATAATGTCCTAACCAATCGAACTATGCTCAAGTTGTCCATATGATTGCAATTTAAAATAGACTTCCTCTCCAACATGGAATTGAACATCCATGCACCCCTCATTTGCAACCTTCTACATTAGATGTTGCTCTAAACAATAACTAAAGGCCATCCACATGCCAATAGGTAGGTTCCTGACTTTAGTCAGACCTCTATAGGGAATGACAAGAACTTTCCATGGGGCATTTGGTGCTAGCATTCAAATCTAAACTCATCGACTTTGACTTTATCCCAACCTATCCAGAGGCAAAGAAGTCTAGCTTGGCTTTTGTCTTTAGAAAGCAAGTGGTTTTTTTTTCCGACAATAAAGGGTTTTGAGGCACACGAAAAACTTATTAGCTCTTGCAGAGCAGTCAGGTTCTTATACCAACCTTCATGGGACAGGGTTCTTGTCGCAACTACAAATTGGAAAGCTTTCTGGTCACAACTACCAGAATCTCCTGATGAAGAGTCTCAACTTTCAAATTGCAACTTTCTTGTCACAACTACAATTCAAAAAGTTTTTTAGTCACAACTACTAGAATCTCCCAATTAACATCTCAACTTTCAAATTGTACTTTAATCCCTTGAGGAAATGGAACCTTGGATCTTCAAGGTGTTTTAAAAGCTTATTCCACATCTTCACCTGCTGTTCTACACACCGCTTCTATGAAAGAGATTAAAGACGACCAAAACAGGTGAGGAAAGAATTTTAACACTAGTACACCAATAGCCTTCTATCAATCTCAAGAAACTTTGTAACCATCTTGTTCCTTACCTTTCACAACGATATAACTCTTCCTCCCATTATTGTCTAACTTGAAAACTGCTTCTAACTTTCACACAATCAAGCAAGGGAAACTAAGTGAATGAATGAGTTGTCCAAGTCTGACTTTGGTTCCTTTTGGGCACCATGCACTATTCACGTCTATACCAAATGCCTTCTTATAGATTAAACACACAGACACTTTGAACACTGCCAACCTACACTGCTAACCTTCAGACTCACATCGACTGTAGAAATTCTAAGAGCAAAGAAATAATGGTGAGGGTGAGCAGAAGGAAGGCACAATGAAGAGGGAAGATAAGAGCAGAGACAAGAGAACGCCTTCAAGGCAGAAGAAAAAAGTTTTTGCCTTAGGAATAGGGGATATTGTGTTAGAAGATCTGTGAGATAAAATACTTTGGCATTTGCACTGAACAATTAACTGGTAACAACTGGAGTAGTTGCTCCAAATATCTTCACTTCCAGACAGCTAGTTGTAAAATATTGTTTAGCTCAGTATACACTCAGTCCACAATTAGCTCAAAAGTAGCCGGTGTCGATTACTTCTGCCATAAAAACAGCATCAGAGAAAGATAAAAAGCTTACAGGGCAATGTGACGAGAAGAAGAATATGCGGATGAAGTCTGATCTGAGAAGAAAAATTTTGCCTGGTAAGAATTTGCCATTCTCCGATTTCCTCCGACGCATTCGATTCGACAACCAACGATGCCAAAAGTGCGGCAACGACCACCACAAACAGCTTCCATTTCTCATTGTTAGTATGAAACCGGCCATCAGCAAATCCCTCGCACAGTCGTCTTCCAGCTTCAGCAGCTGAATTCATCATTCTTTCATCTATGGTGCAGTGGCAGAGACTCCAACTTCAATTTTCGAGACCCAATTCAAAGGATGCGAAATGAAATGAAATGCCCACAGGAGGAATGGGTCGGGACCCAGTAATTCGTAATCGATCGTGCCCGTCTCGTAACGGTACGACACGTCGTCTCAAAATATATATATATATATGGGAAATAAAAAACAAGGTTCGTCATTCATTTTCTTTAAGTTAGATTATAAATTTAGCCTCATGATTTATAATTCTAAAGTAAGTTTTAATTATATTTCTCAAACTTTGAATTAACTCTATGTAGACTCTATCGTTAACAATATCAATAAACCTAATGATGAAGTGTTATGGACTAACACTTGTTGATTTGGTATGTGTAACGAACTTATATATATAGAGAAAGTGTGATCTTAACGTTTTCTTTTCTTTAGTTTTTTACTTTCTTTCATTTAGAGTGATGTAATTGCTAAAAGAAGATTTGATACATCACTTGAAAAATGAAAAATCTTGTATTTGTCATTTTATTTTGTCTAGTTGTCCACTTTCTTCTATCATTTATATGACGAATCGTGTCATGTCAAATCAACCAATATTTGTTTAAAAAACATGTCACGCCATCATTTAATTAATAATATTAATAGTAGAAAGTGTCCAATAACATAATATAAGTTCAATGTCATAATCGAAAAGTTCAAAAGTATAAAAATTAAATAGATACAAACTAATTTTAAGAAATTAACTTAAGACTTAAAACTTCTTTCATCCCCCACCTCTTACTTTTTCCTCCCCATTCTTCTTCCATGCCAACCAATTAGGGCACAATCTAATCAACAAGACATCAACACTAGATCCAATATTAACACATCAACTCTAGAATCAACATTTTTTTAACGAAAAAATGTTGAAAAAAGTTCTTTGAGAGCATGAAAAGGGAGAGATGGAAGGTTTTTTTTTTATTTTTATTAAATGTGTCAATTCTTTTTACAACATATATCTACTTGTATGCTCATAGATGAAATATGCTTCAAACAGAAATTAGTAAAAAATATTGTAACAAATAATTGATATGTGCAAAGATTATATACATAGGACTATATGCCCATAAATGAAATTTACTTCATGGACCTATCCAATAAGATAGCATAACTCACCTAAAAGATTCTTCTAGTTTTTTAATCATTTTTGGTGATAAGAAACATTCACAAGCTTCATTGGAAGTGAATCTTCTGGAATGGAACTTTCATTCTTGTTGATCACTTTTTTTTTCTAAGTAGAAGTTTAATGTAAGTGAGTTGATTATAGGGTCAATAAAATGAGAAAAATCACCATACCAAATTGATAAAATACATGTAAATTGGACTAATTAACCAACCTTCTTTTTCGTGTGAAGTTGATCAAATTGAACCAACTTTATTGTTCAAACTAACTCAAATCAACCAATTCCACTTAAAGTTCTAACCTTTAAAAATGTCTAAACGTTTGAATCATGAAGCTATATTTTGGTTGATATTAAAGGTACAATTTTTTTATAGAAATAAAACACTCTAAATTGCAAGAAATAGAGTAAGAGACCTTATGCTTGCTTCAAATCTTGAAGACTAACCATTATAGAGGTGTAGTCTTTTCTTTTTTTCTTCTTTTTTTCTTTTTTTAAATAGTTCAAACTAACTCAAATCAACCCATTTGCATAAAGTTCTAACCTTTAAAAAAGTTTAAAGGTTTGAATCATGAAGCATATTTTGGTTGATAATAAAGATACAATTTGTTCATAGAAATAAAAAACTCTAAATTGCAAGAAATAGAGTGATAGATCTTATGCTTGCTTCAAATCTCGGAGACTAAGCATTATGGAGTAGTCTTTTCTTTTTCTTTTTTTAATAGTTCAAGGAGTAGTCTAATTTAAAGACGCAAAAGTTCACAAAATAATTTTTCAGAAAAGGCAAGTAATAATTCGAGTTGTAATTTCAAAGAATGAAAGGGAAATATAAATATAAAAAACTTCAAAATTGGACAGAATATAAAGAAAATATTTTTCCAAAAAACGAATCTAAGAATAATTACGATAATTATATGGAAATAAAATTTTAATTTTTCGCTTTAGGCAATATAGATTATAAGCTCAAAAAGTAACCCTAATTATGCCTTTAAAATTTCATAAACCCACTTTCTTTTTCGTGGATAACAAACCCATTAATTAAGATCTCTTCATTAACCTCCTTTGATTATCATTAATGTGCCAAAGTGAGCATAGCTCAGCAGGAATTGACATATACTCTCGATCAATATGTCAAATGTTCGAATCTTCCACTTCAAAATATGGTTGAACTCAAAAAAAAAAATATCAATGCACATTTAAAATTCAATCCAAATATTATAATGAACAGTAAATTAAGTTTAAATTACTAAAATTTTAGTTTAGTCCATAAATTTGAAATTTCCGTCCAATTATTCCATAAACTTCAAAATTTGACTATATTTTTTTATTTGGTTGATATCATTAACAAAATAGTCATGACAGGATTATTATATAAAATTTTAAATTTTATCAAAGTGACGCAATATAATATATAACTCATACAGATAATGGGAGCAAACTATGCCCAATATTCATTAATAATGTTAAACTATGCCCATTTAATAAAATTAAAATTTTGGGATAAAGATTGATATATCCAATTTTTCAAGTTCAAAGGTAAAAATTATTAATTATTTTTTTAAAAAAAATTGAAAGCTGTGTAACTAAAACTTTTAAAAACTTTCAAAAACTAAACCCGTATTTAGTTTTTAAAAATTATGCTTATTTTTTCTCAATTTTTCTTCCATGGTTTTCATCTTTTTAAGGAAACATTTGAATTTTTATTCAAATTCAAAAAATAAAAACAAATTTTTAAAAACTACTTCTTTTTTTTTTTAGTTTTACAAAATTTGACTTAATTTTTGCACAATATTAGTAGAAAGTCAGTAGATAACAAAAAAAAAATCTTGTTTAGAAACATAATTTAAAAAAAACAAATGGGTATCAAAACGAGAGTTAAATAAATAAATAAATACTCCCATTTGAAACTACATTAATACTTTATCCACGACTATATTAATTCTCTGCTGCAAAAAAAAGTATATATATTATCTTCGAATTAATTAGGTTGAAGAAAACTGTCAGAAAGATCAGAAACATTGGCAAAAAGAGAGAGAAAAGAAAGACGTAAAGGAGAAAGTGAAGTAATTAGCTGGGAGTGGCAGAGCCAGTAATATATAAAACCCTTATCATGTTTTCCCACGGTTTTCTTGAGCTTTATACAACAGCCAGCCACAAGAGATTACGTAATTAATTAATTTTGAGTGTGCGTATGAAGTTCAAGAAAGCCGTGGAAAAGCATGGCTCGATCTTATTACACTTTTTCATTTCTCGCAAACACAGAGAGAAGGATTTGAAGAAGATGAATATGAAAATGAAAATGAAAATGAAAGATGATGATGTTTTTGCAAGTGCCAATACAAATACAATACAATTGCAGGCTTCCTATTCTTTTTTGTCTCTTTCCCTCACTTTTCATTTCTCTCTCTTTCTTACTTCCTTCTTTTGGTTTAATAATGCTCAACTCATATTTTTCCCAACTCTAATTTTTATTGGCTAAATTATTTCCCAACTTTATTCCTTGTTTCAAACATACCCCTATTTATCTTTTAAATGTTTCATAAATGTTTCAAAACTGCACTTAAAGCAGAAAAATCATTATTATGTTGATTGAAAAAAAACCGACATGTTTGAATGTCGTTCTTTGAGACTTCATCCATAAAAGCATCCTAATCATCGTCACGTCGATTTTGCATCCAAACTTCTAACGGATTTCTACTCCAATGATAGTTTTGAAACGTTTATGAAAGGTCAAAGGTAATATTGCAACTTTTGAAAGAATATGAGTATTTTTTAAACAAGAGGCCGAGGGGCATTTTTTTTTAATAATTGAGCCATTTTTATTTTGCATATTTGTAAGTGTTCGAATCAACTTGTGCACATTAAACTCATATTTTTTCCAACCGTAATTTTTATTTTGCAAATCTGTGAATGTCCAAACCAATTTGCACACATTAATCTAAGTAGTATATTAAATCATAAGTAAGTAGTCACCATGGCTTAAATTCATTCTCTCTAAGAACTCGGCTCTTTATTAACTTTTGGACCAACCATATGATGGCTATCCAATTGATTTTTTTTTTGGTTAAAATATCATTTTGATCTCTATACTTTGGGTTTCATTCCATTTTGGTCTCATACTTTTAAATTTCTAATTTTAATCCATGCGTTTTCAATAAATCTTAAATTTGTCCTCTGAAGCTAATTTTTAATGAAATTGGTTAAAGAATAATAATAATTTTCATGCAATATAAGACATCATGTGAATATATTTCTAAACTTTAAAAAAGAAAAAACTAATAGAGACTAAATATTTTTTTAAAAATTTAACAATAAACTTATTGTAGGGATTTTTTTTTATTGAAAGTACGTGGACTAAAATGGAATGAAATTCAAAGTACAGGACCAAGATAGTATTTTAACCTTTTTTATTATTATTTTTGAATTATATAAAATGTCTATGAACTTTAAGGTAGGTTTTAATTCTTCATATATATATTTTTTGTTGAATTCAACATATGGGAGTGAGAATTTGAACCTTTACCCTCATGTTTGTTCAAGAAGAATGAAATTAGCATAGCAAATAAACAAACTCATATACCAAATTTAAGATTACTAAAAACTAATCACTTCCCACCCACCATATATCAAATCTAATTCAACTCCACGCAATTAAATGTAAGCTCGGTTCGATACGTTATGGCAATATAACCTCAACCTAATTGTAAACCTAGCTCAATTAGTCATGTGATCAATCATCCTCTATATTGTTTCTACCCAATTAATTTACGTCTGTGTATATATGCAATTAAATTTAAAATAATAAACAATATAAAGAACGTTTTGAAACTTTATTTCCAACAAATAACCAAACAAAATATATATATATGATGAACTATCAAGTTGTTAACGAAGAAAAAAGAAAAGAGGTACGGGCATTTCACGTGTAGCAGAAAAGGGGTGGAAATGAAAATCCTACAGCGTGGGGCAATTTGTGATTCCGTTTCAGAATTGATGGTGAAATTGAACAAAAAAGCTCGAAAAAATACGCATCAATTATTCTGATCGAAAGCAAACAGTCGCCGATTCCCCCACTTCCCGGCCAGTCCGCCGCATCGTGCGCCGACGATTCCACTTTTCGAGTTGAGTTTGGCCTGAACTTCTTCATCTCAGTGCTCTGTGATTGTCGCCAATCTCTAAACTCTGAATCTGCTCTAAGAAGAAAGAACTTTCCTCCTCCGCCTGCCCCTTGTTCTTATCTTCCGACACTTGGCCCCGCTTTTGAATTGAATTGCTTTTGCCCTAATCAAATCGGTGGAGAACAAGGTAAAATTTCATGTTCGAAACTTAGGGATTTTTTTTTTTTTACAGACGCAGGACGAAGGGGGAATTGAATGAACTGTGAAGTGTCAAGTGTGGAGAGTTCGTACGTTTTTGAGATTTCAATTATTTTTGAATTATTGAAGATTTGTAGAACTTGAGAATTTCTTTTTCTGGTTGAGAATTGAGATATAATTTTATAAGAAAAAATCTGAAAAGATTTTTTCATACCATTGCAGTGTGATAATGTTCTTCAAGTCGTTTTTATTTATATAATTTTGTCGTTGTTAGAGATTACGTACGTAAGAAAATTCAAGTTCAAATATGTTTGGTTTTTCTTTTTTTTTTTTCCGGATTCAACAACGTTTGGGGTTGGTGATTCGAACTAAGTTCCAATATGTTCGTTATTGTCTGTGATGAGAGGAAATGTATTTTAAAATTAATTTGATTTTTGTGAAATAAAAAAGTAAATAAGAGGATTAATTGTATTCTAAAATTGTTCCTTCTATTAAATTATTTTTGCAAATTTTGTTTTTTTTTTCAAAGCTCTTTCCACAGAAACTATATGCTCATGTAAATATTTTTTTTTGGTTAAAATATTGTTTTGATCACCGAACTTTAAGATTTATTACATTTGAGTCCTTGTACTTTCAAGTTTCAAATGTCCAAATTTAGTTTCGATACTATTAAGTTTTAATTTTAAAGTTAATTCTCGTTGTTGGTTTGAAATTACATTTTATCTAATTTGACAAAAAAAATAATAACAATTTTCATTTAATAAAAGACACAATGAGAATATATTTCCAAAATTTAAAGAAAAAAATATTAGGTTAAAATACCATTTTGGTCCCTGTACTTTGGGCTTTATTCTATTTTGGTTTTTGTACTTTCAAATGTCCAATTTTAGTCTCTATACTTTCAATAAAGCTTTATGACAAGTTTGAAGTTAATTTTTATCAAAATTGGTTAAATAATAATAATAATTTTAATACAAAAAAGACACCATGTGAACATACTTCCAAAATTTATTGAGGAAAAACTAATAGAGACCAACTTTTTTTAAGAAAAGTTAACCATAAACTAATAATAAGGACCAATTTTAAGCTTTATTGAAAGTACATGGACTAAAATTGGACATTTGAAAGTACATGGACTAAAATGGAACAAAGCTCAAAGTACATGTAC
Organism: Trichosanthes truncata; assembly: GCA_033996785.1. NCBI lineage: Eukaryota > Viridiplantae > Streptophyta > Magnoliopsida > Cucurbitales > Cucurbitaceae > Trichosanthes > Trichosanthes truncata. The sequence goes on from MU867259.1 coordinate 51,887,910, forward strand.
CAAAATGGTATTTTAACCAAAATCTTAATAGGGACTATTTGTTTTTAGAAAAGTAAACCATAAACTAAGGGTATATATAGACTAATTTTCAAATTTATTAAAAGTACGGAAGCTAAACTTGTACATTTAAAAGTATAAGGGCTAAAAATAGAACCAATCTCAAAGTACAATGATCGAAATGGTATTTTATCAATATATATTTTTGGGAAAAAAATATAATTTTGGTCTCTGAAGTTTGAGTTTGGTTGCATTTAGCTTCTTAAGTTTTCAAACTCAATAAATTTACCCCGAGGTTTGGATTTAGTTTTAGTCTAGTCCTTCCGCCAGTTTTTTCATTAACTATGAATGAAAAATTGACCTAACAATATTTCTTATTAGGGGTGTTCAAAAACCCCGATGATCAACCCAACCCAATTCAACGATTTTGGTTGGGTTATCAACTTGTTTGGGTTGGGTTGGGTTCAAACAAATGGAAACTTTATGGATTGAGTTGGTTTGTGGGTTCACCAAAAAGGAGTTTGGGTTGAACCGAACCAACCCGAACTTCTTATTAATTTAAAAAAATAATTTTTTTACTTATATTACAACTATATGTACATATATTTATTTTAATTTTATAATTATTTTTAGATATATTTATTTTAATTTTTATAATTATTTTTAGATTATTTATTATTCAACAACTTTTTAAAATAAGTTTTTGAGTCTTTGGAAGGTAAAAATTCATGATATAAATTGAAATTGAATTGCTAATCTTAATTCAATATTTAAAAATAAATAAATATGTATTTTATATATCAATACTTAACTTTTTCTTAAAATAAAATTTTGAGTTTATAATCTGACCAACCCGAACCAACCCAACCCAAATATTTCATGGTTGGGTTGGGTCGGATTGAGGTACGTTTTAGACCCAACCCAACCCACGAACACCTCTATTTCTTATTAAAAAATGGTATTTTTAAATTTTTTTTAAAAAAATCTTTTTTCTTTTTCTTCTCTCTCCCTCGCCTCCCTTCTTCTATCAATGGCTACCACCGACCACCGACCACCTCTTCTTCTTCCTTCTCTTCATTTTCTTCTTTTTCTTTTTCTTCTTTTTTTCTTTTCCTCTTCTATCTTCTTCTCCATATTAAAAAATTAAATAAAAAAGAACTGAACCCAGATTTGAGTTCTTTTCATATCTGAAAGAAGTTCATTTCTTGCTAAATACAAGAAAGCTTATACACAGTTCTCTACCATTAAAAGGCACACAACAGTCCATCATCTCTCTGTTTTCCTTCCTGCTTTCTTAACTTCCAAGTTTCAACTTTTGAAGGAAATTCAATTGAATCAAAGTTGAAGGAAAGCACTTAGAAAAAGGGTTTTAAGAAAGATGAGTTTTTTAGGTGATGGAGGACTTTCTAGTTGCTTGGTCTTCCTTTTGTTTTCGAAATGGGTGTCTGAAGTTCAATATTTCAACTTGAAATGTTGATGTAAGTTTCTTTTTCTACATTTATTTTGACTTTCTAGTTGGCTTGATTTAGGGTTATTTACTATTTGAAACGAATTCAAGATCTTGGTTCGTTTCAGTTTTTTTTTTAATGTGGAGAAGGAGAAAGGGGAAAATAAAGAAGAGGGGAAGGAGAGAAGAAGAAGTGATGAGAGGAAAGAAGAAGAAGAGGAAAAGAAAAATGAAGAAGGAATATGAAGAGGAGGAAGAAGGAAAGACAACGAAAAAGGATACAGTTGGTAGCGGTAGCCGGTGTTGATTGGTAATCAGAGGCGATGGCAGCCATTGATGGAAGAAGAGGAAGAAGGATTGGAGAAGAGAGAAAGAAGAAAAAAAAAGTTTTATTTTTTAAATTTTAATAAGTATTTTTTAATTAAAAAAAAATCATTAAAAAGTATGTTTTAATAAAAAAAAAAATTGTCACATCAGCTTTCCGTTACTAATTAATTAAAAAATCGACAGATGAACCAAAATGCAACTAAATCCAAACCTCATAAGTAAAGTTATTGATTTGAAAACTCAAAGAACCTAATTGCAGCCAAACTCTAACCTCATGAACCAAAAGTATATTTTTTTCAATAATAATTATGCATTTTCGTTTGTATTTTCTTTGATTTCCAAGTAATAGTTCAATCAATGAGATACAATATGAATATGTTTCCAAAATTGGTCCTTATTGTTAGTTTGAAGTTAATTTTTATTGAAATTTGTTAAATAATGACAATAATTTTCATTAAAAAAAAACTATATGAATATGTTTTCAAGATTTACAGAAGAATGACTAATATAGATTAAATATTTTTTGGAAAAGTTTACCATAAACTAACTGTAAGAATTAATTTTAACATTTATTGAAAATACAGGAACTAAACTGGATATTTGAAAATATAGGAACTAAAATAAAATGAGACTTGACCTAAGTCGCACCATTACTGCTGGGGTGGGGCTCGACCTCCGAACCGTACGTGAGACGAGTTTTTGCCTCATACAGCTTGAGCCGAAGACCAGGGGAAGTTTAGGAGAGATGGGGAAACCTAGCAGCTGTCGATCGGGGTGGGGATAAGCTTGTGAAGAAGCAAGCTACCTTATGTAATGTAAAAAAAAAAAAAAAAACCAATCCTATAGCTCCCGCGCTTCCCATCTACAAGGACTAAAATGGTATTTAAATGGTATTTAACCAAATTTTAATGTTCGAAACTTTGAGATTCTTTTTATAGAAGCAGGATGAAGGGGGAATTGAAAGAAGTGTGAAGTATTTGTACGTTTCACGTTTCAATTATTTTACAATTATTGAAGATTTTGTCAACTTTATAACCATATAATTCTTGAAAATTGTGCTTATTTTCTCATTAATTCTCTACCATGAGTTTCATCTTTTTTAGTAAAACATTTAAATTCTTAATCAGATTCCAAAAACAATAAACAAATTTTTGAAAACTACTTTTTAGACCTCATTTGATAACCATTTGATTTTTAGTTTTTAATTTTTGAAAATTGTGTTTGTTTTCTTATCATTTTTCTACAATGAATTTCATCTTCCTTAAAAAGGATTTGAATTCTTAGCCAAATTCTAAAAACAAAAATAAGTTTTTGAAAACCACTTTTTTAGATCCCGTTTGATAACCATTTGATTTTTGGTTTTTGGTTTTTGAAAATTAAGCCTATAAATACTACTTCCACCTATGGTTTGACTGGTTTTGTCATCTACTTTTTACCTATGTTTTCAAAAACCAAGCTATGTTTTGAAAACTAAAAAAAATAGTTTTCAAAAGCTTGTTTTTGTTTTTAGAATTTGACTAAGAATTCAAATGTTTCCTTAATGGAGATGAAAATCATTGTAGAGAAATTAGTAGAAACAAGTTTAATTTTCAAAAACCAAAAACCAAAAATCAAATGGTTATCAAACGAGGCCTTAGTTTTCAAATCTTGGTTTGATTTTTGAAAACATATGTAAAGTAGATGATAAAACAAAGAAATCATAGATGAAAGTAGTATTTATAAGCTTAATTTTCAAAAGTTCATAAGCAAACCAAATAGACAAAAAAAAAAATCCAAATTCAAGAACTAACTTTGCAATTTAACCTTCAATTTTTGTGAAATAGAAAGGCAAATAAGAGGATTAATAAATTGGATGATAAACTCCATCCTAGCTGCTAGTACTAATAGAAATAAAATGGTTATTTAACAAAAATTCTATAAATACAAATTGGAGTACTTGCATTTCAAAATTGTTCCCTTAGTTTTTATTAAATTCTTTTTGCAAAACTTTTTCTTTTCAAAGTTCTTTCCACAGAAAATATACTTCTGTAAATATTTCCTCTTTTCTTTTTGTTCAAATAAGAGATGAATGGAGCCTATAACATAGGAAGATTATTATTGTCTTTTTATCTCTTAACCAATTGAGTTACAGTCAAGTCGATATATATATATAATAAGTTTTAAAAGCAAAGAACCAGAAAACCAGTTTGAAACAAACCCAATCAATAACACGTTAAAATGTTAGATTTCAAGTGATCGGAAAGAAAAATCTTAAGATAGAAAAAACCCAATAAACCATGGTTAAAAAGAAATAAATAACTTATTAAAATATGAGGAAAATATGGTCTCTATGGTACTCAATATTACACGAAGAAAACTTGGGCAACAATGAAAGCTAAGATATTGAACAAGTGATGAAGCCTATCTCTATTGGACTCAAAAAAGGATGGGGAGTACCGCTAGAAATATAAATTAAGTGAGCTTTCTTTTTTCCTCTTCTTCTATTTCCTTCCTAATTTAATAAAATGTGTTACCTTAGTTTCCAAACCCAAAGGGCGATTTTCTCCGGCTACCGCCTTCTCCATACTGTTCGTTCCATTTTCTTAGTTCATTCATGCTCGTGGCGTCAAAGGCAACCGATGGTCCGACCTGTTCGCATCACAACAGAGTATTGTTAAGTTGATTGCAGAGAGCAAAAGCTATTAAGAGAAAGCACATGCACAGTAAGAACTTGAAAAGAAAGAATCAAGTGGTAGATTGGGGGCTATTGAAAATCTGAAAATGGATTTTCTATTTGATGTAGCTAACTACTTTCTGAAATTAGTTTTCGGAGGGCAAGAGAATAGAGATGACACCGAGGTAAATTGGTTCAGCAACGATTTTAGCCAAAACCGAGTTGAGATCGACAGACTTGCTTATACACCACCATGTCATTTAGTCCTTGAATTTCATAACTCAAACTGTAGTCTATTCTTGACAGGAAAGATGACATCATTAAGAGAACAAAACTAGGTGCACCAAATGGGAGATTCCCCAGAGCATATTAAAATTGCAAAACTATCTTTTTAAATACATAAAATGCTTGAAACCATTTTCAATCTAATAGAGATTTTGAGCAAATTTTAAATTGTTGAATTTGTACATACCTTGGCTTTTGACTGAATAAAGTCATCCAAATTAAGCGGTCTCAATGAAGTAGCACTGTCTTTTTGGCCTCCCTGAAGTGCAAGTGCAAGGAAAAAGTAAATACAATAATTTAAATTTCATTGGAAAGAAAAACCAAGACACCAAAACCAATGCCATAGGATTTACCTTATTTTCTTCTTCTAAGAGTTCTTGGACGGGCCTATAAGCCGCAGCAATACAAAGATTCTGCAAATCAAAAGAACGATGTTCAGTGATGTTCGGTAATTTCGAATTTTCGATTAATGACCCAGTTTCTTTCTAATGCTATGGCCTTGGTGTTACCTTCAAATCACTGCCAGAGTACCCCTCTGTTGTATTTGCAAGTTCATCAAACTGGAAATCAGGTACTACATTTTCTTGTGCAAGAAATATTTTAAGAATCTTCATACGGTTTGCAGCATCTGGTAGGTCTACGTATATCCTGATGAATAACAAGCAAACAAAAACAAGCAATTAAATTGACATATCCATTCCAGTTAATTTGTTATTCACTAATTTTTGTTTTCTACAGTCCTCCTAGTCCAGTTCTTCCGTACAGATGAACATCAAAACATACCTTCTGGGTAGTCTCCGAATGACGGCATCATCCAGGTCAAATGGCCGATTTGTTGCACCAAGGATAAGAATACGTTGGCTGTCCTTTGTCCGCAACCCATCCCATGCTGCCATAAACTCATTTCTCATTCTTCTTGTAGCTTCATGCTCAAAAGCACCGCCACGGGCACCAAGTAAACTGTCAACCTAAAATAACGAATTGGTGAACATTTGACTCAAAAGAAGAAGTAGAATAAAGCCAATGCTAAGCTGAATCACACTCGAAACAGAACACAAAAAATGTAAAACCAAAAAAAGAAAGATATTTTTCCAAACTGCAGAAAACTTCATAAAAACTTTGAATTGAGGAAAGGAAATATAATGTACACAGTTTCTTTTAGTAGTTTTTGTAGCTAACTTGTGTTCGTCAGTTGATAAGCAAAAATTATTATAAAAAGCTGACATTACTAAAGATGAAATATAAAATTTGATTTCCTATATAACGTTCCAAATAAAGTACATCTCTATATTGATATAACTCACCTCATCAACAAAAATAATGACAGGAGCTAGTTTACTGGCAAAGGAGAAAAGGGCCTTTGTAAGCTTTTCAGCATCACCAAACCACTGTTTGCAGAACAAGAAAAAACCATAATAATCTTCAGAGAACATAACACAATCTAGGACAGCCTCCTCCCAAAAAATGAACAGTCATGTAGATCTCACAGACAAAGTTTACAGTTATTGACTTATTGGCAGTGCATTTGTGTGGTATTCAAACCGGTTGTTCTCAAACAGAACCACCTTAAATCCACACAAATATCTACAATATCCTAGACATACCTTAGACGTAAGTGTTGATCCAGTTATACTGATGAAGTTTGCACCTGCTTCGGTAGCAAGTGCCTTGGCAAGAAGAGTTTTCCCAGTTCCAGGAGGCCCGAAAAGTAATATTCCTTTACAGGGCTGATAAATTATTTTATAAAGTTAAGACCTACAAGTAATTATTTCAATGTTGAAATGTATATCAAACAAAAACAGAAGGGGAAAACCACATACCCGTAACAAATTCCCACGAGAGAAAAGCTCAGGCCTTCTCATTGGAAGAATTACTAGTTCATTAAGTGCTTTTTTCACATCTTCAAGGGCACCTATATCTTCAAACTTCACACCAATCTCACCAGAAGGTACCACAGCTGAAACGAAGTTGCTCTCATACTCGTCCTTTGCAAGGTTCTGTAGCATGTAAAATAAGATGTGAAGAGACGTATAAAGCTTTCCACAATCAACTTCAAAATACTTGGCAACGTACCTTCAAACTTTGAGAGGGTTTCCGAGAAGTTGTTTCTTGATCCTTTAATCTCGCAATTGCGATCTCGAGGCTTTGCAAAAGAAACAATAGTAATCAGACCATAATATTTGCACATCCATCAAAACCTTAATCTAGATATAAAAAAGTCATATTTTACAAATCAAAATTAAAACCTTTCACGTGGCAGCTGTAAGCGATCCCCTTTTATGCTTGGAAGCTGGCAAGATGATAAGTAATGATTCTTAGCCCAGCCAACAACCTTTTCAGCATCTGCTATTATCAAAATGTCAGAGCTTGATCTCAAGCCATCAAGATATGAAAAAACAATAAATAAACATGTACGAAAGAACTATTAACTCACATCATACAAATATATCCTAATGTGGATGTGTTCATACCAAATGCTTCTAGTTCTACGTATAAACATTTGGAATTCTAAATACAAAGTATAAATTGAGAGAAATGAGTTATTCTTCTATGTATAAATTTCTTGGTGATCCTCACCTAATCATACACCAAAACCTTGTAAACGACCTAAAAATTTGAAACTAATGAAGAAATGACCGGTCGTTCATAAAATTTTAAATTAGTTTGAGTGGCAGAATGTAAAACCATGCAGTGTTTCTATTCCACAATACTCCAATATCAGAGGATATATATGGATTATGGCCAATCTGTTTCGAAAGCAGGAAATTGAAATTTTAATTATAGCTGTATCTTACTCTTCTTGGTCAATATTACTCCATCAGTAATTACATGCAACAGATCCAAGCATGACAGCTCATTTTCCTCGAGAACCTGCAACATAATTGTATGTGCAAGTTGAATTGGACAATGAGATGAGAGACAATTAGGCATATGCCACATATTAATTAAACTTGGTCTTCTAGAAACCAAAAAAATATCAGTAACGGAAATTTTCAAGTAACTTGTCAACTTGAGTGCACCATTACAGGCCATGCATTTCCCTACCTTATGTAATTCATTTAAATTACTCCGAGAAATCACAATTCTTCGGTCCTCTTCAAGTTGTTTATTGAATGTTCTAAGGACTTCTTCTTCCTGTACAAGGAATGAAAGAGAGGTTACATAAAAGCCATAGAAAAAATAAAGATCAATAAGAACAACTTGCGTAGAAGAAACAATTTTCTTCTGCCTTCAATTTTAATTTCCAAAAATTTCTGTTCAAAACATTCTGCCAGATAAATTATTTGAGTCACAAAAACTGTTCCTAATCTTCAAAAACAACTTCCAAACAAGCACTAATGTCAGGTCAAAACTGCATAAATGTCACAGGTCAAGAAGAACATATTCACATTATCTACAATTAATATTTCTCTGTTAACTCCACATCACGAAATGAAATCTCACATTGGCTCTCACATTTCAACTTTTTTAAGTAACACTAAGCAATTAAAAAACTATGAAAGGATTAAATCTAAATAGCGAGTGAAAGAGGATATATAACATGCTCTTATTTATTTTAAAGAAAAATACGAAGAGACGAGGACATTGAAGAATAAATATTACAATTCCAGTTACCTTGGGAGGATGTAAACACAAAACATTAGTAAAGATCTTATATATTTTGCTATCTTCAGATCTCTTTGTTGCCTTAAGCCCCTCTGTAAGACGCTTCAATGATAGAGGCTGAAAAATATAAGTATATAGCAATAAATTAGCATATGATATGGCGAAGTTAAAAAACATACCAACCGAGCAACAACAAAAAACAAAAAATGAAACAGCAATGAGTAAAAAGACAATACCAACTTGGCAATGCGTCCAATATTTGGAAGTATCATAGTCTGGGAAAAAAAAGAAGAAGAAAATAGGTAAGTGTTGCTTTCAGAAGTAGAAAGTCTAGTGACTAGGTACTTCGGTAAAAACCCGGAGCTTACAAATTTTTCTTTCTCCTTTGAGCCTGATTCAATTTTATTCTGCCCACAAATCAAAACCACAGGGCCGGATATTTTGTCAAAGATTTCCTCCATCTTCTGAACAAATTCCCTACGGTTGGCCTTGGGAACTGCCCGAGACAACCATTGAGAAGAGTCTGGAAAATAGACAATAATAGGTTGCATTGAATTAACAACCTGCAAAAAAAGGAGTAAATATCAAATCACAAGTAAATGTCATAATAAGGCACAATAAGATCATTTTTCTCATTGATGTATCCAAAGAGAATGGGGAACATTAGGGATATTATTCATCACAAAAGTTCTTATGGAGCTCCTCTTTTTTTTATATATATAATTATGAAGTTTTAATGCCAATAGAAGGATTTTTTGGGTCCTTCCTCTGGCCGATGCCTTTTGCCCAATCCATTTTTATGCGTTCTAATAAAAGGGCCCCCCACTTCCTATAAATGATTATAAAAAAAGATCCATGCAAATAAGAAATTTGGAACTTATCCAAGATTTGTACCTCGGATAGAACCTCCATTGCAATAACACAATCTTCGGACTGAGTATCAAGATCATGTTCGATGTCCTTAGCTGTGGGAGAGAATAAATATTATCATTTTCTTTAACACCCAAAGAATCTGAGGTCCAAAATAGTGCAATTAAATAATTGTTAAAACCCATTTTATCCACACAAAAAAATGAAATTACCATGTATCCAATAGATTGGAGGTTTTGGTGGGGACTCGGAGGATTTCTCATCTTTGTCTCCATCTGGTTTTACATCATTCACATCCAAAATTACGGCAACACGATCTCCATCGACCTCATAGACTTCCCCACGTTGACCATTTGATAAAGGCCTACAAGTACATGAAACATGCTTTCCAATCACAACACAGTTGGCTTCATCAAAGTGCTGAAAGAATTCCAAACACTTCAATATTTTCTTTCCTTCTAATCAGTAAAGAAAAAGAGGTCACATAATACTGTGAGAACAAGGTGGAGGTCAAAAACATCAAACCACCCATATGCATTTTCCATAAGCAAAATAACATTCTAGTACTTGAATCAACTAGAAAGCATAGCTGACAGTTAAGAGATCACATAATACTGTGATAACTTATTTAAAATGAAGCAAATAATAATGAAAATGACAAGGCTGCTGCTACAACTTGCCAGAAAAATAAAATAACAATAAATTAAAGATCATGAAAGAGGAATGATTACCAAAACCATTAGCCTGAGCACTCCAAAGGAGGCTACAAAACAAACAAGATCCCGAACTTCCACAAAAGACCTACCAAGTATTAAACATCCTCTACTCAAACCAAAGTTCCCGAATGGTAAGCACAAAGAATTTGTCTATGAAAACCTTGCCTCGTCCTTGGATGAATGACCATAAAGCATATGAAGAAAAAACAGCTACTATGCTTTGGGAAGCCACCTGATAGTTGGAAGAGGTGCAAAGAAGTTGGACCAAAACTTGGCCCAAAAAGAGCACGGAAGGAACAAGCAGCAGGCATTGAAGGATTTACATTTTGAATAGTTTCACCCGTATTCATCTATGAATAATCAAACACCAAATAAAAACTTGGATTCTCTAAAGAAATTTAATTTGCCAAAGAAATCTGCTCAAAACCATAGGCAATGTTCCTTCCTTAGCAGAAAGATATAAAAGGAAGACTAGTTAGTCCAAACAAGACCAAACTACAAATATTCTACCATCTAATGTCAGTTGTCACTATGTCACTACAGGACCTTGGCCTGACTATTCCTAGCTTAGGTAACAATACTGCCACTCCTCTATTTCCAGCTTCCTATAATGATTTTTTTTTTTTTTAAAAGAAAGAAAAAAAGTCTTTCACTCCGTGGTTTGGTCTGATTGAAAATCAGAGAATTTTTTAAATAAAAAGAGGCTAAAAAAAGGAAAGAATATTTCCGCCATACTGGAACATAGTTGGAATTAAACTGATGCCCATCTGTCAACTATATCCTTGAAATGAGAAGTCTCCTAGTCCAAGTCGAACAAGAAATAACTTCCCAAGTAATTAATAATCATTAAGGTATCTCCTCAATGCCGACCCCCAGAACCAAGCTTCTAGCACCTTGTAACAGAAGACTCTCTCATAACTGGGAGAAAACATACACTTTTCCTTGCCTAGATAGAAGGATATATATATTATATCTAAGTATTCGTTAGTACAAAAAAATATATCAAAACTCCATGTATTTTTATTTAAGAAAGAGGGGGTCCAAGCCCAACTTAAGCACATTGACCAATTCTAAAGAATATTGGGTTGACCCAACAACATGTGGTCTCGACAAATTATACATTTATTTACATCCTAGATGATGACCACCAAGGACCGAACATATTGCCTCAGAAAGCATCTCGGTTTGCTACTTGTCCCTTGACATTGAACCAACTCATGGTATTTACAATAACTCCTATCTGGAACCCAATCGTTGATAAGGTTCAAAAGAGGTTGGCTTCTTGGAGGAAGAGTTTCTTCTCCAAAGGTGGAAGATTAACTCTCATCCAGTCTGTTTTGAATGGAATCCCAAATTATTTTATGTCCCTGTTTAGAATTCCCATTAAAGTTAGTAAGGATATCAAAAAGCTTATGAAGGACTTTTTGTGGGAGGGAGTGGATGAAGGAAAAGGTTCACGCCTTGTGAGGTGGGAGATAGTTTCTAGGCCGATAGACTTGGGGGGTTTAGGCATTGGTCGAACATGAGGGTCATGAACAAAGCCCTCTTGGCTAAATGGTTTTGGCTATTCTATCATGAAACTGATACTCTTTGGCACAAGGTCATTACAAGCAAGTATGGTGGGGTTTTAGGCACTTCCAGAAACTTGTGGAAAGAAATTTCGTCTGAAATGCCTTTGCTTTCTCAGTTTGTTCATTGTGAGGTGGGTGATGGGAGGGATACTTATTTCTGGGAGGATAAGTGGCTGGGGGACAGACCCCTCTACTCTTTGTTTCCCCGTTTATATCGCTTGTCTAGTTTGAAAAATCAATCGGTGGCTTCGATCCTTTCTCCTGGAGCTCCCCCGACTCCTTCCTTCAGCTTTTATCGTGCGTTAACCAACAGGGAATCTACAGATGTGATTGCTTTGTTATCCCTCATTAGTGAGTTTCGGTTTCATCCCATTAGGGGGGATGTTCGCCTTTGGAGTCCCAAGGCTTTTCTTGCCGCTCCTTTTTTCACTGTTTGGTTAGCCCCACCTCTTTGAGTGATTCTTCGAGTGAGTATGTTGTCTCCTCTTTATGGAAGGTTAAGGTTCCGAAGAAGGTTAAGTTCTTTGTGTGGCAAGTCTAGAACGGAAGGGTTAACACCTTGGATCGGATTTTGGCCAGAGGTTCTCCTTTGGTCGGGCCTTTTTGTTGTATTCTGTACAAGAAAGCAGCTGAGGACCTGGACCATATTCTTTGGGACTGTGATTTTGCTCGTGCTGTTTGGAGCTGATTCTTTGGGGAGTTTGACCTTTCTTTTGTCAGGCCTCAGGATTGTAAAGAGTTGTTTGTGGAGCTTCTACTGTTCTCGCCCTTCCGTGAGAAAGGGTTGTTTTTGTGGCAAGCTAGGGTTTGTGTTGTTCATTGGATTTTGTGGGGGAAAAGAAATAATAGAATCTTTAGGGGGCGAGAAATATCTGTTAGGGACGTGTGGCCCCTTGTTAGATTTGATGTTTTTCTTTGGGCTTCGGTGTCGAAGCTTTTTTGTAATTACTCACTAGGTATCATCTTGCTTGATTCGAGCCCCTTTTTCTAGTGTGGCTCCCCTTTTTTTTTGTGGGCTCTCTTTTTGTATGCCCGTGTATTCTTTCATTTGTTCTCAATGAAAGTTCGGTTCTTTATCAAAAAAAACAAAAACAAAAAATTAAAAACCCTTTTATACAAAAAATGATGATAATAATAAATTATCCAATTCTAGTGAATGAATTCAATGAATGAAAAATAAAAATAAAATAAAATAAAAGTGACAGTTTTGGAAAAACCTAAGGGAGCATTTGGAGCACCATTTCGGAATCAGAACCCTTGGAATCGAAACTCTGGAAGGTTTGTTCTGGGGGGTTTGAAACACTGAAAATCAAAAAACAGTGTTTGAGGTGCAGTGTTCTGAAGCCTGGAAATCATAAAACAGTGTTTGGAGTGCATTGTTCAAAACCATGGGACTGTGTTTCAAACTCATTGGGTTTTGAACACAATGGTCCAAACAAAGTTTTGAGTTTGGATGGTTTGGAATCCAAACCCAACACGATGCTCCAAACGCCCTCTAATTGTTTATATACATTACACTCCTCAAAATAAAGAGTCAATCGACTAGGGAAAAAACAAGAAAGAAAAACACTACTTCCAAAAAGCAACTCTTCTAAAATTTCTTTTTACATAACATTCCAACCAAGCTTTACATCTTTACATAAGAAACGTCTGGAATATTAAAACCAGAAAAATAACTGGAAACAGAAAATAAGAATAACACTGAATGCCTTTTTTGAACTAGTCAAAAGGGTGCACAATTATCTAGAAAGGTGAGGGGGGATTGTTAGTGTTTCAATAATTTTTAACAGGACCTCGCTGTACGACAATGAGTAAAATTCTATCCTGAACTTCAAAATACGGGGTACAATATCAGACTTAGTGAACCTATTAAGATTATCATGAAAGATGCATAAAATAGAAAGAAAAAATGAGGAAGCTTCAGAGTTCTATACATACGGTGACTTGACTTACCAACCCACCTGCCACGAATAATGGTATAAGCATTTTTTGGACCTTCAGATGTTGATATCTTCCCCAATGTGATCCTGTGATGCATTTTATTTCTCAAAATCAGGTTCCGAGTTCACATAGGGGAGGAGATCAGCAACAAGGCTTCAGAACTAGACCAATTTATTGAACTCCCAATAGAATGCTTTTAAGTTGTTCAAATCATCAAGATCCAACCAACAAGCATTCCAGTACTATGGCTATCTAAACCTAGATGCTAGCTGTTGTGTTTACCTATGCCCCGAGAACACCAAACCACATAAATTTAAAAACTACATTCCACACAGCAAAGACACAAACATGAACATTTCAGATAAGAGCCACTAGAAATTTCTAAAGACAAACATTCCGGAATAAAAAAATAAAAAACTAAGCACGTGAACAGCGAATATAATAAACATGCATAATGAAAATGATACAGAACAGAAAAGTGATGGGCGTTGGGGGGAAATTTGAAATTCATAGAGCCAACTACACAATACAAAAACAAACATTGATTCTTTTTTTATAAGAAGCCATGGAACTTTTATAAAACAAACAATGATTCTTTTTTTCACAAGAAATGCTGGAATAGATATAGGGAAGAATGTTGAAGCCTAATTGTAAGGACTAGGGAGAAAATATCAGACGTCTCCAATTGGTTGAATAATAATAATAATAATAATAATAAATTTTAAAAAAATTTAAGAAAAGGAAGGTAAATAACAAAACTCATTGATGGGAGCCGTCCAACAACAATCAACAATCATAAAAACTGGACCCGAATCCAAACTTCACTCTGCTCTCTCCTTGAGCTATAAAAAAATCCTCCTATACCTCTCTTCTAAATCTCAAAAAGCAAAGTTAGAAGGCCCCATCAATGTCCTATACATCTCACTGTCTCACCTTCAGAATAAGAAAGGATAATATCCTTCATATTCAAATCATAAAAATGGTGCAGAAAACAAAGTTAGAAGGTCACCTCTTATCAGCTTCAACATGTATAGAAGCCCCAACATACTTCACTCGGTCACCTAGGGAAGAATATAAAAAGTTAAGCAAATAGAAAAACAAAATAGATGAACGTTTAAACTGAAAATACATTATAAAAAATCTCCTAAAGGAGATTAATGCAATAGAAACAATTTTATATTTTATTAAAACATTTTAAGATCATGTTTACCAGCAAAAATTTATTGATTATTTAACTTGCACCAAAGCAATTATTAAAGAAAAACTGGCCTTAGAATACAAACTCTCATGATCTCATCATAACAGAAAACATTATGATTTCATGAAGAAAAATGCAAAATATGCACGCATAAAAACACATACATACAATGTGCAAATGTATATAGAAGAATGCGGAGCACAATTCATCACAATTAGAGGAAAAGCTAATGGAAATATAAATGTATCGACTGGGACAAAAAGTTCAGGTAACACATCCTAAAACTGAAAATAGAATCTACAGCTTGAATGTCTTACCTTTCCTTAGTGGTCTGTTTGACTTAGCAGAAGTTTCACTAGGCTCAGATTGTGATGACTCAGGAGAACCGTCAGATTCTCCATTGACTCTCTGCCACAAATGTAAACAATAATCAGAAAACCTGAAAAAAGACTAGATGTTCTTCTACACAGTGTAAGTTTTTCCAAAAACACATTTTTCTATCAGAGTGGGATGCATAAGTATACTTTCTCAAACTCTTCAATGTTGCATGGAATAAGTTTTTTTAGGGCTGCTTCTGCAGTTGCCTCAACATCAGCTTCATCAGTCTCGCTACAATCTGATTTTGACTCCCCACTGCTTGTCCACCCCTCATTAGTTGCACTGTTCTCACTCTCATCCTCTGAGTCTGAAGCACAGTCCTCACCGGATTCTGCTTCATCATCTGATTCGCACTCTGAGGAGCAATCATCACCAAAGTCCTGCATCAAAAGTTAGATGACATAATTACTAAAATTGTTAAATTCACGATTTACTAGAAAACATTTCATGACTGATTTAAATTGTCTGATTTGCTTCACGTCTTACATAAGGAGCAAGAACACTGCTGTCTAGCACCAGTAATGGAACTTTT
Source organism: Trichosanthes truncata (assembly GCA_033996785.1). Taxonomy (NCBI): domain Eukaryota; kingdom Viridiplantae; phylum Streptophyta; class Magnoliopsida; order Cucurbitales; family Cucurbitaceae; genus Trichosanthes; species Trichosanthes truncata. Next base: position 51,903,431 of record MU867259.1, read on the forward strand.
AGATCTCGGGCAAGTGCTCTGACTAACCTCTCACGATAGAGCTCAGTGCCTGCAGGTAGAATTATTGAAAGGGCAATCGGAGCTAAGAAGTTCAGTATTAATACTATCAAATTGCATGATTGCTTGAACAAAATAGAATTTTCCTACCCGGAATGCTTTGAAGTAGTATTCTGCCACTTGAGGAAGTCAAACGAGCACCATATGAGGAAGCTAATTTTTTGTGCTTCAAATGGGAAGCAGCACATTCCACCAACAAATTTTTTGAGTGATCACTAAAAGATCAGAAAAAATTGTGGACGATAATCAATTATAATCTAATAGCATGATTGTCAAAAGAACAAAAAAATCAAAGTGATGGTGATTACTTTAAGTAATATGGAAAGGAATCCCACGAAACAGTGATTTTCTCCCAAGGAACGATCCTTCTCAAGAACTCGTTTTTAAACCTTTCACGTCTAGTGATGAATGGAGATTCTCGCCTTTTACTCTCTATTGCAAGCTTTTCATTTTTAAGCCATTCCTTTTGATCTTGTAATCCAAGTTCAGCATGAGGATCACAATGCTTTGCATCTTCTCCTATAACTTCTTCCCTCGGCTTTCCCTTTTCAAAATTGGCTGCATCTTTTACAGGTATGTGCTTACCCTCACTGGCATTCCTTCCATCGCCCTCTGAACTATACCGACGTAACTGAACACTGCTTAAAAATGAATTCGAAGCCTGTTCCAAGCTAGCATGATAATTTAAGTAGTCACCTCGTGCCCCCAAGGAAGCTAATAGATGTCTTGTGATTGAATTATCACGTACAAACCTACTCCGAGAAAAACTTTTACAATTCAAATATTGATAATAACCACTATCCAGACCATCCGGCCTGCTTAAATATTTGGATGGCCGAAACACTAAATCCCATCTCTGATTTCTACACTTTATTCTCCTCGCGTACATTGCAACTTTTTCAACTTCTACCACTCTGCAGTTACAAAAAATACGACCCATCATCCAGGTAAGCTCAAATTCAGGAAAGAACAATAATGATTATTTACTTCCATTAACATCAGAAAATAAACTTCAAAACAATTCCATCCAAATCATGTTTCAAGTATGCAAATTGAGAGGGAAAACATAAGAAAATAGCACAGCAAAGTAAAAATCCATCTAAATTCCTCAAATACGCATTAAATCGAAAGAGATATCCAAAACACAGCATACAACAAATACGTAACAGCTAAACATAAAAAAAATCAGAACTTTTGCTGAAAACAGAGTAATACTTAAACGAACTAACTTCCGCAGCTTATTCAAAAAAAAAAAACTTTAAAGTTCCATGAATGAGGACAAGAGAGAACTACCTGACATTAAAAAAAAAAACAAAAAAAACAATCCTTTTTTCCCTCCAAAGACTCTGCCCCGAAAAATCCTCAAAGTTAGAATCCTGTGAATCGAAACAATTGAGTATAGATTAAGATAGAAAAGGGATTAGACATAGACGGCCAGCGCTAGCCCTAGATTCGCTCGTGGCCATGGCTGAGAGAATGGTGGAATGGGTGAGAGAGGAAGTGAGAGGAGGTGCGAGAATAGCGAGGGACTGTGAGATGGAGAAAGCCAGAGAAACAAAGCCCCAGAAAGCAGGTTTTGTTTTTTTTTTTTTTTTTTTCTCAGTGAAGACGAAGACGAAAAAAAGACTTGGCCCAAACTTCGTTGTGTGTTGTGTTTGTGTTCTCTACTTTCATTTGCGGCTTTGTTTGATTTGCTAGGTTTCTAAGTTCTACCGCAGATTTTGGGCCGGCCCAACTTGTAACCTAAAAAAGCCCCAATGTGTTCCATCGTTTCCTTAAAATACCTTAAAAGTATATTTGGAACCAAACTTTACGTGGTACATTTTGTTATTAATATTGGCTTTGTCACTTTTCAAACTAAATAGAAGTCAAATCTATATGAATATTACTCATTTACCCCTCTATTTATTACTAAATATAAAATATATATATAAAAGAACTAAAATATAGGGATACTTACCATAACCTTTGAAACGTATATCCTTCCATCCAAACTTTATTTTGTATAAGAAATAAAATAGAGGAAAGGGTACAAACACAATTGGAGCATAAATCTAAAAAAATAGAATAAAATATTCAAAATTATAAAACGAATATATATGTAATTAAGGGTACAATGATTTGCCTAAATTGAATTATTTCATTATGGAAACATTAAATCAAATTGATATCATTAATATAAATCATATAAATATTTATTTAAGGGTATAAATGGAATAAAATATTTTTATAAAGATGAATCCTGCTAAAGCTGATATTAATTTTTAAAATGGGTCATTTGTAAAATATATGGTTGAAAATTTGCTATTTGGCATAATTTCCCTAAAAAAATATCACATCACGTTCCGTAATGAAAAATTGGACCAAGGGACTAAAATACTACTAAACTCAAACTTCAAAGGTTAAAATGTTGAGTTTGAAACTTCAATGACCTAAATGTTACCAAACTCAAACCTCAGGAGCTAAAAGTTTTTTTTTTTAATTCTTTGGGTAACTTTACTATCCTTTAACATATCCTTTACCTTTTTATAACTAATATTCTCATTATTTCATTTTATTAATATTGTAATTTTTCAAAATCTTTATTAAAAAAAATATTATTTTTCAAATTTTCTATTAAAAGATATTATTTTTCAAGTTTATTATTTCAATACTGTAGTTTTATTCCAACAAATGTGAGGTCGTCTCTCTATCCTCGCTAGTAGAATGTCATATTTTCAAAAGATGACAGTGTCTAAGACAATGTAGTTTTTGAAGAGACAATCTTCATATGCTAGATATAGATTCATCTCTTTAAGAGATGATCTCATTTCCAATGAAACAAAAAGATTGACCTTGTGTTACACAAGGTATTGATGGGGTCAACGACGACATAAGAATAAGCAGAGAAGAAGATGAAAGAAAACAACGGATGATTACGTGAGAATGAACGAGTGGTATGGTTTTTTTTTTTAAAGGCACAAGTCATTTACAACACGTGTATAGTGACGACATGTTGGCAAACGAAATTGTCTCTTCAAGAGACAACATCATTTACATGAGACATCATCGTCTTTTAAAAAGCCGACATGCTACCGCGTGGTGAAGGTCTTCTCTTAAATAGACGGTTCTTCTCTTGGAATAATTAAAACTACAATATTGCAATAATAAATTTTTTAAAAAAAATTATTTTTTAATAACAAGTTTGAAAAAGTACAATTTTTTTTTAAAACCCAATATTATCATCTAAACATATCCATGACTCTCCAAGTTTTCTCTTTCTAAATCAAATTCTTCTATCTCATTAAACTTACTATCTCTTAAAACAATTTATCTCTCTAAAGTTTTTCTCCGTCTCCACATATTTTTATATTTTTAGCATCTAACTTTTTAAAAAACAATTATCAACACAGGTTTGGTTTTCTGTTTTGAAAAATAAAAAACAAAAAACAGTCATAGAAAATGTATAGTTTTTGTTTTCAAAAACAAAACAAAACAAAATAAAAATAGAAGTCAAAATGGTTATCAAACAAATTTTAAATTTTCAGGATTATGTTTATTTAATCACCGGACTTTAAAAAGTTTGTAATATGTAATCTCCAATTACAAGGTGTGTATATATTATCTAACACTTTAAAAATTATATAATATGAATGTGAACTAATTAATATGTGGGGTATATATAAAACTTTTTTTTTAGTTCAACATTATAGCGTAGAGATTTAAACATCTAACTTTTGAATTTGGTGTATAATATTTTAACCTATTGAATAATGTTCACATTGGTGACCAATCTTTTTGATCTATAGTAGGTGAAAAAGTACTCTCTTTTTTATTTCCGTTGGTTAAAATTTTATTTATATAATTTCATGTGTCGCACCAAATTTCTAAGATTAAAAATTTGTTGTAAACGGTTCTTTATAGTTTAATACCAACATTTTCGACTTAAATATAACATGTCAATGTCATGTTATGAGGGATGCACAATAACTCGTATTGACCGATTTTATTAACAAGTCAAGACAATAAATATTTTATAGAGCTATGAAAGTATAGACATAAATGGGGTGGGGGTGGGAGCATATTGTATAATAAATATTGTTAATATAGGAGGTATGACATCACTTTAAATATTCGGTATCTCATCTTCTTAGATGAACAATTAACTACATATTAATTTGAACAACTATAAAGATTTATGAAGTAAAAAAAACTATAAAGATATATTATGAAGGAGTGTGGTCATTATCAATATAGCCCTAGTGGCATGAATGCTTCTTAATTTAATGAAAGTGCCATTATCTGGAAGAAAAAAAAACAAATCATTTAAAATCAATGTTCCAAACACATCAAATATTGAATTATTGTAGTACCATGTCAAGTCATTAGTACATCCAAAAATTTAAATTGTCAAAATAGATTACAAGTAATCTTTTCATTAGATTCTTTAAAACCTTTCGTTAGATCTGAGGATGCAGCATCATTTCTTAACCGCCACAAATATTTTTCATTTCAATATTTGTCCCATGCGAGGGATTGAGGCAAGATTCAAATTGGAGAATCAGGTGCTATTATGAGGATAACAGATTCCCATTTTTATTTACTAGAAAAAATATTAGATTCCCATTTTTATATGTTCATGATTATTTATGTAAAGGTGTTCTAGAAAAAAATATTTATATAAATGGAACTTAATTAAATAACAATGGTTGATGCGTAGATCTAGTTAACAAGACCCGAGGTGACGAGCTGGGTGTCATGAGATTTGAATTGGCTTGATCAAGTTCTGCACATAGAAGATTTAGCATAGGTGTGGTGCTTTGCCCAACACCCTCCAATGCTTAAGTCAGTAACGTGCCTGAAGTAGTTGCTGAGTTAGGTTTAGGATAGGTTGCGTATCTTTTGTGGGAGTATGCTCCTCATATTTATAGTGCTTGGTTGCTCTGACTCTGGTGTCAAGACTACACATGGAGTCTTTGCCCTCTCAGTAGTTGACGCGCTCTTCAACTCAACTCCGGGCCTTGGAGAGAACGCTTTTGCCTCTTTGGATAATTTGGACCCTTTGGACCTCTTCGTTTGTCTTAGGGGCCACACTCGTGGGGTTGCGTTTGAATCGACCCACAACAACAATGATTCTCATTATTAAAAGTGTATATATATTACCGGAAATCAATGTTTGTATCATTTCTTAGTTCAAATAATCAATTTGTAAAATTATTAAACATTCATATCAATAATTTAATTACAAAGATGATAAACTATATCTATAATCTATAATATATTAAAAAGCAACAATCCATGAAAAACTTTTTTGGACTCTTATACCCCTTCAATTTCAAATTAATTACAAAAAATGACTACCTTTTAGACCCTTTGATCGTGGTTCTTAAATTCCATTATTCAATCTCTGAATTTTCTCTCAATCCGTTTTAAATTCATAAAAATACATACCCATTAATCCATTAAATTCAGGCGTTTCAGACAAAATTAATGTCATACAATTGAATATATAAATCTATGGATTGAGTTCCATGCTTGAATGCATAAATTTGAACTCTCTTGCATCTTCCAATTTGCAACTACTCGTTGTCTCTCTCTGTGTATTGTTTGATCTCCATCTCCACTAGGCTGCATTCTATTTTTTTCCCTCTATTGTACTATTGTCTTTTTTTCATGATTTGAGATTTGGGATTTGATGTTTGGATTTTTGGGTCTCCTAAACTTAAATCGATTGGGGAGAGTTTTCATTAATTCCTCCAACTGATCTTAAACTCTTACCAATCGATTTCGGTATCCAACTAATTATTCCCATTTTTCTTGAAGAAGCTTCAAGATGTGTGAATCGAAAGTGACACTAATGAATACTTCATCTACAAGAAGAAGAATGAAAAAAATTAAAACTTTCGTGGAAATTTGAAAATTGAGGGAAGAAAATCAACACGGTGTGGGGATCTGAACGATGTTGCAGGAGTCAAAAATCTATCATGGATGGCAGCAAGAATCAAAACGACGACGATTTGAAAAGGGTTGAGGTTGGGGTGATGCTTGGAGGGGACAAAGTGTGAGAAATTAAAAGGGTAGGAAGCTTAAAGGAAGGGGGAAAAAAAGAAAAAAAAATGTTGCTACAGTTAATTTGTAGTAAAATATATAATTAATTCAAGGGCACTACTTACACAAGGGGTAATTATATGTTATATAAACTTATTAACTTCCCTTTATAAATTAACCAAGTCCCTATATAAACCTAGGTATCACTATCTATAGCAAACACAAAAACTTGCTTCCTTACCATATATTATCTATGGAACTTCTTCATAAAATGACTTTCATTTCTTTCTCACACATCTTCTAGCTCTTGTCTTCTCATTCATAGCAAAAATTAGACCAAACTCTATCTTGTGCCTTGCGAGTCAACGACATGACTAATAGATATTAGATTGTTGGAAATCTCTGTTTGATCATCTTCCAAGCATAAATATGTGATTAGATTGTTACATTCTTCTTAAATTGTGAAACTGACTTAGGTTCCAATTGTTGCCTAGCAATCAAGATTATTCATCATAAGTGTTGGTTAGCCTTGCTCAACTCATTGAAAAGTAAAGTGGTATCTTTGCAATAGAATAATTGCGCGGTGACTATAACCGTTATAAGTTTATGTTTATTTCTTATAAGGTTTAGAGCTAGAGACATATATTGGGTATTTTGCATCATTTTCAAGTAATATTTATTTCACTAAATACTACATATATAAAGGTTGCACTTATTTTGAACTATTAATTATATAATGTCATCATATTTATAAGTGTACGAAATATATATATATATGAATGACAAAAAAAATATAAAAACAAGAGTGAAAAAAGTACATGTTTCCTCCAATACCTCAGATACCTCAAATGATGCAAGCCTAAAACCACAAGGGAGATAACGTCATTTTTTAATTGATGACATTAACCATCCACGTTTTGGTAAAAAAAAATCATCCACGTTTATAAAACTCAATATACATCATATTACTATTTACTATAAGTTATATAGGTTAAATGAACATATGAACATATGTTATCATAATAAAAGAAATGTTTGATTCATAATATGAAAGCTAACTTATAAATTTATTTCCATGGATCAATATTAATTATTAAAATTACGAAGTTTGGTAACTTAGCCAAATTAAATATGCTTGAGTTTTATATTTATGTTGTGCATTAATAAGATTAGTCGTCTCGGTTTTTGAAAAAAAATAAAACTTATAATCTTTAGTGACACAGTTATAATACTATATTCTAAAAATATTAAAAATAATACTTGAGGAAGTTGCATCAAAATTAATATTACAAGAAATACAATATGTAAAATAAAGACGTTCAACCAACTAAATAAAATAAAATTATAAAAAGATATTAAAATGAATCTTAGTTTTAAACAAATAATTATACTTAAAATATTTCATCCAAATTATATAAAATTTAATTATTTTAAAGTTAAGAAAATACACGTGCAATGCACATGGTAATACACTAGTACATGTAAAAGTAATTTTAAAAACTTAGATGACAAACTCAACGTGGGACAATAAATTTATTTTACCGAACCACATTCCTTTATTACCGATGAAATCAATGTTTGTATCATTTCCTAGTTCAAATAATTAATTTGTAAAATTATTAAACATTCATATCAATAATTTAATTATAAAGATGATAAACTATATACATGTAAAAGTAATTTTAAAAACTCAGATGACAAACTCAACGTGGGACAATAAATTTATTTTACCGAACCAATTTCCTTTACAAATTTGAGAAAGTTGTGTTTGGAATACAGTTTGAATGTTTTCAAATGGCATAACAAATAATATTTTTATATTTTAGAGTACTCCATTTTTTAATTTAAAATTTTTAAATAAAAAATTACATTAATAAAAAATTTTGATAAATATATTATTTCATGTCATAAGCTCGTTTCATAATTGAATCCAACTTTGACAATAGTTGAGAATTGAGATTCAACCTAATATTTAATTGGTAACTACGCTATTTTTATAATTTAAAAATATACTATCAAACACATTTTGAATCAAATTCAAAAAAAAGAAAAAACACACACACACACATTTTGAATCTCTACAACTCTCTTTTATGTTGAATCAATTGTTTTCAATTTTCTTTTTTCATATCACCAATCAAAATGCACCCCAAAACCCTACCTCATGGCTTCCTCAGCGCTTCTTAGCCAAAACCCTACCTCAAAAACCAATAATCAAACAAATCGTCAACAAAATCTATGAATAGGACCAGAAACGGAAGTTGGAAAAGAAACCCATAAGCAAAAATGGAAGATGGAGGAGGAATTAGAGCAAAAAAAGGGAGAAAAGTCATGGAAATACAAAAAGGGTGTTATGGATTTAAAGAGAAAGAGAAGGTAATTGAGAGAATTGAAAAAGAAATTGACAAAGAAGAGTGTCGCTCTTGATTTTCCAAGAACGAGAGAACGAAAATGGCAATCAAGAGCGACACTCCTTTTTGTCAATTTCTTTTTCAAATAAGATACAACTATAAATATAGAGGAAGAGAAGGTTATCGATGGCTATTCTAAAAGATCATGTCATATTTCATTTTGGCCGAAAAATCAACTTTTCATCCTTAAATCAGGAGTATGTGATTTTAATAAGTTTTTCGTTTTGTTCTTTTAGAAATGGTTTAATATTTAAACGTTCGGTCGACAACTACTTTATGTGATGGGAAGTGATGATAACGACAACATTTTTAATACCCAAAGCTTGCTCGAATCTTTGCTTAAAAAACACCCCAAAGAAAACCTGAAGCAGAAGAAAATAATTTTATTTTTGTTTGCTATAAAAAAGAAAAAGGGCAACACTAGTACTAGATTATAGTTTGATCGTTCAACAAGCAATGGCCGAACACAATCTCAAGGCACATAAAACCAAATAGAAACCAAGTTTTGGATACCAATCAACCAACATCATCATCAATAAATCAAAAGCATCAAACGGAGAATGGAGATAGAAACAGAGACGAACGGAGAGGGGGCTACTACTGCGGTAGCCGCCGTCAGAACGCCGGCAGATTGAGTCTGTCTAGGGCTTCCACAGAATGGTTGTTTCGGCGATCATGGAAGTGACGATGTAAGGATCCATGTTTGAAGCTGGCCTTCGGTCCTCGAAGTAGCCTGTAAGAATTGTCGAAAACAAATTTTAAAACTTTGATCGTTAAAAGATGATGGAAAATGGAAATTCGAGTTTCAGTTCAGAGTCACTTGCCTTTGCCGGCCTTTTCAGTGTCGCGCCCAACACGGACTGAGGCTCCTCTGTTTGCCACTCCCTGTAATTTCTCATAAGAACGGTTAGTTTAAGAATATTAAAAAATATATAAAAAAAATCTAGACCACTTTTTTTATGTTTCGAAGTTGAAATCTTAACCACTCGAATTAGTAGATATCGGAAAATCTAAACTGCTAAAGATCATTCGTTCAATTATATCCCAATGACCTTCAATATTTGTTAACCAACTTTATGTGAATCATCAACCATTGATCCGTAATAACACCACCTATTAACTATTTTTTATCAAATCACTCGAACATAGCTGTTAAGTCATAACCCTAAAAAGTTAGACAGTGTTGTTTACAAAGTGCCAAAGGGGTTCGACAACATACCCAAGAGAAGGTGTTGATATCGGCAGTCTCGTGGCGGCCGGTCAACCTCCTCTCGTTGCCTTCTCCATAGGCAGCAATGTGCACTTTATGGCGCAATCCCAGTTTCTCGATGGCCTTCTTGATCACATCAATACCACCGTCGTTTCTCATTGATTTGGTGCTGAGGCCAACCACAAAAAAGAACCCAAAAAGATTTCAGATGAAACTCAAATTATTAGACACAACAAACGACAAATTCAATAAGACAGAGATGAAAACAACACCTGTAATTGGTGTGAGCACCAGCGCCATTCCAATCGCCCTGGTTGATAAGAAAACAACAACATATATCAATCACCATCAAGCCAAATAATTCAATGTGCTAAAAAACAGTAGTTGTTGTCTATTGATTTGAATTAAAATCACACACCTGAATTGGCTTTGGGTCGAAGGAGAGAACGACTCCTGCAATTTCAGTGATCCTCTGTTCCACCACAAACAAAGTTATTTTTAAACAAACGGAGTAGAACCCCGTTACTAGAATTTTTATATATTAAACATAACCATATATCATAAAATAAGTTATTATTTTCATATTCGAATTAGAGTATACCTCGAGGATGTATCGGGAGATCCATAGCTGATCACCAGCAGCAATACCAACGGTAGGGCCGACTTGGTATTCCCACTGTCCACACAAAACAAAACAAAACAAATAGGAATAATTTTACAGAGAAAAAAAAAACTCGGGTATTGTTATCTGTGTGCTTAGACATAAGGATATTATGCTGGAGACGCACCTGACCGGGCATGACTTCACCGTTGATTCCACTGACGTTGATTCCGGCATACAGGCATGCCTTATAGTGAGAGTCCACAATATCTCGACCGAAGGCCTTGTCTGCTCCTGTGCCACAGTAGTAAGGACCCTGCATGGCAACGATTAAGATAAATACTTTTAACGAAAACTTAATTTAATAATATATCATTTTTAACGTTTAGTTCTATATTCTCAACAATTTTTGATCGAGTAAAATACTTCAATTTAAAATATTTTAGAAGAAGTTATTTCCAAAACACTTTTGTACCTCTCAATCAAACAGAATAATTTTGAGTGAAAAATACTCATGTCCTAAAATACTTTTAAATATAGCCTTAGTTATTGTTAATAGCCATTTTCTTTTAACACTTTTTATTTCTAAATGTAAAGCTGATTCGCAATCAATTTCAGTGTATAATTTTTTCCAAAAAAAAGACAATATATTGTTAAAAACTGTTTTTTCCCATTTCCATAAGTTGACTAATATTTTAATAGATTATATTATTGGTAACTTAATTTTGTTCTCAATAATAGCAAACAAATAAAATTCTTGTTCAATTGACTTGAAACTGTTTGAATTGTGCTTCTCCAATACTCAAATTGTTCCATGCAATAAAATATCTACACAGTCGGTGATTAAGAGCAGCATTTAGGGTACCTGTGGGCCCGGGAAGCCACCGAGGGGCCAACCGAGGGGCCAGTGGACATCCTTTTGGAGGAGAGTGTACTCCTGCTCAATCCCATACCTGATGTCACCATCAAAATACATCTAAGATGAATTATACAATTGAACCAATAATCTATAAGTCTATACCTATATTTAATATACTTATAATTATAATTCATAAATTAATCAAAAAATTAGACCCATATTCACATTCAGTGAAAAATACCATTTAGCATAAGACAAAACATAAAGAAAAATATCATGTGAAAGTGGAACACGTGAGTAAAGGAAAAGAGAGGCATCAGATCAAAGGTAAAAGAGGAGGGCATGTGAGGATTCGAAGTGCGTACTTTTAGTGCTGAAATGTTATAAAATAAATTATTTGGTACGAAAGCACGCACGGCTAGGCCTAAGATGCAGCTTTTGCTGATATATGGGTCCATTGTTTTTTACGTCCTCAACTTTTCTAGTTAATTTAATTCGCACAATTGCAAATTGCATACCTACCACAATTATTAAACCAACCAATTTTATGGTACAGTCAAAACAGACGGCGGATGCATTTTAATAACCGATCCAATACGACATTTATCACACCTTGACAATTGCCAATATAATATTTGAACACCAACCCCACTCATGAAAAAAGTCACAGCTTCCAAGTTTCAACCCCCATGGGGAGTGGAGAGGTGTTCATGGATGTCTTTTTTTAAAATTAAAAAAAAAAAAAAAAAAGAAGAAAAAGTAGTCATGGACTCATGGAACTAGAAAGAATTTTTTAGATTTTATTTCAAAGTTTTTGAAAATAGTGATGGAATGATTAGTAAAAAGTCAACATTATTGTTTACTTCGAAAATACCATTCACCAATTTGTGGTTTTGAAATGTGAAATGAATAATTGAAAATGATTTTTTTCCCCCTTCATAACTAGAATATGAAATCAAACCCCATCTACTTATTGGAAATGAGAATGATAGAGGGTATTATAATAGAAACCAACTGGAATATAAACAAAATAAATAAATAAAATTGCAAAACCAAAATGAAATAACAACATTTAATAATTGCATACCAGTACCATGAATGATGATTAATTTATATTAAACATGAGATTCGTCCCAAAACAGAAATATATAAATATATACATATAAAGAATGTGCAACATGTAAATTTAGAAAAGCAATGAGATTCGAATAGAGATCCCTCCCGAGTCTGCGTGAAATCCACTAACCTTATGGCAATCAGAAGAATTTTTATATTTTTATTCTCATTCTTTTATAAGTAAAAGCAGTACGAAAGTTTTTATCTTAAAGTATTAATAATATTAATACGTTTAGATGTCACATTACCAAGGTTCCTCGGCAACGACGTCAGCGTGGCTAAAAATCTTGGCTGCGTTGAATCTCTTGTTGGTGGGAATCGGCTCGCCAGCTGGCGTATATGCATCACACATCACCTAATATGTCGGGCCCATTTTCAAACAACCAAGACAAAATTACCCCTCGTTCGCTTTGAAAATACCAAAAATTTGTTACCATTTACCAAGAATAAAGCGGTGAATTAACATACCAGGATGTTGTTTCCTCTTCTGAAGGGATCCTTGAAAACCGCCTGGGGACTGTTAACAGTCAAACAAAACTAACGCCGTTAAATGTGGAAATTTCAGATAGGAACAAAAAAAAGTCAAGATTCTACGGTGACGTGTAGAATATTCATCAGTATGATTTTAGATACTCTCGATCAGGACCGTTGATCCCGATCCTGATCGAGTAACAGTTGCATGATGGACAGGTGGCGTATCGTAATAGGGTGGGGAGTTGTACATACTATAAGATGACTTCACTGTCGTCTCCGGGGGCTTGATTCGTACTGGAACCGTCGTAGTTCCACTTTGGGAGTTTCGCCGGATCGGTCACCGGCCCCGGAAGAGTCTGAAAGTGGTTTTTAAAAAATTATTCAGAAATCGAAGGAACGATCTGTACGGATAATTTTCCAACGAGTCGATACAGCAAGAAAAACTGTACGGAAAAGGTTTCCAAAAGAACGACCGATTTTGAACTTTCGAACAAAACGTCAAAGAAAGAAAAATGAAAATAAACATTCGAAATCTTAAGAAACGATCCGTACTGTACTGATAATTTCTCAAACGAGTTGATGAGGCAAAAAAATATCTCCAGAAAACCATCCAAATGAACGACCGATTTCGAACTCTCGAATGAAAAGTCGAAGGACGAAAAAATGAGAGAAGCATTCGACATCAGAAGAAATGATCTGTACCGTACTGATAATTTCTCAAACGAATTGATACAGCAAGAAAAATCTCTCGAGAAAAACTTCTCAAAAGTATGATAGATTCAGAACTCAAACAAAAAATCGAAGAAAGAAAAGACGAAAAAGACATTTGAAATCTGAAGAAACGATCTGCGCTAATTTTTTATTTGAAACAGTCAGAAATCTCTCCAGAAAAAAAGAAAATTTAAAAACACGATCGGAGAGAGAAACATTCGAAAGCTGAAGAAAAATTATCTGCACCAATAATTTTCCAAAGAAGTTGAAACATCAAGAAAATCTCTCCAGCAAAACTTCAAAAAAAAAAAATTTTTTAAAAACACAGTCGATTCCAAACTCTCAAACAAAAACTCAACAAAAGCAAGAAACCAAAAGACAGAGATCAACTCATTAATCATCATCATAAACAGCGAAAACAATCAGATTACGATCCAAACTCCGGACAAACACAAGAAAAATCAGTCCGTACCCTAGCTTTGCTTCTCAAATCGAGCCCCGATCCTCCGATCCTGCAAGAAACCAAACAAAAATAAACAAAACCGCCAACAATCATCAGAAGAAAAGAGATAGAGCGATCGAGAAAGAGAACAATTACCATACGTATTCGGCAATGATCTTCTCGGTGGTATCGGTGAGGTTGAGATTGATGAGATCGGAGAGGAGAGACATGGCGACTGAAGCAGAGAAAAAAGAACGAGCGAAAGAGAGAAAAGGGAAAATGAAATGGTGAGAGAGAGCGACAGGAAGGGAGGGCTTTAATAGGGGACTGCCAATGCCTTCGCTATTAACGTCGAGGCGTTTGGATTTATGACTGATAATAATAAGAAAGTTGTTTAATTTTGGGTTAATTTTTAAGATAATGATGTTGAAATAAATAATGACACAATTAGGGTAGTTTTGAAACTAAATATTTTTAAAATGCATAAAAAAAAATGAAATTACAAATCTAGGACAAAAAATAAAAGTAATGTTTAAAATAGGGTACCTAAATCGTGTACATGGTACACGATTTACGTGTGATGACACGTTGTGAAGTGAGAATGGAACATGTGAAAATCGTGTAGATGGTACACGATTTACGTGGAAATCGTGTACATCGTACACGTTTTAATTTATTTTCATTTTCTTTGTTTATTTTCATTTTCTTTGAAGACTGATTTATGCAACAATCCCCTAGAAAAAAATTATTCTGAATAATCAAAATTAAAAGGGAGAAAAAAAAAGTTCCTCTCTCAAAATTGAGTGATCTTTTTTTTTTTTTTTTAAAAGAGAAACTACAAAACACCACCCAATCTCAGGATCCTTTCCCATGAATTTTTTTTTTCTTGTTTTTTTATACACATTCAAGGGCCGTTTGGCCGATGGGTTTGGGTTGGGATGGGTTTGGGTTCCAAACCCAAAATCATGTTTGGTACAAGGTGTTTCGAAACCCTTGGTTTTGAAACACAACCCCATGAGTTACAACAGTGCAACTCCATGGCATTTGTGCCATGTTTTCCTCTTCCATTTGCCGACCATTTTCGACGACCACTCCGACAACAACTCCGGCGACCACTCCGATGACAACTCTGGAGACCACATTGGCGACCCGACCACCGCTAACGATTACCTCCGACGACCACTGCGATGAGAACTCTAGAGACCAGTTCCATTTACCATTCTCCATTTCTAGCGACTACTTCGACAACAACTTTGATGACAACTCCGGCGACCACTCGATAACAACAACTCCAACGACACCAACGGTGACCCGACCACCGCTGACGATTACCTCAGACAACCACTGCGATGAGAACTCGAGAGACCAGTCTGACGATTACCCCTGCGACTCGACCACCCCAACAACTAGACACCCCGATAACCCAACCACTCAAACAACCCGACTTGCCCGAACCACCGACAACAACCCGACTTGCCCGAACCACCGACAACAACCACTTCAATGACCCGATCACCCGACAACCATAGTTGACGATCACCTCAAAAACCTGACCACCTAGCAACCACCATAGTGACCACTCTTATGACCTGACCACCCTGATGACTACTTCGGCGATTACCCCGACAACCTGGTAACCCAACCACCCAAAACCACTGTTGACGACCACCTGGTGACCACCCTGGCGACTCCAACAACCCAACCACTGCCACAACCACCCAGCGACCACTCCGGCGACATGACCACCCTGATGACCACTCCAGCGACCCGACAACTACTGCTGAAAACCACCCAACGACCATTCCAGCGACCTGACCACCGTGCAATCACCACCGGCGACTACCTCGGCATACCCAAACACCCCATCAATCCAACCACCCCAACGACCACTCCAACAATCACCCTAGCGACCCAACTAGGGATGTCCATTTAACCCGCGGGGCCGGGGCCCCGCAGGGACCCGCCCCTAACGGGGCGGGGAATCTCCGATTACACGGGGAATGGGGGAGGGAGCGGGGAAGTTTTTTTCCCGTTGGCTAAACGGGGATGGGGAATATATTCCCCGCCCCGATTCCCCGATTAATATATATATATATATATATATATATATATTATTACCTATAAATATAATTTTTTTTTAAAAAAACTATAGTATGAATTAGTTTAAGACTATTTCGTTATAAAAAAAAAAATTAAAATCTATGTTGTAATATTGAAATTTGAATTTTTAAAAATTAAGTTGTTTCGACATTATACTATTTTTACTTATGGTATATTATTGTTTTTATTAGGAAATTTTATAACATTTACTTTAAATAGAATTATATTGAAAATTATTCATTTAGAAATAATTTTTATTATGGTTGAGAAGAAATTTAAAAAAAAAAAAAAGATTAAAAAAAAAAAAAGAACGGGGAAAAATTCCCCGCGGGGAACCCGATCCCCGCGAAATTAAAAGGGGAATGAAATGGGGGGCGGAGACGAGGACGGGGAATCCATTTCCCGGCCCCGCCCCGCCCCGTGGACATCTCTAGACCCAACCACCTAGTCAATATTTTAAAAGGGCCAGCGTGGACGAGTTATATGCAAAACTAAAGGTGATCCCAGGGATGACAAGGCAAGACTGAATGGTTGTTGCAAAGACTATTCTCTCGGATAGTATGATGTTGAACTCATTCTTTACATTCACCCCAGATTTGAAGTATGATTACTACGTGAAAATTTTGGGGAAATCACCTAGAACCTGACTCTCTTTTCATCACTTTCATCTACCACTCTTATGACTTACATTTGTGTTTGGACAACTACTTCTACTTTCTTGTCATTTCATCTGGAATGTGTGTTATGATATTTTTAGAACTAGATCTTAGTTCTAATTTTTTGTTTTACTTTACCATTGGTAACACCATTCTTACATTGCACCTATTAATTATCTGTTGCTACGCATAATCTTCAATTTTATGTCATCATGAGTGGAGTGAATGAGATAGCATATAGTTATACAAACTACACATAGTATAATTCAAATTGAACTATAGTTGTAACAATTGCTCTACATAATTGGTTAAATAGTTGGTATGTAACACACCAAAAAAATTATGAAGTTAAAAAAAATGGAGTAGGAAAAAAAAACAGTGTAAGATTTTTTTAAAAAATAATAAACAGTTTGAAAAATTATTAAAAAAAACAAACTAAACAAACCAATCACAACCCAACCATGCACCCCAAACACAGGTTTCAGCAAACCAGCCCAACACAACCCTGCACTCCAAACACAGGAATCAAAAACTCAGGGTTTATGATTCCAGCCAAGAAACCCAGGATTTCTAATTCCAAACTAGCACGCCAAACAGCCTCTCAAATATCAAAAAGTTATTATTGGAATCTCTCCTTTTTTTTTTTTTTTTTAGTTCTCTGGAAATCGAGTCCTTAAGCTGGTAATGGAAATTCATTCTCAGCATCCACTCAACTTCACAATTTTCTTTTTTCCAAATTGGGAAAGGTGTTTCTCTCTCAAGATGAAAATTTGTTCTGCTTCAAATTGAAGATCTCAGGCCACCGCGACAGTGCCAGACCGTACAGTTTTCTTGCTAGCTTCTTGTTTTTGTGACTTTGAGTGCTCGAAGAAGAAGAAGATGATGATGAAGAAGAACGTCTCCAGCTTTTCTCCTTCGCCTCATCGATTTCAATCTGTTCTTGCCGGCAATCTTTGATACAAAACGGAGTGTTTCCTTTGCAATATAGTAACAAAACTTTTTTAAATTCTCAGATCAAAACCTCAAAATCTGAACAAATCGGTCTGATCTAAACATAATTCAACTCCAAAACCACTTTCCATCACTCAATCAAACCTAAACAAAAAAAAAAAAAAAAAAAAAAAAAAACCACATAGATCTGATCTAAGCCTAATTCGACGTTTCTCAAGCCTCAGATTCTCAACAACCAGACAAAAAACTCTCGATTAAACTTAACAAAAACACAGACTCTTCCAGGTGATGAAAAATTGAACAGACCGTACATGAAGATATCGGAGTTTCGTTTGAGCAGTTTTGCGACAAATGGAAATTGTGTACATGGTACCCGAGATCCATTTGGAAATCGTGTACCATGTACACAAGTTACCTGGCAGCCACCTAGCTCGATGTGGCATGAAAAACGTGTACGTGGTACACGAATTTACTCTTTCTCGTGGACGTGGGTCGCGTTTCATTAACCTATTCGTGAACATGGGCCGCGACTTAGCTAAATCGTGGCCCATGTACACGATTCATCTTCTCTAAATTTGAGATTACTTTCAAAATAACCATATTTATGTTATTATTTTTTTAATTTACATTATTTTAAAAAAAATCCCTTTATTTTTAGTCTTTATATTTTTAATAAACTTTAAAATTAGTCCATTTAATAAGTTTATTGTTAAATTTTTAAAAAAATATTTAATCTCTATTTTTTTTTATAAATTTTAAAAATATATTCACACGGTATTTTTTATTGTATGAAAATTATTATTATGATTTAACTAATTTTGTTAAAAAATAATTTTAAATGATTAATTTTAAGATTTATTGAAGGTATAGAGATTAAAATGAAATCAAATTTAAAATATATGAAGTTAAATGATATTTTAACCTAATAATAAAAAATTATTATTAGATTTCATTTGATTTAATTTAATTAAATGGGGTCGTCGTCAGCAAGCAGAATGAGAGAAGTTCCGAGAAATTTGGAATCATTTCGTGATTTTTAGATTATAGCGGCAATTGATAGCCACTTATACTTTTTCTTTAGGTATGGAGGTTAATCACTAACGATAATTATAAAAGTAAAATTAATTGACCGAATGCCCAAAATGACCTTACACGACCGTACGTCCACATTACGAAATGTTTATTTATTATACTAAATTTTTTTTGTTGTTATTATTTTTATGAGTGGAAATTATAATTTTAGTTATTGTGTTTAATATGTCTCTAAATTATTAATTAGATATTAAATTTTACTAAAAAAAATTAGATACAAAATTGAGTCAATTAAAATCCTATACTAATAATAGTATAAATTAAAATCTCAAACTTTTAAAGGGTGAATCAATTTAGACCTTCAATTAAGATTCCGTTCTAAAATATTTTATGCATAATTATCACATACTTCTTTAAATAGAGAGATTAACACATTATTATATAGAAATGTTGGAACTTAGTCAATAGTAGCAGTTTCATCAGTATCGTCCTAAATTGATCAAGTTATTAGTTTAGAATTTTAGTTGATACAACCTACAAAGTTTAAGAATATAAGTTGATTTTGTTTAGTTCAACGATATGAAGGAGTGAATTTTTTTTTTCAATGTTATAATACCTAAACCAATTGAACTATGTTCACATTGACTATTAAATTTTAATTTTTATGATTTCTAAGAATATTCATTGACATCGACATCGACATTGACATCTTATCAATATTTCTATTGTTATTTTTATATAATCGAGATTTTGATATTTTTGTCGTTATCAAAATTTAAACTTTGGCTAAAACTTAAATGAGTAATTTTGAAATGATTATAAATCACTAGAAAAAAAAAACTTCAATTAAATTATGATAGTATCAGAACATGTGAGATGTTTTATATATTTGCTTGTTAACTTCAATTAAATTATGATAGTATCAGAACATGTGAGGTGTTTTATATATTTGCTTGTACCAATTACATTAGGGGGTGTTCCATGGATTAAATTGACTTAATTTTAGAGCTAAATGACCCTTAGGCCCCGTTTGTTTCATTGGTTTTGAGATGCGTTTTGACAATGGTATAAAAAATTAATGTTTGTTTCGTTGATCTTTACTTTTTAAAATCCAAGTAATTATTACCCATAGATTAAAATAACCCATGAACCATGAGATTTTATTATCCATGTAGGAGATGAATTTTTTTTTTGACTTTTTTTCTTGAAAAATGGAGAATAGAGAAGAGAGAGAAAAATAATAATTAAACTCTCAAATATTAATTATCTTTTATATCCAAACGCATGCATGAGTTATTTTTATCATGGGTAATAATTATTTAGTTTTTTAACTCTCAAATATTTTATATTTGCAATTCAAACGGCCCTTACAAATTACATGAATGTTGGCAATTATTTTTAAGGCATATTGAGTATGATTTACAATATATATTTTCTATAAACATTATCCTTTATTTGTTGATTTTCTATTAGTATTATCACGTTCCCAAAAAGATAATGTATTATAAATTTATAAGTCTTTGATCAAATTTACTTTATTTAACATTTCAATTTAAGTTTTCTTTTTCAAATAAACAATATAAATAAAGAATTTATATGCGAAACAGCTAACAACTTCACCTTTTGTTCCATAATTAATTTTTTCAATAAAATTTATTTAAAAAAATATCTATTAATAAATATGAATTTCAACCATGTTATAGAAAAATGCATCTGAAGGGCAATTTTTTTTTTCTTCTTTATTTTTTCTTTTTAAGTTGAATACATATGAAGTGTGAAATTTGAACTTTTATTTTCTTAGTCGAAGGCATATGCTTAGACAAGTCTTATACTATACATATAAACATATTTAAAAAATTAGATGTTCAAATTTATACTCTACTCAAATTCTAAATCCTAGAGTAATTTTTTTTTTTTCTTTTTGTTTGTTGAAACCCCTAGGATGAATATTAATCGTAACAACTTTTTTTTTCTTTCTTATATGCATTATTCCTAACAACCTTAAACTCTTCTCTCCCCTCATTATTTATTTTGTCCACTTTCTATTTTAATACAATTCATTCATGTGATACACACTCAAAACACAATTCATTTTCATTTTCCTATTCAAATAGCAAGCCATGCCTTTTTGGATGATTGATTTAATATTTACATTTTATAATATAGTTTTGTTTTCTACCATTATTCAAGTCTTGAATCGTGCTATATTTCTTTGTATTGTAAATTAAAAGATGATTTACAAAATATTGGAGTAGTCTAGTGACTTGTGGAATGTTAAAATTATTGTGCACCATGTTATTTTTAAAAGAAAACGACTTTAATTATTTTTTTAAATTTGCTAATCAATCATGTTCGCACATAATGTTTATTTCAAACAAACAAAAATCATTTTTCTAAAAACAATTCTTAATCTACTAAGTTTTTTATATTAAAAACATATAATAAAATGGCATATTTTTAAATGTTAAAACAATTTTATGTTTGTAACAAAAACAATGAAGCATCTGCCAACTTGAATATAGTTGAAATGGTTAAGGCATATGTGGTTGACTAAAAGATTAGACTTTAGAAGTTTGAATATCTCCACATCACATGTTGTTGAATCCAAAGAAAGAAAAAAAAATAATGTGCATTGTCAAGAAGTTATCATTTTGTAAATCTCTTTTTTTTTTTTTTAATTTTGAAAAAGTTTTAAAATTTGTTGACATGGTCTATATGTATAATAATTAATAATAATTCACATTATATGTGTTTCATTCAGTTAGAAGACAAAATGGACTTATAAACAATGTATATAAATAGATACAAAAAAATGTTGTGGCGTAATAATCAATCATTGACAGTGAATTTTTGCAATATTTTAAGTTATTTAACAAAGTGGATTGGCAACGTTATTGTTATTTGTTTCAATATATGGTTACTTATCGGTTCGTACTTCGTACACTTTTTTGTTTTCTTTTGAAGACAAACCTTCATTAAACGACCAACCACCGACAGCCTGTCCATCTCCACATTAACTAAGGAGGAGATCCAAATAGGTACATAAACTAACCAAAACACTCCTTCCGAATCAGAACAAAAAATCAGAGCTAACAGGGCAGCGACCGAACGATCTAGAACATGGGCGACTAGATTACAAGATCTAGGACAAAATTCGAAAGACAGCACGCCCAAACGCCCAGCCAACGCTTCGATTTCATCGGTTTTTGATTTCTATGAGGTCCTCCCGACTCTTTGTTGAGAAGGTTGATGACTTCGGCAGCATCCGATCCGACGATAATGGGAGAAAGGTGAATATCCAGTCGTTGCAAGCTTTAGACCCTCCAAAATTGCTCTTGTTTCAAGAGTCTTGATCGGCCACTTATCGTCCCTGCACAAATCAGAGACCTTGAAGAATCACGAACAACCCATCCCACACATCCACTTTGGAATTAAGCTTCCACGTGTTTTCTAGCGGAGGGCTCCATCGATCCTGACTCGTTGGACTCTCCAATCTATCAACACTCGAGTACGAATTGCCTAAGATAACCAATTAGATAAAATAACTTTAATCTAATCAAGATGCTCCTTTAATTTCTAGAATTAAACATGCAAGCTATGCAATTATGAAAACTCATAAAACATACATGTAATAATCCTAGCCCTACAATATTCAATCAACATGACAATTACGGATCATGCATCATGATTAGCAATCAAACATATAAAGCAATCGAAGGATCAATTCAATAAAAAATACATGCTCATAAAATAAACACATGAATCAAATAATACTTGCAATTATAAGAAAACTACATTAAAGTTTGAGCCTCACAACATTGAAATTGGCTACATCGAACTATGAATTTGAACACTTACTTTAGCCGCTCATCGTGATGATGCAGCCAAAGTTCGTCATTGGTTCAATATAGTGCCAAAAGAAAAGTAAAGAAAAATGGAGAAAAACTCTAAAAACTATTGTCTAGAAAAATTACACTTAGAGCTCCTGCAGCTGTCCAAAAGAAGACATAAATAGCCTTGAAGTAGACAACTTGCATAAGTAAAAACCCCTAAATTTTAGAAAGATATTTTCCCAAAATAATTAAGGAATAATATTCAAAATAAAATAAAATAAAGTAAATAATTTTCTATCTTGCAAAATGGTGGTAAATACATCCAAAAATCGAAAATCCTTTCCTAAATTCTCAAAACGAACATAGAATGTTGCAAATAAGGAAAGTTTTTAGATTGCACAGTCTTCAGTATTTTACCAATAACTTCTTCTTCAAAACTTGGATCAACGAGATATTTATATGGTTGGAAAGATATTTCAGATAGCTTTAAAATGGTATCTAATTTAGCTATGTTCCCAAACGTGATCATCAAGATAATGGGAACTGAATTTGGCACAAAGTATTCTCGGGTACGGCAGTTTTCCAGCATGAGTAGTAATCACTCAAAATATCATAACTTTCATAATACTTGGTAGAATGTAATGAGTCTTATACTGTTAGAAAGATAATTCAATAAGCTTCGATTTGACACCAAATTTGAATATATTTATATCTCAAAATATCATAATATGATCTGTCAAAATTGGTATAGAAATTCAGTTGCTCGAATCACCTCTAATTATGTCTAAATTAATTCCGAGATGTTGCAAACTCTCCAAAACACGCAAATTGCTCGAATTCCTAAAAAAATAATAATAAAACACATAAAACCCTTCTAACTAACAAGAAATAAGTGTGATTAAATAAAACTTTATAGGTCCTATCAATAAGAGAGGGATAAACTGAATCCAAACCTCTCAAGTTGTCTTACACTCCTAAATAACGTGCATAATGCTCTCCTCGCGTTTCCTGCAAAACAGACACAACACATTAGTATCAATTCCTTAGTTTCTTGTATTAGACTGGGTCGGGATAGCATTTTGGAGGATTCTTCAAGAACAAATTTGAGCTTTAGGGAAAGCTTTAATCTTCCAAAAATGCTTCCAACAATTTGAACTTCTTAGATCATTTAACTCAGATGACAAAAAATTTCCCCTGTTAGAAATATTCACCGCAAGGTGGTAAGCGCTTTTCATGGAGAACCAGCCTTTAAGGTCACAATTCCAAATGATCTCGTCCCTTGAATTTTTATCACCAAGAATCGTCTTAAGAATATCCTCCACATCTAAGGGGGAAAGATTTTCTTGAAGATTTGACATCTTCCACCCTCCATCTTCGTTTATAATCTTTTTTACATAACAACCATTGAGAGGTTGTTTCACAAACAGGGGGAGGCAAGAACCTTTGTTGTTTATCTAGGAATTTTTGTCGATTTTAATGTACCTACATGTTGGGATTTATGCTATAAAGCCTCGTAATTAATAATTTATTTAATAATTAATAATAATTTTGATTATTTTATTTGCAATATAATATTATCCATTATATGAAAAATCCTAGGTTATTATTGTAATCTTGAACAATATGTGGCTAACATACGAGAGGATCATGTTCAAGAAATAACCTAAAGGGTTGTCACAACCCACCCCAGATTAACTCTACCAAACCTAGGATGAGCTATGACGGCAGTAGACCCCATATTTGTGCAATGGAATCTATTGCCAAGTCTTTATCTCTTCTTTCATTATCTAACTTTATCTATGGATACCCCAATAACAGCACAGTAAAAAATTTTCCCTTTACTTACACTAGATGATATGCAATTACTTGATAAGACTAGTGGCAGATTCTGATTAGCAATCTCTGATTGAAACTCAAGAGCAACCTGGTGGAAAAATTAAAAACAAAAGAATGAGCTAAAAAGCCCAATGAGTGGTGATTCATAAGAAAATACATTTTCAAGAAAATTATTTTCTTACTAAACATAAGTTCATAACTATGTGAAATAATGCAAATCACGAATAGTTTAGAAACCTTCGAGATCATTTTAAGACATTAAAGTCTGTAAATAAACATCTCTTGAAATAACAACTCTTAAGTCAACAATTCTTGAAAACATAAGCATAAGTTCGTAATTATAGCTCTGGAAAGCATAAACATAACTAGTGAAATTTATCACCAAATCTGTACCCAAATCTCTATCATACTATGTACCGAGTAATCTCCAGATACATAGCAGAATATATCTCTGTCATACGTGCACGTAGAGCAAACTCTAACATCTGTAATGCTTCAGGTCCAGGATTTGGACCAGGATTTGGAATCCGGATTTGGCATCTAATGACCCTGGCATTCCCCTGCATCCCCTGCGGCCTGAGCACGCTAGCATACTATGGAAACACATTCTCATAGCATATCGGGTAATCACCATGGGTACAAAGATCTAGTGGTTTGAAAACCACTTCCAACATAAACCTCTTAAATCACAAATCACTTTAAATCATAAAAATTCTTAATTTTTCAAGATCTCAAACTCTTTCTGAAAATTATATATTTCTCTAGACAATTGTTCGTAAACTTGAGAGATTTCTGAAATAACATTAAACATTTATAATTTCTCAAATAATCATCAAATCTCTCAAATAATATAAACATTTTCAAAGTCATATTTTCTTTGAAATTACATCCCATGAAAGTCATACATTTCTCAATAAACATTTAAACTCTTCAAAAATCTCAATAATCATAAAAATATCTCAAATATTTCTCAAATGACAATTTCAACTAAAAGCATAAAATATTGGCATTTCCATACTATTTTTGGAAATTCATAACATTCTATGAAAATCTCTTAGAAATTTTCTCCAAATTCACACATAATTATAGAATTCTTAAAAATCTATCATAATAATCAAATAATGAAAACAATTCGTAAAATAAACCACTCACAGAAATATCAACGTCGATTCTTCAAATCATATGCTAGTCCAATTTCTGTCCAATCTGAAATTTCCAATAACCAAATCACCAATTTACAAACTAATTCCAAAAGAGAAATAACATGAATTTCATCTTAATTGAATTAACTAATTTCCAATCTATTTCCCTTATTCCAATTTTCCAAATTATGCCTTCTTTCTCATCCCAACATTCACCAATATACTAATTGTCTTTTCCCACATAAAACTATTTTATCATTTCTAATTCTTTTCTTTTCAAAATCCATGAAGTATTTTGTCATTTTCTCCAATTAACTAATATTTTCTTCTCTTTCTTCCACAATCCATCCTTTCTTAAAATATAAATAATTTTTATATTTCCAAACTATGTCTCCCAAGTGAGACATCCAATTTCAAGTCCACTTTTCTCTCCTCATAACTCCACTTTATACCATACAATCATTTCCCTTTTCAATTTACCTAATTACCCTTCTTCTTCTTCTTCTTCATTTTCTCAACTTCTTCCACAACACTATGTTTTTCTTCCTTCCAATCCATACCTTTACTTTTTCTTACAACTCTCTAATCTTTTAAGCTTTCTTAAATTAAGTTTCTAGTAATTTCTCTTGGCAAACTTTTCTCTTTACTAATTTATCTTTCCTTCCCTAAAATTAAAACAACCTCCCAACAAAATTGAACATTTCAAATACCCAAATTCCATTTCTTAACTTTCAACATACCCACATAATAACATAAGCAAACTACAAACTTCATCCTCCTATTTCAAAGTATCCATAAGAATTCCACAATCAAAAAAAGAAAAATCCATAAAACTCTCTTTAAAAACCACCTATTTTCATGGTTTCCCAAAAAAAAACTTACCAATATAAATCTTCTTGCTTGAGCCTCTCAACACCACTTTCAATTTCATGCTTGGCATGCTTAAGCTCCTCAATTTCCTCTTCTCCCTTTCTCCTTCTCTTCATTTCTTTCTTCATTTTTTCTTTTCTCCTCCTTTTCCAGAACACTCCTCCCTCTCTTTTTCATTTTCTTTTTCTTATTTTTATTAAAACACTCTTTTTGTGTGGCTTAACAAAAGCCACACGAAATTTCTTTTTTTTTTTTTTTTTTTTTTAAATTAAAACCAAAAGCTTCCACTATAAGCTTATTTTATTTTATTATTATTATTTTTATAATATATATATATTCTTTTCCAACTTCCTTCCTTCCAATATAATACAATACAAACTCCCATTTTCCTTTCTTTTCTAATATATATATTTATTAAATACAATTTGTATTTCATTTTCAAAGTTTCAAATTACTTGTATTTCTATTTTGTATCAAACTATAATTTCCCCATCAACAATTTCAAAATTGAATAATCCATATATCAAATGCATATATCCAATTGCTAGAATACCAAAATTAGGTCTTACAAATTATTACTCCATTTTGAGAATTTCGTCCTCGAAATTCAATTAAGGAATGCATTTGAACTTCATTTTTCCATGTTGCATATTTATTGCATGTTTTCTTTTTCTGAGTTCTTAAAGACATAAGAGGGTGTTACAAGGGTCCTAGTATATGGATAAGGTTGGGTGCCTTATCTTGGTAACACTATTGATACGACCCACTTTGTAATAGTTACAAATGATTTGATCCAAATCATTCATGTGGAGACATGTGAGTGGAGGTATCTTATACAATGAGTTTGTATAAAACTGGACCAAGAAATATTTAATCTCTCCTTATAAATTCGTTAATTGAGAAGATTAGTATTTCATCAGGATGATCATATGCGACTCGATCTTAATCCTGAGTGAGTTATGAACTCCTGCCTGTGAGGGCTTGTCTTTTGATTTGCATGGGTGAGAGTGGCTTTTATAGCCGATTCAATATGCCTACCATTTTGGGGACTTGACCAAATAGGGAGCTAGGAACATAATCTCACTAGATGAAATTCACTCTTTCCCATATAGGGTAAGTAGATGAGTAGTTCCCTTAAGTGCTGATTTCGGGACTTGAACAATGGGGCCCTACCCTCTCACTGGCCCGAGAGGGACTTAGTTTATAATTAGATTATAAACATATTGTTCATTAGATGATCAGTGGTACTTAAGGTACAAAATGTAATTATAGGGGTAAAACAGACTTTTGACCCAGTTGTAATTACGAACAACTCGTGAATGATTGACTTGCATGTAATGATTATGTCAATGGACACAACTTGTCCTACAGTGCATAAGAGTGCAACTTTATGTCTATAGTGGAGTGACGCTAGAGTTAATGAATGAAAATTGATTAATTAAAGAGTTTAATTAATTATTTTTGTATCATTGGAGCTTCTAATCTGTAGGTCCATAAGGCCCCCTTGTTAGCTCATAGTAACACTAAAAGATCAATTTAGTTGAAAGAAAAATTTGAAATGTTCAAATTAATATTTAATATATTAGATATATTAAATATAAAAGAGGAAAATATATTTATTGTATTTGATACATTGAATATTAAAATAATTAATGTATATTAGATACATTAAAGAAAACATATTTATTAAATTTGAATTGGATTCAAATCAGGAAATAGATGTCGTAGGAGAATTTTAAAAGTTTGAATAAGATTCAAATTGGTTAGATAAATATATTTTAATATATTAGATATTAAAATATATTATTTAATTATCTTCCCTAGACCACTATAAATAGAATCATAGGGGTGAGCCATTGGACATTATTCACAACACACATCTCCTCAATAGAGAGAATTAGAGAGTTCTCTCTAGACCTCTTCCTCTTCAATCCCTTGTGAATTTTCTTTCAAGAGGCTCCCACAAGCCTTGGTCATGTGTTCGAGTCATAGTCAGGAAGACTTTGTGGAAGAGATAAAGATCCGCCAGAAGAATCTCCATATTTTCAAGGTATGTTATGCTTAACCATAATATTATTATTTAATTCTAAATAAACTCAAACAGATTCCTACGCTTCCGCTTGGGTTTAATTAGATTATTCCCTTCACTACCATCCCCAACTTTCCATTTATATCATTTCTTGAATAAATCCCTTCCCCAAATGATGCTTCTCCATGTTAGGGAGAGGTTGTTCCCTAGTGGCGCATTCAGAAAGTCCTCGTCCTTAAAGTACTTTTTTTTTAGTGTTTTTGCCAGCAGACTTTCAGGGTTTCATAGGATCCTCCAGCTTTGTTTTGCTAATATGACCTGGTTAAACAACCTAAAGTCCCTAAACTTCATTCCTCCCGCCTTTTTACTGGTACTCGTCTTCTTCCAATTCACCCAATGCGCTTTTCTTCTACCTTCAAAAGTTTTCCACCAGAATGTAGCACACATTCTATTGTATGCTCACAGATGTTGGTAGGAAGCTTGAAGTAGCTCATCGTGTAGTTTGGAATTTACTGAGCTGTAGCTTTTATCAAGACCTCTTCGTACACTTCTTTTTCTTATTTATCGTAGTTTCAAATTAGTCAATATTTATATTCTCCCATCATATAATTAACAGTAAATAATAATATAATAAACCTACGTAAAATCACTTTTGATTCTGTGTGAAGGAGAAAAACTTTTTTTTTTTTTAAATTATAATTTAGCTAAGAATCCAACTATTTCATTAAATGGTGAAAATCACTATAAAAAAATAGTAAAGAAACAATCACAATATTAAAGAACAAAAAATAAAAAATGAAATAATTATCAAATGGGGTCTTATAAATCTAGTGGGCACTATTTAAAATTAAAATATCTATTATACACAAACCTAAAAGTTTATGGGCTAAAAAAAATTAGGGCAAAAATCAATTTATATCCCTAAATTTTGGAGTTTATGGGCTAAACTCTAATTTAACAAAAAAAATTAGGGCAAAAATCAATTTATATCCCTAAATTTTGGAGTTTTGGAGTTGTATCAATTAAAACTTTAAACTAATAAGTTGATCAATTTAGATCCTCTGTTGTATCTCATAAATTTCCGCACGTAAACTTCTTCAAAAATTAAAAAATTTAGAATCTTTATTTGAAAATTGTTTGTGTATTTGAAATAAAAGGGTCTAAATTGATTCACTTATAAAGGAATTGAAGGGCTCATTTGATAACGTTCATGTTTCCTGTTTCTTGTTCCCGTTTCTCATTTTTCAAGAAACAAACATGTTTGATAAACCATCCTGTTTCTTGTTTCTAAATTTTTTAGAAACGTTTCTAAATTTTTTAGAAACGTTTCTAAAAATTTTTTAGAAACGTTTCTAAAAAAATGGCAGATTTTGAGAAACTTCAAAAAGTAGTTTCTCAAATTCTGTTTCTGTTTTTTTTTTCAGGTTTCATGCATGTATTCTTATTTCTCTTTTTACCCATCTCTCCTCTCTCTCTTCTTTCTCTCTCTTCCATTCTTTTTTTTTTCTTTTAATACTTTTTAATCTTTTTGTTTTTTCTTCTTTTTTATTTTTATTTTTATTTTTTGATTTATTTCTTTGTATTCGTTCTCTCCCTTTCATCATAATCGTTTTTCTTTTAATAGTTCATTATCTTTTTTTTTTCTTTTTTCCTTTTTACTTTTCTCTTTTCGTTTATGTTTTTCTCTTCTCTCTTATTTTCTTATTTTCTTTTACTTTACATTAAGGAGGTTATAGTTATTATTTTCTATTTAATTTTCTATTATTTTTCCTTTTGGTATGATTTTATTTTTTTATTAAATAAATAAACTAATAATGTATTTCACGTTTACCATTAAATGTAAAAAAATATATACATTCTCTCTCTTTTTCTGATTTTACTTGGTGTATTATTGGCTAATGCATTTTTTTTCAAAAATAAAGTTTATTATTAAATTAAAGAAATGTGGGTATATTCGATTGTCTGACCTTAGACAATTTACAAATTCGTCTAATTGAACTAACTTTTGTAAGTCAAAATTGTTCAAGGTGAATTGATTGAAGTGAGAAATAACATTGCAAATCAAATTTGAACAACATTTGAAGGATAAAATTTATTATTATTATTATTAATTAGGTGTTGGGCCTTAATAAAATACTATAACCTTTTTATAATTGTTTTATATTTATTTTAATGCATGTTATATGTTTTATTATAGTATATGTACTAAATTTTATTTTTACCAAAAAACAAGAAACAAGAAACATAAATAGTTATCAAACATGTTTCTGTTTTTTGTTTTTAAGAAACAGAAACAAGAAACGAGAAATAGAAACATGAAATAAGAAACGAGAACTGAGAACGTTATCAAACGGAACCGAAGTCTCCAAACGTGTGACTTAACGTTTTTCAAATGGAATCTAATAGAGTTGTAAATTGATACACTTGTAATTCAAGTTTTAATTTAAATAAGTATATATTTTAAGGATTTTAATTGATACCACCTAAAAGTTTAAAGTTAAATTAACATATGACAATCCGGGACCATCATCTTCAATAGATGGCCGTAAAAATGTTTTAACCTCATAAATATCTCTAAACATTGCAGGTAAAATTCCATCCAGTGGAGCCGAAGCTTTGACTAATGAGTACCAATTGGGCCACTCGTCACGTTTTTTTGCTGTACTCCAAAGAAACACAAGACCACCGTGATGATCGCCATGATGACCACCAAAAATTTACT
Source organism: Trichosanthes truncata (assembly GCA_033996785.1). Classification (NCBI taxonomy): domain Eukaryota; kingdom Viridiplantae; phylum Streptophyta; class Magnoliopsida; order Cucurbitales; family Cucurbitaceae; genus Trichosanthes; species Trichosanthes truncata. The sequence goes on from MU867259.1 coordinate 51,934,510, forward strand.
CATAACAGTAATATTTATAGATGTACAGTATACTATTGGGAAGATCCCATTTTTCTCCTTGCCACGGCAAAATTAGTAAATGAGATTTTTTTTTTTCTTTTTCTTTTTTTTTTTCCTTGTCACGGCAAAATTAGTAAAATGAATTGTTTAAGGCACCGTTTGATAACCATTTGGTTTTTGAAAATTAAGCTTGTTTTCTCTCCCTTTCTCTACAATAGTTTTCATCTCCCTTAAGGAAGCATTTGAATTCTTAGCCAAATTCTAAAAACAAAAACAAAAATATATATTTGTAATATACATATTTGTACGCCCCATCAAGTAATATAAAACATATTCTACAAGCGCATGGATCAAGTAATATAAAACGGTATTCCTACCGAGTATCGAATCTTTAGAGATCGGCTTTTAATTCAATTAATTACCAAGAATACTGTTGGGATTTATGCCCTAAAGCCTCGTAATTAATTAATTATTTAATAATTAATAATAATTTTGATTATTTTATTTGTAATATAATATTATCCATTATATGAAAAATTCAAGGTCATGTGAGTGGGGGTATCTTATACAATGAGTTTGTATAAGACTGGACCACGAAATATTTAATCTCTCTTTATAAATCCATTAATTGAGAAGATTAATATTTCATTAGGATGATCATATGCGACTCGATCTTAATCATGAGTGAGTTATGAACTCATGTCTGTGAGGGCTTGTCCTTTGATTTGCATGGGTGAGAGTGGTTTTGTAGCTGATTCAATATGCCTACCATTTTGGGGACTTGACCAAAGAGGGAGCTAGGAACATAATCTCACAAGATGGAATTCACTCATTCCCATATAGGGTAAGTAGATGAGTAGTTCCATAAGTGCTGATTACGGGACTTGAACAATGGGGTTCCACCCTCTCACTGACCCTAGAGGGGTTTAGTATATAATTAGATTATAAACAGATTGTTCATTAGAGGATCAGTGGTACTTAAGGTGCAAGATGTAATTATAGGGGTAAAACGGACTTTTGACCTTGCTGTAATTACGAACAACTCGTGAAGGATTGACTTGTATGTAATGATTATATCTATGAACACAACTTGTCCTACAGTGCATAAGAGTGCAACTATAGGTCTATAGTGGAGTGACCTATAGTTAATAAATTAAAATTAATTAATTAATTTTGTATCATTAGAGCTTATAGTATATAGGTCCATAAGATCTCATTGCTAGCTCGTAGTAACACTAAAAGATCAATTTATTTGAAAGAAAAAAAATTGAAATGTTCAAATTTATATTTAATATATTAGATATATTAAATATAAAAGAGGAAAATGTATTTATTGTATTTGATGCATTAAATATTAAAATAATTAAAAAATTTAATAAGATATATTTTAATATATTAGATATTAAAATATAATATTTTAATTATGGCAAAGATTTTCCCTTGACAAATAAGACCCTTGGGTTGAGCCATTAGAATAGAACACACATCTTCTCAATAGAGAATTAGAAAATTCTCTCTAGACTTTTTCCTCTCCAATCCCTTGAAGATTTTCTTTCAAGAGGCTCCCACAAGCCTTGGTCCTATGTTCGAGTCATAGCCAGGAAGACTTTGTGGAAGAGATAAAGATCCACGACAAGAATCTCCATATTTTCAAGGTATGTTATGCTTAACCATAATATTATTATTTAATTCTAAATAAACTCAAACCGATTCATACGCTTCCACTTGGGTTTAATTAGATTATTCCTTTCAAATACTCTCACTTAACTTTATTTAGAGAACCAAAGTCGAAAAAATATAAACTAACTAACAAAAGAAAATAAAAACAGAAAAATAAACGTGAGACACAAATACGAGAGATAACTTGGGAAATGATCAATTACTAAGTTAACAGACAATTATAATCCAATAGACAATGAACTCATATGTCTAGAAACTCTAAAGACGTGGAATCTCCTCTCGATCTCCTCCACTTTCAAGTACTAATTAACTAACATAGGTCTCCTTAGTGCTAGCTAACTCATACAAGGCATTAAGACTCTTCATTACGAACTTCTAATGTCTATTTATTAACTTCGACTGTCACTCAGGTAAATAAACACTAGTTATGCAATTGAGTTATTGTCTAAGCTTCTCTCCATCGAGTTTTCACTTAGAAAACTAGTCAATTAACCAATGTCGAACTAATTAACCTTCATCACCAACTACAATTAATTAGCTATTAATCTTGTTGTCACTCAAGTAGTTAATTAATTGTGCATTAAGCTAAACTAAGCATCCTCTCTCAAGCTCAACTTATAAATACCTTAATTAATTAGAGGAACAATGATTAAAGACATTAAGCGAAAATTGCATAAATGATTTCAAAGCCGTACTAATCATAAACATCCATAAACTAAGCAATTGGTCCAACAATTTCAATAATTAAGCATCCAAACAATCAAATACAACAAATCCAAGTAATTAGGCACAAGGATATACAAATTTAGTTCAAACAAACCATAAATTCCTAATTATACAGCCACTAAATTAACTATAAATACAAGGAAAAAGAAAGAAATTGTAAACAAAAGGAGATTTTCACGTTTCTGAAGTGTTATCCCAAGAATCCGAGCTCCAAATCTTCAATACCGCTCCAATCCACTCACAAATGCTTCCAAAACCTCTCAAAATAGCATGGAGTTGAGTTTAGGGCAAAAACCCTCGGTTTGCCCTCCTAAAATCGAAGATGAGATGTTATATTTAGAGCAGGGATCGAGTAGCGTTTAAAAAAAATGCGTTCTGCTGGTATCGTAACGCCTAGGCGCTTTCATTATGCCTTCTCGCACTGTCCGTAGCATCTAGGCGCCGTAATTTTTTTTTTAATTTATTATTATTATTATTATTTTAGCTTTCAACTTGAAAGTCTTCAAACTTAGACTTTCAAAATGAAATCTTTCTTACTCAACATTTTATTAATTATCTTTTCTCTTCTTGAATCTTCAACAAAACTCTAAAATGCTCCAATATCCATCAAAGTAATCTCAAACACTCGATTTTGATCCGTTAGCTCGGTTTCTACAAAATCAATAGAAATACACATCAAAGTTCACTAATTCAATACAAAACTAGCCAATAAATGGACATAAATATAGTACTAAATTAGTGTTATCATATAAGTATTACAAATTTTATCTTAAACTTTAAAAGTGTTGTAATTTTTACCTTATGATAGGTTTTCATTCGAAGAAAAGTATTCTCACGTGCGTCTAATGAATTATAAAAACATATATTTGGTATGAAATGGAAAGTTCTATAAAACACATATTTGGTATGAAATTGATAGAACTTTCCACACAAAAAGTTAAATGATATCAGAGGTGGTTTCTTTGTTGAGATTTCAACGTATTTATTTAATGGTCAATTTTTGTACATTAATCAAATCTAATTTTGTGAAAAACTTAATTTCATTAAATTAATGAGTTTTGCGAAAAGATGTCTTAAAAATAGATAGAAAAATATGTATTTATAGATAAATTTTTGCAGTGTTGAGATGTTGCCCTTGAAAATGCGCGAAAGCATATTTGGTAAGACAACGTTGAGATGGTTTAGTCGGAATGTCAGTAGTTGAGCACGCACGCATGTTTTTTGTGACAGAAATCAATTTTCATAGCGTCTTGACGCTCTTCGTGTGAGAATTGCAGCTTGAAGATTGCAACTATGAGCGTTGGACACTATCCCCTCGAGATTTTTTTATTGAAAATTGAAATTATGCCCAATTAGCTTCATTTTCATCATAATTTTTCTAAAAGCTTTGGTTTGCTCCAAATGCTCAATTTTTACAAAATAAACAAATATGAGCGTAAAAGTAACAAAACTAATTACAATAAATAAAACTTAAAGATAACCCATTTTGTGTGCTATCAACCCCACATTTTGTTGAACTAAAAAAACAAAAGTTAGTAGGTGAATTACTGAAATTGAAAAGAGGGTAAAATTGACATTAAAGAGCTATTTAGGGCGTTTAGTGGGTTATAATAGTCTGCGTTTGAGATGCAAAATTATTTAACTTCACAGACTATTATGATCCAGATTATTATAACTCACTCAACTCCTTAAACCGACTCTAATAAGTTTTAGATGAACTTTTTATTCAATGATCGATCTTGTGCTTTGATATATTGATATATATTAGAGTTTGATTTTCAATAAAGTTAGTGGATTTGAACATAAAGAGAATATAAAAATTGCAATATTTATTCAAACTCAAATTTTAATTCGACAAGATCATTTTCTTGTCGTAAAAATTTGATATACGAAATAAAAAATTTCCCCTATACCATTTTATCACGTTACAAGAAGTTCATATAGTATTGATCAATTTTAATTTTTCCCAGATGAGTAAATATGGATACAACTTGCTTGTTTTTTTACATTCTTTAGAAAATGAAATCGAGAAGATTACAAGACTCATCCACACTTCATGGAAAGCCAAATCACTTCTCCTCAAATCCAATAGAATCATGCATATTTGCACAACTCACACTATATACCAAATCAAAAACACCGTTTTATGTTACAAGAAAATCTCTACAGACATAGAAAAAAACTTCTCGTTTTCACCAAAACCAAAAGCACTACAAATCTGTGACATTCAAAAACACATAACTCGAAAGTTCAGGTGTTAATGGTAGCTAGAAACAGTGACTTTGGCCTGAGGGCCTTCCTGAATGTAGATGAAAATGAATTCAGAGCCAGGCTGAAGCACTCTCAGCCATGGCGGAAGCTCGTAAATTCCTTTTTGCTCTGTTGGAGACAGCCCCCAGACGGGCCCTGAGAGATCTTCGAGCTGTAGCTTTAGGTCTGTGATTGGCTTTCCTGATGTGTTCTTGATCTTTACTTGGTGTCTGTAATAAGTCTCCTTGCTCACTATCCACGTGCTCGTTATTGTGTGGATAAACTCCACTGGGCATGCTGCAAAAAATCATAATGTGTCAAGAAAGAATAAGATTACAATTTATCATATTCTATTCGTTTAATTTTTCTTTTAGGTTTATTAATGGTTTAACAAGAACTTTGAACTTTTGTAATGTCACCAACTTCAGCATAGGTCAACTGGTTTAAGTATATATCATCGACTAGTAAGTCAAAAGTTCGAATAAAAAAAAAAAAAGAAGAAGACGAAGAACTTTTGTACTGTCAATTTCTAGGTCGTGATAGGTCTAGGGGTAGTTTAACCAAAGATGACAAAAACCCTTTTCTTTGTTGGAAAAACAAAAAATCACCCCCTTTTATTTAGCTTAGTTTGCTGATTTTAATTTAATCTTTTGATTTCATTGGAGTGAACTATAAACTCAAATAAGTGGTTATCTTGTCCAAATTAAATTTAAAAAAAAAAGTTAATTATGAATTAATGGATAAATCACAAGAAAATCAACCAATAAAATAGTCCATCAAGCCACAAAATGTCTTGTAATTTTTTTTTAATTTAGCAAAAAATTTGAGGTAAAACAATGATCAGATTCATCAATAAAATTACCGAACTAATATGAATCTAGCATTAAAAAATTATTGGTTTTCACAAAAGTATTTTTATGTGCTAAAGAAATAAATGCTCATACGTATACATAAGAACTTTTTTTTTTATGTCAACAATAAGTGAGCGGGAATTACTGAGGTGAAGACTATTGATCAAAATTATTATGAGTTAATCATTAAATTATGATTGAAGTTATATATAAAATTATCTATAACTTATTCAAGTTTAAAGTTTAATAAATAGCCAAAGTGAACATAGCTCAATATTAATCTGTATGTACCATCGATCAATAGATCATAAGTTCGAATCTCCACACCAAATATTGTTAAACTAAAAAAATAATAATAATAAATAAAATTTAGAGTTAAAATGGATAAATTAATCAAATAATTTTTTTTTTCTCACCTGCAGGTACAGGGGCGTTGGCCTTCGGCGATTCATTTTCACGTTTCACCGGCGGCTTATTTCCCCGCAATCCTGTTTCAACAACGAAATCAAAATCAAATCAAACAAATTCACACAAAGCAATCAAACACCAAAATCAAAATCCTCATTTCAATTACCAGGATAGCCATTAGCGCTACTCTGCAGCTTAGAAAACAGCCCGATCAGAGGAGCACAAGCAGTGAGAGTAGGCTCAGTCTGTTCATATTCCGATCGATCATCGTCAAATCTGTCGTCCTTGTCCGGTCCGCCAACGAGAGCGCCGTGAAGAGCGTTAGGGTTTCCTTGAGGGCGATGGTACCACAAATCGAAGCCTTGAACGCAGCCGATTGGAGAGGGATCGGAGAAAATTGAAGCGATTGAAGATCCTCTGTGGTGGAGTTTTTGGGGGAATTTCGATCCATAACCGACTAAATAGCTGATGGAGTTAGGGTTTTTGCCGAGGATGTAATCGGCCTGCGATTGGGCGAAGTTGAGAAGGTCTTTGGGCTTGAAGACGCCGTCGGGACATGTGAGCTTTGCGTTGGCGTCGGCGAGGTAGACGGAGTATACGGCGGCGAGGAAGGCAGCGGCGGAGACGTACTGCATATTGTTCCATTCTCGAACGTACATCAACCCGCCTGTGTTTTTTCCCGGGAAAATCAAATTGGAAAGTTAGTTTCGTTTTCTATTCAAGAAATTTGAAAAAAAAAAAAAAAAAAAAAAAAAAAAAAACTAAATATGTGTTTTAGTTGGGTTTAAAATTACTGGTTGATAACAAATTTACATGGCATGTTACTTAAAAAAGTTGCCTGAAATTTAGAAAGGGAAAAAATTATCTAGGAGAAGAGAAATTTTAATTTCTCTAAAAATTTCTATGAAATTGTTAGAAATTTCATGTTTGTTTTTCTCTTTAATAATATTTTATTGATTTATGCTATGTAAGTTTTTTTTTTTAGTTCAACAACATTAAGATAAGTAGATTTGAATTTCTGACTTGTTTATCGAGTGTACATGTCAATTATCTCTGAATCATACTCACTTTGCATTATGTTATATAAGTTTATCATCAACAAATTTTAACATTTACAAGCAATTAGATACTAAATTAAAGAATGTTAATAGACATTGAAAAAAAAAACTAAAAAAATTAGAGGCTAGAACATATATTTAGCAATAAAAATAAAGAGTAAAATGTGAATTTTGATCCTTACACTTAAGACTTAGATTTCAATTTAATTCTTATACTTCAAGCTTTGAATTTATACCTTTTAAGTTTAATTCAAATATGTTTTTATTGTTGAACTATATACATATATATATCAAAAAGAAAAATTGTAATTTTACTAATTGAAAGATGGCACCAATTATATTTGAAAAGTCGATGGATAAATTCTCACCCAATTGAACTAAAAAAAGATGAGCAATATTTGCTTACCAGGAGTTTTGTTGATGTTAAAGCCATCGTTCTTTTGAAGACAGGCGCAAGCAAAATAGTCGGCTTTCGCCTGATATTGCTTCAACGTCGACTCATAAGCAGCGCCACGTCCCTCCAACAACACCTGCAAATCAAATTGCCATTAAATTCAATTAAGAAAAATTATATTATAATATAACAAAATGCTAGGTAATTAATTCAATTTATATTCTAAGGAAATCAATATTTTTATTTTTAAACAAGATTACAAACAAACTAAATTCATCTATAATCAATAAATCACTAAAAATCATTGGAAATCAAGGAATGGGATCACTACTACCTTTGTGAGAAGAACTTGAACGCCGGCATATTTGTTATCCCAAGAGAACTCCTTCATTGCCCATCCAGTTCCACCAAACGACACCGCTTTATCTACCGTGTACTTCAAGTAATACTCGTCTCCGGTTGCTCTGAATAACCACACAGCCGCCCACAGCAATTCATCCTTCAATTTCGAAAATAATAATAATAATAATTTAGAAAATGTTCGTTCATTTTGGAGGAATTCAAAACTTAGAAAGAGGAATTCAAATTTCGTACCCAATATCCTGATGAAGTGTAGAACTGTGAAGCACATTGAATAGAATCGTCGTATAATCCTCTGAATGTGTCTGCAAATGTGAAGAGCTGCAAACAATACAGAAAAATATATAAGACTCTGAGATTGAGAGAAGAAACTTATGTATGTTCTAGTTTCAATTGTTTAGGGTTTTCTTTTTTTAATTATTATTATTATTGTTATAAATGTTTGCTCCATTTCTAATCCAATACATGTTTCTATTTCTAATTGTTTAAAAAGTTTCAATTTCACCCTTCCGATATATTATATTTTTCAATCAAACCTCCTTACATGAGTTACGTCAAAGTTAAATATGGCAAATTGTAAGCTTACATAGCAAGTACTTGATGAGTGGATAGAAATTTAAATAGAAAATTTATAGTATCACCTCGTAGTGTACTTCTATTAATAATTGGACATGTCATTAAATTATATTAATTTATTTCTTAGGTTTCACACTATTCCTAAATACTATTGTTATTGCAAAGCATGAATGGAAGTGGCATGAAAATTTTTTCATATCACGACAATACTATTTTTTTTTTCAAATTTAAAATTAGATTTAGGCCATCTAAAAGTGTTATTTTGAAGTTTGCAAAAATTTTAGCCTTTATTCTTAATTTTTCCGCCAAATTTTTACCAACTCAAAGTATTGTGACACATAAATTCATCAGTCATTAATTACATTTGATTTTTAGGAAGGTAAAGACAACAATTAAAGAAAATCTAAACATAGAATAACTGCTAATGAAGACATAAAACTTTGACCAATAGGATAAAGATTCAAATCATAAAGACTATGATTAAAATTAAGCTTAAGCTGCTCCATACGCCCCCCAATAAAAACCATATAATATATTTAGCCAAAATTCCAATTATGACCATTGTTCGACAAAGCAGAAGGAATTGAATTATCTAACCTCTTTAGCATGAACCAGCAAGAGATCGGAATAGGAAGAGTTATAAGTCTTGAAAGCAATGGAAGCGGCGGCCAAAGCGGCGGCCGTTTCGCCGGCTAGGTCGGAGCCGGGATGAGACTCGTCGATCTTGAAAGCGGTTCGGGGAGTGCTCATATCCTCGGGGCGCTCCCAACAGAAATGATCGGAGGCGCCATCGCCGACCTGTCCCCAAAGCACGTTGCGCTGAGGGTGCGCCTTGATCAAATAATCGGTGCCCCATTTAATGGCCTTCAAAGTGTTGTCCATTTGGTTCAAATCTGTAACTTCCTTCTTGAAATCAATGGCTCCCCATGAAAGTATTGTTGTCACGAACGCCATTGGTAGCCCGAACTTCACATTGTCACCGGCGTCGTAGTACCCTCCCACTAAATTCACCTGCCATTTTTTTGAAAAATGCATTTTGTTAATGTATATTTTCAATTTATTAAAAATATATGAATGTTTGCAATGAATGGAAAATCAAATATAAATGTTGAGGTTTTTTCCATTTTTCTTTTAGTTAAAAAAGCATAGGAGAGAAAAATCAACCCTAAGAAAGGTAATAAGAAAAATAATAACTATTTTCTTTCCTGAATTATGCTAAAATTGATAGAGGTAAATGAATATATTGGAAATGCAGTTTTGTTAATAGTTTTAAATCAAATACTATGTAGTAATAATGGAAATTTAAAGCAAATAATTATATTATACAAAAAAAAAAAAAACACTAAATTATATACATTTAATTCAAATATAATGGTTATCATGATTTTAATATTTTTCTAACTAATTATTACGACCATGTTTATATTCTCAAACTTGGTATATTTCCATAAATAGTTAAATTGTAAATTTAGTAGTGGAAATTTGAGCATTATATTTTATATAGTTCATTAATTTTAAAAACTTTTAGTTAGGTTCTTTCTAATTATGTAGTTAGTACTATAAACAAAATATTGACACATAAGATTTATCTCCAAAAAATATTAAGTACTATACTAGTGAGTACTAATTCTATTACAATTCATCCATTGTAATTGATAGATGTATTATTTTATTTATTTTAATTAAAAGAAGTAAACACTATGATAATATAGGAATTTTTTCATCAATCTATCTATTATAACACCTACATTTTTTTTAAGGTTGGAAATTCAGTTCTCTCTCTCATATTTGTTAAACTTCTTGATATATATTATATGTCAACTCACCAAAAATTTATATAATAAGTATAACGGATTAACGTAACTTTCATGTTCGTTAATTGCTAAGATTAAATACTCACAATCCTCTTCAAAAAATTCAAACCAAAAGTATAATGGACCTATTTTTCAAAGAATATAATTAAACAAATTTGTGCCTTAGAGAGTTTTTTTTTTTTTTTTAATAAAAAAAGAACAATTTTATTGCCGGAAAACTTACTCCTTGTGCTAGACCATCCTTGAGGCCAGAATCCCCCCGCCACTTCACACGGCGGTCCGCCGGAAGTTTACCGGACCTTTGCGCCTCCAAAAACAAGAAACTCAAATCCACAGCATCGCCGTAGTTGAAGTCACTGGCGGCGACGACGGCGGCTCCAAAACAGAGCACGGCGGCGACCAAAGCCAATAAGAAACCACGCGCCATCGCTTCGATCTTCTGAATTTTGTTCCTTTTGCATTGAAGGTTCAAAATCTCATTTGCTTTTTATAACAAACTGGAATTTAAGTATTTAACAGAAATTTGAAAACTTTATTTAGTGGTAGCCATCACGTTGTAGCAAAGAAGGGCTGTTACGACACTGTCGGATCGAGGCCCTCACGTCGTTTCTTAGTTAGTGGGGTGCAAATATGGAGTGTCGTTTCGGTATTTTTTTATTGTGGTCTTAAATTATGCAGAATTATGGTCTGCCGTTTCATCTGGACCGTCCTTTGCGCCGGGGATTGTTTTGATGGAATTTCTATCGTTGACTGTGATCTGACTTTTGGAGGGAATGTTAATTTATTTTTGGGGAATGGGGAGTTGGAATAAAATCCAAAGGGAATTTTTTTTTTTCTTCTTTTTAGTTCTTTGGATATAAAATGTTAGGAAGCCACGTGGCGGTTTTTGTGTTTTCTGATTCGGGGGCAGGGAGAAGACCGTGTGATTTATTATAAAAATTAATTAAAAGAATATTCTAAACCTAACTAATCAAAACTAAGTACATCTACTTCCTCCAAAAAGGAAAAAATATCAAAACTAAGTACATCATACATGTATCATTCTCAACTAATTTTAGATTATTGAATTTCAAGATTTTTTTTCTAACTGGAACATAGCTCAACTATTAAAATATATGTTATCAACCATAAGGTTAAAGGCTCGAATCTCTTCATCCCACTTGTTAAACTAATATATATATATATATATATATATATATATTGCAGCACATGTAAATGTGGAGATTTTGACTTTGAGAGATTAAGAGTCAACCACTTTCAATTTTTGAAAAAAAAAATAACTAAATTAGTTTTAACAATATTTAATTATGGAAATTAGGATTTTATTAAAAATAAATATAAAATACATTATATTTTTTTATTATAATTATTGTTTTTTCTTTTTCTTTAATTTCTTATATAAATTAGTTTGTTTATAGTTATTTTAATCATGAGAAACAAAATCAAACTTTGCCTTTAAATTTGGCAAAGTGTAGTGATTTTCAACCTAAACCTACAATTTCACCCAATTTAATCATAAATTTAGAAAAGTTTTACCATTTTTATATTTTATTCAAATTTCACTATTTTACTACTGATTTTACTCACAACGGGGACAACAATAATGTAAAGTTTACCAAAACTCACTATTTTATGTGAAAGTAAAGCATGACATAAAATTAAGTTCCATTAATGCACAAAATCAATAACAAAAGAAATCTCTCAAAACTCATAAATTTCAATATAAATTAAGCTTTAGTGTCTTTTTTTCTGAAGTTTTATCAATTTTTTATTAGCTCTCTATATTGTAATTAATTGAACTCACCAATCTTGTACTAACCCTCTCTCTCTCTATATATATTTTTTACTTTAACAAAATGGTGCAATATTTATACTCACTCTTTATTTTATTTATTTTTTTAGTTCAACAATTGCATAGTGGAGTGCTTGAACCATCGACCTCTAAGATAGTAATTTATGTCTTATCTACTGAGCTATGCTTTTGAATTGACACAATTATACCCACTAAAGTTACAAAATCATTGCAATTAAACTCTACTATCATAACTCAATTAGAAGTTTTGATTTATTTCAACAATCTCACTAGCTTTATAGTATCATTGTAACCCCCTATAATTTATTGTTTTATAGTTTGGGAGTGGGATTGTGCACTTCTCAAGTTGCAACTAGCAAAGTTATAATGGTTGAGTTCAATTGCAACGATTTCATAAGTTTAGAAGGATAATTATTCGATCTCAAAAATTTTAAAGTGTGATTATAATTAAATATGTTAATTTTCCCTATGATAACTCATCTTTAACGGGCCCAATCGACTAAAACATGTGGGCTTAGAATAAAGATTTTTTAGTTTTGAAATAAGTTTCAATCTAGTGCAAGTGCATACTGTCGATGCAAGTAATAAAATCGGAAGTACTTCAAAATATTAATCCCACAAGGAACGGATACAACAAAATTCAAAGATGATACAAAGATGTTCAAAAATTGCAACTTTGGAACCAAATATAAAAATGATTGGGATGGATTTTTGTAGAAAAACATAATACTAAAATGAACGAATCCAAGCACATTCATACCCCTTTGATTGGAATTGCATCCTAATTGCAATTGCAATCCTTGACTCTACTCTTAAGCAATATAAACTAGATTCGACACCTATTCGACCTTTTATGAAGTATTTTTATGAGACTAAGGAGGTGTTTGGATTGAAGAGTTGGGGAGAGTGGAGTTGGGAGGAGTTAATAATTTTCCCAACTCCTTATTTAGCCCAATGATATTTTAACTCCTATTGTGGACCCCACAAATTTATTAACTCATCCTTCAACTCTCCATTGTGGATCCCACAACTTTCATTTCTCCTTTTTTTTCCACCTCACATTACTCCTACCTCTCTCTCTTCTTTCCTCTCTTTCTTTTTGTTTTTACATAATTTTTTTAACTTCTTAATTTAAAAAAAAATTATTTATTTTTTATATAATTTTTCTCATCATTATTACTAATTTATAATTAAATATAAATCATCATTAAAAAAATATTTTTATTTTTATTCTATAATTTTATTTTTTAAATATAAATTATATAAGAATGTTTTAGATATTATACTATTATTTCAATTGAAAATTTTAATCTAAATTAAAGTACTGCATAACAAAATTTTTTAATTATAAAAATCTCCCTATTTCACTTCCTCCACATGTCATCTACAATTTTTTTTTTTAAGTTTAAACAAAAATTACTTATAATAAATAATAATCTTATTTTTTTCAGCTTATTTTTTTTTATTAATAGCTAAAAAATATATATATTGTTATGATTTGAAGATAAAAAAAAAACATATTTTAAACTAATTCGTATTACAATTTAAGAAATTAGTATTTAAAAAGGTTAATGTATTAAAACAAATTGATTTTCAAATTAATCATATTCAAAGTAAAAAAATAAACAATTTCTCCTCCTAAACTTATTAAAATAAAATTATTACAATAAATAGCATAATATATATAGTAATCTAAACAAAAGTATATATGATATTCATTTTGAATGGTGTTAAAAATATATATTTATTTTGAACTTAATTATTTTAAAATAGCATAAATATTTGATATTTTATTTTTACTTAGTTATTTTAAAACCTCAAAGAATATATTATTTTCAAATTAATCAAACTTTAGATAATCCATTACATTGATTAGTTTGAAAATAAAATCATAAATTATACCAAAAAAAAACTATTTTATTAAGCTTGAAAAACAAATATTAAATTAAATTAAAATTTTAAAATTGACGAAATCAAGCCCTTAACAAAATTATAAAATATTCATAAAATAATATAATTTAAAATCTCAATTTTAGGATGGATGAAAATAAATCTGTATTATTTCTAGAATTGAGAGAATAAAAATATAAAAATCTTGAAGTTTATTTGAATCCCTTTAAATTATTGGATTGAAATCTTTTCAAATCACATGTAATATTTGAAAAAGTATTGTAAAACTATCCAAAGCAAATGAATAATTAATGTGAAAGATATTGAAAAAAGAATGTGGGGTAGTTTGTTTAAAATTCTTTTTTTTTCTTTAAAAAAAATGTAAAATATACATAAATTAATAAAAATAAAAAATCTCAATCTTAGAATTCATAGAAACAAATTCTTAATATTGAACATTTGAGAAATTATGGAAAAAAACTGTACAAAAAAAAAAACTAAAATCAACTAAGACTTCATAACTCTAAGTTTAACAAGTTTGCACTCCAAACGCATGCTTCCTAACTCCCCATACTTATTAACTCATACTCCCTGCAACTCTTTGTCCCAAACAGCCCCTAAGTGATTAAACCGATATTTTTATGACTAATACGAACTTAGTTAATTTTGAAATACAATCCTTTTTGTTTTAAATGTTTCGCTCTATGTCTAGGGTCAAAAACAAATTCCTATGTCTAGGCTTTACTTGTATCATTACACTCTTGTTGAATTGGTCATTTTCTCATATAAAATTAATTATAGATAAGATTTAATGGTGGAGTTCTTTGATCTTTCTTTACTTTCTACATGATTGATTATGTTTATGAGTCATAGACTCCTAGTAAATAATTGTTCATTGTATTACTTATGTTTGCATGATCTTTTTTTGCCTTGCCATTCTCCCGTTTTATGCAAACACAAGATGTTATATACAATATTGTAATGCAATATTTGACAGAATAGTGTTATCAAACTTGGGTCGGGCCTTCTGTTTCCTCCCTTTGCCAGGAAAACTGGTCTAACTGTTCAAGTAAATGAATTCTTTGAAGGAAAAAAACTAACACGTTGCCTTGTACAACCCGCTTCAATACCACAGATATGTTTTTTTTTTTTTTTTTAAATATTGTAGCGTTCAAGTATGCTGCACAAGACATACCTGCTGCAGGTAAGTTTTGCTCATTTTGCTCTTTTGAGGTCTCATCAAATTGGGGCTGGAACAGGCTCCTTTTAGAGGATATTATTGCTCCTTTTATAGAACTGCTGCTTGGCGTGCAAGTATTTCTAGGTCCAACAGATACTTAGTTTTCCTTGTGGCCTAGCCATGGAACGCCATATTAGTTGAGCAAGTGTACAAAAATATCAGCAATGCTCTGGTTTTGTATTCAAACGTTGAAGGTGGAATATCTCTTTCGTTTTATCACGGATGAATATTCTTATGCCTCTCCTCATATAAATACTTTATTTCAACAATTTTTTTTATTTCATCTCAAACAATATCTTCTGCCCACTTACAGCATAATGCATTTTGTCTTCTTTATTTCAAACCTGTACAGACTAACAGGTACAAGAAAAAAGTGCATATTGAAAGAATAATGGTATCCTTTTTTATTTTTCTAAAACATTATTGTAAAACAAAATGAAGAAAGTATATGCATGTTTAACAACAAGAATTCTCTAAAGTGTTAAATCACCAAGCAAAATCAACCCAAAAGCTTAAGTCGATGAGTTATGGTAAATTTAATTATATCAACACTTTAACACTCTCCCTCACTTGTGGGCTTGAAAATTTGTAAGTGTCCAACAAGTGTATTAATTGGGAAGAAAAATGATATTACAAGGGTTCGATCTCAAGACCTCCTACTCTTATAACATGTTAAATCACCAATCAATTAAAAAACAATTGATGGGTTATTGTAAATTTAATTATATCAACACTCTAAAACAAAATACTAAATCGTATATTAATGAATCATCTCTTCTTCCTTTATTAATCAATGAGAGAAATTTTCATTGACGTTTCATTTATTAATCAATTTCATCATCTGTTGGGGCGGTCAAAATATGTCATGGCCATCAGATTCCACCCTAATCTGCATGCCCCTATCTTCAACATGCTTAAAAGATGGACTTGAGTCTGGAATAGGTAGGATAAAGGAGATAGGTGGCAAATTTTTGAACCATGCTTTAAT
Organism: Trichosanthes truncata; assembly: GCA_033996785.1. Classification (NCBI taxonomy): domain Eukaryota; kingdom Viridiplantae; phylum Streptophyta; class Magnoliopsida; order Cucurbitales; family Cucurbitaceae; genus Trichosanthes; species Trichosanthes truncata. The sequence continues at coordinate 51,950,558 of MU867259.1, forward strand.
ATAGTTTGATAATTATTATTCTTAAAGTTTAACAATAGTAATTACAATAAATAACATTCCTTTTATTGAAACTATTTATTTTATATTATTGGAGGCAATGTCTCTATACTTTTGTCTTGATTCGGGAACTTTTGATAATTTTTCTTAATGAAAGGTAATTGGTCACAAATTATCAGGTGAAACTCGACCTGGAACCAAACCAAGATTATTCAGTTTGCGTCAATTTATCATCTGCTATTCTAGCAAGGATTAGGAACCCGTTTTCAGAAAAGTAAGTGGACGAAGTTCCAATTATCAAGGCTATTTAGCAGCCACAAAAGTGCATGCAATAGATGTAATTCTATTCCAGGGAGATGTTCAATTTGTTGACCGGTGGCTTGTGGTGCTTAGCTTGGGTTCTGGGCAAACTAGAAATATGTCTCTTGATAGGTAAGTTTTGCTAATTTTGTGCGACAAATTTATATAGGTAAGTTTTCTCTGTCCTTGGGAAAATTTTCCTGCTTTCTTTTTAACTCTAGGGTGGGTGATTCTACTATATATAACCTTCAGGTCTACATTAAACAAATAGCTTGCTGCCAGGACTGTATGAATCTGCTGCAAGTATGATCTCCTACAAAAAAAAAAAAAGTAAAAAATATATATAATTAAAATATCCAAAATTATCAGTGTGTATTTAAAAAAATTGAATTAGAAACTTAAAGCTCACAACCGTCGAACAATTATTGTAGGCACATTCAGTTCCACATTTAAAATGCATTTGCATCTAAAATTAAAACACAGAGGATGAGGACGAATGTGAGAGAAGTAATAAATTATAAATAAATTCAATATAATTATTAATTTTTACTCTTCACCGCAGGTTGTTCCTTGACAATCCCATATAAGGAGCTTCGATGCATTTAAATCTAGAAGAAAATTCATGCTTCTAGGAGTGGCTTCTCATTCAAATCCGAAACAAAAAACAACATTTAGAAACTCACAACATAAGATGAAGAATATTTAAAAACCTACTACCTTAAAGAACGGAAGGAGTTGGAGGCTTCGATTCCTCTAGACTCGGAGGTGGCTTCTCATTCAAATATGAAATAGAAAACAACATTTAGAAACTCAAAATATAAGATGAAGAATATTTAGAAACATATTACCTTGAAGAATATGAGGAGTTGGAGGCTTCGATTCCTCTACACTCAGGGGTGGCTTAGAGGAGGCTTCTCATTCAAATCTGAAAGAGAAAACAAACTTTAGAAACCCAAAACATGGGAGTAAGAATATTTAGAAACCTATACGTTATTGAACGGGTGTTGGAAGCTTCATCTTCAGAGAAATTGAAATTGAAGAATACAATAGAGTAAATGAAACTTTTCATCTTTATAACAGGTTATTTGGCGGGAGTCGTGTTGTTGGCTGTAGACTGATAGTTTTAGGCTAGTATGGGTGTACAAATAGCCTAAAACTATTCATTTATCAGTCTACAACCAACACCGCGACCCGCCAAATAACCTGTTATAAATATGAAAGGTTTGATTTACTCAATTCTATTCTCCAATTTCAAATTTAATTTCTCTGAAGCCTCCGACTTCCCATTCAACAAGGCATAGGTTTCTAAATATTCTTCATCTCATGTTTTGAGTTTCTAAATGTTGTTTTCTATTTTAGATTTGGATAACAAGCCTCCTCTAAGCCACCTTCGAGTTCAGAGGAATCGAAGCCTCCAACCCCTATTGTTCTTCGAGGTAATAGGTTTCTAAATATTCTTCATCTTATGTTTTTAGTTTCTAAATGTTGTTTTCTATTTCATATTTGAATGAGAAGCCAACTCCAAGTCTAAAGGAATCGAAACCTCCAACTCCTCCTGTTCTGGTAATAGGTTTTTAAATATTCTTCATCTTACGTCTTGAGTTTCTAAATTTTGTTTTCTATTTCAGATTTGAATGAGAAGTCACTCTCGGAGAAGCCTGAGTTTCTTCTAGATTTAAATGCATCGAAGCTCTTTATATGCGACGGTCAAAGAGCAACCTGGGGTGAAGTGTGAGAATTAACTAATTATTGTATTGAATTTATTTATAATTTATTACTTCTTCCACATTAGTTCTCATACTCTATTTTTAATTTTAGATGCAAATGCATTTTAAGGAGAGAAAAATGTGGAACTGTGACTGCAATAATTGTTTGACTGTTGTGAGTATAAGTTTCTAATTTAATTTTTCAAATACGCTGAAAATTTTGAATGTTTTAATTTTATATATATTATATTTCTTTTTCTTTTTCTTTTTCTTTTTGTAGGAGATCATACGTGTGCAGCAGATTCATACAGTCCGGGGTAAGCTCTTGTTTGAACTCTCAATTTTTCACTTTTCGATTCTATATGACTGTGTAGGAAGTTCTATGTTCTACCGTTAATCAATTTTCATCATAATTTTCAATTCATTCATACGAATATTCAATCCTTTTTTAACTATCAAATTTCTTGAATCTGATTCTATATAACTGTTTAGGAAGTTCTATGTTCTAACTTCTACTGTTAATCATAGAGATAAAAACGGTTCGAATTTCGGGTCGGTCAGTTTTCCAGCAAACCCGACCCGGTTTGTACAGAGGTTATGAACTCTCTCCTTTTTTTTGGACATAACTCTCTCCTTCTTATAATAGATATTTTGTAGTATACATTAATCGAAAGTCACATCCTATCTCAAAAAAAAAAATCGAAAGTCACCTCCAACTATGACGACGGCTGGGTTGTCGCCGCGACGGCTGGCCCTTGCTTTTCCGGCGGCTGGGATGTTGCTGGAAGGAGGTGCAGCTGTATACTTGTTGGAAGGAGGCACGGCTGCTGGATGAACATTGTTCACGGCGCCTAACTGTAGAGAGAGAACGCCGCTTGGCAAGAGGACGACTGTATCTGTATGCGTGAGAAACCCTAAAATTTATGAAGGGAGGGGCTTAGTTAAAAGAACCTCTTCTGCTCTTAACAGTTTTTTTTTTGTCACGCGAACAATATATAACTTCACTCTTTATTTCTTATTTTCTTCGATTTTTAAAAATTACAAGCTAATTCATGTGATGCTCTAAAGTCTAAAACCATACAAAATAGTATAGTCTGCTGACTCAATAATAGAGACATTTCCACATTCTTTTGGTTCTATTCTATTTCAGCCATTTATATGAAGTGATATCATATCATAGTGTTTGTTTATTTATTATGAATTTTATATAGAAATAGGACGTCTAAGAGTGATATAATTGAAAATATTAAAACGTCTCTTCTTTTAGTTCTAAATGAGAATCTTAAACATTTGCTATAAATGTAACAAAACAATAATTAAATCATGTAAATAAATATATATAGACAGATAGTATAATGGACTTCAATTAATCATCACTATAATAACGCATAATTGTTTTTCAAGTTCAACATGTACGACAAGAATTCAAACTTCTAATCTCTTGATCAAATGTATGTGTCTTAACCAATTGAACTATGCTCGTATGAGCATAATATAATATAACAGTTAAGTATTGTTAAAATAATTGTTCTGTCAATTCAATTAGTATGTAATGTATTTTTTTTTTTTAAAAAAAACCTATTATTTATAATTACATTTTCTAAATATTAATTTTATAGATATACATACTAATAAGTATTTTTGAAAAAGAGATTAAATTTTCTCACATAGTTGATAAATAAAGTAAGTATTATTATTTTTCTTTTTAAAGTTCAACGATCACAAGTGAAAAAAATCAAACCATCAACTTTTTGAAAGGAAATAGTAGTTATGACAAAAGGACAAGTAATAAACAATAGTCACACAAAAGGAGGTCATAATAAGTCAAGTAAGATGCATTTCATTAACATTGTTATTTATTGTTGTTGGTGTTGTTTTTTGTTTTTGAGTTACAATATGTGAGGGTGGGAGATCCGAACTTCTGACTTATTGAGAGGACAATCTCATCCACATAGAAGATTGTCGTCTCTTGAATTACCACGTGGATGATTTCATTTTGCCACGTCTAAAGTCGTCTCTCTTCAAGGGATGACATCGGCGAGCAATGAATATATGCTTTGTATTAAAATTCCACTTTTCTTTAAAAAAATAATAATATTTTTTTGTCTTTTAATATTCTTGTTTTTTTCTTATAAAAAAATCTACAAAAGTACTGTATTTTTAAAATTTATTTATGCCAATTTAGCTATAGTCATATTCACATTATAACTCATTAGTTTTAATTTTGATTACGACGTTATTTTAAATAATTATAATTAATATATGTCGATAATAAAAATGGAATTTAATTATGGTTTTAAATTAGCTATTAATATCAAATAGAAAACATTATTAAAATAGAATTAGTTAAAAAATAAAAAAGATAGAAATTAAAGGATATTAGCATAGAGCAATTTTGACGACAAGTTCATCTTCATAAGTAGAAAAAATAAATCTTCATCTTCATATTTGAAATATCATTTTACTAATATACCTAAATGAAGCACATTAGTGATATACTTCATTGTAGGTACATTTAATACATTGAATATGAACTATTGTGATATATTGTTAATATACTTCATATTAGGAATACCATTTCACTGATATATCATAATAAAGTATATCAATGGTATACTGCATTTTAGGTATATTGAATATGAAATATTGATATACTTCATATTAAAAATATCATTTCACTGATATACCAAAGTAAATATATTAGTAGTATATCAGTGTTATACATCATTTTAAGTAGATCAGTAGCATATCAACAGTATATATGATATAGTACTAATATACTTCATAACAGCAAAAAGCGAAAAAACAGGCAGGAAAACTATTTTCGACTTTTCCTATTTGTGTTTTGGGCTAAGCTGAATTTTGTTGCCATATTTGCAATCCTAAAATATGGGTGACATGCTTGCAATTAGCTAAAATGTTTTGACTATTCTTGCAACTGCCCCTATTAAAAAAGAGAGATTGAACTACAAGTTTAGTTCTTAAACTTTATATAGTGTATCTTATGAGTCCCTAAAATTTAAAAAGTATTTAATAGATGTCTAAACTTTCAATTTGTATTTATTATTACTCTGAACTTAAAATATTTATTGAAGTTTATGGATTTATTAGACGCAACATTAAAAAATTGGAGGGTATACTTGTAATTTAACAATTTGATGATTCACATTATTGTATTGGGTTGGATTGTATTCAAATAAATGGAAACTTCATACGTTGGTTAATGAATTGCCTAAAATTAGTTTGGATTTGAACCAAACTAACATGAAATTATTTTACTTTTAAAAATATATTTAATTTACCTACAATATAATATATATGCATATATTTAGCTTTATTTTATTTTATTTCTCATATCTTCTCCAATATTTTTAAAAAATGGTTTGTAAAATCTGTAGAAGGTAATTTTTCGTAACATAAACTGAAATCAAGTTACTACTCTTAATTAAAACAATGGAGTAAATAGATACTTTATAAATTAACCTTTTATTTTAAAAACAAAAATTTGAATAAATAACTCGAATCAACTCTGACTTAAATATTTCACGACCAGGTTGGATTTTTCTGATCAATTAAGGGGCCATTTGTTTTTTGGGAATCTAGATAACCAGAATCTTCATATGCCTGGAATTATAGATAATCGGAATGATAGATGTCTGGCATCTTTAGATAGTCATGTTTGTTTTGTAGGGAAGTTTTTAAGGATGTCTAAGAATATTTGGATAACTGTGTTTGTTTCGCATGATTTGTATTTGGGAATCTCTTAAATTTACAAAATGTTCCAAGAATGCCCTCACGACAATTTATGTAATTTATACATTAATTTAATACAATTTGAATTTATATAACATAATTTTTTTTAGTAAATTTAAATTTTATTTTTAAATCAATTTAGTTTATATTATTTTTCCATGTTATTTTGCTCAACAAATTATTAAAAAGACATAAAATTTGTTAAATTAAATTTTAGAAAATTAAAATGAAAATAAATTCAGAAAAATCATTTACAAAAAAAATTAAAATGCAGAAAATCCCAAAAAATTAATTTGCATAAAATATCGAGAACATAGAAAATTAATTTATAGAAAATGAAAGATCAGAAAATGAAAAAAAAAATCTAGAATATTTAAGAATATTATTTTGCAGAAATAAAATAGCAGAAAATGCATAAAATTAGTTTATAGACAAAATGAATAATATAAAATAGTATAAAATAAAAATGCTAAAAATGCAGAAAATAAAAATGCAAAATGCAAAAGTTTATTTTTCAGAAAAATACAGAAAATAGAATTTCAAAAAATGTTGAGAATTCATATTTAAAAAAAAAAAAAATTTAATTTGTTGAAAATGAAAATGTTGAGAATTCAAAAATCTAATTAATAGAAAATGCAGAAAACTAATTTAGTTTGAAGAAAATACAGAAAACTCATTTACAGAAAATTATAATACATAAATAAAATAAAAAAAAATGTAAAAATGCAGAAAATGGAGAAAATTAAAATGCATAAAATGAGTATGCAGAGAATGCAGAAAAGGCAGAAAATGAATATGCAGAAAATGAATGTGCAGAAAATGGAAATGTAGAAGATATTGAAATTGAAGAAAATAAAAATGGATAAATTTTGAAATGTAAAAAATGTAGAAAACAAAAATGGAAAAAAAAAACAATGATTAGATGATCTGTAAAATGAAGAGACATTGAGACCTCCAATTTTAAGGTCAATGTCTCGACATACATCTCATATGAAAAAAAAAGTGATCAAAATTGAATAGACAACATGATGAAAAAAAAATGTGAAAGGTAACAAAAGGAAAAAAAAAATGAGGAAGAAAGTAAGAAAGGAACATGAAAAATACCTGGGAGAGGAGTAGAGCAGAGCATAATGTTTTTGAAAAGAAAAAAAACCCTAATGAAAAGTGACGATTGATGAGACGCCTTGGAGAGAAACAAAGCGATTTGTGGCAAATAATTAGGATTAAGGGTAAATAATGTAATTTGATAGATGTCTGAAAGAAGAGAATCTTAAAAACCCATATTTTCAACGGTATTCAAGATAACTTAAAGTGAGGATTTTAAAATACCCAGTATCCTTGGATGCCTGGCTATTTTAAGATTACCCCAATCCAAACATGGTAATCTAGATGGCCATAAGGGGCCGTTTGTTTTTTGGGAATCTAGATAACCGGAATCTTCAGATGCCTGGAATTATAGATAACCGGAATGATAGATGTCCGGCATCTTTAGATAGCCATGTTTGTTTTGTAGGGAAGTTTTTAAGGATGTCTGAGAATATTTGGATAACTGTGTTTGTTTCGTAGGATTTGTACTTGGGAATCTCTTAAATTTACAAAATATTCCAAGAATGCCCTCACGACAATTCCTGTAATTTATACATTAATTTAATAAAATTTGAATTTATATAAAATAATTTTTTTTATTAAATTTAAATTTTATTTTTAAATCAATTTAGTTTCTATTATTTTTTCATGTTATTTTGCTCAACAAATTAATTTATATTAATTTAATATTTTTTATAAAATAATTATAAATTTCAATTTAAATTGGAATATCTTTCCAAGAAGAAGATAATTCATGCATATCAATTTCATTTGCATATATTCAATGAAAACAACTACAATATAATTCAAATAAAAAAAATCATTTACAAAAAAATTAAAATGCAGAAAGTCCCAAAAAATTAATTTGCATAAAATATTGAGAACATAGAAAATTAATTTGCAGAAAATGAAAAAAAAAATCTAGAATATTTCAGAATATTATTTTGCAGAAATAAAATAGCAGAAAATGCATAAAATTAGTTTATAGACAAAATGAAGAATATAAAATAGCAGAAAATAAAAATGCTAAAAATGCAGAAAATAAAAATGCTACAAAATGCAGAAAATAAAAATGCAAAATGCAAAAGTTTATTTTTCAGAAAAATACAGAAAATAGAATTCCAAAAAATGTTGAGAATTCATTTTTTTAAAAAAAAAAAAAACAGAACTTAATTTGTTGAAAATGAAAATGTTGAGAATTCAAAAATCTAATTAATAGAAAATGCAGAAAACTAATTTAGTTTGAAGAAAATACAGAAAACTCATTTACAGAAAATTATAATACATAAAACTAATTTGCAGAAAATAAAAAAATGTAAAAATGCAGAAAATGAAGAAAATGAATATGCAGAAAATGCAGAAAATGAATATGCAGAAAATGAATGTGCAGAAAATGGAAATGTAGAAGATATTGAAATTGAAGAAAATAAAAATGGATAAATTTTGAAATGTAAAAAATGTAGAAAACAAAAATGAAAAAAAAAACAATGATTAGATGATCTGTAAAATGAAGAGACATTGAGACCTCCAATTTTAAGGTCAATGTCTCGACATACATCTCATATAAAAAAAAAAAAGTGATCAAAATTGAATAGACAACATAATGAAAAAAAAAATGTGAAAGGTAGCGAAAAGAAAAAAAAATGAGGAAGAAAGTAAGAAAGGAACATGAAAAATACCTGGAAGATGAGTAGAGCAGAGCATAGTGTTTTTGAAAAGAAAAAAACTCTAATAAAAAGTGACGATTGATGAGACGACTTGGAGAGAAAGAAAGCGATTTGTGGCAAATAATTAGAGTTAAGGGTAAATAATGTAATTTGATAGATGCCTGAAAGAAGGGAATCTTAAAACCCATCTTTTCAACGGTATTCAAGATAGCTTAAAATGAGGGATTTTAAAATACCCGATATCTTTGGATGCCTGGCTATTTTAAGATTACCACAATCCAAACACGGTAATCTAGATGGCCATAAGGTGGGAATCTTAGATTACCACCAAACAAACGACCCCTAAGAGTGATTTGGATTAGAGGTATTTATAGTCTGACAAATTGGATATTACTAAGAAGGAACTAAACGTCTCCCAATAAACTATTCGAGATGGCTAGAATAATGTGATTGCTAATTCTACACCATTTGATGTATGATAGAATTTTAAAACTACATTTCAAACACGTATCAAATGGCTATTAAGAATAAGACAAATTTTGAACTTGTATCAACTCAAACAATTATTAAAAGACACTATGTTACAATCGAAAAATTATTTGAGGAGACCTCCACAAATGTGATCGGCACTTTTGCATCGCTAGATGTATGAGAGATAAATTACAAAATTACTTTAATTTGTATAAATGATCATTAAGAGACAGACAAATTTTAAGATCAACATTTTAAAGAGACAACCACATTGTGACACATTGTGATTAAAGATGTCCATTTAACCCGATATTTCTCGTCCCCGACCCCGCTCCGATTAGTTAGTGTGTGTATATATATATTAGCTATAAATAGAAAATTAGAAAAAAAAACTATAGTAAGAATTAGTTTAAGACTATTTTTGTATTAAAAAAAATTAAAGACTATATTGTAATATTGAAATTTGAATTTTTAAAAATTAAGTTGTTTCAATATTATAATATTTTTAATAATGATATATTATTATTTTTATTAGGAAATATTATATTTTTTTTTAATATAAATTATATTAAAAATTATTCATTTAGAAATCGATGGAAAGAATTGCTATTATAGTTGATAATAAATTAAAAAAAAAAAAGGGAGAAAAATTTCATGCATAAATTAGATCCCAGCAAATTTTCAAAGGAAATCTCCCAATCCCACGAAAATAAATGGAGACTTTCGCAGGAATGTAGATTGAAATAGGTGAGACATGGAGACGAAAATGCCTCCTCCATCTCCGCCTCGTGGACATCTACACTTGTGATCAAATGGATTAAAATGGAATATTTTCTTTTGATGTAAAATTAATTTGTCTAAAAACAAATGGTTTATAATCCGCGAAAAACCAATGGCCAAGCCATTTGATAGATATCGAGCCACATTTCATATCCCCCTCCCGCCTCGGGCTCGTACTGTGAAATCTGTTTTCCACTGATCCGGTGGTGTGGTGATGGCGAACTCAAACTTAATTTAATCTTCATCTCATCAAAAACTTTGACCGTACAAACCAGAAAAATTGTGAAAGTGAAACAGCAACAGGCAAAGAAAATCCCAATTCCAAGAGGCAGCTCACAGATCCTTTGCTCAAACTTGCAGCAAAATCATCGGAACCAGATTTTCATACTGAGTCGGCGGACCCATTACGTTCTTTTAGCAGCCTGTTGATCATTTTTCCGGCGATCACTGTGAATCAGTCGGAGAATTCTTGTTCGTTTTTTTATTTTGATTGACGCCATGGTTTAGAAAGAGCTAATTCAACTGATAGACGTGTTGTAGCTCTGTCTGTGAAGGATGGCGTCGGAATCGGCGTCGTTGGACTCGATTCTTCTGGAGGATTTTGGTCAGAAGGTTGACCTGACTCGGCGGATTCGTGAGGTGCTTCTTAACTATCCTGAGGGGACTACAGTTCTCAAGGAGCTGGTGCAGAACGCCGATGATGCAGGCGCCACTAAGGTTTGTCTCTGTCTCGACCGTAGAGTCCATGGCCGTGAGTCGCTGTTGTCGGAGTCACTGGCACCGTTTCAAGGACCTGCGCTTTTGGCCTATAACAATGCGGTGTTTACAGAAGAGGATTTTGTCAGCATTTCGAGGATTGGTGGTAGTAATAAGCATGGTCAAGCCTGGAAGACTGGTCGATTTGGGTAAGTTTTCCTGTTTCAATATCTCTGGACGTGTGTTTAATCTGACTCATTTTGCTGATAAAATGGAATTATGGATAGTATTTTAGTTCACGTGTTATTTTGTTAAATTGATTGTACATCTTTTTCTCGTCTTTCTATAATTTCTTCATATCTAGTTTCATCTGCGCTGGCTATTGACAAGGTTGCATTATAATGAACCAATTTTATGTTTGCTTTTGTTTTGAGAACCTTTAGCTAGAGGTGTTCACGAGAAAGAATCTCCACTGCGTTAAAATTTCGAATTTCAGGGTTGTATGTGGCCTTTTTGCTTTTTAACTACTTCCATTCAATTAAAGTGAAACAAGCGCCGTTCATATATACATGTATATATAGATATGGGTCTTCCCTCCAAGTCAGGTAGTCTCTGACACTTGTTTTTGGAAACAGTTTTTAAAAGCTCCAGTTATGTGCATAATTAATGGTTCAAAACTGGCCAACTAAATTTAACTTTTCCGATAAGGTAATGGTTACAATTTTTGGAATTAATAGGCAACACAAATTTGCATTCTCATCTCATAAACAATTCCAGAGGTAACAATGATATTAGCAGGATGTGTTTTAGTAAACATCTGCCGTGCTTTCTCTTTCCAACTACAGTTGATGGTTTTGCTAACTTGAGATCATCTTCCTTTGGCTCCTTCACTTTATCTCGTTGCTTCCAATAATACAAATGAAGTAATCTTTGTGAAGTGCAGTGCAATTCCATTGGAAAAAAAACACAATGCAAAATTAGATGTTGACATGCTTAAAGCCAGCACACAAGTTGTTCAAATTTCGTAAAATTTTTGGGGACTGTTGGCGATTATTTTCCTTTTGATAGTTGTTACCCTATTCTATATTTGTTAAAGTTTTATTATTAATGTTAAATATTTATCATTGGATGTGCTAAAAGCAGAGTCAGTAGTGAAGATAATTAGTGCCTCTCTTCATTCTCCTATCAATAAGCATTCAATGAATTCTATATTTTCTGTATTATCAAAAAAAATGGAAATACAATTAAGTTTTCTGTAATATTTTGTTTCCCATGTTGACTTCATAATAAGTATTTTTTGGTTTAATTTTATAGGGTTGGCTTCAACTCTGTGTACCATTTAACTGAGCTGCCTTCATTTGTTAGTGGCAAATATGTTGTAATGTTTGATCCTCAGGGCATTTACCTTCCAAGGGTTTCTACAGCAAATCCTGGAAAGCGAATTGACTTCATTCGTAGCTCTGCCATCTCACAATATAGAGATCAGTTTCTTCCTTACTGCGCGTTTGATTGTGACATGGAAAGTTCTTTTGCTGGAACTTTATTTCGGTTGCCATTAAGAAATGCAGATCTAGCAGCTAGAAGTAAAATTTCAAGGCAAGCTTATACAGAAGAAGATATTTCTTCCATGTTTGCTGAACTTTACGAAGAAGGAGTCTTGACGTTGCTCTTTTTGAAAAGTGTTTTATGTATTGAAATGTTTGTATGGAATGATGGTGAGACAGAACCACAGAAGCTTTATTCATTCTCTGTGCGTTCAGCAGGCAGTGATATTATTTGGCACAGGCAGATGTTACTACGGTTATCAAAATCAACAATTTCCACTCAGAGTGAGGTAGATAGCTTTTCGCTCGAATTCTTGAGTCAAGCAATGACTGGGACTCAAATAGAGGAAAGGATTGATAGCTTTTTTATAGTTCAAACCATGGCATCAGCTACCAGTAAGATTGGCTCTTTTGCTGCTACAGCATCGAAAGAATATGACATTCACTTGCTACCTTGGGCATCGCTTGCTGTTTGCACATCTGATGGCTCCTCAAATGTAACCTCAGTAATTTCAAAATTTCTTTTACTTTGTGCAATCTCTCTGTCACCCTTACACCTGCACCTGCACCCACACCTGTTCCCATACCCACATGTTTATGCACACCACCATACACCCAAATACGCACACTGCTCTTGGATGACATCTTGCATTGCCAGATCATTTGAATTTTTTTTAATTATTATTTTCTCTTTGTTTATTACAAGAGAATAAATTGACTGAATAGTTAATGTCTTAATGAATAGATGATGCAGTGTAGTTAGTTTTATTTTCTTCTATGATATAGTTGGCAGGCTAAGAACTCCTTATCTCCAATGGTTATAGCCGTCAGATATGAGTATTTGTATTGTTACTGCTTTGACCATTAGGAAGCTGAATTCTATTCAATAAAACACTAGATTAATTTCCATCATTTTGATATTGGTATTTTTGTTCTTTGGCCAAACACTATGATTGGAAGATGGGAGCTTGATTTTGTTGGAGACAAGTTTTCACCTCCAGCAGATTGCATGCTTACTAAACTTAGTCAACAGCAGCACAACACATGATCCAGTAAGGGATTTGGAAGAGATGTCTCAATTATGGAACCCACCTTGTAGGAGTCTGATATTTGATATAACCTAGAAGGTACTTGCTAATGCAACATCTATTTGAGTGAATCTTGGAGGATGAGTACCATTGGAAGGCATCTGACTCATGGAAGTTGGAGATGCTAAGAATCTTGAAGAATATTTGGAATGAACATGATTAATCCGCAGGCAATAAACTTGCAGTCTATAATTTGTATGAACAAGAGAGGGAAAAGGTAGCCATTGCCTCCATACTACTAGTGTCAAGACTTTTAAGGGTTCTAATTCGGATAATCCTAAAGAAGAATTTGTTTGCAAGTGTGGTGATTGAAAACAACAACATTGGAGGAACCCATATAATAATCCTTCAAAATCATAGACAACATGAACACAACTCATCTAATCCAAACATAATATCCTTGACCAAGAGGTCAGAGGTTTACATTCCCACCCCCACATGTTGTTGAAATTAAGGAAAAAAAAATCATAGATTGAAGATTCATTTTCATTTGATGGACATTTATTAGTTGCTAGGGGCTCCTTTTGGGCAGTTCTTTTTTTGCATGCCCTTCTGTCTTCTGTTCTCTTTAATTTTTTTATTAAAAAAATTTGACGGATATTTAAGCATATCAACCAAGAATGTGCATAACTTATTTGATTATATGAGAATATTAGAAGAGAAAATGGTGAGGATGGTAGCCTTCAGATGAAAGGACAACACAATGTTCTAGTGGGATTAACTTCAACTGAAATGGAAGTTGGTCAGCGTCCTATATATTTTTGGCTCATAATGCATGAACTGTTAAGGCCGTATTTCTTGCCCATCCACTTTGAGTTCTATTCTATGGACAATATAAAAACCATTGGCAAGATGAAGAATTGCAGGAAAGTATATAGTAGTGTTTTTGTGGATCAAAAGCACAAAATAATTTGGATGAAATATGGTAGCAAATTGTAAGGTACATCTGTATACCAAACATAATCATTTGGACAAAATAGAGTATTAGCAAAATTGTAAAGTACAATTGAATTCTACATAGTTCCTATGCATCAGCTTCACACTTCAATCAGCTAACAGGAGTGAATTTCACATTAGCCAACTTAATGCAACCATTTCCTCTTTCATTGATGCAGTTAGTTTGGCCTTTCCTAACTTACCTCACTATTGAACGGGCTTGAGTGGGTTTATTACCCTGCATCACCACGTCCATAAATTATTGGACAAGTGGCACCTTTAATGATCTGAAACCTATGTTAAGTCCTAGCCTTACTCCAATGAAAAGTGAAACTTGGCTAATTTATGTAGTCAATAGCGTGATAAGGTTCTTGCAATAGTAGCACATGGGTTTAGATTTCCATGCCTAAAATGATTTTGATCAACAACTCCAATTTTGATAAAAAAAAATTAGACCAGAAAAGAACTGCGGTTTTTCATGTAGATCTTCAAAAATGATGTTTTACCCTTCTATGGAAGAAGGTTTTTATAAAATGAAACAAGGGGACCATCTCGCCGTACTTGTAGGAAAATTTCAATGTATGAGAGATTTTATGGTCTGATTTTTTCTTTGATATGTTTCTCATGTCTTCCGGAGTGGTTTGTGCTATGATTCATGCTTGGTTGCTGGGTAAAAGGGTTTCTTTTGGCTTACTAATAGCTTTTTGGGTTTTTTTTGTTGGGTTGGTTTTTCTTATACTTCTTAAGGGATTCTTTGTATCTATATCATTCTATCCTTTGTCTTAAAAGTTAGTGGTGTCTTCTCTTCAAACAAGATCTCCATTTAAAGGTTTATGACTTCTCAAAGGTCTTCAGAGGGATGTGTTTGGAGGTTTGGTTTTTGCTTAATTCTTCTGTTTCTGCTTGAGGTTTCTTTATTTGGGTAGAAAGGCGAAGTCTTTCAGTGAAGTGTACTTGAGAGGCTTAAAAGGGTTGGGAAGTATGTTTAGATTTCAGCTTTCTTGTGTAGTCTTTTCCTTTAAGATCTGGGCCATTCGATTAAAGTTTCACAAGTATTAGTTCTTCCTTGGGGTTCTTTGGAGTTGAAGTTTCTTTTCAGCAAAGAATTTTGAGCCACATTTTTTGGCTTTGCAAAGGCAGATCAGAAGGTCAAAAGGAGTTCTAGGGCAGGCAGAACCTTTCAAGAGGGCTCCGTGTGCTGTCACCTGAAGGCCTGTCTCATTTGATGTCTCTAGCTCCCAGGTTCGCTAATAGTTTATTTCCTTTTCAAAGTGGATGGTTATGTTGTTTCTTGTTAGCTTTTGTCAATTCAGGGTTTTGGGGCTTTCATTGTATCTTTCATGGAGTTTCGTTGGGTTGTTTGTTTATTTTTTTAAAGGGAGTTCTTTGTAACTTTGCTGGTAACTTTTCATTACTTCAATCAATTTTTTTCCTTGTTAAAAAAATACCCTCCAAATTCCTAGTAACCGATAGCAATAACTTTACTTTCTGGAGGTCTGGCGTATCAAACATAAACATTTGTCCATTATTTTTCAAAGCTTGTTTGATCTAGTCAAATGCGAGAGATGTACCATGAACTTTTATTTGAAAGCAACCAGTCAACCGTGGATTCTTGGTTTTCAAAGAAATTTTAATAATGATAAGGTTGAGAATTTGGATGCAACTTATGGATATTTTGAAAGGAGTTTACGTGGATAACTCTCCAAGAATAGGAGATGTTAGGAAGAAGAGACTTAAAGTTTATTCCCTTGTAATCTTGTTTTAGGACTAGGACTCTCACAGAGCTTGCCCATCTATCCCTAAAGATCTATCCCAAGCAATAAGTCTCAAGTACCCAGGGGATGAAAGTCTCTATTTTGTAAGTTTATGGAGGAATTAGCACCTATGATAACATTCATTTGAGGAGCCCTTTGTGTGTGCTTTCTCCTATTGGTGCGTCTCTGTAAAAAAGAAAAATGAAGAAGAAGAAGAAGAAACAGAAGATGCAAGACATTTGTTCTTGATTGCTTCCATGGTGGATTTGTGCTGGAGATTGTTTAGAATGTTTTGGATGAGCCAAGTTTTGTGCTATTTAGGCAAAGAATGCCTACAACCTAGTCCTTGCTCCTGAAGGATGCAATCTCCAAAGAAGGCAAGTTCTTTAACTAAATGCTTCTAGTCCCAATTTATGAGAGGTGTGGCTGGAGAAACTAGAAGAACTTTTGAAGGCTTCTCCCTAGAGGGGTTCACAAATGTGGGAGAATATTTCTCTCGTGACTTCCCTATGGAGCTGTAGTTTTGAAGTTCAATATGATTACGTTCCTTATACCAACTCTTTTTAATTTTTTCCCTCTTCCTTTCTTTCTTTTGATAACATTGCAGGATTTTGCTTACTGCTTTCTCTTGTAAATTTCTTTCATCACTGAAATTGAGTTTCTTATGGAGAACTGTTTCATGCTAGAACATATAACAACCTAAACCAAATAAAGGCTTTTCTGTGTTTTCGAGGAAACCAATTTGAATGCCTACACCATCGAAGCACCTCTATATCTGAACTGTTAAATCACCCATCAACCCAAAAGCTTAAGCTAATGGGTTATGGTAAATTTAATTATATCAATACTTTAACACTCCCCCTCACTTGTGGGCTTGAAAATTTGTAGAAGACCCAACAAGTGGAAATCAATATTAATTGTAGAGGAAACAACTTTACAGGGGTTCAAACACAGGACCTTTTGCTCTGATACCATGTTACACACCAATCAATCCAAAAGCTTAAGCTAATGCATTATGGCAAATTTAATTATATCAATACTTTAACATCAACATCCATCCCTACATTTAATGTTTTCTCATTTGCATGAATATCTTGCCCTGACGAGTAACTTGTGGGTGAATTTTGAATGAAATGGATGGACGGTAGTAACTTTTATTGTTTCAGTGTCTTTTGAAAAAAAAGTTTGTTATTTTTTTGTTCCAGCAGTCCATTTGGTAGGTTATAAATTTATAATTGGTTCTTAGCTGTAACTGTAATAACTATCAAATATGGTAGTATTGCTTGGACCATTTTTGAGTGAAAGAATTCAATGCAATAAAACAGGAAAGAGTATTCTGTCAATAGTAGCCTTAAGAATGAAGTTCTAGATGATCTTTGGGACTAAGAAACAAAGATATATTATGCCCACGTGCATTGACAAAGTGATAACGATTTAAGCAACAATTTCTTCCCAAAGCAACTTGTTTTTCTGCATTTTGATCTTGTTCTCTATTAAGTTTTGCATACATTGTTTTCAAAACTTGAAACCTTTCCAAATATATTTATAAAATATCAAAGGTTATGAAAACTGAAGGCAGAGGGAACCTTCCCATTAGCCATAGGAGTTCCAAGGATCTCCCCAGTTCAATTGCAATAACTTTTGCATACTAGTATTTATTCTCTCAAACTTGTAAGTTTAACTATCTCAAGTCATTTACTTTACTTGTATCATTACACTCTTGTTGAATTGGTCATTTTCTCATATAAAATTTTTTATAGATAAGATTTAATGGTGGAGTTCTTTGATCTTTCTTTACTTTCTACATGATTATGCCATGAGTCATAGACTCTTAGTAAATAATTGTTCATTGTATTGTATTACTTTATGTTGCATGATCTTTTTTTTGCCTTGCTAATCTCCCGTTTTATGCAAACACAAGATCTAATATACAAGTGTAATGCAATATTTGCAGAATAGTGTTCTCAAACTTGGTCGGGCATTCTGTTTCCTCCCTTTGCCAGTAAAAACTGGTCTAACTGTTCAAGTAAATGGATTCTTTGAGGTCTCATCAAATCGTCGTGGAATTTGGTATGGGGCTGACATGGATAGGAGTGGGAAGATTCGTTCAATCTGGAACAGGCTCCTTTTAGAGGATATTATTGCTTCTTCTTTTATAGAATTGCTGATTGGCGTGCAAGTATTTCTAGGTCCAACAGATGCTTACTTTTCCTTGTGGCCTAGTGGTTCATTTGAGGAGCCATGGAACATATTAGTTGAGCAAGTGTACAAAAATATCAGCAATGCTCTTGTTTTGTATTCAGACGTTGAAGGTGGAAAATGGGTATCGCCAAATGAAGCTTTTCTTCATGATGACAAATTCACAAGAAGTGCGGAACTTGGTGAGGCTCTGGTGCTTTTAGGAATGCCTATTGTGCATCTTCGGGAAAATCTGTCCAACATGCTTCTAAAGTTTTCCTGTACTTTTCAACAGAAGGTGGTTACACCCTGTACAGTTCGTCATTTTCTTAGGGATTGTAAACATGTTTCTACCCTGAACAGACCTTACAAACTTGTATTGTTAGAATATTGCATTGAAGATTTGATCGACGCTGATGTTTGCACACATGCTTTTGGCTTACCCTTGCTTCCACTGGCAAATGGTGATTTTGGGTTATTTTCAGAAGCCTCCAAAGGGATCTCTTATTTTATTTGTGATGAGTTGGAATATAAGCTACTGCACCAGATTTCTGATAGAGTAATAGATCGGAATATACCACTCACTATATCAACTAGACTTTCAAACATTGCCAGGTCCTTGAAATCAAATATTTTTGTTTTTAATGTGCATTATTTTCTCCAGCTGTTTCCAAAATTTGTGCCTGCCGATTGGAAGTATAAAAATGAAGTGTTTTGGGACCCTGAGTCTTGTAGCAACCATCCTGCTTCATCATGGTTTTTGCTATTTTGGCAATATCTTCGTGATCATTGTGAAAAATTGTCATTATTCAGTGACTGGCCCATTTTGCCATCCAAATCAAGGTATCTTTATAGGGCAACTAAACAATCAAAAGTGATTAATGTACAGATGCTTTCTAACGAGATGCAAAATATACTCAGTAAACTTGGATGCAAGTTGCTCAATCCCTACTATAAGGTTGAACACCGAGACCTAATTCACTATGTAAATGATGGTAACTGTACAGGCGTTTTGGACTCTATGTATGATGCAATTTCTTCAACTGGGGGTTTAATGCTGACTTCACTCTACAATTTAGAGGTGGAAGAGAAGGATGGGCTGCGTAGGTTTCTTCTTGATCCTAAATGGTATCTTGGAGGCTGTATGAAGGATAATGATTTAGAGAAGTGCAGGAGACTCCCAATTTTTAAAGTCTATAATGGAGGATCTGCTCAAGGTTTTGGTTTCTCAGATCTTGAAAACCCTCGAAAGTACTTACCACCCTTAGATGTTGGAGAGTGCTTTCTTGGAGTAGAGTTTATTATCAACTCCTCAGATGGTGAAGAGGAGATTTTGTTCAAATACTATGGGATCAAAAAGATGGGAAAGGCATCTTTTTACAGAAAACATGTATTAAACCAAGTCGGACAGTTGCAGCCTGAACTTCGTGACAGTACCATGCTTTCTGTTTTGCTAAACCTTCCACAGTTATGTGTTGAAGATGTAACTTTCAGGGAATGTTTGTCGAATTTGGATTTTATTCCAACTTCAAGTGGCAGTCTTAAGTGCCCTGCTGTATTATATGATCCTCGTTATGAAGAACTGTGTGCTTTACTAGATGACTTCGATAGTTTTCCTTCCACTCCTTTCAACGAATCTTACATTCTGGACATTCTACAAGGTTTGGGCCTTAGAACATGTGTATCCCCTGAGACCATTGTGCAAAGTGCTCTACATGTAGAAAGATTTATGCATAAGGATCAAAATAAGGCTTTTTCAAGGGGTAAGGTTCTTCTATCATACTTGGAAGTTAATGCAATTAAGTGGCTTCTCAATTCAAATGAAGATCAAGGGATGGTGAACCGATTGTTTTCTACAGCTGCAACTGCATTTAGACCTCGTAACTTCACTTCCGATCTTGAAAAATTCTGGAATGATCTTCATAAAATTTCCTGGTGCCCAGTATTACTTTCCCCTCCTTTTGAAACCTTACCCTGGCCTGTTGTCTCATCCATGGTAGCTCCCCCAAAACTTGTAAGATTGCCCAAGGACTTGTGGCTCGTTTCAGCAAGCATGCGAATACTGGATGGGGAGTGTTCTTCTTCAGCTCTAGCACACAGCCTTGGTTGGTCTTCTCCCCCTAGTGGCAGTATTATTGCTGCTCAACTTCTCGAGCTTGGAAAAAACAATGAGATTGTATATGACCAGGTGCTTAGGAAAGAACTAGCTCTGGCAATGCCTAGAATATATGCATTGCTGACAGGTTTGATTGGTTCAGATGAGATGGAGGTTGTAAAAGCTGTGCTTGAAGGTTGTAGATGGATTTGGGTTGGAGATGGGTTTGCAACATCAGAAGAGGTTGTCCTTGATGGTCCTCTTCACTTAGCCCCTTATATTCGTGTTATACCTATTGATTTGGCAGTTTTTAAAGATTTATTTTTAGAACTTGGAATTCGGGAATTTCTGAAGCCCAACGATTATGCTGATATTTTGTCTAGAATGGCAATAAGAAAAGGTTCCTCTCCTCTCAACACACAGGAAGTGAGGGCAGCCATTCTCATTGTACAACATCTGGCTGAAGCTCAACTTCCAAAGCAACAAATTAATATATATTTACCCGATATTTCGTGTAGACTATTGCCGGCCAGCAACTTAGTTTACAATGATGCTCCTTGGTTACTTGGGACTGACAATACTGATGTTTCATTTGATGGGGAATCAACTGTTGTCTTGAATGCAAGGAAAACAGTTCAAAAATATGTCCATGGGAACATATCCAATGAGGTTGCGGAGAAGCTTGGTGTCTGCTCACTTCGTAGGATCTTATTAGCTGAGAGTGCTGATTCTATGAATTTGAGTTTATCTGGAGCTGCCGAAGCTTTTGGGCAGCATGAAGCCTTGACAAACAGACTTAGACACATACTTGAAATGTATGCAGATGGTCCTGGGATTCTATTTGAGCTGATTCAAAATGCAGAGGATGCAGGCGCCTCTGAGGTGGTATTTCTTTTGGATAAAACTCATTATGGAACATCTTCAATTTTGTCTCCTGAAATGGCAGATTGGCAAGGACCAGCTTTGTACTGTTATAATGACTCTGTGTTTAGTTCTCAAGATCTTTATGCAATTTCACGTGTCGGTCAAGAAAGTAAGCTGCAAAAACCATTATCAATTGGAAGATTTGGTTTGGGCTTTAATTGTGTGTATCATTTTACGGATATTCCCACGTTTGTTTCTGGAGATAACATTGTTATGTTTGATCCTCATGCTTGTAATTTGCCTGGGATCTCTCCTTCTCATCCGGGTCTCCGAATAAAGTATGCTGGAAGAAGAATTCTGGAACAATTTCCTGATCAATTTTCTCCGTACTTACATTTTGGTTGTGACATGCAGAACCCATTTCCTGGTACACTCTTTCGTTTCCCCCTTAGGAGTCCAGCTCTGGCTTCCAGAAGTGAAATCAAGAAAGAAGGTTATGCACCTGAAGATGTTATTTCACTTTTTTATTCCTTTTCTGAAGTTGCTTCTGATGCTTTGCTTTTCCTCACCAATGTCAAAACGATTTCAATATTTATAAAGGATGATATAGGACATGAAATGCAATGCCTATATCGTGTGCATAAGAATACTATTAGTGAACCATCTACAGAATCCAGTGCACAGCAGGATATTATTAACTTTATTTACGGAAACCGCCGAGGTGAAATGGACAGAGAACAGTTCCTAAGGAAATTAAATAAATCCATCAACAGAGATCTCCCATATAAATGTCAGAAACTTATTATCACGGAGAAAAGTTCTGGTGGTGACATATTGCAGCACTACTGGATAACCTCTGGATGTTTAGGTGGTGGGCTCCCGAGAAACAACTCAGGCGTGGGTGACAAGTCCTATAATTTTATTCCTTTGGCTTGTGTTGCTGCACTTTTACATTCTGTAAAGGTAGATGAGGAAATGAACTATGACCCAGAGGCTGAAAATAATTGGCTAATTGCTTCTGATTTAGTTCAAGTTTCTTCTGCGTCTATACAAGGCAGGAAACCTTTGGATGGACGTGCTTTCTGTTTTCTACCATTACCTGTTAAAACTGGTCTCCCTGTACATGTCAATGCATATTTTGAGCTTTCATCAAATCGAAGGGACATCTGGTATGGTGATGATATGGCAGGGGGTGGAAAAAAACGTTCAGAATGGAATTCTTATCTCCTTGAAAATGTTGTTGCCCCAGCTTATGGTCGCTTGCTTGAAAAGATTGCATCTGAGATTGGTCACTCTGGTTTATTCTCCTCATTTTGGCCAACAGCAGCAGGATTAGAACCTTGGGGATCAGTAGTGCGAAAACTCTACAGCTTTATTGGTGATTTTGGTCCTCTTGTTCTGTATACAAATGCTCGGGGAGGCCAGTGGATTTCCGCAAGACAAGCTATTTTTCCTGATTTTTCTTTTGACAAAGTGCATGAGCTTATTGAAGCATTATCTGATTCTGGCCTGCCACTCATCTCTACTTCGAAGTCAATTGTTGACAGATTCATGGAGGTATGCCCGTCACTACATTTTCTGACTCCTCACTTGTTAAGGACTCTGTTGATTAAAAGGAAGCGCGCATTTAAAGACAGGAAAGCAACCATCTTGACCCTTGAATATTGTTTAGTCGATTTGAAATTGCCTTTTCAATCTGACAGTCTGTGCGGATTGCCTTTACTGCCTCTTGCTGATGGTTCATTTGCCTCATTTCACAAGAATGGGATAGGAGAAAGAATTTACATTGCCAGGGGAGATGAATATGGCCTTCTCAAGGATTCAGTTCCCAGCCAACTTGTGGACCCTGATATACCAGAAGTAGTTCATGCAAAGCTCTGTGAGGTAGCCCGAACTGAGGATTTAAATATTTGTTTTCTTTCATGCCATTTGCTCGAGAAACTCTTCCTGAGATTTCTTCCCACAGAGTGGCAAAATGCTAGACAAGTGAACTGGAATCCTGGTCATCAGAGTCAACCTAGCTTGGAATGGATAAGATTGATTTGGTGTTACCTCAAGTCGCATTGTAATGATCTATCTCAGTTTTCTAAGTGGCCTATACTGCCCGTTGGCGAAAATTCTCTCCTGCAACTTGTTGAAAATTCAAATGTTCTTAGAGCTGATGGTTGGAGTGAGAACATGTTTTCCTTGTTGCTGAAAGTTGGGTGTTTGTTTTTGAGACGTGATATGCCAATAGAACATCCACAATTAGAAAACTTTGTGCATCCTTCAACAGCAACAGGTATTCTAAATGCTTTTCTATCTATTGCTGGTGATATTGAGAATGTCGAAAGGCTATTTCATGATGCATCTAAAGCTGAGCTGCATGAGCTCCGGAGCTTTATTCTTCAGTCAAAATGGTTTCTTGAAGGAAACATGGAAGCCATTCATGTTGATATTATTAAACGCATCCCCATGTTTGAGTCGTACAAACATAGAAAATTAGTACGTTTGAGTCAACCTGTAAGATGGATTAAACCCACTGGTTTATGTGAGGATTTTCTGAATGATGATTTTGTGCGCATAGAATCAGAAAAAGAGAGAATCATTTTGAAAAGATACTTTGGGATTGGAGAACCATCAAGGGTAGAATTCTACAAAGATTATGTTCTTAACCATATGTCAGAATTCCTTTCAGAAAGGGAAGCTCTTTCAACCATTCTGCTTGATGTGAAGCTTTTAATTGAAGAGGATGTCGCCCTCAAATCTTCAGTTTCTATGATACCATTTGTTTTGACTGGCAATGGATCTTGGCAACCACCATCAAGGTTATATCAATTTTTAACTTACCTCCTAAAACATAAATATATAAGTTATTGCAATTTCTCTTATGGAAAAAAAATTTAAATTATTTCAGTTATGGGACAACGTTTAAAGTGCTACAATCAATGTGGATACTATCTAATCATTGAACAATGTCATAGTTACAAGATTTGTAGGATTTTCCATCTACTTTCCTTTTCCCTACTTTTTTGGCATTTACAGTCCATCACCTTGATTACATGTTGCACATTGGAGTCCCTTGTATTTTTACCGTAGAGAAATAGAGCTTAGCAGCGGGTTTTTTAAAACGGTTTTTAAATTTTTTTTAATATATATATAAATTTTTTGTTGTTCATGTTTGCAACTAAAAATTCTACTACTATACTATACAGGAAAACACTGCAAAACAAGCTAAGGAAACCCAGAGAAAAGATATATATAAGATTATAAGATATGTGGCAAAATAATTACGTAGGTAGAAAATTAATCAGGTACAACAAGGAAATAGTGTCCATAATTATTGTGAAATATTGGATGAATCCTTTAACATATACAACTAAAGGTTTATCAAATCTCTTGAAGTTTTCTTCAAAAAAAAAAAAAAAAAAAATCTCTTGAAGTGAAATGTTTGTACTATCAGAAAAGAAAAAAATAAAAGAGGAGGAAATATTTCGCTTGTGAAAAACAATTGTATCTGTGCTGCGGTTAGAAGATGAGATTATAGCTAGGCTTGAATCATCCCTTTTATTGGATCTTCTATTTATTCTTTAGAAAATTATTCAGTTTAGAAAGATGCTAAATCCTTCCTCCCACCAGAAGGAAAAAAAAAACATCTAGATTGTTGTTGACTTGTTATTATTATTAGTTATGTATTTTTTAAGAGGACCTTAAGTATGCAATTTCTAGCAGCTAAAGGTTACTGTATTTGATTTTTTTACCAGGCTATATGATCCTCGGGTACATGAGTTAAAAAATATGCTGCATGAAGAAACCTTTTTCCCGTCTGAAAAATTTTCAGATGATGACATTTTAGATGCTTTAGTCAGCCTTGGACTTAAAAGATCTCTTGGTTTGACTGGTTTGCTAGATTGTGCTAGATCAGTTTCATTGTTGAATGATTCTGAGAATTCTGAATCACAAAGTTGCGCAAGGAGATTGTTTGTGTGTTTAGATGCTCTTGCACACAAGCTCTCAATCAACGTGGAAGGAAATTGTTATGAACTACAGAATTCTATGCTAGTTAAGAGCGACTATGTTGAAGATGATGCTTCCATGCAAGTTGGCTCTCTCAATAGAGAGGATACCTCTGATATGGGCATTGATTCCTTAATAGGCAACCTGACTGGTGACGAATCAGAGGAAGAATTTTGGTCTGAAATGAAGACTATAGCTTGGTGTCCCGTTTGTGCTGATTCACCTGTAAAGGTACTTCCATGGTTGAAAACCAGTAATCAGGTAGCTCCACCGAGCATTGTGAGGCCTAAATCACAGATGTGGATGGTCTCCTCTTCAATGCATATTCTAGATGGTGTGCCTCCTTCAGTATACTTGCAACACAAACTTGGTTGGACTGATTGCCCGAGGGTTGAAGTTTTATGTACACAGTTGACTGATATTTCCAAGCTTTATGGTGAGCTCCGGTTGCATTCTTCACTAGAACCTGATATCAACACTGCGTTGCAAGATGGGGTTCCCATTCTTTACTCAAAACTGCAAGAATATAGAGGAACTGATGACTTGGTGCTGTTAAAATCTGCATTAAATGGCGTATCCTGGGTTTGGGTGGGGGATGATTTTGTATCCCCAAATGCTCTTGCCTTTGACTCACCAGTAAAATTCTCTCCTTATCTTTATGTTGTTCCGTCTGAATTATCAGAATTTAGAGATCTGCTTTCAGAATTAGGTGTTAGGCTTAGTTTTAATGTCAAGGACTACTTGGATGTTCTTCAACGCTTACACAGGGATGTTAAAGGGTCTCCTCTATCCACAGATCAGATGAATTTTGTAATCTGTGTGCTTGAAGCTATTTCAGACTGTTGTGTGGACAAGCCAGAATTCAATGCTATCAGTATCCCTCTGTTAATTCCCAATTCCTCTCAGGTTCTGATGCTAGCAAATGATTTGGTTTACAATGATGCACCTTGGATGGAAGAAAACAATATTCTTGTTGGGAAACACTTTGTACATCCAAGTATCAGCAATGATTTGGCAAGCAGGTTGGGCGTGCAATCCATTCGTTGCCTCTCATTAGTTGATGAAGAGATGACTAAAGACCTACCATGCATGGACTATGCCAAAATTAGTGAGCTTCTGAAGTTGTATGGCAATGACTATTTGTTCTTTGACCTTCTGGAATTGGCAGATTGCTGCAGAGCTAAAAAGTTGCGTCTCGTAGTTGACAAAAGAGAACATCCTCGCCAATCTTTACTGCAACATAATCTAGGTAACTGATATAAATTGTACTATCATGTCTTAACTGTAATAAGTTAATATATTTCCTTTGAGATAGTTGAGATTTTAGATTTTCAGTTGACAGAGAAAAAAAGTTTAGAATTTTTGTTTTAATTTTCTTAGAATTCAATGATAATTTTCTTAGAATTCAATGATAAGGAAATGGTTGAACTTTTGGATCTTTTTCATTATTTAATTTAATGAGAAACGAGAAAAAGATAAAATAATTGTGATAAAAACAATATACAAAAACACGAGATTGTAAATCTAGCTATGGCCATCATGGCAAAATACGACAGGGTATCCAATCTTGTGATATCAAAATAAAAATAATAATTCAAACTTTTAGATTAGGAGTTCCATAAAGAAACAAAAAAGGTGAACTCCTGACTAAACAGCATCCAAATCTCCCTCTGTCCTCAATATTTGTTCCTCTCCTTCCAAATGCAGCAAAGAATAGCTAGAAATGCTCTACCAATAATAGCTCTCTTCCTTTTATTTGACCCTCATGCTTCGCTAAAATGAATGTGTAAATACTTTGATAGGTATCTCTTTTATTTACTATAGATAACGAGTTAGAGATTACAACCTATTGATACTTGACCAATTTGAGAGGGCCAACCTTCTCTCCCAACATTACATATTGACTCCAAGATAAAACACACCTGCCTATCCACACTACGCAAAGCTCTTTAAAGAAAAGACAAACATAATTGAAAACATACTGACCCAAGGAATTTCAACTCCCTATTCAAACTTTTAAACAAACTAACTATCCAGAAACTACCCTCCCTAACCATCATTTTTTAAAAAAACAAGAAATGAAGCTTTTCATTGAATAAATGAAAAGAGACTAATGCTCAAAAATACAAACTCCAAATGGGAGTGAAAAAGGAACAGAAACAAGAATTAAAAAGGACAAGGAAGTGCCCCAAAAAAGAAAAAACTGAAAGAACAACCTAGCAAAGAACTTGAGGCTTGAACCAAACTTGAAACTTCGAAAAACCACAAAACAGAGAACTGAGAGAACCAGAGACAAGCTTGCAAAGAGAACCCCTGAATCCAAACACTGAAGAAAGCCTGCCGAAAGAACACTAAAAGACACCTTTGAAAAAGCCCTCCCTAATCATCATTTGAAACTGAATTTCCTCTTTTACCCTTCTGGAATAAACCTTTGTGATTGGAGGTCTAACATACCTCTGGGGAAATGCACGTCTACAGAGTACATTCTTTGTCTTCCTCTGATATTGAAATATAGTGTTTTATCTGGTATTTTGCTGCAACCTAGGTGAATTTACCCATCCTGAAATGTGCTGATTTTCATTGGTTACATTTTCTTCTGCATTTCTCTTTGTGATGAATTGTGTATTGTAGTTGTTTTACCCTATTGTTACATGCATAGGTGAATTTCAAGGTCCTGCACTGGTTGCCATCTTTGAAGGCTCTAGCTTAAGTACAGAGGAAATCAGTAGTCTTCAATTTCGTCCTCCTTGGAAATTAAGGGGCGATACTCTTAACTACGGTTTGGGACTGCTCAGCTGTTATTATGTCTGTGATCTCCTTTCTATTGTTTCTGGTGGCTACTTTTATATATTTGATCCCCGTGGAATAGCTCTTTCTGTAGCTCCAAAATCTGCTCCAGGGGCAAAAGTGTTTTCTTTGATAGGTATGTCTTTCGTTCAATCACGGATGAATATTTTTATGCTCTCCTCATATAAATACTTTATTTCAACAATTTATTATTTAATCTCAAACAATGTCTTCGGCTCATGTACAGTGTAATGCATTTTGTCTTCTTTATTTCAAACCTGTACAGACTAACAGATACAGGAAAAAGTGCACATTGAAAGAATAATGCATCATTTTTTATTTTTATTTTTTAAAAACATTATTGTAAAATAAAATTGAGAAAGTAGATGCATGTTTAACAACAAGAATTTTCTGAAGTACAGAAGCACATATTAATGAATCATCTCTTTTTCTTTTTTGACATGGAGAAGAGGTTTTTCATTGATGTTGCGAATAGAGAGATTTAACGATTAATTATTAATCAATGAGAGAAATTTTCATTGACGTTTCATTTATTAATCAATTATCTTTCTCTTCTTTTTAGGTAGTAATTTGATAGAGAGATTTAACGATCAATTTCATCCTCTGTTGGGTGGTCAAAATATGTCATGGCCATCAGATTCCACCATAATCCGCATGCCCCTATCTTCAGCATGCTTAAAAGATGGACTCGAGTCTGGACTAGGAAGGATAAAGGAGATAAGTAGCAAATTTTTGGATCATGCTTCAAGGTCACTTTTATTTTTAAAATCTGTCGTGCAGGTATGGTACCATCATCAACATTCTTTTTTCCTATAGTGGCCTATATCTTGAACTCTGTGGTGCTAAGTTATCAATTCAATAATAAGTTGTGGTTCTGATTTTAGGCAAATGACATTATGCCTGAGCATTTTTCTATGTAATGTGTGTATATATATTTATTTTGAACTAGTCTTTTAGCATTTTCCTATGTCCATTTTATTTTATCGTACATGAAAATTAATCTTTTTTTTTTATTTTTAAAATTGAGTATTTATCAAATACTAGGATCGTTGGCAAGAAAATAAATTATTTATCAAGTAGCATGTGGTTTTTTCAATATAGTTTGATAATTATTATTCTTAAAGTTTAACAATAGTTATTATAATAAATAACATCCATTTTATTGAAACTATTTAATTATATAATTTAATACGAATTATGAATTTAGCTATTTGGTCTTTCTTTAAAATTTTTTATTGATTTGAAAAGACTAGTACTCAATTATGTAAAATATGTGTTGGGGCGGGTGCAGACTTTTTGAAAAGGAGAATTATGTAAAATATGTGATTTGAGATTTTTTTTTGGTATCTAATAAACATTTGGTACAATTAAATTTAATCACATATTTTTTACTACAACATTATGTAATATTTATTTTGAATTTGAGACATTAATAATAGCAAAAAAGCAAACATGAATATAACTTGTCATGACAATATTTACCTCCTTAAAGGTTGGAGGTTCAAATCTCTCCACTTTTGATGAACTAAAAAAACCAATAGTTTAGAAATTTTGTTAAAGTACAACAACATTATTTTTCACAAATGGTTCTATTCTTTTTTTTTTTTTAGAAAGTGAAAAAAAAATAACTATTTTTTGTACAAAAGGTTTCATATGTAAAGAGCCTTTTTTTTTTTGTACAAAAAATCACCATTTAAAAGAGCTTTTTTTTTTTTTTTTTGGTCCAAAAGGTTTTATTCATTATCCACACTTTTATATATAGTATATATTTATAACTATTTTTTGTAATTTATTGTGAGAGTGATTTTTTTTCTTCTTTCTTACCTTACAGTAATAATATAATTTAAGGATAAAACAAACAAAAAGTTAGTTTAATTATCTACTTTATTGAGGGATTGCAGAAAAAGTCTTGTGATACTAATAATTATTTTATTAAAATTAATAACCTAATTATTGAGAGAGTTGAAGGGTTTTGCAACATATTAATGCTTTCTTGGTTTTAATAGCTCAATTCAATGTATTAAGAGCTAAAAATCACATTAATGGAAGGACAAATAAGGTATTAAGTTAAAAATGAAGAATAATACCAGTCCAAAAAAGTTTCTTACACATCCATGCTTTTATATGTAATATAGAATTTTCAATTTTATTTAATTTCCATCAAAATGAAAGTTAAGTTTTATGTCTGATTTCCGCTTGTGTTGCTAGACTTGTGATTTTTCGAGGCAATGTCTCTGTACTTTTGTCTTGATTCAGGAACTTTTTATAATGTTTTTTTTAATGAAAGATCATTGGTCATGTTCAAGAGTAACTTTTCACAAATTATCAGGTTTCATTCTCAACCTGGGACCAAGGCGGGCTTCACCCGTACCAAGATTATTCAGTTTGCGTCAATTTATCATCTGCTATAGCAAGGAACCCATTTTCAGAAAAGAAGTGGAAGAAGTTCCAATTATCAAGGCTATTTAGCAGCTCAAATGCTGCCACAAAAGTGCATTCAATAGATGTAATTTTATTCCAGGGAGAAACTCGATTTGTTGACCGGTGGCTTGTGGTGCTTAGCTTGGGTTCTGGGCAAACTAGAAATATGGCTCTTGATAGGTAAGTTTGCTAATTTTGGCAACAAATTTTGATAGACGTTTTCTTGTGCTTGGGAAAAATTGCCTGCTTTCTTTTTTCACGTAAAAGAACATAAAAATGCATTGTATTCTATAATTTATCTCTATACACATATATTTGCTATACACTAACAACTTTATTTCAATTCTTATCGTAATTGGTCTGCTTTTTGGTAATGTTAACTCCATTCTTTTCTTCCTTCTAATTTTTCTCATCTCTCATATTTTTTCCAACTCTTAGATAGTGAGTAACTAAATCTGACCTATATATCGTTGATATATATTGCAATCTATATTACAAAGTGGGTGCTTGTGAGGGTGAGAGTTATGAAGCAGGGGTCATTAGATGGTAGGTTCTAATTATTTTAATGAATATATTAAAATTAATTTTTTGAAGTTTAATCTAAGGAGCTCGTATAAGGAGGAATGTACGATGAAAATAGAACCAGCTTTTGAAAAGCTCAAAGCCCAATATCTGGTAGTTTATATTTTTGCACTAATTGGTACAATGTTTTGTCACGACCTTTGTTTTCACTCAGCGTCTACATCTTCTCTCCCTTCCATTTTCTCAAAATAACTTTATAATATTTTTTGGAATTAGAAGCGAGGGTAATAGCATCTTATGGAGTTTCCTATTTACAGGCGATATCTTGCGTACAACTTAACACCCGTTGCTGGAGTTGCAGCTCATATATCTCGCAATGGCCTTCCTGCTGATATATATCAAAAGAGCCCTTTGATGGCTTCCTTTCCTTTATCTAGTGATATAATATTACCTGTCACTGTTCTTGGATGTTTTCTTGTTTGTCACAGTGGTGGTCGTTATCTTTTCAAGAATCAAGTTCTCGAAGCCTTAGTTGAACCCCTTGATGCTGGAAACAAGTTAGTCGAAGCCTGGAACAGGGAATTAATGTCCTGTGTATGTGATTCTTACATTTTCATGGTCTTGGAAATGCATAAACAGCGAAAAGAATCTTCAAGTTCTGCATTAGAGTCAAGTGTGAGTTATTCCATAAGTTCAGTTTTGAAGGCATATGGAAATCAAGTTTATTCATTTTGGCCTAGGTCTGAACCTGCAAATGGCAATGATTCTGATCTGGACAGAGGGTTGAAAGCAGATTGGGAATGTCTGGTTGAACAAGTAATCAGGCCATTTTACACTCGTGCTATTGATCTCCCTGTGTGGCAACTTTACTCCGGAAATTTAGTTAAGGCCGAAGAGGGTATGTTTCTTGCTCAACCTGGGAGTCCCGTGGGTGATAACTTGCTGCCTGCAACAGTTTGTGGTTTTGTCAAGGAGCATTATCCTGTGTTTTCGGTGCCATGGGAGTTGATTAAGGAGATCCAAGCTGTGGGAATTACAGTACGCCAAATTAGACCTAAAATGGTTCGGGATCTCCTTAGGGTTTCTTCAGCATCTATAGTAATTCAATCAATTGATACATATTTGGATGTTCTTGAATACTGCTTGTCTGATATTGTGTTGGCTGCATCATCTAACCATGCTGAGGATAGTATAGGAGCTGACTCTGTTAACACTAATCCTGGTGGTAGATCAATAAATACTACAGAAGGCAGTTCAACTTCTATTCCAGTCTCTAGCATCCATAGTTTTGCCAGGTCCTCTAACCAGAATGGAGCCAGTTCAGGTGATGCTCTTGAAATGGTGTCAAGTTTGGGTAGGGCTTTATTAGATTTTGGTCGAGGAGTTGTTGAGGATATTGGTAGAAGTGGAGAGCCCTCGTCTCATAGTAATACCTTTACTGGCAGAAATATCAGCAGCTACAGAAATGTAGACCAGCATTTTCTACAAATGGTTTCTGAGCTCAAAGGTTTACCATTTCCAACTGCGTCCAACAATTTAGTAAGGTTGGGGAGCATGGAACTTTGGCTTGGTAGCAAGGATCAACAGGAACTGATGATCCCTTTGGCAGCAAAGTTTGTCCACCCTAAAATATTTGATAGATCAATTTTGGGCAATATCTTGACCAACGATGCCCTGCAGAAATTTTTGAAACTGCAAAAATTCTCTCTTAACTTACTGGCGACTCATATGAGGTCAGTGTTCCATGCAAACTGGGTGAATCATGTAATGAACTCGAATATGGCTCCATGGTTTTCATGGGATAATAAATCAAGCTCTGGGGTTGAGGAGGGACCAACCTCTGAATGGATAAGATTCTTTTGGAAAAATTCTAGTGGTACATCACAGGACCTTTTGCTCTTTTCTGATTGGCCACTTATTCCTGCTTTTCTTGGCAGACCAATCTTATGCCGTGTAAGAGAACGCAGTCTTGTCTTTCTTCCTCCTGTTGCACATCCAGTTTCACCAAATTCTATCTTGGAGATTGGTGCAGGGGGCAGTGATGTGGCTGAGACATCTTTGAGTGAGATTTCTAAACCTGAATCCATTCAGCCTTACACTTTAGCTTTTCAAAGATTCCAGGACACGTATCCTTGGCTATTCCCTCTATTAAACCACTGTAACATTCCAATATTTGATGTAGCTTTCATGGACTGTGCTGCTCTATGCAATTGTCTCCCTAATTCTGGCCAATCATTAGGACAAGTAATTGCTTCTAAGTTTGTGGCGGCTAAAAATGCAGGTTATTTTCCAGAACTTGCATCACTTTCAGATTCAAATAGTGATGAACTCCTCAAACTTTTTGCTAATGACTTTGTTTCAAACGGAACCAACTATGGGAGAGAAGAGCTTGATATATTACGAACTTTACCCATATATAGAACTGTCGTCGGATCATATACACAACTTCGTGAGAATGATCAGTGCATGATCTCTTCAAATTCATTCCTTAAACCATATAATGAGTGCTGTCTATCATATTCATCAAATTCAATGGAATATTCATTACTTAGAGCCCTCAGAGTCCCTGAATTGGATGATCAACAAATTTTGATCAGGTTTGGGTTGCCTGGATTTGATTGCAAACCTCAGTCGGAACAAGAAGATATCTTAATATATCTATATACAAATTGGCAAGATCTTCAAGCCAATTCTCGTTTAGTTGAATGCCTGAGTGAGACTAAATTTGTGAGGAGTGCTGATGAGTTTTGCACAGATTTGTTTAAATCAAAGGAATTGTATGATCCAAGTGATGCTTTGTTAGCGTCCGTCTTCTCTGGTGACAGGAAAAAATTTCCTGGAGAAAGGTTTGCTGCTGATGGGTGGCTTCATATTTTAAGGAAAATCGGCCTTAGAACTACAGCAGAAGCCAATGTCATTCTTGAATGTGCCAAAAAAGTAGAGACTCTAGGAAGTGAATGGAGGAAGTCGGAGGAGGATGGTTTTGAGTTTGACTTGACAAATGCTCAAAAGGAAGTGCCTATGGAAATATGGACTTTAGCTGGATCTGTTGTCGAAGCTGTTTTTTCAAATTTTGCTGTCTTTTATAGCAACAGTTTCTGTAACGCTCTTGGCAATATTGTTTTTGTTCCGGCTGAATTAGGCTGTCCAAATCTTGGTGGCTATAAAGGTGGCAAAAGAGTTCTCACTTCATACAGTGATGCAATTGTATCAAAAGATTGGCCTCTGGCTTGGAGTTATGCTCCGATTCTTTCCAAGCACAGTGTTATACCTCCTGAGTACTCTTGGGGAGCACTTAATCTTAGAAGCCCTCCAGCTTTCCCCACGGTACTAAAACATTTACAGGTAGCCACACCGCATCCTTCTTAGTTCTTATTATTTTAATGACAGTGACCTATGCAAAATCTAGCTAATTTACTTCTGACACAGGTTATTGGGAGGAATGGTGGTGAAGACACTCTTTCTCATTGGCCAATATCCGTGGGCATAATGTCAATCAATGAAGCTTCTTGTGAGGTTTTAACGTATCTTGAAAGGATTTGGAGTGCCTTATCTTCTTTGGGTAAATATTTGCCATATTCTCAAGTAGGACCCCACCCCTCCCCTGTGGCACTTAGATTCGGGTGTGCCAAGTAGTTGACATTTATTTGTTCTCTAATTTTTTATTATTAATAAATTGAAAACACGTGAAATAATTTTATTGATTTCATAAATTGTGAAATGGGTAAAGTTATAATGTGATTGGCTGCAAGTACATATTGTGTCCTAATCATATCCTAATTGGAAGTCATGTGATGTATGCTACTGCAAACTAACTGTAATCGTATAATGCACTAATTGTTGGGGGGAAATATCGTTTATGATATTTTCGAAATACTTTCCTTTCCATTGCTTGTGAGAAGGCTACCAGTAGGTACATAATTCAAGCATATTCAGGTGGAGGAAAAATAAGGGAAAATGGAGGACTAAAATAAATTCAGGTCCTTGTCCCTTGCAATAAATTTGGATAATGGTAGTGCAAATACATATAGGAAAGTGGAATTAAGAAGTCATATAGCTGCATGTTATGGTTAATTTATGATCGTAGATGACATGATGGCTGCAACTTTAAATGCTATGAAAGTTTTGTTATTTTATAGTCTTCATGAGTTGCAAGTAGTCATCGTCTATTGGCAAGTGACTTGGGCTAGGTTTTTGCTTATTGATGAGTTGCAGCCTTGGAAGCAAGAATTAATACATTTACATGTTCATATTTCTCTTAATTTATAAAAGTAAATGGTACGTTGCCACATTTTCATGCCAAGAAAACCATGTTACTTAAATAGTTTTCATTAGTTGGGTTAGTCTCATATTGTTAATTGAAAGGTACTCTATTGGGTAGTTCTTTTTTTCTTTTTCCTGAGTTATATGGCCATTATATTTCTCAAGGAAAACTCGGTTGTTTTGGCAGATTGGCATTAAAGAAAAGGTTTTTAAGCCCAATAGCTGCTTAATTATGATTGTTTCTTATAAGATCTGAAATTGTAATAAAAATAAACATATATATAAGAGACATGGAGGACGGATATATCCCAGACTGAGAAAGCCAAAGGAGAATATAAAAAGCTTCTCCGAGTGTTGCCAATTGAAAAGGTTCACCAGTTTTTGGATAGTTACGAGGGAGGCTTATTGGAGATTAAATTCATTATTTAATTTTTAACATGACTAATCTTTTCTTCTTCTTCTTCTTCTTCTTATTATTATTTTGTATGTCTAAATAGCAGTTTAGATGAGAGTTGTAGTTTCCTTATCCTGTTCACGTACCTTATTTATCTGTGTAAATCTATTGCATTTGCATGACATACTTCGTGAATTTTTCAAGAGAGAGTAATATATTTTCTTCTTTTCTAAGCCCTAGTTTCTGTATAAGCCTAGGAAAGCTTTTTAATCAAAATAGGGGAAGATTCTGGGAAAGAAAAATTATCAGCCCCTAACTTTTATGTATATGCCTTCTGTGCTTGTTTTTCTACGCCCGGGGGGGGGGGGGGGGGGGGCGGAATTTGCAGTGGAATTTGCAGTGCTAGTTTCTACAAGACTTGTCATTTGAGTGTAGTAAAAGATCTGTTCATCCTTGCAGATGTTTTGGAATTGCAGAGAGTGGCGTTCATTCCTGTAGCTAATGCAACACGCTTGGTCAAAGCTAATGCTCTCTTTGCTAGATTGACTATTAATTTATCTCCTTTTGCATTTGAACTTCCCAGTGGATATCTTCCTTTTGTGAAGATTCTTAAAGATTTGGGGCTACAAGACGTACTATCAGTTGCTTCTGCAAAAGATCTTCTATCAAGTCTTCAAGTGGCTTGTGGATATCAACGCCTAAATCCTAATGAGCTTCGGTCTGTGATGGAAATATTACATTTTATCTGTGATGAGGCTACGGACGCAAAGATGTTTGATGGTCGGGAACCTGAAGTCATAGTCCCAGATGATGGCTGCAGACTTGTTCATGCGACATCCTGTGCATATATTGATACTTATGGTTCCCGATATATAAAATGCATCGACACTTCAAGGCTAAGATTTGTTCACCCAGATCTTCCTGAGAAGATATGTAGAATGTTGGGCATTAAGAAATTATCTGATTTAGTCATTGAGGTAAGCATGCCATCTTGATGTATCAGTCCTTGTGATTCCTGTCTTTTCTCCCTTCTTTTGGTTCCCTTTTTGTCAGTTGACAAATATTTTTTTTTAATTGGAAACCAACTTGTGTGGCAGGAGTTGGATCATGAGGAGAGTATAGAACCCTTGGAGTGTATTGGAGCAGTGTCTCTAGGACTCATCAAAGAGAAGCTATTGAGCAGATCGTTTCAGAATGCTGTGTGGAATGTTGTCAATACCATGGTTAATTACATTCATGCAAATAAAAATCTAGATATGGAAGCTGTTGAGGAATTACTGAAATCAATTGCAGAGAGGCTTCAGTTTGTTAAATGTCTCCATACTCGGTTTTTACTGCTTCCAAATTCTATAAACATCACACGTCATGCTAAAGATTCCATTATTCCAGATTGGGGGGACGGAAGGCATCATAGGGCTCTTTACTTTGTTAAGCAATCAAAAACTTGTATTTTGGTTGCTGAGCCCCCTGCTTATATATCAGTCTTTGATGTCCTTGCCATTGTTGTGAGCCAGATTTTAGGATCACCTATTCCCTTGCCTATTGGCTCTTTGCTTTTCTGCCCTGAAGGTACTGAAACTGCCATTATTGATATATTAGAACTTTGTTCTGAGAAGAGGGAGAATGAAAAATTTACTGGAATTAGTAGTTTGGTTGGGAAGGAAATACTACCGCAAGATGCTCTTCAAATACAGCTTCACCCATTAAGACCGTTTTATGCTGGAGAAGTAGTGGCTTGGCGGTCCCAAAGTGGAGAAAAGCTGAAATATGGTAGGGTCGTAGAGGATGTTAGACCTTCAGCTGGCCAAGCACTCTACAGATTCAGGGTAGAAACAGCACCGGGAATCACTCAGTCTCTTCTTTCTTCACAAGTTTTATCGTTTAGAAGCATTTCCATTGATGGTGGCCCTTCCTCTACAAACTTGCTAGATAGTAGTCACATGGTACTTGATAGTGGCACTTCCGTCGAAATGCCAGAGAACTCTGAAAGAGGCAAAATACGATCTCAGGTTTGGGTCTTGTTCTAGTTTGTATTTCTAAATTTTATGCTATATGGCCCTTCATTTTTATTCTTGAATTGGGGAACTTGGATGATGGATTCATTTTAGTTTTTTGTTTAGGGACTGGAAAAATAAGTGTTTTATTGTTTACCGTTTGCTTTCTGTACCTGCTCTATAAACTCTTAGATTGTATAACAAAGATTGACCCTACCATCGTGTGTATGCATATTTTGGTGGAATATAGAGGAAGTTTATTAAATATGATTATTGTTCCACGGGATGTAGGCAATAAGTGGACCAGAATCCAAGCTAAATAAATAACATAAACGTGAGAATCTATTGAAGTCATTTATTAAATAGTGCACAACTCAATCCAACTCTAAATTTAAAGAGTTTTTCGTATCATCTATCAGAGTCTATTAATAAATACTTGAAATCATCTCAAACCTTCCTTAATGCTTCTTGAAACATCGTTGTTATTTCTTCATAAATTTTCAATTGTAGACTGAAAATACTTTCTTTATTGGTTGGCGCAGCCTGTTGCAGCATTCCAATATGGCAAAGTATCTGCTGAAGAACTGGTGCAGGCAGTTCATGAAATGCTTTCTACTGCTGGAATCAATGTGGATATTGAGCGACAGTCCCTCTTGCAAAAGGCCATAATCCTGCAAGAACAATTGAAGGATTCTCAGGCAGCTCTTCTGTTAGAACAGGTATGCATTTGTTGAACTATATGTGTTTGGATTTGTTTGCTCTATGTATTGTGTAGAACTATCTAGTTCTACAAAAAGCTCCGATATCAAAATGATGCAACCTTGCATCTAAGAGATAGAGCTCCGAGAATACTCGACAAGAGTCTTTATTATTCAAAAGTGGTAGTAGTGTGAATACAAAAGACTATCCCTCAGTTATAGAAGAACCCACTACGTAGAAACCAGTTACTAACAAAATAACCAACCCACAAACTAATTAACAAACAAACTAAAACCCGAAATTACAAAATTAAATGTTACTACGTAAAAGAAAACTGCAAATCCGCTTGAAGCCATAGGTTTATAGTTTCACCCATCTCCTAACGCTTGGCAGGTTGATGCCCAACAGTGAGGAAGTCTCTTTGGTGTCTTATTAGATGCATGGTCTCAATGGAAGGGAGTAAAAATAGTACAATGCGTTTAATAGGAAGGTTAACTATAATTTGAAGAAATGGCATATGTGTATTAGGCCCATTCCCACCAAAGGTAATCCGGCCTATAAAGGTAGTGCTGCTTCTAAGAAGTATGTTAGAGAATTAAATAGCATTCTGAGGACGTGGGGGAATGAACGAGATATTGAGAATGAGGAAGATAAGACGGAAGATCAGGGCTCTGAGGGTGAATCATGAAAGTCGTCTCTTGGAATGTTAGAGGTCTGGGAGCTCCCTCCAAAAGAGCGCTTATTAAAGATCTCATTTGTAAGATTAATCCGGACGTAGTCATCTTACAAGAAACGAAGCTGTGGCAGGTTGACAGAAGGCTGGTTAAGGCAGTCTAGTCTTCCAGAAGAATCGGCTGGGTTACCTTAGATTCGAATGGGGCTTCGGGAGGTATTTTAATTTTATGGAAAGAAGACTTGGTTGTGGTCTTGGAGGCCATGGTAGGTATGTTCTCGGTGTCCATTAAATTTTCTTACAATGATAGTATTTCTGGGTGGATTACAGGGGTTTATGGTTCGACTAACTCGGAAGGCAGAGAGGATTTCTGGCAAGAGCTTTATGATGTGGTTGGGTTATGTGTGGATTGCTAGTGTCTTGGGGGTGATTTCAACATGGTCCGATGGATATCTAAGAAATCCTATAGCAACTGGGTCACCAGAGGTATGAAGTTGTTTAATACCTTTATTGAGGAGCTGGATTTGTTTGATCCCCCTATGAAGAATGGAGCTTTTTCTTGGTCTAGAGCGGGGATTAGGCCCTCTAGTTCCCGAATTGATCGTTTTCTGCTCTCAAAAGGGTGGCTAGAGACTTTTAGGGAAGTCTCTCTTTGTAGACAAATCCGTATTACTTCTGACCACCTCCCTCTCATGCTGACTTGCGGTTTTCATAAATGGGGCCCCACATTGTTTCGCTTTGAAAATATGTGGCTGGAACATCCCTCTTTCATGGAAAATGTAGAGTGCTGGTGGTACGAAGGTGATATACGTGGTTGGCCAGGCTTCTCCTTTATGGAAAAACTGAAAAGTTTGAAGCCGCGCCTCCTGAGATGGAATAAGGAAGTTTTTGGACATGTGGGTGTTCAGAAAAATGAAATCCAACTCAAGATTGATCAACTAGATTAAGAGGAAGAGAGGGGGCTACTCTCGGATACTAGCCAAGTCGAGAAAAAGTCATTGCAAGCTCAGTTACTGGATTTGGTGCTTTACGAGCAGCATCTCTGGAGGCAGAAATGTAAGCTTCAATGGTTGCAAGAGGGCGATGAGAATTCCTCTTTCTTTCACAGATGGATGTCCCAGAGAAAAGTTCGAAGTTGTATTTCCTGTTTGGAGTCGGATGAAGGTGCTGTACTCTCCTCTGAAGCAGATATAGAAAAGGAGGTGATCAGCTTCTTTTCTAATTTGTATAGCACAAGGGTGGATCATAGATATGCTTTGGAGGATCTGAGTTGGTCTTCGTTGTCTCAGCCTTGGATCTTTTGGTTGGAAGCCCCTTTTGAGGAAGAGGAAATTAAGTTCGTTGTGATGAGCTTGAGTAACTCCAAGTCTCCGGGCCCAGATGGAATGACAAGTGAATTTTTTAAAAAGTCATGGAACATTGTTAAAGGTGACCTTCTTAAAGTGTTCTAGGATTTTTTTCAAAATAGAGTTATAAACAAGAGGACAAATGAGACGTATATCTGCTTAATCCCAATGAGATTAAGGGCCAATAGAGTGGGTGACTTTCGCCCAATTAGCCTTACGACTTCCTTATATAAAATTATAGCGAAAGTTCTTGCGGAAAGATTAAGGAAAGTGCTCCCAAATATCATCGCTAATACTCAAGCGGCTTTTGTTGAAGGAAGGCAAATTCTTGATGCTATCTTAGTGGCCTCAGAAGTGATTGGGGACTTAAAAGCTAAGAAAGAGAAGGGAAATGTCTTGAAACTTGACCATGAGAAAGCCTATGACAAAGTTGATTGGTTCTTCCTTGATGATGTTTTGGCTAGAAAAGGTTTTGGTTTGACTTGGCGCCGTTGGATTTGGGGTTGTGTCTCTTCAGTCAACTACTCTATTTTCATTAATGGCAGACCTCGAGGAAAGATTTTGGCTCGAAGAGGCTTGCGACAAGGGGATCCTTTATCTCCTTTCCT
This sequence comes from Trichosanthes truncata, assembly GCA_033996785.1. Lineage (NCBI taxonomy): Eukaryota > Viridiplantae > Streptophyta > Magnoliopsida > Cucurbitales > Cucurbitaceae > Trichosanthes > Trichosanthes truncata. The sequence continues at coordinate 51,991,197 of MU867259.1, forward strand.
TTTTACGCTTTTAGGGGATGCTTTTAGTAGATTGGTGCATTTTTGCTTCTGAAGGGGTGGACCGTTGGAAACAATGTTGTGTCGGTTTCTCATTTACAGTATTCGGATGATACGATAATTTTCTGCCCAGCTAGTCGGTCCATGCTTCGAAATTGGTGGACAATGATTTCACTCTTCCTTGATTGTTCGAGGCTGAGTTTAAACAATGCAAAGACCTCGCTGATGGGGCTGAATGTTAGGGCTCAGGTGGTAGCTGATCGGGCAGCAACTTTAGGGTGTTGCCCTGTGTCACGGTCATGCTTGTCCAGGGCGTGTTGCCCGTGGCCGCATGCCCATCTCAACCCCTTTTAGTCATGCTTTCATGCTATGTATTTAGTTTTGCTTGATAGTTAGCTTTCCTTGTATTTTAGTGGGCGTATGACTCCTCGCCATTTTCATGTACAAGCCTGTCAAAGGCATAAATCTTAGAATGTACTATAGGGGGGTATGACTAGTTGTCCAACCTTCCTACCCGGAGTTATATGCTATTAAGCCGTTGTTGTCCCTTTCTTGCTTACTTGCGTATAACAAAACTCTTTCTAAAACATTTTTCAAAACACTTTCTCTCTAACGTTTTCTCTCGCGACCCGAGGGGAGGCTAGACCATATACGAAAGTAGTCCGCAACTTCCGTTTTTCGTACGGCTGACTTGCTCGCCGGGCTAGAGCAAGTGTCGCACAATCGTTGTCCCGTTGCCAAAGAGTGCGATTGTGACAAGTGGTATCAGAGCCTAGTTGGCTCGGATTGAAAAGTTGCGATCATGTCCGTGATCGAAAAGTTGGGCAAGGCCCATGTCGACCGATTGACTGAGATAGAAGAGCAAATGCTCTTTCTAATAGAAGTCCCTGATAGTGTTCGGTTCTTGGAATCTCGCCTGGATGAGATTGCCACCAAGGCCGACAAGATTGATGCGGTAGCTGGCCGCTTAGACGGGATGCCCGTTAGAGAATTGATGGTGAGGGTTGAGGCCCTGGAAGATAGAGCCACAAGACCTGTTGGCTTCGAGCATGGGGATAGCTTGTCGGGCTCTGTTGCCCATTTAGAGGAGCGCGTTGAGGGTCTAGACAGCGCACAGAAAGCAATAGTTCAGATGGTGTCCGACCTTTCTGAAGATGTTAGAGTTGCCATCGATGTTGTGAGGGCAGAAGTGGCAGATTTGAGCGCCAGAGTGAATCTCACCATGAAAGCGGTGGGAAATCAAGCCCTAACTGGGGGCGTAGTCCAGCTGAATAAGGTGAAAGTACATGAATCGAAGCCCTTCTGTGGGGCTCGTGATGCAAAATCCTTGGAGAACTTCATATTTGACATGGAGCAATACTTCAAGGCCACAAGTACGACATCTGAAGATTCGAAAGTTACCTTGGCGACGATGCATCTAGTGGATGACGCCAAGCTATGGTGGAGATCCCGGTATATGGACATCCAAGAAGGACGATGTACCATCGATACATGGGAAATATTGAAACAAGAATTGCGCTCTCAGTTCTTCCTAGAAAATGTTGAAATATTGGCAAGGCGCAAGTTGTGAGAATTAAAACACACTGGGACAATTCGAGAGTATGTGAAGCAGTTTGCGGGGTTAATGTTGGACATTCGAGACATGTTAGAGAAGGACAAGGTCTTCTGCTTCGTTGAAGGGTTGTAATCGTGGGCCAAGTCCAAACTTTATGAACAGAGAGTACAATGCTTGTCAGAAGCCTATGCAGCTGCGGAACGTTGAAGTAAGCCACGAACAATGTCAAGATGTGAGACGAAGCCAATCTTCCCCAAGTAGAAAGAATAGAAATTCTCGGCCTAACTCTCCAAAGAGTGGGGGGAGGGGACCAAGTTACAAGTGAGGGAAGAGATAATAGATCGTTCCAATAGAGGAATGGAAATTCGTGGCGAGGGCCACATTATTAGAATAACTACAAACCAAGGCCCCTATCCTGCTTCATATGCAAATGGGCCCATCGAGTGTCTGAATGCCCAAATCGAGCAGCCCTCTATGCTTTCCAAGCCTCGTTGGCGAGTACATCAGGAACCAAGGGTGAAACCTTTGAAGAAGATGGGGGCGACACCCGAATCGGAGCCTTGAAATATTTATCGGCCTTGCAGAAGAAGGTAGAGGGAAGTAAAGGATCCACTCCACGTGGTCTCATGTACGTCGACAAATGGATAAATCATAAACCAGCGAAGAATACCATGGTCGACTCGGGAGCAACCCACAACTTTATAACAGAAGTAGAAGCACGTTGATTGAACCTATGTTGGGTTAGAGATGTGGGAAAAATCAAAGCGGTAAATTCAGCAGCCTTACCCGTTTTGGGTGTTGCACGAAGAGTGCCAGTGAAGTTAGATGCTTGGAGTGGTCAAGCAGACTTTGTGGTCGTCAAGATGGACGACTTCGACATCGTGTTGGGGATGGAATTTCTCATCGAACACAAGGTAATACCGATGCCGCTGGCAAAGAGTTTAGTGATCACGGGGTCCAAACCCACCATGGTCCACGCCGAGTTGAGGCAGCCAAATGAGGCGAAATTGTTATCAGCCCTCCAACTGAATGGGGGCCAAGATAGACATTGCAATGCCAAGGTCCTTGATGTTGATCAGCCTTGGGGAAGGAAGAATCACTACAGTTATAACTCCTCCCTAGAGTGGAAACCAAAGCCAGAAGTTGCTCCGAAGTATGCGAAGGAAGCACCAATGAGTACAAGGGAGTGGGTCGAATATAAATGGTATAATTCGACGAGAAGGCAAGAAGCGTCGATTCCACCGATCACCCTGAAGAATGCTTTTGAGGCGCTGGCTGAGAGAACGCCTCAAGTCAATCAAAGCGAGAGTATGAAAAAGTTCTTGGAAGACTAGAAGAGAAGCCAAGAGTCAGAGGTCTGCGGGGACCGCTTGAAGACCTGAAGACAAGACGCTCGTGCGACTGCTGAGTTCGAGCAGAGTCGGTTGACGAGGACGTCAACCATTTAAGTGGGGGAGAATGTCACGGTCATGCTTGTCCAGGGCGTGTTGCCCGTGGCCGCATGCCCATCTCAACCCCTTTTAATCATGCTTTCATTCTATGTATTTAGTTTTGCTTGGTAGTTAGCTTTCCTTGTTTTTTAGTGGGCGTATGACTCCTCGCCATTTTCATGTACAAGCCTGTCAAAGGCATAAATCCTAGAATGTACTATAGGGGGGTATGACTAGTTGTCCAACATTTCTACCCGGAGTTATATGCTATTAAGTCGTTGTTGTCCCTTTCTTGCTTACTTGCGTATAACAAAACTCTTTCTAAAACATTTTCCAAAACACTTTCTCTCTCACGTTTTCTAAAACCGTTTTCTCCCGCGACTCGAGGGGAGGCTAGACCATATACGGAAGTAGTCCGCAACTTCCGTTTTTCATACGGCTGACTTGCTCGCCGGGCTAGAGCAAGTGCCGCACAATCGTTGTCCCGTTGCGAAAGAGTGCGATTGTGACACCCTGCAACTCTTCCCATATCCTATCTTGGCTTCCCTTTAGGAGGCAATCATCGTTCTCGCGTTTTTTGGGAGCCCATGGTCGATAAGATTAGAAAGAAAATATCCAAGTGGAAGTCGTCTTTGCTTTCAAAGGGAGGAAGACTTTCTCTCATCTCTTCGGTCTTGAATGGCTTGCCTTTGTATTTCTTCTCCCTTCTAAAAGCACCGAAAGCTATCATAAAAGTATGGAGAAGCTGATTAGAGATTTTTTCTGGAATGGAGGAGATTTCAAAGCTGGCACTCATTTGGTGAATTGGATAACTACCTCGCTCCCTCTCTACCATGGTGGTCTTGGGATTGGTTCTCTAGAGCATAGGAATACAACCCTTCTTACTAAGTGGTGTTGGCGTTTTGCTGTGGAAAAAGACGCCCTCTGGAGGCAAGTGGTGACAAGTATGGGGAAGAGTCTTTCGGCTAGTTGTCCTCTCATCCCTCGGGTAGCTCCAAAAACTGCCCTTGGTTTGACATTGCTAACTTGAGGATGGTTTATGAGCGTTTTATTCAGTTTAAAGTAGGCGACGGAAGACAGATTAGATTTTGGAAGGACATTTGGCTTGGGGGGTCTCCTCTTGAAGAGGAATTCCCTTTCATCTTTCGATTATCCTTGAAGCCAGATGCTACTGTGGCTGAATGCTCAGACGATGTGCATGGCACCTGGAACTTGAGTATTAGAAGAGGAGTTTTTGATAGAGAGGTGCATTTTTTACTGTGAAGTTGGAGTCCTTTCGGTTGGGCCAAGGGGAAGATAAAATTAGTTGGTCTCTTGACCCCCGGCGGTAGCTTTTCCACTAAGTCTTTTTTCCTTAATTTGGCCGATTCTAGAATAGCCTTGAATTGCTCATTGTCCAAGTTGATTTGGAAATTTAAAATTCCGAAAAAGGTTAAAATCTTTTTGTGGTTGGTGGCTCATCGAAGTTTGAATACGCATGACAAGATTCAAAAGAAGTATCCTAGTCATGCTTTGTGCCCTTCAATTTGCTCACTTTGCTCCTTGAATGAAGAATCGTTGGATCACTTATTTGTTCATTGCCCCTTTGCTAGACATTGTTGGGAAAGACTTTTGACTCTCTTTGAAGTGCAATTATGTCTCCCAAATCTTGTGGATGGGTGGTTGATAGAATCATTGGGAGGAGGAAGCTTGAAAGGAAAACCTAGAATGGTCTGGAAGTTTGCAGTTAGAGCTCTTTTCTGGAATTTATGCTTGGAAAGGAATAGAAGAATTTTTGAAGATAAGTCTACTCCTTTAGATAGATTATGGGATGTTGTATAGCTAAATACGGCTTGGTGGTGCCATAGTTTTAACAAATTCTTTTGTAACTACCATTTTTCTTTGCTTTTGAATGATTGGAAAGCTCTTTGTATGTAGTTCCTTGGGTGGGGTTACTCTCTTCCCCCAGCCCTTAGGCTGTTGCTCCCTTTCTTTTGGTTTATAATATATTACCTCCATGGTTTCTTATAAAAAAAAAAAAAACTATAACATGGTGGCTACAACAAATAAATTAGGCTAAATTATAAAAAATAGCACTGAACTTTGCCCTTGTTTAAAACATACCCCTATTCTTTCAAAAGCCCTTGACCTTTCATAAACATTTCAAAACTACCATTGGAGTAGAAATCGGTTAGAAGGTTGGATGGAAAACCCATGTGGCGGTGATTAGGATGCTTATTTGGATTAAATTTGAAAGAACGGCATTCAGACACGTCGACTTTGGATTCGACATTCTAACGATTTTTCTACTCTAACGGTAGTTTGAAATATTTATGAAAGATTGAGGGTAATATTGCAACTTTTGAAAGTATAGAAGTATTTTTGAAACAAGGAGCAAAGTTGAAGGTTATTTTTTATAATTTAGCAAATAAATTATCCACTACCTTTATCTACCCATCCATGGACTCGGTTCCTTTTTGCCAAAGGGCTCCAGGAAAGTAGACACAAGATTTGGAATTCTTGCGGCAAAGTACGATTAATTTGGTCATGTTCAATGTTATACAAAGCAAATGGGCTTTTATGGTTTGCTTTGCGGCCCGTCAAGCGGCTGTTCTGAGTCTTCTGACCTAATCCCGTGACCCCCCTTTCCTTTTTCACAGCATACAACTTTTAACCACTTCTTTCTCCCTTGCCGCGAATTTTTCTCTCGAGAGCCATTTTCGTTTTTTGTTAAATCACACCGTGCTCTTAACTGCACCACCTTCCTCAACATCCACAGTTTACTTGGCATTTGTTTTCGCCAGTACGCTCCCCTAGTTAATTTGCACCATCATTGTGGGAAATGCTCAACCTTTTAGGTGCTAATCTGCGCCTTCTGACTCATTTTACGAGCATCTAATAGAGGCTGCTCGAGTTTGGGCATTTTCAAATTGTTTCGGCCCTAACTCTTTTCAACTTCCAAATCAAATCACCATTTTTGCATTCCAACTGGGCGGTCCCTCTTCCAGCTCTCCATATTATTTTCCATCCATGTGAAATTTCCCGTTAAATTTTGCAAGGATTGGAGTAGGGATTCCTTTTTCTGTTTTCTTTTTATCTTTTTTTGGAGAGAATCCCCATTTAAAAAGTGAGTGAGATGAGTTGAGAGAGTGTCAAAATTAGGCTTAGGGTCAAAATTATATATATGACAGGGACGAGGAACATAATCCCCATCCTTATCCCCAAAAGTGTAATGAGGAAAATTCCTCCCTCATCCCCATTCTATTCGGGGTGGCCTAAGAGAAGAAATTAAGGAGCCCTCCCCCTATCTCCCAATTCCAAACTATTTGAAATACTCACTCAATAAGCCGCTTTCTCTAACTCCTCAACATCCTCTACTTGTAACCAAATTACCTTCACTCTATCTCTCACTCACTAGTTCTGCACAGTATGACTCTAATAACAATCCGAGCAATTGTCTTGTGACCTTCAAGTTAACAAGACGCATAACTTTCTAAATATCTTGAGAGTTATTCATGGTTTCTCGATCTATTTTGCAGGAAAAGTCTGATGCCGCAGCCAAAGAAGCCGATACAGCGAAAGCAGCTTGGGTTTGTCGGGTTTGTTTGACTTCCGAGGTAGAAATAACCATAGTTCCTTGTGGCCATGTTCTGTGCCGTAGATGTTCTTCTGCTGTTTCAAAGTGTCCATTTTGTCGACTCAAAGTCTCAAAAATTATGAGAATTTTTCGACCATGATCTCTGTTACTTCAAGGATGTAAAGTTCCCACGAGAGCAACATGCAAAAATGGCAAGACTTCGGAATCACTTGGCTTAACCACAAGAACAACATGGTTTTGGATTTCCACAGAATTATTGGTTATATTTGTACATCAGAGTCGAAAATGTAAATGAAAAGTGAAATCTTAGTTTCCTTTTTCTGTAAACTTGTCATTCATTGATGTACAGAAGGTATATTGGCAATGTAAGTAATATTGATATTTGGTATGTCCAATAAGATTTATTCTTTATTCGTGGAAAAATTGGACTGGTTGCAAGAGTGATATTTTTGAAGTGTATTTTACAATTGTTAGGCCATTTTTTACGTGACCTTCACTGATTATTGGATTGTTTATCCATTGATGGAGAAAACATGAGTTGAATTCAGACTTCTATAAGGCCATGTTTGGAAGTGGTTTTGGAATAGTTATATTGGTTTTAGTGATTTTAGGCATGACAAAAGTAATTTTAGTCATTCCAAAATCACTTTCAACACATGTCCTAAATACATTTAAGTCAATTCCTTTTTGCTCGTTTTTTTTTAGTCAAGAGCTAGTACTAGAACAAATCACATTTGCCTGTCTCATGGTGTGTATTGTTGAGTTGACAAAATACTCGTAATGAATAAGTGGTGCAAGCTATCTTGTGCATAATTTTTGTGAAAGGGATCATTTACAAATGACTTAAATTCATGACAAAGTATTGGAAGTAATATAAGGAAATGAGTCAAGATTGAGATTTAGCTCTTCATTGCTTTAATTAGTCTTTTTTCTCAAAAACCACACTTGTTTCCTATCCTACTTTATCTATTGGTTAACATATCATTTTGACCCTTGTACTTTGAGATTTATTTTATTTTAGTCTCTATACTTTCAAATATCTAAATTTAGTTAATGTACTTTTAATAAAGCTTAAAATCAGTTCCTACTATTATTAGTTTATGGTTAACATTTTTTTAAAAAAAAAAAAAAATAGTCTCTATTAGTTTTCTCTTTATAAATTTTGAAAACATATTCATATTGTATCTTTTCTTAAATGAAAAGTATTTCTATTATTTTACAATAAGGACTAATTTTAACTTAAAACTAACAATATTGACTAATTTTAAGATTTGTTAAAAATACAGGGACTAAATTTGAACATTTGAAAGTATATGGACTAGAATGAAATGATTCTTAAAGTACACATACTAAAATGATATTTTAACTTTATCTGTTTCTTCATCTTGTGGTCTCTCCTCTCTCACAATTGGGTAAAGAATCACACCTCTTAAAACTCTTTCACAAGAATGACAATAATATTCAAGAATTATTTTATTCAATCTAATCATTTTCATCAATATTAAGAAAAAAAGAATACATTAAACGTTCGAATTTTAAAAATAGGTTGACATGGTAAAACAGAGTCAAACTCAGTGCCAAGAATTTTCCAAATTTTTAGGAAAAAAAAGTACAACAGATTATATAATTTAAAAAAATAATTTTGAGGCGAAGAAAAAAATGGAGATGCGGGGTATCGATCCCCGTACCTCTCGCATGCTAAGCGAGCGCTCTACCATCTGAGCTACATCCCCTTGTGTTCAATCATTGAAAATATTATAATTTTATTTTTAAAGTTTTATCCGCTTGGATTTTCAGACGCTTCAAAATCACCCGCGAAGCCGTTGAGAGAATTTCCTTCTGGATAATGTGAAAGATAAGAGGTCGACCAATACTTCTCTGCTCCTTTCCTTTTCTCTTCAATGGCGACTCTGCAACAACTCCTCAGACCTTCATGGACATCTCTTTTCGCTTCCTCCTCTCCTCGCCATTCCCTCTCTCAACCTCAAGTTCAGCCTCGAAGTGTTAATTCTACCACTCCCAAAGCCTCTCTTCAGAATTCTTCCATCAATCGCCGGCAGTTTGTAGCTGAGACGGCAGCCGCGGTTTCTCTGTCGCTTTCTCCGTTGATTGGCCCCGTACAACCGGCGAAGTCCGAAGAGAATCTGTCGGAGTGGGAGAGACTTTACCTTCCTATCGATCCCGGTGTTGTCCTTCTCGATATTGCTTTTGTGCCCGATGATTTGGACCATGGTTAGTTTCGATAGCTTTGGTTCCTTTTGCTGCAGAAATCAACGCATAATGTAGGAGAATTTTGGATTTGTTTTTGTTTTTGTTTTTCTACTACGAATTATATAGTGTTTTGGGAACTCACTAGTCACATTAATTAGCTGTTGGAATTGGAAACATCTGAAATTTGGGAGGATTTTTACACTGAACAGCTATTAGGCGGTTTAATTGTTTGTTAAATTGTGTTCTAATTAAGTTAAGCTGGTCTTCATTTCCAATTGTTTTATTTTAAAATCAGTTTCTTCATCATTTTTTTTTTTTTTTTGTGGGGGTGGGGGGTGGTGTTGGGGCTTTGTTATGTAATTGCAATCGTGGAAAGCAATTTCTGATTACCATTTCTTCAAATGATTTTATGGCTTCGAGATCCTTCGACCAATATATTGCCGTGAAATCATTTGACACTTTCAGCCCACTGCAGGCTTCCTTTTGGGGACTAGGCAAACCATTTTAGAGACAAAAGATGGTGGAAGAACTTGGGCTCCACGTTCAATACCCTCGGCTGAAGAAGAAGACTTTAACTACCGATTTAATGCTATTAGCTTCAAAGGAAAAGAGGGATGGATTGTTGGAAAACCTGCAATTCTGTTGTACACTTCGGATGCTGGGGAAAGCTGGGAAAGGATACCTCTTAGTGCTCAGCTTCCTGGAGATATGGTAATAACTAATATTTTTTTTATCATCGATAAGGAATTCATATACGATAGTGCTTGAATTTTAGTTTGTTCTATTTTTAGTATATCCTCGAATGCTTGGCTGAATGGTAAGTTATAGATTTTTCTTTATCCATTGCAGTTATAACGCTCATTTAATATAGTTAAACAAGGTAAGACCGTGACTATTCACAGCTATAAATTAAGATGGAAATTTTGGTTTTTTTAACATATCTACAGCTACAAATTTATCTGTTCTTTTCTGCCAGAAAGTGCTTATATTTAACACTAGAGTGGTTGATTCTATTATAAAACTTCAGGTCTACATTAAAGCAACTGGAGAAAAAAGTGCTGAGATGGTTACTGATGAAGGTGCAATATATGTTACGTCAAACAAGGGATATAATTGGAAGGCTGCAGTTCAGGAGACTGTTTCTGCCACTCTTAATAGGTGAGCTTCAGCAGGGGAAAATTTTCCACTCTATGAGGTTTAAAATAAAAGATTCGTTGTTTGGAATTTACCTTGAAATAATTGCGGAATAATTGATAGGCTGATAACTGATGAGATTTGACTGGCAGCTTGTAGCAGGAAATCATGAGCCACACTCCACAGTTCACTTATTTAGCTCATTAAAAGAAAAAATTCAATCCCGATTACGAGATGCTAATGTGGTTTCTTTACCTTTCTCAGAACAGTTTCTAGTGGTATAAGTGGTGCAAGCTATTATACTGGAACCTTTAACACAGTAAATCGCTCTCCTGATGGGCGTTACGTAGCTGTTTCAAGTCGTGGTAACTTCTACCTTACCTGGGAGCCTGGGCAGGTTTAACTTCTATATTTCTTTTACTCTCTCTCTCTCTCTTCTTCTAATTTTATTGCTTTGAACTGGTTTTGGAAAAAGTTTGCTCCTGCTAATTAAGACTGTTAAGTGCTGAGTTTCTTGTTGGGCTTAATCACCACATTTGTAAGTCATTAAAACTTGGCTTTATTTGCAATTCCAGTCATTCTGGCAGCCACATAATAGAGCTATTGCAAGGAGGATTCAGAACATGGGGTGGCGAGCTGATGGTGGTCTTTGGCTTCTTGTTCGTGGAGGAGGACTTTTCCTTAGTAAAGGGACAGGGGTAAGTGAAATTGAGGACCGTTCCTTTGTGTTTCTAGCCAAGCCACCCTAATGAAAAATATGAAAAATGGTTTAGGGTTGCAATGTGGTTTGATTTTAACCTTTAAATGGAATCATTTCCCCCCTTCTTCTACTAGTTACTTAAGCATTGAATAGTGTATCAATAAGTTTTCATCTTTAGATTTATGGCTGCATAATAACTCAATAACAGAATCCTATAACCGCATTGCTTTTCAGATATGCTATCATTAGAAACTTTTGTAGTTCTTTTTCTTTATCAAAATCATGAAAACGTTGTAAGTGAACAAAACTAATTTTTCATCATATTCATGATTTTCTTGAAACAGAGTGACAAGTAAATTCTGTCATTCTATAGGTTATATCTATGCTGTTGCTTCCCAGAATTTCAGCTAGTCCTCTCAGCCAACTGTTGTTAAATATTAACTGCTTGTTGAATTCAATATGTTTAATATAACAGATAAGTGAGGATTTTGAAGAAGTTCCAGTTCAAAGTCGAGGTTTTGGCATATTAGATGTCGGTTATCGTTCAGAGGTAAGTTTTTAAGATCATTTAAATGGCTATACTTTTGTGCATCCTCATTCATTCTTGAAGCCTCCTGCAGATTTTGTGATTGAGATAGAAATATCATATTTGTTCGTTGTAAATAGCTAAAATTGACCTTCTTGGAGGCTGTACTCAATGGATCTGGTTGATTTGTGTGGCAGATTACATAAGGGAAGGGCCAGACAGAAGCCTCAATATGATTATTTAGTTTTTTATTAGACATGCTATGTGTCGAACTGAAAGATACAGTACTAAACGTGCACTGTGCAGCACTAATTATTAGCATTCTAGCACCAAAATAAATGTGTGAGAGAGAGAGACAAAGAGAGCACAAATGATTGGATGAATGTAAAAGTGGCTAGATGAGAGAAACAGAGGGAGAACGAGATAGAATTATCTGGATGATTAAATGACTAGATTAAGAGAAGACTTATGATTCATCTTGGTTAGCACGTGTTCTCATGCTTTTCAACTTACATAGCTGTTTCTGATTTCCTCCTATACAACATCATCTGCCTACATGTTGCTTTTCTAACTAGTTGAGGGCGTCGGACTGTACCTGGTAAAGTTAGTTTGTATTTGAGCAGGTTATTCTTACGGCCACGGTAGCAAGTATTAATGAGAGCAGAAAAAAGAAAATTCATTTTTTAAAGGATTAGTTTGTGCATGAAATATAGATGGAAAAGCCTGTGTTTGTGACAGTGAGAAAAAAAAATGAATTATTTTTCAGACATTTTAATTAGCCCGATACATATTTATGAAATAAGGTGTGGGTATGTTCTCCATCTTCTCTGGGGTAGTTAGGTTTCTCATTTAATCCCATATCTTCCCGCCATTCTTAACGTGAGGAATGATGGTACTATCGTAGAACTTTTACAATTTTGTGTTCATAATAAATAATTGCATTGTCCAAGATACCTTGAGCTTGAAGTCGGAAGTCATGTATATATTGTGCAAAGTCGTGCATATCTCATCATCCCTTGGCAATGAATATATAGTCTGTGTGCTGAATTTGAAGATACATATCCTTTTACGACCTTACTTAAACAGGATCTTCTGTTCTATAGGTTGTACATCTGTGTTCTTGAGTTCTAAAGATACATATCCTTTTGGATTTATCATAAGCACCCAACAAAAATGAAGTCATCCCTTTACCAAAATTGATCATCGCCTTGGTGGATTTTTTTGAATTTTTTTTGTTCTGGTGTGAGTTGTACAGGAAGAGGCTTGGGCAGCTGGGGGAAGTGGAGTACTTCTGAAAACTACAAATGGTGGCAAGACATGGACCCGTGATAAAGCAGCTGACAATATTGCGGCCAACCTATACTCTGTAAAGTGAGTATGACCATACTGTAAACTCGAGTTAGTTTTACAATTTTTGAAATCTGAAATTACCTCACTCAAGGACACTTTGGCATATACTTACTATAACTGTATGACTATCCCTTTATAACTCTCTTTCTATGGCTGTTTCCTGCGGATGAATAAAGTGTAAGAAGAAAAATCAAAGCTCTATACCTTGCTTCTATTTTTAGGGTGAGTTTGGAATGACTTTTGGAAGGTAAAAAAAAGCTTTTAACTTGTTAAAAGAACTTTTCAAAATTTTTATAGTGTTTAGTTAGATAATTGAAAATGATTTTTTTTAACACTAAAAAACACTTGAAAATGATTTTAAAGTACTTCTTTCAAAAGTATTTATAAAAGGAGTACTCCACTAGTTTTTTTTTTTCCAAAAGTCATCCTAAGCTGGTTTTGTTGCCAAAAAAAGCCTAACACTTTCAATCATAATCAATATGGCTGCAAACACAATGCAATTATGCTATAATTTTGTAGAAGAAATTTAGGGCATTGAGTATGAGTTCTTTACTTTCAATTCACCTTCACATATTTTCTCTTTTAATCTATTTACATCTCCGCAGGTTTATAAACGATAAGAAAGGTTTTGTGCTCGGAAATGACGGGGTGTTGCTTCAATATCTTGGTTGAAGTTTGAGATTTTACTTGGTAATTAATTCATATCACCCTTTTCCTTCTTCTCTTTGAATTTTCTTTGCCATAGCCTCTCAGGCAGTTGCTGTCACTGTTTAATTTCTTCTGCTTGGAAAAAGAAAAGAAATTATTGACCATAATCAATTGAAATTTGAAGCAGTATAAAAATGTTAATTTAAATTGTTTAGGACCCCATTTGACGATGTTTTCTGTTTTTGAAAATTATGCTTATTTATATCTTTTTTAATCTACATTCAAAATTGTTTTTAAATTATATCCAGAATTTAAAAGCTGAAAAAAAGGAAACTTTTAAAAACATACATTTTGTTTCTTGAAATTTTGTTGAACTTCAAAAATGTTTCAGAAAGGCTTTTTATAAACTTTATATATATTTTTTGATAAGAAACTTGAATATATTAACAAGAAAAAGGAAGAACAGCCTAAGGGCTAGGGGAAGGACCCCCACCCACAAAAGAAACTAAAGAAAAGCTTTCCAATTGTTCATGACCATGGAGAGGCTGTAGTTACAAAAGAATTTTCTATGGTTAAAACACCACCAAGAAGATGTGTATTGTACGTTTCTACAAAAAAAAATCAAAAGACGAGGCCTTATCTTAAAAATTCCGAAGATTCCTTTCCAACCAAATATGTCAAAGAAGCACTCTAGCTGCACAACTCCAAATGATTTTAGCACGTTTAGGAAGCCTCCAACCCTCAAGGGCTTCAACCAACCAACCAACCATCAATGTGCTTGGGTAAGCAGCAAGAAAGATCGAACCTATCCAAGAGAACATACCACCCACTAGCAACAAAAGGGCAGTGTAAAAAGATGTGATAAATAGACTCGTCGTTTTTAAGGCAAATCCTGCAAGCCGTAGGAGAGAGGACCCAATTCCTACACTTTCTTTGAAGACGATCTTGCGTATTTAAACTTCTATAAGCCAAAGACCAGAGGAACACTTTGACTTTCTTCGGGATTCAAAACTTCCAAATTGCCGAGATGAGGGGGGTTCTCAAAGTAGGGGTAGACTCTGAAAGCTTCAAAAAAGCAGATTTTGAAGAAAAGTTACCACATTTCTCAAGCAACCAGTAGGCCTTGTCGCCATCGTCTGGGCCCAAGCAGACAACATCCAACAACTGAACTAAATTCACCCAACTTTCTAACTCCCTGTCAAAAAGGCCTCTTCTTAGGCCCAATACTCAGTCTCTTGTTCGCTCATTCCAGCAATCTGCAATTGTAGCTTCTTGTTTCATAGAAATACCATAAATGTCTGGAAAAGTAGCGTCAAGGTTGTTGTCCCCAATCCACCTATCTTTCCAAAATTTTAGTCTCCTCCCACTACGAGCTTTAAAATCCAAAAAACGAAAGAAGAACTCACTATTCTTTGCAATTCCAAACCACGGTCTCCCCTTGGCTGTGCCTTTGGGTGGGAGAGTGGACCACCCAAGGGGATCCAAACCATAAATACTAGCAATCACCGCCTTCCACAGAGCATTCTCTTCTTGGGGAAATCGCCATAGCCATTTAAGGAGCAAGCCATTGTTTTTCTGTTGAAAAGCCCCAATTCCTAAACCACCATAATAAAGAGGACGAGAAGTTTTCCCTCAGTTTACAAGATGATTGCAAGAACCCTTTGATAAACCCCCATTCCAAAAAAAGTTTTGTGCCATCCTCTCAATCTCATCGATAACACCTTTGGGAGCTTTAAAAATGGAGAAGTAATACAACGAGAGGCTATTAATCACCGATTGAGCAAGTGTCAGCCTACCACCCTTCGACAAAGTTAAACTACTCCACTTATCAATCTTCTTACGGACTTTATCTATCAATGGATCCCAAAAAGATTTGTTGCAAAAATTGCCTCCCAATGGAATACCCAAATAAGAAATGGGCAGCTTTTCCACTTTACATCCCAAGGAACCGGCATTATCCAGTAGGATGTCTTCCTCAATATTTATGCCAATGAGAGAAGTTGTATTCAAGTTAAAGGACAACCCTGATGCTAGAAGGAAAATATTAATCACCAGCCACCAGTTTTCAAGCAAACCACTATCTCCCGGGCAAAAAATGATGGTGTCATCTGCATATTGTAAGTGAGAAATTTCCACCTCATCTTTTCCAACTGAGAAGCCCCTAATATGCCTTTTTTGGCAACAGTAATGGACCATCCGGCTAAAGGAATCCCCAATTAATGTGAAAAGAAAAGGAGAAAGGGGATCTCCTTGTCTTAAACCCCTTTTAGCAAAGATTTTCCCCCTAGGCCGACCATTAATCATTAAACTTTATTTTAAAAAATAGAATACATAATAGTGAATTCAAGGGGGTAGACATACATTTGTGACTTGCAAAACTAGGGAATTTATGCTTATTGGTGTTCTTGAAGCTGGGTTTTCATAGACATATGATAATTTTTTATTTTTTATTTTTTGAACAAGAAACATAGACATATGATTAATTTAGTTTAAGAGCTATTGTTCGAAGATTAGAAATTCTTTTCGGGCATGAAAATCAAAATTTCCGTTTATTGCTTGGCTATGTTGTAGAATTGTTGTAGCATTGTTCTCATTGTCGTAGCATTGCTATATCAAACGGGCCTAAATTTTAAAGATTTAGCTTTTGACATTTTTCTTATTCAGGTTACAGAATCAGATTCGATATGATGCTTGCGATGGAAATTTTGTATCATTAAATCATAGCTTGCATTCTTGCTTTCGATGATGGGATGAGGTGTTAATGTTACCAAGTTTCATATCTTTCCTTTTTTTTTTCTTTTGCATTTTTGAAGGTCAAAAACTTTTAGCAATGCTTTCATTAGAAAGAATCGACGTCGTAAATAGTTTTCGATTTTTGTTAATATCTGTAATCTAAACGTATACTTATTCAGATGCCCATTGTTGAATGCAAACAATGATGAATTTGGAAGTTATAGATGCATTTTATGCCCTTTGCTTTTTATTGAACTTTACTGTACATTTGAACTTCTATTTATGTACATTACCATTTCAATTCTTCCAATATAACAATGATATGAATTTATAGGATTTGAGGATTCTTTTTTATATATAAATATGTGCTCTTTTGATTTCAGCTATCTTTTGTCTTATGTCATTTTAATGCAAAATGGAACAAATTTAGATGTCTTTTTTTTTTTTTTTTTTTTTGAGTTCGAATAAATCTAGATGTTGCATTATGGAAACAGAGAATCTATATGAAGATATTTGTATGGCTCCATGAAGTCTATTGGTTGTCTTATGCCATTACAAATTAAATTTAAAAGTAGTTTTAAATTTTAATGAATATGGCAGTTTTTTAATCACTTGTAAGGTCGTTTTTCCAAAGAAAATTTTGAAAAAATATATTATTCCATTTGATCTTGAAGCATTAATTTAAGTCTCGGCTCCAATACATAAAATGCCTTTAGTAAAAAAAATCATAAAATTTAGACAAATTTTACTTCAACAATAGATTTACATAAATCGGGGTGACTTGTTTTCCTTTTGTTTTTTCTTTTTATGATAATATGGCGTACAATAACAAATTTATTTTAGTGAGCGTAGTTTAACTAGTTAAGACATTATACTATTGACTCAAAGTCAGAAGTTTGAATTCTCCTTCTTTTCCCACGAGTTGTTGAGCTAAATAAAATTCTTCTTACTAAAAAATCAACCTTATTTAGTAAATTCTTGAATAATACTTCATTAATTATTCAATCTTTTACAATAAAATATTGTATCACTTTTTTTAGTATCACAATTTACCATGGAGGATAAGGATTTGAATGTAGGACCTTCAAGAGAAGTTATTAACGTTGAGTTATGCTTTGTTTTTTTTAGTACACTAAATTTGGGGGATTGGGGATTTGAACTTTCAAACTCACAAAAAATAGTAGATGTAAATTACTGCTAAGCTAAGCTTATGTTGTCATACTGAGTTATGCTTTAATTAGTAACTGTCCATTTCTATTATAGCTGCTAAATTTCCTTATTGCAAGAGTAATGTAAACTTATACTTTATGCCGCATGCCACATGCCACATGTATCTAATCTAGTTCAATATTAAATTGAGCATAGTTTAGCAAGGTACATACTTGAACAAAAAGTCAAAAGTTCGAATCTTCGCTCTAATAGATTGAATTAAAAAAGAAATGTTCGATATCAAAATGAAAAACATATAAAATATATAAATGTATGCATGAGAAAGAAGAATTTAATGAACGTTTGGGTTAAATTAAAATATTAAATAAATTAAACATCAAAATAGAATAAAGTGAATTTCAAATATATATATATATATATATAATAAAGTGAAATAAATTGACGACGAATTATAAATTAGTTTTAAAAAATTGCAAATATGACACTTGTTTTTTGAGTTCGTAAATATGACACGGATTGCGTTGTTCAGTTTGAAACGAACAATGACTTCGAAAAATATAAAACGCGCGGGTAAATTTTGCGGCACCGTTAAATCCCAATTCAAGAAAATGATCAAATGAATCGAAATCTCTGAAGTTGCTGAATTTTATAAATATCGTCTTTCTTGAACATCGATCGGGTTGAATTTGATGGAAGAGTGTAATGCAAGTGCATGAAATTCGTTTGTGAGCGGAGATGAACGGAGGAAAATGAGGTTAGTTTCTCTCTCTGTCCCGGAAAATTTGGGGACAACGTTGATCGAGACGAATTGTTCGAGGATTTCTCCACATTTACCCTAAAAAAGAATCTAGAATACCTTGAGCGATCTCTCAATTTCCATTTTCTGCAACTTCTAGTTTTGAAAATTCTTCCATGACGCTCGCGTTAATTCCTCCTAAATCCTGTTTCTGTTGATTCTAGATCTCATTTTCACCTTTGGCTTTGATCCATCGAAAATTTTCAATGGTTTCTGGATGGTGAATTTGAGAGGAGCGGATGGAAAAGGGAAGTTACAACGAGAATCGTGATTGAGATCTTCTTCAGAACAACGGTGGTGTAAATCGGATGCAAAACAACATGGAGATCGATGAAACGAACTCTGCAGATTTTTCGTCGATTTCATTGTTTTCTGGCGTTGGCTACATTGAGCACCCTGTTTCCAAGTTCGATACTCTTGCCGGAATTGCTATCAAGTACGGCGTCGAGGTAATTGTGCATTCTGAAATTGTTTATTGTTGGTTTGTTGGTTTTCCTTCGTTTCTTGCTTGATTAAAAAGGTTTGTAGGCCACCTTAAATTTGTTTCTGAATCTTTTTCTTCGCAACCTTTTCACCTGGGAAAAGATGATCTACACATGAATGACGATCGGAGGAGATCGCATATTGTCGATTTTTATGCAGGAAGTAGTAACTAAAATAAATGAAACTTGAAACTTGAAACTGTTTTACTTGTTTCACATATACATGTCTGAAATTAATGTACTGTTAGGAATACTTCTGTTGGGTGAATAGTGAAGTTTTGTTTTTCTAACTTAAATTTATGAAAAGATTGGACATTTGAAATTGGCATTTTATATCTTAGCAACTTTAGTTCAATATGATGAATTTTGATTGAACCCTAACAGCATCTCTGTGATTTTACTTGAATCTTTTAATGATGATACACTAAATCTTGAACAGCTTCTAATTTTGTATTGAATGGGAAGGTTATGTTTGCATCTTTTTTGAAATAACAAGATTTAACTTATATATTTTAACAGTACAAATTTAAAAAAGTTTATTTAAAAAACGATAAAAATTTAAAATTGAAAAGATGAGTAAAGATTAGAAAGTAGTTATGATTTTTGTTTTGGAATTTGAAATGTTTTTTTCAAAAACATTCTTCTACTTTGTAGAACAAAAATTCAGGTAAGATATATTTGAGGAACGATTGTTCTTACATTTCTATTCTCAAAGATATTTTGTTTAATAAATAAAATTGTACTTCTTTCCATTTATACAAAAATGCTACTTTGTAAACAATTTTATATATTTCATAATGATTGCTTTCTATTTTGAACTATCACTTGCATATTTAATATGGAAAATACTTGGGTGCAGTCCACTTTACAACTACAAATTAAAAAATAATAATAATAAATAAATAAGTAAATAAATCTATTCTTTTTCTAATGGTTGTAAAGTGGGCTGCACAATTCTTGGGTGCAGCCTACCCAAGTTGTGCTCATTTAATATAGAGCAAAACTTGGTTACTTACAAGTTGGGTTGCAGCCATTAAAATAATTTTTTTAATTTGTATTCTTCAAAGTTCTCTTTTCATATGAGACTTTCAATTTCTAGATGAAGAAATTATTAAAAAAAAAGTGTAATCGGAAAAAAAAAATGGAGTATAAAAAAAAAATTAAAATTTACCTTTGAACTTAGAGTTTACCTTTAAACTTTCATTTTCATCACCTTGAGTCTAACTTAGATAAGTGTTGCAATTTATGTCTTAAAATTGAATAAATACTGCAAGTTTTACCTTCTACCAAAAATTATAAAATAAATAGCTAATACGAAATTACACCTCAATGAAAGATGATGAAATTGAAATTTTAGGACAAAAATTGATTAACCTTTTCTACTTTGATTTAAAAAAAAAAAAAAAAATCCCTCTTTTTCGTTAACTAAATAAAGTAGGAAGAGTTGAATAGTAAATACAAACTTCAGATAACTTCGAAATTTTTGACATGTCACCTGTGCCACAGGACAAAAGGGTTTGTCTATATGGGAGAACGTCTTATTTTCTGATTTTCATTATAATGACTTTTTTTCTTGTTTCTGTGACTAAGGAGTGAGGACACATTCTCATACCATGATTATACCCGACACCGACCTTAATCTATGATCTATCATATATGTTCTATGCGTTCATTGTAACATAATTATGTAATATATTAGGTCTCGGACATCAAGAGAATGAATGCATTGGTTACAGACCATCAAATGTTTGCTCTCAAATCTCTACAGATCCCAACTCCTGGAAAGCACCCTTCTCCTCACTTATCCGAAGATCTTGACATTTCCAGGTTTGTTTTTTCTCTCAAGTTACATACCTGAACATGTAAACTGCTTCATTTTCGTTTGTTGAGAATTTCACAATTGAGTCCCAAGCTAAACTGACCCACAGTAGTATAAGACTCTGATTCTACCCCTAGTACTTGTGATTCTAATCTCTTGGGCCCCCATCTCAGATGCTAATTATCCCACTAGTGTATACATAATCCAGTTAGATGGTTTTTAGTCTACAATAGCTCGCACTATGGGTTAATTAGATCCATTACTCTTTTGCCAACCGAGCATAATTTAACTAGTAACTGGTTGATTGAGGCATATACATCTTTCTTGAAGTCTGAAGTTCAAATTCCTACCCCTGAAACTTCTTTAAAGGCAGTTGAAAGCTGAATATTCAGATTGGCACTGGGAAAAAAACCAACTAGTATTCCTATCAAATTGCCAAGTTACAAATTCCTTTACCCTTATTTGCATCCACTAATATCATCAGGAGAGGACCTGAAACTGGACAACATCTCATTTATATAATTATAGCGGTTGCATGTTTTTGCTTGAAATTAGCTATTGCTGTGCGGGGGTCTTCATATGCATACATATTTCCGTGAATTAGCTGTTCATGTGAGCTTCTACAGGAAGAGTAATTGTGAGCAAAATGCAACTCGGCTCATGCCCTATAATCTGTTCGACTCATTCCAATCACTGAGAATCAAATCCTCCACACTCAAGGCTCCCTCGCAAGCCCATCAGACAAACATACCAGCAATCTGTGAAATGACTGCCTACAGAAAAGGGGAATTCGACCGTTTGGGGGCTGATCCCCTGCTAGCATCCTCCCCTAATCCCCATCGAAGCCACCATAGAAAATCAAGAAGCTTTGCAAATGGTTTTCCTTTCGAAAATGTTGAATTCACCGATATCGTGACCGGAGCGACCGACTCCATCAAAGGGGGTGAAAAACTGGTCAGGAGACGCCAGAAATCCATGGCGGACTTCTCTACTGCAACCGAAAGCCTTTTCAACAACAAGACTTTCACCAGCAATGGTGAATGTTTGTCAATGACAAGAAAAAGCTTAGATGTGAGACTGAAAGAGGCTGCTGCAAGAAGTAATGTATCAAATGGGACTGTTGAAGTGAGTAATAAAATGACACCCATTTTAATGGAGGATGTGGGAGACTCGTTTATGAGTAATGGGATATCCAGTGGAAGATCATCAAGCACATGTAATTTGCAGGACGCAGAAAAAGGTAGTAGTTCCTCATCCATGTGGTCGGCATCTTCGTGGAGTTTGAAAACAGATTTTCAAGCATTCTCATCTGCATTGGTCACTAAGTCGATATTTGATGGGTTGCCAAAGGCAACAACGACCAAGTATAAAGCTTCAATGGATTGACCCATTGGTTTCTAAGTGTTTATTAGCAGATCGACCCAATCCGACACCTGTGCAGCTCAATGATCAATACATTGTTTATTTGAGATTTTGAATAAGACCTCATAATTTTGACAATGAGAGAAATTCTTTGTGTGAGAAGGAAATTATACGTTCATGCTGTATTACCCGTGTGGGTGAATGGATAAGCATCTCCAAAGTATTAAAAAACAAGCTTGTTTAGGTTAAAATACGATGCTTGTATTTTACTTCATGTACTTTCAAATGTCCAATTTTACTCTCTACTTTCAATGAATCTTAAAATTAGCCCATACAATTAGTTAGAAGAAATTAATTGTTTTCAAAATAGAACTAAAATATAATGAAACTCAAAGTACATAATCAAAATAACATTTGAACTTTTTTTTCTTCTCATTCTCATTTCTGTCATTTTTCAGCTTACACATAAAAACAGGTATATTACAGAGAAAATAAAGTATCTTAAGATGACATGAAAATCAATTAAAGAAAATCAAATTACATTTTCTAATTTTATACAAGTTCCTGTTTTAAATGTTTGCCCTCCATTGTGTTTATCAAGTAACTGCTACAATTAGCACATTTCACAGGGAAGCACCTGCAAATTGCCACCAAAATGCCCAAGAATATATCTTTAGGGTAACTAACAAGTCATGACTGGATGAGACAATTTCTTACCGTACAGAAATGTATTTTGCTATCTCATAGTGAACTTCCAAGTTCAGTAAAACCCAAATAAAATGTAGCTCATAAACTAAACAGTGCCTCAAGTACATGATTGACAATATTCTCTACTTTGGACAGTCACACACCAACCCACCTCTTACTACAAAAATTGAATATAATAGTTGATTGGAAGAGGCAATGAAAAAGAAGTTTGATAGCAGAACGATGAAAGGAGAACGACGAGCGGATTTAAAACAAGTGATAACCAGAAAATTAGTAGAGACTAGCTAGTCGTTCCATTATAAACTGATACATTAAACAAAATTCAACAGGTAAAAGTGTTCACAAATATCAGAACAACCAAACAAAAAGCATAGGGCAGAAGAAGCCCACAATTTTGACTCCCTAAAAACCAATATATAGTGAATGACAATGTTAATGCATCTAAAAAAGAGAAGTTCCCTTCCCCTTCTTGTCTCCACCAATCTCAAAATGCTTGCATCTCTGCATAAATGAGAAGGTAGGCATTAATAAAAGAGAAATTGAAGGATAATTATAATAAGTGTTCTATACAAACATAGTTGATATAAGCATCCGACTGAGAAATTTGCTTATAATACAAACCTTAATGGGATGCTGTGACACATGCTTGCAACCCTGGCATTGCAACCTTAGCACAATCTTCTTTGTAGTTTTGGCCTGGCAGGAAGTTAAAGTACATATTCAAGGAAAATTATCAAAATATGGTCTGGGTTGAACAGATGGTGGAAGAGATTTTCACCTTCTTGTGAAAGACAGGCTTGGTCTGTCCTCCATATCCTGATTGTTTACGATCATAACGACGCTTTCCTTGAGCCGCAAGACTGTCCTTGCCCTTCTTATATTGGGTAACCTTGTGCAAGGTATGCTTTCTGCATTCCTTGCTCTTGCAGTAAGTCTTCTTTGTCTTGGGAACGTTCACCTATTTAGCAGAAGAGTTCAATATCATTCAAATAAAAAATCAACAACTCTACAAGAAATATAAAATAGCTCCAAAATTTGCAGAAATTCTAATAGAGGAAAACATAATTGGCAACACTATACACAAAAAGTGCTTGAAAAAAGAAAACCAGAGCAAACATATTCTCGATTGAATTTCAAAGTCAGTTTGCAATGGCATATCTAGTCTCTCGAGTCTCAACTTACAAATTTGGGTTTCAATTTGATTACATTAAAACCAGATCTACAGCATTAACACTTTCCATAAATCAACATAACTAAAAAAAACTCAAATAACCACACTGCATAGAACAGCATAACCTTCTGACAGAACAATGCCCCTCATAAATGCCAACAAACACTGGAGAAACAACTCTCGAAAGTGAGACAACCAAAACAATTCCAAAACTCATCAATCCAATATCCTAGATTACAAACATATTTACTTCGCTTATCTAATAGGATCCACAAAACGAACAATTTTAGCTCATATAAAAAATAATGTTACGAGGCTTTAGCTTCCAGCGTTCGGAATCAAATAGGATTAGATTATAGGACGAAGAACATGCTTCAGTTTTCTCATTTCCAGTTAAATCCGCATCAACAAACACAGCATAGAATCATGAACAGACGGAGAAAATTCAAATAAACAGCGAAGAACAGTGGAAGCAAGTTTACCATGGCGTCTTCTGGTCCTTACTAGCTCTCAGAAGAAACCCTAATCGGCTACCAAATGGAAAGGCAAAAATCTCTCCTATTTTATACTTGGAAATTTGGGTCGGTTTATAGGTCAGATTTCTGATAACTTAAGCCCGTGGTCCTCTGCAAGCCCAATTAATTGGCCCAATTGTTAACTGCCGACATAGTCAATTATAGGGCAGAGTATGTTCTGAATTTCTTGTAACTTTAAGCCCATTGATTCTTTAATAAATCAATAAATATTATATAGTTTGATTATTAAAAATTTATTTGCTTGTAATCTACTTCCTAAAATATTTTTAAAATTCTGACCCAATTTTATAAATCTAAAAATAATTTTTATTTTTTAAATTAGGTTAAATTTTCAAAAATAGTTTTTTTGAAGAGTGAAAAACATAGCAGATAAATAAAGTTAGGGGTGTTCGTGGGTTGGGTTGGGTCGGGTTGTGGTACGTTTTAGACCCAACCCAATTATTCGGGTTGCAAATTTCTTCAACCCAAACAACCCTTATTAAATAATAAACCCAACTCAACCCAACCATGAAATATTTGGGTTGGGTTGGTTCGGGTTGGTCGGGTTATAAACTCAAAATTTTATTTTAAGAAAAAGTTAAGTATTGATATATAAAAAATATATTTATTTATTTTTAAATATTAAATTAAGATTAGCAATTCAATTTCAATTTATATCATGAATTTTTACCTTCTAAAGACTCAAAAACTTATTTTAAAAAGTTATTGAATAATAAATAATCTAAAAATAATTATAAAATTAAAATAAATACATGTACATATAGTTGTAATATAAGAAAAAAAATTATTTTTTTAAATTAATAAGAAGTTCGGGTTGGTTCGGTTCAACCCAAACTCTTTTTTGGTGAACCCACGAACCAACCCAACCCATAAAGTTTCCATTTGTTTGAACCCAACCCAACCCAAACAAGTTGATAACCCAACCCAAACCGTTGAATTGGGTTGGGTTGATCGGGTTTTTCGGGTCATTGAGTTTTTTGAACACCCCTAAATAAAGTAAAAGCCATTTTTTTTATCTCTTTTTAAGTAAAACAAGTTTAAAGTTGGTTTTGGTTTTTGAATTTCTAAGTTTATTCTATTCTAATTCCTAAAATTTGAAAAGAAATCCCTATTTTAGTATCGAATTTTCAAAATGTTTGTTTTAGTCCTTAAACTTTAAAATATATATATATATACTATCCATTTATTAAATTATTAACAATAATAACAATAATAATTTTTTTAAATATAATATAATATAATAGTGTGCTCTATAGAAAAGATGGTTGATATATTAACTATTGAACTATATTTACATTGGTAGGTAAAATCTACTCAATTTATATTAATATTTTCTCTAAGTTTAATGAAAACTATTCAAATGGTCAATATGAACATAACTCTTATATCTCTTCACATGAGGTTTGGTGTTCAAATTTTCACCTTCACATTTATTGTACTAAAAATACTATCCACATTAATTTTGAAAGATTTTTTATTAGTTGAGCAAGATAAGACCATTCTAAACCAAAAATAAATAAATAAATAAATAAAATTTGTTTATGATATATATATATATATATTTTTGTAGAAAAATGGATTAAAAGAATTAAAAAAATTATATTTATAAATGGGTCACGTTTAGAGTCATGGGATTCACGACCCAAAAGCCAAAACGTCCAGCTTTCTTTGCCGCACATCACTTCCCTCACGTTCTCCGATTCGTAGATGAAAAATGAAATTACCCCCACGCGCTTCAACGCTCAACAAATATATAAATAAATAAATTTATTTATTTATTTATTTATCAATATTTTCACAATATTTTAAATATCAATATCTATTTAATTATTTAAGTATATATAAAAAAAATCAATTTTTTTTATTATATCTCTAAATCTTGAATCATTATTATGCATAGTCCATAGCATTAATACTTATATAATTAAGTTTGAATTATATTTGAGATTAGCAATTGAGTCAAGTAAAGTGTAATTGTTGGTATGAACTTGTTCATACAAATTTATAATAAAAATGTGAAGATGTATTCAATTTTTTTATAAAATATGGATAACTATATGACTATAAATGTTTATAATTATATAAGGAGGGTGAAACTTTATTTATTAATATAAATAAGTTTTGTGATTTTTTTTTTTTTAAAATTTGTGGATGTTGATATTTTAAAATATTATTGAAATTGAGATTTGAACATTCAAGTGGTCTTGAAATAGATATTTATGATGTTAAGAATCTGGCAGTTTTCAAAGGGTGTGAGAGAATGCAATTCTCTATCCAGTTGGCCATCGATTGTTTCTATAGTTTGTTTGAAAACATCAATGAAAAGAGGGAATAATAATAAATATCAAGTGATCATCAAGGTATAACTTTTATTTAGCCAAAAAAAAAAAAAAAAAACAGAGAGAAGACAGTGACATTGTTAAACAAATTTTAAGTGATAAAAAAACAAATATTTACATTGTATATATATAATTTTATAGTTTTCATTATAGGGGAGATTTTAAAAGAAAAACAGTGGACCATATATAGTATATATCTCTTAGAATTCAACTAGATAAATTTAGACAACTTGAGTGTCTTACTTTCATCTCACAATTCAAACTATGGAGTTGTCTCAATTTGTCGAATTAGAAGTCTTTGTTGAATTCACTTCTTTTCAATGGCTGACCTCTTTACCACCTAAGCTCATTTGGTCTGACTAACTCAATCATTGATATCTTAGTTCTCAATGGACCTACCAATTGGGTGAATATCCAAGTAGGTAAGCTAGCTACACACGAAAAAGATAGGATATAACAATTTAGTGATGAGAAAAAAATTATTTGAGGAGGCCGCCACATTATGACTGACAGTTTTGCACTGTTAGATGTAAGAGATAAAAACAATCAAAATATTTCGATTTTGTTATAGCAATTCGTTATTAGAGGGCATGAAGATTTTCAAATATATATTCTAAGTTATTAAGAGATGCAGGCTCATTGAATAAGTTTTTTAAGAAAGAGTGAACTTGAAAAGTCTAGCATGTACAAATATCAACATATGTGTGTAGGAATGTGGATCAATTGACATGCACACCGATATATTTGGACTTTCTTAACTAGCACGTTACTTTTAATTAACTATCAATGACACTTGAATTATGTATAAAGAAAGTATTAGACAAAATATTCATATCTAATATCTAAAATTTGTCCACTAACTTATGTCCGTACATGTCAGCCTAAACATAATTCAATTGATAAAATTTCTCTAGAGTCTGAAAAATTTTATTGATGTGGACCCCACCAACACTATATCTTTTGTACACGTAGGCATATCTCTTTAAGCCATGTAATTAATATATATATATTCGATGATTGGGGAACCAATTAAAAGGCGTACATTTCCATCGTCGTCTTCAAGGCACTCCCATGCCAAAAACCGTCCCTTCGTTTCTCACGCTTCCATGGCCAAATCTCCAAATTCCAAGTCCAAACCTCACCTTTTTCTCTGCTGCTTTGGATTTTCCGGCAAGCTTCGCCGCTTTAAGCCCATCAAACCCGCCGCCGGTCATAAAAAACGTCCGTTTTCGTGGATAAAGTTTCACTTCAAGCCTCCGCTGGCGGTTCACTCTACTTTTCTGGGCGAGCAGAATCGGTCCAAGCTGGATTCCGACCGGCTCGCCTTGAGATCTGTTACTCCGGCCACCACTTATGAGTCGTCGAATGATGATTTTCCCCTTGTGTTGCCGGTGGCGACGAATCAAGCCGGCGAGGAGAGGCCAGAAGAGGTATGTCATTTTTATTTTTATTTTTTCTTTTTTTTAAGAATATGTATGTGTATTTGCTTTGAACTTTTGAATATTCTCGAAAATTTCGGAACAATTTCTAGTATTATGAAAATATGGAAAGTTAAAAATGTACTAATAAAATAAAAGGCAAAAATCAATTTATACCCTTCGATCAGATTTCGTTTGATTTTTGAAAAATGTTAATTTATACATGTACAAACTTATAATTATATCAATTAAATTTTTAAACTTGCATAAGTGAATCAATTTAGACAATTCGTTTCAATTAGATAATTTTTAAATGGAGGGGTCTAAATTTTTAAAGAAGTCTACACACATACGAGAATTGATGTATGGATAATTTTCAAATTGAGGATTTGATAGTTTAGAGGTTTAAGTGTTATAATTATAAGTTTGTACATGTGTAAACTAATGTTTTTCAAACGGAATGTAACCGATGGTGTAAATTGATATATTTAAGAAAGTTTAAGGTTTAATTAAATTAATACAATTATTAATTTAGTATTTTCACTGATACAACCCTATAGTTTATGAGTATAAATTGATTTTTGCCCTAAAATAAAACAATATATCACGTGTTAAATTATTGTGAAGGGAATAAATATTAATGGAAAATTTTCTTTTTCCCAACTAAATTGTGGAATAGAGCGAAAGACGAGCAAAATATATAACAATAAATGTAATTTATTTACGTACCTTGGATGGATTAATTTCCACTTAATGAAAGAATTTATTCTCTTGTTAAAGATATTGAAATTAATACATTGATTTATTGAATAAGTATGAGAGCAATGATTTTACTCACAGTTAAAAAAAAAAAAAAAAAACAACAACAATGAACTTAATGAAAAATTATTTAGAGGGTGAAACAAATACATATTCAATAGTTTTATGTCATTAAATGTACAAGAGAGAAATTATAAAATGTTGTCTAACTGTATATCTTTCTATGTCATTAAATGTACAAGAGAGAAATTATAAAATATTATCTAACTGTATATCTTTCTATCGGTAGAGTACAACACATATAGTGGGATGGTTTTCTTAGCCCATCCTTTCTACTTTAAATTAAGCTTTTAATTTTAATTAAACAAATAAGTATTTTTAATAATATTTATAAACCATAAATTTAGTAGTTGTATTTAAAAAATTATTTTTTTTAGTTTCAACATGTGAGAGTAGGATTTTATTATTATTATTATTTTTTCAGTTCTATGAGAGTAGGAATTTGAACTTTTGACGTTTTGATCAAGGATATAATAGTTTAACCAAACCATGCTCAAGTTGGAGAAATTTTTTAATCTAGTCTTAAAATTTTTTATTACATAATTGAACATTAAATTACATTTCTGTTTAGCATATTATACTAATATCATTAAGATAACATTAATATGGCATATCAACTAGTGTGTCTAATAGTTTAAAAAAATGAAAAAAAAAACTAGTGTGTCTAATTATATACTACATAATCTACACTACATCAAATTTAGCCTTTTTTTTTTTTTTTTTTTTTTTTTTGTATTTAAGGAACATGTCATACCAAACTTTAATTTGAGTGGTGATAATTTTAATCAAATAGTAGAGATGACAAAAAAAAAAAAAAAACAGTAAGAATACAAATTAAAAGTTAAAATTTAAGATATAATTTATCCTGATTATAAAAAGTATGTTTTATATTTAAAAAAATGTTAAATTATAAGGTTAGTCCACAAACTTTTTAGTTTGTGTCTATTTGATCCATGAATTTTAAAAAAATATCTACTAAATTCCTGAAATTTCAGATTTTTATATATTTGGTCCATGAATTTTAAAAAGTGTCTAATAGGTTTTCAAACTTTCATTTTTGTGTCCAATAGATCTCTAAGTTTTCAATGCGTTTAATAGGTTATTGACCTATTCGACATTTTTTGAAATTCACGAACCTACTAGCACAAAATGGAAAACTTAGCTAGGGTCCTATTAAACATAAAATTCAATTATATATATCTAATCGATCAATTAATTTTTAAATAATTTCAATATGTTAGAGATCTAATAGATACAAAATTGAGAGTTCATAGATAATTAGACATTTTTTAAGTTCAGGGACATTAAATACAAAATTGAAAGTTCATTGGCCTACTAGATACTTTTTAAAATTGAGGGACTAAATAAAACACAAACTCGAAAGTTTAAGGACTAAACTTGTAATTTAATCTAAAAAAAGTATATTAATCCTGTTATTTCTAAATTTCATTTTTTTAAAAAATATATATATTTTTGAAAAAATTGCTGCACCTAAGTCTTGTGCTGCCTACTTTATAACCACAAAATTTAAAAAAATAATAATAATAATCTCATCACAAGCCTTGGGTGCTATCCAGACTACACCTAAATTGTGCTCATATATATATATATATTTTATTTCAGGTCAAAAATGACATCATTGCAGAAAAAATCATCTTTGAAAGTGGTGAACACTCGAACTCGCCAAAGAAACCCGCCGATCAAAGTCAATCAAGGTTCTCACTAACTCGAAAACTCGAGTCGTTTCGATCAGGCCGGTTCACTCAACCCGCCTCACCGACGGTGAAAAAGAATCTGAAATCCACCGCCATATCACACTCTCTCTCATTCCCTCCACCGAACCCGGCCCGCATGAACCGGGTCAAGGAATCGTCTGCGAGCATGCGGGTTGGGTTAACCAATGGCGAGACGAGCAAAAAGTACCGATCGGCGGCGGGCATGTCGATTTTAATAATCACATTGGCGATCATGGTACTGTGGGGAAAATTGTGTGCCATTTTATGCACGGCAACTTGGATTTTTATTCTTACGAGCTTAAGGTCAATTGTTGAAGAAGATGACGATTCAATTGATTTTATTGAACCGGATTCATATTCCCAAGGGTTTAAGAAGAAATTAGTGGTTTTAAAAGGGTTTCTTTATAGAAATCAGAGAGAGAATCTGTTTAGGAAATATAGAAATTGACATTATTGAAGGTTTGATTGTGCTTGAGATTGGTTTTTGGTTTTCAAAGTGTCCTTATATTGTAATTTACTGATTTATAAGGTTTGGAAAGGAAATGTTCAAAATTGTTTTCTTTTTTGAGAAAAGTATATGTAAGAATTATTATCAATGTAATTCTTAACGCCTTAAATTCGCTCACTGTCTATTTTTCAGTACAACAAATATGAAGTATAGGAATTCAAACGTCTAATATCAAGGAAATGAGTACATACCAACTACTGCTGAGCTAAAGGTCAATTACCGCTGAACTAAGCTCACTTTCAATACTCACATTAGCAAACATATAGACTTTTAATGATTCTAATTCATGTCAATGTCAATAGGTTGATACACAAATATTCCAATTGTATTATCTATATATATTTAACAATTACATCTTTTCAATTAACACAAAAATAACTACAATGACTAAAATGGTTATTTTTAAAAAACTTTACAAACTTAAAGTAAATATTCTAGAATTGTAATTAAAGAAATCAAAATAGAATAAATTTAAAAGTCTAAGAATTAAAATGCATATATTTGAAAAGTTTATAGTTCAAGATAGAATAATTTTAAAAATTTTGAAATTAAAGATAGATTTAAACTATTATTTTATTATATGATACGAGCATGCGATTGTCCTTGGGATAAATCTAATTCAGGTTTTTTTTACTCTCGTTGGTTGGAAGTTTGGAATGACCCACTTTGACTAGCATGTGTCTTGTAATTCAATGCAAGTGGTTATGAAAATATTCAAGTGGTAATTTTTTTAAAGAAAAAGTTTTCTAGAAGGTTTTTAATTAGTTTACTACTTTTCTTTTTGTGCTTTTTGGTTGGGGAAGTTGAGCTTGCATTTGTCACTCACAAGACAATTACAATGCATATTCCCATTTTTTTTAATCATATCTTCAAAAAAAAAAAAAACCTTTGGATAGGAGTGAAAATAAAATCCAAAAAATCAAATTGAACCGATCCAATAGTTTAGTTCGATTTTTTGTATATAACTGGACATCTAGATTTTAAATTTGAGAAAACCAAATATTTTTTGTCTAATTTTTTTATTCAAAAACTTGTCCAAAATTAAATCGAACCAAAGGTATATATACCCTAAAAAAGCATTAATTCATTTTCATTCTAAACCCTAATCATCTTCCACTTTGCCGTTTTTATTTTTTCTCTCTCCGTTCGCGTATGTATCTTCACCAATCTCATTCATTGTCCTTTCCGTTAGTTGAAGCTTCTCCTCGCACTCATCGCTGCAGTTAGTATCAGGCTCTTTTCACCATCACATCGCAGCAGCAACAACAGCCACTCCTCGCCTTCGTTCTTAGTAACCACTCCTCGTTGTCGTTCATAATAGCCACTCCTTGCCTTTGTTGTAGCAGCTACTCCTCGCCTTCGCACCCAACAACTTCTCTACATAGGCATAAATTTTAAATTGGCAGCATTGTTTGTAGATCGACTACTGTTGTCACTTACCGATCTCACCTCCTCACATTTTGATCTCGTCATCGACAGCCACAGGTTCTAGATCTCTCCCTCGTTGTCCGACGGATACTTTGCTCCTTCTCCTTCTCAATTATTTCACTTCTTTGGCCCAAACCAAAAGACCGAACCACAAAAAAACGATTCAAATGAAAATCAAACCAATTAGTTTTCACTTAATTGGACATTGGTTTGGTTATGCATTTAAGAAAACCGACCAGTTCGATTCAAATATTAGATGCTCTTTTAACAACATATCCTATTTTTGAAAAAATAGTATGAAAGTTTGTTTAGGTTTAAATGGTTCTTAAACTCTTCTTGATTGATCTCCAAATTTTGCATTTTTTATTTGGGCCATTAACATGGTTTAAATTTTCAATTTTAATTTATTCAAAACAAATATTAATGTTTGGTTTGTAAAAGTGATAGTATAGATATGATATGACATATCAATAATAAATATTTTACCTCAGCATATTTTATGAGTGAGACATAACAATTGTCATGGGTAAAGGTTTAGAAACAAAAAATTGAGATTTTAGAAGTTAAAAAGGTATTATATATATATATATATTAAGAGGGTATTTGACTTATGAGTTAAATTTGAGTAACGAGTTAACAAAAGTTCAATTCATGCATTTGTATGGTAGGTTTGCTTATCCTAATCTACAAAATTTCTAATCTCACAATTTACATAAACCGAACTTTATAAACACCTATTGGGCTATTTTATATACTACATACCAATTTTCACAAAATTATAAATTCGTAAACCAAATACTAGATATACAAATATTCATTTCTACCATTTATTGCTCCATCCAAATATAAATGATACAAACTTAAACCTCTCGTGAAACTAAACTTGCTCAACCATTGTGCCAAATGTCTCATGATATATTTTTATATAAAGCCTTTTTCAAATAGAGGGAGTGAAAGTGAGATTTAAATAGACCTTTAAAACTAGTTGTGTTACGCTCAATTTGATAAACATAAAAATTAAGTTGATGTTTTTTTTTATTACAACAAATATGAAAGTAGAGATACACCGACTCCAAGAGAAGAAGTAGATGCATTACTAAAGAGCTATGCTATTGAAAAAGTAGGTTAATGTCTTTTTATAATAAATTTAATGCTATTTAAATTAGTAGTTATTTAAATAAATAAATATGTAGCAACAATGTAAGCTAAAGAAACAAAAAAAAATAGAGATCAAATCAAACTTTTAAAAGATATACATTCATGTGAAGTCCTTTATTTATTAAATAGATACACCAACCCAAATCCAAAAGTATATCAATCAAAGCATATATAATTCCAGCCCTAGTTTTTCCTTTTTTTCACTCTTTTTCCTTCTCCAAAACATACATTTTTCATCCAATCTAAAAAAAGAAAAAAGAATAAAAAGAAATCATAATTATTTCAAATTATAATTATAAACACCCACTGAATTTTAGGGCTTTAATCGATTTAACTTCATGTATTTCCGAATCTGCCCCTCTTCTCGTTTATTCAAATTAACCTTCAGGCCGTTCTTCATGTAGAAAGTCAGGGCAAGCTTCGGCTCCACCGGATGGCCTGACGCCACCGCCACCCGGTACCGGCAGATGATCGAAGCGGCGACGTATTTCATTTGATAGTACGCAAAATCCTTTCCGAGACACAGCCGAGGACCGCCGTTGAAGGCGGCGAATCGATACGCCGATTCGCTCATGAAACGACCGTCTCTCATCCATCTCTCAGGTTTGAATTCGCGACAATCTTTCCCCCAAATCGCTTCCATTCTTCCCATCGCGTATATTGCGTAGATGATTTTCGTTCCTTTCTTCAGAATCGTTCCGTCTGGGAATACATCGTCCTCCACAACCTGAATCGGACGGATTGTTGATTAGATTTCTGAAATTTGTTTTCGAAATAGGAATGTGAATGAGTAACTAATTACCTCTTTGTGATCGACGGGAACTGATGGATACAATCTTAGGGCTTCGGAAATCGCGGCGTGCAAATACTCCATTCTCTTGATTTCCTCTGGTTTGAACACTAACGAATCGAATCGAAGCTCTTTGGTTTTGGCCTCTTCTCTTTCGCCGACGATTCTGAAAATTTCTGCTAGAATTTTGTCTTCCACATCGGGATTTTGATCGAGCAACCAGAAGAACCAACTCAATGCTACCGAAGATGTGTCTCTTCCGGCGAGTATGAAATTGACGCAAATATCTCTGAGGAACTTGTCGGAGAATGGCCGCCCTTGCTCGTCTCTGAGCCTCATGAACACGGTAAGTAGGTCGGACCTTTGATTATCGGCTTGCGGTTGCGCCGCCGCAGAGAGTTCTCTCTTCCGTGTTCGAATGACGTTCTCGGCAAATTCGTCGACGGCTTGTATTGATTGCTTCAGCTTCTTCTCCATTCCCAAGTTCAGGTACCTGCTTAAAGGTAAATTTATTAATCGATTAATTTTAATTATAGAGTTTAGAGTTTTTCTTAATAGAAGGTTTGAAAATTGATTTGATTTATGGGTTTTTTTAGTACATCTACTTGGAAATTCTACATTTGCTGAGCTGCGCCACGTTTAGCGGGAAGTTTTAATTTGGAAGGAAAATACAGTAATTTCTTGCACATTAAGCAGTAAACACTAGTTTGTTTTTTTTTTAAATTAAAAAATTGAACCTTTTTTTTTTCGCATTAAAGCTTCCGTATTCTTTAGTCGATTGGAAGCCGAATATATTGCATTATTTCAAAAAAAAAAAAAAAAACCCAAATTTCACCATGAGGGTTAGACAAAGTTACTTTATTCAACTCCATGTGCCACTCAGTTTTTTTTTAAAAAAAAAAAAGAAAGAAAGAAAAACTCCATGTGCCACTTGCCATTTTGGCTCCTTTACGACTAACGAGCAAGTGTTTTTAGAAGTATTTGTATTTTATCAAAACAATTTGCGAATATGATATTAAAAAGAAATTGCATACATAACATTAAAAATAATATATTCATTGTTAAACTAATGTCTCAGAACTAATAATCGATATTTTCTTTGCTTTTTGCAATATTAGTCAGTTCCCATTGATTCAGCTTACCTTTTTTTTTTTTTTTTCTTTCAAATACTTATATAATAAATATTTTTTAATGTTTTATTACTATGAAAATATGATTAGAAAAATAACCAACATTCCATCTAGATGACTAATAATATATTAATCAATTGAGTTTTTTTTTTCTTCATTTTTTTAGTACAACAATACGAAGAGTGGAGATTTAGATTCAAACTTTTTGTCAAAGATATATGCAATCCGTTAAACTATGCTTAGATAAGTTGGCATTAACTAATTGAGTTGGTTTTCAATTGGCAGCTATTTTTTAACTAAAGAAGTATATATTATGGAATTGAATTCAATTTTTTTTTTATAAGAAGAATGGAATTCAAAAGTTAGAGAAAGGAAATACCTCATGGCTTTCCATAGGAAAGTAGGTGTGATGAAGCGCAAAACAGTGACTTCAGTGGCATCCTCAAAGGCCTTAGCAAACGGAATCTCCGGCAGGCCGTCGTACAAGCAGCCGGGATCAACCCCAAAGGCAATCATACACACATTGTCAAACGTCAGCCTCAGAAGAACATCTTGCAGGTCCACCGCTGCCGACCGGCCTGCGAAATCGTCCAACACCCCTTCAAGCCTCGAGTGCACAAGCTCCACCAGCGACTCCACCGTCATCTGCCGGAACCTCGCTGAATGAAACTCGATACTCGCCGCCTTCCTCTGTCGCTGCCACGTCTCATCGTCAGCGCCAAATATTCCATCGCCGAGAAGGTCTCTCACCGTGTCGCGGAAGAATGGTCCTTTAGGGTAGGAGGCAAATTTGGTCTTGAGAAAATGCTCCAAGTTTCGAGGATCGGCAGTGATGACGCAGTTGAGGCTACTGAACCACGGGCCTTGGAACTGAAACGTCCCCTTATGACGGCGGAGAAGGTCAGTTATCCATTCATAGAGATTCCCACGTGCTGCCGTGATCAGAGCTGGTAACATCCCAACAATCGGCCATACAGGCAAGCCATACCGTCGCTTCTGTCTAATGACATGGATGGTGAAGAACACAAAAAGAGCGAAACAGATCTCCAAGATTTGGACATCGAGGAGCGGCAGAAACCTGAATTTTCCGACAAAAATTGGAGGGGCCAAGGAGGAGGAGGAGGTGAGATTGCCGGAATCCATCATAGGTTTGTGATGAAGGAATGGAATTGCATGGGAAAACATGGAGGCAGTTTTGGTGGAAATAGTTGAGGATAAGTGGAATAATCATGCAATATAAGGCAGTCTTCATGCAAAGTCGGTTTGCTTGCTTGCTTTTACTTGTTTTTGCTCAAAAGAATGGTTTCAATTTGGTGAGCTGAAAATGTTTAATTTTCTATGTTTTTGGAGAAGGAAGATGGTCTAGATTAGCTAACTTCTTTTTTTTT
Source organism: Trichosanthes truncata (assembly GCA_033996785.1). Lineage (NCBI taxonomy): Eukaryota > Viridiplantae > Streptophyta > Magnoliopsida > Cucurbitales > Cucurbitaceae > Trichosanthes > Trichosanthes truncata. The sequence continues at coordinate 52,027,816 of MU867259.1, forward strand.
TTTTTTTAATCACTATGACCAAGAAAAGAAGCTTGTGTTTGGAAGTTCATTTAGTTTTTGTTTTCAAAACTATTTTGAAGAATTATAAAGGTTTAGATTGTATTCCGCCGCCAATGCATACTTTTACAAAAAGAAATAACTCTAATTATTCTAAAAAGTAGACGTAGACCATTTGCAAAAATGATTTTAAAAAAAAAAAAAAAAAAACAGAAAGTAACTTTTAAATAATTGTTACCCCAACAGGTTTCTATGAACCTAAGTAGTCAAAGGTAATCTTCACTTTCACATAGCTCAAGTAACTGTTTTATTATTTTTGTTTTCTACTTTTGTATTCTTGTGTTTTAAAGGTTTTTTTTTTTTTTAGTTTAACTATATGTGGATGTGGAGATTTAAATCTCTAATTTTTTTTTATCGAAGTTATAATGACTTGACTAGTTGAACTATATTAAGGTGCGTTTTATTGGTTTAATCCCACTTTGAAATTTTTCTCTTCTAAATCATTAAATTATGCAATGATTTCAAGTGCACAATAATCTTTACTTTTACCTTCACCCAAAAATTATTCCAAAATCTTTTTCAAAAGCAAAACAATTGTTATGGGTAAATTGAATATTTTTGGAAAGATTTTAGGTGGGAATTTGTTCAAAATCTTTGAAAGTCTTTCTTTTTTGGGGACAAACTGTATGTAGGGAAATTAAAGGTGAAATTGCAACTTTCTTTGGCTTTTGAGTGTCAATCTGGTTTGGAGGATGGAAAAGTGGGTGTGGCTGATGACCTACTGATGAATTAATTCCAAACTCTAATTTTAGTGATTGCATTTTTTTTCCTAACTTTTCTCGAGTGGACCATTGTTTTTGATTAATTTAAGCAGAAAAATTTGGTTGCTCACGTTTCAATAATATAGGATATATTTAACGTTGTAGAGGAGATTGAGAAATTTGGTAACAGTTTTTAGTTTAGAATTTGACATGTGGCAGAATAATTTCAAATGGATTTGGTCAATGAATAAGGTTTATTGCTACAGGAGATCTTTAAACAAAAAAAAAAGGAATTATATATTTTAATCATTTTAAAATACCTATAAATTACCTATAAATTATAAGGGTGCTAGAATTGCAAGTCTCATAACTTTCAACGGAAGCGCAATTACTTTAAAAATTCATGAATTATGTACAATTGAATGTACGAAACTATCCTTAAATTATAAATGTTGTTGCAATATAATTCATTCTTAAACTATAAAGTTATTGTAATTTTCCCTCAAACTTATGATATTGTTGTAATTAAATTTAACCATTAATAGAGTTATAACAATATATAAGATTTGCCAACTTGAGCATAGTTTAACTGATTAAGACATATATCATTGATCAAGAGTTCGAATTCCCACCTCCACATGTTGTTGAACTCAGGCTTCAATTGCAATGATTTTATAACGACTCAAACCTCTGACCTCTTTGTCGGGATACATATCAATTACCGCTAAGTTATGCTTATTTTGGCTTATTATATATATATATATATATATATATATATATATAGCTTACATGAGTAATTTTTAAATACATTTTGAGGAATGGGCTAAAGTTAGATCAATAAGAAATTAAAGTTTATAAACTTTGAACGATGGAAGCATTCACCATAATTTATTAGAAGGTTAAAATACCAATTTGGTCTCTGGACTTTGAATTTCATTCTATTTTAGTCATTGTACATTTAATAAATCTTAAAATTAGTTTATTTGTTTGAAGTTGATTTTTATCAAACTTGGTAAACTAATAATAATAATTTCAAATTTATAGATGGAAGATTAATAGAGACTTTTTTTTTTGGAAAAAGTTTAGCAATAACAATATGGACTAAGTTTATGATTTATTGAAAGTATATACACTAAATTCATGGACTAAAATAGAATAAGTTAAAAAATACAGAGATTGAAATGGTATTTTGACCTTATGAGAATTATTGAACTTCTATATATGGAGATAATTTGGGAAATTTGAAAAATTGTAGAAAGAAAAGGCTAAGAAATGGAGTCAAAACCCTGCACATTTAGAGAAGGGAAAATGCATTTGGGCTTTCTTTCCTGTTAGGACACAAGGCATCAAACATAATTAAAGAAGGACCAAAGAAAAGCCCAAATTTGCATATTTAGTAGGGGAATTGGACTGGATAGCAAAATAAGGAGTATGGTTTTGAAAAACAACAACAACAATAATAATAATGGGATGTGTCCACACGTGAGTCGAGCATGCCCACCCTTTTCCATTTCTCTATTTTGTCCCTACGTGTGTTGTTTAACCATTAGAGTATTTTGGAGACACATATGGTGTATCTAAACTATAGATTCTATTTCATATTCCTTTCTACTTCAAATTTAAATTTAAATGTAGAAGTTGTTATCTTATGTGTCATTTTTAAATTTTAAATGTTAATTTTTTATTTTATTTAATTATCTAATTATACATCCTAACTTCTTTTTGTCTATTTTAATTTTTAGATTTTATCTTTCAAAGTTTTAAACTACATATTTAGCTTTTTTGGCCCTTATTATTCACATCTCACGAACAATTCGTATTTATGAACTTGGTTGGAATGACAAGAATTTCAGAAAAGGCAAAGAGGGAAGGGTGAGCAATTTGCTTTACAAAGTTATCGATGAATTTGCTTTTGCTCAATATCCATTTTTTAGTTGAATGCCAGGAAGTTAAGTAACAGGTAGGAATAATTGACCAAGTGATGAGGTCGGCCTGGCAGCCTAACAAGCCGACATTGAATCTGGATGCCTAAGGCGCCATTTGATAACCATTTGATTTTTGGTTTTTGATTTTTAAAAATTAAGCCTATAAATATTATTCCCACCTATAGTTTTACTTGTTTTGTCATATACTTTTTGCGTTATCAAACGGGGCTCGCCCCCTTGGGCGCTTCCATGGTCAATGATATATTTGAAAAGAGTTGGGGTTCGAGGGCGAATTCTGGTTCCAATGTCGGCATTGGACTTGTTGAGAAGAATTTGAATATGTTAGGCAATTTGGTTAGTTCTACCTTGGGAGCGTTTAAGAGTAATACGAATGCTCCATTGAAGAATGCAGCTTCGACTTCGATGTCATCGAGTACTGCATTGAATAGGAAATCATTTTCGATGAGAAATATGACTGATTAGTTGCCAAAGGTCAGTAGTAATTTGGGTAACAGTATTGGAACTTGGAGTTTTGAGAATCTTAGCAGTTATAATAGTGGGCAGTAATCATAGTAATGCCACCAATATCAGGGTTCCCAATCTTGGAGGTCCAAGCATGAGTTCAACCACTGGGAGTAGTAAGATGAGCTCTAGCAAGAATCCCTTTGGTTCTTTAGTTGACTTTGGGAATATGAATTCAACAAGTAAAAGTCAAAAGATCAAGTGAAGACTTATTTAGGGATTTTCAGAATGCTTCAAAAATAGTAAATGCAAATTGTTTGCATAGAGGGCAGTTCCACATATTTCTACAGACGGAGTGAAAGCAACGTTACGAAACTTTAAACAGACGAAGTATTTAGATTGTTGCAGTTGAGATTTGACACTATTTTTTTAATATAGATTGTAAATGTTAGGCAATTTCCAATCCAAGGATTTTCAATTGCTTGTGAATACCAGGTATTTGCATTCACTATTTGGAAGGTAGGAAGCCTATTTTTTTAATATTTTGACATTTTCAAACTTTTTTGAAGAAGATAAATCGATTACTTATCATTATCCTCTTTTGTAATGATCATTTTAATTAATTTAGATAGATTTTTAATATTATGTAATTTTAAAATTTTATTGGCCAACATTTCTTGATTTAGGAGTTAGTTTGTTTGATTTGAATTTATTTTATTTTGTTAGGGGGCATTTTTGTCAGTTGATAAATTCAATTTAAAATTTGAAAAAAAATCATTTAGTCATTTATTCAATAAAAAAAGTCAGGTAGTCATATTTCAAAACACATATTTAAATTTGGTTGTTTATGTCATTACCCCTATTTAGTACAATCAAGATAAAGTATGGGCTATATTACATATTTATGCTCTGTTTGGGATTGCGGTGGGAGTACATAAAATCAATTTTGAAAAAATCTTAACTGTTTTGGGTGTTTGGTAATACAGTTTTTTTAAAAAATTTATATAAAATCACTTTTTAAATCCTTTGATTTCCAAAATCTCCTAAATAGTAGCTTTTGATTTTAGTTTCTCAAATAATCAGGCGTCTTTTAATTTTAACAATTTATTGAAGCTTCTGTTGTATTTTTTTTTTCAATTCCCTTGTCACTTCTATACAATTCCAGCATCAAGCTTTGTAATTTATTTTGTATTGACAACGATTCATTTTTTGTTGTTGTTTAAACTTTTTTTTTTTTGTGTGTTTGGTCATCATCATCTTCTTTCAATTACCATTTTCTTTTTCTTTTTCTTTTCCATCCCATTCACCCTCCAAATTGTTCGTAGATTTTTTCTCGAGATCAAAAAATTGAGTCAAAATATTTTTATATTAAGAGGTATTGAATGTTACAGTATTTGATTTCTGAGATTTTTTTTCTTATCTAATTTTTTTAAAAAAATTTCTTGATTGTTTTGTTTTTTCTTTTAAAATATAGTTGTACTATATCTTTTAGATTTACCTTGAAATTGGATTTTGAAATCAAGAGAAAAATAAGTTTTGAAATGAAGAGAGAGATAAGATGAAATATTGAAATAGTTATGAATTGAAAGTCGAAAAGAAATCTTTACTTAGAAAGATTTTAGGGAGAGAAATGGAGTTTAAACTTTTTTATTTTTTTTCGATTTGAACGATTTCGTTTGAATTTAGCAAACGATGTGACCTTGCGTCTTATTTTTAAAATTAAAATTTACCAAATACTAATTTGCTTCTTATCCTAGCTAAATTTCTTAAAAGTACAACTGACAGCAATTCTTTTAAAAGCTACAACAATCTCAAACTGAACATTAATATCTTAACAAAAGGGTTGTTTGTTTCATGAGTTGGGTTTAGGATGGGTTAGGCATCCTAAGCTCAACCCATATTTGAGAGAAGGGTTTAGAAGTCTGGGTATGGCTTTCTAACCCGAACACAAACACATGGGTTACTTCTTTAAAAATCTTCAATTATGTTTTTAAATTTTCATTAAAAATCTCCAATTATGTTTTAAAATTTTCAATTTTATGTCTAATATGAGTTCTTGTTATTTAATTTCATTCATGTAATGCGTACTGGATATATTAATTGTATGAATTAAGAATTATGTGCTGCCACATCACAATTAAAACGTGCCAATAGACTAATTTATTGATCTTACTATAAATGCAACGAGTTATTACAAGAAAAATTCATAGCAAAAAATGGATTTTGGCACCCTATTAGTCCGCCTACCCAAAATTAGCAAGGTCACATAATCCCCAATTAATATAATTGACAAGCCAAGTACGTGTTAAACTAGAAGTTTCAACAACAATAACGTATACGACATAAAACTTAAATTCATGGACTAAGTAGATACGCTATCAAAAAAGTTCATGGACCAAATTTACATCTCAATCTAAAATATGTTAAATTGCTTAAATCACCAAAATAATACCCAACAAGAAATTACACAAACATCTTAAGACCATTCGTATAATAACAAAAACAAATGAATAAACCATAGAAGAACCATGAATCGAATATAATGTCAGAGATAATAATAGAACGAGAGGAAGGACATAGATTTTATAGTTGTTCAATCAAACTTGATCTACATCCACATTAATCAAGATTTTTTTTTTTGTGTTCAACAACATTTGAAGTTGGAAAATTCAAACATTTGACCAGTCGAAGATACATGCCAATTATCACTGAACTAAACTTACTTTAGCAAATTAATCAAGAATTGTTACAATGGAGAACATGCTCCAAAAGCTCAACTATACACTGCCTCTAATTTATCACACATGAAGAAACTCTAATGCACAACAATTCACATATCCATGATATAGTCTCTCATTCTCTCAAAAATCTCATTATGAATTTGGGGTCCAAACTTGAATGGTATCGAAAATGACTTGTCATCCACGTGGACAATCAGATGCAAGAGAATAGAAGGTTTTGAAGCACTGTACTAAATTATAAATAATAAGTGAGCCTCTGAATTAGAGGACTGCTGAACTCATTTAATGAGATTTTTTAGTACAACAAATGTGGGGTATGAAAATTTGAACTTCTGACCTCAAAGAAATGATACATGTTAATTATCGTTTGGCTATGATCGTAAAATGAGTGGTGTATACACACTATGTGGCCAAAGAGAGTCAACCTTTAGTTTTGACTAAAGGAGCTGTCAAAAACCAACAAAAATATTATTTAAAAATGAAAAAAAGGGTTGAAATTAGGATTTAAGCTGAATGGAAAAGCAAATTTTCATTAAAATATATAAATAAATAAATCATTACTATGGCTGTCTAAAGAAGCAAATGTAGGTTTCAAAGGTTAAATCTGCCATTCACCAATACCAATCTTACACCCATCAATTTCATTAGTAACTAGCAACTCAATTTTACAAAAATAAAAAAGACGAGCAAAAAATTAAACTACATGGCTGTCTAAAATCATTTTTAAAATGCAATATTTTTTTTTCTAAATTTTCTAACTACGCCATTTGGATGGTTTTCTAAAAGTCCAAAATATTTATCAAATTTAATAATGTGACACATACAAATATTGTCTTTTGCATTAACTAAATAATGTATGTTTCTTGTTTCAAAATGATGATGATGATTTATGTCTCGAATGTGTAGTTGGGAAGTCAATCTCTTCGATATGAGCCCCTTTGATATATAGAATTTGGTAAGGTTCATATGTTTCTTAGTTTCAGTTTTTGAGAAATAGAAGCGTTTGGTAGTTGTTTCTCTTTCTTGTTTTTCATTTTTTTAAAAATTTCTCTAAAATTGTGTAAAAATTTTGTAAACAATAAAATCAAGTTTCTTGTTTTTTTCGATACATAAATAAAAAAATATTTTTTCATTATTATTGACCTATAAAATGCATAAGAAATATTTAAAAATAAATATAAAATAAATAGTTTAAATATTTAATTTTAAAAAATATTTTTCATATAAATCTTTTACATTTTTAATTTAAAATTTTAGAAAATAATAAACTAAAAATGATTATCGTTTTTGTTTCTTTTTTCAATAATAATAAACAACTATCAAATGCAGTTATTTTTTTATTATTAAAGATATGGGAAACAAAATACAATAACGAAGCTCTTAATTTTTGTTTCCGTGTTCGATAAATATATACTTCTAATTCAGCATTTGATTGGTAGAAAATTTTCTCTCCAATATTCTCAACACTTTTGTAGCCAACAAGAAGCTGCCGCCTGTCACTATTCAGAATTCCAAAAAGCATATCCCTTTTTGTGGAAGATTCCACAAATAAAAAAAAAAAAAAAAAGCAAAAGCAATCTTGAATTATGAATAATCATTAAATCCTTGGTCAAAAATTTTATTTGACCCTCTTTACAAATTAACAATCCTTTTTTTTCGATTGTATGAAATTAATAATCAACAGTCAAATATTTTATTTTATTGATCTTTGGGAAAATGCAAAATTTGAGTAAGCCTCACTCATAATTATATAAAAATATCAACTAAGAGAAAGTTCTATTGAAAAAAAAAAAAAACTAAGAGAAAGTTGTAATTTATTTTTTTAAAAATGGCATTTTGGGAAATAAAAGTGTTTGACCCAAGCAATTTTATTTTTCGCATGATAAATACTTGCGTTATACTCCTATATCAAATTTATCTAACACAAAATTTAGTCAAAGTGAACATAATTTAACTAGCGTATCGAATGTGTTTACGATCAAGAGGTCTGTGGTTCAACCCCCAACCCCGATTGTACTAAAAAAAAACACAAAATTTATGTAGATATTATAATTGTATTTATTTGAGTGGTTCTGTTTATTATTTTTTGGTAATAATTGAAAATGTAATTGAGAAAAAATATTTTGGAGCAAATTTTATTTTTATTATGAAAACTCTTTTGAATATTTTAATGACACAATCATAAGATACTTAAAAATATAGTATCAATAATTTATGGAGATTGAAAATTTTTAATTTATATCAATCCTATCTTACATAAGATATATTGTTTTTCTTAAAAAGGCTAACATTTTTATGCATATATTAAGCTTGTAGTATGTTGTCGCAACCTTTAGCAACATCAAATTACATTTTTAATTTTTTCAGTAAGTTCAACTTTCAATGAAAATTAATATCAATTCTTGAATAGATAGTTTTCACAAATTATCATAATTTTTTAATAATCTACTTTTTAAACTATATTTCAGTCTGTCTCAAGTATTTTTCAAAATATTCTGTAAAAAAAAGTATTTTTTTCTGGTTAGAAAATACTTTTTTTAAAGCTAAGAGCTTGAATTTCATCACATTAAATGTTCTTTTCAAAATGTGAAATTTTTTCAAAAAAAAAAAATGTGGAGGTAGGCTCGAGCTTTCAATCTTCAGAAAAGTATAAATGTCTCAACCAACTATGTTTAAGTTAGACTCATGAAATTGAATGTTTAAGTTGACTCACCTAACCTACCTATAATACAAATTTAGTCATGTCTCATAGACACTATCAAAATGATCATGATCATCATCCAACCAAATTATATGTTCGACACAATAAAAAAAAATTAGCTCCCACAAAAATATCCTATTTAAACTACGTCCAAATTCAACCACAAATGCCAACCTAAGCACAGCTCTTTAGGCATATATCTTTGACTAAGAGGTCAGAGGTTTGAATCTCCCACTTCACATATTGTTGAAATTAAAAAAAAAAAATCAACAACAAAACTTTGAAAAAAAAAAAAGCAATTTAAGAGTGTATAAATCCAATATTTATTATCAATAATTTGAATATACCTCAATGGTTAAGGCATTAATAACCTCATATTTGTGATGTTACATTCTTTAAAAAAACATCATTTATTCAATTTTAGTTAAATTAAAACATTAATATTAAATTTAACTCAGTCATCTAATATATATTGATGGAAATAATCAAAGATTACTATGTTTGATTATGTATGAGAATGTTGTCAAATTTTCATGGGAATAAATGACGCTTGTGTTTATTTTATGCTAAATTATAGAAAATACCAATTAACTTTGTATCTTGTTTCAATAATACCTTTGAATTTTAAAAAATTGCATTAATACCCTTGACCTTTCAAAAGGTTTCAAAAATATCCTTACCATTAAGTTTTGAATGAAAAACATTTATTTTTCTTCTTCGTCCTCTCTTTCTTGGCAAATTTCTTCCTCCATGAAAATTAATAAGAGGCTTTAATTATAAAGACTATGTGCACAGAACCAGATGAAAACATAGTCTAAAATCGAAATTGAGCTTTCTCTCTCCTTTGCTTATATAAAGACTGTGGAAAAAAAATTAATTTCTTTACTCAAAACTCAAAATATATATATATATATATATATATATATATATATATATATATATATATATATATAAACGGTAGGAAAATTCCTAAAATCCATCCATTTCCATGGATGAACAAGAATGATATGCATGATTTATTATATATTCGATTGACATCTATAGCTACAGTTGATTACAGACAGTATATATTGTCCACTTTAAAAGTTGAAAATAAATAAAGTTTAGGTGTGTATAACGATCGAGGACATGATTGCCACATGTTTTTGTTGAAGTGGCTAATGACATGGATCTGAATTTAACTTATTAAAAGTTGAAAACTAAGGCTCCATTTGACAACTATTTGATTTTTGGTTTTGTGTTTTTGAAAATTAAGCCTATAAATACTACTTCCACCTATGAGTTTCCATGTTTTCTTATCTACTTTTTTTCCAAAAATCAAGCCAAGTTTTGAAAACTAAAAAAAAATAGTTTTCAAAAACTTGTTTTTGTTTTTGGAATTTGGCTAGAAACTCAAATGCTTCCTTAAGAAAGATGGAAATTGTTGTAGAGAAGATGAAAATCATTATAGAGAAACTGTGAGAAAGCAAGCACAATTTTCAAAAACCAAATAGTTATCAAATGGGGTCTAAACTATTTCTTTTAAAACTATGTGAATTAAAAGGGAAAAAAATTAATTTTTACCCTGGAACTTGGTAAGCTATATCAATTTTAAACTATTGATAGAGTTGGATAGATTTGGGAATGTTTCGTTTTTAGATTTTTTTTTTAGTAACCAAATTGGTTATATCTATCTATCTATCTATCTATCTATATATATATATATGGTATATCATTAATAGAATAATCGAGGACCAACTTTATTGCACATGGCCTTTATAATCAAATGAGAGATAGCTAGATAACAATTTTTTTTTTAGATTACAAACAATAAACAGAAAACAAAGCCTACAACATTAAAGCCCATCCCTTTGCTCTAAATGAACTAGCCCGTTTGAAAGCACTTCATCTTCCATTGCCTCCCGAGCTGCTTCTGGCATGTCCTCCATCCATCTATCTTCTGCTTCACACGATAAGGCCAAAAAAAGTCATTTGATGAGCTACCTTGTTTGCTTCACGATTGCACTATCGAAATGAGCAGTGTTGTAGACTATAAGATAACTCATTAATTTTAGCAATTAATCTTCCCATTTATAAATAATCTATATCATTTTGTTGCAACATTTGGATAACCCTAGCAAAATCGGTTTCAACCTCTAAATGATTCAGCCCCATCTCAAGCCCACCAACAATTCATTCCCTCACTACAAGAGCTTCCATCATGTCCACTGCTACTATCCACTGAATCGGCTTCACCACTGTAAGCATAACTTCTCCTTTCTCATTTCTGAAAATCAATCCCAACCTGCTTTTGTTTACATCTTCCCTGATTGTTGCATTTGTATTAAGCTTAAAATTTGGGAACAAAGGAGGATTCCATATTACATTGGGATTTCTTCTCACCAAGTCACTTCTTCCTCCACCCCTTTTGTTAAACTCCTAGAATTGGGCTAAATAAGATAGACAATCATTCCAATATGCCATATTTGTATCTTCAGTCCTTTTTCCCTTAAATATATGTTTATTCCTTGCATTCCACACGCACCAACACATTACTATATATTCCTCAAACTTTTCATGAGTAAGAGCCCAATAGACCACAAAGAAGATCTCTCATGTTCTTCCATTGTTTCGGCCATTTCATTTGGAAAAAGGGTGTTTCTTTCCAACATTGTTTCAAAAACCTACAATCCCACACCGCATGATGAGAAGTTTCTAGAGCCTTTTTACATCGATGGCACAAGTCCTCCACCTCAATCCCTCTGCACATAAGGTTAACAGTGTTAGGAATAAACTCATTATAAAGCCTCCACACAAACAATTTAATTTTATTTGGAATATTAGAATTCCATAGAAATTTCCACCACCTAGCCATCTTGGAATCATCTGAACTTGAACCATTCTCCTTCTGTGAATAAGCCAAGTGATATCCTGACTTTACTGTATACACCCCATTTCTCTCAAAATGCCAAATCAACTTGTCCGCACCCATACTCCTAGACCTTGGTAGGCTTAGTATGTGTTTCGTATCATCCACATAAAACATACTGTTAATAAGCTCCTCCTTCCATACTGTTAATAATAATTTTAGACTTTGTTTTCATTGGTTTGTTGCATATAACCTTTATAAGCAAAGTTTCCCATTAATTTTTATGGAAGAAGAATTTGCAAAGAGAGACAGAGGATGAAGAGAGAAGAATAAACGTTTTCCATCTAAAATTTAACGGTAAAGATATTTTTGAAACTTTTTAATAGGTCAAATGTATTAATGCAACTTTTTAAAGTTTAAGAGTATTATTGAGAGGAGGTACAAAGTTCATGAGTATTTTCTATAATTATTGACCTTTATTTTATAGGATTAATTTTAAGAATCTTATATAATTATAATATTTTAATCAATGAACTAATTAGAGTTAATTTCAATAACTATATATAAATTAATTTTGTTCATATGTATGTGTGTGTAAATATCTATATATATAATCCATAATAATTAATTACAATCATTTAAAAATAAATTTTTATAAATTATAGGGACTAAAATAAATATTTTAATCTAAATTAAATTAAATAATAAATATTTATCTTTAGTATAATACCCCCTCCCTCAAATCCTCGATCTCCAAATTTATTGTTCTAAAAAATACGTATAAAATTCATGTCCATTTCCATCATTGTTCTCAATTCTCATCCGCTTTTCCTCAATCGAAACAGCCTCAGAAAAATGTATCTACCGACTACAACCTTATCTCGAGATTCATTGCCCTTTTTAAGGGCTTTTTTTTTAGGGGAGTCAGATTCTATGGTTGAATGTTACCTTAATAGCAAATTGACTGATTATGATTCTAATTAAGTCCTAAATTAATGCGATTATCATGATTTTGGACAAACTGGGCAATGTATTTGCATTTAAGTTATAACTAAATAATGCATTACAAAAGTTATATATAACTAAATAAAGGGTTTTTTTTTTAAAAAAAAATAATAACAAAACAACAAAATATATAAAGGTTAAATAAAGCTTTGACCATAAATTCTACTACATTTTTTTAATCAATACATAACATTTCAAAAAATCTTTTTTTTTTTTTTTTGTCTCTTTTCATAAGTTCTAAATTGAGTAAAAATATCTACTCAAACAAAAAAGAGTAAAAATTACGTTACAAATTAAGTTTAAAAAGACGTGATTTGTTTTCTTGTTGATTTGATATTTACTTAAACAGGTATATAAAAGTTTTGTCACAATATGAATGTATTATAATTTTTTTAAAAATGGATGCCTTATAGATCCCTCGTATAGAAGTTGGAAAAGTATACATAATACACTAGTTTCAAGTTTGTGTTTGATAGTAGTTAAAAGATTAAATAAATTATTAAAGAACAATAAAATGAATTATGTCATTTATAAAAAAAGATTTTGAGAAACCATTTCTTTTAAGGATTAAAATAGAACTTTTTAAACTTAACCAAAATAAAGTCGGGTAAATTTTAGAGACTGAGTTAAAATTAAAATATGCATTAAAAAAGTAATTAAGAGCCAGCAAAGAGCACGTGTGCAATACTATTATTGCAATAGAAATATATAATTTATAAGGTTTTCAAAAGTTTCATTTCAAAGCAAACCAATGGAATTCGGAGTTTTGTCAAAAAAAAAAAGCAAAAAAAATCAATTTTAGTGTTCAAATTATTATCACTGGTTCAAAAAAATAATAATAAATCTCGATTATGACGTGGCATATTATATTCGGAAAAAAATATATTAATAAACAATGAGAATTACATATTTCTTTTTCTGCAATAAAAATGACCTTTCTTACGTTTCGAGAATGCATATTGCAAAATGAACAGATTCTATTTTCTCCTACAAAAGTATATTTTTATAATAATGTTTTTACTATTTACATATTACATTCTTTTAAAAAAAATATTTTTTGTTTGAAATTTAAAAAAAAAAAAGAAAAAGAAATTTGTTTCTTATTATGGTAATTTTCTTTAGTACATAATATTGTAAGTTTCAATACAACAAGTAAAATCTGTACTAAAGAAAATCAAGTAAAATCTTGTAACGGATTTCTTACCCTTTTTTTTTAATACACGGATTTCTTACTTTTTAAGATTTAACTAAAGAGTTTCATGCATGAATATGATATCAAATCCAATAAATGTATTTCCAAAAAAAAAAAAAATTCAATAAATGAGGAACTAAAAAAAAAAGAATCCAATAAATGAGACAAGAGAAGGAAAGAAATTGAAGAATGTTCATTAAAGTTCTATTATATTCAAGTCATATATGAGTTTTTTTTTTTTGTTGTTGTTGTTGTTGTTGTTGTTGTTGTTGTTGTTGTTGTTGTTGTTGTTGTTGTTGTTGTTGTTGTTGTAATTATATATTATCAGTTTATCAATATGTAGAGTGGGGAATTCAAATCTCTAACCTCTTGGTCGAAATGTTTTATGTCACTTGAACCTGTTGAATGAGAAATTTCGACCAATCACAAATTATCATGTTATTATTCAAGTTGATGACAAAATTGCAAATAATTAAATTTAGGATCACTTATAAGTTGACATGTGTCTCAAATTTAATTTGAAGACAAAAGTTGGCAAATCCTAAATTATAAGACCACATGCATTCATTATGACCCTAATCAAATAATTAAATTTAATTTGATCAAGGTGGGTCATATGGTATTTGGTCTAATTTAAACAAAACCCAAAGGGAAGGCATTACTTCAACAAAGTTCAAGTCAAAGGGCTAGATCTAAAGTCAACAAAGCCCAATTCCAATAGTTGAACCCAAAAGCTATTAAAACCCAAACTCATATGCCCATGGAAAGCTCTATAAATAGAGGAGTTCTCCTTCATTTTAAAGGTTCAGAAATTGAACTCTCTATAGAACTCAGAGAGAATCATTGAAGTCCTTCAGTGCTAAACACACTTTCTAAAGTGCAAAACACTTCCTAAAGTTCTTAGGTGCTGAACACTCATTGAGGACCAAAAACTTTTCAAGACTTGAATATTTCAAAATTTGAAGACTTCAAGACCCTAAAAATTGATTGAAGCTTCAACCTCGAGAATAAGCTACAAAGTCCTCGAGACAAATCCACATTCGAGAACAAGCTGCGAAGTTCTCGAGATAAGTCTACATTCAAAAACAAGCTACAAAGCCCTTGAAACATTTGTACATGAGAGAGAAAGAATCAGAAGAACAAATTAAATATTATACTCTACGCATTCAAATTAATACAAAGACAAGTTTATTTATACATGTCTAAATTCTTCCTATTTTGAAATCTCGTGTGAATAAAGTCACGCTCATGTTGACATTTTTGCAATATTTTTTAAACAAAATTTTTTGAAATAAAACCATATATTAGTATATGACTGAATTACATTTGAGTTTGAAATATTATCAATTGTCACTTTTATTCCACGTATCTCAACTTTATGTGTACGATTAGTTTCCTATAATATATTTTCAATAAAAAGAAAATAACAATGACTAGCTTAGGATTTGTTTGAATATATATATATATATATATATATATATATATATATATATATATATATTTTGTTGAGATTTGAATATATTTTTTTAAAACACTACAAACTAATCTTTTGAAACTGATTTATATTGTCTTTAATTTCAAGAATATACTATTT
Organism: Trichosanthes truncata; assembly: GCA_033996785.1. Lineage (NCBI taxonomy): Eukaryota > Viridiplantae > Streptophyta > Magnoliopsida > Cucurbitales > Cucurbitaceae > Trichosanthes > Trichosanthes truncata. The sequence goes on from MU867259.1 coordinate 52,043,042, forward strand.
CAAGTTCTACATTCCACTATTATTTCCAAAATCATTTTAAAAAAAACATTCTATAACATAAGTTCTAAACCTCACAAACAACTTTTAAACCTAATTCTCCAAAAAAAAAAAAAAAAACTTAAAAATGTAAAAAGAAAAAAAAAGCGAGAAGTAAATCTTCAAACATGAAAGTCAATTTTAACAGTATGGTAATTACCATCCTCCAACCAAAATGACCAAAATACCCTGAAACATTAAAAAAAATGAAAATAAAACAATGATCTTATATTCTGATTGGTGGCTTAGAGAGTCAACTGGATTCATAAAATAAATAAATAAATAATAAAAAAGGTAAATATTAGAAGGCCGCTTTGCAGTATCTGCAGTCTCACGCATGGTTCCAAAAAGCGAATTCTCTTCTTTCTTCCTTTTCTCCTGCAACCCCAAAACAACAATCTTTCCTTATCTCTCTCTATTTAAACCACAGTCCACAAAGAAAAATAATCAGAGTCGTGGTCGGAGACGGAGAAACTGGCTCTCGATTCTTAATGGCGTCTACGATGATCTCTTCTTCCTTTTCGTATCTTCTTCTTCTTTCCTTTCTTCTCGGTGTTGTAGAAGAAGGTTTTGGTGCTGAATATGGACTCGGTCGGGACGAATTGGCCCGACAGGAGGCAGATCGAGTCGTCCGGCTGCCCGGGCAGCCACCGGTGAAATTCAAGCAATATGCTGGGTATGTTACGGTCAATGAGTCTCATGGAAGAGCACTGTTTTATTGGTTCTTTGAGGCGATTGGTAATCCCCATGAAAAGCCTCTTCTTCTTTGGCTTAATGGAGGTAAATAATCTAAAATTCCACATTTTAGAATTCGTTAATGTTAATGATGTGCTTTTAATTGTCGTTGATTTTTCCTTTAAAAATGTGAAATGTTCTTCTAAAAGAGGAATAGTGATAGTTGATTATCTATAATCATTTGATTATGTGATTTTAAAATGCTTTTATCTTGTATCTTAAAAAAAAAATCACACATGTTAGTGATAGAAACGAGGGTCATGTTTATGTTATGATAATTGTATCAATCTTTTTTAATGAGAAACTAATTATGTGTATAATAATGGAAAAAAGACCTAATGGATTATTTAGGATCTTTGAATATTTTTTTTAAAAAAATAAGATCTTTGAATAATTTAATGCATAAATCCTTCAAATACTATATTTTGGATAAATGGAGCACCATGACTCATGAGTCAAAGTTATTTTGAAATCATTTTTTAAAAAAGTAGTAATGCCACTGTCATTTAATTTTCGTATTTATTACAAAGTTTTTATATGGTCATGTACGAACCAATGCTCGATAACTACCTTTCAACATTTTGAAGATTGGTTCATTTTCTTGCTAAAGTATTTATTTTATTTTATTTTTAAATTTTTAGTTTGTCATTTAATCATTGTTATATGATGTGGGGTATACCAAGTACATGTATGTGTCATAGAGTTTTAAATATACACAATAATTTGTTTCAAAAAAAAAATCAGGCTAAAGTTACATAATTTTATTTATGTACTGTTTTGTTTTTTACTTCTAACGAATGTAAAACTATATTTGCATTCTTACATTATTTTAAGAAGATCCCTTCATAAGAATGATAAGAATGAAATGTGCATGAACAAATTTCAAAACATTTAAGAATGAATAATATTATTTGAACCCAAATGGAAAGCTTGAGAATAGGAAACTTAAAACGGAATATAATAATTGCTAGGAATGCAAGGTCTGTATTTAGATATTCATTAATCTTCTGTTTAGCTACCAAACATTTTCTAAAAACTTATTCCAGATACATTGTATTTTTAACTTTTTATTTTAATCTTTTAAATGATAAGTTTGTTTATGAGTAATATATTTTCGCGGTTAAAGTGGAAAAGGAATTAATTAGCCAAGGGAGGGTAAAAAAGGGAAATTGCTGTCAATTGCAGAGAGGTCCCTGGGGGGTCACTATTTTTCTTTTTTGGTTTGTATTTTAGCCTCTTTTTGACACAGGAGTTGGCAATGGCAATCCCCAATGACATTTTCCTAATACATGGGTATGAAAAAGGAGCATATTGAGATGATGGGGAGAAAAAATGTCTCTGTCAATAGGAATCCATATGGGAAAATTTTTGGTTTCATGTTTATATTTTTAAGGTTAAAATACTATTTTGGTTCATGTGCTTTAAGTTTCATTCTATTTTGATCTTTATACTTTCAAATGTCCAAATTTAGTTCGTGTACTTTCAATAAAGCTTAAAATTTGTCCAAGCAATTAGTTTATTGTTAATTTTTCTAAATAAATTTAGTCTAAATTTAGTCTCTATCAATCTTTTTTCTACAAATTTTAAAAATATGTTCACATTGTGTCTTTTCATGCATGAACATTATTATTATTATTTAACCAATTTTGATAAAAAAAAATTAACTTAAAGATAACAGTAGAGACCAATTTTAAGTTTTATTGAAAGTATATAGAGACTAAATTTAGATATTTGTAAGTACAAGGACCGAAATGAAATGAAGCTCAAAGTACATGGACTAAAATGATATTTTAATTTGCTAATAAAAGTTGATATATGTTCATTTTAGTTCTCATCACTAAATTTTCATATTGTATTTTATTTTTCTACTATTTTCAAAGTTGATATATGCATGTGGTTTGCGATAAAAATAGAAATCCATGTGATGACAATATACATGTTTTTTTAAAATTAAAAAGTATACGAAAAATTTGCAGCCAAAATTAGAATATTAATCCACACAATTTTTGTTTCTATGGCTTTGATGACAATTATTGAATTGAGAATTAACGGAGTGTTCAACAGTCAATTTGAAGTCCATAAAAATATGGAAGAGTCAAATGAAGGAATTACATTAAAATTTAGATGGTAATAAAAACTTTTACCTACATTCATGTTTTTTATTTTTATTGAACGAAAAATAGTAACTGAGTCCATATACTTATAAAGAATAGTACTTTCTAATGTTCTTTTTAACACATGTTTTGATATATATATATACATATATTTTTGAATCACACATGTTTTGATATTATATTAACATTTAAATAATGATTAACGGATGTTTAAAATGTTAATCAGGACCCGGATGCTCATCAATCGGGTACGGGGCAGCGGAGGAATTGGGACCTTTCTTCCCTCAGAAAGGAGACAAACCAAAGCTCAAGTTCAACCCACACACTTGGAACAAAGGTAATTTTATCATTTTTTGAAAAATAGCTTTTATTTTGTCTTAGTAAATAACTACAATATCAATAATAATATGCTAAATTATACAAAATTCCCAATGGCACCGTCGATTTTTTAATTTCCTTGGGAAAAAAAAATCCTCTCTTAGCATATACTTCCTTTAAATAGTAGACTGAAATTAAAAGATAAAAGATAAGATTGAAAACTTTCAAATGTTAAAAACAAAATTGAAACCAATTACATAGGTTAGAGGTATATTTTTATATTCTTAGTTTCAATTGGTTCATAAACTAGATACTTGTTTGGATTTTTTCTTTTAACAAATTACAATTGTAATCAAAATTGGAAGGGTTGGGGGCAAATTTAAAATTAGCAATATAGATTAAGTTCATTTCCTATAATTTAGCCCTAACAACAATAATACTTTTGATTGACTCAGCGGCAAACCTATTGTTCTTGGAGTCACCAGTTGGAGTTGGGTTCTCCTACAGCAACACTAGTAAAGACATCGAAGAACTCGGCGACACGATTGCAGGTACAAATGATCAAGATGGACGTTATTCGATTTAAATATGATTTTAGTTCATGAATTTTTATTTGATTATTGACCTGTTTAGTAGATAATCTATATTTTGTTTTATATTTTTAAATTCAGTAAACATGCGTTTAGCATATGTGTTTTTTAAAATTATTATTGAATTTTGTGATCTAAATAGTAAGAATTCTAAAAATAACATTTTTATGTTTTTAATGTATCTAGATTTTCAATTTTCAATTTTAAAAGAAAAATTATATTAGAAAAGATAAAAACTTTAATAAATATAATATTTCACGATATTAACTCAATTTATTTTTGTTAAATTAAAGTATGTATAATATAATATGCTTTAAATATGATCATTGTAAAATAATATTTATACAAAATTTATAACATAAAACACGTTCATAAATTAATTAATAATAATTTATATTCAACTTAATATTTAGTTAGTCACCATAGCTAGTTTTATTGTTTATAAATATATTATCAATTACAATTTGAAATATTGCTTAAATATGAATGCAATTTCTAAATCTGCTACTAAAATATTTTAAAACATAAAATATTGAATTCCTTTTTTTCAATTTTTTGTTTTCAGATCACCAACTAAATGCGACCTAAATTTTTTATTTTCTTTCGTTACCATTTTTTTAAATTATATTTTCCTTCATTAACTTAACCATTTTATAATTTCATTTTTTAACTATTAGAATAGAAGGAGAAAAAAAAACTAATAAGAAACTTCTTTTTTCTTTTAATTTTTATCGTTAGCCAAGGATTCGTACGCCTTTCTAATCAACTGGTTCCGGCGATTCCCCCAATTCAAATCCCATGAGTTTTACATCGCCGGCGAGAGTTATGCAGGTACCGGAATCTCTCTGTTTCTTCAAATTGATCACAAATTCGAATTCCTCTCTGTAATTAACTGTTCATCTTCTTTTTCTTTTCTTCTTCTTCCTCAGGCCACTACGTTCCGCAACTTTCAGAGCTCATTTTCGATGAGAACAAGAAAATCTCGAAGAAAAAGCGCATAAACTTCAAAGGCTTCATAGTAACTCATCCAGTCCTCAGTAAAATTGCCTGAAATTGCTCACTCTGTCTTCAGCTCCTAACATTGTGCGCCGATTTGCAGATCGGAAACGCCTTGCTCGACGACGAAACCGATCAGCGCGGAATGATCGAGTACGCTTGGGATCATGCCGTAATCTCCGATCAATTGTACGGAGAAATTAAGAGAAGCTGCAATTTCAGCCATCCGGCTCCGTCCAACGCCTGCGACATTCCTCTCGGCAACTATTTCGCGGTGTACGATATCATCGACATGTACAGTTTGTACTCTCCTACGTGCGTGGAGACGAATTCGAGCGGCGGTGGCGGAAGGAGGCAGCGGCGGTTCACAATCGACGGCGTTGCGCCTCAGTTGTTCGCCAAATATGTGAGTTCTGAATCTGATTTTACACATTTTTGTGATTTGGAACTGTTGCAATTGGAAGCCGATTGGCGATTGGAGATGAATTTTTGCAGGAAGGATGGCACAAGAGGCCGATCGGATACGATCCTTGTTCGTCGGATTATACTGAAGAGTATCTGAATAGACCAGATGTTCAGAAGGCTTTGCACGCCAATGTCACTAAAATTCCATATCCTTGGACACATTGCAGGTATTGAAACCGTATTCACATTTCATTTTAGAAATTGCACAATGTGGTATTACTTTTTGTGGTTATTAAATGTAATTAGTTGCCAATTAAATAGATTAACTGATTGATTAGAGGTTCAAATCTTCATCCTTTATTTTATTTAGATCAACAATTATGGAAGTGGAGATCGAACTAACCTCCAATAATTGATGTTTTATGTACTAAGTTATGTTTAGATTGACATATCAAATTGTTAAAAGTGAAAAAAAAAATGTAATTAATCATTGAAATAACTATTGTTGAATATATGATTTGAGCAGTGGCCAGATACTTTTCCCTATACATTTAATCTAGATGTGAGTGTTTTTTTTTTTTTGGAGGTAAATCAGACATGAGTTAGATTTGTTATTGATTGCTAACATATTTTAGTTAGGAGTGAAAAAATACTAGCTAAGTAAGGACAATATTTTTATTAGTATGAGAGGTTTTTAGTATAGTTTAAAAGTAAAATCATGGGTTTTTTAAAATAAGAAATCATGGGAGTTTCTTATATTTTCATATTTGTATTAGTTTTATCCATTAGTTAACATTTTTTAATATCTTATTAACAACAAAAAAGAAAAAAAAAAAGAAAAGAAGAAAAACTATTGAGATAATTAATAAATAGAAGTTAGGAATGATACTAAAAATTTACAAACTATAGAATGTATATTGACGCAAGAATATAGTAAGGCATACCCTATTTTAAAACAATAAAATTTAAAGTTCAACATATTCAAAATCAATTCAATTTATTATTGAACACCCATAAAAGAAATACCAATTTCTTATTGAACACACTCCAAAATATTTGGGTTGAGAATTTATAGGATTGTTTTGTTTTCCCCCCTCGGGCACTTAAATGTTCTTTATTCAACAATTTGTGGGTTGTTTTTCAGCGATCAAATTTCAATTTGGAAGGATGCGCCATCTTCAATACTCCCCATAATCAAGAAGCTCGTGGCTGGGGGCCTTCGCATATGGGTTTTTAGGTAAATCCAATCTTCAAAACCACTTCAATTTCAATTGATTTTGTTTGTCTTGATGATAAAATAGAGCCTTAATATTTCTACTATAATTTTTCTTTTATTCTAATTTGATGATAATGTGTTTGAGAAAGATGAATTTTGTATATGACTGATTTAAGTATTTAACGGCAGTGGGGATACTGATGGAAGAATTCCAGTTACCTCAACTAGATTGACTTTGAATAAACTTGGTTTAAAGATTAAACAGGATTGGACTCCTTGGTACTCTCACCAACAGGTACTTTTCTTTTTGGTTGATTTTTACTGTTAGTCCCCATAATTTCGCACTTTCACGAAGGTTAAGGTTAAATGATTACAAGTTTAGTTTATGAATTTTTAAACTTATATTTAATAGGTCTCTAAATTTTAAAAAAAATTTAATAGGTCTTTGAGCTTTCAATTTTGTATTTAATAGATTTCTAAACTTTCAATTTAACATCTAATAGATTTTTGAATTTTCAATTATGTCCAATAAATACTTAACCTATACGATATTGTTTTATATTCATGGATCTATTGTGTACAAAATTGGAAGTTTAAGGTCATATTAGACATAAAGTTCAATCTTATGTCTAATAGACCATTAATTTTTTTTTTAAATGTTGAACGTTTCAAAAACCTATTAGACACAAAATTAAAAGGTTAAAGATATATTAGGCGCTTTAAAAATTCAAAAACTTATTAAACACATAATTAAAAACTTAGAGATCTATTAGACATTTTTTAAAGTTTAAAGATTTGTTAGACACAAATTTAAAAGTTTAGAGACTAAATTTATAATTTATAAAAATTTAATCATTGTCAAATGATCTCTAAGACTCCATTTGATAATTATTTTGTTTTTTAGTTTTCTACTTTTTAAAATTATGTCTGATTTCTCACCATTTTTTGGCAAGTTTTTTATCTTCTTTAAAAATACATTTAAATTCTAAACCAAATTTCAAATACAAATTCAAGTTTCTAAAAATTATTTCTTAGTTTTCAAAATTTAACTTAGTTTTTTGAAATGTTGAAAAAAAAAGAAAGTAATAAAGTAAAAAAAATATATTAGAAGCAATTTTGAACACGTGTTTTATTGATAGGTTGGTGGGTGGACGATTGATTACGAAGGGCTAATGTTTGTGACAGTCAGAGGAGCTGGCCACGAGGTTCCAGCACATGCTCCAAAGCAAGCTCTTCAGCTCATTAGGCATTTCTTGGCCAATCACAAGCTGCCAGCTGCTCCTTTTTAGATTCATTCGTAAAAAAAAAAATTAATTAATTTAAATTTCTGAGTCACAGCACAGTGTTTTGTTTCTAGTTTAATCCACAGAAATGCTAAGGGCACAGAAATTAGGCTAATTTTTATCTTCCGTCTAGCTAATTATCTTGCAACTTGTGAATAAAAAAGCTTTAATTTCAGTTTCACATGAGTTAGTAATACCTTTTTGTGCATTTTTCAACATTTTATCAATATTTCTATCCATTTAAAAGTTAATACACAGTCTTTTCTTATGTATCCAAATTAACTAAACTATACTTTTGGATACTAAATCTCAAATTATTGTAGTAAACGGAAAAGCAAATTACATAAACTACCATTAAATTATAGTAGTTATAACGATTGTTTCTATGAATTATTAATTGTGAAATTTAAACTATCTGACTTATATGATTGTAATTAAAAATTGATCACTGATGTTAACTTAGTTAGAAACCTCATTTGTCGAACATCCTTCTTAGTGTAAGTAATTAAGAGGTGGAAATCTAGTCTACAAAAAGAAAAGGGAAAAATACATTTTTGGTCCCTAAAGTTTCAAAAGCAACACTTTGGTCCCCAAGGTTTGAGAAATAGTTCTAAATGGTCCCTCAGCTTCTTTGACCGTTAGTCAACTAACGGAAAAAATGATGTGGTGGTTAAATGTATGACTGTATCAGATATTTGAAAGCTTCCAACGAGGGCAAGGTTTGCTGGGAGAGGAAGGAGAGGAGAAGATGAGAGAAAGTCCAATCAACAAAAAAAAATTTATTAAATTAAAATATTTTGTCAAATCAACTGATACAGTCATACATTTAACCACCACATCATTTTTTTCGTTAGTTGACTAACGGTCAAAGAAGCTGAGGGACCATTTAGAACTATTTCTCAAATCTTGGGGACCAAAGTGTTGCTTTTGAAACTTTAGGGACCAAATAGACATCAACTTCAAACCTCAATGACCAAAAATGTATTTTGCCCAAAAGAAAATGTAGTGACTTTCGAAGAAACAATCTTTCGACTCATCTCTTCTTCTGTATATCTCTTCTCTCTCTTCCTTTATCGATAGTGTCCCAAACTTCTTATCTAAATTAGTTAGAAACTTTTCTAATGCATGTATCTACCACACATAAAAGCTACGAGATTATTAACTAAACTAATAAATAGGATCCAATTATTACAATTATGTAAGCTTAATTTTTTTAAAAAGAATATCTGCCTTTTGTTGCAATTGGCACCGACATTACATTTTTTTTTTCTCTTGAGATTAACCATCATCACAATTTATAGATAATAGTTTGTGCAATTTGCTCTAATTATACTTTTCCTAAATAACAGAAAAGATAAAAGCAAAAGATTTTTCTTTCTTTTTTTGCACGTGAACATTTAAAAAAAAAAACTAAAAACTAAAACCCGTTTATTTTTTAAATAATTTTCCTTTGTTTTTTTTATAAAAAATTTCTTATTAGAAACAATTTGTTGATAACTCCACCACCCAATTTTGTACACACTAGTTTGGGAAATTGCCTTAAAAAACTAAGGTACAGTTATTAGTACATGTTTATGAGTTTAACATAATATTTCCATCATTATCATAGAAAAATTGGTGAAATTAAAAAAAAAAAAAACAAATATCACTAATATAGACATAAATATTAATAACAACAAATTTTAACTTATTTCAAATGATGAAATGCTTATTTGTTAATTTAAATATTTTTCTTATGAAATTTTTAGAAATATCCATCAATGATATATTTTACTGACATTTCCGTAAAGTTGGGACCAAACATTTCCAATTTAAAACCTCACCTCAAAGCAATTATATCTTTCCTCATTATAAAAAAAAAAAAAGAAAAAAAACTTGCAAAAGATTTTTCCTTCATTTTTAGCACGTGGGAAAAAAATGGAACTTGCATATTTTTTCAATAATTGTTTTTTTGTTAAATTATTAAAATACCCTTGAACTTTATCCCTTATTTCAAAAATACCCTTGTTCTTTTAAAAGTTGCAAGATTATCCTTAACGTTTCATAAACGTTTCAAAATTATCCTTGAAGTAGAAATCCGTTAGAATGTTGGCCGAAAAATCAATGTGATGATGACTTGAAATGACATGGTAGTGACTAAAACGCTTGTTTGGATTAAGTCTAAAAGAACGACATTCAAACATGTCAACTTTTTGTTCAACATTCTAATGGTTTCTCTACTCCAACTGTAGTTTTGAAGCATTTATGAAAGAACAAGGATAATATTGCAACTTTTTAAAGAATATTGATATTTTTGAAACAATGGACAAAATTTAGTGGTATTTTTTATAATTTAGGTTTTTTTTTTTCCCAATAATTGTCCTTTCTTTTTGTTTTCAATTCGATAACAAGGACGATAATTTGTTTGTTTTTTTTTTCTTGTGAGAAGAACGTGAATTTGAATCATTGACTCTTTAGTTAGAATATATGTATTAACCAATTAAGCAAAGGTTCACGATGCTTCTACTTACTTATTTTCTTGGTTAAATTATCAAAAATACCCCTGAACTATGGGGTTGGTTTCAATTATACCCTTGAACTTTGTAAAGTTTCATTTTAATCTTTGAACTTTGAAATTTGTTTCAAAACAACCCTTAAAGGTTTTTTCCGTTAAATTTATGGACAAAAAATGACGTATTTGCATATGTTTTGATTTTTTTTTCAACATATATGTTCAAATATGTTTACATAAGCAACAATATAAATGCAAAAATATCATTTTCCGTCCATGAATTTAACGAAAAAAAGCCTTCAAGGATTATTTTGAAACAAACTTCAAAGTTCAAGGGTTAAAATAAAACTTTTCAAAGTTCAGGGTATAATTGAAACCAATCTCATAGTTGAGGAGTATTTTTGTAATTTAACCTATTTTCTTATAACAATTTGTCCACCCAACCCAATTTCCATCAAACACAAAGCCATTACGTAACGGAACTTTCATCATCCGTCGCTATTCTCATCTAAGTCAAATTATTGAAAATATGAGAAATATGACTTTTTTCTTTACCAAAAATAAATTTAAGAATTTTATTTTCTTGTCTGATTCTTTGAAAATCCCAAATATTAATTCGATAATCGAAGTTCCATTATTTTCCTGGCCTTGAAAGCAAGGCGGAGCGTCTAAGCATCAAATACTTAGCTCTGTTTGTTTCGTTGGATTCTCTCGGAAACTCCGGAGAAGACTGCGACCCATGCAATTTTCACTCGGCTAAGTAGAGGTAGAAAATAAGTAGCATTATGAATTTTTCAATTTCATAGATTTTGATTTGTTTTTCTTCTGATGGGTCTGTTTTAGATGTGATTAATTATCGATTATTCTGTAGAATTAGATGTAATATTGTTCAGAAGCTGTTGGGGAATCGAGTTTTGGCCAATATTGTAAGGAGTTGATACTGATGAATTCTGTTTCATTTCTTTCCTAAACCTATCTTTCTGAAAATCTTTCTATTTTTCGGTTTCTGCAATTTTCAGTTGGAAGATGGGGATCTTAGAGGTTGTTTGAGAGGGTTTTCATTCAAAATAGTTTTGTGTTTTTTGTTTTCAAAACAGTTTTAAAGAATTACGATTCACTAGTTCATGATTTTCGTAGGAAGAACAAGCTAAAAGAACAGTTACCCACGTATGTATTTGCTTAATTTTTTATCTCAAACAACCCCTTCTGTAACTCAATCGATTACTTCAACAATCTGTTTGGTAAATTTGTTGCTTAATCAGTTTTCTTTTCTTTGGCTTGTCATTGCAGAACAATTTTCTAGGCATGGAAGTTCTGTTTTTTAGCTCAGTTCCAAGCAGTAATGTTCTGTTTTTGAGGACAAAATGTGCTAGAAAAAGCTTGAATCCAAGTTGTGTAAGCCTCTCTGGCTTGAGAAAACGTAAAATTTTGTGGGCTAAAATCAAACCCAGTAGTAGATTTTCTTGGTCAAAGCATCCCCATGAAAGCTCTCAACCAAAGATCCTATGCAGAAGCTACGGAGGCTATGTAATTGATGGAGAAGAAGGAGGTTCAATAAGTATATCGGAGAGCGGCAAATCGGCGAGTAAAGTTCAAATTCCCGGTTTGCCTGATGAATCTAATGGTGAATCCAGTGCTCCAATCAGTAGTTGCTTTTGGGAATGGAAACCAAAACTTAGTGTGCACTATGAAAAAGCTGGATCTGAGAATTTAAACTCTCCACCAGTGCTTTTTCTTCCTGGTTTTGGGGTTGGTTCGTTCCATTATGAGAAGCAACTGAAAGATTTGGGACGAGATTACAGAGTTTGGGCCATAGATTTTCTTGGGCAAGGCATGTCATTACCAGTTGAAGATCCTACTTCACATTCTAAGCAAGGAAATGAATCAGATGGGAAAGATTCTGCTTGGGGTTTTGGAGATGAGAGTGAACCATGGGCTTCTGAGCTTGTTTACTCCATTGATTTATGGCAGGATCAAGTTCGCTATTTCATTGAACAGGTATTCAAAAGAATCATTCGTTTTCCTTCATGTTTTGCCCCTTTTCATGGAATAAAATAGAGAATGATAGAGAATGCTGTACTTGGTTTGAGTAGTCATTATACTTAATGTGTTAGATTTATGTAGCCAAGCCTATACTTGCTACACTAACCTTACAAATCAAACACAGGTTACCTAACTTCACGCTTTCGAAACTCATTTTTCTATGTACATGCTACACAAACAGATTTTCCAACTTTAGACTATACAAACTTAGACTTCCCGAATCCGTAAATGAAGTCTCTCCTTCGACTTCAACTGCTTAAGGCTTACATGGACAATCATACTGATGTCTTAAATGACATTTGCAGGTTATTGGTGAACCAGTCTACATTGTAGGCAATTCCCTTGGCGGGTTTGTGGCATTATACTTTGCAGCATGCAATCCTCAATTAGTAAAGGGTGTTACATTGCTAAATGCAACTCCATTTTGGGGATTCTTTCCTAATCCCATACGATCACCAAGATTAGCAAAAATATTTCCTTGGAGTGGAAAGTTTCCATTGCCAGAGAATGTGAGAAAGCTCACAAAATTTGTGTAAGCTTTTCGTCAATCATTCAATAAAGTGTTCATTATCTTTTTGTTTATCTGTATTTTCTTCTTCTTCTTTTCCTTCTCTTAACTTTCTGTTTGATATCAGTTGGCAGAAAATAAGCAACCCCGAAAGTATAGGAGACATACTTAGGCAAGTCTATGCAGACCACACGACAAATGTCGACGATGTATTTTGTCGTATTGTGGAAACAACACAGCATCCAGCTGCAGCTGCATCATTTGCATCAATCATGTTTGCCCCTCAGGGGCAACTATCATTTTGGGAAGCTTTATCAAGGTGGGATTCATTCTCTTACCTTTTGAGGGTTTTGGTCTCTGTCCTGTTTTGGCTTAAATTTGTTTCTTTGTTTTGTGTAGATGCCATATGAACTCAGTGCCAGTTGGTCTCATGTATGGAAAAGAAGACCCCTGGGTGAAACCCGTTTGGGGGCTTGAGGTGAAAAAGCGAGTGCCTGGGGCTCCTTATTACGAAATTAGCCCTGCAGGCCATTGTCCCCATGATGAAGTCCCTGAGGTATACTTTTACGGTTTATAAGATAATATTTTACAATCATACCAAATGGATTCTAAAATTGAAACTCTATAGGTTGGTCCAGGAGTCAACAAAAACATGTAAATTGTAAAGGGCTTTGGAGAAATGAATTGAAGTGTGACCACCTACCTAAGATTTAATAACCTAAGAGTTACCTTGACAACCAAATACAGTAGAATAAGGCAGTTGCCTCATGAGAAAAGTCGAGGTGTGCGCAATCTAGCCCGAACACTTGCATATTTTAGAAAAATAACTCAACGCTATAAGGGGCTAATATTAGAACGAGAAACTTGAAAATAAAGACTGCAAAACGAGATATGAGGTGCATATGTTTGAGATGTTCTTTCTTCTATTTAAAAACAAGAGATCTTAGTATAATTCAGTTCAAAACGAAACTTCGAAAACCAAAACTACTTGATATAACTCGAAATAAGATGCTTATATCTGAATCCATCAAGAGAGGTAGGATTTCTGAAGTTTGATCTAGAAGATCATCTGATGAATTTGTGGGCTTAGTTGAATTTTGTTACCCTTCCAGTTTCTGGGTGTAAGAACACTGAAATATGCTTAGTTATTACAGGTTGTGAACTTTTTACTACGTGGGTGGATCAAGAACTTAGAAACAGAAGGTACAGTGGCATTGCCTCTAGTGGGGGAACCAGACAGCATTGGAGACGACAACATTGTTAAGGATTTGGAATTTGTACGAGGAGGATCAAAGAAATCAGTGTCTGTTCGATTGTATGGATCCACTTCTTCAGTTTTGGATCGGATAGCCTCTTTATTCAAAACTGTAACGGTCAAAGCTTAACAATTAAGCTTCGTTGTCCAATTTATAGCTTGGTTAGGCTTCTTGTAGAAGTTCAGTGTGTATATAGTTTACAACCATAGTCTTAAAAAGCATCATTTCTTTCTCTTTTTTGTTGCTTGCTTTGTGCTTGCCTTGTATTGCAAGAAACCCCAAAACAAACTCTTTTTCCCATTTTGTACAAAACAAATGATGTAAGAAAAGGAGATTTGAAAAAAAAAATGTTAAAAAGAGTTTTTTTTTTAAGTACAAAAAAGGGTTAGAGATTCGCAAAATTTTACTCTTCTATTGCATTGTCCGGTCCCACGGTGGCTGTGGGTGTGGGTGAGAACTTATGTTAGTGGCCAAAAATGGAAAAAGAAATTTGAAAAATGAGGGGATTCAAAAAACAATTGAAAATAGGGGATTTAATGAAAACATAATTTGACAAAGGATTTAATAAAAACAAAATTGTATTCCAGTGTTGATATTTTTTTGGTTAAATTAAAAATTCAATGCTTATCTTTTAAAAGTTAGAATTTAATTTAATCCTTTATCTTTTAAGTTGAATTTAATTTTGTTTATGGTTGGATAGAACCTCAAAAATACTTTCAACAATTAAAAGAGATTTTGTTTATGATTGGATAGAACCTCAAAAATAGTTCCAACAATTAAGAGAGACTAACGCATTAAATATGAAATACATGACAGGATAATTAACTTCTATGTATTTAGGCTTAGTTTGGAATTGTGATAACTTTTAAAATAATTGTTGTTAACTATATTTTTTATCAGTTGTGATACGAAGTAAATTAGCATTTTGTAAATTTTAGCTCTAAAAATAAAGCAAGTTACATTGATATTTAATTTCAAAGTTTTTATAAGATAATTGATTTAAATTGCATATGATATATTTTGTCTAGTCTAGATGTTTAATATATTTTGATAAAAAAAAAACAATTGCTAAAAAAAAATCATTTTGAAAAAAATGTTACTTCAATTTAAATAAAAAGTAAGAAAAAGTTTTAATTGAATTAAAATAATATAGAAGCGACACATTAAATTTAAAGTAAAAAATAGAATTAATGGTGAATTGGTTTCAATTATACTCCTAAACTTTGAAAATTTTCATTTTAACCCTTAAACTTTGAAGTTTGTTTCAAAACAACCATTGAAGATTTTTTCCCTTTACATATGTTTTGTTTTCTTTTGAACATATATAAACTTTGAAGTTTGTTTCAAAACAACCATTGAAGATTTTTTCCCTTTACATATGTTTTGTTTTTTTTTTAACATATATATATTTTTTCAATGTATATGTTCAAATATGTTCACATAAACAACAATAAAAATGCAAAAACATCATTTTTCAACCATGAATTTAATGAAAAAAAACCTTCAAGTATATTTTTGAAAGTTTGAGGATATAATTGAAACCAACCTCATAATTCATGGGTATTTTTGATAATTTAACCAAAAATCTACTAAATTTTTAAAAAAGCTAAATTGAAAAGCTACCATTAATAGCTTTTGCACATTAAAGTAATTGAAAAAGTACTTTAATATAAATTAATTTATAATTAATTTTACCAAACACTAAAATGGTTAAAATTCTTTTCTAAGGTTAAATTCTGTTAAAATTCTTTTATAATCACTTCCATGGTCTTCCCCAACCTAACTAAAGATAGGGACTAAATCTAACATAAAAAAACCATATGGACTAAAGGCTAACTTTCCAAAAAGTACACAGACCAAATTTATAATTTTTTTTCCCTTTTCCACTCCCTTTGAGTCACAAAATCTAAACGCAAAAGTTCAGCGAATATAGTTTAGTAAATCTGAAAAAAGAAAAAAAGAAAAAAAGAAAAAAAGTAGAATTAGTATAAGATACCGACCAGACATCGGGCCTGGTGTCCTAAATTAGGGCATAGTAGGACCTAAATTATGTTATTTCTCCAATTATCGTGTTCTACCATGTAGCCTTTGCCCTGATATAATTGCCAATTTCAACAGGTTCTAATTCTTGTAGAAGTAGAACTAAAAAAACACATGATATTTAACTCTAATTTAAAATCGAGCTAATAAAATTTAACTAAGTAATTTATTCTAAAATCTTACAAAAAATGGATTACTCATTACTCAAGGGGTAATATAAATAAAATAGACACAACAATTTTTTTCTTTTTAAAAAAATTGATTTCTTTGATTGACATGGATGGATTCAACATTTTGATGCATTTTGAGGAGGTATTTTTATTCGGATTTCATTATTTAAAAAAAAAAAAAAAGTTCCAGTAAAATTTTTAGATTAACAGGATATCTTTATGAATTACAAAACTAAACAAGTAAGACTTCAACTTGGGTTAATTTTATTGTGAATATGGCATATGTAAATGCCCATTCCACATGCCCATTTGTTATCCATGCCAAGTGGCATTTTCTCCATAGCCAAAGTGTCTTCTAAAGGCCATAGATTGGTGTCCAAATGTACCACATCATCCTCTCTTAAATTGCCTATAAATAGAGAGATTTTTGGAAAAGAAAAGACACCAATTTTTCCTCTCATTTTCTCTAATTTTTGTGTTTTTAATTTGCCATAAATCTCCACTTTCTTTTGTTTATACTATATATATATATATATATTCTTTTATATTTCATCTTTTGTATTATTATTATTATTATTATTATTATTATTATTATATGTTTTGGTAAAGTTTTGGTGCCCAGTTTCGCCTCTCAATTTTACAACACGTTATCAGCACGAATCTCTGTCATTTTTCCCGCTAAAGGTAAGTCTTATAGGTAAGCCATTTTTACGCATTTGGTTTATGTTAAATTTCTAATATAAATATATATTATTATTTTGATAGTGTTATTATGGCAAACCTTACAAAGCTAGAATTTGCGGCCCTGGATATTAATGGAAATAACTACTTGTCATGGATCCTTGACGCTGAGGTCCATTTAGATTCTATGAATCTTGGAGAAACAATTAAAGAAGGAAATGATGCATCAAATCAAGAAAAAGCAAAAGCCCTGATCTTCCTTCGCCATCATCTTCACGAGGGATTGAAAATGGAGTATCTTACAATAAAAAATCCCTACGTTCTATGGCAAGGTTTGAAAGAAAGGTACGATCATCAAAAAACAGTTATTCTTCCAAAAGCTCGTTATGATTGGATGCATCTAAGGTTGCAGGACTTTAAATCAGTAAGTGATTATAATTCCGCACTCTTCAGAATTAGTTCAAAATTAAAATTATGCAGAGAAAAGATTACTGATGTTGATATGTTAGAGAAGACATTTTCCACTTTTCATGTCTCGAATATGCTCCTGCAGCAGCAATATCGAGAGAAGGGTTTTGCAAAATATTCTGAACTTATCTAATGTCTTCTCGTTGCTGAACAAAATAACGAGTTATTGATGAAAAATCACGAATCCCGACCAACTGGAGCAACACCATTCCCTGAAGTGAATGTTGTGAATTTTAATAACCGTGGTCGAGGTCGTGGTCGTGGTCGAGGTCGGGACCGCGGTAGAGGAAGAAATACCTATTTTCGTGGTGGGCATTATAATTTTAAGAAACCCACACGAAGTGATGATCATAAAGGAAATGCTCCACAAGATAGAAGTTCGAAAGGTGATGAACATAAATGTTTCCGGTGCGGAATGACTGGGCACTGGTCACGTACCTGTCGTACGTCAAAACACCTTGTTGATCTCTATCAAGCTTCCCTGAAGGAAAAAGGAAAAGGAAAGAATGTGGAGGTAAATCTTGCCATTCAAGAAGATGATGTGTTTGACCCCTCCAATATGATGCATCTTGATGTAGCTGATTATTTTGAATCTCCTGGAGAGAGAATTGATGCAATCAAACAAGTAGAGGATGATTTGTATGAAAATATATAATTAAATAATGTTTAGTATATTTTTGTTGTTGTTTTGTTTGTATATATATTTAAGACTCTTTGTAATCGTTTTTCTTTTCTTTTCAATGAAGAAATATGAACAATTTCAATATGTTGAGTAATTCGAAAATGAGCAATGAGGATTTATGTCTAGCAGACTGCGCAACTACGCACACGATACTCATAAATAGAAAATATTTTACTAGATTGACAATGCTGGAAGCAAAAGTCAATACTATATCAGGTTCTGCAAATCTGATTGAAGGTTTTGGAAATGCAAACTTTATTTTGCCTAGAGGAACAAGATTTACAATTAATAATGCTCTGTTCTCTAGCAAATCGAAAAGAAACTTATTAAGTTTTAAAGATATACGTGAAAATAATTATCATGTTGAAACTAATTGTAAAAATAATATAGAGTGTCTCTATATAACATCTATTGTTTCACATGAAAAACGTATATTAGAAACACTGACTGCTTTTTCTTCTGGATTATACTATACTCATATACGAGTAATCGAAAGTTATGCAATAATGAACCCGAAGTTCATGAATCCAGAAATATTCAGTGTTTGGCATGATCGATTGGGTCATCCAGGGTCAATAATGATGAGAAAAATTATTGAGAATTCACATGGACATCCTTTAAAGAGCCAGAAGATTCTTCAATCCAATGAGTTGTCATGTGATGTTTGTTCTCAAGGGAAATTAATTATTAGACCATCACCAGCTAAAGTGGGGATTGAATCACCTGCATTTTTAGAGCGAATTCAAGGTGATATTTGTGGACCTATTAACCCACCAAGTGGTCCATTTAGATATTTTATGGTATTAATTGACGCATCCAGAAGATGGTCACATGTATGCTTATTATCAAGTCGAAATCTTGCATTTGCAAGATTACTTGCTCAAATAATTAAGTTAAAAGCACAATTTCCTGATAATACAATTAAGACCATTCGACTTGATAATGCTGGTGAATTTACATCCCAAACTTTTAATAATTATTGTATGTCAATTGGGATAAGTGTTGAACATCCTGTAGCTCACGTTCATACACAAAATGGTCTAGCAGAATCATTTATAAAACGTCTGCAACTAATTGCAAGACCATTGCTTATGAGAGCTAAACTTCCTACATCGGTATGGGGTCATGCTATTTTGCATGCTGCATCACTGGCACGTATTAGGCCAGTAGCTTATAATAAATACTCCCCAATGCAATTAGCTTATGGCCAGCAGCCAAATATTTCCCATCTAAGAATTTTTGGATGTGCAGTATATGTACCGATTGCTCCACCACAACGTACTAAGATGGGTCCTCAAAGGAGGTTAGGAATATATGTTGGTTTTGATTCCCCATCAATTATTAAATATCTTGAACCCCTGACGGGTGATGTATTTACTGCACGATTTGCTGATTGTCATTTTAATGAGACAAATTTTCCAACATTAGGGGGAGGAATTAAGAAGTTGGAAAAAGAAATTACATGGAATGCATCGTTATTATCTCATTTAGATTCTCGTAGAAATCAATGTGAACTTGAAGTTCAAAAGATAATTCATTTGCAAAATATAGCAAATCAACTACCAGATGCATTCACAGATACTAAAAGTGTGACTAAATCATATATACCAGCTGCAAATGCTCCATCAAAAGTTGATATCCCAAAGGAACAAGTTGTCAATAATGAGTCTGGAGCACGCCAGAAGCGTGGTAGACCAATAGGTTCTAAAGATAAAAATCCTCGAAAAAGAAAAGTAGTTGAGAATCAAAATGATTCGATAAAAGGTATGGATGTTCCAGAAGAAATCCAGAATACAACTACTCAAAAGAGTATTGGTGAAAATCAAACGCTTGAGGATAATAATGAAATTTCTATAAACTATGTTACAACAGGAAAGAGATGGAACCGAAATGATATCATTATTGACAACATTTTTTCTTATAATGTTGCTCACGATATTATTCATGAAAGTGACGATTTTGACCCAAAATCTATCGTAGAATGTCAACGTAGAAAGAATTGGCCGAAGTGGAAAGAAGCAATCCAAGCAGAGTTGAACTCACTTTCAAAACGTGAGATTTTTGGACCAGTAGTCCCAACACCGGAAAACGTCAAACCTGTGGGATATAAATGGGTATTTGTAAGGAAAAGAAATGAAAAGAATGAAGTCACAAGATATAAAGCGAGACTTGTTGCACAAGGATTCTCGCAAAGGCCTGGTATTGATTATGAGGAGACATATTCTCCTGTGGTGGATGCAATAACGCTAAGATATTTGATTGGTCTGACTGTATATGAAAAGCTTGATATGCATCTAATGGATGTAGTCACGACGTATTTATATGGATCTCTGGATAATGACATTTATATGAAAATCCCGGAAGGATTTAAAATACCAGAAACATATGAATCAAGTTCTCGGGAATTGTATTCAATAAAGTTACAGAGATCATTATATGGATTAAAACAATCAGGACGAATGTGGTATAATCGCCTGAGTGAATATCTGTTGAAAGAAGAATACCAAAATAATCCAATATGTCCGTGCGTTTTTATAAAGAAATCTCAGTCAAGATTTACTATTATAACTGTATATGTTGATGACTTAAATATAATTGGAACTCCTGAAGAGTTATCCAAGGCAATAGAATATCTTAAGAAAGAATTCGAGATGAAAGATCTTGGAAAAACAAAATTTTGCCTTGGTTTGCAAATTGAACATTTAGCAGATGGGATATTTGTTCATCAATCAACTTATACAGAGAAAATCTTAAAAAGATTCTATATGGATAAAGCACATCCATTGAACATTCCAATGGAAGTTCGTTCACTGGATATAAAGAAAGATATATTTCGACCTCGAGCTGACAATGAAGAACTACTTGGTCCTGAAGTACCATATCTTAGTGCAATTGGTGCACTTATGTATTTGGCTAATAACATAAGACCAGATATTGCATTTTCAGTAAATTTATTAGCTAGATATAGTTCATGTCCTACAAAAAGACATTGGAACGGAGTTAAGCATGTACTCCGATATCTTCGAGGGACAATTGATATGGGTTTATTTTATTCTAACAAATCAAAGTATGATCTAGTTGGTTATGCAGATTCTGGTTATCTATCTGATCCACACAAAGCTAGATCTCAGACAGGTTATCTATTCACATGTGGAGGAACTGCTATATCGTGGCGATCAGTGAAACAGACTATAACGGTCACTTCTTCAAATCATGCTGAAATTCTCGTTATTCATGAAGCAAGTCGAGAATGTGTATGGCTAAGATCGATGACACAACACATTCATCAGACATGTGGCTTGTCTTCAAGTAAACCTCTTCCAACGATGTTATACGAAGACAACACAACATGTATAGCTCAAATCAAGGGAGGATATATCAAAGGAGATAGAACAAAGCATATCTCACCAAAGCTCTTCTATACTCATGATCTTGAAGAAAATGACGATATCACTGTACAACAAATTTGTTCAAAAGATAACCTGGCTGACTTATTTACAAAGGCATTACCAACTGCAACCTTCGATAAATTAGTATATAGCATTGGAATGCGGCAACTCAAAGACTTTAAGTGATGTCTCCATGAGAGGGAGTGAATGTATTATAGTAAACTATATAAAATATGTACTATTTTTCCTTCACTAGGGTTTTTCTTCCCATTGGATTTTTCCCTAGTAAGGTTTTAACGAGGCATATTTTATATAAATGGGCATTTAAGGGGGAGTATTGTGAATATGACATATGTAAATGCCCATTTGTTATCCATGCCAAGTGGCATTTTCTCCATAGCCAAAGTGTCTTCTAAAGGCCATAGATTGGTGTCCAAATGTACCACATCATCCTCTCTTAAATTGCCTATAAATAGAGAGATTTTTGGAAAAGAAAAGACATCAATTTTTCCTCTCATTTTCTCTAATTTTTCTGTTTTTAATTTGTCATAAATCTCTACTTTCTTTTGTTTATACTATATATATATATATTCTTTTATATTTCATCTTTTGTATTATTATTATTATTATTATTATTATATATTTTGGTAAAGTTTTGGTGCCCGGTTTCGCCTCTCAATTTTACAACAAATTTGTAATTATCCCTACTTTTCTTCCAATTCCGAACCGATAATGTGGGAACCACATTTCTATTCTTTCGATTCCAATGGAGGGTTATGGTGACCGGCCGGAAGCCTAATCCTGCCGGAGGAACCCGCCGGAACCACCTTCAGATTCTCACAGTTACAGATCTCGATCATGAAGCCGTCAGGATCGTTGAAGAAAAGTTGTTCAACCGATTCTCCACTCTCCTCTTCCAATGCCCTCCTCATGTATTTCACTCCCAATTCCTTCAATCTCTCCTCCATCGCTTCCATATCTTCGCACAGCCACACAGTTCAATTTCAACAAAAACAAAACCTAAAACGTAACTAAAATTTCCTCACGATTTTTTCTTAAATTCTAACCTGAAATGAGATGTGATTGTCCAAGGGATCGAGATGATCCTTATCGCCTCGACGAACTCCATTCTCTTCATCCTCAGATTGCATCAAGTGAATCCCGACGCCGTAGTTGAACAACCAAGCCCCTTCGAAATCGAAGCTCTGCGGCCTCTCGATCAGGACGAACCCTAGGACCTTGGTGTAGAAATCGACGGAATCCTTGACGCTTCTGCACACTCTGGAGACGTGATTGAGCGCCATTAATGGAAGTGGATGCTCTTCCTCCTTTCTTGTACTCTCTCTTTCGCTAATTTCTTGTGATTCTGATTCGTTGTTGTTAGTTTGGACTTCCTTGTGGAGGCCTTCCGATCTGCGATCTCTTCTTCCATGTGTTGCGGCGTAGAATCGAAGCAGAGGAGTGAAGAAGAGTGTTGACGGTGGTGGCCGATTTAAAAGGGGCAACATTGACGGCGGATGGGGCACACGTGGGGAAGGGAGGAGAGTGCCAACTGCCATGGAAGAAGATGGAGCTGTACGTGGAAGTTTTTGCAGAGAAAACGTACGGCTGATTGCATTGCTTTGGTTTTATGGGGAAATGGATTATTTGCAAGGCTTTTTCTCTCCATGGCTGGCGGTGCTAACTTGTAATTCTAATCGTTTTTTTTTTTTTTGGTTAAAATACCATTTTGGTACCTGTACTTGCTCTATTCTATTTTGATCTCTATACTTTCAAATGTCTAATTTTAGTCCCTATACTTTCAATAAAGCTTAAACTTGGTCCTTATGACAAATTTGAAGTTAATTTTTATCAAAATTGGTTAAATAATAATAATAATTTTAATACAAGAAAAGACACCATGTGAACATATTTTCAAAATTTAAGAGGAAATGCTAATAGAGACTAACTTTTTTTAAGAAAAATTAACCATAAACTAATAGTAGGGACCAATTTTAAGTTTTATTGAAAGTACATGGACTAAAATTGGACATTTGAAAGTACATGGACCAAAATGGAATAAAGCTGAAAGTACATGGACCAAAATGGAATAAAGCTCAAAGTACAGGGACCAAAATGGCATTTTAACCTTTTTTTTTTTTTAATCAACAAGCTACCACAATGTGACAATTAGAGACAAATAAATTTTAAGATTTAAGTTTGACGGTTTTAAAGAGAAAATCATATTATGCAATCTTATTGAATAATTTGTCCATGTCTTGGTTACCTCTCGACTTTAAAACATTTTTTTCCTTTTAAATTCCATAATATGTGAGAATTGGAAGATTTGAACATTTGACCGGTTGTTTGATGATATATGTCTTATCCAGTTTGAACTATGCTCAAATTTGTCTGAGTCTTTTAGTATTTAATATTTTGTTTGATAGGTTATTTGACCTTTAAAAACTTCTAATAAATTAGAAACTCATTAGACACTCTTTAAAGTTTACAATCCTACTGAACACAATATTGAAAGTTTATGGAATATTAGACATTTTAATTTTTAAAGTTCAGAGTTCTATAAATTTTTATTTAAAAAAAAGTTCAGTATTTTATTAGACACATTTTTTAAGGTTTAGAGACAAAACTTGTAATTTAACCTAAGTTAAATTAGAAATTTTTATTTTTAATCTTTAGAGTTGTGCCTTAATAAAGATGAGTTTGGTATGCCTACTAGTGTAAACTCTTTTTTTTTTAATATTTTTTTTCTTCTTAAAACTCTTTTCATTAAAATGATTTAATTTTAAAACTTGTGTGTTTGGTTATATCCTTTGTAAAAATAAATTTAATTACAACTTTGTTTGCTTGCACAAAATTATTTTACAAATGTCAAATTAGATTAAAAATTTTAAATTTAAGGGCAATTTTGTAATTTCAACATTCTTAACATTTTTTTATGTGGATTTAAAAAAAAAATTAATATGAAATTTTTTTAAGTGATTCTAAAGTGATTGACTGAAAATCACTTTAGAATCACTTTTTTTAATAATCACCTTATTAAGAAAATGATTATTAACTAATCTAATTATTTCAAAAGGGATTATCTTTTTTTTTTTTGGCCAAACATTTTCTAGAAAAAACATTTTTGGTCATTCATAATCACTTAAAAGTTAATCCAAACACACTCTAAGGTCCCATTTGATAACGATCTTGTTTCTTGTTTCCTTGATAGCACCTAAAATATGCTATATGTAGTCCTTATTTACGGCTGATTTTGTTACTTTCACATTCTTATTTGATGATTTTGTAGGGATCGAGCATTGGAGTAAGCCGGAGCGTTTTGGAAGATTTATGGTGAAAGTGAGTTGTTTGGGAAAAAAATTAAGAAGCTAAGTCAAGAGAGGAAGCAATGAAGCCAAATTCCTGAGGAGACAGTATCTCAACGCCATCAGAGTGTCTTGATGCTCATGTTGTAACCTCTCAAGCCATTTAACCCGCACATGTAGCATTTTGATGCTACTTTTATGAGTCTCGATGCTACATATTTGAGAACAACGCCTCACTCATCGTTGCTCAACACTACAGATCGCTCATGCTCGACGATGTTGGCATTTACTATACACATGTCTTTTTCCCCTAGGTCAAACGTGTGGATTTTAGTGTTAGTTTTGTGTACATAGTTATAGGTGTGGTTTAGACAATTTTTGAGGGTTTCGGTTTTCTTTTTCATCATGAGTGGCTAAGTTCTCTATTTTCAATTTAAAGGAAAATTCGATTCCAATTGTAAGATCGCAAGGCTTTGGGCTCGACTGTGATTTCTTCAATTCAAGTATTCTTTGTTTCTTGTTTTATTTTATGAATGATTGATATTGATTAAATTGGCACCTTAATTAGTATCGATTGTTTGATTGCTATACATGATTTTGTGATCTATAATTGTCATGAATGATTAGCCTTAGTAGCAACGAGTTGGCTCATGTGTGTGTGTGATTATGAATTTTCCATATTACATAGCCTGCATGATAGACTCTAGGGAAACAAATGGACAAAATTGATTAGTTGTAGCTATCTCAATTAATTAATTTTGGTGTAGTCATTCTCATAGTTCTTAATGTTATCATTGAGTTAATATAGAACGTTATCTTGTCCAGTTAATTAGATGATATGATTTGATTGTGATGCTTTGTTAGAAGCAATTAACATAGGAGAATTTACACTTGACACGACTTTTTTGACCAAGTAGACTAAATTCTTGAATTGAGAAATTGATTATTCTTTGTAAGCCTATGATCAAAATTGCAATTGGATGAGAATTATACATTTGAATTGGAAACCTTGGTAAGATTGGTTTTTTCATTTGTTTTTATTCATTTACTGTTTAATTTTAGTTCCAATTTCACAAACCAAAACTCCCATTTTTACTTTTTAATTTAACTTTGAGAAATTAATTAATTCGATTCCCCTAGGCCCTAGGATTCGACATGGTTTCACTATTCCTACAAGCTAGAGTAGCATAATCAATTTTTATTTTGGTAGGTCTCGACAACTTGACCATTCTTGTTTCTTGTTCTCCATTTCCTATTTTTTAAGAACCAGAAACATGAATATGTTTAGTAACTATTTTTGTTTCTTGTTTCTTGAGAAAAAGAAACAAAAACAAAAACTTGTTTGATAATTTTTTTTTCTTTTTTTATAGTTTAAATAGAATTTAATATATGTATAATATAAAAAATATATATAACATGCATTAAAAGACATATAAAAAGCAATTATCAAAAGTATCTAATACAAATAAGGGTACATATTCAAAAAGTTTCAAATAAATCACGAAATTCCCAAGTTTATGTCTATATAGTTTCTTAACTTTAAAAGGTTTCTAATAAATTATTGAACTGTGAGTGTCTGATAAGTTAATGTCATTAACTCTATTAGTTTAACACTTGCACCACCAAAATGATTAAATCAGTCATGTAATTATTGAATTATCCATTTAACACGCTATAAAAGTATTAAAGTGATAGAGTTAACGTTAGGGATCTATTATAAAGATAATTAAAAGTTAAGAGACTTATTGAACACTTTTTAAAATATACAAATAAGATAAGACATGAAACTTCATAAATATACAATTGTGTCATTTAACTAAAATATTATTACAGAAACGGAGTGGGTGGACTTAAAAAATATACAATTTTTTAGAAGAAGTAAAGGGAACTATTTTAACTATAAAATATTACAACGTTTTAATGTCTACTCAAAATCACAACATTCAATCTAAACACATCATCCGTTGTGTTTTAATAAATACCAAACATTTAGGTAGTTTTCTCTATTCACATGTCATTCAAAGTTGGTAACTTGGTAGTAGATTTCCAAATTCTACACCAAATGTGAGAGAATTTTAGAGGAAAAAATGTATAAATTTCATTTTCAGTTGGGTCAACTTTATTTATTTTGGTTCAACCACCAATTTTCCCACCAAAAAAAAAAAAAGTTGTTGTCACATAACCGCCCTTACCCAACCCTGATTGATTACTTACTAAAATTTAACCACCAAAATTAATTTCATTTTTTTTCTTCTTTTGACCGAAAATGTTTTTCATTCTCCAAATTTTTAACTAAAAAAACTATCAAATCACTTTTAAATTTGCCAACATAAGCATAGTTCAACTGACATAAAACTTGTATTCTCGATCAAGATTTCAAAACTTTCAATTTCATTATGTTTAACTCAAAACTTAAATAAGCGTTGCAATTTTTATCGGTATAATTTTAAATATCCACTAATTTCAAGAAAGTGCAAAGAAAAAATCTTTATAAACCTACTAATTTTAATGGAAATCAAATATTTTACAAAATTAAGTCCAATAAATTCACAAGATGAAAGATTGTATCAACCTTCCTAATTTATAAGTTTTAATAAAAAGTTCAACTATAGTATTATTTTTGGTTAAATTATCAAAAATACTCATGAACTATGGGGTTGGTTTCAATTATACCCTAAACTTTGAAAATTTTCATTTTAACCCTTGAACTTTGAAGTTTGTTTCAAAATAACCTTTGAAGGTGTTTTCCGTTAAATTTATGGACAAAAAATGACGTATTTGCATATGTTTTGATTTTTTTTCAACATATATGTTAAAATATGTTCACATAAGCAACAATATAAATACAAAAGCATCATTTTTTGTCCATGAATTTAACGAAAAAAAGCCTTCAAGGGTTGTTTTGAAACAAACTTCAAAGTTTAAGGGTTAAAATTAAATTTTTCAAAGTTCAGGGGTATAATTGAAACCAACCTCATAGTTCATGGGCATTTTTGATAATTTAACCTATTATTTTTTTCTGAAATCCAATCACTTTTATATTAGACATTTATTTTATATATAATTTTTTAAACAAGTAAGATTTTTTTTTTTTTAACAATCTTCAAATGAAACTATGACTATTAGAAGGTAAAAATTGCAATTCTTTTTCAAGTTTAAATATTAAAAATTGAGTTAAAGTAGAGGTAAAAAAATTATTTTTTTTCAAAAGAAAAATATTTCGTTGTCGCGGAATATTTCGATAATATTAATCTATATTTAAATAAACAATGAAACTCTCTGGAATATTCATTTTGAAAATTACCTCTCGATCTCTCTCTCAACTCACGCGCCTTTTCCACGCGCTCCCAATCCCATCCAGACCAGCGTTCGACCGACTTCCCTGTTCCTCTCTCTCTCACTTCTCTCTCTATCTCTCTCTAACAACGAAAGCCTTTCTTTATACCAGTTCGCCGGAACCCAACCTTAAAACCGCCGCCGGCGTATCTAAACTCTTGTCGTATTCTTGCAGCTGTGAAATTTTCCGGCGGAGGTGGCCGTAGGTGCAGACATGTACAGGGACGTGTCGAGCTGCAACACCTACAACTATGGCGATGCTGTCTACTGGGACGCTCGTTACCTGCAGGAGGCTGGTTCTTTTGATTGGTACCAGCGTTATGCTGCTCTTCGTCCCTTTGTTCGTAAGTTCATCAGCACTTCCGCCTCCGTCCTTATGGTCGGCTGTGGTAATGCTGGTAATTTCCCCCAATTTCACCTTTGTGCCTTTTTCCAGTTTCGCTTTCTTTTGAGATTGGAATAGTTCTTTAGGAGGTGTTGGAAGTTGGAATTGGAATGAATTTTCGATGCATTTGGTTTTTCTTTGTCCTAAATTGATGTTTGGTGGATTTTTTTAGTTTATTGGATTGAGAGATTTAGGCGGTTTAGCTTATGAGGAGATTGAATCGAGCAGCTATCTTGGAAATTTTCCACTGAGAATTCATAGTCAACTCTTTGGACTCTGTTGGGTGAGAATTACATGTTCGAGGGAATGAACATGAACACTCGGATTTAGTTTTTGATTTTTTGGTTTTAATCCGGTTCCGAATTCTCACGTAAATTGGCTTGAGAGAATCAATCTTGCACTAAAGCAGCTTAGGCTCCGTTGGATAACCATTTGGTTTTTGGTTTTTAGTTTTTGAAAACTATGCTCTCATCCTTTCTCTACCACGAGTTTCATCTTTCTTGAGAAAACCTTTGAATTCTGACCCAAATTCTAAAAACAAAAACAAGTGTTTGGAAATTACTTTTTTAGTTTTCAAAACTTCGGCTTGTTTTTTAAAAATATAGGTAAAAAGTAGATAACAAGACAAGGAACTCATAGGTGGAAGTAGTATTTATCGGCTTCATTTTAAGAAACCACAAACAAACCAAAAACCAAATGGTTCAAATGGGGCCTTAATGTTTGGATTGAATCAATTTATTTGAGGGCCGAAAGCATGAGCAGAATTGGAAGACCAAGAAGTTATAGCTGAGAGGGGTTCAAGTTCCTCGTTTTCGATGTTTTAATCTATATTTGGAATTTCTGAGTTTCATTGTTATGTAAATCTTTGGCAAAAGTTTCCACAATAACAAATGTTCAGATGTAAGTATCAGTAAATATTTGGGAAGTGATAGACGCTATATCTTTTTTGGTGATTTATCTACATAATTGAAAAAGAAATTCTGTCAAAATGGATAAATGTTGCGGTGAAATTAAGAGTTTGGCACATGAATATGACCTAATTGTTGTCTGCTACTTAATAGAACATTGATTTTAACCATGACATCTTTTGTCCTTGTAGTTATGTCAGAGGATATGGTCAAGGATGGATATGAAGACATAACGAATGTTGACATTTCTTCGGTGGCAATTGACATAATGAGAAGAAAGTATCAGTTCATCCCCCAGTTGAAATGTATCCTCTAAAGATAGTGCCTTTTTGGGTTCACTATTCTTGGGTAGGATCTTAATTTTTGTATTGAATACTCTTTTGAGTTTCGTGAGCTCTGATACCATATTAGATAAACGTGTATCTTTAAAAATTGTGCGATCCTCATCATAAATTCTTGAGTATGGTTTGTTGTCCTCTCAAAAGGTTGTCGTCCTTGTATTCCCTTTTAGCTAAGATACAATCAGTTCTTAGTTTTCCACTTCAATTTCTGTTTCCTGCAAGTTTCCTTGATAAATCTGTATAGACATGCAAATGGATGTTAGGGACATGAGCTTTTTCCCAGACGAGAAATTCGGTGCTGTCATTGATAAAGGTCTGACTTCTTGATCTTCATTTTACACACCGTCGAAGTTTTCATTCTTTAACACTGATGTTTGCTCTCTGTGTTGATATTCAATGCTGGCGCCAATTTTTTTTACTCCTGGCCTCTTGGTTCTTGATATAGGGACACTTGATTCATTGATGGTATGTGAGCTTTCCATATTTCTCATGCATGTTATTCACTATTTTCTTTCATGTTCTAATTCTTTAATTGCGTATTCATAGTGTGGCGCGGATGCTCCGATTAGTGCTGCTCAAATGCTGGGAGAAGTGAGTAGGTTGTGGACTTCATGAACTTCATAAGATTGATTGACTACTACTAGTGTAGACTCTGTGCTCTCTGTTTTACAATTCTCCACTGATTTTTGGCTCTTACTTCTATAGGCTTCTTAAACCTGGAGGAGTCTATTTATTGGTAACCGTCTTTTATCTCTCGTCTCAAGGCTTTACTTTTTAATGTTCCGTTTGCAGTAAAATAATCAAAACATATTTTCGTCGTTTGCAGATAACGTATGGTGATCCCAAAGTAAGGATGCCCCATTTGATGCGACCTTCATACAATTGGAAGATAGCATTGTTTATAATCCGTGAGTTCGTTATCCTCCTCTCATTGAACTGTTCCTTCTTATTTTCGGATCTCTAATTGATACAAGCCTTCGTTGGGTGAGTCTAATATTAGATTTACAAGACCTCACTCCCTGAGTGTTACACCTGTTGAAAGCTCTGAACATGAAGTATGAATGCAATTACACAAAATAAAGCCTTTTTTTCAAGTAGGAAACTAGTTGTAGTTGCAAAACTAAATATTATGTTGGATATAAATCATTATTAATTAATTTATGACCATGTTTTTGACTTTATAAATTTTGTATAATTATTACTTTACAATATTATATAATTTATAATATATTATATTATACATATTTTAATTTAACAAAAATAAATTGAGTTTATAACATAAAATACTATATTTATTAAAGTTTTTATATTTTTTAATATACTTCTGCATTTCAAAATTTTCAATTCAAAATTTTAATACAATGAAAACATAAAAATGATGTTTTTCTGAATTTTCACTATTTGAATCACATAATCTGGAAACAATTTTCAAATACACAACTTCCAAATGCATATTCACTCACTGAACCAAGTGAATCTGAAAACATAAACAAAATCCATATTGCCTAACAAACAGGCCCTAATTGATTGCTACGATCTCTTTGCTTCCCTCTTTTAATCTCTGGTACCACTGCCCAACTACTCTCTATGACCCCCGCCCCCCAAAAGGAAAAATGAAAGAAAACTCTAAATGTAGGTAAATTCAAGCCATATTGCTATGATGTGCAACTGGGTGTGCCGTTGCCAACGCTTTCTCTAGCTGTGTTTTCACAGCAGAGAAAACTAGATGATTTGTAGACTGACAAAATAGAAGTACAAACTTCTTCTGACGTGGTATTTATAGGTAGAAATGCTACTACTTTGCCCAGGTTAGCTTTCCCAGCGGGTTTAGCTGAAAGGTCGATTCCCTTGCTATGTGATTGGGGCTCTTGGATGCGCTGTTTTCAAGGATGTGGTATGCATCCAGTTTGTACACAATGGCATTATGTTTGCTTTCATCTTTGTTAAATATAGAAACAAGTTGATTCGTAATTAAGTCAAATCTTCTAACACGAGATTAGCTCGGCAGTTACAATACCTCTACTTCTTCTGAAAGGCTTTAGGTTTGAATCCTCCCACCCACACCCCAAAAGAACTTCTGAAAGGCTTGAATCCTCCCACCCCACACCCCACACCCCAAATGAATGATTATGTCGAATCCAGATTTTACATGGCTATCTGCGTCAACTGAGCATTGTTCTTTTGGACTATTGCCAGTTATGTTGAAACCGAAACATCACATTCGTTTTGCTTTTGCGATTGGGATGGTCTTGTTTAACTTCTATTTCTTTCTACTGAAAATCATATGTTACAAGATAGTTTATCTTATTCTATGTCATTAATGAGCATATGAGACATACTTTTGTTATTCCCTTGTTTTCAGTTCTATTGAATTTGGAAATATACTTCCCAATTCTCATTCTTTACTTTCTACAGCAAGGCCAGGATTCCAAAGGCCGGAAGGGTGTAGCACACCAGAGAAATCATATCTGGAACCAGTGCCCCTGACCGACAAGGGTTTGCTGTCGCCGAGTTTTGTTATGGAAGACCCGGATTCTCACTTCATATACGTGTGTCAAAAGATGAATGACTCGGATCTTAATAACATGGCCCCGTACCCGTTGAGCACAGATGCGTTATAGGAATAAAGAAGGTAACTTACATACCTTGTATCATTTGCATTACACCCATCCTATTTACAAGCTTGAATATGCATTATTGTTGTAAAATGATGTTGCTTGTAAAGAAGGAGAATTAATAGACATAAAGATGTGGAAATTAACACATAATTGAGGGGATAACCCCTGAGTCTAGGGGGTTGGAGAAGGCTTCTTTGATACAATTGTAGCAGCACAGAAACAGATGAGATCACTGTGGTGATTATTCAACCAAATGCCTAATTGATTATGATTTATGACAATGCATTGGCCATGTTCTTTGTGCTTTTTTTCTTTTTTCTTTTTGGGTGGGAGGGTTGGTTTTTGTTTTTGTTTTGCTTTTGCTTTTGTTTTTTTGTTTCTTTTCTTTTTGCTAAAAGTTTGAGCTTCACATACACGTAAACTTGAGCCACACGTACAATGATATTTGAGCATAGTAGGGATGAGAGTTGCTGTTGGGATTGAATATTTGAGGCTATTCACACTATTTTGAAGAATTTGTCTATTTGTATATTCTGGGTAGAGATGTTCATTTTTGTCTGGGGGATGGGTCCCGCCCCGTATCTCCATTTAGGCGGGAAACAAAGAAGGGAGTGGGAGAAAAAATCTCCAGCAAGCTAAATGGGGATGGGGAATGTATATATTTTTCATCCCCGTTCCCCTCCGTTTATTTTTTTATGATTTTATTTTTTTAATATATATATATATATATATATATATATATATATATATATATATATATATATATATATAAAGTTTTATTGTTAATGATTTAGATAATTTGATATGTTTAAATTACATGGTTAAACATTAATGAAAATTAATGGATATTTCTCATGAAAAGTTAACTATTTGAAAATTTAGCAAAATAATTATTTGATTCAATTGAGATTAAAAAAAAAACTAAACGGTAATAATTTTCAAGTTTCCCACGAAATTTAACAGGGAATTTTGCAAATGAGAGACGAGGATGGAGACAGGGAAGCCATCCCCATCCTTTCCTCGTGGACATCCCTAATTGTGTGCTTGTATTTTGCCTTTCCCCTCTCTTTATTAGAATTGGTCAAGTTTGAAATCAAAGAAAGTTAAAAAATGATTCTAAATTCTATAAATTGTTTGGAATGAGAAAGATTTGAAATGAATGTAATTAAAATTTTGTATTT
The DNA here is from genome assembly GCA_033996785.1 of Trichosanthes truncata. Classification (NCBI taxonomy): domain Eukaryota; kingdom Viridiplantae; phylum Streptophyta; class Magnoliopsida; order Cucurbitales; family Cucurbitaceae; genus Trichosanthes; species Trichosanthes truncata. The sequence continues at coordinate 52,076,537 of MU867259.1, forward strand.
AGAAATGTGGTTGGAAAAGAAAATAAAATAACATGTTTACTAATATAGGCTTTTAATCTTGACTTATAAAATTAAAATATGACTAGGTTAAATAAATAATTTACCTCATCCTGCAAAATGCAACCAAACAGATCTTACAGCTCATTCTATGCTAGGTTCAATTAACGTTATATATTCAAAAGATCATTATACATTTGATTGTCTTTATTTCTATTTTCTTAAAACTCTTTTTAATATTAATATTCAAATGTAGTTGTAGAGATTTTGACTCATTAAGAGAAGCTACTAGCTTGTGTTGTAAATAGTTGAGATCACGTTCATATTGATTTTTTTTAGAAGTATATTACATCATAAATTCATGAAATTTGAATTTTCTTTTTGGAGTATAACAAATGGAGATTTTAACTTTCGATCTCAAGGAAATGAATAAATGTTAACTTCTAATCTATGCTCTTATTGGCGGGTGAATTTAAACTAACAAAGAAAACTAAGTTTATTTATATATTTTGAGTTCACCAATTTTGGGATTTGTTGGTACAAACATCTTTGATCTCTCAGTATACTATATACAATTTCAACCAAATCACAAACAAAAAGAATCCCAATCCACATAACATTCATTATAGCTTTGGAAGAAGAAGAAGAGAGACAAAGGAAAAAAAAAAAAAAAAACTTTCAAACTAATCTTCAATTCAATGTTTAGGCTGTCTGAAAACATCAAGCAATCGGCTTCTTCCGTCGAGAACCTCCGAGAATCTTCCATCCACCTCCTTCCCCAATCTCTCCACCGTCTTCTCCAATCTCCCCAATCGCCTCCTCATCTCCTCCGCCGCCTCTCCGTCGCTACCGCCGCCGCCAACGACCTCCGCCACCGCACCGTTCACCTCCTCCACCTCCTCCGGCATACTCCCCTTTCCGGAAACCACCTCAAAGATCACCGAATCCAACGCCTTGAACGCCGGAACCGCCACACCGGCGGCTGATTTTCTCATCTCCAAATACGCCGTTGAATCTCCCTCACAACCAGAGATCACAATCCCACAGACCCAATACCCAATTCCCTCCATTGCTGCCAAAGCTTTCTCGATCGCCCACTCCTCGCCGGAGCAACCCTTCTTCCGATCTCTCACAGTTGCTCTGTTTTCCAATCCTCTGAAATTCCTCTTCGGGACAATCGGTTTCAGACGGGAAACCGCCATTAAACTCAGAGCGTAAGCAAGGGAAAGTCGCGATTGCGCCAATTGGGAAAGAGAAAAACTGATGGAATTGAGAAGATCAAGCAAATTGAGACTGTAATTCAAATACCCATCAATCAAATCGGCGTCCCATTTTCCAACGGGGAACTCCAAATCGACAACCAATTTCGCAAACGCCTGATGGAGGATTGGCAGAGCCTGAAGAAGCTGAAGAAGCCAATGAAACGACAACATTTTCGAATCGGAACTCGACAACAAGAGCTGATTCAGGCAAGAGGAGACTTCGGCGTCGAAGGCCTGAAGACGAGAAACAGAAAATGAAGCTTTACATCCATGGCGGTTGTGGTGGTGATTGTCGAGCTTGGAACAGAGCTTGTTGAAGGTTTGAAGCAAAAGGACCATTATAAGGGGGCTTGAATTTGAAAAACTGAAAATGGGGTTTGTTGTTTTTGATGGAGTTTTTTGTTGTTGTTGTTGTTGTTGCTGCTGCTGCTGCTGGTGGTTTGAGTGTTTAATAATGGCGGGCTGTGGAGGTTTGGAAATTTATATAAGGTCGGCTGGAGGAAAAGAGGAAGAAGGAGGTTTCAAAGGGGAAATCCGCGTGCGCCGTGGCTTAAAAGCCAAGAGAGTAAGCAAAAGTTTGACTGGTTTGTTTAATTGAATGGCTTTGTGATATAAAAATATAAATTAAAATTCCATTGTGAAGTAATTTAATACGAACTTCGCGTCGGGTTTACGATTTGATTTTGTCTTTCCTATGCTACTTCCTTGGTCCTTTTTTTGCAATGTTTTAAACATTCATTTTAGTTTCCAAGTTTTTGAAAGGTCTATTTTGGTATTTCGATTTTTTTTTTAAGTTCAACAACCCGTGAAAGTAGAGGATTTAAACATCTGATCTCTTGGTCGATTGTATATGCTCAGGTTGGCTTGGTATTTCGACTTTTGAAAGAGTAATTATTTAGGTTGTATTTGATAACAATTTCATTTTTTATTTTTTGTTTTTAAAAATTGTGTTTGTTTCCTTACCATTTATTCACTATAGTTTTCATCATTTTTAAATAAACACTAGAATTCTTAACTAAATTCAAAAACCAAAAATAAAAAATCAAATGGTTATCAAACAGAACTTTAGTGTCTGAATTTTCAAAATGTTTGTATTTTTTTTTTTTAGTTCAACTTGAAGGTAGGAAATTCGAACCTCTGACCTCTTGGTTGAAGATACATAGCTGTTGGAATAGAAATTTCGACCAACCCAAAATTGCCACGTCATTACCCAACATTGATGACGAAATTATATTTAAGTAGGAATTAATTAAATTTGCAAATATTCCTATATTAAATTATGGCAGGTTCAAATACACTATTGGGTTCTTTGAAATTTGGAAGACAAAAGCCCAAACTGAAGGCTCAGTCCAGATGCTAAACCCAAAGGCGACTAAGCCCAGTCCAAAGAAGCCGGCTCAAAGTCAACTAGGCCCAGTCCAAATGGCTAGGCCCAAAAGTCAACCAGACCCAGAAGGCTAGCCCAAGGTCAACCATATCCAATTCAAATGGGTTGGCCCAAAATCAATTGGGCTCAGTCCAACAGGCCCAAGCCCACCTGAGGCCCATGAAAAACTCTATAAATAGAGAGTTTCCTCCTTCATTTCAAGGGTTCAGAACTGAAGAAGCTCAGAGAGAATTCAGAAACAAAGCTCAGAAGACTCCAGAAGCTCCTGAAGATCAAACACCATCTGAACGAAGAACACGTCACAGAAATCAAGAACACTCCAAGAATCCATTGAAGTTCCAACCTCGAGAACAAGCTATTCAGCCCTCGATCAAAGCATACAAGTAGGAGAGAGAATCAGATGATCAAATACTAGAGATTGTACTCACTATACAGAAATCAATACAAATACAAAGTTCATTCCACGTGTTAAATTTTTTCGTCGAAATCTCGTGTGAACAATAGCAATTACCATTAAGTTATGCTTACTTTGATTTCAAAATGTTTGTATTAGTTCTTACACTTTCAAGTTGTAATATTTTGGTTTTTGATTACAGGATGAGAATGAAATAATCTTAAAAAATTTAAAAACTAAAATGGATATTTTGAAAGTTCAATGATCAAAATGAAATATTTTTTAAAGTTTAAGGATCGATTTAAGCTTTTGGCATACTTTAGGTCATATATAAATTTGAGTCTTTATACTCAATCTTATCTGCTTAGTCATTTAGCTTTTGGCATACGATATGTTGAACAACTCGATCAACTAATGAAAATGTTATGTCAGTGTTATAAATAGAAGCATAATTTAAAGTTCATTAATTATATTGAAGCTTTTTTAAGTTTACAAATTAAATGGACAATTAAGGCTTCGTTTAACTATTTGGTTTTTTATTTTTTAAAATTGTGTTTGTTTTCATATCATTTCTCTACAATTAATTTCATCTTTATTGAGAAAATATTTGAATTCCTAGCTAAATTCTTAAAAAAAAAAAAAAAAAAGGTTTTTGAAGACTACTTTTTTTAGTTTTCAAAATTTAGCTTGGTTTTTTAAAACATTAATTTAAAATTATAGGTGGAAGTAGTATTTATAGACATTAATTTTAAAAAACCAAATAGTTATCAAACGGGACCTAAACTAAATTTAAAATTGGAGTAGTGTTTTAATTTATTAACCTTAATTATTTGGTAAAAATGCAATCTAAGTACACATTTGTAACATTTTGTTCACTATTATATAAATACTTTTTAGCAACTACCTTCCTATATTAAAAAAAATAAATGAAGCAATTGACTTTTTCCTATCTCTTTTAGAATTTGATTGAGTATTTTGACCATCAAATTTTTGTTGTAATAACGTCATGAAAATGTATTTTATCGAACTATCTTTGTTTTCAATTGTATGAATGTTTGTTTATTTATATATTTGTAATTAGAATTAATAAATAGATTGACAAAAAAAAAAGGAGGAATTAATAAATAAAGAGGTGATTATCTTTTATATGGTCAAAATTGACTTTTTGTCCCTCTTCAAGTATAGGGACTAAATTGAAACAAATATATATAGAAACTACAAATATAATTTAACCAAAAAATTGTATCAAGAGGATCTAATTTCTTAAATTGTGTTTACAAAATCTATTTTAAATTTTCAAAAAAAAAAATAATAGAGAACTCTCTCGATATATATATATATATATTATTATTATTATTATTATTATTATTTAGAATGAGACTCATGAAAAAGTAGGAAGGAAAAAAGAAAATAAATAAACATATATAATAGGTAGTCAACCAACCAAGTGGTGAGAAGCATCTAATGACATTTTTCACTCTCAGAACAATTGAGCATATACTTTCGTAGTTAAGACATCTTACATTTTCTAAGTTTGAGAGTTTGATTCTCATCCTTACCCTTTTTTTTTTTTTTAAGAGAATCATCCTTACCTTTGTTGAACTAAGAAATGAATAAAAATGATCTAATAAGACTTAGACAAATGAGAATCATTTTTTATTATTTGATAAAACTATTATAAACTATTGAAATAATACAATAGAAAAGGATTCTTATCTCTTTATTCTCATTCTCTTGAGGTGCTCATAAAATAGAAATCCTCGTTTCTTTTTTTAAATATACCAAATGGCCCCTAATATGTTGGATAACTCTAATTTTTGTCCTTAATCTTTTCAAATTCTCAATTTTATTCATAATCTATATATATAAAGGTTTTCAATTAGGTCCTATTAAAAAACATATTAAAAATTTGTTGAGTTTATTAATAAAAAATTGATGTATGATTAAATTATTGTTTATCAACATATTTGGACATATGAATGTGCCACACAAATTTTACTTGACGCATGAAATCCAACTCACTCATCAACAAAAATTCAACCAACACGCTTCCAAAATTAATTTCTTTTAAGTGACATGTCACATGTCCAAATATGTTAACAAACCAATGATTTAATAAAATTAAATGTCAAATTTTCATTGAATGACCTAATTAAGTTTTTTTTACATATTAAAGGTAAAATTAAGAACTTAAAAAGATTAAAGACCAAATTGAGAAAAACTTAAAATATTATGAACCATGTGATATATTTAATTTTTTTAAGAAAAAAAATAAAATTTTTAGTACATTGGGAGTATTTTAGAGATATTCACAGAGTGGGACAGGGACGGAAAAGACTTCTCCGTTTAAGGAACAAGGAGAAAATCCTCTCTGCTTCCTCCCCTCCTTAGGATAAATGGACGTTTCTAGAGTATTTAGAAGGTTGATGGAAAAAAAATTAATAATAATAATATGAAAAAATGCAGAAGAAATAACCGTTGGAGTGGTTATATTATAGCCCACTGATTAAATAAAAAGCTGTGGGCCGTTGATTATACGACACGTGGGACATTGCAGCTTTTCCTTTGTATTATCCACTTCAATTTATTAGCTTTAATTATTCGGTTAAAGTACATTTTAGCCGATGACCCTTTGTTTGGTCAAAATTGACTTTTTGTCATTCTTCAAACACGGCTAAGGATAGGAATAGGAGCCATTTGCACAATTGGCTGTCGAAATATTTGTTGCTGCGAGGAAGTTGGAATATAAATCGATAGAAAAGAAAAACCAAAGTTAAATTATAGCTTAAATTATAAGTTTAATCTTTAACTTTTATGTTTATGTCTAATAGATCTTTTAACTTTAAGTATAATAAATTTATGGACCTATTTGACACAAATCTTAAAGCTAGTCTAGAGACTGAAGATGTAATTTAACGATAAATCTCTAATTATTGGACTTTAATCTTATGCTTAATTTAGTCTCTATATTCTTCAAAGTTTCATGTTATACCTATCTTTTTATTAACAATGCTTAATAAACCTCTTACATTACTAAGAAATAACTAAATTGTAACATGACAATTTATTTATGATCAAAAGCCAATTGCACTTTGATGCATGATTTATTTTAGCTTTGATATGCTTTGTGAGTAAAACAATACCTTAAAAGCTTAGAGTAAAATTTATGTTTTTCAACTAATGTAACTCGCTACATACTCCATATTATTAAGAAAATCATGAGCTATCATACATTGATTATTTTTTTTTTAAGTTGACATTCTCCTTCTCATTAATATTAATAATGCATTTAGTAAGCTTTAATCAAATGAAATGTACAATAATGAAACTCTTTTTAAGTATAGTATCTAAATCAGAAGAAACATTAATATGGAGAATAAAACGTATAATTTAACAAAAGAAATTGTACAGCTCCCAATAGATAATTTTTATCATTTTTATTAATAAATTGTTTAGAATGAGGCTCAAAATTCAAATTCACATAAGATCTACAAGACCAAAGTATGAGATCTATGAAACAAAAGTAGAAACAAACTAGGGGAAAATATAAACCTAACACGTATTTAAATATGGTAACAAAATAATAATTTATTGACATATTGACTTTCTTAAAAAATGTTAATACTCCTAAACTTTGAGGTTATATATCAATTAAAACCTCAAATTAATAATTGTATCAATTTATACCCTTAAGCTTTGGAAGTCAGAGAATTTGGTGGAAAGTACATGTTAATTACTGTTAAGCTATGCTCATTTTAACTATTAATTTGAGGTTTTAATTGATACATATTTTAACGTTTAGAAATATAAATTGATTTTTTTCTAAAATTTTCCAACAAGAACATAATTGATAGATATATTTTTTAATTTTAACATATTAAGGATAGAATTTAAAACAAAATCGAGTAAAACCTAGAAGGTTCTACGGGTTTTTTTTTTTCAAATAAAAGATTAAAATAAAATTTTTAGTATAAAGTTTTTGGTAGTATTTAGAAGATCGACGAGAAAAAAACAAGACGAATAGAAAATGTAGAAGGAATAATCGTTGGAGTTGTTATATTTGTATAGCCCACCGATTAAAGAAAAGCTGTGAACCGTTGATATAGACGACACGTAGGACAACGCAGCTTTTGCTTTGTATTATCCACTTCTTATTTTATTGTTGTTCAAACAAAACATAATTAATATCTTTTGGAAGTTTAACAGTTTGTTTGTTTCTTTTTTATTTTGTATTTATCTAAGCAAAAGTGTTTTTTAATGATAACATGTTTTGTTTATTATTTCTTTAAAAATTAAATCAAGATATCATTTTAGATTTTGTATGAATTTTATTCTATTTTTCATTTGAGATTTAGTATTGGTACTTTCAATAAATCTTAAAAAATTAGTTTTTATTGTTAGTTTAAAGTTAATTTTTATCAAAATTGATTAAATAATACTAATAATTTTCATATATGAAAATACACAATAGAAATATATTTTAAAAATTTATAGAGAGAAGATTAGTAGAAACTGTATTTTTAAGTTAATATTAAACTAACAATAAAAACTAATTTTAAAATTTATTGAAAGTACATAGACTAAATTTAAAAATAAATAAACTAAAATAGAACAAGTTCCAACATATAGGAACCAAACTAATATGTTTTAACTTAAAAATTGTTATTGTAAAGAAGCAAGAAAGAGTTTTTTAGATGACTTTTCCAAATAGTGAAAAAGTTATTAAAATAACTTAAAAGTATTTTAATATTTTAATAGTGTTTGATGTACAATCAAAAGTAATTTTGAAAATTTAGAGAACAATTAAAATATTTTTAGAGAAAATGTATCATTTGTATTTTTCATTTCAAAATGTTTTACTTCAAAACACTTTTTCAAAAGTCATTCTACACTTTTTCAAAAGTCATTCTAAGCTCTAAAAAATTTACTCACCACAATGTAATTGTTTTTAATAATTATTTGATACATATTTAAAACATATTTTAAAATTTCCTTTTTTTTAGTTTGACAATATTTGAGTGTGAGGAATTCAAACTTATGATCTCTTCAAATTTCTCTCCTATACGTTTCTGCCTCATTTTTTCAATCACACTGAATAATTCCTTAAAACTCACTAGTAAGTTTTGAAATTTAAAAATTAAATCGTTTTTTTAATGAAAAAAAGGAGATTTGAATCAAACATGTTTTAATTGTGGGGTCAATTTTGTCATTCTGTCTCTGCAACGTTATCCAAAAGTTTCACGTCATCCATGTAGTAATCGGCACGTCAATCCACAAAACGTGGATTTTGCATCTAATCATATGGTCAAATAAACAATTAATTAAAGCTATGGTTCAAAACAAAAGAACAAAACTTTTATCAAAAAAACAAAACAAGTTAAGCGTAAAATAGAATTTAATTATTAAGACCTTAGTAATATATTTTTAAAAAGTGAGTTTTGCTCATGTGGAACCTTGGGAACTCTAGAGATCAGTTTAGCAATGGATTTAAGACATGTAAAATTCAAATAATTAGACTAATCGAAGACTTCATCGCATGCGAGAAAATAGAAATACTGGTTTATCGGATGCCAATTGGAGAATCTGTTGAGTTAATTACAATGGAACCCTCTTGCTGATCGTTGGAAATTGAATGGAGATGCCTCTTAGAGCGAAGCCTCTTGGAGCGAAGAAAAAAAGTTTGGTGGCACTGGATAGATTGTTTGTGACGTAACTGGTTCTCCGGTCTGTGCCGGTTTTCAAAGACTATCAAAGAATTGGAGTTGAAAGCAGTTAAAGAGAGGATTGAGACACTTACATGAGATCATGCCAAGGAAGCCATTGATTTACTGAATAATGTTTCAATAAACCTTATTGAAGTCGGGAATGTTGCGACGAGGTGCTGAGTTTGGTGAACTCGTTGGGTAGCATCAATTTTTCTTTTGGTCCTCGGTCATGTAACTCTTTAGCGCATTTGTTAGCACTCTATTTTTTGTCTTCTGATTTTTGTATTTTGGTTGAGAATTTCTTCCTCTTCAGAAGACAATTGGGGTTGTTGGAATTTTTCTCATCCCACGGGGATTACCTCTTTGTTTAATGAGGTGGTTTGTTGTTTAGTGTTGGGTTCGTTTTAATGAAATTTCTTTTCTAAAAAAAAAAGTGAGTTTTACTCTTCTAAAAAAAAGTTCAAATTTTCACATTCTTATTTATATTGTAATTTCAAGTTTTTGTAATTAAATATGAGTGACGTAAAATTTTCACGGTTAAATTTATTTTTTTAGTTCAACAATCGCTGAGTGAGAGAATTGAATCATCAGCCTCAAGAATAGTAATTGATTTCATATCCACTAAACTATACTTGGTCTAATTTGAGAACCAATAATGTACATTTTAAAAGAGAGAATATTGAAATTATTGTGGTGACTTTTTGAGGAATTTGTAGTAGTTTTATTATCTATAATATATTAAAAAGCTACAAACTTTAAAAAACTTTTTTAGACTATTTTACCCCTTTGTAAAACTTAAATTTACAAAGTATGCCATCCATAATTAATTACTAATAATTATTAATTTTGTAGTACTCAATAATTATTAAATTATATAGTTAATTTAACTCACAAAGTAGCATTTAGAAGTTAGAATATGAAAAGTTTTATCTTTATTTACAAAACTACAAATTTTTAATAAATTTAATTTAATTCGTACTCAAAAAAAATTAATGCAAAAAATATTGAAATCTTAAAAGTTTTACAATTTTAATAAATTATATATTAAATTTAAATTATAAAATCTATAATCTATAATATTGGACTTAATTGTCACCGACCTTATTAAATTGGGTTTGAATTAAGAAAGAATTATTAAAGATTTTTTTTTCCCACACCACACACCCACCCATGTAAACACTATTGTCTTTTTTTAGTTGTTTTATTATTAATTATCCTTTAATTAAAATATAAGTATTTAAAAGATAAGAGTTTTTTTTTTTTTTTTTTTAATTGAGATAAGAATTAGAATATGAAAAGTTGTGTCCCTTTATTTTTATAAATTAGTTCTAAAAATTTATGAGTTTAACTTTAATAATATTTAATGATAAAATTCAATAGTTTGGTAAGGGACTGAAGGCTAATAGTTTATTTTATTTCTTTAAAATTATTTTATTAGTTATTATCATTTAATTAAAATATAAAATCCAGCAATTGTCATAGTCCTTATTAAATTGTGTTTAAATTAATGAAAGAATTATTAAAGAATTTTGTCCACACCACACACCCACCACCCACGTAAACACTATGGCCTTTATTTATTTATTTCTAATTGGTTTATTATTAATTGTCATTTAATTGACATATAAATATTTGAGAGATAAGAGTTAGAAGTTAGAATCTAAAAGGTTTTGTCTGTTGATTTTTATAAATTAATTTTTAAAATTTATGAGTTTAAGTTTAATTATATTTAATGATGAAATTCAATAGTTTTGTAATTATTTATCTTGAATAACTATATAAAGAGCTTTTTTCAATATTTTTTCGCAAACATTTGAGTTTCTCTTCTATTTAGGTTTGTTTTTTTCTTCTTTTTCTTCTTTTAAAGGTTTGTCTTTCTTCATTTCTTCATTGACTTGCAATATATTATTTTTTCTTATAATTTTTCTTTCGATTGCTTAATCTAACATTCATCTTACTTTGTCTTTTGATGCAATGTTGATACCTTACAATTTAAAGAATACTTGAAGATATGCAAAAAATAGAGTTATAGATGATATACTACCAATTGAACTCAAGTGCAAATATGGTTTAATTTTACAGGTATTCTCTCTTATACATGTATTTTTGTTTTAGTGCTTACTTTATAATCATAATAATAATTATGAAAATTTATATAGAATAGGAACTTTTTAAATTTAGTTTGCAGTACATAGATTATATTTCTTAGTTTTCACCTTAAAACCACAAAAATAAGAAACTATACTATTACCTTTTTTTTAAATAAACGTTATACTTTTTGTGTTAAGTATTGAATAAAATTAACTATATATATATATATGAACACTTTAAAAAAAATAAATGAGTTTTTGATTTAGTATAACTTTTCACTAGCTGACAAATAATACTAACTAAATTACTTTTTACCATTTTTTTTTATCAAACTTCTCACACCTCAACCCCACATAGAGTGGAAGAGTAAAATTTGAGTAATAATGAATGGTTAGTTATTTAATTAGTTTTTATTTGAATAGCGTGACAAGTTAGAATTTGAATAGTTACAATATGAAATGTTAGAATATAAAGAGTTTGAATTTATTAAAAGTTTTGTCCCTTCGTTTCTAGAAATTAATTTTAAAAGTTATGAGTTATTTTAAATTAATAATTAACAATGAAATTTCAAAAGACTTAGAATTTCTAAAGTTTTTTTACTTTTTTGTTTTTCTTTATCCTACTTCATATAAAGAGCGATTTTTAACTATTTTTCTAAAGAACTTGAGTCCTCACACATTACTTCAAGAATTAATAGTACACCTTTTTTTTAGATTAAGAATTAGTAACACACCCACTAGGTTATTAAAATTTTTAAAAAAATCTTAATATTACAAAACCTTTCCAATTATCTTTATTTATTAATTCAATTTCAAAAAAGAGTTAGATTAAAAAAATTTCTCACACCCCACGTGTAATGTAACAATTATGTTAATAACTATTTCAACTATTTAAATAAGCTTAAACAAATATAAGTTATTCTATAATTAAATTAAGTAGTTAATGTTGATTAAAAAAGCATATTTTATTTGAATAATTGATTAAAAAATTATTTTGCCTTCTCCAATCTTTTAAATACATAACTTTCATTTCTATAGTCAAAATGACCATGTTTGCGAATTCCGAGTGTTGGATCGTGGAATATGATTCAATAGTACCATTCACCTCCTTCAAGGCGTGGATGAAGATCTATTGGAGGCAAAACCTTTTTTTTTTAATATCCTACCGTTGACAAAAGATGTTGCCTCAATTTCCTTTACATACATAAGGGACAAACAAGTAACTATAAGGATTCTGGTGGACACTTTGGTAAAAAAAGCTTTGACAGAACGGTGCTCTACTATTTAGGTCCATGATTTCCCTTTGTGGCTTACCAATATGGTTGTCGAAGACATGAATAATGTTGTTTAGTGTTTATTAGTTTGTACTAAAAAAAACATTGCATGAATTTATTTAATTTCTCATTTATCATAACTAACATTGTTATTATCTTTCTTTTTAAGAGTTCATGGATTATTAGAATTCTTTAATTTAATTCTTACAAAAAAAAATTATTATTTGATACTCACTTCTTCTAACCATAATAATAAGAAATAATACTAAATTAGTTGTTTTTTTTAAATTAAAAAAAAATGAAAGTAACATGTTTTGTTACTTTCATTTTGTTAGAATATAAATTTAAAATATAAAGTTTTGTTATAAAATAGCAAAATTCACCATGAATGCAATTTTTTTTATATCATTTTATAGAATACGTTAAAATTAATTTATGTCCTTACACAATTATGTACATTATCTTCCAAATATAATGTTCATGAAATCTATTTTTATTCAATTTATAAAAACATATATTTCAATTTATTTAAATTAATTTTTGTTATTTACCAAAATGAGTATAACTCAACAGTAATTGACATGCACCCTTGACCAAGAGGTCAGAGATTCAAATCCCCTCACCTCCAAATGTTATTGAACTAATTTTTTTTTTTAAATTTATATCCATGCTTAAATACTATATATTTCATTATTAATTAGATTATATTTTTCCATATGTTGAATGTGTATGAATATTTAAAATTTAAAAGATTATAAAATAAAAAAGTAAATATAATGTGCATCGCACGTGGTACTATACTAGTCCAATTAAAGAGACGTTTTCATATTTTATCTTAGGGAATCATTTTGTCGTCTCTAAAAAAGGATTCCATTCAAAACAATAACAATAAAAATAAAACTTCAATTTCCAAATAAAATATTTTAAAAAATTTTTAAACTAAAATAGGCATTTCAAAACACAAAAAACTAAATGAAATAAACTACCAAGTTTTATAAACCAAAATGAATCTTTTGAGAGTTACATGACAAAAATAAAAGTTAAAATAGGATGCTGATCTTTGTATTTTGGATCTCATTTTATTTTAGACTTTATACTTTCAATAAATCTTAAAATTAGTCTTTATTGTTAGTTTCAAATTAATTTTTATCGAACTTAATAAAATAATAATTAATAATAATTTTCATTAAAAATATAATGTAAATATATTTTCAAAATATATATAGAGAAGCCTAATCGATACTTCTTCTTTTTTTTTTTTTTAGAAAAACAATAAACTAACAAATAAGGACTAATTTTAATATTTACTGAAGTACATGAACTAAAATTAAACATTTGAAAGTATAAAAATTAAAATAGAACACATCTCAAAGTATAAAGACCAATATGGTATTTTGACCAAAAGAAAATAATGTTGAAAGTGTTTTTTTTAGTTTAACATATGTGGGTGGAGATTCAAATCTCTGACATGTTAGTCGATAATATATACCTTAACTAATTAAACTATACTTAAATTAGCAATAATATTGATTGTGTAAGGTTTAACCACATCTAAATATATAAAATCCAAACTACGTGTGTCCAAGTTCCATTCAATTATTGGGATTTGTTATGTCAATTTATTTCTATTATTCTTTCTTCAAAAAACAAAAAAACAAAAAACAAAACAAAACAAATTCTTTCTATAATTCGAACATACTTCCACTTGACTAGGCCCTACCCATGCCGTCTCTTCTTGGTTCACCCTTCAACCTTTTTGGTTAAAGTTTGTATTTTTGGCGTTGGCGTCTTCACTATTTGATATACTACTTTTCATTTATTATTTGTATAATAGGAGTAGTTAAATTTATGTTTAAAAAATTCAAAAATTTGATCATGTACTTTTGAAATGTTTATATTGGTTCTTATATTTTTAAATTCTGTATTCATCTCTATACTATCAAAAAATTACCGTTTAGACTTTATTTTTAAAATTTCAACAAAAATTATATACATAAGGAAAAACCTTTAATACAAAGTTATAAGTTTTATGACAACATTTTAATAAACTTATTAAGTATAAAGTTGTATTGAAATTGTGATTGAAAAAGAAAATGAAAAAAAAAATGTCATTTATAAAGGTTAAATTACAAGTTTGTCCATGAACTATTAGCTTCATGTGTGTATTTGATCTCTATATTTAAAAAAAAAAAAAATGTTAATAAGTCTCTGACTAGTTCCTTGAACCTTAAAAAGTGTGTAACAGATCCTTAAACTTTTAATTTTGTATCTAATATATTTATTAATTTTTAATTTTGTGTCTAATAAGTCTTAAACTTATTTGGCATTTTTTATGATTCACATGTCTATTAAACTCAAAATTTAAAGTTTAGGGATGAACTAGACAAAAAAATCAATTTTATATCTAGATCAATTAATTTTAAAATTTTTTAAATATCTTAAGGATTTATTAGACACAAAAGTGAAAGTCTATAGGCCCATTAGACACAATTTCAAAGTTTAGGGACTTATTTGAAGCAAAATTGAGACTTTAGGGACCTCTAAACACAAAACTAAAAGTTGATGGACTAAATTTTAAAAAGTTTCTAATAGGTCCCCGAGCTTTTAATTTTGTGTCTAATAGGTTCCTAAACTTTAAAAATATCTAATAGGTCATTGAACTTTCAATTTTGTTTCTAATAGAACTCTAACATAGTCAAATTTTTTTAAAACTCTTGGATCAATTAGATATAAAATTGAATTAAATGTCTAATAAGACCCTAAGCTCTCAACTTTGTCCCTAATATGTTCATGAATTTTAAAAAATTTCGAATAGGTCAAGAACCTATTAGACATAGAAAGAAAAATCCGAGGACCTATTAGACACAAAATTGAAAGTTTAAAGACCTACTAGAGATTTTTTAAAGTTCATGGACTAAATAGATACAAACTTTAAAGTTCAATGATCTATTAGACAATTGTTAGAGTTTATGGACTAAATAGACACAAACTTAAAAGTCCATGGACTAAACTTGTAATTTAGCATTTTTTAAAAGTATAGGGACCATAATGACATCTTGAAAGTATAAGGACCGAAATTGATAAAATTTAAAATTACAATGATTAAAATAGACATGTTGAAAGTATATGGATATAAACAAGCAATAGTTGAAAGTACAGTAACAAAACTTAAAAATGAAAATTTAAATTTTGTTTTGATTTATGAACTTTAATACTTATTTTTCTTTAGGGTGTGTGACATAGTTTAAGCACTTTTTCTTTAAATATCTTTATTAAAAATGGTTTTATATCTTATTTTTTGCTTTCTAAATATCAAATTTGTTTTGTTGTACTGCAAATATATATATATTTCCTTACTATAAATTTTGGATATTTTTCAGTCATTCATTTTAAAGATACTTTTTGGATAATCCTCTTGAAATTGTTGTTCAAAAAGAGTGTTTAAATTCATCCAATCTTTTTAATTTTTTATTTATTTATTAAGATTAAAAAAAAAACTCTTAAATGTCTAAAATTACTTAAAAATACACTATATACCCTCTAAATTAGTATTTTGTTTTTCAAAGGTGCTTAAGAGAAAAGTGGTTTTTATTAAGAAAAACATTTTTTCAAAGCTATTCCGAACACACTATTAGTTTTTCAATTTTTTAAATGGTTGTGGTTTTTTTTAATAAATTAAATGGTTGCATTTTAATCCTTTAATTTTTAAATGTTTTATTTTAACCCTTAAATAAGAATAAAATATTATGTTAGTAGTTTCCGTTAAAACAATACACATGACCTACTTAAGCTCCTACATGCATCATCGAATACATATATTTATAAAAGCATTTACTTGTAAAGAATTTAAAAAAATAAATAAACAAAGTATTACAATTTACAACTATGTTAGATCTTATTAAATAACTTTTAAATAAAAAGACAAATGACAAACACTAAAATGATATTTTATACCAAGTTCAAAGCAAACATAATATTTAAAAGTTTCGAAATAAAAGTAAATATTACTAACTAATTACTATATTTATCTAACTATTAGATATTTCAATGATGAGTACCAATTGAATCAATTTATATTTTAGACCATCATCTTCAAAACATAGACTTTCAATAAAATCTAAAGAGCATGATCTAAAAGAATTACCTATATTGTAGGTGACTATTTAAAACTCTATTTTAAAAGTTTTTCTTTTTAGAATAAAATATTATTTTTAAAGTATATGAGTATGGTTTACAAATTGCATAAGCCATTGAACTTGACAAAACCGATCATCTAAAATTTGGAATTGATAGATTTTTTTTTTGAAAAAAAAGTAAAAACTAAAAGAAAAAACAAAAGAGGCTGTGTTTTGTTTGATTGAGAAATTGGATCCCATGAATGTGTTGCATTAGTGTGTAAATATTCTATTCCATTTCCTATTTGATTTGGCCTCTTTAATGTGGACACTATTTTCCTATCATTGTTTCCCATGATCCTACCACTTTAATCTTCCTTAAAAAACTGATAAATTAATCAAATCAATTTAGTTTAATTATAAAAAATTGTTTTTTATTAAAAAAAATGTTTGGGAAAGAGACCACAGATCTATCTTCTTTCTTTTTTTCTTTTTCCTTTTTTGTTTGACAAAAAAATTGAAAAATAAAATAAAATAAGTTAAATTATGTAATTTGTTTCTATACTTCATCCCTTCATTTTTTTAAACTGGTCTCTAAAATTTTAAAGTTTTAGTTGTGTTTTTAAATTTTAGATTAGACTCATTTTTATTTTTCATCATTGACACGACACTCATTTCTTGAAATTTGAAAGAGACGAAGTTAATTTTGTAGTCGATTAAATGAATTAACATATACAATTAGGAGTTATTATATATAAGTAAAATAGATTAAGATTGAGTTGATATTACAAAAAGCCATCAGAACACGCCACATCATCCAAATTTTAATAAACGAGTGTTGATCTTCTCAACTAACTGATATTAACAATTAAGTACACACAATGCTTTAAATACGAATATATAATAACTTTAGTCCATAAAAGTACTATGGATACAAACCTATATATTTTTAAGGCATAAAATTTAAAAGATTGAAAAACAGTTTTGGTCCATAAACCTTCATGAAAGTAACAATTTAGTATATGTACTTTTAAATTTATAACAATTTAGTTTCTAAACTTTAGTATGTAGCAATGCATTCTCTCTACTTTAAATGTAATAATTTGATCCCTACTGTAAAAAATTCATCAAAATTAAGTGTCAATTTTTATTATATAATGACTTTGCCTTTATAGTTTATAAATACATTTAGTCTCTAATTAGTTTATCATTTTATATTTTTTTAAAATATTATTGAAAAATATATTCACAATATTTTTTCAGATGAGAGACTATAAATCGTTATAAATTTTACAATACGTAAATTAGATTAGCACATACAAATACTTTGAGACTAAATTATTATAAAATTAAAAGTATTAAAATTAAATTGTTACGAACGAAAATTTAGAAATAAACGGTCTATTTGAAATGAATTTTCAAGGATGTTATTTCTACGAAACTTCACATACCAAAAATAGCCAATTTAAAACATTACCAAATATGACAGTATTATTGATGTTTGATCTTTTCGGACGGAAACAGAGACTTAAAGATTCTAGCATAGAACCGACCGCAGTGGACAATTTGCTACCCCCACTATAAAAAGAAAAAAGTGCCATTTGTACCTTGTTGACTTTGTCCCCTTCAACCTGCATATACAGTATGTTTTTATTGTCTCTTCTGTGTTTGCCACCTGTCCCCTCTATCTCTCAATTTATTAAAAGCTAAATTATTAAAAATATTTTTCAACTTTGCTATTTGTTAAAAAAATATTCCTATTATTTTAAAAATTATAATATTATTCATGACATTACATAAAGTTTTCAAAATTACTTTGAAGTAGAAAAACAGTTAGAATGTTAGATTAAAAGTTGATGTATCTAAATGTCATTCTTTCAGGCTTAATCTAAACAAATGTCCCAATCACCACGACATCGTTTTAAGTCACTGCTACACCGATTTTTCGTCCAACATTCTTTTAGATTTTTTACTCTAAGAAAAGTTTTAAAACATTTATGAAAGGTCAAGGATAATATTGTAACTTTTGAAGGAAGATAGAAAATTTTGAAATAAAGGATAAAGTTTAATGGTATTTTTTATAATTTAGCATTTATTATATAAATAACTTTATAGTAATTATTTTAAATAAATAACTATTTCACATATTGTCAATAAATTATAAGTGAATATGTTTATATTAAAAACATTTTTATTGAATTTTTTTTATTCTATATATATATCAGAAATATCAATTCACTCTTATAGGCAAGGGCGGGATTTTTTGAAAGGGGCAAAATTTTAGGAGACGGGGAAAATTCGATGGAAAATTTTCAATTTTTAATTTTATATAGGATGAACTAAGAGAATATCATGTGTATAAATATTTTCTTTTGTATCAAAAATAAAAGAAACTTTTTTGTCGGGGATCTTAGATTAAATTATAAATTTGATTCTTATGATTTGGAGAAAACTAGAATTTAGTTCTTATGATTTTAAAAGTTAGAATTTCGTCTTTATGGTTTGATAAAACTTCATAAATAGTCCACATGGTTTGATAAAACTCTCTTAAATAATCCCCACCTAAGGATTATTTATGAAGATTTTATCAAACTCATAGAGACTGAATTCTACTTTTTCAAAATTATAGGGACTAAATTTATAATTTAACCTTTTTAAAAATGATATAAACCATAAGAAAAAAGAAAAAAAAATAATTTTGGTCTAACTTTAAATTTATTATGCTTCCTTTTTATTTGCTTCCACAATCCAACTCTATAGATTTAAGGGTATACCTTTTAGTTTAAACAATTTTTTTTTTAAAAAAAAAATACATTTCTTAAAATTTATTTTGAGAAAAATGATTTAAATTAAAATATCTATATGTTTGGTTACATTTTTTTGAAAAATAATTTTAATCACAAGTTTGTTGGTTTGTACTATATCTAAAAGGAAAAAAATTATCAAATTGTATTCCAAAACTTGTGATGTTGTATTAATTTTCATTATAAACTTTCAATTTTGTCAAATTAGACTCTAGAGTTAGATATCTGTTGCGATTTTTACTATTTGTCAATTTCTGCTAATAAATCCACTTTTAAAAAAAAAAACAATGTAAAAAAATTTAGTAAAAAATTTCGCTTTTTTACTCTCTAAACTTGCTACTTTCAATGGAATTTAAGTTTTGCACAAAATTAAGTTTGATTAATACAAAATTTACTGTTGAATAACTTTGCAAATTTCAACAAAAATTTAGTTTTATGTTTTTCTTTGAAATCTTGTTAATTTTCCACTATATATATGTTTTATCGTTCATTGAAATATATGAGACTATTTTTTTTTCATGATTTTTCGAATGAAAACTTATTAGATGGTCAAAAGTGCAACACTTTTTCAAATTTAATGTTTGATGTTGCCAAAATTCGAACAAAAAAAAACACACATGACCTTCACGTGACAACAGTAAAATTTGTTTGAGGAGAAAGTATGTGGTTTGCAAAAGAGGAGGAACTGCACACTGGTGTGGTGCTTGCCCACACACACTCCAATGCTTAAGTCAACGAGTTAAAAGTGCAGCAAGCTTCAGGTTTTGAGAATGAGATTTCAATTACCTTTAATGATGTTTTCATAATTTATTTATATGAGGGTTGATCTAGGGTTTTCTTTCCCTTATTCAGTTTAGGAAAAAGTTGAATATGGCATCTCCCGGGCTTCATTGGGCCATGGGCGTGCGAGGTTCACCCCCACATGTGCTCGCCCCACCTCACCCCACGCAGCTCGAGGTGGGCTTTTTGGCCTAGTAACTTTTGTATTTGGGTCCCATCTAACCCCGAGTCATGTATAATCCCAGTTTGGCTATGTAGTAGTCCTCCATCCTTTTAAATTTGATTTTATTGTCCAAATTTACCCATAACAAGGTTAAAAATGGCAGTCATCTAAGTTTAAAGTGAACTTTGATGTTTGAAAGTTTAGGATAAAAATTGATTCAACTTTAACAAGTTTAGGAGTATAAATGGTTTATTTATTTTTTCTAGGATTTAATAGTCACTCTACAAATGTTATATTTATATTACCCAGGTGATTCTAAAGTAATTTGGGGCAATCACTTCAAAATCACCTTTTGGAGAATCATCTTTCAAATATTTTTTAAGAGTGTTTTAAAATCATTTTGATATTTTTAAGTAATTGTTAATTGTTACCAAATATGGTATATTTTTAGATTTTTTTTAATCATCCAAAATCAGTTACAATATTTTAGAATGTGTTTGTTATAACTTCCTATCTTTTGAAATTTATTTTTATTTTATTTTTGTTTTTATCCTTATCATTATGTTTTAATATTTGCAATACATAGAAATCTTAACCGCTAGTTTCGAAAAAAAGAAGTATATAACTTGTTTTAGATTAAAAAAAATATAATTTGAATTATTAAAAATATTTTTCTTTAAATATTATGGTTAATTATTCTTGGAATATTTTTAAAATTTTAAAATTTTATTTTTTATTTTATTTTTTGAGTTCAACAACAACATTTGGTGGGTGGAAAGATATATTTTTAAATATTTATAATAGGTCCTCAAATATTTAGAATCATGTCTATTTAGTTCTTATACTTTAAGAACTTTCTAATACACTAAGACTCATAATTAACCATCTGACTTTTAGTTTTTGATTTTTGAAAATTAAGCCTATAAATCTATCTACGAGTTTCCTTATTTGTTATCTACTTTTTATATATGTTTTAAAAAATAAGCCATTAAAAAAAAAGTTTTCAAAAACTTGTTTTTTATTTTTAGAATTTAGTTAAGAATTCAAATGTTTTCTAAAGAAAGATGAAACCAATTTTTGAGAAATGGTGAGAAAACAAACATTTTATTTTATGTCTAATAGGTTTGTGTCATAATCTTTATCAATTTAATCTTATGCCACCAAATACTTATATTGGATCGAAATTTGTAACTTTTAAATAGTACTATCAACATTCCACATAAAAGTTAAATCAACAAAGTTAAACATAGAAACTTATTATTATTATTATTATTATTTAGTTCAACAACAACATTTGGAGGTAGGAGGATTCGAACCTATGATCTCTTGGTCAATGATACATGCTAATTACGCTGAGCTAAGCTCACTTTAGCATATAGAAACTTATTAAATACAAAGTCAAAAGTTAAAAAAAAAATATTAGAAATTTAAGTATATATATGGACTAAATAAATATAATCTTAGTTAAACTGAATAGTAATTGACATGTATTCTCGATCAAGAGGTCAAATGTTTGAATCCCCACACCAAATGTTGTTGAATTAAAAAAAAGAAAAATAAATAAATATAACCATAAAAAAACAATATAATAAGAAAATAAAATATAGTAAGAATTTGAATTCTCTATTATGTAATATTCTTTAAAAAAATAAAAATAAAAAATTCAAAATTTTCATTGACATGTACCTGGACCAAGTGATAATTCTCAAACCTCCAATATTGTTGAACTAAAAAATATATATTTAAAGTGGAAATCCAATAAAATTTGGATTCGGAAAATTCCATTGGCAGTTTTTCATTTAAAAAATGGAAGGATAAAATCAGTTTTCGATCTTTTAAACTTCTCGAATGAAAGTCATCAAATCGTACGGCTCTCATTCTGTCACGACCCTTCAATAATTTCCTCGATTGGTCTTCCCATTTTAATATCCTTGAAATTCAATCGCCATCACATGGCGCAACATAATTGGCGGGTGAGACAACATTTCATCTCATCATCAGTCAATTAATCGATTAATTAATTAATTCCAGTTCCGAGTACTCCCATCAAATCCGACGTTCATGGCCGTCAAAGAAAAAAAATAGTCGAACGATTCTTCAACTTCTCGATCTATTTTCGTCATTTAAAAATTTCTAAAGACTAAAGGTTGAGAGATTTTCCAGATACTCACCAGTCTGGATCCAGAATCGAAAACTCCAAATCTCCCTCTATTTAACTCCTTTGCAATTCCAATTTCAACAGAGCATACCAAAAATCCGCAATGGCAATGAGAAATGCAAAATGCCGCAGTTCAATTCTCTTCTGTTTCTGCTTCTTCTTCTTCTTCTCCTTGTTTGCGATTCAAATCGACGCCAAGAACCAGAAGCAAGCCCTAGACGCTCTGTACAAATCGAAGTTCTTCAAGAACTCAAACGCCGCCGTTTCGTCGGAACTTTTCGTTCGTAGTGAAGTTCCTGATCAAAACACCGACGATTTACCGACGGTTGAGATTTACGATCAGACCGGACTGAAGCGGCAGGACAAAATCCAGCGGCTACCAGGACAACCGCCTAGGGTTAAATTATCGCAGTACGGAGGCTACGTGACGGTTGACAAATCCGCTGGCCGAGCTTTCTATTACTACTTCGTTGAATCTCCTCATCACAAGAACGCGTTGCCGCTTCTTCTCTGGCTCAATGGAGGTACGTCGGTAAATTCGATTTAAGCTTTTTAACTGATCGAAAATGGTTAGTTAAATCCATCGATTCATTGATGGCTTTTGATCGGACTGGTTCTGGTTTGTCGTCTCCGTTTCGATTTTCCTCACTATCTTAACTCCATTTTTCTCTCTCCAAATAATGGAGAACAGATCGGAAAGTAACTTATTACCTAAAAAAAATTCAGGAAGAAGATGAAGAAGGAACTTGTTATCATTATTCTGGCAGTTTTTTTAAAATTTTTTTTTTTGGTGTGTCGTTATGCATCACATTCACATTATTGCTTCTTCTTCTTCAGCAGTAATTAATGTCACAAGTTCGCGTGTTCCGTTGCTTTTAATTTTTCTTTTATTATTATTCTTTTTGCATCAACTTTTTAAATAGTATTTATAAAAAAAAGGAAAATTGTATGATTAAGTGTAACTGTTTTGACTCCTCTCTTTGTGGAGAATATCTCGGCATGCATGGTGTACTGTAAGTTGTAACTATATTTTATCAATTCATTTCATTGTCAATCAAGGGAATAATAATTTTTGCGCTTTCAATAAATGTAGAATTTTTTTTGGTAAGAACTTTAGTTTAATTTTTTTTTAAAATTTCAATATGGTGTATGTCGTTCCCTAAAATTTGAAATTTTTGAAGGGACCAAATTAATTTTTTTTTAAAGCTATAGGACTAAACTGGTAAGTTTGACTATTTTACTATTTTTATTGTATTTTTTAAAATTTTTTACTAGACCCCTCTATTATATAATGTAAATCATTGGTGTACATGAAGCCACATGGAATGTATATTCAAGTTAAGAAAAAAGATAAATGAAATTCTATACTAGACATATTTTATCATGATATTTATATTTAAAAACATTTGATTTTATTGTATTTTAAAGTAAAATGAGTGTGAATGCTATAGGATAAATAAGATTCATAGCATACCATTCCATTTTTATAATATAATCATGATGAAATGGAGTTTTTTTTTTTAATAAAAAAACATTATGCAACGTGTCAGCAAATGGTTGGTTGTGCAGGTCCTGGGTGTTCGTCTCTTGCCTATGGAGCCATGGCTGAACTCGGTCCCTTCCGCGTTCGCAGCGACGGCAAAACCCTCTTCGAAAATAAATTCTCATGGAATCACGGTAGGGATTATTTTCTTCTTATATATAAATATATTTTTTGGTTTATACAATTTTCAAAAAGTTCATTTTTTAAATATTAACAAAAGAAAAATAACTGATTAATTAATTTTGTAGTTGCGAATGTGTTGTTTTTGGAGTCACCGACGGGGGTGGGATTCTCGTATTCGAATACGACGTCGGATTACAAGACCAACGGGGACATGAGCACGGCGAAAAACAACTACGCGTTTCTGGTGAACTGGCTGGAGAGGTTCCCGGAGTACAAGAACCGGGATTTCTACATCGCCGGCGAGAGCTACGCCGGCCACTATGTCCCTCAGCTGGCTCACACCATTCTCTCACACAATAAGAAGGCTGGAAACAACATCATCAACCTCAAGGGCATTATCGTAAGTCCATCTCTCTTTCTCTCTCTAAATTATGGGAAATTAACGTGGTCCATTGCAAATCATAAGATTATAGAATAAAGATTACAGGTTGCATCCACGTCTTGTGCAGTCTACATTACAACTATAAAAAAAAAATTTAGTTTTTTATTTTTATTTTTTAAATTGTGGGGTAGAAGTGGGCTGCACAAGCTACACCCAAGTTTTTTTTTTCTAGAATAAATATAAAAAAAAAAAAAAATCAAATTTGACCCTAAAAACTTGTGAGGTTGTATCAATTTAGACCATAAACTTTTAATTTCATCAAATTGGACCATAAACTTAAATAGTGTTGCAATTTTTATACTCGGTTCAAATTTTACTAATTTGCACACACAAAAACCAAGTGTAAAAATCTTCATAAACTCATTAATTTCAATAAAATAAAGTTTCACACTAAAATAAGTTTGACTAATGTACAAATTAATCATTAAATAATTTTGCCAAATTTTATAAATTTCAACAAAAAAAAAAAAGCTGTAATGTCATTTTTTTTCCAAAATTTTATCAATTTCATATTATATATGTGTTATAATTCATTGAACACATAAGAGAAAACTTCTTTTAATGATATTTAAAAAGGAAACTTATTAGAGGGTTAAAATTGCAACACTTTTTAAAATTTGAGGTTAAGATTGCAACACTTATCTAAATTTGAGGTGCAATTTGTTGAAATTGAAAGTTTAGAGTTAAAATTGATACAAATTGACAAGTTTAAGGGTCAAAAGTGATTTTTCCCCATAAATATAATACGTTGCCTTGTCTACACACAAGTCCATCAGTAGAGTTTTTTTTTTTTTTTTTGGTGACGTTAATGTTGATGTGTGATTACCATGTTTAAGGGGTAAAAATATTAGAGAGATTCAAAATTTTTATAGCATTATCTAGTTAACTTCTGTGGTTGGTTTGTTTTCTTACATTTCGAAAATAAATTAAAGTTTTAGTTCATCATATTTATATTTATTTATGAATAAGTTAGGGTATAATGATTATATTAGTAAATATTTGGGAAGTTCTCATTTCATTTTCTTGATAGATAATATAATAATAAAATTTTGTACTTGGGTCCATGGCCAATCATAAGAACACAGAGCTCCAACGATCACAGTCTCGCGTCAGTAATTAGCTACAAAAAGTCCCTCATGAGTCATGGGGAGGGAGGAGGGGGGGTTGCCCCACTGCCCAACTTGCCCACGTTTCATGGCGCCACCCTATCATAGTGCTAAAGTGCTTTTCTTTTCGTTATCATGACAATATCTTACCCCCATAATTATCAATATCCTCATTTTGAAATTACGAAAAAATTGCAAAAATCACCTATGTACTATAGGAGTCAGTTTTGAAATTAGAGACTTTGCACTTATCCATTTACCTTCCTAAACTTATGGAATTTTGTAATTATACATTTAGATAGATATATTGCAAAATGTACCGACTATCCTTCAAACTATATAATTATTACGATTTTACACTTTTTTTTTTTATAAATTTTGAAAATCAATTTTGGGTTAATATTGGTTTTTTTTTTGAAGTACTGGCAAAGAATTTGAATTTAGTTGTAAACTTAAATTACAAAACTTTTAGGTTTGTGTTAATTTTGTGTCTAATAGATCCCTATACTTTTAATTTTGTGTCTAATAGATTTTTAAACTTTTATCTTGTGTCTAAGAGATCCCTAAGCTTTTAATTTTGTGTCTAATAGATTTTTAAACTTTCATTTTATGTCTAATAAAATTTTTAAACTTTCAATGTGTGTCTAATAGGTCATTGACATCTTTGAAAATTTTAAAAATAACTAATTTATTACGTATAAAATTAAATTTTATATCTAATAGAACCCTCAATTTTCAATTTTCTATCTAGTTAGGTTTGTGAATTTTAAAAAATGTCAAATAATTTAGACTCATTGGACGCAAAATTGAAAGTTGACATATTAGACATTTTTTAAAATTGGACAAAAAAGATACAAACCTAAAAGTTTAGGAAAATTTTCTAGTTGAAATAATCTTATATATATATTTTTAGTAGATATGTAAATTTGAATCTAAAGGGAAGAAGTACAACTCAATATTACCATAGTTTTGATTTGAACAACATATGGAAGATTTGTACCTTTTAGAATATTTAAAAATTTAATTGCAACAATTAAGTATGAGAAAATCATTCATCATTGATTATGATTTTTTTTTTCCCTTTCAGATCGGAAACGCAGTGATCAACGACGAAACAGACCAAATCGGAATGTACGACTTCTTCGCAAGCCACGCACTAATCGCCGACAGAACCGCGGAGGACATAAAAAAGTACTGCGACTTCTCGCCGGACGCGACGGTGCAGAGCCGGCAGTGCATAGCGGCGTCGAACATAGTGGAGCTGAACACTGGCGTGGTTGACATCTACAACATCTACTATCCGACATGTCGGAACAACAGCCTGACAGATCGGCCGAAGAAGGCGACGGTGATGAACTACGATCCTTGCACCGATTACTACATCTACGTCTACTTGAACCGAGCCGAGGTTCAGACCGCGATGCACGCCAATGTGACGAAGCTTTCATACGATTGGGAGCCTTGTAGCGATGTCATAACTAGCTGGTCCGATAGTGCTTCCACTGTCGTTCCACTGCTGCGGGAGTTCATGGACAGTGGCTTGCGCGTCTGGGTTTTCAGGTAATTTCCATCCTTTTTTGTTTTGTTTTGTTTGATTGTTTGAGTTTTTTAAAGTTTCTTTTGTTTTTCTTGTTTTAATGTTTTGGGATTTGCTTATGAAGTTTGTTTTTAGTTTTTGATGATAATCTTTTAAAACATGTATATTTTGGCCTACTCAATAAAAGTCTTTTAACATAAATTTGTATATTTTAAATAGAAATTTGATTTGATGTGGGCGTTTTTTTTAAAAAAAATATTTATTTGAATTTTTGTTGAATTGTTGACAGATAATTAAGAGTTGATAGTGATTTTTAAGGTTACGATTTCCTTTTTAAAAAATAAATAATTTTTTTTAAAATGTTTATGAAATCTCTTTAAGAAAATTTCAAAAACCAAGTTGTTTGACAATAATGCTTTAAAAAAAACCCATAAATTTTCTGTTTTTAAAAATTAAATTTATTTTATTAGTTTGAAAAGTAAGTTTATTTACCACTAACTAACTTGTTTCTTCTGTAAAGTTTTTAAAGTCTTAATTAAATATAAAAAACATAGAACATATTTTATTACTTTTTAGTCTCCGTTTGAAAGCCACTTTCTTTGAGTCCTTAAAGCCTAAATTTGAAGAACATTTTGAAAAGTAAAGCAATACTTTTGAAAATAAAAGACAAAACCCAAAAAGTTGCTAAAGGACTCAAAATTTGTTAAAATTATTAATTAGTAAGCAATCATAATTAGTTTCAAGAATAAAAACCAAAAACACAATCATTACCGAATGAGTTGGATGGGGATGATAAATGCAAAATACAAAATAATGCTGGAAGTAGGAAAATTATATAATGATTGTTTTTTCTTTGGTGGTTTTTGTTTTTGATTGATGGGAAAATGGTAATAATTATGTGTGTTTTATTTACAATATTGTGTGCAGTGGTGACTTTGATGGGCGAGTACCTGTTACTTCAACCAAATATTCCATCGGCTCAATGAATATTCCTGTCAAGAAATCTTGGTATCCTTGGTTTATTTTTGATGAGGTACTTTCACACTCTATTTCCCTCCTAAATTTTACCTAAAATTTCTATATTCTATTCTACTAAATTAATTTTGTTCTAAAACAATATCGGTAATAAAGATAGAAATGTATGAGATGACGAGGGTCAGAACGAGTATTTGATTAAACTTGCCCATCTAGGTCGTCCTAGGCCTTATGGTAAAAAATTTTAATAATTTAAAACTCTTGTTATTTGTCAGAGTTAACCTTAGAGTGGGACAAAGTCTCTTTGAAGATTGGTGAGAGTCGGTCCCAATATTTAATTATAAAAAAAAAATACTATTTAAAATAACTAAATTATACAAAATGCATTTGAACTTCCGTAGCTAATTTAAATTACCAATGTTTTAAAAATTTTAGTTCTACCCTCGATATTTAGTACATGTACTTGGTTTTAATTCTAACTATAACATATGTGATTCGTTTCAACGTTGTCTCTTATATTTTGAAAGTTTCAATTTTGCCCTCAATTACATTAGATATTCCAATGGAGATTTCTAACGAAAGGTTTTTATGAAACAAAGTAAAAGAAGGAAAAATTGAAACCAATCACATTTGTTAATTTTGTATAATTTAATCTATTTAGCAGTATGAAAAACAACATAAAAATAAAAGTTCAAAAACCAAAATAGAATTTTAAGGGGACTTGTGTGTTGAATTTTTAGGTTGGAGGGTATGCAGAAGTGTATGAAGGGGAGTTGACATTGGCAACAGTGAGAGGGGCAGGTCATGAAGTGCCAAGCTATCAGCCAAGAAGAGCACTTGCACTTATCAAACACTTCCTTCGAGGGACTCCTCTCCCTTCTTCTCATCCTCGTTCTTCATAACCTCCTTTATTTCCATCTCTATTTCTAAATCAGATTCACACTTTTCTAATTTCGTCTAATTTGTTATTATTTCTCATTTTGTTGTTGCATTTCCTTTTCTTGAATTTCTGTGAGGAAATGTGATAATAATTCTTTTAACAATTTACTTTATGAAGATCGATGCTTGTCAACAAGAAAACGTTAGATATATTGATTGACTTCTTTTGATTGAAAAAAGAAAATTTCTGGTTGCAATATGCATATTTGTGATGAGACAAAAGAGTGAAGGTCGTATGAATCTCAAGTGATTATGTTAATTCTTAATTGTATCGACCATTAAACAATATAGAAGGAGACAAAATTGAAGGAAAATGAGGTGTTTAAATTTCATTGAAATTTTTAATGTGGTTGTGAAATGCCAAAGAAAAATAGTTATCAAATAAATTTATTTTTCAAAATCAAGAAAATCTAATGATTTTCAATTGTTCTTTTAGGTTAATTGTAGCATGTGGTTTGAAGTTTAAATTTGTCTACCATATATTTGGAAGCAAGTAGCTAAATATATATAGTTTAAGTTTATGGTAAGATTTCCGTTTAAAAAAAAAAAATTATTTTGAGGTTTAAGATGCACTTTGATTAATATTTCATAGGATAATTGCTAAACAATGTTGCTATTAGATGGTTGTATATCTAGTACCAAGATAAATTTAAAATGACTCAAAAGAATAAATATAAATGTGTAAAAGTTCTAAGATAATAATCAATCAATTTTAATTCATCAAAGTTATTTTAAGAATAGAGAACTTTACAATATATGTCAATTCATCTGAATTAAATGATCCGTACAATATATACTTTTTTTTTTAAGTTCAACATGTAAAGGTGAGATAATATATTCTCTTTGTTACGATAGAAAACTTCCAAAACTAAATAAAAAAAAATTATAAGAATATGAGAATGAGAACCATTCATCAAATTTATTTTAAAAAAAGAGAATAATTCATGAAATCATAACTATATCTACATGTAAAAACTGATTTATATTGCGTGACAAGCATAGCAAAAACCCATCCTGAAAATATGACAATATAGTTCCAAACAAATGAAGTATCAAAAAAAAAGAAAAAAAAAGAAAAAAAAAGGGAGAGTTTAGTGAGTCAAAAGAAAGAGAGAGAGAAAGAGGGTTATTTTGAAGTTTTGGTTTGTCCCACATCGGTGGAGATTTAAGAAGAGAAGCGGAAATGATGTATAAAACGAGATAAAGGGCGTCCGGGAAGACATACTTACCTGGACGGGGCATTTGGGCGATCAAGAAAGCCCATAGCCTAGGTTGGTGACCTCCATTGCACGTTGAGGAGGGGTGCCCGCCTAAGGTCTGTCCAATGTGGTAGAGCCTACGTTATAATTTGTGGCAGTGGGGGCCTGCGTTCGCGCGGCCCCTGCTCTTAACCAGTTTTAACTTTTCTAATGTACATTTTTTAGAGTTTTGACTTGTTTTGTAAAATCAAATATCTTTCTATTGATTTCTCTCATGTTTTTTTCTTGGTTGGTTAATCTAGTCCTTTTGACAAAAGTCATTATACAAATGAAAATGTGTATTAAAAAAAAAAAAAGAAATGTCGATTTTCTTATAATGTTGAAATATTGCAATGTGGTTGACGTTCTATTATTAGAGATAGACATACAATATAGTGGTCTCATACAATGTAGTGGTCTCGTTAAATAATTTGTCAAATGTCAAATCTTTCATATACAATTTGTATGTTCTAGATTATAATTTCAGACCTTTTTGTTAACATTTTAGTTTATGAAATGTTTATTTCATTTTGATTTTAGTTTTAAAACTTTTTGAAAGGACAAAGTATAATAAACAAAAGTTGTCAAATCCTTCATATACATTTTGTATGTTCTAGATTAGAATTTATGATCTTTTTGTTACCATTTAGTTTATGAAACGTTTATTTCATCTTGATTTTAGTTTTAAAATGTCTTGAAAGGACAAAGTAAAATAAACAAAAGTTGAGAATGAACCAAAATAAATTAAAGTTAGAAAATACAACAAAATAATATAAACCAAAGTTGAAATTAGACCCAAATAAACCAAAATTGAAGATACAATAAAATAATAATATGTAAAGCCTTTTTTATTTTTGATCGTGTGGACATCTTTTGGCTTGGACTTGTCCTCATAAAAATAGAGGGTTTGGCTAGTGTAGTGTAGAGTTGGTTTGTAGGTTTGTAATTTACAATTAAAAATTAGTATGCAACGAAGTATTCACAATCTAGTTTATGTTAGAGTTTAAGGTGAAGAGTAATTTCTCAAATTTACAATATTTGAAAATTTGAAATTTGTTGAATAGCATAATTTAAATGAAATATCATAAAAATAGTACATAAATAATAAAAAAAGAAAAACGGATGGTATTATAGTCCATCAATATATATAAGTTAGTCACTGATTAGAACAATAGTTTAACTAGTCAAAACATCAACATGAGCTTAGCTCAATGGTAATTGACATCTACTCCTTCATGTGAAATTTGAACTTACATGAAAAAACAGACCAAAACCATTGAGCTAAGCTCATGTTGATGTCAATTACCATTGAGCCACCATGGAACTTATTTTTCCATTTCACGTTAAAGGCTAAATGGAAAAATAAGTCCAATACAAAATCAAAACGGACCAAAACCGACAGGAACCAGACCAGGGAACTATAGGAAGAAGAAACAGTCTCGGCCTAGGCTGAGGTTGACCACATGGTAAGGCTGGACTCTCTTGGCTCGTGTACCCTCAATCCAGCTCGATTCGATCCATTCAATCCCAATTAGATGCGAAAACCCACGAAGAGAGGGGTAAACAAATTTTTTGCCCTCATTTAAACCGTCTAAACTCTCCAAGAACTCCTAAATTCTCTCTAAACTCTATCTGACTTAAGCATCGGAGCCTGTGTAGCCTACACCACACCGATGTCAAAGTTTTTCTTGTCTTACAGGCTACGTACTTCCCCCCCCCCCATCCCCCCCCAAAAAAAAATTCATCGTCATTGTCACATGGAAGTCAGGTGAGAAATTTCCTAACCAAAATTTGGCAACAATAGTTGGCGCAATCTATGGGAAATGAGAAAGCTTTCTTGGAAGATCTGTGTGCTTTGCGCGTAAAAGAGTTAAGCAGAATCATGAGTAACAGAAATTAGAATGAAGTGGAGACGATTCATATCAGGATCGACACTTGCAACGAACGCAGAAAGTCACACCTCTTCAGCCTCATACGGAAGTTGAGGCCGACCAGAAGAAGGCTGAGGTCAACCAGATCATTCAAGCTACATGGCATTGTAGACCTGAAGGATGGCACGAAGAAGCGACAAAGAGAATGATTAATTAGCTCAACGAACAATCTGAAGAGACTGAGGCCAACTAGAAAGGGCATTTATCGAAGAATTAGAATTTGTTCCACTCACATTTGAGGATAGACGAGTAAACATTGGAACAAATATCAGAGCTAAACAAAAAGAAAGATTGATTAGTTTTCTTAGAACAATTTAGACTTATTTGCCTAGTCACACGATCGAACACATGGCAGGAATAGATCCTGACATCATGGTGCACCGATTAAATGTGGAAATAGATTTCAAGCCGATAAAGTAGAAGTGATGCACATTCGACCTTAAGTCGATGAGGTCTCAGAAAGACGAAACGACAAGATTGGACTAAGCGAAGCGATAAGATGGAGGGAAAATAGAAAGAACATGTCGAAGAAGCCAAGGTTGACCTAGGCTGAGGTCGAGACCGACCTTAGGCTGAGGAAAATATCAAAATCCCTCTATGGAAGGCTAACACTATGATCATAACATCATACAAAGCCTCAAAAAGCCAAGACGACGGGATTGGACCTACGAAATCTGGTCGACGAAATGCAAAAGCAATAGACCGAGGCCTTGACTGACCTTAGGCCACGACCGAGGTCGACCTTAAGACTAGACCGAGGTCAAACTTAGGTTGAAGATGAAGCTACATGTCTTTCATGAAGAGACAGACTCCAAAAGATCTAAAAAGAGGTAAGTAATATCCATGATAATATTCATAAGGCATTAGAAGTTGTACGACTGGATCTAGAAGTTTTAATTGAGTAGATAGATCCTCCTTTTTTTAATGAAATAATAGAGGTAGAAATACATCCAAAATTCAAAGTGCCGACCATCAAATCCTATGATTGGTAAAAATGACTATTAATTCTTACCAATCTTGAATGGAACTTCAAGGACTGTATGGCACCATACGATGAAGATCAATTTTCTTTCACCATAAAATGGATCAGAAAACTAAGAAGTTGATCAATAGGTTCCTTCAGAGAAGGAAAATATCAACTATGCACCTATGAATCAAACAAGAGCCGAAAGAAATTTCAAATTGCCATAGCAGTTGGACTGCAAATATGTGGCATACTTTAATAAGGAAGTTCTATAAATTGAATGATACACTGAAGAGATAACTTCGATTACCAAAGTAGTTGGACTGCAAGATAGAAGACCCCTTTGATCCATAGGTCAAAGGAATTGGCGAGCATTGTACCGGGAATAAAACATTCCGTATTCTCACAATCTCCCGCCAGTGATGAGATCACCTCAGTCTCATCAAGAGGAGGGATGTTCCAAGAATAAATTGGAAACAACCAACAAAAGGATGCTCGAGGAGCCACACACACTATCTCGACCAGTGGCAGAGGTAGAGGCCCACAAAAGGCTAAGGCAAAATCCAACTTGAACCAACCTCTCCTAAAGAGGTGAAAACTCTTGAAGAAATTACAAGCAACCCTAAGAAATCAGAAGCTTGGATTGAACCTAAATCCAAATAAATGTAATAAGTTCATCTAGATAACATGACTTCTAGTTGAGCACTAATTGAGGTTGAAGCAAAAAACAAAGGTCAACTAAAAAACCTAACTGAAAGGAACTAAGTTGCCTGGCAAAGAGAAGACAAACATCAAGGAAGCTCCATGAAATCTTTAAAGCATCGGGAGCTGGACCAACTCGCTCCTAGATAAATCCAAACCAATTATATCCATGCAAGGGTGCAACAAAAGATAAAATTAAAAGCATAAAAGCTCATGTGGACATCTCAACTGAGCCATAGGAGGCCGAGGTCAAGGTGCCCCAAATGCTATCGGGATGTTCTCCAAGAGTTCATGTGATCACCATGGCCAAGGCTAAAGAGGTTGAGGCTGAGGACAACTAAACTCTTCTTAGGAGTGTCCCAAGCATGACCCCAAAGTCAGAAAATTACATATTCGGTTCAACCAAATCCAAGAAGAGCACTGATAGGACTTGAAAAGTTCTATCTTTCTCCGTCTAATTCATGTTAAGTTTGTATGCTTTTTATGTCTTTATTGTCCATTTTATAGGGAATCGAGCATTAGGAGCTTTTAGGAGTGTTCGCACACGTTCGGGGTTATTTTGGAGCTAACTAGAGGTCATTCATGCACACGAGCGAAGATTGGACATAGAATGGCCATTTTCCCCTTGGAGAAGCGTCTAGACACCCAAATAATGCTCAAAGAACAACATCTCGACGCTGCGACTAGCCCCTAGTGTTGGAATTTATTCCATAAAGCCTTGTAATTAATAATTAATTAATATTTTTGATTATTTTATTTGCAATATAATATTATCCATTATATGAAAAATCCAAGGTTATTAGTGTAATCTTGAATAGTATGTAGTTAACATACAGGAGGATCATGTTGAAGAAATAACATTAAGGGTCATAGTATATGGATAAGGTTGGGTGCCTTATTTTGGTAACACTATTGATACGACCCACTTTGTAATAGTTACAAACGATTTGATCCAAATTGTTTATGTGGAGACATGTGAGTGGAGGTATCTTATACAATGAGTTTGTGTAAGACTGGACCACGAAATATTTAATCTCTCTTTATAAATCCGTTAATTGAGAATATTAATATTTCATCAAGATGATCATATGTGACTCGATCTTAATTCTGATGAGTTATAAACTCCTGCTTGTGAGGGCTTGTCCTTTGATTTGCATGGGTGAGAATGACTTTTGTAGACGATTCAATATACATAAACAAATTGTTCATTAGAGGATCAGTGGTACTTAAGGTGCAATATGTAATTACAGGGGTAAAACGGACTTTTGACCCAGCTGTAATTACGAACAACTCGTGAAGGATCGACTTGCATGTAATGGTTATATCCATGGATACAACTTGTCCTATAGTGCATAAGAGTGCAACTCTAGGTCTATAGTGGAATGACCTGAAGTTAATGAATGAAAATTGATTAATTAAAGAGTTTAATTAATTAATTTTATATCATTGGAGCTTATAATCTGTAGGTTCATAAGGTTCTCTTGCTAGCTCATAGTAACACTAAAAGATCAATTTAGTTGAAAGAAAAATTTGAAATGTTCAAATTAATATTTAATATAATTTTATAATTATTTTTTCTTTAATGCATCTAATATAAATTAATTATTTTAATATTTAATGTATCAAATACAATAAATATATTTTCCTCTTTTATATTTAATATATATTAAATATAAAAGAGGAAAATATATTTATTGTATTTGATACATTAAATATTAAAATAATTAATTTATATTAGATGCATTAAAGAAAAAATATTTATAAAATTTGAATAAGATTCAAATAAATAAATATCGTAGGAGATTTGAATGAGATTCAAATAAGTATAAAATATATTTTAATATATTAGATATTAAAATATAATATTTTAATTATGACAAAGATTTACCCTTGGTCTCTATAAATAGGACCATTGAGTTGAGCTATTAGACACAACACAGTGGCGGATCCAGAATTTTTGTTGAGGGGGAGCTTCAATTAAAATTTTGTCAAAATAGTTTACAAGTAAGCAATAAAAAAACATAAATAAAATTGAACAATTTATTTAAAATCATAATTGTCGTTAGTTGTAGATCTAAAAATTTATGTTTGAAGGGCATAAATTCATATAAAGATAATTTTAAACGCATTGATATATATTGATATTAGTGTATTTAATTAGAAAAAAATATTGATTTTTATATATAAATATACCAAAAAGAAGATGAAACTTAAAATTTTAATAATTGATTAAAAATTTTAAAATAATTTTATTTATATTTGATAAAAAAATCAAATTTAAAAAATAAACTAAATCATATATATATATATATATATATATAATTTCATATTTGAAACATTTTAGGGATAGATTTAACATTCTTTCAAAAAAAAAAAAGTTTATAATGCAATTTTACAATATATATATATATATATATTTTAATTATCTACAGTTTGATCTATATATTAGCAATGAATATTAGTTATTTTTCTTATTGGTGCCATTAAATATTAAAAAAAAACAATGAATCATTATTTAAACATGATAATATTAGTTAAAATACCCACCATGGATAATTTTGATTCCAAAAAAAAAAAAAACTCAAAATATGCTCTGAAACAAATTGAAAGGAATAATCTAATTAAACCCATGCGGAAGTGTAGGAATCAGTTTGAGTTTATTTAGAACAAAGTAATAATATTAGGGATAAGCATTGAAAAGTAAATTGCCTATATCTCTATGACAATTCCAATAATTCAATTATGATGTACGTAGAATCTAAAATTACCACAAAAACCACAAAGATATCTCTATCTCAAGTGTAAATTATGGAAAACCATTCATGTTCATCAATAATTCTTGTCTCTCAAAGTCAAATTACGACACAAAATCAATGTAAAGAGTGACCAAATCTAAACATGCATTAAGTTTAGAAAAGTTTTCACTACCATAAATGAAATAGAAACATCAACGATTAACTAAGATAGAGTAGGAATTGAATAACAATTACATCAAAGCTCTAGAAAGAATAACTTAGTTCATAATAATGAAAAACTTGACAAAACTCCTTAAAAACAAGATTAGAGTCATTACAAGTAGGAAAAGAGAAGGAAAAAGTGAAAAGGGAACAAATCTGAGTGATTGCACGCGTTTCTAAGCGTCACACTTGCTCCGTCTGGTAGCTCTAGTCCTCCAAAGTGGTCTATCAATCTTGTTCTCCCATTTCTGTCTCCAAAATCTCTGTTTCGAACCCCTTAAAATGAACCAAATGACTGTTCTTATACCTATGGTATTCGTTGCAGTGCCCAGGTGCTGTAAAACTTGTAAAAATACATTCGCTTTTAATATTGTAGAATCTAGATGCTCAAATCGGCGCTAGGCACCATGCTTCTATTGGTCCGTTTCATGTCGTAGCGCTTAAGCGCCCAAATGCAGCTCCTAGGTGCTAGCCTTCTGCCATTTTTTTTTCATTTTTCATCTCTGGCATCATCGGTCACTGCCTAAGCACTATGATCTCGAGAATTTTTGGCCTAAAACATCACTTTTTCTCTCCAATTTCTACAAAAGACACCTACAAGGAAAAAAAAATAAAAAACAACAAAAAATAGTCAATAAAAGGCCTAAAAACTAACCATAAGCCCAAATACACCTTACTTTGCTGTGTCTAAAAATGACTTATCATTGGACAAATATATTTTTTTCATTAGAAACATATTATGGCAGCGACTTTCATATTACCCGTTTGTACAGAAGTCATGCAAGGTCTTATATAAATGAATGTCGAATAATAATATTCTATAGCTCGAGCCA
Source organism: Trichosanthes truncata (assembly GCA_033996785.1). Taxonomy (NCBI): domain Eukaryota; kingdom Viridiplantae; phylum Streptophyta; class Magnoliopsida; order Cucurbitales; family Cucurbitaceae; genus Trichosanthes; species Trichosanthes truncata. The sequence continues at coordinate 52,113,956 of MU867259.1, forward strand.
AAATGCAAATAATTTTTTCAAATTCTTCGTTGTCTTCTTGGATATCCATATTTAACATGAACCTGCAAACTATTTAAAAAATGATTAATTAAACTAAAGAAATATAACCATTATAAATATAATCAACCTTTTTAATGTTGGGATTTATGCCCTAAAGCCTCGTAATTAATAATTTATTTAATAATGAATAATAATTTTGATTATTTTATTTGCAATATAATATTATCCATTATATGAAAAATCTAAGGTTATTAGTGTAATCTTGAACAGTATGTGGTTGACATACGAGAGGATCCTGTTTAAGAAATAACCTAAAGGGTCATAGTATATGGATAATGTTGGGTGCCTTATCCTGGTAACACTATTGCTACGGCCCGCTTTGTAATAGTTACAAATGATTTGATCCAAATCATTCATGTGGAGACATGTGAGTGGGGGTATCTTATACAATGAGTTTGTATAAGACTGGACCACGAAATATTTAATCTCTCTTTATAAATCCATTAATTGAGAAGATTAATATTTCATCAGGATGATCATATGCGACTCGATCTTAATCCTGAGTGAGTTATGAACTCTTACCTGTAAGGGCTTGTCCTTTGATTTGCATGGGTGAGAGTGACTTTTGTAGCCGATTCAATATGCCTACCATTTTGGGGACTTGACCAAATAGGGAGCTAGGAACATTGATCGGTGTTCACGCAAGCGCACGCGATCGAAGTAATATAAATTGGTAACTGAGTACCAAGTATCGAATCCCACAGGGAACGGAGTAACAAAGATTTTGTTTTGCAAAAGTGTAAGGGAAATTGCAAGTGTGAAAAGTAAAAATGCAAAAATCAAGTTGTTGGTGGAAGATTGAAATTGCTAATTTGATTGCTGTTCCAGAATGGCAATGTGCGAAATAACAGAAATTGCTACTCCAATTGCTAATCCAGAATGGCAATATGCGAAATACTAAAATTGCAGAATTAAATTGCTAATCTAAATTGGCAATATGAAATGACAATTTGAATGAACTTAAGAATGAAATGATAAAGGATGGGGCTCAAGAATGTCATTGCCCTAAGTCGTAATTGCAAACCAAAATTGCAATTCCAACCTACTCCACACTCAATTGTAAACCAAAATTGCATCTCCTATTACCTCAAAATTGGGTTTTTTAGGAGGCTAAGTGGGGGCTCTATATGTCTATAGTCCCTCCATCATAGATGATTTTTGGCTCACAATTTTATGGGTCTTGGAGTCCTTAATCCCTATGTCTAGGGTAAGGAATGACTTATGTCTAAGCTCTTTTACTCCATTACTTGTGTGAAATCCGCTTGTCACTAACCCTGTCGGTATTAGATCTAAGCTTGAGTTGAAACCCTAGTTGATCAATCTAGGATCTCAAGGGAAATTAAATCAACACAAGCAAACAATTGAGATGTAGGCTTGGTTTTCATTGAAATTTTGGCACAATTACTTCTTAGGGAATTCACATACTTGAACCCCCTAAGAAGTTTTAGCTCATATTTTTAATGAAAAACATAAAACTAAATTTAAAGAAAGATTTCATAATGAAATTGAATAAAATACTAACTTATGAAATGTACTTTGGATTTTCCTAGAGATTCAAGCAAAAGTACATAATTGAAATTAAATCAAAGTGGCAAGGGTATTTGAGTAAATTTCCTTATCTCTCCCTTTTGCCTTGACTTGTACAACTTTAATTTGAAACTTCTTCTTTACAGAAGCTAATGAAAAAGAAAGAAAAAAAAAACAGAGCATGAAAACTATGAAAGAAACAAGGTCGAAAACTAGAAAAAACCCATAAAAACAACTCCAAAAACGGCCTCCAATTCGAATTCAAATGATAAACAAATTGATGCTACCATCACTCTTGGTAATACAAGAAGAAAGTTCAAAGAAAATGAAAACAAAAGCTAAAAAAACAGCAAAACAGAAAGCAGAAAAATTGCAGAAAAACAGAGGAAAAACCCACGAAATAAGCTCCAAACATGCCTCCAATTCGCCTCCAAATTGACTTCTTTTCACTTGAATTGGACTAGAAAGATTGAAGGACAAATGGAACTACATTGCATCAGAATTTTGGTAAAAAAAAAACAGCAGAAAAATGCAGAAAACAGAGGCAAAAAACGTGAAAAAACCCACGAGCAAAAACTCCCGAAAACGCCTCCGAAATTGGCCTCCTTTGCCCCTCCTCTTCTTCCCTATTTATAGGCCTTCATTAGGGTTGAAGAATGCCCAAAAATCGTGCTTAATTTCCTCCAAATCGGGCTTTAATTGAAGAATCTCAAAATGTGTTTAATGCAAAATTCTTTCCTTTTTTAAAACTCAAAAACCCACGAAAATTGGTCCTTCAAATCGCCCTCAAAATCCAATTAATGGCTCCTCTTCTTCTTCCTTATTTGTAGGCATTCATTAGGGTTGAAGATTGCCCAAAAATCGTGCTTCAATTCCCTTGATTCGTGCAAAATCTTTGCTTCGTTCGCGCTTAACATTTCTGCCCAGAAAACAGATTGCCAGTCAGATTGCTAAACCGGCGAATTGGCAATTGGTTTGGCAATTCCATTAACATTTCTGCCCAGAAAACAGATTGCCAGTCAGATTGCTAAACCGGCGAATTGGCAATTAGTTTGGCAATTCCTGCAAAATAATCACAATTTTTAGAAATCTTTTCCAATTGCTACCATATTTCATTATTTCCTTCTTTCAACAATTTTTCACCATTTTTCCATTAATATTAGGACAAACATGCGTTCATTCGAGCAATTTAGGATTTAAATAAGCCTTAATTTCACGGCTTATCAAACATAATCTCACAAGATGGAATTCACTTCTTCCCATATAAGATAAGTAGATGAGTAGTTCCCTTAAGTGCTGATTTCGGGACTTGAACAATGGGGCCCCACCCTCTCATTGGCCCGAGAGGGACTTAGTTTATAATTAGATTATAAACATATTGTTCATTAGAGGATCAGTAGTACTTAAGGTGCAAGATGTAATTATAGGGGTAAAACAGACTTTTGACCTAGCTGTAATTACGAACAACTCGTGAAGGATCGACTTGCATGTAATGATTATATCTATGGACACAACTTGTCCTACAGTGCATAAGAGTGCAACTCTAGGTCTATAGTGGAGTGACCTATAGTTAATGAATGAAAATTAATTAATTAAAGAGTTTAATTAATTAATTTTGTATCATTGGAGCTTATAATCTGTAGGTCCATAAGGTCCCCTTGCTAGCTCATAGTAACACTAAAAGATCAATTTAGTTGAAAGAAAAATTTGAAATGTTCAAATTAATATTTAATTTGAAGTGTTCAAATTAATATTTAATATATTAGATATATTAAATATAAAAGAGGAAAATATATTTATTGTATTTGGTACATTAAATATTAAAATTTGAAATGTTCAAATTAATATTTAATTTGAAGTGTTTAAATTAATATTGAATATATTAGATAGATTAAATAAAAGAGGAAAATATATTTATTGTATTTGATACATTAAATATTAAAATAATTAATGTATATTAGATACATTAAATAAAAGATATTTATTAAATTTGAATTGGATTCAAATTAGGAAATAAATGTCGTAGGAGAATTTTAAACGATTTGAATAAGATTCAAATTGGTTAGATAAATATATTTTAATATATTAGATATTAAAATATATTATTTAATTATTTTCCCTAGACCACTATAAATAGGACCCTAGGGGTGAGCCATTGTGCATTCTACACAACACACTCCTCAATAGAGAGAATTAGAGAATTCTTTCTAGACCTCTTCCTCTCCAATCCCTTGTGGATTTTCTTTCAAGAGGCTCCCACAACCCTTGGTCCTGTGTTCGAGTCATAGCCAGGAAGACTTTGTGGAAGAGATAAAGATCCGCCAGAAGAATCTCCATATTTGGAAGGTATTTATTGCTTAACCCTTGTATTTTAGTTTAATTTTAAATAAATCAAAGACGATTCATATGCTTCCGCTGTGGGTTTAATTCAATTATTCCCTTCATTTAAAACATCCTCAAATTCCAAATAAACAATAAATGTCAAAACAATATTAAATGAAATATAAAAACTCACAATGTTAATAACATTTATTTTCAAAATGAAAAATAAAATTTAAGATGATAATCCTAAATATTTTTCATAATTAAGCCATTCAAGCTTTAACTTAGGCTATTCCATAGTGCAAAACATTTCTCTCTTCTCTTTGATAAAAAATAATCTTGTTGTGAAGAACCATAAGTCACTCTTGACTTGCATTCCATGCAAACCTTTAACCATACGCATCACTTCTGCAATACTACAACTTGAAGAATCATCTTGTTTTATTGTAGTTGGTTTACTTTTTCTCTCCACTACTTCAATGAGTTGATCAATTTGTTGAGAGAGTTTTATTGCACCTCCCACCTTCTTTCTTCCTTTTATATTTAGTTTTCTTTTTTTTTACTTTATTCAACACCTTTTCCTTATTGCCTAGTTCTGCCACAGACTCTTTACTAGTATTATCAGATTCATCACTATTGTCAAGTGAAATGACATCCTCGTTATACACTTCATTATCATCAATAGGAAGTATTCCAGATGAAGGCACCCAAGCATAATCACCAGTTGCGATGGTACTCATGAACATTATTTCGAATTTGTCGACTAACTTAGGGTCAATACCTTCCTTTAGAAACTTTAATGGATTTGGAACCATATGCATTTCTGTATATGTGCATTTATTAATTATCTTATGAAATGCACTATATCTACATAAAATTTAAAAATGATTAAAAAGTACCTACCTGCAATTTTTTTTTGCCACTATTCTTTAGTTGCATCAATAGTTTTCTTTTGGGGGTTCCATCCAATGCTAGTGTCTTTTTCAATTATATCTTTCCATAATTTCCAATCACTTTTTAGTGCATCACACTTGTTCTTCAATTGTTATCTACAATATTGTTTTCTAGTTATTCTACAAAAATTTGCTACCAAATTCTCCCATCCAAGTTTAGTGAAATGAGTGCCAAAACGATGTCCATGATACATAAATCACAAAAAATACCTATAGTGTGACGATTTCAAATAGCCTTTTTTGCAAACTAGTAGTCACACTTCTCGAAGTTGTTGGTCAAATTACCATTCTTTTCCATATCTACTAAAACATAAACAAATGAATTATAAACATAAGTTAATTGTTCTTTCACTACAACAAACAAAGGAAATAATGACAGTCTGAAAAAAAAAGCGCCTGGAAACGATGACGGACACATGAAAATGCGCGAAAATTTAAAAAAAAATTAAAAAGACCTACAATGTTGGGCATTGTCCGACATTGTATATACCCTTTAGTGGCGGGTAAAGCCCGCCATCATAGGGTCTTTAAAATTTACCTTTTTCCTTTGCACGTGATAGCTTCTACTCATTTCTCACACACTCTCTCCCCAACAATCCTTTTCTCCCTGACAGTCCCTCTGTTCTCTCACTCTCACGCTCACCGACACTGATTTTTCGTTCGTCGTTCAGCTGCCATTCGTGGGTTTGCTTGTTGCCGCGAGTTTGCGTCCAGATCTACACCGCTGCATTCGTCTCGATTTCTCTGTTGTCGTGGGTTTAGGTCTCGCTGTGGGTTCGCCGTGAAGATCAACACTGGAGTTCGCTGTAGGTACCTATTATGACTGAAAATTTTAGATCTACACTCAAGGCTCATTCAAATCCACACACTTTTCGTCTTCTCTAGTGCGTTACTCATTTACACTATTCTTTTTATTTTCTATTTTTTCTGTTGCTTAGAAAATCCAAGAAAAAGAAAGAAAAAATTTGGATGTTTATGTAATTTGATTTGGTGGGTGCTAACTGTTTTTGTGTAGATTGGAAATTATGTTCATTAGATTAACTAATGAAAAATTCAATTTTGTTTTAAGAGTTTGATTTTTTAGATTGTTTCTCAATTCACAAAGATGTTATGTTATATTTCTGAATTTTGCTTAACGAGAGGGCATTTGAGAAGTGAAAAAGTAGCAACAAAATCATCATCATAAAGGGCGTTCCATTGAACTTTTGAATTTTGATTTTACATGGCGGAGATCATTTTAAATTAACTTATTTTTTTTTCTTTTTTTTTTCTTTTTTAAAATAATTATTTTTTATTTTGACCTTTTATTGTGTTAATGGTTGTTGTTGGTTGCTGTGTAATCTTTTTTTTTTTAATTACTTTTATCCTATAAACAAATTCAAAATTTTCAAAAGCAACAAAATAAAAATATATCATTTTAATATTTTTTAAACATACTATTCTCAATATTAATTTAAAAAATTATGTTTGAAATAAGGGTATAAAACATGTTTCCCTTATTATTTTGCATAAAACAATAAGATAAATGTGAACCTAAACCTAACTCAACTAGTTAAGACATATGTATGGATTTTATGCCATTATATGTTGTTGAATTAAAATAATAATAATAATAATAATAAAAATAAATAAATAATCAAATGAGGCCTGAGTTTCTCAAATAATTATGTCAAATTCATAATGATTTTTCACTTTTATGTGAAGCATCTAATTATAAATTTTAATTAAAAAATTTATAAACAATAACAAAAAAGTTGTCAAGACCTGAAGATTAACCAAATGGGAGTTTCATATAACATTTTCAGTTGATCAACCACGACATAATGGAATATGGAGAATTTGTTTAGAATACCTTCTAGTTTAAGTAGATTTAATTTTTAAAAAATAATTTTTAATAAAAATATTTTTATATCTTATTATTTTAAATAACAATTTTTTTGTTGTACTATATTCAAAAGTAATTCTATTAATTATAAATATATTTTTTTCTTATTACATGTGTGGAGGATTTTCGATTAATACTTAATAATGTTTAGATAATCTATCTTTCAAGTGTTTATTTTTTACATAGATTTTAAATCAATTCAAATTTTAAATTTTCTTTTTGCTTATTGAGTTTTTTTTTTAAAAAAAAAACTTTTTTGATTATCTAAAATCAATCCAAAAGTTATAATAAACACATTTTAAATTATTGATTTTTTTAAAGGTGTTTGTAGAAAATTTGATTTTTTTAAAAAGTAATTTTTTCAAAAGTTGTTTCAAACCTACTAAGATACTTAACATATTTGTCAAAAAAAAAAAAAGTTAGGAAAGACTTTTAACATAACAAGGTAATTAATATGTAGGTTAAATTATAGAAAATACCTCTAAACTATGGGTTTTGTTCCAATAATACCCTAAACTTTAAAAAGTTTCAAAATATCCTTGATCTTTAAAAAACGTTCAGAACTACCATTATTGCTAAGTTTTGGATGGAAAACGTTAAAGTTTTGTTTCAATAATACCTCTGAACTTTTAAAAGTTTCAAAAATATCTCGACCTTTCAAAAACATTCAAAAATACCCTTACCGTTAAGTTTTGTATTGAAAATGTTAGACGTTAAGGGTTGTGAAGAAGAATATGAAGAGAGTGGGGTTGGTATGAGTTTTGAAGAAGAAGAAGAAGAAGGCCATGGTTGGTTGGCAGGAGTGAAGTTGCCGGAGGAGAGATTAAGGGGGAGATAACGGTGGTAGCAATGACAACAGAGAGGGGATGGTGAGGGAAGGTGAAGGCGTTGACGACAAAAAGGGGAAGGAGAAGGGGGAGAGAGAAGAGGGGGAGAGTATTTTTAATTTTAATTTTAATAATAATAATTATTATTTAAAAATTATTATTTTAATATTGAAAATTGCCACGTCAACCCTCATTTAAAAAATAAACGGTGGAAGGACTCAATAGACATATTTCATAAAATTCAGATACTTGATTGTTCGATTTTGAAAAGACTTGATTGTTCGATTTTGAAACCTATGACAAAAACAATCTTCAAACATTAAGGACTAAAAAGATAATTTACCCAAAATTTATCTAACAAAATTTTATTTCAATTTAAATACAAAAGGTATAAGAAAAAAATAATAAAATATATTGTTGGCGTAAATATGAAAAGATAAAATTTTGTCACAAAATGGTCTTATTTTTAGGAAAGCTAATTTCAAAAGCGGCTCTCGTAAGTGGAGAAATGATTTTGTTTAAATTTATTTACAATCAATTTTACTCTCAAAATTTTCTCCATTTTGTTTAAATTTATTTACAATTAATTTTACTCAACATTAAAAATGGTTAAACTTTTCTTGAGAATGACTATGAAAAGTCTTCAAAAGCAATGTCAAACAAAGTATTAAAACATCAAATTTTAGTGGATATCGAGGTGGGGTTGAAATCGTTTTTCCCACCATTTCGACAACAGTTTCAAATTATCACGAAATATCATGACATTTTTACAAATGTCGTCACCATTATTAAAATTATTTTACTTTTATAAATTAATTGAGCATAGGCTCCTCGTCAGAGCCCATTGTAGTTAGACAGGAGGCCCATTTTGAGTTGAGAACTGGTAAATTGCAAGGCAAATGATACTTAAAAGTTTTTCCTTCTCCTATGGATGCTGACCGATGTGGGACAAGTGCACGTGGGATATTTTTTACCTTCAAATTTTCCATTTCCACCACACCAAAGTGCAATGCTCTCTTACAAATTAAATTTCCTCCCTCAACTCTCTCTCTCTAAGTATTTTATTTATTTGGTAAAGAGAACATAGCTCAACTGACATATGAAATATATTAACGACCACGAGGTTTAGGGTTCGAATCTCCTTAATCTCTATTGTACTAAAAAAAGTATTTTATTTATTTATTTATGAAATTGAATTAAATAAGATGCTTTTTATTTATGAAGTCTTATTTTATGAAAATTGTAATAACAATATTGTTAAATTTCTTATTACTAGTATGTGCATTAACAATAATATCTCTGGTATGTTATCAAATATTGCTATGAAATAGTGAAATTTTTAATTAACTCGTTATATGTCACTCAATCACTCTCTATTTTTATTATCTATCTATCTATCTATCTATATATATATATATATATTAGACTAGTATTTCTTATATTTTCTTCTCCTCACCTCACTCCTACCGCCCTCTCTCTTCACCACTCCCTCTCTCCATTTCTTTTGCATAATTTTTTTTAATTCCTTAATTTACAAAATTTTCTTTATTTTTTAATATAAAATTTCTCATTATTATTACTAATTACTAATTAAAATATAAATAATTATTAACACAAATATTTTTATCTTGACCCTATAATTTTAATAATTTTTTAACAAAAATATTTTTCTTTTTATCCTATAATTTTATTTTTTAAAATATAAACTATATAAATTTTTTTTAGATATGATGTTATTATTTAAATTGAAATTCTAATGTAAATTAGATTACTACATACTATTTTTTTTAATTGATAAAAATCTCCCTATCTCACTTCCTTCACATGTTCGCTACATTTTTTTTTTAAAAAGTTTAAATTGAAAATACTTATAACAAATGACAATCTTATCTTTTTTTAAGCTTATTATTTTATTAATAGCTTAAAAATATATATATATAATTTTATGATTTTAAGATAAGAAAAATATAGTTTAATATAACTCATATTATAATTTAAGAATTAGTATTTAAAAAGGTTAACGTATTAAAATAAAATAAAAACATTTGATTTTCAAATTAATCATATTCAAGGTAAAAAAAAAATTGTTTCTTCTACCAAACTTAATAAAATAAAATTATTATAATACATAGCATAAATATATAGTATTTTGAACAAAAATATATGTATGATATGCTTTTAGAGCTTAATTATATTAAAATAGCATAAATATTTGATATTTGATATTTATCTTAGTTATTTTAAAACTTCCAAGAATATATTTTGTTTTTAAATTAATAAACTTTAGATAATTCATTTCATTGTTTAGTTGGAAATTAAAATCTTAAATTATGAAAAAAAAAATTATAAATTTTATTAAGCTTGGAAAATAAATCTTAAATTAAAATTTTAAAATTGATGAAAACAAGTATTTCTTTAAAAAATTTTGAAAAAAATAAGTGAACCTATTTTATTTATCTTAATCGAAAGTGATGCATTAAAAACTTTGTAAAATATTTATAAAATAATATAACTTAAAATCTCAATTTTAGGATTGACGGAAACAAATCTATATTAATTAACATTTGGAAAAAAAATAATTGGAATCTAGCTCTAATTGTATAGTGCAAAACTATATATAAACAACTAGCAAAACAAGATTTCACAACTTCAGATTAAACAACTCTATATCTCAAACACAAACTTCATAACTTCAAATTAAACAACTCTACACCCCAAACATAAATTTCATAACTTTGGATTAAACAACTTTACATCTAAACACATACTTCATAACTCTCCAGACTAAACAATTCTAAGTTAAATAACTACACACTAGACAATTCATTGCCTCAAAGGCCCTCTAATAGATCCATTGGAGGACAAAAAGTCATGGACCCACCAAATGGTACTTGGTTGGTTACAACTTAAATAATGTGGCTGCGCGTCATTGGGTAAAGCAGTGGGCCCAATCTGATGTCATTAGACAGTTGGTATCACCCTAATTCTTTGTCTGTAGGGTATGCGACTTCTGATAACCTTAAAAGTCAAAAGTCATGTTGCTTCTTGGTAATTTGGGTTATGTGTTTCGTGGTAATCCAAGATTTTCATGGGATCGACATCTGGATTATCCCATTTATTTTGTAGTGATGTAAAATGGCTAGGCATCTTGAAATTCTCGGGCATCCTAGGAATGCCCATACGAGAGGCATTAGAGAAGATTTTGATGCTCTCCTGATACATGGGTTTCTTAGGATTTTCATGTTGAGGGAATCGCCTATTGACGTTTTTGCCCTTCATTTTCGTTTACGTATATTTTCTTTCATCAATTTTTAATTTTATAATTAAAATAAATTTGTAATGTTGTTCACTAACAAACAACTCTATGAAATTAACTATATTCATATGTTTCATTTACATATAAAATAAACTTCATTTAAATTGTATAATTGTATAATATATAACTCAATTTATTTTCAATTGAAATCTGAAGTGAATTTTGTTATTAATTTTACTTTTTCAACGATGATCATCCAATATTAATTTCTTTTTCACAAATTTATATATTTCTCTCAAAATTTTCTCTATTTTAATCATGTACATATATAATTTACTAAAAAACACTATAATCTATATAATTATCTTTTCAAAATAAGTTCAAGCTAAGTTAAAATCGAAAATTAATATTTCATTCTATATTTTTTTATAAAAATCTTAAATCAATATAAATTAACTTATTTTAAAAAATAACATATAAACTTAATAAAAACTGAAAGGATAAAAATTACAGATTAAATAATTTAAGACAAAATGTTATATAAACTCAAATTATATTAAATTAATATATAAATTATCTAAAAATAGGTAAGGGTATTTTAGGAACAATACACCATTTTAAAACATTTTTCTAAAGAAATCCTATAAAACAAACATGACTATTTAAATCTTTCCAGACATCCTTATAATTTTTTCTGCAAAACAAATATGGTAATTTAAAGATGTTAGAAATCTAAAATTTCGGGCATCTAAAATTTCGGACATCGGAAGATGTCGAACATGTTGATTCCTTAAAAATAGACGGCCCTAATTATCTTAGTTGGATTTGGGTCTATCATTTAGAAAAAAAAAAAAAAATAGGGTTCATTTTCTTTTCCTCTCATAAATATATATATATTTTAAAAAACTTACTATTCAATATGTTGATTAATTGTTTTCTCTTATGAGTTGGAACGGACTGGATAAACAATTTTACTGACAATTTTTAAATTGTTTTGCGGTCTAAAATGATACTCTTTCTTCTTCACACAATAGTAGTAACCATGGTCCTTCCCTCGTACATGGCATGTGAAATATGCATTGCATAATTATATTGAGAGGAAATTAGGAAAAGTGGGAATACAACTGTATCAAATGATACCCTTCCGTTTAAGAGTTGGAATAGTCTTGAAAAAATTTAATTGTGTGGAGCTCGAATAATTTCCTTTCAATAGAAGATTTTAAAATTATTTTTTGAATAGCTAATTCAACAGTCATCTAAAATGATACTCTTTCTTCTTCACAAAATGGTAGAAATTGTGGTCTCTTCCCTCGTACATGGTACATAAAATGTGCATTGTATAATTATATCGAGAGAAAATTTATGAAAAGTGGGAGTACAACTGTATTAAATGATACCCTTTTGTTTAAGAGTTGAAATACACTCGGAAAAGTTTTATTTTGTGGAGCTTGAATAATAGTCCTTTCAATAGAAGGTTTTTGAAATTATTTTTTGAATAGAAAATTTAACAGCGTCTAATATGATACTCTTTCTTCTTCACACAATGGTAGAAACCATGGTCCCTTCCCTCATATACGACATGGAGAGGAAATTTATGAAAAGTGAGAGCGCAAATATATGGAATGATACCTTTCGTTTAAGAGTAATTGTAATAGAATTGAAAAAGTTTAATTGTGTGGAGCTTGGATAATTGTCCTTTCAATAGACAATTTAACAGCTATTTGAAATGATACTATTTCTTCTTCACACAATGGTACGTAGAAAATGTGGTCCCTTCCCTCACACATGGCACGTGAAATATGCATTGCATAATTATATTGAGAGGAAATTTACGAAGTGGGAGTTCAAGTCTATTAAATGTCCCTTTCGTTTAAGAGTTGGAATAGAATTGAAAAAGTTTAACTGTGTGGAGCTTCAATAATGGTCCTTTCCATCAAAGGTTTTAAAATTATTTTTTGAATAGACAATTTTACAGCTGTCTAAATGGTACCTTCTTCTTTTGCACGTACGTTTGATGGACATCCTTTGTCTATGGCACATGAAAAATGCATTAGAGAGGAAAATGACGAAAATTGGGGTACTTTTTTTAAGTGTTTCTTAATTTTTGTCAAACTTGCTTTCATGATTTTAACCCTTATCGTGTAGAAATGTCTTGAATCTATTATTTGATGTTCTAAATGACCAAGCACGGAGTTTTGAAACTTATGTTATATGGAGATTACTTTTCAATTTTCGTTTTTGAGCTTTTTTGGGGCCTATTTTGTTTAGGTTTAAGAGAGGTGCTATATAAACATTCTAACTCTTATCTGCATATATCTTTGTAGTTTGTATTTTGTTGCTCCTTAAGATAGTAAAACAGTTTCTCTCTCTTCTTGTGGATGTAGCTAACATACCGTTAGTGAACCAAGTAAATATGTGGGTCAATTTCTTGTTTGATTCTTTACTTGTCGTTTGTTTCTATCATAACACATTGGTTCATATAGCACTTTCACTTCAAGTTGCACTTCCACCACCCATTGTGATTAAGACACAAGTGGTGTAAAAGACTTTGCAATAAACTAATTAATCTTCCTTTTTTGTTGTAATCATACTTTTTATATCATAAATTGTACAATTTAACTAATATGAACACAATTCAACTAGATAAGTTATATATCCTCAACAAGAGGATGGAAGCTTGAATTCCCACTTCCACATGTTGTGGAACTCAAAATAATAATAATAATATAATAATAAAATTGCACAATCCAATTTCAATATATATATATATATAAATTGCACAAACTACACCCCTTATTTATTAGTGGACATCCATGATCCTTTAGTTACAAAAATTAAACCATCAAACTTTTGTAATGGTATAAATTAGACTTTAGTTATTTAGTTAAATTCTTTGTCTATTAGGCTCCCATGTGTTAGAAAATGAGCTAAAAAACAACCTAACTTTTTCATCAAATTCCTATGAGATATATGTTTTAAAATTTACGAATCTATTTAGACACAAAATTATCTATATATTATACACAAATTTGTATGTTGAGGAATCTATTAGGCACTTTTAAAATTCAAGAACTCATTAGACACAACATTGAAAATTTAAGGATCCTAATTATACATCTTTTGAAGTTTATGGATTTATTAGACACAATTTTGAAAGTTTAGAAACTAAGAAATAATGTAGCCACATTTTTTTTAATGATTTTTCAAAGGGGTGGTTGCACATATAGTAAAATCAACCAAAGTAATAGCAAAAATAGCATAATCTAAAACTATTTGCAAATATGACAAAAATTAAATCCAGCCTATGTAAAAAGACTAAAAACTCCTATCACTGATAGAAGTTTGTCGTTGATAGACTACTATTGTGAGTGAAGTCTATTAGTGATAGAAGTCTATCATGAATAGACTTCAATCACAGTTGCAATGATTACTGATTATGTGTTAGTCTATTAGTGATAGCAGTCTATCACAGATAAATTACAATGCATGTAGTTTATTAGTGATAGAAGTGATAGTCTGTTATCACTGATAGACTTGTACAAGAGACAAGCTACATGTTGTGAACCAAGTCTATTAGTGATAGAAGTGATAAACTTGTACAAGAGACAGACCTCATGTTGTGAATGCAGTCTATTAGTGATAGACTTCTATCACTGATGAACTAATCACAGTAAATGTAATCTTCTATTTGGTTTTGTTTGATGTTTAGTTGTTTCAATATTAAACCCACAAAAGTCTCAAAACCCATCATTTCATCAATCAAAATTTTAGTAGTCTTGTAATTCTCATAGCAATCTTTACCATTCTATCATCCATTACGAAAAACAACTCTTGGAATCCATACCATAGTTTCAAATTACTTCAAAAAACACAAAAAATATATTATTTAAGTTAATGATATTGATATTAGTGAGGCTTTAGTCTCATATTAACATATACTGCTGATAGACTGAGATTCCTCTTTGATATCACTACCGTATTATAGAGAAATATTAGTCTATCAGTGATAGGCTTCAATATGTGACTAGATTCTATCAGTGATAGACTTATATCAGAGAGAAATATCAGTCTATCAGTGATAGAATTTAATCAGATTGAAGTCTATCAATGATAGACGCATATAGCACACTAAATGTGCTATTCCTAGACTTTACTTTTGTTAGTTTTTATGGTTCATTCAGTGTTTTTCATGAGTTAATTTGTTTAAATTATAGTTATCGAGCAATTAGAGTAAAACAAGAGATTTTGGAGTGACCATGGTGAATTTTTAGCTAATTTAACTCTAATTAAAGATTCAAGTGAGACAAAGAAGTGAAATGGATCAAGGATCCCGATGGCATAGCGTTGAGACGCCATTAGTAGCATCTCAATGCCACATTTGCAACAAATCAAGCCAAGAAGTCTGTGAAGGCATCGTCTCAACACTGGGGATACAAGGTCGAGACTCTGTGAGGTCAACGTTGCGGATTCAGCAAGGCCATTATTGTAGCGTCAAGATGTTAGAGACGCTGTAACCTAGCGTCTTGACGCTACCTTTCCTATTTTGAAAATGCGCGCTTTTGGAAGGATAGCGTCTCGACACTATCAGTATTTCTATAAATACATCACTTTTTGCTTGCCTTTTGTGAGAGAAAAACCCTAAACTCGACTTCTACACATTCTTGGGAGCTAAGGACGAGAGTTTGAAGCTTGAGATTGTGGAGATAGCATCATGAACGAGGATCGACACATCACAAGAGTTTTTCTTCCCTTTTAATTTGTAGTTGTTGTCATGGATTCTTTATCAAGTCTAGATTTGAATTTAGTGATTATGAGTGGCTAGAATTGTAGCTAGGGGATTGATGTAGCCATTGAGCTGTTTGTTTTAGTTGTTAATCCATATTTTTTTAATGTGCTTATTGACCATTCATGCTTTTATGTTCGTAATGCTTGTAATCTTCTAGCCACAGTTTGCATAATTTATTGGTTTAATTTATTGCTTGAGAAAGCGATATTTAGACTGGAACAAGTAATTGCATAACTATTTGTAAATTCTTGCATGTGAATGAAAAATTCTTTTAGAAGCATAAAAAGAAGTTGCTTAATGTCGTGCTTGTTATTAAAATCTAGACAGACATGTGATAGCACACAAAATGTGCTATTCTTAAGCTTAGTTTTTTGTTAGTTTTATGATTCATTAAGTGTTTTTCATGTGTTTATTTGTTTATTTCACAGTTATTGAGCATTTGGAGCGAAACCATAAAATTGGGGCAATGGAGGCAATTATCAAGCAAATTGAACACCATATGAAGCGCCAAGCCAAGCAAAAGATGATATTTGAGCCAACCAAACCAAGGGGACAACATCGAGATGCCGTTGCTGCATCAAATCAATCCATGAAGGTCGAGGAGGCAGTGTTAAGACGTTGCCTATAACGTCTCAATGTTGGGGGTCTAGGGTTGTTGCAACCACATTTGCTAAACGCTACGGATTGAGCAAGACCAAACTTGTAGCGTCTCAATGCTACCTTTCCATATTTGAAAAAGCTCATATTGGAAGGGGGTAGCATCTCGACGTTGTGACGATTTTCTATAAATATGTGTCATTTGGCTGCGAAAAAGAAGAGCCAATTTGGAGCCACAACCCTAAATTTGATTTCTACATTTTTTGGGAGCTAGAGGGAGCTTTTGGGGCATAGAAGAGAAATTTTCAAGCCGAGATTGTGGAGATTAAAACGGGCACGTGGATGACACATCACATTAGTTTTATCTTTCTTTCCCTTTTACATTGTAGTCTTTGTTTTAGTGTTGTACTAGAGTTTAATGTGGTAATAGTGAACTATGAGTAGCTAGACTATTTTCATCTTAGGGTTTTGATGTAGCCATTAGACTTGAGGTTTTAATTGATTAAATACCTTGATTGAATACTTTTTTTTCATTCATGCTTTTATGTATTCAATACTTATAATATCTTGATCACGGATTACTTGTTTTATTGATATGAATTTGTGCTTGGAAAAGTATGGTTTATGCTAGAACTTAATTGCATGACTATTTGTAAATTCTTGCATGAAAGTGTCAAATTCTCTTAGAAGCCCTTAAAAGAAGTTGGTTAATGCCTTGCAAGCTATTAAAATCTAAATAGAGATATTAGGTTTATAACCTTGCATGAGAGTTAATTGTGCTTGAAAGTGTCGGTTAATATCCTCACTTTTTAGCATATGGAATATTTGCATAACAAATCTTGGTAGCTTTGGCTGTAAGTCTAGTTGGTGAAATTGATTCCCTAGGATATTTTTCTTCTATTGTGTCTCAATTTATCTTTTGTTTTCTAGGTTAGCTTGTTTGCATTTGATTTATTTCTCTAAATAAAGTTCAGTGAGTAATTGTGGTACTTAAAGACATTAAAACCAATCCATATTGGAGATGATACTCAATACTCAAAATCAATGTATATTAAAACTTGACCCTACACTTATGGTATTGCATTTTACGTAACAACATATGTTAGGTTTATGATTTTGCATGAGTCACAATCGAGCTTGGAAAAGTCTTTTTGTACCTTTAACTTCTTGCTTATGGATATGTATTCATTCCTTGAATTAGTTAACTAAAACAATAGTTCAATTGGTGAAATCATTTCCCTAGGATATCTCTCTCCTATTGTGTCTCCATTTATCTTTTATATTTTTGTTTTAATCTTATCCATCTTTTGATTTCTTTCTCTAAATAAAATTGAGTGAATGTTTCTATGATACTTGAGTGAATTAGAAAACCAATCATGTGGATGATACTCGACACTCTTATCCCTATAAAACTTGACTTGTATACTTGTGGTATTCTAAATCAAGCAATAGGTGCGAATACCCATTCCTTTAAAATAAGGATAAAATAGGAATAACGAAATCTGATTTTAATGAATTACCAAATTTGTAAATCTTTTTAAAAATTGCTATATTTGCTAATAAAGAAACCTAGTTTTCCACCAATTACAATTACCCTTTTTCAAATAAAGGCTTATTATACGGTAAAAATTGCAATATTCTATCAAGTTTAAGATAAACATTGTTGTCGCTATGGGTTTGCAATGTGGAGTGACTGATTTTGTTCCTAGGAGGAGGAAAATGAAGTCTCCACCAGTCTTGATTTAAAGGGTGTGATTGGGTATCCAGAATTTGTTAAAATGGTATGCAAATAAAAAGATTTAAGGTTTGGAGGTCATTTGTGTATGGGAAAGGTATTAGCACCCCACAACACTCATTCAATGAACGAAATTTACTTTCTCTTGTGTTATTTTAAAGAAAACGGCCTTTGTAGAAGAAGAATATTTTTGTTTTAATTTTTAAATGTCTCATATTTATTGATCACTATTCTTATAATGAATAACGAGCAATACTTATGAGTGCCATAAAGTCATTCAAATTTTATTTGAATTTAATTTAGAATATCTTGATTTCCTAACCTCTATCATAGGAAAGTTTTTTTAAAAAAAAAAAAAAATTGTTTAGTTTATTATCTTTTAGAAAAAAAAAAACATGTATGAGTTAAAGCAATCTTTTTTAAGGAAACTCTTCATTAATTTTTATTTTTAAAGAAATGACATTTTTTTGGAAAATGAATTTAGATTGATTTAATGTTTTGAAAAGAGATCCAATGAGATATTTTTAGAAAAATCAAAGTTTCCTTTTAAAAGAAAATATCTTTTATGAAGATATGTTTTTTTTAATACTTTTTTGAGAAAAAAATATTAACAAAGAAAATTTCCTTATATTGAAAAATTACAAAAAAGGAATGTTTTTAAATATTTTTTTATTTGCCCTTTTTTAAGGAAGCGTATAAAAAAAATCAAATCTTAGTATCCTAAGATTTTGATTTTTCACCTTAAGAATCTTACAATATTGACATCCCGAAAATTGAAAGTTCCATCGTTGGAAAAGTTTCTTTTTGGAGTTATTGAATTAAAGATTCTAAAATATTTATGGTTTATATATATATATATATATATATAGATATAGATATAGATATAGATATAGATATGTACATTTGTATCCTAGATACTAAAATTATCTTATAATTACATTCAATCTAAAATTAAAATCAAAACAAACCAATTCTTCAGAAATCTTTAAATCAAGAAATTGTTGGTCAACAAAAAATCAAAATTGCATAATAATTAAAAATCAATCTAAATTGAAAATCACATCACATTTACCTCAAAAGATTAAAAAAATGCCCATAACAAAATATCTAACCAAAATACATTATATCCAATCTAAAATTCAAATCAAAACAAAACAAATTCTCCACAAACATAATAATTAAAAATTTATCTAAGTTGAAAATCACATAACATTTATCTTAAAAGATTTTTAAAAAAAATGCCGTTAACAAAATATCTAATAAAAGTACATTATATCGAATCTAAAATTCAAATCAAAACAAATCAAATTCTCCAAAATACCTTAAAACAAGAAATGCCGACAAGAATTTTAAAAAAAAAACATAACAATTAAAATTCTGTCTAATTGAAGGATAATTTGATACATATTCTTAAATTTCATAAATACAAAATTTCACCCTACAAAGTAAAAGCAATCACAATATTGAAAATATAGATGGATTTGGAAGAATTTGGCTCGAAATCTCCAATTTGCTTGAGGAAACCGTAATCGCCTAAGATGAAGTAGCGATTAGTTTATGAGGTCCTAATGCTTTCTAAATCAAACCCAAACGATGAGCAAAAACTCAACTCCAATTCAATTACTAGAATTTTGCTATCTCACAAATTATAACAACACCATCATATTGATTTAGAAGAACTATCACTTTGATTCCCAAACCGAAAAGAATTAATGAATCATAACGAAAGGTAAAAGACTGTACTATACAATGTTTGAAGCCGCAAGCAACGAATGACTCAAATCAAATCAATTTCCCTTTCTCATTCTTATACTAATTGAAAGATCCATTCAAAAGTCCTTAAAAAAATAACCTAACTTACAGAAAGGATCCTACAACTAACAAGAGATCCACTAGAAAATAAGGAAAGGAAAAAAAAAAGAGAACAAAGTGATAATTCTCATTTGTGAGGATTGTTTGACCCTTATACTTAAGTTATTCTTGCTATTTTGTGTATTTTATTATCTAAAGAGTGAGCAAAAGGTTGTTTTATCATAAATATTTATGAAAACTTGTTGAAATAATGAAGAAGAGAAAAAGAAGTTGAAAACAGATAAAAAAAAAGTGTTGATTTGGTGATTTTTGTGCAGGATTTTAGACAAGGCAAAATTGCAATTGCATTCCAGAATTGAAAATGCAATTGCATTTCTGGACAATGCAGGAATGGGCGACCGTGAAAAATGCAATTGCAATCCCAATTGAAAATGCAATTGCATTCCTGGGCAGACGCAGAAAAAAACGAGAATTTCGAATTTTTAGCTATTTTGAAGATATTCTCGATATATTCTATCTAATTCTCAGCATTAATGGCATGGATCTTTCCATATACTAAAGTTGACAAAAATCCTAGCTTATGGAGGCCTATAAAAGGGACAAAGAAGCCGAATCAAGTATGGATTTTTCTCATGCAAAACGACCTTCGAGGCTATTGTTTTTTCTTCTGTTTTGCTGCTGTTTTTCTTCTATTTTCCAGCCCCTTTCAACTTCGAAACTCAATCATTCCTTAATGAAAGTTGAAGGAAGTGAAGGCTCAATTCCTTTTGAAAAAAGTAGAGTTAAGTCGATTGAGTAAAAAGTGAAAAAGGGGTTGGGTTCTTCCGTTTCTTAGAATTTATTTTCTGTTTTATTTAAGTTATTTGATTCTGTTTTAGGAACTTAGTTGCTGCTGTATTTTCATTCATTCAATTGTATTTCAAGATTCAAGTTAGTTGTATACGTTTCATTTTATTTTCGGCATTGAGTTCTTAGTTCTTAATAAAATTTCCAGCTTGTTCGAATTAATTTTCTTCTACTAAAGTTTTGTTCTAGTTTATGTTCTTTAAGTTTTGGTTAAGTTTTTTTCATTTCTACATTCTAGAATTTTATCTATTCTTTCTCTCATTCTCAATTATGCATTTTTATCACTTTAAAGCTTTGTTTTTCACCTTTGCAATGATGAGCTAATTTTCCTTAAGGGTTCAAGTTCATGAATGCTCAGAGGAAAAATGTAAAGCTTAAAAGCACATGTAATCTAGCTAATGCTTAAACTTTGTTTGTTTTTGTTGAGTTTAATGTTGAGTAAACCTAGCTGGCCATCTAGTGTTACTTGTCAAGCTTAAACTTAATACTGAAAGGGTTAAGAGAAGTAGATGTCACAAAAGAAATTGAGGAAAAGACTTAGAAATAAGTCTTGAACATCGACTCTAGACATAGGATGAGACTCCAAAATTGCTAGAATTGTGCGAAAAATTAATTAAATTAGATTAGTCATAGAAATATAGGTTTAATCACTTAGCCTCCTAAAAATTTTGAAGCAAAATTGAATAGGAGGCAAATTCGGTTTACTTAGTTTTCTTGTGTTAGCTATGATTGCAATTGCATTTTAGTTGCATTTCTTTCCAAAGGGGCATGAGCAACTTGAATTCCTTTTTCATACTTATTGGTTTTTTTAATTATTTTCTTTTGCCAAAAATACCTCCTAACACTTTTATAACCTTGGTTACCAAAATTTCAATTTGAGAACAATTTTTGCTATCTTTTGAAATTTGTTGTATCTGTTCCCGTGGGATCAATACTTTTGAGTACTTCCAATTTTATATTACTTGCATCGACAGTATGCACTTGCACTGGACTAGAGCTTTGTTTTTAAACTAAAAATCTTTTCTTAAAGCCCTCATGTTTCAGTTAGATCACAAAGCAGCAAAGGAAAAAAAGAAAAAAAAATTACACAACCCCAGGTTCAGAATACTGCACTCCAAACACAGCTTCCTGATTCTCGGGCTTTCAAACACTGCATCCCAAACACTATTTTCTAATTTCTAGACTTTCAAACCCCTAGGGTGTGGGCCAAACTCCCCCTAAGTTTTTTAAAATTTAAGAGGATGATGAATTTCTATAGTGATGTGTGGGACAGGCCATCTAATCAAATAAATGTAAAGAAGAGGACAACAAAGACATGGCAAATGTGGTCACTGTCCGTTCAATAATCCAATGCAATGTGGTCACTATCTATTCAGATTTTAGTATACTTCTTTTTTTTTTTTTTTTTTAAAAATACCCTTTTAGTTTCTAAGTTTTTAGCCAAATGTGTGTTTAGTCTCTGAATTTTCAAAATAGACTCTTTTAGTCCCTACGTGTTGAAAAGTAGGTTTAAATGGTCTCTCACATTATTATTTTTTTCGTTTTCTACAGTAACAGTTAATTTTTTATTAGTTTTTATTATTATGAATGCTGACAGGCAAAAATAAAAAATAACAAAGTAATAGTAACAAAAACTCCTCTCTCCCCTTCACTCACCTCAGGCCCCACTCCCCCCTCTCCTTTCTCTCCTCTCACTCACGCCTAACCCCCCTCTTCGTTTTCTCTTGATTCCGACCATAGGCTTCTCAAGCGGCGCTTGTGCTTCTCGATCCTCATAACTGCAAGAGAATCAGAAAGATAAGAAGCCTACGGCCGCACAAGCGACTAAGAAGCCTTTGAGAAAATAGAGAGAAAAAAAGCTATGGAGAAAAATATGTTAAAATCTTAGAAGAGGAAACCAAAGAGCACACACTGTCTTCTTCAATCCTTCTGTCTCCTCTCTCCATTTTCATTTTATTTTCTCCTTCCTTTCTCTTCAACCATTTCTCTCAACAACTCCCACCGATGGTCGAAATTTCGAACATCGCAGTCGATGACGAAGACATTGACAACGACATGAGGTACAGTTTCCATCCTTATCGAAGCAACCAAGGGGTGGGTTTTCGCTGGAGTAAATCGACTACGGCTTTAGTGAGAGGGAAATTTCTAGATCCAAACGATGAGGAAGTTTATAACCATAAAAACATGGGATGAATTTGGTCTCTGTTTGATCTTTCTACTAAATCTCATTATTCAAAGACAATCAATCAAGTTTATGGAAGAGTTTGAAGATTGCGTCGCAATCATTGTCGCGACGTTTGTGAAGCATAAGAAAAATGTGCGAAAACATTTGAGAGAAAACGAAGAGGGGGGCTAGGCGTGAGTGAGAGGAGAGAGAAAGAAGAAGAGGAAGTGGGGTGTGAGTGAGAAGAGAGAGAGATGAGAAGGGGGAGTGGGGCCTAAGGTGAGTGAAGGGGAGAGAAGAGTTTTTGTTATTATTATTATTATTTATTTTTCCTGTCAGCATTCATAATAATAAAAATATAATAAAAACTTAACCGTTACCGTAGAAAACGAAAAAAGTAACATGATGGATCATTTAAACCTATTTCTCAAAATTTAGGTACCAAAAGGGTCCATTTTGAAAATTCATAAACTAAATGCACCTATAGTTAAAAACTCAAAGACCAAAAGAGTTTTTTTTTTCCTTCTTTTTTTTTGAGTTGAACATGGGGTGGGAAGAATCCAACCTCTGACTTTGAGGTTAGTTAGTTTTTTTTTTTAGTTGAATATGGGGTGGAAGAATTGAACTTCTGACCTCGAGTTCAATAATCTAAATGGATGGACTAGTGGCTTTTTTATTTTATTTTATCAAGACTAGTCGCATTAAATCATGGCCATCCAGCGTAGAATTGAATTTTCAAAACCTAAGATCTGCTTTGATTGGGATAAGATAATGGAGTTCGTCTATGCGTCGAGTACACCCTTAATATGGTCTCTTGCACTTATTATTTGTATCTTTAATTATTTAATTTTTTTAGTTCAATAACATTTGAAGTATTAAAATCCGAACTTCTGACCTCTTAATTATATATACGTACTAATTACTTACCATTGAACTAAACTAAGTCTACTTTGTCTTGTATCTTTTAATTAATATTTATATACTCATGCTGGACAAAACTTTAGAGCAATAAACAAATTTAAAATAAATAAATAAATAAATATATATATATATATATATATATATATATAGTTTAATATTAAAGAAAATGACGGACAAGTCTCATGATACACGTGCTAAACTCATAAACGTTTTTTGTTTTTGTTTTTGTTTTTTTTGAAACCAATCAATTCATAAACAATTGAAAGTACCATGCACCGTTTCATTATTTCAGTAATTTTTATTATGTATTCACATGATTTATTTATTTATTTATTTGCAAAGTCATATGATTTATTTGAACCATATACATTTAGTTCTCGGTAAATTACAATTTTAGTCTATAGAGTTTTTTTTTTTCTTTTTAATTTGGTTTTTACTTGGTTTATGAGTAAGTCTAGATTTTAAAAAGTATTTTTTACCGTTATAAAAATAATATCAAATTCATTAGAGTCTCATTAAACATAGTTGCATTTTGAGAGTTTATTTATTATAAAAAAGAATTTAAAATCACCAAATTGAAGAAACTCGAGGCAATCAAGGACAAAATATCCAACGAAGCTGTCAAAATGAAGCGGAGAATTTTGTACGGTTGGATATAGATCTTAAAATTTATCTGCTTCTAATAACTGTTTTTTATAATTTCTCTATCATATATTCAATTGTGCAAAATTATTGGCTTCATGGAATAATTTCTCCCAAGCAATGTGCCTGCAATGCCACAAGTACAAACCAATTCTAATTTTCTAAAGCACGAGTGTTTAACGTGGCGTTTTTTTCTTCTTCTTCTCTCTTTTTTTTTTATTTCTATGGGTATATGGTTGTTACGTTTCTTTTGGATGCTTTTCACTTGGACTCTGGTTATCTTGTTGCTAAGAATAAGATTGACTACTTTTTTACTAGCTTGAGTTTCTAGTTAAAATTATTATTTTGTTTAAATGATTTCATTTTAGTTTCTAAATTTTAAGGTTAGATCTATTTTAGTCCCAAAATTTTAAACATTTATTTTAATCTATAAAGCTTTTAAAAAATAACTATATTTGTTTTCGTTCTACCATGTTGGTCATAAAGTTTCAGAATGTTTGTGTTTAGTTAATGGACTTTAAAAGCATACTCATGATGTTGGTAATTAGTCTTATTCTATCACTTAACACACTGCCATAATATTACTTCAATACATACACGCCAAAGTCACCATAACTCAACAGTATTAATTGACATATATTGTTTCTCTTGAGATTAGTAAGGAAAATTGGGTTGTGGGTTGTGGGTTTTTCTTTTAATTGGGTTCTTGAGGTTGAATTGAATTTGGTTTTCTTTACTTTGTATAAGAGATGGATTCATTACACACAAGAGACTGTTGGTAATTTTTGCTGGCATCGTCGGAACTTGAATGAACTCCAAAATTCTTTGAATTCTCTCTCAGAAAAGTAAAATTTGAAGGTCTACGACAATGGAGGCAACGGCTACAAAAGTTCCTAAGCTCGGGTGCCGAAGGTGATGCAATGGTGGTTCTGATTCTTGGGATTTCTGAAGTTTTCACTAATTGTTTTGTTTTGTTTCTTTTTTACTTCAATTCTTTTAGGTCACTAGTGGAATCATTACAAGGGTTTAATTTTAGCAAATCGGTAAGTTTAAGTATATAATTTTTATAATTTGTTCAATAGAATTTATGAATTAAAACAAACATTAATTTAAAAATTAAGTAACGAAAAAGTAAGATTTGAACCAATATTTTTATAGTTCAGTTTAGATGTATTTCGGAGCTAATTAATCTCGGTAGAGTATAATAAAACTTGGTACAATACTTCATAAATAGTATGTAATTTATTTAATTAGAATTAAGCAAGTACCAATTCTGCGGCTTTGAATACAAATGAACTTAAATTGAGCATTAAAATTCTGTTAGAACGTAGAACTGGAAAAATGATTGAATAAGAAAGAAAGAGGTAAAAAAAAAAAAAAAAAAAAGCATTTACTGGAGGGCAGCACCGAAATTTGAAGCTCCAACTAAGTAATGTTGTTTTCTATATAAAGACCTCGGATGCAGAACCAAAACTCACAGCAACACCAATACATATTAATCTCTTTTTCCATTCTGTTAAAAAGAAAAAAAGGAAAGGGATGTTGAAATCTCAAGCCTTTGTGTGTACGACACGAGTGGCTCTGGCGACCCTCAGCCATCTGCAGAGGCCATTATTGGCTCATAGCATCAACCCTGGTGCTTTGGTTCCTTATTGGAATAATAATAATAATAATCCCAAGAAGAAGCAGAAGGCTAATAAGATGGGCAATGGACGCCTTAGATTGGTGTCCCGTGAAATCAAAGCAGCCTTGGCCACTTCCGCCGAACCCACCACCACCGTCAGCACAAAAGTCATTGTCAAGAAGATCACTGGAGAAACCACTTCGTCCACACTTTTAACCGAAAAGTTGCTCAAACTCGAGTTCGCCAGCATCCTCCTCGATCCCAGTAAGTTTCTCCCAACGTTCAATCAATCATCATTATAGTTAAACAAAATCTACACATATATCAACTATTAAACATATTACTATACTATATATATATGGACAAACATCACTACTTGTTTTTTCCTTACGAGTGGTATTTATGTTGCTCGTTTTCTCCGCTCCTCCGTCGGACCCTATGCTGTTTTTCGGCCACTTTGACCTAAAGATATTAGTTAATTGATCGGGACCACAGGTTTTTTTTTTAAAAAAAAAACTTTATTTATCAGTAAAACATCTACCTCGCACTCTCACTCTCACTCTCACTAATGGCGTTGCATGTCAAATTTCTTCTACGTTAAATTACAAATTTTGTCTATGAGCTTTTCAATTTTTTAAAATTCATGGATCTACTGAACACAAAATTGAAATTTTAGGATTCCATTAAATATAAAATTCAAAATTATATCTAATAGATCGATTAAGTTTTAAAATTGTGAGGGAACTATTAGACACAAAATTGAAAGTTCAACAACCTTATTAGACACAAATTGAAAGTTTAGGGTACTATCATACATTCTTTAAAGTTCAAGGACCTATTAGACCCAAAATTGAGAGTTCAATATGGCCTATTAGACACAAAATTGAAAGTTTAGAGACTTATTATACATTTTTTAAAGTGTAGGAACCAAATAGATATACAAAACTCAAAATTCAGGGACTAAACTTGTAATTTAACCATGAAATAAATATTGTACACCATTTATGCAGAAGTATGACACTAGTTTTTTTTTTTTTTTTTTTTTTTTTGCCATTAAGTCCACCAAAGATGGAGATGAGATATTGGATCCTCTAACTATTTTTTTTTTAATTATATATCTCAACTACTTGAACTATGCTCAGATTGACATCAATCATAAATACGGTCACTAACTATTTTTTTAAATTATATATATCAACTGGTTGAACTATGCTCAGATTTACATCAATCATAAATACAGTCTATTATGAAATATTTTAAAAGTTAAATAATAAATTTGGTTTCTAAACTTTCATCTAAACCTAAAAGTGTCGATTAGATCCTAGACTTTTAATATCGTGTCTAAAGGTCTCCGACTCTTAAAGTGTTCTTATAAATTTTTGAGCTTTCAATTTTATATTTGACAGATCTATAAAATTTCAATTTTGTATTTAATAAATTTCTTACTTATGAGAGACACTTCTCATTTTTCATGAATTTATTAAAAACAAAATTAAAATTTTGGAAATTTATATATTTTAATATTTAAATACCTATTAGACATAACATTAAGGGGGCGTTTGGAGCACCGTATTGGGTTTTGGAAGGTTTTAGAATCCAAACCCAAAACGTTGTTTAGGCCACTGTGTTCAAAATCCAATAGGTTTGAAACACAACCTCATGGTTTTGAACAGTGCATTCCAAATACTGTTTTTTTATTCTCAAGCTTCAGAATACTGCACCAAAAACATTGTTTTCTCTTATTCTCTGGCTTTCAAACCCCTCAAAACAAACCCCCAAGGGTTTCAATTCTAAGGGTTCTAATTTCGAAATGGTGCTCCAAACGCCTCCTAAGAGTTTAATGACCTATTAGACTAGTTAAAGTTCATAGACTTATCAAACACAACCTTGAAAAGTTTAGAATCAAATTCTTAAGACTCCATTCGATAACCAATTAGTTTTCTCTTTTTAGTTTTTAATTTTCTGTTTTTAAAAAACAAGTTCACTTGGTAGCATATTCAGTTTTTTATTTTTAAAATTTAAAAAACGTTTTTAGATTCATGAAGAAATTTCGAAAACGAAAAAAAAAAAGTTTCAAAAACGATTTTCGATTTTAAAATCGTCTGCTATTCCAAACTGCGGCTAATCACTTCTTTAATGCAGGAATTGACGATCGCTTCTTTTTTTCTGTTTGAAGTTTTTTTTCTCTCTCTCCCTCCTAAGAAGCCAATGTCAATTTATTGGGGATATATATATTCCTCCTCAAAATATTTTCAAATTGTTATTAATATTATTAATATATTATATTGTAATTTTTTTCAAATAAAAGTATTTTTCTAATATATTATATTTTAATATTATTGTTAAGGTACATCAAACCAACGTACCTAAAATTTTTTATTAGTTTATTTAAGGAAAATATTTTATTTTCCGTGATTTTAGAGATATAAACCTCAACCAAAAAGAGTCTAATATTTTACTATGTACATGTCATTTTTTTTTTTTTAAATTTTAGAGAAAAGTAATCTTTACCCTAACTTTTCAATTTTATCACATTAAACTTTAAACTTTGATAAATATTGTAATTTTTACCTTCTTATAGACTTACTTTTAAAAAATGGTGAAATACACTTTTGGTCTCTAAAGTTTGAATTAAGTGTCTATTTGATTCTTGAAGTTTCAAAAATGATGTTGAAGTCTGAAAAATAGTTCTAAATGGTTCATAAGTTAATTTGAGCGTACGAAAAAATGAAAACAGAGAACAGAAAACAGAGAACCTTTTTTTTTTTTTTAAAATACAGAAAACAGAGTACCATTTAAAGAGGAATAGATCCAACTCATAACAGTAGGGTCAAATATTTGCCAAACAGAATATTGGGGATTAGGTCGAGTTTGATTTAGGCCAAGGAATTTAGGAGGGTAAGGGAATTGTGAAAATGAAGTACAATTTTTAAAAACAAAAAATCAAATGATTATCAAACGGAGTTTTAATATTGCTATTTGAAGTTTTCTAAATAATTGTTAAATGGGATTTTAATAGCAGTACTTGGATTTTGGTTTTCATCTGTCTTAACTTTATTAGAAAACAAGGAAATTCATAAATAGAAGTAGTACACCGTGTTGTCTCTCAAATTCTCAACGTGGAATGCTCAACATGTGGGATCAATACATGTTTGAATCTTGTGGGGTCTGATACCATATTAGTTAAACATAGTTTACATCTAAAAATCAATTAGCAATGAAAGAAGTAGTCCATGTATTTTATATAGATTGTGAAGTTTCTTCGTCTTTTCAACGTGTAATCCTCAACATAAAATTGTTAAAATTTTGAGAATCCTCAAGAGAAAAGGGTCAAAATTTTGAGAAAAAAAGGTGTAGAGACAAATTGGGAGTCATAACAGTAGGTCTGGGTATTTGGCCCAAGGGGGGCTGACTCAATGGAGGTTCCGGCGTATTCATCGGAGTTCCTATTGGAGTCAACCGAGTAAGGACAGGAGGATGAACGGGGAATTAGAGGAGATGACATTGCTTCAGTTTAGGATGAGCCATAAAAGACCCTGTAGGTTACAAGATAGACAATTCGAAAAGGAAAAAATTTGGGTGCAGCTCACTTTACAACAATACAATTTTTTTTTTTTTTTTTTTTTTTTTTAAATCCTGTGGTTGTAAGGTAGGTAGCATCATACTTGTGTGTAGTCCATGCTGCACCTAAGTTGTGTCCATATAAAAATGAGGGAGAAAAAGCACTCACATGACACAGACTGAGGCTACAGTAGTTCCATTAAAAAGCAGAAAGTGTTATACACATGTCAGCAAATAATAAGTTAATGTAATTAACAATCTAATTTGCTTAATCTAACACGAATGGGGCCTGACAGAAGTTTTTTACAGCACTACATTGGAGGGAGGAAAAATGATTTAATAAGACTGGTACTTGCCTCTTGATAACTGTAGAAATTTTGCATTTTCTCTCTAATACATTCAAAAAAGCTGTCAGTTACCATGTGGCTGCTTTGTTGAATAATTTTTCAGGAGGGAGAGACTAATTAAGAATTTGACGTGCATTTTGTTTTGGCAATGTTACATCACAAATGTAAGAAGAAATTTGAACTGATATTTCAAGCAGTACTTGAGCTACGGTGCAGTCGTTAGTTTTGACATGCAATTATCATATAACACTACGGGGGTTTTCTGCATTTTTTGTTTGATTCCCTTCACATGGTCTGTTTGATGGTTGCTAAAGTTATAGTTTATTTAAAAACGTTAACATCAAGATATATAAAACAAAATAAATAAAATCTATCATCTTCATGAACCCAAACAGTTCAGAGTTTCCTGTAAAAAAAAAACAAAAAAAAAAATCCATAATTTGAGTTGATTTTAAAAAAGGGAAATAAAATAGTGAACGATAGTAGTGAGTAAACTGGTTGTTGTTTGGTTTGGTGCACTAAGCAACTGGGACGGAGAAGAAGCCGATCAGAGTTCAAGCAAAACTGACAAGTGAGGACGTGGTGGAGGAAATTTACGAGGTGAATTTCGAAGTTCCAGTAGATTTCGGGGAGATTGGAGCCGTCATTGTTGAGAACCACAATGAAAAAGAGATGTACGTCAAAGAGGTTGAACTTAGTGGCCTTGCTTCTGGTCCCTTAATCATCAGTTGCAACTCATGGGTTCAACCCAAGTCTCTTGTTCCCGCCCAAAAGAGAGTCTTCTTCACGAACAAGGCCAGCCACTCTCTTTCAACTCAACCCATTTCCCTTTCTTTTTCCCTTACCATCTAACACAATTTCACTTGCTTTTGTTTTTTGAGAGCACAGTCATACTTGCCATCGCAGACGCCTGGTGGGCTTAGATCCATGAGGGAAACAGAGCTCGTGAATTTGCGAGGCAATGGCACTGGAGAGCGTAAAAGCTACGATAGAATATATGATTATGATGTGTACAATGACCTTGGCAATCCTGAAGACGAAAGTGGAGTTGATCTCAAAAGACCAGTTCTCGGTGGCCCTGAGCGCCCTTATCCCAGACGTTGTAGAACTGGTCGTCCACTTATAGGTACCATGACTCATTTCAATTTCTTGATATATCACTCTATCTCTATGGAGTTTCTAATTAACTATATAACTAAGCTGTGAGATTTAATTTTTATGTAATAATTTAGATCCAGAATCGGAGAAAAGGGCAACCGGGAGCATATACGTCCCTCGAGACGAGACATTCTCTCATATAAAGCAGGAAGCGTTCAATGCAACCACGCTATTGTCTGTGTTACGAGCAATTATACCGATACTTCAAGTACATTTTGATCCAAACACTGGATTTCCCAACTTCAAGGCAATCGATGCACTTTTTGATGTTGATGGCTTCAATTTGCCCCCTCTTGAATCCACCACACATCTCAAAGCTAGCTTACCTTGGATATTCAAACTCATCGCTGAGACTGGAGAATTTCTCTTTCGCTTTCAATCTCCTGAACCCATGGACAGTGAGCACATCTCTCTCTCTACTTCTTAAATCTCTTGCTCTGTAATTATATTCTTATGTCAATTTAATAAACAGGGGACACGTTCTTTTGGTTAAGAGATAAAGAATTTGCAAGGCAGACTCTTGCTGGTCTTAACCCGTACAGTATTCAATTGGTCAAGGTATGTATGATACCTAAGTTATCTTGTTTTAATTAAGAATTATAAAAGTTGGTTAGAAGAGGCATCAAAAGCTCCAATTAACCATATTAAGCATTTGCAAATCAATGCAGTTTGTTATACCAAACAAGAAATAATTACTTTGAAGGCCAGTAAAATCAATCCTAAACGAAGTCTAATACTCAGAATATTATTCTAGGAATGGCCATTAAGGAGCCAACTCGACCCTGAAATCTATGGTCCTCCGGAGTCCGCATTCAACACCCAAACGATCGATGAAGAAATTGGCTCAATGACAGTTCAAGAGGTGTGTGTTGTCAATTCATATTAAATATTCTTAGCCACGAGCATCATTGCATTTGTAAATAATATGTTTCCAAATGCACAAATGGGATGCAGGCAATTGAAAAGAAAAAGCTGTTTATATTGGATTACAATGACATGTTGTTGCCGTATGTGCAAAGAGTGAGAGCCCTTAAAGGAACAACCCTTTATGGATCAAGAACATTGTTTTTCCTCGATGAAGATGAAACACTTAGGCCACTAGCTATTGAGCTAACACGACCACCCATGGATGGCAAACCTCAATGGAAAGGAGTTTATGGACCTAGTGAGAATGCCACTAGCCTCTGGCTTTGGAGATTTGCAAAATCTCATGTTCTTGCCCATGATGCTGGTTATCACCAACTCGTCAGTCATTGGTAAAAATCCCACTAACTCTCTAGCTTTGAAGATTTGATTTTTTTTTTTTTTTAATTTGTTGACCGTTTGTTTGTTCCACAGGTTAAGGACTCATTGTGCTGTGGAGCCTTATGTCATAGCCACAAATAGACAATTGAGTGCCATGCATCCTATCTACAGACTTCTACATCCTCATTTTCGGTACACCATGGAGATCAATGCATCTGCTCGTAGCAATCTTATCAATGCAGGTGGGACAATCGAGAGCACATTCTCACCTCTAAAATATTCCATGGAGTTGAGTTCCACAGCTTATGATCTTCAATGGCAATTTGACTTGCAAGCCTTTCCAGCTGACCTAATTCATAGGTAACCCAATTCACCATCTCTTGTTTTTTTGTTCGAATTGACTGATATACAAAACCTTACCCTTTTTATGACATTCTTGGCAGAGGATTGGCAGAGGAAGATCCAACTGCTACACATGGTCTGAAATTGCACATCAAAGATTACCCTTTTGCGAATGATGGTTTGATCTTGTGGGATGCTCTTAAACAATGGGTCACAGAGTATGTGAATCATTACTATCCAGACCCATACCTTGTAAAATCTGACACAGAGCTCCAAGCATGGTGGACTGAGATTAGAACTGTGGGTCACGCGGATAAAAAAGATGAACCATGGTGGCCACTTCTCAACACTCCTCAAGATCTAATAGATATAGTCACAAACATGGCTTGGGTAGCATCAGCCCACCATGCAGCTGTGAACTTTGGGCAATATGAATATGCAGCTTATTTCCCAAATAGGCCTAGTATAGCAAGAACGAACATGCCCACTGAAGATTACAACCCTGCACTTTGGAAAAGCTTCTTGGAAAAGCCAGAGGAGTTGCTTCTAAATGCCTTCCCTTCGCAATATCAAGCCACACAGGTAATGTTAGTGTTGGATGTGTTGTCCAGTCACTCTCCAGATGAGGAGTATCTTGGCAAGAATATGGAGCCATCGTGGGGTGATAATCCTGTCATAAAGGCAGCATTTGATAGGTTTAATACGAAGATGAAAAAATTGGAGTTTATAATTGATCATAGGAATGGCGATTGCAAATGGAAGAACAGAACTGGAGCTGGGGTTACTCCGTATGAGCTTCTGAAGCCATTTTCAGGGCCTGGAGTGACTGGAAAAGGAGTTCCATATAGTATTTCTATTTAATCGATGAAGGATGTAGCAATTAAGTATGAAGAGCTCTGAAATAATAAAGTAATATATATGTATCAGACACAAAATATAATTGTGATGTACTCTATCAGAGTTCATAATAAATGTTGGTTGTTGTTTGAGGAAGGTAGCCACATGCATGTGCTCTTAGGACTTGACTTGTACCTTATCACTGTTTATTTGTACTTAATCACTGTTTACGTTTTTCCTTAAGTTTCCTTACATTTATGAGGTATGTGCTTAACACCTAACCTCTCATTAATTCACTCTTGTAGATAAAGTGTAATGATTCTTTCTTTTCTCCCTCTTGTGTTGTCTCACCTAGTTAATAAGTACTTAGTTACTAAGTTGAATATAAGAATATTACAGTGAGCCTTGTGTTAAAACTCAACCTGGTATCAGAGCAAATGGTAGACGCCTCTTCTTTTACTCCTTCCAGTGACCCAGCCAAAACCCCACAACCATCAACCACCAGCGAGAACAAATCTGAAACACCCAAAACCATGCTCTCTGAAAAAGGCAACGGTGTAGTTCGCTGCAGATCTACTCCAGTCGGAAGCCCATCATTTTTGAACCTGATAAACCACACCATCTCCATCAAGCTTGGCCGAAACAACTTCCTCTTGTGGCAGAATATTGTCCTTCTTATCCTCAAAAGTTACAAACTTGAAGGCCATCTAACTGGAAAAACTTCAGCACCTGAGATGTCTATTATTTTTCCTCCTTCAGGGGAAGAACCCGAAGGTTTGATCACTCCTAACCCTGAATATGACATATGGGACATGGCCGATCAACTGATGGTAGGATGGTTGTACAACTCAATGGCACCGGAAGTTGCTGCTCAAGTGATGGATCACGATGAAGCCAAGGGTCTGTGGGACTCCATTTAAGAATACCTCGGTGTCCAAGCAAGATCCCAAGAGGACTATAATAGGCTGATGATTCAATAAACTCGGAAATGAAGCATGAAAATGTATGAATACTTGGAGATCATGAAGAGATACTTTGATAACCTCCAAGTTTCTGGTTTTCCTATGGGCATGAGGAGTTTGTTGGTCATGTTACAGCCGGACTCGATGAAGACTACACACCAATAGTGGTGGTGATAAGGAACAGTGACATGCCATGGCCCAAGGTGTAACTTGAACTTCTGGCTTATGAGCAAAGACAAGACCAACTGCAAACTTTGAAAGGAAATCTTACTTGCAATCAAGCTTCTGTGAATTTTGCTAATGCTGAAAGGAACAAAGGAACCAGTAACAACACCAACAAATACCATTCAAACTCTTATCAAGGAAACTAAGGTAACTACTCTGACTCTAATAGAGGAGGAAGATTTAGAGGAATGGGACGTTACTCTCCCTATCCTCCTACTAACAAACCAACTTGCCAAATTTGTGGTAAGATCGATCATGTCGCAACAGTGTGTTACCACAGGTATGAAAAGCCAGAACACTCTCTCACCACCAACAACACCAACTCCTCTGCCCACCTTTCTACTACTCAAGCTACATCCTTTCCCTCGACCTTGATGGCTTTTCTTGAGACACTCCAAGATCCATCCTGGCATTTAGACAATGGAGCAAGCAATCATGTGACATCTGACTTGGGAAAGCTCTATCTCAAAGGCACCCACACTAATCTTACCAGTCTTGTAGTTGGTGACGGAACCAAAATAGCCATACTTGGTATAGGAACTGCTTGTGTGAATGAGTTTTTATCTCTTAAAGATGTTCTATTTGTTCCTCGAATGAAAAAGAATCTGATTAGTATATCCAAATTGATTCATGACAGTGGAGTGGTGGTAGAATTTAATAATCTCTTCTTTTTTCTTTTTCTTTTTTTTTTTGTAAAGGAAAAGAAGTTCAAGGAAGTTTGGTTGGTAGGGAAGCTTGAACATGGGCTGTACAAGGTGATAAAAGCAAGAAAAGCCTCCAGCAACTTTTTTGGACATGAAGAAACTAAGGATGAAGTCTTAATGACAGAAGCTACAACCACCAAGATACGGGACCAACAAGACCAAGGGAATTTGATTACACTTGTAAATTATATTTTGATGTCTTGTACTTTAGATGTTTGGCACCAAAGATTGGGTCATCCATCTCCTAAAGTGTTGAATCAAATCCTACAACATTGTAAAGTTTCTTCAAAAAGTAATGGAAATCTCTCTTTTTGTAAGGCTTGCAAATTTGGAAAATCTCATAAATTACCCTTCCCTTCCTCTAAATCTCGAGCTAAAAAGATACTAGACCTAGTGCATACAGACTTGTAGGGACTGGCTCCAGTTAAGTCAACAAATGGTTTTAGCTACTATATAGCCTTCTTAGATGACTATACTAGATATACTTGGATATATCCATTACAAACCAAGGGAGATGCATTTGTGGTGTTTAAAAAATTCAAGAGTCAAGTAGAAAAGCAATTTGGAAGGGACATTAAAACAATAAGATGTGATGGTGGATGAGAGTATAAACCCTTTCGCACTAATGGCAAGGAACAGGGAATAGTAATTCAATTGTCTTGCCCTTATACTTCAGCTCAAAATGGGCGAATCGAAAGAAAACACTGACACATAGTAGAGACCGGTTTTGCATTGCTTGCTCAAGCTAAAATGCCATTACATTATTGGTGGGAAGCCTTCCATACTGCGGTGTATCTTATTAATAGAATGCCTACTCTAACTATTATGAGAAATACACCTTATTATCTACTAAAACCAGATTATAAAGCATTGAGGTCATTTGGTTCAACTTGCTACCCATGTTTGAGGCCATTTCAACAACACAAATTCGAATTTCATAGTGAAAAGTGTATTTTTTTGGGGTATAATGACCATCATAAAGGATATAAATGTTTGAGTTCTTCACACAAAATCTACATCTCCCGGCATGTATGCTTCAATGAATCTGAATTTCCATACATTGAACTATTTTCCAGCACCAACGACACAATTTCAGCTTTCGACAACACTGTTCTTTCATGGCTACCCTCTGCATCCGTTTCTCCCCACCAACACCAACCTAGCCCTACTACTTCCCCATCTCCATCCAACATTTTACCAGTCCCAACTACCTCAACCCCATACTCACACTCCCCATCCCCGTCACATGACTCTCTTAGCTCACCTCCACAACAAACATCCTCCTTGTCTTCTCCCTGTGCCTCCTTGTCCCCTATACCGTACCCTTCACCTCTACAACTTTTCCCTCTTCCTCCCTTTCCTCCCCCACACAACCAGCATTCCATGATTACAAGCGCAGAGGCTGGAATTTCTAAACCCAAACAGTCGTTCACTAGTATTGTCCAGCACTCTTCTCCCACTGATTGGACTCAAATTGAGCCTCACTTTTTCACTAATGCTGTCACTATACCCGCATGAAAATCTGCCATGACCAAGGAGATTCAAGCATTTCATCGCAATCACACTTGGGACCTAGTTCCTCCTTCTTCCAGCTAACATCTTGTCAGTACTAAATGGATTTACAAGATCAAACGTGATGCTGAAGGTAATGTCCAACTCATTAAGGCACGATTAGTGGCCAAAGGGTATCTTCAACAATTGAGTGTTGATTATGGTGAGACCTTCAGTCCAGTTATCAAACCTTCATCTATTCGAATTTTTCTTACTTTGGCAGTCACTTGGCAATGGCCCATCAAGCAACTTGATGTGAGCAATGCATTCCTACATGGCACTCTTCAAGACAATGTTTTCATTCCTCAACCTGAATGTTATATGGATCCTCATCACCCTCATCATGTGTGCAAACTCAGAAAAGCACTTTATGGCCTTAAGCAGGCTCCACGGGCTTGATTTGAGATGCTCTGCTTCTCATTTACTTCATGGAACTTCACTCAATCTCAAGCAGACAGCTCCATGTTCATTCATCACTCAACTCAGGGTACTCTTCTCTTACTTGTCTATGTTGATGATCTTATTCTCACAGGTTCCAACATGCTGTTTGTTGATCAACTTATTACTCAATTGAAGACTACATTTGCTCTCAAAGACCTTGGGCCCTTACATTACTTTCTCGGTATTCAAGTTCATCACACCGACACTGGCTTGATCCTCTCTCAATCGAAGTATGTTCAAGATCTTTTTACTCGGTTGCATTTCACTCATCTCAAGCCCTCGGCTTCTCCCATGGTCTCCCATAAACAGTTGCATCTTAATGACAGCCCACCTATGGTCTCCCATGGTCACCTTTATTGGAGCACCCTTGGCTCCTTGCAATACCTTCTTTATACACGGCCAAATATAGCCTTTGCTGTCAACAAGCTTAGCCAGTTTAATCAAGCTCCAACCATCAACCATTGGCAGGCTGTGAAACGTGTGTTACGCTACCTTCAGGGCACTCTTCACCTTGGCCTCTCCATCCATGCTGCTCCTAATTTTCACATCACGGGGTACGCTGATGCCGATTGGGCAGCTTCTCTTGATGATCGAAAGTCAGTTGGCGGTTACTGCATTTTCTTTGGCTCCAATCTTGTCTCTTGGTCCTCCAAAAAGCAACCAGTTGTTGCTCGTTCGAGCACCGAGTCAGAATATCAAGCTTTATCGCATGCAGCTTGTGAAATCATGTGGATCCAATCTCTTCTTCATGAGCTTCGGATTTCCCAGCCTTATACTCCCCTCATTTGGAGTGATAATCTAAGTGCCGCTGCTTTAGCTTACAACCCCGTCTTTCATGCTCGTACCAAGCACATCGAGTTGGATGCTTATTTTATTCGAGACCAAGTCCTTGCTCGGCGCCTACAAATTCAACATATTCCATCTTATGATCAGATTGCTGACTGCTTAACCAAGCCATTATCTCAACATCGACATCACTTTCTTCGCGATAAACTCTCCCTTCAGTTTGCACCTACGTCTCGTTTGAGGGGGGATGTTAGGACTTGACTTGTACCTTATCACTATTTATTTGTACTTAATCACTCTTTACGTTTTTCCTTAAGTTTCCTTACATTTATGAGGTATGTGCTTAACACCTAACCTCTCCTTAATTCACTCTTGTGTAGACAAAGTGTAATGATTCTTTCTTTTTTCCCTCTTGTGCTATCTCACCTATTTAATAGGTGCTTAGTTACTAAGTTGAATATAAGAATATTACAGAGAGCCTTGTGTTAAAACTCAACCTGTGCCTGAGAGAAAGAAAACACATAATTATATTTTAATTTGTTAATCCCCATGCGTGTTGAAACTTCAAATGGCCAATACTACAGCCCATTCATATATTGTGCTGGCTTTTTAGACCAAAAGTGCGACTCTTATCCAATTATATTTCCAATTTTGTACTGTTACTTAATAAAGGAAATAAGTTTAATAAGTGCCTCTTTGGTATGCAATCCGGATTCTGTTTTATGTTTTCAGATTCACTGAGTTCAGTGAATATGCGTTTGGCAGACTTGTTTTCGAAAACTGTTTCCGGATTCTGTGATCCAAATAGTGAAAATTCTGAAAACAACTTTTTTATGTTTTCATTGTATCCAGATTTTGAATTTGAAAATTTAAAATGCAGAATTACATTAGAAAATACAAAAACTTTAATAAATATAGTTTTTGATGTTATAAACTCAATTTATTTTTGTTAAATTAAAATATGTATAATTTAATATATTATAAATTATATGATATTGTAAAATAATAATTGTACAAATTTTATAATAAAAATCATGTTCATAAATTAATTAATAATGGATTATATTCAATCTAATATTTAGTTTTGCAACTACAACTAGTTAATGGTCTATAAATATATTATAGAACACATTTTGAACAATTGTTTAAATTGGAATCCAATTTCTAAATCTGCTACCAAACACATATCTGAAAACATGAAATACAACTCTGTTTTCATTGAATCCCTTGTTTTCAAAATTCTGTTTTCAGATTGCATACCAAACAGGCCCTAAGTTTTCGGAAATGGCAGAACCACTTTTTGTTGCCCTCAGAATTAGTTCAGTTTGATTATGAACGGGCCAACGTGGATGGAAGCTCTGGATCTCATGTTTCAAAATCTATTTAGTATGTAACCGAAGTTACGCGCACGACGCTGTATGAATCAAGGAAATTGTTCTTCTTAAACTCATATGACGCTCAAAGGCCGCTGGCTATCAAGTATCATCGTGTTAGTTTAATAACATTCATGTTTATCTATTCCTATTCCACGTTTTTCATTTTATAAAAATGCACAATTTTTACTAATGCTGTCAAAATCAATTTTCTTGTTTGTTTCTAAAACATAAATAAAGCATTCGTACCATAAATTAACTTGGTTGCCAATGTATGAGAAGCCCCAAATGGAAGCCAGTATTCTTGCTTCAAATCTGCATGCTTAGAACTTACTGCTCAAATCTATCATTGTTGTACCAGATGAATTAGAGTATATTTTCACTTTTAGGTATGAATTCTCATAGCTTTGATTTTGGTTCTCTCCAAAAGGTCACATAACAATAGTAATATGATCTCTCACTTATATACACATGATCTTCTCTTTTCTAGTCAATATGGGACCTTTGTCACATTTTCAACATTAATGATATAGTATGTATGAGTTTCCCACTCGAAAAATCTAGATTATGGTTGCTAAGACTCCATTTAATAACCATTTTGTTTTAAGGCTGCACCTAAGTCTGGTGTTGCCCACTTTACAATCACAAGAAAAAAAATTTGATTTTTTTTTATAAAAATTATGTGGTTATAAACTGGGCAGCACAAGACTTGGCAAGTTCTTTCCTTTGGTATTTAGCATTTTTTGTTTTGTGAAAATCAAGCTCATAAACACAACTTCTACTTATAGTTTTCTTTGCTTTATTTTCTACTTTTTAAAAATATTTTCAAAATTCAAGCCAAATTAAAGTTTTAAAAAAATAGGTTTTGGCTTAGAATTTAAATGTGTTTTTAAAGAATGAAGCTTACCAAAGAATTGTGAAGAAACAAGCATAATTTAAAAAAATAATAATAATAAAAAAAAAAGTTATCAAACTGGCCTAACATTTTAAATTTTAAATTTTTGATTTTTGATTTTTTTATGTGTGCATTTTTGGTTTTTAGATTCATTATTTTTTTCAAAACGAAAACAAACTAGAAAATTAAAAAAACCACATATATTTAATTACTAATTTTAGTCTCACAAAAAAAAACTATTTTAGTTTTATGTTCAAACTAAATTTTTTTGTAAAGGTAATAAAATTAATGTAAAAAAGGAAGGACCTCACAACGGCACAACTTGAGGTCAAGGCACAAAAAGGAATCACACAAAGACATTGCAAGAGTCACACCCCGAGCAAGGAAGACAAAAGACAACCAACCAAAAATCTGACAAGGAAAGAAAGAAAAAAAGCTCACTGATCCAAGCAAAGCAAAACAAAGAGACTCAAGAAAACAAATCCCAAGAGAGATAGTGTGACGCCCAAGTAGAGGAGGGGTACATGCATGAACTGAAACCACATCTGAATGAGAGAGATCTTGAGAATATGCAAGTATGGTCAAGACAAGCTTACAATAATTGATAGTTACTACCTATACCAAAAAGATGCACTTTCCTTTTTGGTGGCCCAGTCGTAGGAACTTCAAAGTTAAGGGTGTTAGCTTGGAGCAATCCTATGTTGGGTGACCTTTTAGAAATTTTCATAGCTAGGAAACATGTGAGTGAGAACAAAACATGTTGAAATGACCTATGTTTGTCTATAGGGGCAGCCTTCTCTCTCGCAAGCAGCTCAAGACTAGTATGGTGATGTGGTCGGGTCACAAGGGATGCAAAGGAATGCTAGGGCCATCAGGAGCTAAATCTGAATTCTAAATCCTAGTTTGAATCCTGGGCTTGAGGCATTACAGATAGACAGATCATAAGATATACCAACCAACCAAGAGGAACAACACACAGATATCAGCATGTGTACAGAATGCAAAACCCCCTGAGGGGGGTGGAACAATAAAGTTGAAGGTTTCGTTCCCACCATATATGATAAATGGTAGGAGACCATGCAATTCTCT
Organism: Trichosanthes truncata; assembly: GCA_033996785.1. NCBI lineage: Eukaryota > Viridiplantae > Streptophyta > Magnoliopsida > Cucurbitales > Cucurbitaceae > Trichosanthes > Trichosanthes truncata. The sequence continues at coordinate 52,155,429 of MU867259.1, forward strand.
ACACACGACAACGTCGCCGCTTACCACTACTCACCTGAAAAATTCAAGATAATTCAGTGGCTCAATAGGAAACACGATGAGAAGACTGAGTCCAGACAAGGACTCCATCAGTCCTAACAAAGTAAACAATCCAAAGAGATGGAGGGATCTCAACAATGAAGTCGATCTTAGTTAGTAATCTGCTTCACATTGTTAGCCAAGCAAAATAAAAGCCTGTATGTTTAGGAATATTAACCCCAAATCAAAGCAATCTGTACCAAGGAACCACCTGATGTCTAGGGCGAATAGCCTCCCATGAGCTAGCTAGCCACATAGAAAGAACTAGAACGACATGGCTCCCAAACAACCTTATCCTCCCTAGCAAGGCAACGGTGGACTGGGTGCATCAAAGTCGAGAGCTCCAGAAGATCCAATGACACACAAGGCCAGCGCCAAACCCCATCAAGTGCTAAAAAATTAGAAATTGGAGCAAAAAGAAAACTACATGCATCAGAGATAACCTGCTCACCATACTGCAAGACAATAGGACCCCCGACAGCCAAGTATTGTTCCTTATCCATTACCTTCTTAAGCTTATGAAATTTTGTAATTATACATTTAGATATTGCCAAATGTACCAACTACCTTCAAACTATATAATTATTACCATTCAACATTTTTTTTTTTCATATAAATTTTGAAAATCAATTTTTGGTTAATATTGGTTTTTTTTTTTTTTAAGAATTTGTATTTTTTTGTAAGGTTAAATTACAAGTTTAATCCCTAAGGCCCCGTTTGATAATCATTTAGGCCCCGTTTGATAACCATTTGGTTTTTGAAAATTAAGCTTGTTTTCCCCGTTTGATAACCATTTGGTTTTTGGTTTTTGGTTTTTGAAAATTAAGCTTGTTTTCTCCTAATTTCTCTACAATGGTTTTCATCTCCATTAAGAAAGCATTTGAGTTCTTAGCCAAATTCTAAAAACAAAAACAAGTTTTTGAAAACTACTTTTTTTAGTTTTCAAAACATAGCTTGGTTTTTGAAAACATAGATAAAAAATAGATGACAAAATAAGTAAAACCATAGGTGAGAGTAGTATTTATAGGATTAATTTTCAAAAACCAAAAACCAAAAACCAAATGGTTATCAAACGGGACCTTAGTTTTTTGTTTTTGGTTTTTGAAAATTAAGCTTGTTTTCTCCCAATTTCTCTACAATGGTTTTCATCTCCCTTAAGGAATAATTTGAATTATTAGACAAATTCTAAAAACAAAAACAAGTTTTGAAAACTACTTTTTTTAGTTTTCAAAACATGGCTTGGTTTTTGAAAACATAGGTAAAAAGTATATGAAAAAACAAGTAAAACCATAGGTGGAAGTAGTATTTATAGGCTTAATTTTCAAAAACCAAAAACTAAAAACTAAGGCCCCGTTTGATAACCATTTGGTTTTTGATTTTTGGTTTTTCAAAATTAAGCTTGTTTTCTCCTAATTTCTCTACAATGGTTTTCATCTCCCTTAAGGAAGTATTTGAATTCTTAGCCAAATTCTAAAAACAAAAACAAGATTTTGAAAACTACTTTTTTTAGTTTTCAAAACATGGCTTGGTTTTTGAAAACATAGGCAAAAAGTATATGACCAAACAAGTAAAACCATAGGTGAGAGTAGTATTTATAGGCTTAATTTTTAAAAACCAAAAACCAAAAATCAAATGGTTATCAAACGGGGCCTAAATGATTATCAAACGGGGCATAAACTTTTAGGTTTGTGTTTGATAGGTTCCTGAATTTTTAATTTTGTGTCTAATAGATTTCTAAACTTTTAATTTTGTGTCTAATTGATCCTTGGCATGTATGAAAATTTTTTAAAAAAATAATCTATTAGATATAAAATTAAATTTTATGTCTAATAGGACGCTTAATTTTCAATTTTGTGTCAGTTAGGTCTCTGAATTAAAAAAAATGTTAGAAACTTATTAAACACAAAATTAAAAATTAAGAGACTTATTGTGACGACCCGACTTATCCTACTAGACTTTCTAGGGACGTTACTACATGCATGCTAATGGAATTTAGAAATCTTTGGTAAAATACAGAAAGAGTTAAACTTTTTTTTGCTAAACAATCAAAATCTTTTAGTCTGGGATCCCTTTAAAAATCATTGCAAAACATAATGTGAATCAAAATGTTAAATAGTTTCACTTCAATTAAGTTTACTTAACAAAATATTTTTTAAATAAAACATAAACTAGATGCGGAAGCTATACTCCTCATGACACCCATGACCCTTTCAGCAAACCACCTTGTCACTCGCCTAAAATATGTTCTTGCCTTTACCTGAAAAGAAAAACATTTTGAAAAAGGATGAGTATTTAAAATACTCAGTAAGTGACCTCACTACCGGGTCAGGATATGCATACACATACATAATGAGTTTTCGAAAACATTTTCTTTCTTTCCTTTGGTGGGACCTAAATTCCTTTCATAGCGGAAACGTTCCTCTTTCAACTTTTCTCTTCGGCGTAATGTGGACAATTAACCCAACCTAACCTTTCCTTTTCATTTAACCTTTTCAGGTTCCTTTTCATCTAACCTTTTTAGGTTCCTTTTCATATAGCCTCGTAAGGCTCCTTTTCATATAGATGTACATCAATAATGTTAGGGGGTAATTGCCACAGCCTTCGAAATCATTTTTATCATGAAAACATAATGTATGCATGAGGTCCCAAAGCATTTTCAATTTTTCATTTCGTGATGCAACATAAAACAAAGTTCTCATGTCATTCATCATATCATAAATCATATAACATGCATCACATTCATAAGAACCTACATGTGAGAATTATTTTTCATACATAGCATTCCAAAATTCATCAACAATCATAACTAAAACATTTATGAAAATCTTTTTATTTCAAAAGTAATTTTTTTTTTTCAATTCAGTTCCCGACTTGCATTTAAGCATACCGGCATAAAGTCCCTTACCTTGGCTAAGCTCAAGAGTCCAATTCACCCAATTGCTCACCAAAATCCCTTCGCCTTGAACCTCAGTCAAACAATTCGGAGCCTAAATCAAACCATCCCTAAGGTTAGAAACAATTCCTAAAATCCATAATTAAATCCCAAAATTCCTTCCACCAACTAAAGTTCCAAATTTTAGAATGAATTCCTTAACATTTAACTTGATCTCAAATTGGTGGTTAAACTAATTTCAAAACACAAGGTTCTTGATTTAATTGAACTCTCAAATTTAATCTATCAAAAATCCAAAAAGGATTTGCTTGATTTTAGAATGAGAATTTTACCTCAATTCCGACCCCAAAAACAGAACCGAAGCTTGTCGAATAGTTGATGGTTTGATTCGATTTTTGACAAACCAACCTCCTCCTACAATGGGTATTCCAAAATAGAGTCCAAAAATCAATGGGTAAATTTCCAAACTTCCATATCAATGCCCAAAATCAGAATTCTATTGTGAAATCCATGAGTATACAACACGAGTAAGCTTACCCACGCGAAAACAAGGTCGAAACGGGGCTGTTCAGTAGCTAAAATTGCCGGAAAAAATGACCCAAAACAGAGCAATCCGTCGGGAAGATCTGCAGCACGGCGGCGCGCCAGCCGACGGCGGCGGTCTGGCGTGGGTTCGCGGATCGGACGGCGGCGGTCTGAGCAGGCGGCAATGCGGTTCGAGCGGCTCGTCTGGCTGTTCGCTGCTTTGTCTAAAGCAGTTCGGTTTGCGCGTGAGGCGGCAGCGTGAGGTTCGGCAGATCTGGCGGCGGCGTTCGCGCGGCGGTGATTCGTGCGGCGGCGAGTCTATGGCGGCGATCGGTGCTGCAGCAGCGGAGCACAATCGGCGGTGAGCTGTAGAAAAGGAATTTTTTTTCTGCTTCAATGGGGTGCTTGTCGAAAAACTCAAAGGGAGGAAGAAGAAGATGGAGAAGGAGTAGCTTGGCTTGGCTTGATTTGGCTTGAAACTCACCTAGGGCTGCGTGCGGATTAAAATAATAGAGAGAAAAATTAGTGGGCTTGGCTTCTCTTGGGCTTGGCTTGGCTAAAATTCAATTAAATAAACAATATACCCCAAACATCAATTAAATCTCTTTTTTCTTCTTTCTTACCAATATACCCTCAATTCTCAAATTCCAAAAATGCAAAACTTCAATTTAAACATCAAAACACACCTTAAACATAAAATTGGCCTTTAAATCTCAAAATTAAAACTTTAATTAATACCTGAAAGTGTCGGTCGTTACACTTATTATTGGACACAAACCTAAAAGTTTAGGGACTCAACCTGTTGTTGGGATTTATGCCCTAAAACCTCGTAATTAATGATTTATTTAATAATTAATAATAATTTTTATTATTTTACTTGTAATATAATATTATCCATTATATGAAAAATTCAAGGTTATTAGTGTAATCTTGAACAGGATGTGGTTGACATACAGGAGGATCATATTTAAGAAATAACCTAAAAGGTCATAGTATATGGATAAGGTTGGGTGCTCTATTTTGGTAACACTATTGATATGGCCCACTTTGTAATAGTAACAATGAGTTTGTATAAGACTAGAACACGAAATATTTAATCTCTCTTTATAAATCCGTTAATTGAGAAGATTAATATTTCATAAGGATGATCATATGCGACTCGATCTTAATTCTGAGTTAATTATGAACTTCTGGCTTGTCCTTTGATTTGCATTGGTGAGAGTGACTTTTGTAGCCGATTCAATATGCCTACCATTTTAGAGACTTGACTAAATAGGGAGTTGGGAACATAATCTCATTAGATGGAATTTACTCCTTCCCTTATAAGATAAGTAGATGAGTAGTTCCTTTAAGTGCTGATTTTGGGACTTAAACAATGGAGGGCCCCACCCTCACACTGGCCTGAGAGGGACTTAGTTTATGATTGGATCATAAATAAATTGTTCATTTAGAGGATTAATGGTACTTAAGGTGCAAAATATAATTACAGGGGTAAAACGGACTTTTGACCCAACTGTAATTACGAACAACTCGTGAAGGATTGACTTGTATGTAGTGATTATATTCATGAACACAACTTGTCCTACAGTGGATTGACCTATAGTGGAGTGACCTATAGTTAATGAATGAAAATTAATTAGTTAAAGAGTTTAATTAATTGATTTTGTATCATTTGAGCTTATAATCTGTAGGTCCATAAGGTCTCCTTGCTAGTTCATATAAACAAATAATGATCAATTTCGTTGAGATAAAATTGTGAAATGTTCAAATTAAAATTTAATATATTTGATATATTAAATGAGGGAAAACATATTTATTATATATAATACATTAAATATTAAAGAAATCATTAATGTATTAAGATACATTAAAGAAAAGATATTTATTGAATTTGAATTATATTCAAATAAGGAAATAGATATCGTAGGAGAATTTGGAAAGGTTTGAATAAGATTCAAATTGGTTAGATAAATATATTTTAATATATTAGATATTAAAATATATTATTTAATTATTTTTCTTAGACCACTATAAATAGAATCCTAGAGGTGAGTCATTGTGTGCATTCCAAATAAGATAAAGAAACTCTAGATAATTCTCTCATCATTCTCTCATTCTATTTTCTAAAAGGTTCCCATAAACTTCTTTGGTCATTTGTTCGAGTCATAGCAAAGAAGACTTTGTGGAAGTCTTGAAATTCAATCTCATTGGAGTTGGAGCGCAAGAAGAAAAAAACCCTCTAGAATATTCTTCATATTATTTTCAATGTATGTTTTGCTTAACCTTAATTTTTATTATTTAATTCTAAATAAAATTAACGTCGATTCCAACACTTCAGCTGTGAGTTTAATTCTATTATTCCCTTCATCTGTAATTTAACTAGTTGTAATAATTTTATATATTTTTTTAGTACAACAAGTGTGGAGCATAAAGATTGAAATCTCCAACTTTAAAGAAAGAAGAAGTACAACTCAATTATGGTTGTTATGCTCACTTTGGCACAACCTTATAGTTTTAAGTGTTTGATTTGAACAACATTTAGGAGCTGTTTTGGGGCATGAGTTTTAATAGTCTGTGGAGTACTCTGCACGCCAAATACATACTATTATAACCCATACTAAATAATTCTGTATTCAAAACATAGACTATTATAACCCTGACTAAATAACTCTGTATCCTAAACACATATTATATAACTCCACAGACTATTATAACTCAGATTATTTGACACACCCCACCCTAAATTATCCTAACTAACCTGGAATGAGACATGTCAACATTAGATCCCTACTACTACTATGGAACCCAACGTCAAACTTTGCAAAATAAATCTTAGTTTTGAAAATCATAAGTGGCTAGCCAAAACTTGTTGATACAAAATTAATTAATTTTGTTAAAAAATTCGGCAGAGTTTCCCCTGAAAACTGAGTAAAACACACCTGAAAAGAAAACATATACACTCCCAAATTAACCTGTTCAAACTCCAACTACTATTTTAGAAACTCAGCACAATCCGACAAACTTATTAGTAGATAAACATGTAGGTTTTATATTACAAACCAAAGGAAATCCCAAAATGGTACTAGCCACATCAGTTACACAAGAAGTACTTGTAAATATGTACATACAAAATGATATGCAAACTATCAAGTCTGGTGGCATATATCGACTTCTGTAGGCTCGTTAGAAACTCAATCGCTACCTGGAGGAAAAATTTAGAAAGAAAGAATGAGCTAATATAGCCCAGTGAGTGGTAAGTTAATGGAAAAAAATAACCTCTCGACAAAAACCTTTTATATTAAAAGGAAATCAAAGTTCAATAAAACTTTATATACTAAACACAATCTAAATACACAAGATAAATAAAACATCATAGAGATTTGCAGCAATAACTCTTTAAAGAAAGCACAAAATAATAGGCCAACAAAACTCATCACTAATCTTGTACCCAATCCCTGCCATACTATGCATCGAGTAATCTCTAGATACATAGCATAGCAAATTTATGTCATACGTGCACGTAAAAAAAACTCTAACATCTGTAATGCCTCAGGTCCAGGATTTGGACCAGGATTCGGAATCCAGATTTGGCACCTAATGGCCTCGGCATTCCCCTGCATCCCCTGCGGCCTGAGTACACTAGCATACTATAGAAACACATTCTTATAGCATACGGGTAATAACCATGGGTACAAGCTCTAGTGGTTTGAAAACAATTTCTATATAATAATCATCGTAAGTTCTCAAACCCCACACATTCTCAAATTGTGGTTCCATAACTTTAAGCCATAAGTCAAAGATCAACTAAAATCATGATTCAAAAATCAAGTTGTTTCTAAAACTCACAAATACTTGATTTCAGCTCAAATAATTTGAACTTTTTGCCAATTGGCTACAATCAAGAGATTTCCATAAATTCACCTTTCATAAGCTTAATTAATTCAAATAATTAAGTCATTGTAGCTAAATTTCAATAAACATAAATCTCTTCAAATTCAAATATGCTAAATCATGAATTCAATTTAGTGATCATATATCACTTTCTTATCAAATTAGTAAATCATCAATCTCAATAATAAACAATTTGTGAAATACACGTAATTTCCTCCAAATTTTCAAATAACTAAATCATTTGCATTAATATTAATTGCAATTGATTTCAAATCTCATAAAATCTCATCAATTACTAAAATAATTGAAATACTTTATAAAATAACCACTCACAACTACTACGAACGAGGTTTGTTCCGGTCGTAAATGGTTCCAATCTCCGCTTGCCCTGAAATCATAATTTGTCAACATATTACTAACCTCTAATGCCAAAATTAAAGTGTAACAACACTAAATAACCCCAAGACTTTAGCTTCTCTTTAACTCAAGAATTAACCATTCTTTTCATCATCTTACTCTTCAAATTACCAAGAAATTGAGACCATAACCCAAAATAAAGTTTCCAATAAACTCCATTGTAAACCTTCTCCATAAGAAATCTCATTCTTTTCATTTCTTCTTTTCCATGAACAAATTCATTGGTTTTCTTTTCCTAAAAAAAGTTTGCAATTTCTACATACAACTAATCCCCTTCAATCTATACTTTGATAAAACTCATGACTTTCATCAAATTTCCTTCTTTTATTCAATCATCACCCTCATCTTTGTTTTCAAGCTATTTTATGGAGTTTCCAACTAAATGAAGAAAACCCACAAGGAAACCCACCAAATTAGGTTCTAGAACTCATGAGAAACCTTAATCAAAAGTTAGAAAACTTACCAAAAGCTTCAATCCAAGGTTGTGAGAAGTTTTCTTTGTTTATTTTTTTTCTTTTCCACTTCAAAATAGCCCAAAAATCACACTCCTTCTCTTCACTTTCTTTCCCTTCCTCTTCCTTATGTGATAACTTCTCCAACAATACCCATCTTTTTTTTATTAAACAATATTTATTAAAGCCACATGTTTTTATTTAATAAGCAAATATATTTATCCCACTTTCTCTTTCTTTAATTTCTATTATTTAATTAACAAAATGAAACCAATCCTTATCTTCCAACTAAAACCATAATTATCCAAAATACCTAATTTCTCAAATTTCATACTTTCCAATTATATATATATATATATATATATATATATATATATATATATATATATATATATATATATATATATATATATATATATATATTCCAAAATTGTAGAAATAGGTGTAACATTATTATAATCCACTCAGCGCCCCAAACAACTTGTTATAGTTTACAGAAGATTTGTACCTTTTAAAATAGGAAAATTGTAATGGGTAGAAAAAAATATTAGGATACTTACAAATCTAGCAATGGTTTTTTATATTTGAAAATATAGCAAAAAAATTTTAATTTGATTTTCGTTTTTTTACTATTCCAATTTTACCTTCATTGGTGTATTAGCAGTATGTCTAAAATAAAGTATATTAGTAGTATATCAGTGATATATTTTATTTTAGGTATATCTGATTTACTAAATATGAAGTATTGATATACTGTTGATATACTTCATATTAGGTATATCAATGAAATTATATACCTAAAATGAAGTATATTAGTACTATATCATTAATTTACTATTGATATACTACTAAACAAGTGTATCAACTAAAAACCAGTGTATCCACAAAAAACTAGTGACCAAAAACTATTGATAAGTCAATAACTAAAATAAAGTATATCAGTAGTATATCACTGATATACTTTATATTAGGTATATCTGATATACTGAATATGAATTATTGATTTACTACTAGATAAGTGTATTGACTAAACAAGTCTATCAACTAAAAATTAGTGTATCAACAAAAAATTAATGACAAAAAACCATTGATAAAGTCAAGAACTAAAATAAAGTATATCAGTATATCAATAGTATATCACTTATATACTTCATATTAATATATCAATAGTATATCATCGATATACTTTGTATTATGTATATCTTATATACTGAATATGAATTATTGATACATTCTTGATATACTTCATATTTGGAATGTCATGTCATTGATATTCCTAAATAAAGTATATTAATAGTATATCACTTCATTTTAGATATATCTGATATATTAAATATGAATTACTGATATATTGTTGATATACTTCATATTTGCAATGTCATTTCATTGACATACCTAAATAAAGTGTATTAGTAGTGTAATAATTGATATACTTCATTTTAAGTATATTTGATATATTGAATATGAAGTACTGATATACGTTGATATACTTCATATTAAGTATTTCTGATATATTGTTGGTATATTTCATATTAGAAATGTTATTTCATTGATATACCAAAATAAAGTATATTAATAGTATATCACTAATATACATCATTTTAGGTATATCATTAGTATATCAACAACATATCACTGATATACTGTTGATATATTTCATAATACGCTAATGGTTATTTTTGACTTTTCACAAGTTTCGTTTGGGCTGAGCTTTTTGTTTTTTTTTTTTTTTGGTCATATTTACAAATTTGGGAAAAGCAGTGACACGTTTGCAATCTTCTTTTCAAGATTTTTTTTTCATGGATAGCGGCTTACAAGGTGGGTTTTCAAAAAATTTTAATCTTCTTTTTTTCGCTTTTTGTATTGTTTATTTGATTGTTTGTGAATTTTTGAAGGTTTGTTTTGTTTTTTATTTTTAATCCAAGGGAAAGAGTTAGGTCGGTTGATAACTACTTGATTTTTTAAAATTAAATTTTATAAATACTACTTCTACCTTAAGCTTCTTTGTTTTATTATTTACTTTTTACATATATTTTAAAAAATTAAGCCAAGTTTGGAAATCTAAAAAAAGAACTTTCCAATTTTTTTTTAATTTGGCTATAAATTCAAAAAAAAATTATAAAATATGAAATTTATTGTAGAGAAATGATGAGAAAATAACATAGTTTTTTAAAAAACCAAATAGTTATTAACAAAGACATTAATTTTTAGTTTTTGATGATAAAACTCGTTTAAATCCTATTTTGGTACGTGTTGCTCGGTAGATGAAAGTCTTTTAACATAAATTTGTGATGATAGAAGGATGAAAATGAAATAGAATTTATGGATAAATAGAAAATTGATTTGGTGTGTGTGTGTGGCTTTTTAATGAACTAGTTTAACACCACGTGCATTGTACGTGTTATTCAATGTTTTAAAATATATATTAATGATAATTTTTTAAAAGTATTTAATTAAATATTAAAAAAAATCGAACTCAACTTTAATTTATAAAGTAGTACATACCATATAATTTTTAGTGTAAAATAAGTAAAGTAAATTGGAGAATAAATTTTTTAAGTTTTTTTTATCATAGCGTTTTCAAATCATCTAATTTTTATAAAAGTGATTTTTATTTATTGTTGAACTTGAAGATTTAAAAAATATATATATATATATATATATATATATATATATATCATCCAAAAACCACTTTAAAAATATGACAAATACATTCTAAGGGGGTGTTTGGATTGAGGAGTTTGGGAGAGTAGGAGTTGGGAGGAGTTGGGACTTGTTTGGTAGGCAATCTGAAAACAGATTTTTGAAAACAATGAATTCAATGAAAACAGAGTTGTATTTTATGTTTTCAGATATGTGTTGGGTAGCAGATTTAGAAATTAGATACCAATTTAAATAATTGTTCAAAATGTGTTCTATAATATATTTATAGACCATGAAACTAGTTGTAGTTGCAAAACTAAATATTAGCTTGAATATAGACCATTATTAATTAATTTATCAACATGTTTTTGTTATAAATTTTGTATAATTATTATTTTACAACATCATAAAATTTATAATATATTATGTTATACATATTTTAATCTAACAAAAATAAATTGATTTTATTACATGGAATATTATATTTATTAAAGTTTTATTTTTCTTTAATATAATTCTGCATTTTAAAATATCAAATTCAAAATCTGGATACAATGAAAACATAAAAATGTTGTTTTCAGAAATTTCACTATTTGGATCACAAATCTAGAAACAATTTTCGAAAATATATCTGTCAAACACATATTCACTAAACTCAGTGAATCTGAAAACATAAAACAAAATTCAGATTGCCTACCAAACAAACTCTTAATAACTTCCCTCAACTCCTTATGTGGCACTAGGATCTTTTAACTCTAATTGGGAGCCTCACAAATTTATTAACTTCTTCTCCAACTCCCTATTGTGGGCCCCACAAACTTATTAACTCCTACTCCAACTCCAACTCCACATTGCGGGCCCACAACTTTTTGTCTCTTTACCTCACTCCTATCTCTCTTTCTCTTCTCTCCTCTATCTCTCCATTTTTTTTACATAAATTTTTTTTAATTTCTTAATTTACAAAATTTTCTCTATTTTTTATATAAATTTTCTCATCATTATCACTAATTAATAATTAAATATAAATAATTATTAAAAAAAATATTTCCTTCCTATAATTTTAATAATTTTTTGGGAGAAAATCATTTTTGACCATAAACTTGACTAGTTGTATCAATTTTAACCTTGAAGTCTAATCATATTGAAATTTTTGTTGAAGTGGTGTCACTTTGAGTACTGGGCGGTGACATAATGATTAACAATGTTAAATATTGTACATTAATTAACAATATCTTGTGTTGTTAATCTCTCATATTCATCTCTATCTTTACTCATCATATAGACTCATATGATGAGAATTCGATAATTACAAAGCTCGAAGCAAAACTTCTTAAGAAAAGAGAACTACTCCCAATATGTATCTTCAAGAATGGCAAGCTTCTGTTTGCAACGACAACCTCATGTAGCATTCTCCATCGACTATTTTCTCCTTTTATGTGTGTCAACGTTACATACATTCTACTTTCATGTTCATAATCTGTCACACCCCGCCCCAGATTAACTTTACCAAACCTAGGACAAGATGTGATGGCAGTAAACCCCAAAAGTGCAATGGAATCTATTGCCAAATCTTTGTCTCTTTTCTCATTAACTATCTTTAACTATGAATATCTCATAAACAACGCGTTGGAATTTCTCTCTTTACTTACAATAAATGATATGCAATGACTTGACAAGACTGGTGGCAGACTCTGATTAGCTAACTCTGGTTGAAACTCAAGAGCAACCTGGTGAAAAATTAAAAACAAAAGAATGAGCTAAAAAGCCCAATGAGTGGTGATTCATAAGAAAATACATTTTCAAGGAAATTATTCTCTTACTAAACATAAGTTCATAACTATGTGAAATAATGAAAATCACGAATAGTTTAGAAACCTTCGAGATCATTTTAAGACATTAAAGTCTGTAAATAAACATCTCTTGAAACAACAACTCTTAAGTCAACAATTCTTGAAAACATAAGCACAAGTTCGTAAAAACATAGATAGGAAAATTCGTAATTATAGCTCTGGAAAACATAAACATAACTAGTGAAATTTATCACCAAATCTGTACCCAAATCTCTATCATACTATGTACCAAGTAATCTCCAGATACATAGCAGAACATATCTCTGTCATACGTGCACGTAGAGCAAACTCTAACATCTGTAATGCATCAGGTCCAGGATTTGGACCAGGATTTGGAATCCGGATTCGGCACCTAATGGCCCCGGCATTCCTCTGCATCCCCTGCGGCCTGAGCATGCGAGCATACTATGGAAACACATTCTCATAGCATATCGGGTAATCACTAAGGGTACAAAGATCTAGTGGTTTGAAAACCACTTCCAGCATAAATCTTTTAACTTCTCAAACTCTTTATGAAAATCATGCTTTTTCTTTAAACATCTCATAAACTTGAGAGATTTTCAAATAACACTAAACATGTATAAATTCTCAAATAATAATCAAATCTCTCAATAATATAAAACATTTCTAAAATCGTATTTTCTTTGAGATCACATCTCAAAAATCTTATACATTTCTCAATAAACATTAAAATTCTTCAAACATCTCATGGATCATAAAATTTCTCAAATATTTCTCAAATGACAATTTCAACTAAAAGCATAAAATATTGGCATTTCCATACCATTTTTGGAAATTCATAACATTCTATGAAAATCTCTTAGCAATTTCTCTAAAATCACACATGATTTATAGAATTCTTGAAAATTCGTAATAATAATCAAATAATAAAAATAATTCGTAAAATAAACCACTCCCAAAATTATCGACGCGAGAATTTCGAGTTGCTATTAGTCATTCCAAACTTCGTTCGACCTAAAATTTCAATAATCATATCACAATTTAATTCTTTAAACCATGTAATTTAGATATCCAATAATGCCAACTAAATATCAATTAACCCAATTCTCCATCCTTACACATTACCCATTAGTCAAACTTTTAAATTCTACACTCTCTCATCCATTTATTGTCAAGTACTTTTATCATTTTTTTTTATCCAATCCAATTTAATAACCTCATTCTCTTTCCTCCTCATAACCATTTCTTTTATCTTCTATAATAAAAATAATATTTTCTTTACCCACAATGTACAACTCTCACGTGAATAGCCCAAATTCACAAATAACATTTCTCTCTCATTCTTAATTCTTATGTATTTGATTGTACTTTTAATGATAAAATAGTATATCATTTCCCTCAACTATTCATCTTCTTCTTCCTCCTTAATCCACAAACACTTCTTTCCTTTTACCTATTTCCATCCACCATTCTAGACCTTTGATTTCTTTATTTTCACCATCACTTTTCTTCTTAATTTTCCATACCAACAATAATTATGAAACACAACAATCAGAACTCCCAACAAGTTCTTGGTAAAAATATAAAAGTTCTTTGTCTTTTTTTTTTTTTTTTCATTCTTTCTTTTCAAGTCTACACCAAATGAAAACATACTAGAAATTTCTCAAAGGTGTTGAACAAAAATAAAAGTAAAGAAACCCACATAACATTTTCACTTTCTCCATTCTTTTTCTTAGTTAACCAACTAACAAATAACTTACCGAACTTGAAAACTTTGTCTATGGGTTTCTCCAACAATTTCGGTGCTACACAATCAATCCAACAACCATCTTCTTCTTTCTCTTTCTCTTTTCTCTTTGCTTCCTTCTCCCCCTCCTCCATTTTTCATTTCGTGATAATCCTTCTTTCCCCTCCTTTTAATTTTTAATTTTTTTTTAAATCTTCTCTTTTTGTGTGGCTTAACACAAGCCACATAAATTTTCTTTGATATAAATATATAACTACCTATATATTTTATTTAAAAGCTTCCCTCATAAGTTTCTTTTCTTTTAATAATTTATTTTTTTTTTCCAACTTATTCCACTTGTATTCCACCATTTTCAAATTCCTTTTATTTCTATCTTATTCCAAACATTATTTTCCTTCAAAAATTTCAAAATCAAATAACACATATAACAAATGCCATAACCAAATACTAGAAGACTAAAATCGGGTCTTACACAATCTCCGTTTAATCAATCTCTTTCTATCTTGTTGCTCTATAATATTTGGTTTTTCAAATATAAAATGTTCCTACAATTTTTTTTTTATATATAAAAGTATAATATAGAAAAATTCAAAACTAAGCAAAATAAAATTTAAAAAATTATATTTGGCCAGTTGTACAAGCCACGTTGGGTATAAGGTATCCTAAACCGTACTTAAAAAAGGGAAAAAAAGTACCCACAAACCTCAAGTTCCCCATGAACCCATGCTCAACGGGTTGAGCGTTGGCTTGTGTAAGTGGCTTATGGCACATGAGTTGTTCTCCAGCAAGGTTATAGCGGCAGAGGAACGACTTTTGCTATGGAAGAGGTTGTCGGGTGACGACAAATGGTGGTGCAGAAGGGACAGGATTTTGGGCTGCGCATGGACAAATTATTCAATGAGACCGCCATAATGTGGCTGCCTCATAATAACCATTAGATGTGGATTAAATAATTTTCATGCCCCCTAATAACCATTGGATATAAATTCGAAGTGCTTCTCTCTCCATCCAACGGTAAAAAACTGTCAGCCACATTGTGGCAGCCTCATCGAATAATTTCTCATGTGCATGAGACTTGAGAGAGTGCACTCCATTTATACATTTCATCTATTAGAATTTTAATAGACAAATGTTTTATTTTAAAGATACTAATTATAGAATTTTAATTTGTAACTGTTTGGTTATATTTTTTAAAAAAATATAATTGTTTGTTAAATAAGAAAAGTGTAACTGATTTGTAAATAATAACAAACGATGCAAAGATGGCATATTTAAATGATGTAATGGTATATTTGGAATTCACTAAAAATAGGGGTAAAATGGTCTAAAAATATTTTAAAAAATGTTTGCCTTTTAATATATTATAGATATTATAGATTATAGATATATCAATGCATTTGAATTAAATGATCCGTACAATATATACTTTTTTTTTAGTTCAACATGTAGAGGTGAGACAATATATTTTGTTTATTACGATAGAAAACTTCCATAACTAAATAAAAAAAAAGGTTAAATTATCAAAAATACCCCTGAACTATGGGATTGATTTCAATTATACCCCCAAACTTTGAAAAGTTTAATTTTAATCCTTAAACTTTGATATTTGTTTCAAAAATACCCTTGAAGGCTTTTTTTCATTAAATTCATGGTCGGAAAATGATGTTTTTGCATTTGTATTGTTGTTTATGTGAACATATTTGAACATATATGTTGAAAAAAAATCAAAACATATGTAAATATGTCATTTTTTGTCCATAAATTTAACGGAAAAAACCTTCAAGGGTTGTTTTGAAACAAACCTCAAAGTTCAAGGGTTAAAATGAAAATTTTCAAAGTTTAGGGGTATAATTGAAACCAACCCCATAGTTCAGGGGTATTTTTTATAATTTAACCTATAAAAAATATTATAAGAATATGAGAATGAGAACCATTTATCCAATTTATTTTAAAAAGAGAGAATAATTCATGAAATCATAACTATCTACATGTAAAAGCTGATTTATATTGTGTGACAAGCATAGAAAAAACCCACGAAGTAATAAAAAAAAAAAGACGTTTGGGGTGTGAATTATAATAGTATGAGTTATAATAGTCTGTAGAGTATTTTGCACCCCAAACACAGACTATTATAATCCAAACTAAACAACTCTGCATTTTAAATAATATTATGTAACTCTATAGACTATTATAACCCACAGACTATAATAACTCATATTATTATAACCAATTCAACGCCCCAAACAACCCGAAAGAAATTATTGAGTCAAAAGAAAAGAGAGAAAGAAAGTGGATTATTTTGAAGTCTTGGTTTGTCCCACATCGGCGAAGATTGAAGAAGAGCAGTTGGAACGAGGTATAAAAGGTGACAAAGGGGGACCGTGAAAACATACTTACCTGGACGGGGCATTTGGGCTATCAAGAAGGCCCATAGCCTAGGTTGGTGACCTCCATTGCACGTTGAGGATGGGTGCCTACCTAAGGTCTGTCCAATGTGGTAGAGCGTACGTCATAATTTGTGGCAGTGGGGGCCTGCGTTCGCGTGGCCTCTGCTCTTATCTAGTTTTAATTTTAGGGAAAAAATAATTTTTGACCCTAAACTATGCATGTTGTATCAATTTTAACCATAAACTTTCAATTTCATCAATTTAAACTTCAAACTTTGCAAATTGTATCAATTTTAACCCTAAACTTTTAATTGCATCAATTTAAACCTCAAACTTGAATAAGTGTATTAATTTACACCCTCGGTTAAGTTTCCATTTCAATCCCTATTAGAAAAGTTTTCCACACATATCCAAAGTCACGTGTTGCTCTATAATAGGTACGTATTTGTTATTTTTAAAAAAAATTAAAATTGCTGAAGAAAATTGGAGTAGACTCTCCATAATATCTTTCAATTTAGAGTAATTGTGAAAAATGGATTATTTTGAAAGTCCGTTTACAATTATGTCCACAATGTATAAATTTTGCATATATAGATTTTAACAATATTTAGAAATAAAAAAAATTAAATTTTTGGACGAATTTGTCCCTATTAAACCATAGCCTTTTTTTTTTTTAATTTATTAAATAAAGAAAATTCCCTTATTGAGAAATTACAAGCTATTAATTACAAATTTCATTAAATGGTATAAAAATATTAGATTATCTCTCCAATTAATTGCATTCCAGTATTAACAAACCATCATTAATGTATAGATTTATTAAAATATATATATTTTTTCATTTCCACATTTCCATTTATGCCATTTTCTTCCTAAGTCGCCGACAGTGTGCTTTATGCCAACTATTTCTTTCTTTTTTCATTTCATTTTCGCCGACAGTGTCCTTTCCAATCACCATTTCCTTCAACCAATCCGTTCACCATTTTATAAACAATGAGTAAGCTATATTTTTTGTCATACATTTTGCATCTTCTACTGTATATATTTCTATTTTTCTATGAATATAAAAATATTCCAAATATGTTATTTTTATTGTTTTCAATCAAATATCAAATGCAGTCGGACTATGCAAGTATATATTATATAAGAGTACATATGTAATCGGAGTACATATTTTATAATACTCGGTATATATGTTCACATAATTACTTGGATTAATTAATTTTTGCCTTTTTTTAGGTATACCCAGTTGATAATGTTCAGTATCAAGTCGTTAATGGAGCTGAACAACATGAAGTGAATATTGTCTACAAGACTTGTACATGTCGACAGTGGGACCAATTATAAATTCCTTGTTCCCATGCGTGTGATGTGTTATCAAGAAAACACTTGTCAACCAAAGATTATGTTTCTAACTACTATTCCAACAACGTTTTAAGTTCAATATACAGTGGTTTAATTCATCATGTTGGCGGTCAGGCAAGTTGGGACATTCCAAAACACATTAAGAACATTAAGTTTCTGCCCCCAAATTTGAAACGTTCGGTTGGTAGATCAAAGAAACTCAGGATTCGATCGTCATTGGAGTTTAAGAAAAAAGTTAAATGCGGACGTTGTGGACGTCTTGGTCACAATAGGAAGACTTACAAATTTCTCATTTCCCAGTAGTAATAGTTTTTAATTTTAAATATTTGCAACTTGAACATTTTATTTCTATACTCTCATTGTTTGTTATTAATTTTAAATTCAAATTTGTTCCAGATAATCTTATCTTTAAATCTTATTCGGATATATATTATATTTATTACTTGTAAATGTATTCATATAGTAGAATATATTTTTTATACATGTTACGTCTGATTCTTATATATGGGCCATATGTATAAATTTGAATATATATGGCCAAATATAAAAATCAGACGTAACATATATTAAAAATATATATGAATAAGAAATATATACTCGTATAATATATACTCATGTTTATCTCAAAGTTTTAATAGTAATACTCATTCAATACTATTACATTTTAACAGTAATACCCATTCTCCATCTCATTTGACTTCTTCTGTTTTGATGTCATGCTTGACGATCCTAACAATCGTTGACTCTCCTTCTCTCCTGTCTTTCTACCTCATAAATCTTTACCATATTCTAATAAATAGTGTATTATATTAATACGATGTGTCTATTCCAACATTCCAAAACTATAAACTTCGTTATGAAATCACATTTATATTTTAAAACAGTGTATATATTTTTTACACTCTCTGAATTTATGTTTACATTATACTAATATGTTCACCATATTAAAAAAAATTACGTACATATTCATTCCAACATAGTATTTAATAAAAAATTCATAACATGATGTTAAATGGTTTTCCCCTAACATATAAAAACATAATTTGTAAGGATTTGCAATAATAATTGGGTTCAATGAGTGTACAGTTTTGGCTTCATTAAGTGTAATCAGAATTTTCATGAAGCACAACACCACAAAGTTATATATACTTTCATACATTGTATGATACCACAAATGAAACTAATAGAAGGAAAAACACATGCATTATACTTAAATCATACCTTCAGAAATTTTGGTAACCCAAAAAAACGATTACTTCCAACAATTCATTTTTGGTCAAGAACCAAAACAGATGATGCATTTTATGGTATTAACTTTAAATATACATTTCTGTAAACTTCATCCCCCTAAAAAAGCACATGCATTTTTTGGTCAACAACAAAAACAGAGGTTCCATTTTATGGTATTATCTAGTAAATATCAGTGACATAAAAATCCCAATGTCTCAGAGAACTTACTTCCCGATATAGACTATGTATATTTTCCGAGTTTGTGAAGCAAAGCTCTACCGCTGTGGATGAATTTTCGTCATTCGCCGTGGATGGACTGAAAAATCCTAATAGTCATTCGCCGTTCAGACCAATTGAGAGAATCTATGGCAGTCGACTGGATGTTTTGTGGAGAAAGGAAAAGTTTGCGGTTGTTTTGGGCATGATTTGCCTATTTTTAGGAAACAATTTTGGAAGGAATTGAATACGAACAAATTTTTCCTTTTTTGTATTTTCATTTTATTTTTGGAATTTTTAATATACAATGGGTACAATTGTAATTGTGCCTCTAAATGCAGTTTCTTTATTTAAAACGTTGGACATGGATGCAAATTTGAAAAGTTTTAGACATATCTACAATTGGCCTACTTGAAATGGCCCATTTATGTAGTTTACCCTTCAATTTAAAGCATGACTTTTTTTTTTTTTTACTTCTTATCTTATCTGATTCTACTGCTTTTTTTTTTCCATTTAATTAATTGAGGATATTTCAATTGTAAGGCATGATTCTACTCGATCTACTAGCTTTTAGTAGAAACAAAGCTTATTTGCACCATATTTTTTCTCAATAGAGTACTCTCCTTCTTGAATCGTTTGCCAATATTTTCTTTTAATTTCTCATCGGCCTTTAGCTTGATTTGTCCTCCATCCATTGCAATGGACGTGGAACTTTCAGAATCATCACCCTCGTTAGAATTTTTGTCTTTTTTCTCTCCAGCATCGATGTCACTTTAATTCTCTGTAAGATTATTGACAGGGCCGACAAGGTCGGCTAGACCAGTTCATTGTGTTCATAGGCGTCATTTTGTCTGCCATCGCCTTTCCTATTCTATTCTGCATTTTAGCTAAGCTCAATCTTCTTTATACTTGTCGTCATTGGTATCGACACCAATGGCGAGGGAGACACACACGTGTTCATTTGTATGAGTCCTACTTTCAAAAGTCGAGTTTGTGGTTTTCATGATGGTAGCGATTCGATTTGGAATTGTTTAATTATTCTTTTATTAAATTTATTTTTAAAAATATAACAAATAAGTACCTATCATAGAGAAACATGTGGCTTTGGACATATGTGGGAAATCTTTCTAATAGTGATTGAAAAGAAAACTTAAACGAATGTGTAAATTGATACACTTATTCAAGTTTGAGGTTTAAATTGACAAAGTTAAAAGTTTAGGGTTAAAATTGATACAATTTGCAAAGTTTGAGGTTTAAATTGATGCAATTAAAAGTTTAGGGTTAAAATTGATACAATTTGCAAAGTTTGAGGTTTAAATTGATGAAATTGAAAGTTTATGGTTAAAATTGATACAACATGCAAAGTTTAGGGGTCAAAATTGATTTTTTCCCTTTAATTTTTCTTATGTTCATTTTTTGAATCTTGACTTGTTTTTTAACATTTTAAAATTAAAAGTCTATCTAATATGAGTTTTTTATTGGTTTAAATTCAAAATTTGTCTTGTTGATATCTTGTATTTTACCAATATATCATATAATGTTATTGTCGAGATAAATTATTCGATGTGTATTTGTTTTTGTATTCTATTACTATTAAGAGGTATACATATTTTTGATCTATATCGACTATTAAAAGGCAATTACAATATAGCGATCTCATTAAATAATTTTGTCCAATATCGAACCCTCGTTATACATTGACTAAATTTTGTGTGTATTTTTTTATTTTAGTTTGTGGGAATGGATAGGAGTGGGAGATTCGAATATTTGATCTTTTGGTTGAGGAATATGTTTTAACTAGTTGAGTTATGTTTAAGTTAGTTCAAAACGTTCAGTTAACATTGTTTAGTTATTCTATTTTTTAAATGTTTATTTCATTTTAATTTTAGTTTTAAAATATCTCGAAAGTACAAAGTAAAATAGATAAAAGTTGAAAAAGTGAACCAAAATAAATGAAAGTTGAAAATACAACACAATAATATCTAGACCAAAGTTGAAATTAGACCCAAATAAACCAAAATTGAAGATACAATAATATGTAAACCCTTTTTATTTTGATTGTGTGGACGTCTTTTGGCTTTGACTTGTCCTCATATCAATAGAGGGTTTTGCTTCAACTTGTCCTCATGTCAATAGATTTGGTTCATGTGTTTGGAATATCTAGCTAGTGTAATGTATGGTTGGTTTGTAGGTTTGTAATTTATTATTAAAAATTAGTATGTAACCAAGTATACATAATCTAAGTTTACGTTGGAGTTTAAGGCAAAGAGAATAATTGCCCAAAATTACAATATTTCAAAATTTGAATTTGTTAGATAACATACTTTAAATGAAATATTATAAAAATAGTGTCTCAAAAGAGAAAAAAGAATGGAATTATAGTCCATCAATATATAGGTCAGTCACAAATTAGAACAATAATTTAACTAGTCAAAACATCAGTAATCACTCTTATAATTATAATTGTAGGATTGAATTCTCTCTTTATTTAAATTGTAATATCTTAAATGGAACAACTATCAATTACGTCAATTGTTAAGTATCATATACGAAAAAAAATATTCATGAACAATTAATTATATTTTATTTAAAAAATATTTTTTTTAATACTATCAGTGTTTGCACCACTTATAAATAGATAAAAAAAAAAAGAAAAAAAAAAGAAAAACAAGAATATAGAAGAGTAGATGCAAAATTAATTTCATAATTATTTTGAATTTTTTAAACTTTTTAAATAAATCTAAAAATTTGTAGATGGCCTATGAGCCTTGAAGCACGTGTCCATCAGCAAGATCCCAAGCCCACACAGATCCTTCAGCAGGTAGCCACCGGCCTTCTGCTCCAGACGTCGGCGTTTTGCTTCCATCCTTCCCCGTCCGTTAATCCGCCGCCGGAAAAGGACGGCGATGGCTCCTCCACCGGCTGCCGACAGGTCCTCGACGAGAAGACGGAGTGATATTGATGCAAAACAAGTTCACTCCCTAAGCCATGACATCTTGTGCATAATTTTTTCGTTCCTTGACCTTTTCGACTTGGTTCGATGCTCAGTTGTTTGTAAATCCTGGTACTCCTTTTCATCTGTTATATCTGAAGAAAGAAGAGAATAGGAAGCGTAGTGAATTTCTTCTATGAATTTGCAGTTTCTTTTTCCCATTAATTTGGTATCTCTAACGAAAATTTGAATGTTCTTGAAGGAATTATGCTATTTATAAGTCCGAAATATTGCGAACGTTTTGCTTGAGGCACCAGAAGCAGGAGATGAAGTCTGCTAGTTCTTCCGAAGTATCATTTTCTTCGGAGAAACCATTGCTGGAATGTTTAGAGGAAATAGCGATGGAACGACACAAGTTGGCCTTGGAAGAAGGTCGTATTAGAGTTTCTCAATGGATAGGCCATTCAGTGAGGTAACTTTGCCAAGATGGACATTGGTTATTTCTTAGATCTTATGCATGAATTTATACCTCTTGTTTTCATTAAACATAGCTGTTATGGAGCATCTGAAGTTGGGAGTTTGATTGCTGCATTATCAGATAAAATCCCTTCCTTATTTTACTGCTTTGTGTTTTTCTATCAGGATTTATCTATAGCTGTGGATTCTTTATCCTCGGACCTGTTCTTATATATAAATCTTTCTAATCAACATACTTGTAGTATTTCCCTTCAGTAAGTGATAAAAATACTTTGATAAGGTGTGTTTGTCGATTGTTTTGTAGCGTTGTTTTTGATGAGTATGTGCATAAATGGAAAAATATTTTGAAGTTCTCATGAACATTTTGTGTATCACTGTGCAGATTTTCGTTTCTTTTGTTGTAGGGTTGCATAATAACTCATTAACATGGATTTCTGTATAGGGCTGAACAATGCCGAATGAAGATGGGCTTAATTCTTACAGGAGTGGGTGATAAAGTATAGCCTCTTACTCTACTATTTGATAGAAATTTGATTCGGCTTATTTATTTGTCCTGTCCACCAAAAGATAAAAAAGTATGAATGAATAAATAAACAAGTGTTCGGGTGTGCAAGGGTAAGAGTCAGAGATAGCCATGCATTTTTATATGGGGTACTTCCGACATTAGATTCAAGTGTGTGCGTGAGAGATAGAGATGTAATCACTCCTGTCTCTTAGTTCTCTAAGAGATTTTCCTGCAATTCCAGGTTATGAGACTTTGGTCATCTGAGAACTTCAGATGTCTGGATGAATATTCCATTCCGGAGAAACTGCCTCTAATTGACTTTGATTTTGATGAGGGCAAGGTAATATCAATTTATCTCTTATAAGTATGCTGACGTTCTTGCTTGTCTAGAAAACTTTTGACAAAGCATGCTTTACTATTCAAAAAGGTGAGTGATTTTTTTTTAAAGAAATATATATTAGATGTACTCTTTCCTTTTCATCTTTTTGATCTTAAGTCACTTGGCACTTTTCTGGTTGGAATTCTAAACTTTATTCTTTCCCAATAGAGAACTGATATTCACCAAATGTAATCTAATTTTTGAAACCATTGTCCTAGATTGTTGGTTTGGTTGGTAGAAAGTTGTGCATATGGAGTCGGAGTGGGAAAAGAAGTATATTTCCTTCATGTGAATGTACATTTGTGGAGGGTTCGTGTATGCGGTAAGTGGCTTTAACTTAACTATGTTAAAATCATTGAAGTTTCACCAAAGTACCGTTGGCATTTGCAACAATTACGAATGTGCATTACATTTTATGAGACAAATCGAGATCTTCCATAATTTTTTTTCTTTCCTGAAATTCTCTTTCGAAAGTGAGATCACCCCACTGGCTTAGGGAAAGATCAATTAATTTACTAGTGAACAAAGTAATTAAAAAGAGTAGAGGAGGTTGTAATCCTCTCTGGAAAACAAAACAAAGGCAGTTGAAAAAAAATTTGTGCCATTTAAATGTAGAGGCATAAGAAATACCAACATAAGGGTCTATTTGTATTCAGAAAACTAACTTGTTTAACATCAATTTCTTTCTATCTTCTAAACATTTTAAAAGGTTAAATTATACCTTTCATCCGTATATTTTTATACTTGTATTGATTTTGTCTTGTAATTTAACTTATCAATCCCAATAGTCGCTGGTGCACCAGTTTATGTTTATAATATGAAAGAATGATTGTAACTGCAGCCTTAGTCCACAATCATTTGTAGACTTAAAGCGATTCTTCTCAATTGATTTTCAATTAATTTTTATGATGCTCTCAAAAAAAATTAATTTGTATGGTGAATCTTCCAATCCTGTTTACAGTTACTTTGATCCAGAGGCTGTTGTTGGTTGTGAAGATGGAACAGCTCATGTATTTGACATGTATAGTAGGAGATGCTCTAGAATTATCAGGTAAACCAGGAGAAATATATATGACATGACATCTCTCCTTCACCTATTCTTTGGGCCGAGGCTATTAACAGACTAAGTTTCAGCAATGGCTGAACAGACGAGGAGCAACCATTAGAAGTTAAATTGGTGAAAATACTGTCACACGAGTTTGATATTCATTACTTTTTCTTTCACCATGCACACAAACGCTCATGCTGACATTTTCACATTAGAATAAAGAGAGAGATCTATATTTTATACAAATCAAAGGTTAATGGAAAACTAATTTTCAGCATTTCTTATTGTTTGGGTGGTCTTGTGTGAATTTCCTAAATGGTTGACATACCATGCACTTCTAGTCTTCTATATTGACTTTTGCACCAATTTTGTTAATTTTACATTGCAGGATGCTTCCTGGGCTAGTGACATGCTTATGTGTGAGTGATGATCAGCTCATACTTGGGGGTTCCCTTCTTGGGAACATTGGAGTATCGGGTCTTCGGTCTGATCAGCGGATAGCAATGCTTAGATCAAGAAATACCGTAGGTTATATCTGATGCCTTCATTTCAGATTCTCCATGCATATGGCAGTCTTACTCTTGCACGACTCTCTTCTCCTTTTCTCCTCGTTTAAAACTTTTCTTTGTGTCAGACTTACCAAATCAAATATAACACAAGAAATATTCTGAATAAGAGACAAGAGAATAGAAGCATCTCAGGCAGTGTAGTTTAACAGGTCTGAAGTAAATAAACAGTCCAAGTAGTTTGCATTTAGCTAATCTAACGTCTTTCTCAAAGCACTAGAAAATTTTTCTTTTCAGCTGGAGAGCATTTATAGATTTCCTTGTGGTTATTCCCTTCATGTTATCTGCAGGATGATCATTGTAATGGGTTTCTACATATATCGAAAAGTATTTCTTTTCCACTCGATTTGTGTTACATGCAGTATATATTTCCTTACAATTTCTGCTTGCAGGCATAAGGTCTTTGTGCTATAACGCTTCTTCACATTTAGTATTTGCGGGATCAACTGCCGGACATGTCTATTGTTGGGACCTCAGGTAAGTAAAAAGAACTTTAGATGTAACTTCAGTTGCCCTTTCTGGCCACCAATTTCAGTTTGCTGCTTGAACAATTAATGGAGATGGAAAATAATTTTCTGCTATGAACTTTGCAAACTACGTCTTAATTGTTAATGCTATGGGCTGATTTAATGGTTTGAGTGGGCATGTTAGAAGAAAATAAAGAGATAAATCTCATGAAAGTCACCAACCTAGGATTTAAAAATTCTTCAAGTCGCCTGATTTCCAAATGTAACGTCATGCCACTGTCAAATAGTGTATAAATCAGTCTGGACACTCATGGTTTTGAACAGAAATAAAAAGTTAATGAGAGATAGCTCAGGCCAAGAGATGAAGAACTTTAACGAACATTGATTTTCATTGCTGTTTGAATAGTGAAACAAAATGACATTATTGTTCTAAAATTGGGTTCAGGAATTCAAGAGGTTCTATACTTCAATTATGCTAATTCTATCCTTCAATTATGCTAAAGGGAAGAGAAGTTCTGATGCTACAATTCTTGCTGTCTACATGCTCTAATTTCAGACCATGTTATGTATTGATTTACTACTTTAGTCACTTTCTTCAAATTATATACTCATAGAGTTCTGCACATTTCTTAGGACAATGAAATCTTTATGGGAGTCCCGAGTGAGCCCGAACGTCATATATTCTTTGCGACATCTCCAAAATGACAGGTCAAGTTTGGCTGTTGGTGGAATAGATGGCATTCTACGTATTTTAGACCAGAATACAGGCATGGTGCGGTCGTGCTGTAGTATGGATAGTAGACTGTTATCGACATATCAGAACGGTCTCGGGGTTTTTGAAGAAAGGATAGGAAAAAGACTGTCAGATGAGACTCCTATTGATGCCATAAACAGAAGGAATAGGCCTCCGATCACAAGCTTGGCCGTTGGAATGAATAAGATAGTCACAACGCACAACGATAAGTTCATTAGATTATGGAAGTTTCAAAACTAATTCTATGTCCCCAGATGAATTCATGGCTCTTTGCTATGCTTTATTTATACGGTACATATTTGCATCTTTTTCAATGATGATTTATGATAAGCAATTTCAAATTGTGATAGATAGAATTTTTGCTTTCAAGTGAAACTTATAGATTCCAATTCAATGGATGGGGATAAATTTTTGGAGTTGACATACCACTGAGTTAGCGTTCAAAAACTTAACATTTTTATTTTCCTTAGTCTAACAAGGAAGTGCAGTGAGAATTCAAACGGCTCTTTAACCAATTGAACTCAAATTGAACTTATGTTTTGGGATAGTTCATGAGTTATCTCATATGCTTGTTTGAGTTAGTTTAGTTTGCATGGGTTGAACAATTTGGAAAATTTTCATTTTCATTTTTTCTTTTTTGAGTTCAACAATGTGGGGTGAGAATTATAACTCTAACTTAGTTCAAATAGTAAAAATTTCATTTTAATGAAGGTTTTTTTGGCTATTAATCTAATATCAACCATATTTCTTTTTTAAATGAAATTTCTTATATTTTTCACTAGGCAATATATATATGCACTCATTTTATATATTAAATTACTATTTTAGTTTGTAAGATTGTGATTATTTTAGTTTGTAAGATGGTGATTATTCTAAATCTAGTTTTTACTATTGTTAATTTTCGATTGAAGGTCTCTATAGTTTTGTTAAGTCTCAAATTCTTAAATGTCAATAGTTCTCTTTGGTGATACAATTTTTTTAGATACATAGCATGTTTTCTTTGAATGTGACAAAGCGAGGTAACATTGACCTAAAAAAAAAAAAGTAAGTATCAACCTTTAGTACTTTTTTTTTTAGTACATCAACATGTGGGTTGGGGCGATTTGAACCTATAACCTCTTAGTCAACTACATTTGACTTAACCAATTGAACTATGCTCAATTTGACAATTAAAATTTCTTAATTATGAAGACTAGGTTAAATGAATCAGAAACTAATGGAGATTAAAATGGTAATTTAACTCATTTTTACAGACTAGAAGGTGTATGATAAGGCCCAAATCCTCACGGCCCGAAGAATAAATCCCCAAAACACCATTCGTAGCTTCCATTTCTTTCTCCGTGTGTGCCCTCTTCATCGTCGATTTCAATCTCCACTACTCCATCTTCAACCCTAACCCTAATTGTCCTCTCCGATTCCACTGAAATCTACGATTACCAGTCCAGCCATGGTCTGCATACGCAAAGCAACCATAAATGACCTTCTGGCCATGCAAGCTTGCAACCTCTTTTGCCTGCCAGAGAATTACCAGATGAAATACTACTTCTACCACATTCTTTCCTGGCCTCAGCTTCTTTACGTCGCCGAAGATTACAACGGCCGGATCGTCGGCTACGTTTTGGCTAAAATGGAGGAAGAAAGTAACGAGTGCCATGGCCATATTACCTCACTTGCCGTGCTTCGAACGCATCGGAAGCTCGGTTTAGCTACTAAGCTCATGAGCGCGGCTCAGAACGCCATGGAACAGGTTTATGGAGCAGAATATGTCTCCCTCCATGTGAGGAAGAGTAACAGGGCTGCTTTCAAGTTATATACCGAGACTTTGGGGTATAAGATCCATGATATTGAGGCGAAGTACTACGCGGATGGTGAGGATGCTTATGACATGAGGAAGCAGCTTAAAGGAAAGCAAATTCATGGGGCTGGGCACCACCACCACCATCACCATCACCATCACCACCACCACCATCATGGTCATGGGCACGGGCATCAGCATGGTGGTGGATGTTGTTCTGGCGGTGATTCCGGGAGCGTGGCTGAGGTAAAAGCAGAGTCCAAGGGCAATGCTTCGAAAGTGGACTCTAAGGTTAATGAGAAAGCTGGATGAGGTGGGGGCTAATTTTTTTTTTTTTTACAAGTGTTTCTTGAAAAAAAAAAATGGATAACTCGTTTGTGATTTGCACTTATAATTCTGCATTGTGGATATTCAGTACTTGTTTGTTTACATACTTATCCGATGCAGTTGTTGATTAATACCCTGGCTGAGAAACTTCACTGGCTTTAAGTTCGCTATTATTCTTTTGGTATCTGTATTGTGCCATCCCGATTATGTGATAGGTTTGAATTCTTGTATGTGATAGACTTATACTTATCTCTGCAGTTTGGGGGTTGTCTTTTCCTCTTTACCGGGTACATTTTCCTAATTTCATCTGGAATTTCTTTGTTAAGTGGATATTGAAGAACATTCGACTTCAATCACTGTCAGATAAGATAAGTTCTTGGTCATTTAGGATGTATCCAGATTTTATTTAGTATGATTGCGATTTTGGCCACGTACCTATAGATCTTCTTTCAGATTTTCTCAGAATATATTAACTTTTAGAGTGTATTTTATAGGTTGGATGTTTATATTTTTTGATTCTTAATATCATGGTAAATAGGGAGGTGGGTTGTATGATAGCGTTAGAAAGGAACATTCATTAACATATTCCATGACGAAGTCACGAAGTAGTGAAGAGTACCGTGATGATGGAAATGTCTGTTCTGGATGCCAAGTTAATTAGACCCAACATGGAGTCGGTGTCTGTTTCATTCGATTTTTGTTGTCTTTGTTATTGAGGTTTTCTCATCAAAATCATATGTTACCTTTGGGTGGGTGGGTGAGTAGATGGGCTTGGGTTTTTTTTTTTGTTTGGTCTCTTTTGCACCCCTCTCATTTTCTGATTACATCAGTATGTTACTACTTTTTGCTCGGTATTACGTGGGTAGTCTATAATTTGAGAAGTTTTGAAATGCAAAATATTTTAGAGTCAGTGGGTGCTTGAGGATGCATGCGACCTAGCAAACCCATTTGTTCTCACCAAAGAATTCTGTGAGCCATACTATAAGGTTTCGTGAAACCCACTTTATTTAGATTCAGAGAATCAATTACCCTATTCTTTTTTGATATTGAATAATAAGATAGTCTTTTGTTAATCTTAGTTCTATGTATTTTTGGATCCCTTGGATATCTGTCACTAAAACACTCGGCAATCCTTTTATGATATGGTTTCCTTACAAGTAAGAGTGGTTTTTTGGGAGTTGAGTTAAAAACTTATTTATTTTGTTCAAAACAATAATTTTCTTAAAGATTAAAGGTTTGTTGTGGATAGTGATCTAAGCAAACAGCAACCTTATTAGCTATAGAGTGGCCCTTTGAGCATACTTAGTTGGGTAAGACCGTAAGATATCTATCATCTTATTTGAAGTTGAAGGTGTGATCTCTCATCCCTATATTTGTTTAACTTTAGCCCCCCAAAAATTAGCTTAAATTATTGGCCAGACTTACAAAATTTGTAGACAGGGATATTAATTGCATTCCATTTTAGGTGATTGTGCAAGCAAATGCTGGTTTGTTTTTACTCTGGCACTTGAAAGATCTATTGTTTGAATTTGGGTGTGCCAAAACAACTGGCTGATTTTCAATTTTGATTATAGTGCTCCAAGCTGTTGAAATCCTTGATCTTTCACATTGCAATGCCCTCTGTAACAAGTAGCTCAGCCTCATCTCAAAAAGAATGTTTCTAGGATTTGCTTGCAGAATAGATTTCAGAGATTTATTTTTATAGAGCTGTTAGCTAGCCCCCTCCTTCATGATTTGTTGATTCACAGGCTCAAACTAACCATCTATCGTAATCAAAGGCGTGGTATTATTTGTAATAGTGGATGGTTATTGTATCTCATATTAACTAATAATTCAGACTGAAAACTCAAGTTTTGAATTTTGATTGTTTTCGTCCTCTTGGATAACCGAGTGCTAGCATTTATCGACGGAAAACAATAAATTTAACAAGAACAAGCACATCATGATATAATTTGTAAATCATTAAATTAAAGTATTGGCATTTAAATGACAAAAATCAGCTAATTTTTCTGAATGTTCTTCTGTGGTTCAAGGTTTGAAATGTCAATGAAAATAGAAGATTTAGGGAAAAAAATGGGAATGGATGAAAAATTATTTGAATAATATATAAGATTTTAATATATGGATATTTATATGGCAGGGAGATTTTGAAAAAAAAAAAAAAAAGGAAAAAATACTTTGAGTTTTCAGGAGTTTGTGCATTTAGTTCTTGAGTTTTCTAAATAGATCTTTTTAGTCATGGAGTTTTGAGAAATAGGTTTAAAAGGTTCTTTTAATTTTTTCAATGTTTTTATATGACATTAATATTTTTTTATTCAATTTTAATATTGAATGATTTTTTAAATTAAAAAATATATATATATCTCTCCTCTCCTCACCACCCCACCTTCCTCTCCTCTTCTTCGTCTTTTCCCCTTCGCCCTACCATCCTCACCATCCCTATCTTTCACAACTATGATTTTGAAGGATGAAGAAGAAAAAAACAATGGAATTATGGGGAAGATGATGACCAGAAACAAAGGGAAGAAACAACATGGCCATAATACTTCAAATAAAAAAATAAATAAATTTCACGAACAAAAAAAACTTAAAAATGAAATCCAAAACAGAAAAAAATGTAAAAGAAAAAAGAAAATATTAACATAAACAACAAAGAATACACAACAATCAACCATTGGAAGTCTATCACGTTCTCAATATTTCAAATCAAAGTTCTATCATTCATGGCCTCAATCAAATTCAATACAGTGGAGATTTAAAAACGTGTAAATGGAAAAAGTCACTTAATTAAATTTAAGACATTCTACACTTTAAGATCAACCAATCTCATAGTTATAGAAGAAGAAAATCGTGGGGAGAAGGGAAAAAGTTGAAGAAGAGGAAAGGAAGGTGGGGTGAGGAGAGAGGAGAGAGAATGGGGTAGAGAGGAGAGAGAGATTTTTTTTTTTTAAATTTAAAAAATCATTCAATATTAAAAATTAATAAAAAAATATTAATGTTATATAAAAAAGTTAAAAAAAATTAATAAAAAATTGAAAAAATGACATAGGGACCTTTAAACCTATTTCTCAAAATTCAAGAACTAAAAATGTCTATTTTGAAAACTTAGGAACCAAATGTACTTATTCCTGAAAACTTAGGAATCAAAATAATATTTTTTTTAAAAAAAATCATGAAAACATGAGAATGAATATATGTTGTTTGTTTCAATAAATACAAATTAAATTCATCAAGGAATATTTACATGGTTATATAATTTAGAGATATCAGATCATATATGACAATTATGGTAAAAAATATAATAAAATTTTAAATAATCTTATACCAATTGAGCTATGATTATGTTATCAAATTTTCAAATATATCATGTTGAGAAGAGTGAAAGAAAAAGATAGTGAACTAAAGTAAGCTTACTTTAGCGGTAATTAACATTACCCTCGATCGAAAAATTAGAAGTTCGAATCCCTCCATCTCCAAATGTTGTTGACATCTAGTTATATCATAAAGCAATTTTTATTTTCTTTTTTAAAATTTTAAACACCGAACATGTATGGATGTCCATTTAACCAGCGGGGCCGGGGCCCCAGGGGGACCCGCCCCAAACGGGGCGAAAAATCCCCGATTACACGGAGAATGGGGGAGGGAGCGGGGAAGTTTTTTTCCCCGTTGGCTAAACGGGGACGGGAACGGGGAATATATTCCCCGCCCCACCCCGCCCCGATTAATTAAATATATATATATATATATATATATATATATATATATATATATATATATATATATATATATATATTATTACCTATAAATAGAATTTTTTTTAAAAAAAAAACTATAGTAGGAATTAGTTTAAGACTATTTCATTATAAAAAAAAATTAAAATCTATGTTGTAATATTGAAATTTAAATTTTTAGAAATTAAGTTGTTTCAACATTATAGTATTTTTACTTATGGTATATTATTGTTTTTATTAGGAAATTTTATAACATTTACTTTAAATAGAATTATATTGAAAATTATTCATTTAGAAATAATTTTTATTATGGTTGAGAATAAATTAAAAAAAAAGATTAAAAAAAAAAGAACGGGAAAAAATTCCCCGCAGAGAACCCGATCCCTACGAAATTAAACGAGAAATTTCGCGGGAACAGAGAATGAAATGGGGGCGCCCCGCCCCGTGGACATCTCTTCGAACATGTTCAAGCATTATCTAATCCACAACAATTTTTATTTTCTTCTCTTTTTCGAAGTTATTGTATGCGAACATCTTACCATTATCAATATAACAACTGCCTCGACCTCCCCTGTTTCGAGTTACCTACTTGAGGCTTAATTAAAGAACATTAATATGAAAAATCAATATTTATTTTCTTTCAAAACATCATAAAAACTGTGAATAAGAAAAGAAAACTACTAATGTAAAAAAATATATCAACGATGATAAGATGAGTGAATTTTTAAAATACCCACTTAATAATTTTATTGACATCACTACAAAATTTGCAAATTCCATTCCATCGTGAGATCTTCCATAATCATTCTTACAGAAGTAAAAACCAAAATACACATGTAGTAGTAATATTACTCCTAACAAACTTAAGAAATGCGTTAGAAGACGAACAACCTGACATACCCTCTTTCAAATTCTCAACAGGGTGGATAAATAAATTATAAAAAAGAAGAAGATGAAACGATGATATCACAAATAATTTCACACTATTGTCATGAGTCTGAATCCTCTAATCTTTCTTTGCACTGCTATTACCAGCATCTGATGGGGTTTTTACAATACTCAGCTGGCCACCTTCCTTGTTGGCTAAAGTAGCAGCCTTCGTCTCATTGCAGTAGTTTATGAACTTGCTCAGTTCCTGGTTTTTATTATTTTTATTTTCAGGATGTCAAGTTTATCAGTAATGGAGAAAAAGTTCATAAACCATGTATATAGTCTCCACAAGAAAGGGCAAAAGTAATATAAACATTGTGACTCTATTATATATGGAACAGCATACATAATGGGTCCTATACATTCACTAATACAACACATTCTATTCATTTCCAACAAAATGCATCTCAAGGAAGAAGAATATAGTCAAACATTATAGCATTAAGCTAAATACAGGAACAATTTTCAACCATTCTATACTAATTTCCACCTTTAAATGGGAAAATAACTTTTTATGGCAAGAAATAAAACTTTCCATTAATGACTAGTTTGAAGAGGGAGGTGACAAACCAAGGAGTTTTAGAAGATTCTTCTTTATTCCCCTCTATTAAGTATTCACTGCTCCACGTACTAGGAAAAATAATATTAGTCCAAAGAAATTTAGCCTTTCACTTGAAAGGACGAGCTTTACACAAAGAAAGGTACAAGAGAAACTAGAGACGAGCACAAACATGACAACCATGTTTGGTATGCTTATGGTGATAGATAGGGAAATATAGGTTTGACACTTAGGCTAAAGTTCCATGTGTTTCACATTCAGGATTGCACAAATACATAATTACTCTAGAAGAGAAGTAGACAACCATACACTTATTGATACAAAAGGGCACAATCTTTTCTTGAGAACC
Organism: Trichosanthes truncata; assembly: GCA_033996785.1. Taxonomy (NCBI): domain Eukaryota; kingdom Viridiplantae; phylum Streptophyta; class Magnoliopsida; order Cucurbitales; family Cucurbitaceae; genus Trichosanthes; species Trichosanthes truncata. The sequence continues at coordinate 52,189,882 of MU867259.1, forward strand.
TAACGTAATTCCTATTCATCTATAGTTCAAACTTTACAAAGGAAGGTGAAATAAAACTAGAAAAAGAAAACACTAATTTATGCTAAGGAAATTCCAAATGCATATACAAAAATGATTCCCTTCCAATCAAGACTACTTATCTCCTCTCCCTTCAAAAGCCCAAAAGCATTTCTACTATACAAAATCTCAGTCAACCAACCAAATATCTCGTAATTTAGAACTCAATAATTTATTCAAACCAAAAAATACTCATTTCTTTGGCCTTGCCCAACGTTTCTTAACTTTCTTTGCGTTGAGAGAAGTGGAGATCCTATCTTTGCACAAGAGATCATTCCTATAAGAAAGGAGGAACCCGCCTCTCATCATTCAAGTAATCCTTCCATTGAGATGCAGTGTAGACAAAAATTGGTCGGATGAATTTCTAAATAGGTATTTAAGGTGAAAATTGCTACAGATACATATTCTTAGAGAGTGAAGTTCAGTAGTTGGCTTTCCCTTATGTAAGCTTTTCAATTTTTCCTTCGCCATTAAAAGTTTCTCACCAACAACTACTCCAACTCAATTGAAGAGAAGATACTCACCACGGCCAATATAATGCATGAATGCATATATGCAGCAACAGTAGAGTGGATACAAAATCATCTGCAGTCATGTTGCAATCTCAAACAACGATGACATAGTGGAATTTGAAATTAATTAAGAAACTAACAAATTCAGCCAAAAGAAGTGGACTTAAAATTCATTCTCGGCAATGGAAGGGCAGAGGAAATTCAGAACTGTTCTCAGCTAACCTAAACAATGAATGATTAATAGTTCACCTGAATTGCAAATCAGCAAGACGATGCAATATTACCTTACACACGACCTTAACTATTTTGATACCCTAAGTTCGGTTGCACCTTAATCCAATACACCCAAACCGAACACAGAATGGGCGGAAAAAGATTTCGAGATAATTTTTACAATGGAAGGTCTCTCATCTAATATAACTACGAAAGCTACAAGTTCAAATTCAAAATATTGAAAAATACGAACTACCGCAACAAGAAAACTTATCAACATTAGATTCTACTCTCACAGTTACTAGATTCCGCATGAATATACCAGATAAGCACGAAAAAAGAACATACCCGATCTGTTTCCATCTCTTTGGTGGTCTTTGATGGCTTCACAAATCTTTTCCCTGGAAAGACAACGCCGAATGAATATGGAGGAGGAGAAATCGTAATTTTTACGCGTAAATGCAAAATATGAAAGAAAACAAAAAAGATACCTTTACGAGTTTGGGGGACTTTGCCATGACGATTGGGAGGAATCGTTTTCCTCTTCTGTTGACCTTTGAAGAGGTTCGCCTTCTGAGTCATCTTCTCCGAAATTTTTCTGCAGTGCAGAGTAGGGTTAGGGTTTATGAGATAAACCTGAACCTGCACTTCTTTAGTTTAAATAGTCTCAAAAGTACAATAGTGATAAATATAATTGAACATTTAATTTTTTTAAATTTTATTTTATCAACGATAAAGGGAGTTTTTTTTTTTAAATTTATTAATATTGTAATTTTTGAAAGTTATTATAAAAATATTGTTGTTTTGAAACTATTTATACGAATATTAATATTGTAATTTTTGAAAGTTATTATAACAATATTGTAGTTTTAAATAGCTAGCAGATGGTCGTCTCTTGAAGGGATGACCAAGTGTACGCGACTGATGAGAGACGACCATCTCCTGCTTTTTCATTTAAAAAAAATGCGTAAGAGACGACCATCATTTGCATTTTTTTAAAAAAAAGACGTGTAGATGGCCGTCTCTTCAAGAGACGACCATCTCTTGCATGTTTGCCACGTTGTGCGAACTGAGACATGGTCGTCTCTTAAAACGGTTGAAATGCTTTAAAGATTGTCGTCTTTTGAAGAGATGACCATAACCGAGACTTTTCCCTTCGTCTTCAAAATAAAAAACAGCCCCACCATTCTAACTTTTCATCCCTTTCATCTTCAAAATAAAAACCAGCCCCACCATTCAACTTTTCAATTCGAAAAACCACTTTCTTCTCTCGTTTTCTACTCATTCTTGACCCCACTTGAAATTTTTGTCGCCATATCAATAAACAAAGTTGATCTTTATCGTCATTGGAGTAAAGAGGAGCATTTTGTGGATATTGAAAGGTCTAAACAACAAAAACGTCCACCATTTCGTCTAATTCGTGAGTTTTATTAAATCTTTCTCACTATTTTATTATACTTTCACTTATTTTTATTGTAGATCTGTTGAATGAATTTGTTAGAAGGGTTGAATTTGATCATTGTTGGATATATATTTTTTCTTTTTTATAAGATTTGTTAGTTTTACATATTTTTTTAAGATATATTAGATTTAATTTTTAAAAAATGGTAGTATTGAGTTTTGTTTTAATAATTCGTTGGATTTAATTTTTTTTCAAATATTTATTGGACTTATGTTATTTTTAGGGTTTAGAGTTTAGAAATTGGGTGGTTAAATTTTAGAAATTGAATTTAATATAGAAAGAAATTATTATTATTTTTTAACTAGAAATTAAGTTAGATAATTTTTTGTTTGATTATAAAATGTTGTAGATTTAATAAATTTTAGAAATTGAATTTAATATAGGAAGAAATTAGTTTTCTTTTGGTTTTTAAATTAGAAATTGAGTTAGATAGTTTTTTGTAACTTATTATTTAAAGGGATAACATGTTCATTACCACCAAAGTTTAGTTTTTCAAACTTATCATTTGTTTCAGTTCTGAAATCCTTATACGTATTATCCACCACCATATTTTCACCATCACGTGGTGGGGCAACTGATTCAGGCTAGGGGTCAATACATTGGCTTTGGTCAATACATTGGCTAGAGGTTTCTCCCAAGTTTTGTACATTCATGTCGACTCTTCTCACACTGATGTATAAATGCACTAAAGTCGGAACTGGCATCGCAATTGAAAACATTAAGTTCATTGCTTGTTGGTTAGGAATTGGTATTGGTGTATATCTGACCGATCTAGATAGTATTAACTCAGGGTGTCTATATACTATCTCTAACTGATTTGTCATCACATCTACACCAAGTGATAATCCTATCATTTCAACAAATTGTTCAAAGATGACCCCACTATTCACATTTATAGAAAAACCTCCACATGCCGGTTGGTCATAATCAACTCCATCTACCCCATCAATCATGGATCAATTTGTATGCAAAACAAATCCCAAACATTTGTCTCCCATCTTCTATAAGGAAGTAAACAAGATATCAATTAGAACTAATCTAACTAATATATGCTTCAGTAGTTTCTTAATTCTAATCAAAGTCTAGAACATTTTCTAATAATCAGTTACAAAAAATTATCTAACTCAATTTCTAGTTTAGAAACCAAAAGAAAACTGATTTCTTCCTGTATTAAATTTAATTTCTAAAATTTAACTACCCAATTTCTAAACCCTAAACCCTAAAAATAACATAAATATTTGAAAAAAAATAAAATAAATCCAACGAATTATTAAAACAAAACTCAATCCTACCATTTTTTAAAAATTAAATCCAATATATCTTTAAAAAAAATATGTAAAACTAACAAATCTTATAAAAAAGAAAAATATATATATCCAACAGTGATCAAATTCAACCATTCTTACTAAATTCATATTCATTCAACAGATCTACAATAAAAATAAGTGAAAGTATAACAAAATAGTGAGAAAGATTTAATAAAACTCACAAATCAGACAGATTTTCTACTCATTCGATATGGTGGACGTTTGCTATTTAGACCTTTCAATACCCACAAAATGCTCCTCTTTACTACAATGCCGACAAATATCAACTTTGTTTATTGAGATGACGACAAAAATTTCAAGTGGTGTAAAGAACGAGAGAGAAAAATGAGGCTATGGAGGTGTGGGGCTGGTTTTTGGATTTGAAAAGTTGAATGTGGAGCATTATGTTTATTTTGAAGAAGAATGTGTGAAGTTGTTCTCTATTATGGTCGTCTCTTGCATGTCTAATTCGCTCAGATGGTCGTCTCTTCACCATCTACGCGTGTTTTTTTTAAAATGCAAGAGAGACGATCATCTACGCGTCTTTTTTTTTTTAAATGCAAACAATAGCATCTACGCGTTTTTTTTTAAATGAAAAGGCAGGAGATGGTCGTCTCTTCAAGAGATGACCACTCAAACGCGTGTACCATCTGCCAGCTATTTAAAATTACAATATTCATATAAATTGTTTTAAAACAACAATATTTTTATAATAACTTTCAAAAACTACAATATTAATAAAAAAAAAACTCCAACTATAAAGAGGTCTTTTTTTAAAATAAAATAATTACATGGAGTAAAGAGTTAAACATTGTTTGTTCAATAATTACAAGGCCACCAACTTAAAATAATAATAATAATAATAATTACGAACTCAAAATAATAATAATAATTATTATTATTATAAAGTCGAAGAATATGGTCATCGACCTGTGATATGGTATAAGTATTATTATTATTTTTTTAGAAAAATGGTGTTTTATCTACAGACTAATTGAACAGTAAGTTATCTCACACCCTCACTTATGGTGTTTTAGAAACAATTTATGGCAAAATTTTCAATAAAATGACTATGACTCAATGGTGAATACATTAGTAATCTCCCCTCTATAAATAGTAATGCTAAGGGAAAAAATTCCCTATATGAAAAATCTTCATTTGAATTAGTTTTGAGGTTGGAGACGAAAAATGTTTTTTAGATTTATTTAAATTGTAATATTCTAAAAAATTATACTCAATTTAGTTTGAAGGAATTCTCATTTGAGTTCGTCTCATTCGAAGCTTGTCCTGTCTCATCTTGACCTCAATTTTTTTTTTAATACAACAAATGTAAGAGTGGAGATTTAAACCTCAAACTTCAAGAAATTGATAAATGTCTTAACTACTAAGTTGTGCTTATGTTGGTATCTTGACTCTAAACTTTGATCCAATTTAACTTTTTTAATACAAAAATACTATTATGTATTATATGTCTCTTAGTCTGGATATTGGTTTCAGCCCTAGCCCTAGCCTACATTAGTCCATTTTTTAAATTTATTATCTTTCTTTTGACACTAATCCTAAATTTTCTTAACTTTTATTTGTATAATAATAAAAATAATAATGATAAACAATTTTTTTAGGACAAACTTAGGGTTGGTATAATATGACGGAATAAAATACATGGCAATAGTTTTGAAGTTGGGTCGAAGTCAAGAATATTTATTTATTTATTAGCTCAAAGAGGGGGATTTGTGTTGGAAAAAAAACTCATACAAATTGACATTGAAAACTCCCTAGCTAGAGAAGAACTACAAGCACTAGAAAGAAACTTAACTACGTGAAAACTATTATAATCACTCAAAATTCGTTTCTTGACTCTAATTAAAAAAAAAAAAAAACATTCTCTCAAAACTTCATACTCTTAACACCCTTCTCCCTACACTCAAACAATAGAGTAAAATAAGGAAATTAAACTAAAGTTAGTTCACTAAAATTGCCTTCAATGTGCTCACTTTATTTATTAGATGGGATGCTCTTACCCAAGGTGGATCCAGTACAGGCCCGGGGGTTCGAGCCCCCCTCAACTTTCAAAATATTATATATTAGTAATAAAATATTTGGTCTTTTATATTAACTTTAGCAACTGTCCTAGTGGTAAATGTGTCTAGTCTGAGCCCTCCTTTAGAAGCCTGAGTTTAAGCTAGCAAGGTGGTGTTTTTGTGAATATTTTTTTTGTTATATGTGTAGCAGCCAAGTACATCAATTTCAGCTACATTTTTGTGGAAAGTTTTCTGCCATTATGTCTAATTACAGCCTGGACTCTAGACTTGAATAAATAATTCACTATCTATAATATATATTCAACAAAAAAAAAAATTACTATTTTTTTTTATTTAAAAATATATACAAAGAGCTCCGAGACTATTTTCTTTAAAAAAAAAAATAGATTTTTATATTTTATACATTTAAATTGTAAACCATAAAATTCTGTCTATAAAGTATCTATCAATGTAAAATAATAATAAAATTTTCAATTTTTCAAAAATTAATCTCATACAAAACCTATAATTTTTATAATCCAATAAAAAAACCAATTTATTGTTTTAAAGTTTTATTGTTTTTTTTTGTATATTTAAATAAAAAATCAATTATATTTTTTATTAAACAAACTAATATCAAAATATATAAATGGACATCAATATATATCAATGCATTCAAAATTCTCTTTATAGAATTTCTCCTTAACATAAAGTTTTGGTTTCGCCTTCGGTGGTGGATGCACCACATGGATCCAAGGAACTACTCTCTTCATTTTAAAAAATTTAATATATATCTATTTAAAACATACATACTATATTTATGAAATTTTTATTATGCAACGATTTCATAATATAAAAATTCGTAGAAGACAATTACAATGTATTAAATTAATAGTTTTTTTTCATTTATGAAATTTTTAGATCACTTGCTTGAAATATTCTTTATGAAATTTTAAATGAAGCCCTCTTTAAATAAAAGTTCTGGATCCGCCACTACTCTTACCCATGTATTTTTTGAGTGCTCCTACTCTTGGGCTTGTTGGTTCAAGTTATTCTCTTTTTTCAATCTCTAGTGGGTCGTCTCTAAAATTTTTAATGACAATGTTCTTCAGTTGATTATTGGTTCCTTCTTTGGCTCCAAAGACCAATGTTTTGTGGACTAATGTGGTTAAAGATATTCTTTCTGAATTATGGGTCAAAAGAAATAACGGACCTTTCAAAGCAAGCATCTTCCATGGCTTATCGTTCCCAATCAACTTGTCTTAAGGCTTCGGTATGGTGTTCTCTTTCAAATCATTTCAATGGATTCTCTTTACAGGATAGTTGTCTTAATTGAAATGCCTTTATATATCCTTTGTAATTTTTGTTATTTGCCTTTTGCTTTCTTTTTATTTTTTTTATTTTATTTTCGATCACACCCTTGTGGAGTTTGTATCTTTTGAGCACTAATCTTTTTTCACTTCTTTAATTAAAAGTTTCATATCTTGTTAAAAAAAACACACACACAAAGTCATAAACCCATTCTATAGCACTTCGAACTCCTGACTTCATATTACCTTTCAAATGTGAGATTTTTGCTCTTCTAATATTTTGTCAAAAATCAACATTTCAAACCTTTAATCTTTATGAGAGGTTTATAGTATCTTATCTGATTGAGCTATATTTAGGTTGGAGTTTTGAAGTCAATAATAGATGTGTACGTCTAGTTCATATATATTTTTTTTTTTGAAAAAAAAAATCAGGATTAGAATTGAGAAGAGGATGTGGACTACATAATAATGATTTTAGAAAAAAAAAATAGGATTAAACATTGAGGTTAGAGTTAGAATTGATGGGAATGAAGATGTGAAACACAATAATAATTTGGATGAGTAGGAAGAATTCTATTTTTCAACTAGAATTTTATTTTTCAAAAAATTGATAATTTTTCTACTTAGTATAGAAAGTACAACTGAAAGAATTTCGAAATGTAGATTAACTTAAGCATTGAATGTAGTGTATCTAACAAACACAATAGTGCAACTAGCTAACTATTCATTCAAAAGTACAACAAAGGTAATGGAAAAACATAATTCCTTTTAGTCATAACAAGATTATTTTACCAAAAAGGCAACAAATTTATTATTATAAAAAAAAAATAAAGAATACTACATCACAACTAATGGAGTGAGATTTACACAGTGCCAACATGAGCATAATTCAGCAGAAATTGACATGTAGTCCTTCACTTGAGGTTGCAGGTTCAAATCCGCATGCCCCACATTTGTTGTACTAAAAAAAAGAAATTTATATAAGGAGTCGCTACAAAAAATTTGGGATTTAGCGACAACTTTTCAGCGACGTAGCTAAAAAAATGTTGCAAAAGAAAATTTTCGATGACGTTTTGTAAAGCAAGTCGCTAAAACTTTTAAAAACGTTGCCACGTGATACTAATACTTAAACCATTAAAAATCAAGTTAACCAGTACTAAAAAAAAAAAGTAATCCTACTCCTGAGTTCATGGTTTAGTTGAAGTTATCAAAGATTGATTAATTAAAAGTAAGAATTATCATCCTAAAGGTTGATGATTCGATCTCTACCTTGCAATTGTTGAACTAAAAGAAATTCAAATCTCCACAATTGTATGTTGTTGAACTAAAAAATATAAAAATTCACAATTAGAAAGCTAAAAGAAAGGAAACAAAGAAGTAGAAAGAAAATTGTAAAATTACAAGTTTAGTTCATGAACTTTGAGGTTTGTGTATATTTGGTCCTAAACCTTAAAAAATGTCTCAACTTTCAATTTTGTGTCTAATAGGTCTCTAAACTTTCAATTTTGTATATACTAAGTCCTTAACATATTTGAACTTTTAAAAAATGAGCTGATTTATTAAATATAAAATATCGAATAGGTCAAGAATGTATTTATACACAAAATTGAAAGTTGAAAGACTTATTTGACACAAAATTGAAAGTTTAAGGACTTATTAGATAATTTTTAAAGTTTATGGACTAAATAAACACAAATCTGAAAGTTTAAAGATTTATCGAATACTTTTTAATGTCCAGGACAAGATAGTTACTATCTTGAAAGTTTATGCCCCGTTTGATAATCATTTGGATTTTTTGTTTTAGTTTTTGAAAATTAAACCTACAAATACTACTTTCACCTATGGATCTCCTAATTTTGTTATCTGCTTTTTACATATGTTTTCTAAATATGGCTAAAACTAAGTCATTTTTTAAAAACTAAAAAAAAGTAGTTTTTATTTTTGAAAATTGGCTAAAAATTTTAATATTTTTTTAAAAGAGATAAAAACTCTTATAGAAAAATCGAGAGAAAATAAGTTTAATTTTTAAAATTTAAAGACCAAAAATTAAAACTAAATGGTCTTACGGACTAAACTCCAATTTAATGAAAGAAAAAATACAAAGAAAAAATGGAGGAGAAAAAGAAAAAAAAAAAAAACGATCGACGGGTGAAAATGAAAGATGAAGAAGATAGGCGCAGAGGACCCACTCCCCAAAAATTTCACCTCATTTTGTTTTTCACTTTCATTTCTAAACCCACGAATGACTGCAATAAACATCGATTACATTACATTTCATTTCACTACTACCATTGCCAGAAGAACCTCTCTTATCTCTTCCATTTTTATATTGATAGACTGCCAGAAACTTCTTCTTCTTCTTCGATTGACAGACTGAGCTCTGTCTTTCCCTATGGCAATGGCCACTTGTAGTCCCACTGTGCACTCGTCCCTTACGATGGCCCACACTTCTTCAGTTCACCCTCAAGACCTTCCTTCCCTTCTCTGCTTCAGGCCCGTTGCTGCCTCTTCCACCGCCAACATCTTCTCTTTATGCCACCCCTTAATTCTGCAGCGCAGGGGAGGGAGGTCAATCAATTGGGTCGACCTTAATTTTAGGAGGGAATCTAGGGATCATTTGGTTGTGGCTGCTTGGGCTGCGGAAATTGAAGTGGCTGAGGTTGTGGAAGAGAATGGAGAAGAGGGAAATGATGGATCAGCTACTTCAATGGTGCCCAAGATTAAGAGGGGAAAGGCTGCATTGCCTCTTAAAAGGGACAGAGTAAGCTTGAGCTCAATCTCTCTTGTATTTGGCTGTTTTCAATCTTGTTGACTGGCTTTTTGAATATGGTTTTACTTTTAGAGTTTGATTAGTGGGTTTTGCTTCATTTTAGGTTTTGTTTTTTCTTTTGTTACTGCTCTGGGGTTTTAATTTTAGAAATTGTTGCCTGTTTATGAAGATGGAGTATGCTTACGACTTTTCCTCTTGTTTTCCTGTCTACTTTCATTGTTTCGTCTTCCACAAATTAGACTGGTTTTCTGGGATTCTTCGTTTTTTTTTTCAAATTTTTTGTTTGTTGGCTGAGCTGATCATTTCTGAGTTAGGCCCAGAAGTATGTCTTCTGAAGGGACATGTATGAAGTCTCGAGAGATCAATTGTTTCAAAGTGAAATGATTCCTTTAAATGGAACCGTACTTCCTGTTAGGGAAATATAGATTCCATTGGTGGACTGTTTTGTTGGTTAGCTCTGCCTTTCCCTGTAAAAAGGTTTGTACAGGTGTCCCTAGCTAGTTATTCTTGTGTTCGTTAGTTCTTTCCCTTCTACTGTCACCATAAGGTGGGGCCTTGGTGTTGCATTCTTTGCAGGAGAGCGGCTGAGGATCTCGATCATGTTCTCTGGAGTTGCGATGTGGCTTCTACTGTTTGGAACCGGTTCTTTGCAGAATTCGTTATTGCTCTAGCTAGGCCGAGTGATTGTAGGGAGATGATCGAGGAGTTCCTTCTTCATCCTTCCTTTTGTGAGAAAGGAATGTTCTTATGGCAAGCTGGGGTGTGTGCTATTTTGTGGGGGCTTTGGGGAGAGAGACAATAGAATATTTTGAGGGATTGAGAGGTCTCCATATGACGTTTGGTCCCTTGCTAGATTCTATGTTTCTCTTTGGGCTTCGGTGGCGAAGCTGTTTTGTAATTATCCCTAGCACGGACATTTCATTTTAGGCCTAGTGTCCATGTTAGACACATGTCGGACACAAATATGTCCGGACACGCTCCGAACACGTGACACGCTATTTTACGTGTCCTTTGTTATTTTATTATTTTTTTAATTTCAGACACAATTGGACACGACTTGGACACAGCTAGACACGGCTTGAGAAAATTTTGAAAAAAAAAGGCTCAAATCATTTAAATTTAGAAAAATAAAAACAAAAAGGACATAAAATCATGAAATCTAAAACCCCTAACAAGTAACACCGCCAACCACTCGCCGTTAGCCGTCAGTTCTCTTCGCCATCGTCAGTTGTTGTTGCCACCGGTTGTTCACCATTTAGAAGTATGTTTTTTTTCCCTTAACTTTCTATAAGTTAAATTAAATTAAAGCAAGTTGAACTTAATTAACTTGACATTTTATTCGTTTTAGGGGAGTATATTTAGTATTTTATGTTAAATTTACATATATGCTAAAATAATAATAATAAAAAAAGAACGTATCCCCAACGTGTCCGTGTTCTAGTTTTTTAGAAATTGACGATCGCCGTGTCCTATCGTGTCCATGTCCAATGTCCACGCTTCTTAGAATTATCCTTTAGGTCTTATTTTGCTTGATTGGGGGCCCTTCTTGTAGTAGGCTTCTTCCTTTTGTGGGCTCTCTTTTTGTATGTCCTTGTATTCTTTCATTTTTTTTTCAATGAAAGCTCAGTTTCTTATAAAAAAAAAAAAAAAAAGGTTTATGTGTATGTTTGTTTTAGTACTGGAATTTACTTAATTTTTGTTCAACCTCTAGTTAAAAGTTCTCTTGGATCGTTTGTTCTCTTTCTAGTTTCATTATCTTCTAGGAGTAATAGTTCCTATCATGTCTATTTCTGATTATGGCTTCATTAGTTGACTATGACCCATTTGAGGTTGAAAGAAAACTCTAGTAATTGGGTGGTCTAGTTCTGTTTCTTTGTTTTGCTCCTTTGTAGCATCAACCTGTGCAGTTAGTTATTATCGATATTTTCTTCTTTATCTTATTTTCCTCAAAGTTCTACTTTGAGGTGGACTGTAGGAGAGATCCATAAACGATATGTGGATTTGTTCATATTGTTAACTGTGTTCTTAAAATATGTATTTTCCGCCTTTTCTTATTACTGTTGCATCAGCTGTGACATGAAATTGTGCTCTGAAACAATGCAGACCAGGTCAAAGAGGTTCCTGGAAATTCAAAAATTGAGGGAAAGCAAAAAAGAATATGACCTGAAAACAGCAATAACTTTGCTGAAACAAATGTCTAGCACGAAATTCGTGGAAACTGCTGAAGCCCACTTCCGATTAAACATCGATCCCAAGTATAATGATCAACAGCTGAGAGCAACAGTAAGTTTTCTTGGTAATTTCATGATAATTGATAAATAAAGTTAAAGCCCAACCCACTACTTGATTCTACTATATCCACGCCCTTCATCATCAATGCTCACTTTTCTTATAGGTAAATCTGCCCAAGGGAACTGGGCAGACAGTCAAGGTAGCTGTTCTTACTCAAGGTAATTACTAAATTTAACGTCACTGGATAACTTATAACATTCAATGGTAGACGTAACTATGAAAAATTTTGTTTCTTGTTAAAAAAAAAAAAAGAAACTAGAGTTTTCAATGAGTTCTGATTTCATTTCTTTCACTTTTGAAGAACCATTGTTTCCTTATGGAGAGACCATTGGGGAAAGGGTATTTACACTTGATGCAACTAGTTGTACGAACTTTAACGGGTATTACTGTCTTCATAGTGTTTGTTAATCTGATAGTATGCGGTGGAGAATCCTTGACTCGAAAGGGAGGTTTGCTTGCTTGATTGAAAACGACTCTGTTAGTGAGATTTCTTTAACTATCATGGGGCTGTTTATATGAATATCTCTTTATTATTTTATAAGTGAATCTCCTACTTGTTAGCCATTACTTGGTTCTGGTGCGACCTGTGTGATACATGGTATTTGGAAGATGAAAATATTTATTTGTTCTTTATTAAATCTTCATACAGCTTTGCAGTCATTGGCTAATACTGATAAGTCGGTTTTCCCCCTTGTAATCAGTTTCGAAATAATGTGAGTGGAGAGAATGAGATGAACGCTTGGAGCTATGGCTTTTTTAACTCTTCTTTTTCAATCTTTGTTATTTGTTTTTTCTTTTAGATGTGGATTCTCTCTATCTGTTCCTATCTCTTGTCACCTATAAATTTTGAGATTCAGCTTATTTTGGCCATATGCTGTGATGCTTTTTCAACTATGCTGTTTGTATCTGCATTATCTCTTGGCACTTCTCGTTTTCATCTTCATTTTTCATTTTCTTTCACTCATTTCAAATCATCTCATTGATGTAGGTGAAAAATTCGACGAAGCAAAAAATGCAGGAGCAGATTTGGTGGGAGGTGAGGATTTGATAGAACAGATCAAAGGAGGTTTCATGGAATTTGATAAGTTAATTGCTTCACCAGATATGATGCCCAAGGTATGGTTCTTGCATCTTTTTCCTATCATACACTATGGTGGCTTTCCAAAAATATAAGTAATTCTAACAAAACAACATTGTCAATAGCAATGAAGTATATTTTCCCATTTAATTTGAAATCATCACCAAACACGATTCTAATTTTCTTGTATGCAACTAATAATTTTTCCTTCCATGCTTGTACGAAAATTATTCTTGGCTACCTCTCACAGTATTTACGACCAAAATTAAGCTGAGATGCGGTGTTGTGTTCGTGTCACAGATTAAAAGAGACTGAATAGAATAAAGCCTAAAGAAATTTAACTGATATGTGTGTGAATGGTTTTGGCATTCACTTTCGGAGTTGGTGCTGATTTTGAGATATTTTAGTTAGTTGTGGCTAATGAACAATTAATTTGTAACCCTGTCCTCTCTGTTTGTACCAGGTTGCTAGTCTAGGGAAGCTTCTAGGACCTCGAGGACTGATGCCCAATCCAAAAGCTGGCACTGTTACAACAAATATACCTCAGGTATAGATTAGATCCCTCTACATTTGTATGTATCACAATTTGACAATAAAATTGTACATAATTACATACATATATTAGCATAGGGAAGGTTTTACTTGAGATGTTGACTGATCTTTGTCCTGTTTCAGGCTATAGCAGAATTCAAGCAGGGAAAAGTCGAATACAGAGCGGATAAAACCGGGATTGTTCACTTACCTTTTGGAAAGGCGGACTTTTCTGAAGATGACCTCCTTGTAAACTTGCTGGCTGCAGTAGTATGTTCCTTCCTAATCTCAAATTCTCAAGCACCCCATTGATTTCTAAAATTTTCAAGTCTACACTATATTGATTCGTTCACATTAATCTAACAGAAATCAGTAGAAGTAAACAAGCCAACAGGTGCTAAAGGAGTATATTGGAAGAGTGCGCATATATGCTCGTCGATGGGGCCTTCAATTCGGTTAAACATAAGGGAAATGCTTGATTACAAGATCCCATCATCAAATGCTTGAAGAATTTTACTCTACACCTGTAAGGTGGTGTTTGGGGGATAGGTTTGGTTTGGGTTGGATTGGCTTCCAAACCCAATCCCATGTTTGGGGGATAAGTTTCCCATCCCTAGGCTTCAAACAACAAACCCCCATCCAATCCCATGGGATTCCTTCTCCAAACCCATGGGTTCTCTTGAAATTACAAAAAAATTAGTGGGGCCCATCACTTTTTTCTCTACTTTTGTAATAATTATGGTGGGTCCCACCACTTCTCTCTCCAATTTTTTCTCATAATTATGATGTATCCCACCATTTTTCTCTTCCTCCTTATCTATCTTTCTCTATTAAAATATTTTTTTAAATTACAATTATATAGTTTTTCTTCAATTAAAAATGTGAAGTTACATTATCTTAATCTAAATAAAATTATTTTTTTATTTATATTTAATTCAATCAACAATAGTTCAAAATATGTATAATTTTTTAATTTTAAGATAAGAAAAATATATTTTAGATGACTTACGTATATTAATATTTTAAAAAAGAACATTTAATTTTAAGTTAACATATTAAAATTTAAGCCTATATGTTAATTTTCAAATTAACAATATTCAATGTAACAAAAATAAATGGTATTTTATTTTGAATTTATTAAAATAAAATAAATAATATTTAATTTTAAATTAGTTATAGTAAATAAAATATTTAATTTTTAAATTAGATACACAAAAAAAACGAAAGTATATGTATAATATTAATTTTGAACTTAGTTATATTAAAATAACTGATATAACTAAAATATATGTTATTTTATTTTTAATTTAGTCATTTTAAAATAACATATATAATGTATTTTATTTTAATTTAATCAAATTAAAATTAGAGAAACTATATACATTTTTCTCTATATGTAATTCTATAAACTAATTTCACTTTTTCCCATGAACCATGTAATTTTTTTTCTCATTAACTACTTTAACTTATGACACCTATCAAAATTTATGAAAAATTGGAAAAATACTTGAAAAAAAAAAGTTCATTTCTCAATGTTTGAACTTTTTGTCAAACTACTTTGTAAAATATACTTTCAAAATTTCAAAACTTTAGGCCTCGTTTGACAACTATTTGGTTTTCGGTTTTTGGTTTTAAAAATTATGCTTGTTTTCTCATCATTTCTCTACACTGACTTTCATCTTCTCTACAATGGTTTTCATCTTTCTTAAGAAAACACTTGAATTCTTAGCCAAATTCCAAAAAAAAAAAAAAAAAAAAAATGAAAGCTACTTTTTTTAGTTTCCAAAAACTTGGCTTGATTTTTGAAAACACATCTAAAAAGCAGATAAGAAAACATGGAAAGCTATAAGTGGAAGTAGTATTTATAGGCTTAATTTTCAAAAACCAAATGGTTATCAAACGGGGCCTTAACAATACCCTTCTTACTTTTAACTTATTCATTTTATGCTTTTGATAATGTTATTTAAATTGACATCACCATGAATGGAGTGAATGCCATAGATTAGAGTTACACAAACTACACATGGTATAATTCCAATTTGAATATGGTTGGGACAAAATATTTTAAATATTGATATGCAAATTTTCACACAAATTTTGTCAAAATATTGATATGTAATTCAAAAACAAATTATTAGGTCACAAAAAATGGAAAAAAAAAAGCAGCATAAAAAATGTCTTTAAAAAAAAAGTATAAACAGCTTCATTCCAACCCAACCCTGCACTCCAAACATAGGTTTCAGCAAACCAGACAAACTCAACACTGCACCCCAAACACAGTAATCAGGATTCCCAGGCTTTCTGATTACGGCCCAGGATTCCCAGGCTTTCTGATTCCCAGGCTTCCTGATTACAAAACAGCGCGCCAAACAGCCCCTAAATGTCTTCTTCAATTTGTTTAATCTCAGCCCTCTTGGATGCGACTTTCGATAATTTTCAGCAGCCGAACGTTTGGTTAAGATGGTTAGAAAGTTGCCATGGTGTCTAAAGAAAGAAGGGAGCTTGTATGATTATCTTGGGTTGAAGAGTAGTTGAAAATTGGAAACTGCATATTCATTTGTTTCTGAACTGATTCAAAGTAGCTCAGTTTTGTTGTGATTATCAGTATCAATATTTTCACCTCATCTGATTATTGCTTATTTCTCAATTTTTGTCAGTTTATGTCCTTTTTTTTCTTTTATAAAAAAAGATGTTGGTTGATTTTTTTTTTTTTTTGCGCAAAATGGAGTAAAGAGTTGAACTTGGAAGAAAACTTTACATTAATGGGGTAAGTTTCAAAGAATTAGTGGAAAATACAGTGTCAAAATAATGTTTTGGCCCAATTTAAAATTAGGTTTTATAAAATGAATGTGATCATAGAACTTCTTTTGAACGGGTAATGGTAGAAATGTTCGATAATGACTTCACTTTGAGTTTTTATAGATGTGATATTGATAGAAATTGTAGTCTGAAAAGTAATGTCAAAATTTATGATATTTCAATTAAAATATATTTCATTGTAATAGTATGAATTTTGAAACCTCATTTTTATTATCTCAAAAAAAGGATAATATCATCCATAGGTTTATGATTCGACAGGTTTGATGATTAGTCACATGATAAGTAGTTTTGTGTTGTAATGTAACATTAACATTAGAGCTCTTTTTTTTGTCGGAAAAAAAAAATCATTTTGGTCCATTTTAACTAGCTTGTATTATATCTTTGTTTACACATTAACACATTTAAAACCATGTTACTTTTTTTTTTTTTAAGTACAATCCCATGTTACTTAATTATTGGACAATGAACTCACAAAAAAAAATTGTTAAACAATTGAAAGTTAGATAACAGGGGTGATTACTTATTAAAAATTCAAAGACTTTAAACATTTTGAAAATTATCAAAATAAAATCTTTTTTTTTAAATGAATTTGTGATAAATCTATTTGCTCACGTAAATTTAAATTATAACACAAAACTATCGATCATGTGACTAATAATCAAACCTGTCAAATCATAAATCTACTGATAAAATTAGGGCTATATCTATGTTGCCATATTAATACACATTTAATACCATGTTACTTATTTGTTAAACAATTGAAGGTTTTTATTTTTATTTTTTTAAAAAAACAATTGAAAGTAAAATAACAGTTATAATTATTTTTTGAAAATTCAAACACCATAAACATTTTGGAAGTTACCGATTTAGACAAATCTATTCACCAGCTATAGATTTTTTTTTTCCTTTTTTTGAAGAACTTGCTCCACCCATGTTCTACATACTGATTCAACAAAATTTTATCCGATTCAAACCAGTTTTGAAAATTTTATTAGTCAAGGTTGGTCTGTTTGCCTGATATCCTTCAAACAAAATTAATCAATTGTTCAATTTATTTATTTTTTAATAAAAAAAATGTCCTCCAGTCAATAAATAAAAACCTGTATCTGACAATTCAACCAACATGAATTCAGTTAGTTTATCCTCATCTGTTTTTAACATTCAAATTCTCACTCCCAATATATATCTTTGTTAGTAAAAACAAAAAAACAAAAAAATTTCGAGTTTAGAAAGTTGCAAATAATGTCTAGATGAGACGCATCAGTTTCATAACACAGCTAATCTACTAGAAGGTGCAACCATGAGAAGCACTTAACAAGAAGCAGATGGAATTTTAGCTTTCAAAGAAGATCGAGATACAATAGTTGTCTCAAGAACTCTGCCAACCATCGTAGCATCCTTCATTAGCTCAGTATGATCGAAAGCTTTACAGAGGAATCTAAGAAGGCATGGTTCAACTATACAAAATGAAAGCACAAATTAAATTGCAATCGTTTAGCGGACTAGCCAGCCATTTGATGTGAGAAAGAACATGGCTTATTTCATAGAAAGGACTCTGTAATCGAACCTTCCTCAACATGGCAATCTGCTAATTGTCAATCAACATCGGCTTTCTCCTACATAGTTCATCAACGTTCCCCAGCTATCTCCGTTGCTCCATGCTGTAGTACAAAAATTTTACAAAGTGGGTTGTCGATCGTAATCGATATTACTCAAGAAACAAAGCAAAGGGAAAAGAAGAAAACCTCTAGAGGGCTGCTCGATCCAAGGACCATTCATTATATTCAGTATACTACAGGCCTCACTATATTCCAGTTCTGGAAGTAACTTTGGAGTAAGTAGGAAGCACCTGAAAAACATTATTATAAAGCTATAATGGTTGGTTCACTGCATATATTTTGGACAACTATAGATTCATTATTCCACTCAGATGAGATTTATCAGCTCAAGCAGCAAATTCAAGTATGAGGCAATGTATAGTTTTTTACAGTTCGCAGAAGGTCATTGGTTGAGAAAGAGATAATCAATTGATTACAAGAACCTAATAAACAAAAAACGTAGTGAGTGAGCGAGGGACCAAGAAAGAAAATAAACAAACAAGGGGACCTAGACAGCAGTAATTAGAGAGAGACTTTTAAGTGTTCTTTTTTTTTTTTTTTTAAAAAAATCTTTTTATAAATAGTCAAATATCAAAATTTTGGAACTTCTTTAATTAGTCAAAAGAGCTTTTAGTGTATTGAAAAGACTATCCTGACATATTACGAGTCTAGTTATTATACTGGAGCCAGAACTAACTGTCACCACAAAGCTTGCTCAATCAGAGTCTAAAAAACCATGATGTCCAGATAAATAGTATTTGATGCTCACTGTGGTGTATTCGTTTGGCTGGCAGCTCTCACCAATTGCTGGAACATCTTCCGTTCATTTATGGGATCCATTCCTACCAAGAGACAATAGGCACAGTTATTTTATATCACTTGTTTGTTCCAGTACACGATATTTGCATAGCTACTTACCTTGGTTTATCTCGTCTACTACTCTAAATGGGCAGTTGGTAAGGTCTTGAAGGGAAACAAGATACAGAATTGTTGACACCGAGCGTTCCTAGCAATAAAAAATCAAAAGGATTGTAAAACAGCTACCTAGTTCCAATCAAGAAAAGAAGATTGCAATGAGCTGTAATACCCCTCCAGATTGATGATGTGCACTAAGAACCTGAAGCTGACCTGCTTGTCTGTAAATAGCATTTCAAGACTAATAAATAAATTTAACAATAGTAGTATCATAAATATGTTGAGACTGAACAGAGGAATTGAACACAATAAACTGGAAAGTCAAATGAATGGTAAATGCACAAAATACTCGATTTTAGTATACATCTCCTAGCGATGCAGCCACCATTCTTCAGATGCACTCAGTATAGTGCCATTTAATCCAACCTAAACACGTCTAAATAAAATATCCCATTTTACGTATCATTTTGGGTTTCCCTGTGGGCTTCCTTGTCCAAAAAGTAGGCAAATTTTCCTTTACTTTTCTACTCAGGATTGGATGCATTTTTTCTATTAGCATAGTACTCGCCGCTTCTAATAGGACATGTAAGACATTTGGAATAAGATGCTCTTTTAGGTGAGACAGGGTAGTTAGTAATTGGAAGTTCTTAACAAATGTATTGTGGAAAAAAAAATCAAATTTGACTCTTAAACTTACCGAGTTATATCAATTTTCACCCTAAATTTTCAATTTTATCAAATTGAACCTCAAACTTAGACAAGCGTTACAATCTTAACCTTAAACCTAATAAATTTTCGCTCCAAATCTCGTTAAAAATTCTCTTATGTGTTCAATGAATTATAAAACGTATGTATGATACGAAATTGATAAAATTTCAAAGAAATATGACAATAGAGCTTTTTTTTTTTTGTTGTTGAAAATTGTCAATTTCGCCAAAGTTATTCAATTGTTAATTTGTGCATTAGTCAAATTTTATTTGTGTGCAAAGCTTGATTTTACTGAAATTAGCGAGTTTGAGATTTTTACATTGCTTTTGTTAAAATTATTGGGCGAATTAGCGAAAACTGAACCAAGGGTAAAAATTGTAACACATATCTAAGTTTAGAGTCCAATTTGATGAAATTGAAAGTTTATGGTGAAAATTGATACAACCTAACAAGTTTAGGGGTAAAAATTGATTTTTTCCTAATGTATTGAAATACTTGTCAATAACGAAAGAAGGAATTTCCAGGTTTGTCAGATTGAGTCATGTTTGAACCCATGAAGTGAAGTTAACAGGATTAGACCACCAATACTTGAATATCATTCGGTAAGGATAATATGTGAAATGTCTTGGTTAATACTACGGAGTCCGGATGTAACAATGATTTGAAAATATATCTTAATCGACCCATGCCAATGAGATGACAGTCTCTGTAATTCAGATACATTTGACCAAAAATAGTGTTCAAGCACAAAAAATCAATATATTTAGATCTTACAGTGGGTGTCAAAGGCTAAGCTCACCTGAACTTCACTTTAATAAGTATTCCAAATTGATCGAAGTCCATATCATGCTCATCTAAGAGGGAAAAAACCATCGAAATTAAGGATAAGGAAAAAGAAACCTTCCAGGAAGTAAATTTTCAGATCACTAAAATTCAGTACCCAATAACACTTCTCCAGCAACAGCCATCTCTTGAAAATTGCGACTAAAAGTCTCATTTATCTGAGAAACAAGTTTTCTTAATGTTGGGAGCCAATTTCCCTGCAAATGGTATTTGTATTATTACCATAATATCTGTTAAATAATTAAAAAGCAACTGGAAATATGCATTTCACGTGATTGCTTGCTAAACTAAACGAGCTAGAAATCATGGGTAACCACATCCTACCATTTGGACGATCAGTGATTCATTAAATTTCACTGCTGAACATCCTACCATTTGGCAGAAAGCATATAGACCAAACATGCATAACATAAACTTAGCTATTACACAAAATGAAGTGATCAATACCTTTAGCTCATCAACTTCAGCCATACACTTCCTTAGTTCATGTTTATCAGCTTCTAGTTTTCGTGCAATGGTATTTATCTGTAATGTAACAGCATAAACATACCAAGCAAGCAACCAAAAATTGATAATAAGATGACAGAACCTTACCTGACGCTGACGATGTTCATATTCCTCAAGCACATTATGGTTTAAGAATAGAATGGAATTAGCTTGCGAAATATTATCTTGAATAGCGGCCTCCAATTCCTCAATTGTAGTAGGCATCTATGCAAAAAAAAATGAAACAAATCATTCTCAACATGATGTTTTTAGTACAAACTAATCCAGTAAGGCTAGCCCCATTCCAACATTCTTGCACTGAGGAGTTTTGAGTTCGCAATAGAGGAAATTGAAGGAAAGGAAGAGAGTTTGAGGGGCTGAGGACAATCCAAAGATCCGATAGACCACAATTATTAATGCTTACAAAAGAAAATGTGCAAAGGGTGGGGATCAATATTTTTGAAATTCAGCTTAATTCTTCCAAGGGGAGACAGCCTTCAAATTTTTTTGAAAAAAGAGAAGAATCAAGTGGTATTGATTATTTATTCAGCAAGGAAGACTTGTTTCATTTCTATGAGGAATCTGGATTTTCTTTAACAGAAGTAAGGCCAATGGTTTTTTTTTTAAACAAGAAACAAAACTTCTCATTGAATAAATGAAAAGAGACTAAGGCTCAAAGGATACAAACTCCACAAGGGAGAGAAGGTAAAAACACTCCTAACTTTATTTCTTGACATCCCACAAGGGAGAGAAAGTAAAAACACTCCTAACTTTATTTCTTCGAAATAGATGTCAAGGTGGACTGGTGAAAGGAGCTATGAAGACCATATCATGGAATGGAATACAGGGGGTGGGTTTGGGGGATTCTAGATAAACAATAGCAGTCAAGGAGTTTTAAATCCAAGCCTCCCCTGATGTAGTTTTGTTGCAAGGGTCCGGGCTTCTGAAAATTGATCAAAATTTGATCAAATCTCTCTAGAGTTCCAAAGATATTGGTTGGGCAGCAGTGAAATCTCTTGGGAAGATCAGGCTTGCTAACAATGTGGGATAAAAACAAACTTACTGTCAAAGAGGTTCTAAGAGGTAGATTCATTATCAATCTTGATTTGCTTATCATCTAGCAAGGAAATCAGGTTATGTAATATCTATGGTCCATCAAATGGAAGTCTAAAAGCTCAAAAAAAATCAGCATGCTTATATGGATCTTATTTAGTTGTTGATCACTTCAGAATTACTTCAGCGTCCGTTGCCTAATATGATGCTGTCCCCCTCCATTTGTGTTCTTTGTTGGCGAGATATGAAGGAGAAATCATCTTTTCTTCCTTTGTTCTTATGCACAGATTTGTTGGCATCTTCTATTAAGTTGTTTCTCTCTCTAATGGGTTTTTGGGTTGGTTTCTTCCGCTTCTAGTTGGTCTGCATGATTTATCTGCAAGGACTGTCACACTCTTCCAAAGGGCTAAGCGTAAGAAACCAACATTTTTTCTTTTGATAAGAGACAATTTCATTGATGTATGAAATTTACCGGGGGGGGGGGGGGGGGGGGGGGGGGGGGGGGCGGCCGCTAAGGAAGAAGAAACTAACTCCAATCCAAAGGGGTTACAATAAACTTCTCCAATTGGACAAAAGAGAGGTAAAGCTATAAGAATGAAAGAGGGAGTTCAATTTACACCAAGAAAAAGCAAGGTAGAGAACATTCTCATAAAAATCACATAAACACATTCATTATCTCCAAAAAGCCTTTGATTTCTTTCAAGCCAAATATACCAAATGAAAGCTCGAACAATATTCATCCAAAGAATCTCCTTCTCATCCTTGAAGGGATGGCTCAAGAGGAAGAGATTGAAAAGAATTTGCGTATCATTAGGAAACAACCTCGATCTTCCATATCATGCTTTTAGCCGTCATCCACCAATGAGTCTTTTCTTCTTGGGTAGGCCTCTAAATCCATATAGTGAGGCAGGCATGTCTTTTTTGTTCTTTGTTCCTTTTTGCTTCTTGTTTTTTTTTCCCTGAGATCGCCAACCCCCAAGCATCCCAAAGAGAAAGGATGAGTGAGCTTCAACCAGTTTACAAGGTGGCTTTCTCCTTCCCGAATTGCCCCTTCCCACAAAGAGTTTCTTCAAAATTTTGAACTTTAACCAAAGTACCAAAATGTTAAAGTATTGACATAATTAAACGTACCGTAATCTATAAGCTTAAGCTTTTGTGTTGATTGGTGATTTAATATGGTCTCAGAGTAGGAGGTCTCGTGTTCGAACTCTTTTAATGTCATTTCCTTCTCAATTTAATATTGATTTCCACTTGTTGGGCCTTCTACAAATTTTCAAGCCCACAAGTAAGAGAGTGTAAAGTATTGATATAATTAAATTTACCGTAACTCATAAAGTTAAGCATTTGGGTTCATTGATGAGTTAACATAAAAATCGAAAGATAATATAATACGGAGACCACTAATTCCCCTTCATCCTCCAACTCCAAGTTTCAACAAAAGTACGGGGAACACTAAGCAAGATAATCATATTCTGCCTTTGGGAATAGAGAAGCCTATCTACTTGTCTAATTTACCTCACTCTACCAATAATTGGGTCCCAAAAAGCACGGGTGTTTGGTTTTCCACCTAAAGGCAAGCCAGTGTAAGAGAAGGAAAGACATGTCAAGACCTGTCAGCCAAACTTTTCAATTCTTTTTTATCAACATATGTTGGGATTTGATATCACAACACCAACCAAATTGTGGTGTGATAATCAGGCAGCTCTTCATATCAATCTAATCCGGTATTTCATGAGCAGACTAAACACATTGAGGTCGATTGTTATTTTGTACGTGAAAAGATACAACAAGATTTGGTATCCACAAGATATGTGAAGACTAGAGAGCAATTAGGAGATATTTTCACAAAGGCATTAAATGGAGCACGAATAAATTACCTCTCTAACAAGTTGGGCATGATGAATATATATGCTCCAACTTGAGGAGGAGTGTTAGAGTTCTTATATTAGTATAATTGTAATTTTGTAAATATATTAGTTGTGTTGTCCTTTATTATCTTTTTACCTTCTCCTACTTAGGTTAATCTTGTACACTTGTATATATATCTCTTTAGTGAATGGAATAGAGTATTCTGATTCTCTCAAACCTTAGCATTAACATATAGAATTAGTAAGAGCTCAAAGTTATCTACTACAGCACAAATTTATCTGCAATACACCATGCCTCATCAGTCATCACTCAAACCACTGCAAGCCAATGAAAAATTAAGTTTCAACTAATTAGAACTCAGGCAAACCTCAAGAAATTCCTTCTCAAGGTCAGGTGTGATCACAGCAATAGATTCTGCATGCTTCTTGGCAACTGAAAGTTGCTGTCGAGAGTCCTCAACTTCCTTCTTGCCTGGAAAAAGGATCAAAGTAATTAATAAAAATAAGGATCGGCAAAATGAAGAGAGAGAGAAAAAAATGAGGCAAAGTTATGAGCTAAATGTTTCATGCATTTGAAAAGAACCAAAAGAAGAAATAAAGCAATAAATAGTTTGAAAAGAACCAAAAAAAAAAAAAAGAGAGAGAAAGCAACTTCAATGAAAGATTGAAGATAAAACCATTTCTAATTTTTTTCTTCTTTTTATAAGAAAACCATTTCTAATATTGAAGCTGTTTCATGCATTGTCAACAAGTAATTTGTAAGACACACAGTATCATAATCAGAATATACGCAGTTTATATATAGAAACATCCAAAAGATCATTTCTACAGATCTTTTATATAACAGGCTGACAGAAAGTTGCTAAAATTTGGAAACAACTCACAGTACTCATGCTGCACTGATGCTTGCAGAGCAAACTTCTCATGCTGCTTCAGATTTACCTCCAATTCTCTGATCTAAAGGTATAATCATAAGAAACTAGTAAATATTAGGGAAGTAATAAAAGCAATCCAGAAGAACAAAATAAAACTGGAAATGGAACACTTTGGAGTGTCAATAGAATACCATTTAAAAAATAAACAGAGAACTGAAGACAAAAGTTCACTTGAATCCTTAGCACGCATTGGTTTCAACAACTTTACCCTCCAAATTACCTTTGCTTCAATTTCAATGGAGGACATATGGTTCTTAGTCAAACTCCATCTATAAGAAACGGCCTCAACAAGCAAATTCTGTCAATGAAAAAAAAATCAAGTTTAAATATATATATATAACAGCCTTCAGAACAAATTTGCTTCTTTGAAAACTTGGATGCTAAAGATATAAATATTAAATACAAATATAAAAAGATTCAAAATGTGAGACTTGACCTTAATTTCAATTGCACAATGGAACCTTTGAATATTAAAATTTGCAGCTTGGTCGACAAGCTTGGCCACAACAGTATCTAGGTCATCTTCCCTCTCCATAGATTCTAATTTCTTTTTCCTTTGATCTAGATTACCGAAAGAATATTCATTCACAAAATGAACTATGAAAATTACATAAACCTATTAATACTTACCAATGCGATTTTCCATTTCACGGCGTTTTCTCTTCTCATATTGCACAGTATTTAAAATGTCATCCTGCAAATTTTTAGAGTTAATTTTGTATTATTCACGAGATAATTAATACATCTAAACCCCAATCTCAAATGATTAAAGACTTGAGCACACATAAGGTCATTATATAACCCAGGTTCAACAACAAGAAACTGATCTTTTTGATTATGTTGGATGTACCCGATGTTTGCGAAGTTTAGCTTCTTCATCCTCTATCAATCTTAGCTCATTCTGACATGATTTACAGCTATCTTCTAAGGCAGAAACAGATTCTTCTAGCTCATTTTTCCTGGACCGAAGCCCATCAATTTCTCCCGCATCCAAGTCTTAAAAAGAAAATAATAGGGTAATCAAAGTCATGTAATTCACAGCTTTCAAGATTCTAAAACGATTTCAAGGAAAGTTCTCTATATTCATACTGCACAAAAGAAGACGTGAGCGATCAACTGGTTCCACACTTCCAGACATATGACCACCGTATCTAGAGCGAGACCATCGATAATGATTATCTGGAGTCCAAAAATCTAAAATTCCCAATTTTGAGACCTCATCTGCCTTCTGATCAGTTACCTTTGAACCAATATACTGGAAAGAGGGGAAAAAAACATTTCGAAAGTAAGTGAAAAGGAAAAACGTTTCTGATACAAGCTTTTCGCCAGATTTCATAAAGCTGGTTTTCAGATTTAATAATAAAATTAACGTCATATTAGATAGAGTTTTGAAGGCATACTGAATGTTCCAATCCAAACTGCATGGTCAAAACCTCCTTTACAGCTGCAGGAGCATCAAAAATTTGGTCTAGCCGGGAATATATGCCAAATGCACGAACCTGTTCATTCAATATAATTACATCATTAGAAACTAGTACAAACGTAAATTCCAATTATCACCTCACTGACATATACCTCCTCAGAAACCTCAAAATGTTGATTTGTGCGCCTTTCGCCTCCCACATAGTTTAAGATAGGAACGCCAAATGAACCCAAGTTTTTTACCATAATGTCACGATCATCAGAATCTTGAGTTATGAAGGACTGTAAATCAAGCAATTGCCACCACAATTAAGGAAAATCAGAAGATCATAGAGAAACAATTGAGTATAGCTTAAGTCATGAATCCTAAAGTTATCTTACCCTTTAATTGGTGCTTGTTGTGTAACAAAAGGAGTAAATTTTCTTTTTATAAGAAATTATTTGTCTATTTCATTGAAGATAAACAATATACAAAAGAGAGGCTAAGGGAATTAAATGAGCTTCAGGAGTTAATTAACTTCTTAAAATCCTATTGTTAAATTATTTCACCCTATGGTAACTACAACGCTTGATTTAATGTAAGTTAGAGTAATTTTCTATAAGCCCCCTCAGCTTTAAGTGAGTACTGAGTTGATTGATAGCATATACCCCCTCTCGCATTTGTACTTTAAATAGTTCAAGGAAAAGTTTAGTATCCATCAGTAACAATAATAATATTAATAAAAGTAATAATTGAGTACCTTCCATACGTAGGATGGAATATGACCTTCTAAGTAGTCAGCATGAGTCCGATTTGATACATTAACCTAGGATAGCATACAGAACAAAAATGAAGGGGGTGGGGGGGGAGGCATCATCAAGTAGCAAGTAACAAAAAAAAAAAAAAAAGAACTATGTATTAACATATGAACCTCTAGTAACACTGGACCATACACCTCCTTCTTGAACTCATGGCGATGTTCTTGAAGCCACTGATAAGCTTCAAAAATCTTCTCTGTTCCAGAATTCCTCAACGCCTGTAGTAGTTTTGTATTAGTATTTTCCATATCCTTTAACCTGAAAGAAGTACTTGACTGTGAGATGATAAATCACCAAAGAGAGCTGAATGGATGACTGATCAAATATTTTGATATGTACCTATCCAAGCATTGCCTCAAAGTATTTCTTTTTTGGGATATATTTTTTTCAATCTCTGACTTCATAAGTCTCTTCTGACTTGCAGAAACTTCCAGCTCCAAAATTTGAGCACGCAACCGTTCCTGGTGAAATATGAGAAAAGTATAATAGAGAAACCCACAAACTTTATAATAACCATATACAAACAGATACAAGGTACAAAAGTCATCAAATCTTTACTACAACTTTTTATCCAATACCAAATAGAGAAATAATGCATCTAGAACAAGCTCTTGATAAGTAATAAAAAATCAAACCTTGAAATAGGCCCAGTTTCAACAATTTGTTTTTTGACAAGACAAACTTTTTATTAAGATTGAAAAGTACAATTAGAGAGAATCAAATATACAAATTTAACTTACAATCTCATCCTTGGGATGTTCGTAAGGAGGCAAATTCTGAAGATCCAATTCAGCAGCTTCGAGTTCCTCTTTAGCTTGTAAGATTCTCTGTTGACGAGATTCTTCTTGTTTCTTTAAGTCTTCCATTTCCTTCAATTTTCCTTGCACTTGTACCCCCTACTATCAATGCAAACATGTTGGAATAACCCAAGACCACAGGAGAGAAATTCAAAAACCCAGAAACTTTAACGTACCAAACGGTTTTCGGTTTCCTGAAGTTCCATCCTTTTCCTGTGATTGCCATTAATGAGAGTGCTATACTTTTTAGTTTTAGCGTCCAACATTGCCTTCTCCTTTTTTTGCTTCCTGAAATAGCCAATTGAAAAGTAAACCAAACCACTAGCATAGAAGATAAAGGAGATAACAAGGTAAGGTTTCTAAATCTCACTTCTCTACCACCCAACCAGAATTTATAAAATATTTTTAGTCCAAAGGTCGATGGTTCGATCCCCATCCTGCAATTGTTGTACTAAAAAAAATATATCACTTCTACCACCCTTACACTTATGGTCCCAAAGCACGTCTGGAAAGGTTGAGGTTCTCAAAAGGGTAAAATTTTTCCTATTGTCTTCTGCATAGAAGTATCAATACTCATGAAAAGCTTTAAAAGGAGATTCTCCAATCAGTATGTCTCCCTCTTTGCTGCCTCTGTCTTAAAAAGTTTTCAGCAGGATTTTTTATTTTGAAAATTTTGGGGCTCTCTTGTTGCATCCCAATGCATATCTTTGGTTGAAGCTCTTTCTGGTAGGTGGTTTAAAGACAAAGCTAGAAAGAGTGAGAACCATACTTACTCACAGTAACCTTATGCCACGGAGTGTTTGGTTTCAAAGAAAAACACCACAACCATTTTGCCAGAATAATCTCATTACGAAGTGTCAGATTGCTATGCCCAGCCCTCCAAGGTGAACTGGTTTCGTTACCACCCCTCAACTAATCAAATGATGCTCTATTCAAAATCATTGGGAAGGATAACATCCCCAAAAAGGTGAAGGTTTTCCATTGGGTGGTCGTTCAAGGAAAGTGGAATACTTGAGATTTGCTGCAAAGAAAATTTATCAATCTGTTCTCTCCTAGTTGCAGCACTTTGTGTAAGAGAAAATCAGAGAACCATCACCATCTCTTCCTTCAGAGCACCTATGCAAGTGGTATTTGCTAAAAGAAAACGTCAATCTTTTTGGTATTAGTTGGTGTTTCCCCAAAAAAAGAGGATGACGCCTTCTTTCAACTTATTGATGATGTTTCTTTTTGCAGGCGGGCTAAAATCCTTTAGTCTGACGTAGTGATGGCATCCCTATTGAAGATCTGATTTGAGAGAAACCAAAGGGTCTTCAAAGAGATTACATCTAGTACCGACGAGTTGTGAGATTCTATTAGGCAATTTGCATCCATTTGGTGTTCTCTCTCTAAACTTTTTGTAGTTATGATCTTGTATAGATTTTGGTCAATTAGAGATCCTTTTTGTAATCCCGACCGGTGGAGATACGATAGGTATTTCGGATATTATTTATGTAAATGTAGAGACAGAGGGTGACGATATCACCATACAAAATACCCAGCCTATTCGAGAGGGTTGTTCTCTACCAAAAACGCTCCACAAATCCACAGATAACAAATAAAGATTCACACAAACTATTATGCTATATAAAGACAACACGACCCCCCATTCTAGCTAACTTTCATTTAATTCCCTATTTTGTCCTTTCTCTTATAAACATTTACAATGGGTAGGTTCACTTAATCCTTCTAGTATAAACATTCACAATAGGAGCCCTAACAAGATATCTCATCTCCCCTTTTTTGTATGACTTTGCTCCATTAATAT
Organism: Trichosanthes truncata; assembly: GCA_033996785.1. Lineage (NCBI taxonomy): Eukaryota > Viridiplantae > Streptophyta > Magnoliopsida > Cucurbitales > Cucurbitaceae > Trichosanthes > Trichosanthes truncata. Next base: position 52,219,482 of record MU867259.1, read on the forward strand.
ATCTCCTTTGTTTCTTATAAAAAATAATCACATGTAAACATGCCTATACCTATTCCAACATAAAAGAAGCGATCTAATACACACAACAAATTTTATTTCATTAAAACGACTTAATCCCATGGTAAGTACAATCGGCACAAGATGCAATAATCTAACAAGAAATCCATCCCCGTTTGGTTAGCAAAACAAATACATTTTCAAAAACACTAAAAAAAATAAAGCTATAGATTAATGATCAGATTTTTCAAAGGTTACCCCAAACTCTTGATCTGATAAGAAAAAGGATTATCAAAATAGTTGAACCAAGTGATCATACTCAATTGGCTCCTTTAATTCATTCAAAGTGTTAGCAGCTTCATCCAACTTCTTTTTGGCCTCCTTTTCCTTTTCCTTAACTTCCATGTATTCAGCCTTTTTCATGTCATACTTCAGCCATGGCAGTTTCTTTTTCATGGATTCAACCTACAAATGACAGCACACAGATTGCTACGGTCATCAGTCATGGAAGCACACATAAAAAAAGTAAAAGTTCATGGAAAAAAGATCTAAACCTTTTTTAAAAGTTCATCTCTTTGACGAACACGCTCAACATCTTTCTCCTGCTCGGCATTTAATGCCTTCAGCTGATCTAGGGTGTCTCCATTTTTCTCAACAGCCTAAAACCAAAAGCAACAAGATACATAAAGTTTCTTCTATTCTCTCTCCTTCTTTTTAATTTAAAAAACAGGGGGGGGGGGGGGGGGGGGGGGATGAAATTACAAGAAAAACCTTTAAAAAAAGGCAGACAAAAAAGGAAAAGGCACCAACAGGAGACAAGTCCCAAAAAGTGTACATGAGTTATTCTGAACTTACTCGTTCTATATTTTTTATGTCATGGCTTTTCTCAACAAGTGCACGATGTCGGATTGGAAGTTGAGGATCACCAACTGCCTTTTCAGTCTCTTCTAAAAGTTGCACAGGAGTTAATTTGGCAAACTCACAAACCCTATCCTGAGGTAAAAACTGAACCCCGCACCCACAAGAGAAACATGAAAATAAATCAGAACAGAGCAATTTGATTCACAGGAATATACATACGTGCATGCATGCTTATCTATATCTCAGATAAAAGTTGGCTAAATTTTACTCACTTGAGTCAAATTATTAACTTGAATGTTAAACCTTTGAATGATTGCAGCTACATCTTTCTTTGGCACAACTTTTCCTGAAAATTGTAAACTACAAGTGAGAACGACTTTTTCTTTTTTTGATAAGACAAGTAAGAACGACTTGACTATTCCCTCCTTCAAGAAAGGAATATAAATTAAAACAACGTTGTGTTTCCTGCTGTAGCTGAAGTCCACCTAAGCTTACCATGTAATGATATTTCTAGACTTGAAACTATATTGGCTCATAACCTCAAATGAGTAACGAACTAATATCAGTTAGAAAGGCTGAAGAAACAAAGATATAGACTATTCTTCAACAAGGATATAGACCACATACAAGATACCTTACCATTGAACAACCACTCAGATTTGTTATGTGTGTCCATTTTACGTGTAATTGTAATCTTCTCCTCTTTAGTATTCCCTCTCAAGGTTATTCTAACATAACCAGACTCCTCCCCACGCTTCACATATGCTCCAACACTGGTCGCCCTTCCAAGGAGCTGTGAAAGAAAGATTCCAACCAATCAATACTAGAGAACAAGTTAGAAAAAAGATCGCCTTTGGGAAAGTATCAGGTATATTAATCAACATTTAACCAACCTGAGGTTCACCGCCAAGGCCAAGGGCAATAGCACATACAATAGAGCTTTTACCAGATCCATTGGGCCCAATTACAAGGTTCAGACGTGATCCTGGTTTACATTTCAAGTGGTTGAAGGTCATAAAGTTATGAAGCTCAATCTCAATTATACTTCCAGGCATATAATCATCTTCCCCCCTGAAGACAAGTTTAAAGGGTAAAGTATTTAGTATGATGTAAAACAAAAGTAACATATAAATTTCACATACATTTATTTAAACCCTAAATCTACATAAGAAAAATGAACATAAATAACATTGGTACATTAGCTCAATGAAATTTCTAATTACACAAATATTATCACCTATAAGTATGCTTATACAAATAAAAATGCATAAAATAAAGTATTTAATATGAGTTTTCCCTCTCATCCTAATCTATTTTCAACAGTTTTAACTTTTAAGTAAGTTGTTCTTTAATCAAAGAATGCCTCAATGTTGGCAACATCAAAAAGAGGAACTTGGTCCTTCTAAATGGGACTGGAAGCTTATGTTAGAATTAAATGCTAGGAAAGCCACTATTGACAAGTATCATCTTGTCCTCGGTGGTTGGCTGGGAAGCCCCAGAGGTCAAATTTATAGAACCCTCTGGCCTTCCATTGTTAAAAGTTCTTGCAGGTGGAAAAGTGGTATAACTTCAAACTTGGTAACGATGACAAAATTTTGATTTAGGATGATCCATGACTGCTTGAAAACCCTTTGAGATGGCCTCTTAAAGAATGCATAGAGTTGTAAATTCTAGTAACTTCTTTGTTAATCAATGTTGGTTTGAGGAGCTTCGAATGTGAAAATTTAAGTTTAGAAGAAACCTTAAGGACCTAGAGACTAATGTGTTGGCCAGCTTATCAAATTTACTCCAAGATGTTGCCCTCAACCAAGATCCTTACTCGAAAAGACAGAAGTTAGACAACAGCACTGCAGTGAGTCCTTTTATTGTACAATCCTTTAGATCATGATGTATGAAATTCTAGGAATCTCTTCATAATTATCTTAATTCTCTTTATAATTATCTTAACTTGTATTCTTTGGGTTTTTTTTTTTTTTTTTTAGTTTAGTTTAGCCAAATTAAGTCTGGGTTACCTTAAGTTATTTAGATTAACCTTCGTTTTTTTTTTATGAAACACCGAGCTTTCATTGAGAAAAAATGAAAGAATACACGGGCATACAAAAGAAGAAGCCCACGAAAAAAGGAAGCCAACTATAAGAAGGGGCTCCAGTCAAGCAAGATAAGACTTAAAAAATAGTTACAAAAAAGCCTCGACACCGAAGCCCAAAGAGAAACATAGAATCTAACAAGGGACCACACGTCAATAAAAGAACTCTCTCTCCCACAAAAGATTCTATTATTTCTCTCCTGCCACAGACTCCACAAAACAGCACAAACCCCAACCTGCCACAAAAACAACCCTTTCTCACAAAAGGCGAACTAAGGAGAAGCTCCGTGAACCGCTCTCTACTATCCTGGTGCCCAACAAAGCTAAAGTTAAACTGTCGAAAGAAACAATTCCAAACATCCCAAGCAAAGTCACAAGTCCAGAGCATATGATCAAGGTCCTCAGCTGCCCTCCTGCATAGAATACAACAAAATGGCCCAACCAAGGGGGACCCCCTGACCAACATACGATCCAATGTGTTAACCCTTCCGTGCCAAACCTGCCATGCAAAGAACTTGACCTTCTTTGGAATCTTAACCTTCCACAGAGAGGAGAACGAAGAACCACTCAACGGAACAAGACTAACTAAACAATGAAAGAAAGAACTGCACGAGAAGCCTTTGGAGGGAGAAGGAATCCAAAGGCGGACGTCCCTTCTATGAGGAGAGAACCGAAATTGACTGATCAGGGATAACAAAGAGATAACTTCGGTCATTTCCCTATTGGTCAACGCATGACAGAACCCAAAGGGGGTAGAAGGAATGACTTTATGAGGAGAGAAGGAGAAAGAAAGGAGCAAAGCCACCGAATGGTTCTTCAAAGACGACAAGTGATATAACCGAGGAAACAAGGAGCAAAGGGGCCTATCCCCCAACCACTGATCCTCCCAAAAGTAAGTGTCCCTCTCACCCCCACCACACAATGAACAAACTGAGAAAGAACAGGAAGCTCAAACGAAATATCTTTCCACAGGTTTCTGGAAGTGCCGAGAACCCCACCAACAGTCCACTCAAAAGGGTGAGGACCATATTTGCTTACAATAACCTTGTGCCATAATGTGTCGGGTTCATGATGGAATTGCCAGATCCATTTAGCCAACAGGGTCTTGTTTCTCACCCTCACATTACCAATCCCTAAACCTACCAGGTCTAGTGGCCTAGAGACCACCTCCCAATTCACAAGGTACGAGCCTTTACCTTCATCCACCCCTTCCCAAAGGAAGTCCCTCATAAGCTTCTCAACCCCCTTACTGACAGAACTAGGAATTCTAAAAAGGGACAAGAAGTAAATCGGGATGCCACTCAAAACAGACTGAATAAGGGTAAGTCTCCCACCTTTAGAAAAGAAGCTCTTCCTCCAAGACACCAACCTTTTACGGACTTTGTCATAGACTGGGTCCCAAAACGAGATACTTCTAGGGTTATGACCTAGGGGAAGACCAAGGTAGGAGGAAGGAAAAGCACCAACCTCACACCCCACATAAGACGCCCACCTATCCAACTTAGAAGGGTCACAGTTAAGGCCCAAGATCTGACACTTGCCTCTGTTTATATGAAGTCCCGACATGGCCTCAAAAAAGGTAAGAATCTGAATCAGATTAAGGAAGGAAACTTCCTTCCCGAAACAGAAAAAGATCGTATCATCCGCGAACTGGAGGTGAGACAAGGCCACCTTATTCCTAACAACCTTGAACCCTTCAACAATATTACCCTCCACCCCTTTTGAAATAATTCTACTTAGGACACCCACCACCAAAAGAAAAAGGAAAGGAGAGAGAGGGTCGCCTTGTCTGAGGCCTCTAGAAGCAAGAATCCTACCCCTAGGCTTGCCATTAACCAGGATAGAATACCTAACTATCCTGATGCAACTCCAAATCCAGGACCGCCATTTAAAACCAAAACCTTTTTTCACCAAGACCTTATCCAAGAAGACCCAATCAACATGATCATAGGCTTTTTCAAAGTCAATCTTAAACAGGATCCCCTCCTGCTTCCTAAATCAATAATCCTCAATAACCTCATTAGCAATTAAAGCTTGATCCAAAATCTATCTACCAGCCATAAACGCTCCTTGAGACTCATAAATCGTCGTTGGGAGAACCTTTCTAAGCCTATTAGCCAACACTTTAGCAATAATCTTATAAACACTAGTCACTAGGCTAATAGGTCTAAAGTCTGTGACCTTCTTAACCGTCTCCTTTTTGGGAATCAAACAAACAAAGGTTTCATTCAAAGTACTATCCAGAATGCCTCTCTCATAAAACTTAGTAAAGACTCTCTAGAGATCCTCCTTTAAACCCTCCCAATTATCTTGGAAAAAAGCCAATGAGAACCCATCCGGCCCGGGGGCCTTGTTCCTATCACACTCAAAGACAACTCCTTTAATCTCCTCCAAGGTAAAAGGAGAATCCAGAGAATCTTTATTTGTGGCAAAGATAGGGCACCAATCCACATCGTCCACAAAAGGCCTGGGACCAGTGACTGGGCCATACAGAGAAGAAAAAAAAGAAAGGACTTCCTCCTCGATCTCCCTATCCCTTTTCAGGACAACCCCAGCATCATTCTCGAGAGCTAATAAAGTTCTTGCTCCTTCTGCCACTAGCCACTCTATGGAAATAGGCTGTGTTACAATCCCCCTCCCTAGCCCACCTAGCTTTAGCTTTCTGTCTCCAACTCACATTTTCCTTCAGAACAAGCTCCTCAAACTCAGCTTTTAACACCAACCGCTCCTCCTTACCCGACTCGTTAAGCCCCTGCTCTTCTTCCTCAAGCCTATCCAGCGCGTTGAGACGCCCCAGCACCTCCTGCTTCTTGATATGAAAGTCTCCAAACACCTATCGATTCTAAGACTTAAGCACTCCTTTGAGGGCTCTCAACTTCCCCATAAACCGATAACCCTCCCACCTCCCTCGCACTTCAGTCTGCCACCATTGCGGGAAAGAGGCTTTAAAAGAGGGATGAGACAACCACATATTCTCAAACCTAAAGGGGCAACGGCCCCAGCTTAAAGCACTGGAATCCAAACTTAGCGGCCAGTGATCAGACGTAATTCTCGACCCCAAAGACTACCTCGCATTAAGGAATGCATCCCTCCACCCTTTAGACAACAAAAATCTATCGATCCGACTCCAAAACCTACTGTTAGACCAAGTGAACCTCCCATTAGCTAACGGTGGATCATATAAACAACAGTCCTCAATTAGCCGATTAAAACACTTCATTGACCTAGTCACCCTTCCCCCCTTGACCCTAGCCTATATATGAAGGCAGTCCTCATTTAGATTAACCTTCGTAATATTACCCCTTCCCCTTGAGCCTAGCCTATATATGAAGGCAACTCAACTCAAAAGATAGGAGACGACAGTTTGCCACGAAAATTCTGGAAGACTCCTTGAGGTAGTCTCGAACCTCCCTCAAGAATGATTGGAAGATCCAAAACAAAAAAACAGAATAAGAATGGGTAGAGAAAATACCTCAAGCCAATGTTCGAGTGGTTTAGGATGAATGCTAGTGGCATGCTTAACACATGCAAGTCGAACGAGAAATGGTGTTTCCAACCTTCTAACTAGGAGAGAAAGCTTTGCAAGCTTCCCTAACTAAACCAATCAAATTTAGAAAGACTTCATGAAGTGTTTCTTTAAGAGTTAAACTTTCATTGGTCCATATTTCAAGGAAAACTATCTCTTGTTTTTCTTCCCCTTTTCCTCTAGAATGCTTTCATAGCCAAGGTCTAAACGGAAGAAATTGTCAAGGTTCTTACCTTCCCAAATCCACCTACTCATATGTAGCCTGTAGGTTTAGGATGCCCATTTGGTTATGGAGAGTTCATTGTGATGCTAAATGGCCTGAATTTATCAAGATTCCATCCAAAAGAATCTTCTACTTGTTTAAATCTCATCTTACATGATCTTTCATCTTAAGAAGATGAGATCCCACGAAACTGATAATGACATCAAATGCAGGGGAGCTCTTTTACAACAGAGATGTCATAATGGTTAAGAAGTTCATGAAAGGGCCTAGTTCCAAGTCCCCGGTCCTCCCAAAACTGAAAGTGAGACCTATATCCCTTCAGTCATTTAAACCTTCAAAAGATATGAAGGTCAATGAATCAACTAAGACAAAACATTTGGTGACAATAACAATGAGCATAAAAGAGTCAACTAAGACAGGATGTTTAGCTTTTTTTTTTTTTTTTCTTTTTTTGATAAGAAACAATTTCATTGATGTATGAAATTTTAAAAAAAAAAATGATGGAAAATCCATGGAGATTACAAAATATTTTCCCAATTGGCTAAAAGAGAAGCGTAACTATAGGACGAAAAGATGTTGGCCAATTTACAACAAGAAATAACATGGTAAATAACAAGATTGAAAAACACATCCAAAAGGGTGCTCTTGATCCAAAAGAACTCTTTGATTTCCTTCCCTCCAAATTCTGATTTATCAATGCTCATGCTAATTAACGTGAGCAACACCAAGCAGACTATTTTTACTTTCTGGTTTTCTCTTCCTTGCCTCTGTTTTTTTTTTTTTTTTTTTTGAGTACAATAGGGATTGGGGAGATTCGAACCATAGACCTCGTGGTCGTTAACACATTCAATAATGCCAGTTGAGCTATGCTCTCTTTGGCTCCTTGCTCCTGTTATTCTGTTCATCTATTCTATAAATTTAAAATAAAACATAAACAAGAAATAGAAGGATATAACAAATAATTCAATAAACAAACAGGGGTATGCAAACGGAAAATTCGGCCTCGTTTGGCAATGACACGAAACGGAGGACCACGAAAATAAACTAAATCAATGTGACGAAGCTGAACTTTCCTTGGTTCATTTTTCAAGACTACGAAAATAAATGTAACTCGATGTGATTGAAGCTCAAAAAACATAAAATTGTGGAGTCCTTAACTTCCAGTTTTTCATACACTTTCTCGACACCCACACATATGTCAAAGAACTGCGCAAGCAAAACCCTAGCTTACCATTATCACACTAAAGTAAAAAGACACACACACGTTTATAATGGGTAATGAAAGAAAAATGCATATATTTCAACGGAGGCCAAAATTTGAGTGATGTTGTTACGGACCTCGTAATTCTAGGGCGTTTCGCGCGACGCTCGGATTCCGCCATAGCATAAACTTGCTTGAGCTTTCGAGTTGTGAAACTTCTAAGAATCCCGTTCAAATCCAGGTGATCAGTCAAAAGTTAGGGTTTCAGTGAGAAACTGTGTGAAGGGGACCGTCGGGAAAATGGCGCGAACCAAAAATCGAACCGTTGAACGCATGTTCCTTCTTGTGTTGAGTGTGTGTGTGTGTGTTTTTTTTTTTTTTTTTGTTTCTTAATTACCTATTTACCTTGAGATTTTAATTTCAGACTAAATTACAATTTTGTTCTTATATTTCAATTTTCCTTAAAAAAAAGGGTTAAATTTTAAATTTAGTTCACAAACTTTTATATTTAATTAGTCACTAAATTCTGAAATGTGTTTAATTAGTCACTAAATTTTTTATTTTTTATATTTAATAGGTCTATAAACTTTAACAACAGTTTAATAGTTTCTTAAACTTTCAATTTCATAATAAACTTTTGAACTTTCAATTTTGTATCTAATTGATATATGATTTAATCAACATTTTTTGAATTCATGAATTTATTAGATGTAAAATTGAAATTTTAAGACCCTATTAGACATGCCAACATGAGCATAGCTCAGCGGTAATTGACATCTACTCTTTCCTTTGAGGTTGGAAGTTCAAATCCCCATATCTTATTTTTGTTGTACTAAAAATAAAAAATAAATATATAAAATCCAAATAGACACAAAAATCAGTTTTATGTACAATAAATTCGTTGATTTTAGAAATATCAAATATGTCATATATCTATTAGATACCATAAATTGAAAATTCAAGAACTTATTAGACTTTTTTTTTTTTTTGAAAGTTTATGAATTTATTAGAGACTAAACTTATGATTTAACCAAAAAAATGAATCGTTAATTTCAACTCCCTCTGTCTTTGATAAAGTTTACAATTCATTAATTTGTTTAACAATTTATCAACTAGTTAAAAGTATATTGCCGACACGAGCATATCTCAAGCATAAATTATGTACTCTCAACCAAGATGTTAGAGGTTAGAATTCCTCTACACATTAAAAAAAAGTATATTAATAACCTCTTTTATATATATATATATATATATTTTTTTTTTATTTTTTTGGTGAGCTTAACAACTTGTGGAGTGGAAACATTGATAACCTCTACCCATGTTTGTGAGGTTATATTTTTAAAGAAAAAAGACAATGAGAAATTATGGCTAAATTATATAAAATACCCTTAAACTGGGTAGGTTTCAATAATGCTCTTGAACTTTCATAAATTTAAATTTTACCCCTAACTTTAAATTTGTTTTAAAAATAATAACTAAGTAATGAAGTAATTCTCATCCTCATACATAAGAAATCTATCGAGAAAAAAAGATACATAGTTTTCATTATCTTTGATTTATTTATTTGTCTCTTTCTCTTCTCCATTCATGTCCAACTCTAATTTTTCGTCAATTGAAGGTGAAATGAAGGCTCCAAATTTCGTTCATCCTTTATGGTCTACATATCTCCTCTCCCCTAAATCTTTTAGGGGGCGTTTGGCCTATGGGTTTGGGTTGGAATGGGTTTGGGTTCCAAACCCAAAACTATGTTTGACACAAGGTGTTGGTTTTGAAACACAACCTCATGGGTTACAACAATGCAACCCCATGGGTAACCCATGGATTTGTGCCATGTTTTTCTCTTTCACTTGTCGTTTTTCATTTTCGACAACCACTTCGACAATAAATTTGGTGACAACTCCGACGACCACCAACAACGACAACTCTGACCACTGCACCGGCACCCGACCACCGCACCGACGACCCGACCACCGCACCGGCGACCTGACCACCACTGACGACTACCTCTGGCGACCACTGCGATGAGAACTCTAGAGACCAATCTAACGACCACCCTTGCGACTTAATCACCCCAACAACTTGACACATTAATGATCCAACCACCCTGACAACCCGACTTGCCCGAACCACCGCCAATGACCATCTACAACCACTCCGACAACCCGACCAGCTAGCAACCGCCGCCAACAACCACCTAGTGACTACTCCAATGATCCGACTATGCGATTATCCTGATAACTTGACAAACTCAACCACCCAAAACCACCGTTGACGACCATCTGGTGACCACTCTAGTGACCACCCTGGTGACCCGACCACCTAGCAACCCGACCACCCTAATGACCACTCCAAGAACAACTCTAATGACTCGACCACCAGACAACCACCCAACGACCACTTGGACGACCTAACTAATCATGTGACCACTCTAGCGACCCGACCACCCAACAACTATTGTCGACAACCACCCAATGACCACTCTGACGACCTGACCACCGTGCAACCACCACCAACGACCACCTCGGCAACCCAACCACCCCATCAACCTGATCACCACAACAACCACTCCAACGATCACCCCAACGACTCGACCACGTAGTCAATTTTTTAAAATGTTAAAATAAAACTAAAAATGGTTACTAAACAAATTTTTAACCCAATATATTTGAAATAGGTTTCAAAATATTGTGCAAAATAGAGTTTCTAATATTTTAATTTCTAAAATAGAATTCGAATTTTATAACTCATTTATCTTTGAAATAGATATCAAAATACGGCGCGAAATTTTGTTTAAATTCCATAATTTCTTAAATAGACCTCCAATATTTTATTTTTTTTAAATAGAGTTCCAAAAATATGTTTATGAATACTTTGTAAATAGAGTTTTAAATTCCCTAATTTCTTAGATAGACTTCCAATTTTTTAATCTCTAAAATAGAGTTCCAAAAATAGGTTTCGAAATACTTTGTGAAATAGAGTTTTAGATTCCTTAATTTATTAAATGAACTTACTATTTTTTTAATTTCTAAAATAGAGTTCCTAAAATAGTTTTCTGAATACTTTGTGAAATAGAGTTTTAAATTCCCTAATTTTTTAAATAGACTTCTAATTTTTTAAATTTCTAAAATAAAGTTTGATAACTCTTCAATAGAAGAATTATTCCTGTTTAAAAATCTCTTATTAAAGTATGATTACTGTGTGGAAGTGTAAGAGATAACACCTGGAACCCGACCCCCCATGGACGACAATTCGATGCCTTCATCACCTTCAGCTACTACTTAGTTTTAATTCAGTTTGTGTTTTGGACAACTATTGCTATTTCTTTTCTTCATTCATTTCAGCTTATGTATTATGATATTATGAACTTCGGACCTTCATTTGCATTATGGATTTCCTTTACTCTAGCAACATCATTCTTCTTTCCCACGTATTAATTATTAAAAATATATGTCCTTACTAATGTTATTTAATTTTACATCATCATGAATGGAGTGAATGAGATACTTGTACAAACTACACATTCATAATTAACTATGCTTGAAACAATTGATCCACATAATTGGTTAAAATATTGATATACAATTCAGTAAACAATTATCAAGTAAAAAAGTGTATATGAAAAAAAAACCTAAAAAAATTATTTAAAAAAAATAGACTAAACAAACTCAGCCCAGCCCAGCCCAACCCTGCACCCCAAACATAGGTTTCAGCAAACCAGCCAAACCCAACCCTGCACCCCAAACACAGTAATCAGGAACCCCAGGGTTTTTGATTCCAGCCAAGGATTCCCAGGGTTCCTGATTCCAAACCAGCGTGCCAAACAGCCCCTTAATTGTAAGAGGAGAAAAACATTATTTTACCCAAATCCCCAAAGTATATCACTTCATTTTGAATATGGCTAGGACTCTTTGATATATTTTTTTTTTTTACAGTTCAACACCATGTCATTTTTTCATTTTTATTTTAAGTAGGGAAACTAATGAAGTGGTATTTTTTAAACGATTTAATTGTGGAAGGATTAAAACAAAAATTTTGAAATGTCAAGGGTATAATTGAAACATATTCTAAAGTTTAGGGGTATAATTGAAACATACAACTTATGCTACATGTATCACTATTTTATAGGTCAATGCCATATCACTTTTTTGTCTTCATTTTGACAGAAAAATTGACGAAATGGCTATTTTGAAACAAATTTAAAATTTAAGGGTAAAACTTTTGAAAGTTTAGGTGCATTTTTTAAAACTACCCTAAAGTTCAAAAGTATTTTATATAATTTAGCCAAAAATTATTTAGGTTAAAATACCATTTTGGTCCCTGTACTTTGTGCTTTTTTCTATTTTGGTCCCTATACTTTCAAATGTCCAATTTTAGTCTCTAAACTTTCAATAAAGCTTAAAATTGGTCTTTATATATGATAAGTTTGAAGTTAATTTTTATCAAAATTGGTCAAATAATAATAATAATTTTAATGCAAGAAAAGACACAATGTGAACATGCTTCCAAAATTTATAGAGGGAAAACTAATAAAAACTACTTTTTTTTAAAAAAAAATTAACAATAAACTAATAGTAGGGACCGATTTTAAGATTTATTGAAAGTATAAAGACTAAAATTAGACATTTGAAAGTACATTGACCAAAATGGAACAAAATCCAAAGTATAGGGATCAAAATGATATTTTAACCAATTATTTACAATGCTAGAGTCATTTTTGTTTTAAGAGGAGACAAAATTTTACATTCCATATATATATAATACAATGTTTAAATTCTAAAAATTAAAAAAAAAAAGAATAAAAAGAGAATAAAATTAACTTTATAAGCTCAGTTTATTTTATTTTATTTTATTTATTTAAATCTTTTGAATCTAAGACAAACTCAAAGAGGAGTTGCCCTTATTTCTTTATGCGTTATGCCCCTAATAATCTAGGGGTGTGACATGTGAGCTTCACGATATGCCTCTAATAATCTAGGGGTGTGACATGTGAGCTTCACGATGTGTAGCTTTACATTTATATGAATAAAGAATTTTGACAAATAGCCAACATAAGCATAGTTCACCTGACATAAAACATGTACCCTCAATTAAGAGGTCAGAAGTTCAAATCTCATACTCCACATATTTTTATACTAAAAAAAAAAAGACAAGAATTTTGGACAACTCACGTTGGTTAAAAATATATAAATTTTGGTTGGACTTTAAAACATTATTTTGATGAAGATATGGAAAGCATCTGAGCAGATTAATCATATATTACTATATTGGAGCACAACTAGTAGGTTTTTATATATAAAAAAAATTGCATATCAACTTAGAGTTGCAATATGTCACATACTAACTTGTTGCATTGAACTTATTTTACTTTTTATTACCCACACAAAAACATTTGATAAACTTTAATGAAATTACAGATATCTTATCAACTTTATATTATTTGGCATGCCAACGAACAAAAGTTTCATATTATGTCTACCTTCATTTCTTTAATTTTTAAAGCTCCATTTGATAACTATTTGATTTTTTATTTTTGAAGATTAAACCTATAAATACTACTTCTATCATTGAATTTTCTTGTTTTGACTTTTGTTATCTACTTTGTAGATATGTTTTCAAAAATCAAGTCAAGTTTTGTAAACTTAAAAAAAATAGTTTTTAAAAACTTTTTTTTTTTTTTGGAATTTTGCTAAAAATTTAAATGTCTTTTTTTTAAGAAAGCTAGATGAAACTCATGGTAAAGAAATGATGATAAAACAAACACAATTTTTAAACTAAAAGTTATCAAACGGGCTTAAGCTTCTGTTTTAATATGGCTTAATGAAATGATGGATTTAGATGGCTGTTGCCTCTAAAGATAGGAGTCTCCACATGGAATTGAGTTAGCTTTGCATTCAAAGATGGTCTTCACCTTTTTTCCTTTTGGAAATTGCTTGTCATCTAGTGTTAATATCTGAATTGAAATCTTTAAGAAACCAACAAAAAGGTTGAAGCCAAAACAGAGATATGGAGCAGAGCCAAGAGTCAAGGCAACTAAACATGCCTTCTTTAACCATTCATTGGACCTCATCGGTGGGTTCAACACGTTTGACTATTGATCAATTATATATTTTCTCGTGTGAATATCTACTAGGAGTTAAGCAAGCAGAACATAATATAAACAAACACAAAACACCGACAATTTTAACGTGAAAAAACCTCCTCAAATTGAGGAGTAAAAAACCACGTGACCGTAGTCAAAATCTCCACTATCAACAATAATAGATAGACAAAGTTCTCTCTAATCACGTGTGAAAGATAAATATTTCAACAATTTGACAATATTACATGAAAGGAAATGAAAAAAAAAAAAGAAAAAAACTCTCTTAAAAGTGGCACCCAACTATCATCACGTCATTCGTGTTGTTTTGGATAATCTCTTTCCTTCCTGCACCTACTACTGTTATACAGCAGAAACCATTCAAAGAAATATTGAAATTAATACTGATTTTATGGTGTATAAACTTTATAAAGCTAAGAATTTTACACTCAGGCATATGACGAAAATCTCAAGCTAAAACAAATAAAAGGAATGAAAAACAAACGTACAGGGCTGAAGAACATAAGCTAAAGAAAGACCCATCTTTGCACTTAAAGCAATGCATCAGACACGTAAAGAAGATTGAAAGAAATCAAAGTACTTCGTGATAAGCTGGAGGGTTCAAAATTTAATTTTAAACCTTTGAAACTTTCAAGCAGTCTTCTCTCTTCCTCTTTTCCTTTGTTATCTCCATCAAACCAAAATGTAAAGTTACTACATCACTGTTAAAAATCACTTCTAATGTTTAAAGAAAACAAAAAAATGAAATATGGAGATATCAATAGGTGGGGCATGTGTGAGTTTGAAAGAAAAGTAAAGAGGTGGCTGTGAGTTTGAAAGAAAAGCATGGAGATAACAATTGTTGGCTTGAATAGGCTCAAGGTCAAGGCAGTGGCACATCCCTTCTGATCGTGATGGGTATCAATGGTTGGGGCCATAACAAATCTGTAGCTTTTAGAGTGTCGTGAGATGTTGCAATGGCTACAGAAAGAGAAACTGAAATGAGGGTTAAAATTTAAAGTTTGATTAAGAAAATTATTTCTTTTCAAAGACGCTATGAAAATAAGGAGAGAAAATTGATTGAAGTTTACAGATTCTCTCTTCCTCTTTTCCTTTGTTATCTTATCTCCATCAAACCATACTGTAAAGTCACGATATGACCATCAAAAAGTGCTTCTAATGTTTAAGAAAAGAAAAATGTGGAAATAAGAAGATAACATGGCTGTGTGCATACCTTTTATTGATGGAGCTACTCTCTTCCCTTCCGCTTGTTTGAGGCATTGCAACTTTTGAGACTAGTGCAGATTAGCAGAAATAAACTTTATCATTGTTCAGCAGTAGAAATTGACCTACAATTATACAATGAACACCAACCAAAACTATCACATTCCAACTAACCCATATTGCAAAAATTCTTAGACTGAAAAAAGTATGAGCATGCAGGAGAAACCAATTTGATTATTACCACTTTTGTGTTGGCAAATTTTTTGAAGTCTTTCCAAGTTTTGGGTTTGGGTTAGAAAATGTTAGTGCAAAATGAGGTGTCAATCAATTAAAAACCATGAAACACTTCCTTCTGAAGACTCAAATTGTTGCAAGACAAACAAAAATACAATATCAGTCTCTTACTCTCGCTGTGAACAGATACCACATGCAAGCAAAAGAACCAAGAAGAAAGAAAAGAAAGAAAAGAAGAGATCTACAAAATGATTTATAGTGGTTCAGCAACTTTGCTTACATCCACTTTGAAAAAGCCACGACAGAGTTTTATTAAGAAATCAGATGAAGATTACCGGTGCAAGAGCTTGATCGAAAAAGGTATTTTATAGTGCATACAAGAACTGTAACTGATTTTTTAACAGATTCAAGAACCTTCTGTTTTAATACTTTTCTCAACAAATCCCAGTTGAAATTGTTTGCTATTATTGGTTAGGAATTGAGTCAATACTTCAACAAAAAAAATTATGGGAATAACGGAGAAAATTACTTTGCGTACCTGATTAAATTCCATGAAAGCGACAGTCGAGGGATATGGGCGATTTTAGGCCAATCTTCTCCGGTGTCTTTCTTGCACCTTTCTTCCAATATGGGACACTCACTAATTTCTAATGTTTGTAAACCATGGATGTGGCGAATCCCTTCTGGTAGCAAACTTAGCTTTTTACAATTATAAATCTCCAATTCTGTGAGTGAGGTGAGATTGTCAATCCATTCTGGTAGACTCTTTAAATTTCCACAATGCCGTAGACTAAGAGTTTGAAGAGTTGTCACATGTTGCAAACACTTGGGCAAATACTCCAATTTAGAAAACCCGTAAAAGCTTAGAGAGGAGAGATTTTCAAAATTTTCCCATGGTACAACATCAAACTCCTCCTCAATACAATGTCCTTCCTTTATATTACCAATTTCCAATGACTTCAAAGGTGCATGCCAAGACATCAAAATATGTAAAGTACAATCAGAAATCTGTAATTGAGAAAGGTAAGGAAATATTATTGGAAACGAGCCCCAGGTAGGATCAGTAGATTCCGTTGAGGTTGTACCCAGCTTCCACCATCTCTTCAACTTAGGCATGCCAACAATGCTTAATTTCTCAAGGGATGGAAAAAATGTTGACGAAGAAACAGAAGCATTGTTGCCAATATACTCGATACTGGATAGGTTTTCAAGAGAAAGATCCTTGAGATTAGGAAATTGATCAAATTGAGGGAGATGCTGCAATCTTTCGCAACCAACAAGACTTATAGTGACCAAACGACCAAGGGAATCGGAGGATAGCCAATTATATAACTTCACTCCTCTGTATCCCCATATATACATCTGTTGAAGATTTGAATGCGGCTGTAGACAATCTAAAACTCTTTCGTCCACATTATTGTCCAAGTCACCAATTGTAGTCTCATTCCATGAATTCTCCCACCATAACAATAATGTTTGAAGACCCGACTTTAGTTGCAACAACTTGGCCTTCATTTGTAGATCAACAACAGTACAACATTGCAAATTTCTAATAAGTAAGCTTCCCTTCAACTTGTTAAGTCCATTCAACTCAGGTAATTTACCACGATTATTCTCTCCTAATACAAATATATTCAGTGTTTGAAGATTAGTCAGCTCACCTAATCCTTTTGGCATACGAGTGAGAGACCAACATCCATCTATATCAAGATGCTTAAGGTTGGTCAACCTTTTGGTATCTTCTGGTAGTTCTTTTAAATTTAAACAGTTACGGAAAAGAAGTGTTTCCAAATTATTTAATTGAGTAATAGAGTCTGGAAGGAATTCTATACTCTCATTATGTGAAAGATCTAGATGCCTAAGATTGATCCAATTTTTGACATCTCTTGGCAATTCTTTTAATTTCACACAATCACAAAGGATAATTACTTCCAATTTACACAATTCAGTAATAGAATCCGGGAGGAATTCTAAATTCTCATTCTCACGAAGATCAAGATGCTTAAGGTTGATCAATTTTTTTATACCACTTGGCAATTTTTCTAAGTTTGTCTAGTCACAAAGGATTAATGTTTCTAAGTTATACAACTCAGTAATACAATTCGGAAGATCTTTAAAATCTAAGTTCGAAATATTCAAATATCTCAAATGTTTGAACTTACCAATCATAGACTTAGAAAACTTTTCCTTCCCAACTTTACTAGGCATCCCGAAGTCCAATGTCCGTAATCGCAAATGATCATGCAAAATTTTTTCATAGTTCAATCTCCAACCATAAAAAAAATCTAGAACAAAAAATGTCCTCAAATTTTTCGCTTTAGATAACGTTTCTAGAACTTCTTTGAATTCTTTCTCTGACATACTTCCCAATGAAAAGTGACAAGTTCTTTTGTCAATGTCATTCTGAAGTCCATGGATGCATTCATTTTTCGTAATCGAACAAGCAAGATCATGCATCAAATCATGCATCTTACATGCTTTTATGTTTCCTAATTCATCTTTTGTAACCTCTTGAAAAAATGACTTTGATAATAATTCCAAAAAATAATCCTCACCAATATCAATGAGCTCATCTTTGTCATTTGGTGGAATGAAACCTTGTGCTCTCCATTTTAGTATCAAGTCATCCTTTAGAATCTCATAATCTTTGGGGAACAACGCACAATATAGAAAACATTGCTTCAAATTAGCTGAGAGGTGTTTATAACTAAGCTCAAGAATTGATCGCATGTATTCTAGATCATTCTTTTCTTGTCCCATAACTTCGTGAAGTTCCTTATCCTTGAAAGACAACCAAAATTTTTGTGATTTTTTTTCCTTTAAAAGTCGTCCGATTGTTATTATTGCAAGAGGAACACCTTTTAACTTTGCCACGATCTCCTTACCAATTTCGACTAAATTTGAATTCTCAAGATCATCTTCTTGTCCTTCCAAACTTGTCATTTTCTTAAATAATGACAAAGAGTTGCACTCATCCAAATTTTTTAACAAATGCAAGGAAGTTGTGTCAAAAGTTTTTGCAACTTGTTCGCCACGTGTTGTGATCAAAATTCTACTGCCCTGTGTACCACCCATTAGCAATCTTTTCAGACTAACCCATTTCTCATGATCTTCATTCCACACATCATCCATGACAAGCAAATATTTCTTGCCATCAATATGTCTTCTGAGTTCACTTTGCAATGAATCCATTTGAAGGAACGACTCAGGCTTCTTTTTAGTTGCAGACTCTATTATCTTTTCCACAATAATTTTGACATCAAATTCTTCAGAAACACACACCCATAACTTCAACTCAAAGTGTTTTGTCATCATATTATTGTTATAGATAGATTGAGCAAGAGTAGTCTTTCCTAATCCTCCCATTCCAACTATGGAAATCACTGCAATATCGACCTGTTTGGTGTTGGTACTCAATAGAAGTTTTATGATTTTTTCCTTGTCATGTTTCCTACCAATCACTTCCTCTTCAAGTATAAAAGAGTAAGTCTCTCGTTTCTTCTTAAGCTCATTATGTCCCGTATCTATCACATGCTCAGAGAAGCTAAATTGAGTTTTATCATCATTAATAGCTTTTAGCCTCTGCCTAACTTCCTTAATTTTGTGAGCCATTTTGAGATTAGATTTAAATTTGGAGAAGAGGATACGTACTTGTTTTCTCTTTCTTCTATCTTTGGCCATAACTTGTCTTCTCAAGGTTTCATAAGAGGACTCGTCCATCAAGTCATCAATCTCGTACAAAACATCTTTAAGCTTTGAAACCCAATCCTTCACTGAATGGCTCTTGGACTGCTGCTCCTCTGCATCGAGAAGCACGGCTTGAATGGCAGAAAGAGTGTGTTTGAGTTTGTCGAGCTCATCATTGACACCCCACAGCAACCCAAGCTCTTGACATGCGGAAGAGCCCAATTTGGTTACAATGTTTCCAACAACGTTGTAGAGAATAGATTCGGCCATTGATGAAGAATGAGTAAGAGAGGTGTGATCAAGTGAGGTGAGAACGTGAGGTTGGGTCAATATTTGTAGTGTAATTGGCAAGCTAAAAGGGGACACCAAAAGTATGCCATAAATTGCCAGCTCAAATTTGACTTTTCTTACTATTTCTTCTTTTTCTTACTATTTGTTCGTTATATTTTTTTAAAATTCTTAATAGTCTTTAAATTTTTATAGTCATATATTTAATTATGTATTTTAAAAAACTTTTAATAAATCTTTAACCGGTCAATTTCATATTAAATAAGCTTTATTTTAAGCAAAACAAGATGTGAGGGTAAAGATTCGAACTAACTCTAACCTCTCAATTGAAGTATATGTCTTTAATATGCTTAAGTTGGTTCAAATAAGATTTTGTTATTAATTCGGTTAGTTTAACATTTACATAACACACCAACGATTATTTAAGAATCATGCCTGAAATCAACTCATCATCCTTAAATAAAACATAGCCAACCTGTCCATGTAAGTATTAAGTAAATTAATTATGACAGGAAATTATTTATTATCTATAAGCTAGCCTACTTGCGTACTTGTATTTATTTGGACTAAAAAAATTCAATTTTTACTATTAAAATTAGACTAATTGCATTATAATATTGTGGTAGGTCAGATTAAAAAAATGAATTTGAATAAAATAACTTTATAAACCCATTAAATAGTTTAGGAATTTCTATTCACATTATTATGGCCGGCAATTTGACTTTTTCTAATAAATTTGGATAGATGATAAGTTTGGTCTTGAACTTTCATTTATATTAAGTTTTTTTTTTTTTTAATTTTTTAAAATTGTAGTAGGTATTTAAGATTTTATAATGATATCTATTTAACCATACACTTTAAAAAATTTGTAATAAAGCTTAAAACTTTCAATTTTGTATCTAAAGTCTCGTTCTTAGTTCTTTTAGTTTAGCATTTACGTAACACACTAACTATTATTTGAGAAGTATGCTTAAAATTAAGGGAAATTGTAATGGGTAGCAAAAAATATTAGGATATTTTGAAATCTAACAATGGTTTTTCAAATTTACAAATATAGCAAAAAATTTTAAATTTGATTTCCGTTTTTCTCATTATTCCAATTTTACCTTCATTAATGTATCAACATGTATATCAATAGTATATATGATATACTTTATATTTGGTATATCATTAGTATATTTGATATATTTTATGTTTTTTGTTTCACAATGTTTTTTTTTTTAATGTTTTATGTATCAGTTCGTACCTTGCTTATTAGGTACATCAATGTTAGGTATATCATTAAAAAGATATACCTAAAATAAACTATATCAGTAATATATCACGGATATACTTCATTTTCAGTATATCTAATATACTGAATATGAATTACTGATATACTGTTGATATACTTTATACCAGGAATATCATTTCATTGATATACCTAAATAAACTATATCAATAGTATATCACTGATATATTTCATTTTGTGTAGATATGACATACTGATCAATATGAATTACTAAATTGATATACCTAAATAAAGTATATAAATATTATATCACTGATATACTTCATATTAGGTATATCTGATATACTGAATATGAATTATTAAATTGATATACGTCCTAAATAAAGTATATCACTAGTATATCACTGATATAATTCATTTTAGGTATATCTGATATATTGATCAATATGAATAACTAAATTGATATACCTAAATAAAATATATCAGTGTTATATCATTGATATACTTCATGTTAGATATATCTGATATACTGAATATGAATTATTAAATTGATATACGTCCTAAATAAAATATATTACTAGTATATCACTGATATAGTTCATTTTAGGTATATATGATATACTGAATATGAATTACTGATACACTCTTGATATACTTTATATTAGGTATATATGATATACTGAATATGAATGCATATGAATTACTGATATACTATTGATGTACTTCATATTATGTATATATGATATATTGAATATGAATTACCGCTATACTGTTGATATACTTCATATTTCAATGTCATTTCATTGATATAAATAAATAAAGTATATTAGTAGTATATCACCGATATACTTCATTTTAAGTATATTTGATATACTGAATATGAAATACTGATATACGATTGATATACTTCATATTAGGTATTTCTGATATACTGTTGGTATACTTCATATTAGGAATGTTATTTCATTGATATACCTAAATAAAGTATATTAGTAGTATATCACTGAATATACTTCATTTTTAGGTATATCATTAGGATATCAATAGTATATTACTGATAGGTTGTTGATATACTTCGTTGAGGGCTATTTTTGACTTTTCGTAGGTTTCGTTTGGGCTGAGCCGATTTTTTTTGCCATATTTACAAATTGGATAAAGCAGTGACACACCTACAATTGAACAATTTATTTTTATCATCCTTGCAACTGGCCCTAAAATTAGCTTGCCATATAATCGTTAAAAAAGAAATATAATTATCATCTCAGGTAAGTATTAAATAAATTAATGATGAGTTCTATTTATTTTTTATCCATTAGCTAGCCTACCTGTATACTTGTATTCATTTCGATTTAACCAATTCAATATTTAATATTAAAATTAGACTAATTGCATTTAATTATCGTAGTACTTGAAATTAAGAAAAAAAAGTTACAAATTGAATAAAATAGGGACAGTTGCACATATAGCAATTTGAACTAAAGTAATGGCAGATATAACATATTTTAAAACTATTAGTAAATCCTCACATGTGATGCATGTGTTTATGAATTTTTTTATTATTTAACGTATTCTTTTTTAAAATATTTATTATAATGGTTTAAAACTATATTTTCTTTAAAATGTTATTTACTTAATTACAGAAAACGAAATGTAAAATTTGAAGCAGATTTAAAATTTAAAATGATGATATATGGATAAAAAACTAAAATAAATATATAAAGTAAAACAGAAAAATAATTATAATAAATAAATATGATCCAAAAATTTGGACGTATTTTTAAATATTTGAGCAAAGTTTAAAAATTATTATTAAATTAAAAAAAAAACTTGGTTAATTACAAATTTGGTGCCTATGATTTTGAAAGATTATGGAGGAAGAAAAAAAAAAATTCAGGTTTAGAAATAGAGATTAAACTACAATTACCAATACTCTACCGTTATAAAATGAAAGGTCAATACAAAATTATTACATCTCATATAGAGGTTCCAAATCTTTTGCAATCGAGTTCAAGGAAAGGGAGGAAAAAATAAAAAGACGAACCAATTTCAAAGAAAGAAAAAAAATTATTATTACCCGATTTTAGTGGCTCAACAGTGAGGTTTGCCCCCATTTATTTGGATAATTTTTGCCCACATCTCAAAAGAATTTGGGGACTGCGAACTTTTTGAATCTGTTCTAAGCATTAGACTTTGCTTCTATTCATAAAATCATTTATATACAAGCCAATTTCATCCATATTTAAATGATGGTAGTTCATAAAGATGCATCAAACTTTTTGTTAACAAACTGTACCATAATTTTCTGTAAGTTGCTTTAACCCTACTCGACACCTGCTCCAATGGATGAGGACCATATTTTACTCACAATAATCCTAAGATAGATGGTGTAAATTTTAGATTACATAATTATACAATAAAACCCTAACATTATATAATTCAATAAAAGCCAAGATTTTTGAATTAGATGATTTTCACAATAACATGCGTTAGAGTAACATACATTGATCCATGATATTGATATTGTAAAGAAGGATAGTGTTTCTCTCTCTTGGTCTTCCTTTAGAACTTGATTAGGTTTCTTGAGAGAGAAACTTCTACTTCATTAGGCAAAAAGATGACCAATCTCTAGAATTTTATCTTTATGTAATACACCTTCCATCATGATGTTTAATTAGAAAAATTATTTTTTACTTAATTGGCCCAAGTCGCTGCTTCCAATACACAAGAATAAATTTTCAAAATAACTTAATCCCATGGGAAATACAACTGGCACAAGATGCAATAATCTGACAAGAAATCCATCACCGTTTGGTTAAGGCAAAACCAAAACATTTTGAAAAACTAAAGTAACAAGGACTAAAAAAATTTAAAAGAAAAAAAATAAAAATAAAAATATAGATTAATGATAAGATTTTTGAAAGGTTACCCCAAACTCTTGATCTTATAAGAAAAAGGATTATCAACATAGTTAAACCAAGTGATCATACTCAATTGGCTCCTTTAATTCATTCAAAGTGTTAGCAGCTTCATCCAACTTCTTTTTGGCCTACTTTTCCTTTTCCTTAACTTCCATGTATATAAGCCTTTTTCATGTCATACTTCAGCTATGGCAGTTTCTTTTTCCTGGACTCAACCTACAAGTGCCAACTTAATTTCCTGAAGATTGTCAACTACAAGTAAGAACAACCTTTTTTTAAAAAGATAAGTGTGAACAACTTTCTTTTTTTTTTTTTTTGATAAGACAAGTAAGAAGTACTTGACTATTTCCCCTTCAAGAAAGGAATATTAAATTAAAATTTTCGAAGGTAAAACACATGTCCCACGGAAGAATGGGTGTGTGCAATCTTTTGAATTTAAGACAAATTCAAAGGGCACATGCAGTTGCCCTTTAATTTATTTCTTTATACGCTCTACCCCTAATAATATCTATACATGTACATGTGACATTTGAACTTTATGGTGTAACTTTACATTTATTTGAACAAAAAATTCTGACAAGTCACATGGGTTGAAAATATATAAATTTGGTTGGATTTTAAAATATTATTTTGATGAAGAAGTGGAAAGCATTTGAGCAGATTAATCATATATTACTATCTTGGACCACAACTACTAGTTTTTTTTTTAAAAAAATAAATCAACTTAGAGTTGCAATATATCACATGCTAACTTGTTGCATTGAACTTATATTAACTTTTTATTACCCACACAAAAACATTTGTTAAACTTTAGTCAAATTACATATATCTTATCAACTTTACTGTTTTTTTTTTTACTAGAGTGATTCCTAAAAATTTGAAAATCTTCAACTATATAACACATCACAGACTGTCTTGTCTTCTCCTTTTGTGGATCACTGATCAGAGCATTTAAGTGAAAAAACTTAAAAACTCTCCCTTCAAACTCTGTTTTCTTCTTAGAAAAACTCACTTTTTATAAACAATGCCCCATTACATTAGAACCTATAATTGGCAATCGTTGTTGAATATGCACAGTGGCCTCATTTTACTACTCTCTGCACCATGGATAAACAATGTTGGTTTTTCCAAAACAGAAAAAATGACAAGTTTTCACAATGGGATAAGTTGCATTTTAGTATATAATTATAGAAACCAAACACATTCATTATTGGCTTGGCAAACTTGTAGCGAATGGAATATAACCTATTTTGATGTTAATATTATGAATAAAAGGATAGTTTTACCATAGCTTATTAGCTTAAACTTTAGAGTATTATGATAGTTTCGTCACTACAATTACTCAATGTCTTGCTGAATGATTCTAACAAGAGTCTTAGGGCTCTGACTTTTCCAATGTTACATATCAACTTTGTTCACCACTCCACCAAACTCTTCTTTAGCACCGTTAGATAGAAAATTGGACATAACTTGAATAACAGTAACAAAGATAATGCAGTGATATGGCTTGAGCAGTTTATATCTAGTATTGACTTAACAATATTGGCATGCCAACGAAACAAAGGTTTCATATTGTGTTTACCTTCATTTCTCTAGTTTTTAAAGCTTCGTTGGATAATCATTTGGTTTTTGATTTTTGAAGATTAAGCCTATAAATACTACTTACACCTTTGAATTTTCTTATTTTGACTTTTATTATCTACTTTGTAGATATGTTTTCAAAAACTAAGCTCTTGTTTTAAAATGGCTTAATGAAATGAAGGATTTAGATGGCTGTTGCTTCTAAAGATAGGAGTCTCCATATGGAATTGAGTCAGCTTTGCATTCAAAGATGGTCTTCGCTGTTTTCCTTTTGGAAATTGCTTGTCATCTGGTGTTGATTTCTGAACTGAAATCTTTAGGAAACCAACCAAAAGGTTGAAGCCAAAACAGAGATATGGAGCAGAGGCAAGAGTTAAGGTAACTAAACATGCCTTCTTTAACCATTCATTGGACCTGGTCGGGTTGTCGAAGCCCCCTCCAAAATAATTACTGATTCTCTAGATCTAACTTGTAGAAATAGTGGACCAGGTTGAATCCCAAGGGAACCAATCGAATTAATTTCTCAAAGTTAAAAAATAATAAAAATAAATAAAGGGGGGTTTTGAATTGTGAACAAAAATTAGAATTAATTAAATAATGAATAAAAAAAACAAATAAAAAAAAATCAATTTTATGAAACTTCAAATTCAAGGGTATAAATTTCATCCAATTGTAATCTTGATCATAGGCTTTAAAAAACATCTATTTCAATTTCTCAAATTCAAGAACTTAGTCTACTTATTTGGAAAAGTCATAACAAGTGTAAATTCTCCTATTTCAATTGACTCTGACCAAGCATCAAAATCAAAACTTACCAATTAATCAATTGGGCACGATAGCGTTCCATATTGATTAAATAATAGCATTAAAAACAATGGGAATGACTAAACCAAAACTAACTAATCGAGATAGCTACAAATTAATTAATTTTGTTTCTTTGTTTCCCTAGAGTCTATTATGCAAGCTATGTAAAATGGAAAAGCCATAATTACACACACATAAGCCAACCATTTGCTACATATTTTAATCAATTGTGATAATTACGGATCACAAAATCATAGATAGCAATAAATCAATTGAAACTAAATTAAGGTGTCAATTTAATTTAATAACAATCAATATAAAAATAAGAACAAGAAACAAAGAATTCATGAATTAAAGATAAAATTTCAATTTGGCTCAAAGCCTCACAAAATTACAATTGGAAATTAAATCACCATTGAATCAGAAATTAAAACTTAGCCACACATGGTGAAAAAGCAATAATGACTGTAAAGAGGAGAAAACATAAAAAGAAAAGAAAAAAAAAACTCAAAGAACTAAAGAAATTGAAAACACTTTTTTTTCACTTTCTAAACTCTTTTTTTTTTTTACAAAGAAAGCTAGAACTTTTTTTTTTCTGTCCATCACTGCTCCTTCATTGCTCCTTTTATACTTGAAGGAGAGGTAAAATTTTTACTGAAAATAGCCAACTCCCTCCTAACAAATCTGCTCAAGAAGAGGTCTGCAAGGTTTTATTTCTGCATGTCCTCCAGCCTGATGACCACCACCTACAAACAGAAATTTGTTAAACTTAAACAAGGCCCATTGACTTAAGAATTATTGTATATACAAGGCCCATTAGCTAAAGTATTATTGTTATATATATATATTATTACTTTCTTTAAAACCTACTCCAGCACTTTATCTGTTTTTTTTTTCTTTTTAATCTTTTTCTTATCTTTCTTTATTTCTTCTTTTTCTTTTCATTTTCAATTTTTCAATTTTTATTTTATTTTTTTTCCAATTTCATTTCTATTTATGAATTTAAACTAAAATATGTTTTTTAAGACTAATTCTACCAAATATTTGGCAATTTACCACTTAAACTAAATTAAACACAATTTTAACAATTAAGCACAATATTCAATTAAAATGTAAAGAAATTAGACACAATAAATGTGATTAATTAATACTTATCAGGGCCTCATTGATAGGTTCAACACGTTTGGCTATTGATCAATTATATATTTTCTCATGTGAATATCTAATAGGAGTTAAGCAAGCAGAACATAATATAAACAAAAACATAACATCAACAATTTTAACGTGGAAAAACCTCCTTAAACTAAGGAGTAAAAAACCACATGACCATAGTCAAAATCTCCACTATCAACAATAATAGATACACAAAGTTCTCTCTAATCACATTTGGAAGATAAATATTTCGGCAATTTGACAATATTACATGAAAGGAAATGGATGGAAAAAAAAAAACTCTCTAAAACGTGGCACCCAACTATCATCTCTTTCATTCATATTGTTTTGGATAATCTCCTTCCTTCCTGCTCCTGCATCTGTTATACAGCAGATGGTCTTCTCCTTTCTATGCAGAAGCAAGTGCAAAGCATTGTAAGATTCAAAACTAACTCAATCCTTTAGTTTCAATGGAAGAGATTAAACTACCAAGTATAGAGTGAAAACCAAAGCCAAAATAATTACATCCTAAAATTGGTAGGTTCTTAGACTAGAGAAAAGATGGGCAGGAGAAAGCAATTTTATCATTACCCATTTTGTGCTTGTCTGTTTTCAGACTTGGTGTATAAACTTTATAAATGAATGCCAAATACTGAATTGATCTTCAAAGATGGAGCAATTTGAGGGGAATCTTCTATCAATGGTTGGCTTGAATACCCTTTATGGTCAAGGCAATGGCTTTTATCCCTTCTAGTCATGATGGTGTCAATGGTCAGAGGCCATAACAAAACAAATCTGTAGCTTTTAGAGTGCGGTGAGATGTTATAATGGCTGAGACAGAAAGAAGTAGAAAAATGAATTGAAATGAGGAGGTAAAAAACTATTGCATTTTAAAGAACAAGGAGAGAAAATTGCTTTGCATACCTCATTAAAGTACATTGACGTAAGGTATACATAAGGGATATGGGCGATTTTGGGCCAATCTTCTCCAGTGTCTTTCATGCACCTTTTTTCCAATATGGGACACCAGTAAATTGTTAATAATTGTAAACCATGGATGTGGCGAATCCCTTCTGGTAGCAAAGTGAGCTTTTCACAGTATTCAATCTCCAATTTTGTGAGTGAGGTGAGATTGTCAATCCATTCTGGTAAACTCTTTAAATTTTCACAATCACATAGAGTAAGAGTTTGAAGAATTATCACATGTTGCAAACGCTTGGGGCAAATACTCTAATTTAGAAAGCCTATAAAGGATTAGGGAGGAGAGATTTTCAAAATTTTCCCATGGTACAACATCAAACTCCTCCTCAATACAATGTTCTTCCTTTATATCACCAATTATCAATGACTTCAAAGGTGCATGCCTAGACATCAAATTCAAATTATGTAGAGGACAACCATAAATCTCTAATTTAGAAAGGCAAGGAAATATTATCTCAGTAGATTCCGTTGAGGTTGTACCCAGCTTCCACCATCTCTTCAACTTAGGCATGCCAACAATGCTTAATTGCTCAAGGGATGGACAAAATGTTGATGAAGAAAAAGAATCATTGTTGACAATGTACTCGATACTGGGTAAGTATTCCAGATGAAGATACTTGAGATAAGGAAATCCATCCAATTGGGGCAGATGCTTCAATTTTTTGCAAATTTTAAGTCATATAGTGACCAGGCAACCAAGGGAATTTGAGGATAGCCAATTACATAACTTCACTCCTTTGTATCCGTGTACACTCTTGAAGATTTGAATGCGACTGTAAGCAATCTAAAACTCTTTCATCGACATTATTGTCCAAGTCACCAATTGTAGGCTCATTACATGAATTGTTCCACACTAACATTAACTTTTGAAGACCCGACTTTAGTTGCAAGAACTTAGCCTTCATTTCTAGATCAACCGCAGTACAAAATTGCAATTTTTTAATACTTAAAGCTTCTCCTCAACTGTTTAGGTCCATTCAACTCATTTAATTCACCACTAGTATCCTTTCGTAATACGAATTCCTTCATTGTTTGAAGATTAGTCAGCTCACCTAATCCTTTTGGTATGTGAGTGAGCGTGTCGCATAAACGCATATCAAGATGCTTAAGGTTGATCAACTTATTGATATCTTCTGGCATTTCTTTTAAATTCAAACAACCACAGACGAGAAGTGTTTCTAAATTATTTAATTGAGTAATAGAATATGGAAGGAATTCTATACTCGTATTCATGGAAAAATCAAGATACCTAAGATTGACCCAATTTTTGACATCTCTCGACAATCCTTTTAATTTCATACAACTTTGAAGAATAAGTACTTTCAATCTACACAACTCAGTAATAGAATCTAGGAGGAATTCTATATTCATATTGATAAAAAGTTCAAAATGCTCAAGGTTGATTAAAAATTTCATATCATTAGGCAATTTTTCTAAATCTTTCCAACCCCAAAGGATAAATGTTTCTAAATTATACAACTCAATAATAGAATTAGGAAAATCTTTAATATATGATTTCGAAATACTCAAATATCTCAGATGTTTCAACTTACCTATAGACTCAAAAAACTTTGCATTGAGATTCTCTTTAATCAACTTCAACTTCAATGTCTGTAATCGCAAATGATTATGAACGAATTTTTCAAAGTCCAATTGCCTAATAAATGATGAATCTTGCATAAAAAAATGTCCTCAAATTCCTCGCCTTAGGTAATGTTTTCGAAAGTTCTTTAAGTTCTTCCCATGACCCTGAGTCCAATGAAAAGTGACAAGTTCTTTTGTTGATGTCATTCTCGACTTCATGCACGATTTCATTTTCTGCTATCGAACAGGCAAGATCATGCATCAAATCATACATCTTACATGCTTTTATGTCTCCCAATCCATCTCTTGTAACCTCTTGAAAAATGACCTTGATAATAACTCCATAAAATAATCTCATCAATATCTATGAGCTTATCTTTTTTATTTGGTTGAATGAAACCTTGTGCTTTCTATTATCGTATTAGTTCATCCTTTTGAATCACATAATCTTTATCCTTTTGAATCACATAATCTTTGGGGAACAAAGCACAATACAGAAAACATTGTTTCAAATTAGCTGGGTGGTGTTTATAACTTATCTCAAGAATTGATCGTATGTCTTCTAGATTTTTTTGTCACATAACTTGGTAAAGTTCCTTATCCTTGAAAGTCGACCAATAATTTTCTTTTGATTTTTTATCATATAAAAGTCGTCCTATAACTCTTATTGCAAGAGGATTACCTTTTAACTTTGCTACATCTCCTTACCAATTTTGACTAAATTTGAATTCTCAAGCTCCTCTTCTTGTCCTTCCAAGCTTGTCATTTTCTTAAACAATAACAAAGAGTTGCACTCAACCAATTTTTTTAAAGAATACAAAAAAGTTGTGTCAAAAGTTTTTGCAACTTGTTCATCACATGTTGTGATCAAAATTTTACTACCCTGTGCACCACCCATTAGCAATCTTTTAAGACTAACCCATTTCTCATGATTCTCATTCCACACATCATCCATGACGAGCAAATATTTCTTTCCATTAATTGGCCTTCTAAGTTCACTTTGCAATGGATCCATTTGAAGGAACGACTCAGGTTTCTTTCCAGTTGCAGACTCTATAATCTTTTGGATAATGATTTTGACATCAAATTTTTAAAAAACGCACACCCATAACTTCAACTCAATGGGGGCGTTTGGCCCAAGGGTTTGGGTTGGAATGGGTTTGGGTTTCAAACCCAAAACCATGTTTGGCACAAGGTGTTCAAAACCCTTGGTTTTGAAACACAACCTCATGGGTTACAACAATGCAACCCCATGGGTTTGTGCTATGTTTTCCTCTTCCTCTTGTCGTTTTTCATTTCCGACAACCACTTCGACAACAAATCCGGTGAAAACTCCGACGACCACTGACAACGGCAACTCTGACCACCTCATCGGCGACCCGACCACCGCTGACAACTACCTCTGACGACCACTGCGATGAGAACTCTAGAGACCAATCTGAGGACCAATCATGCAACTTAACCACCCAACAACTTGACACCTCGATGACCCAACCACCCTGACAACCCGACTTGCCCGAACCACCTCCAATGACCATCTGACAACCACTTCGACAACCCGACCACCTAGAAACCGCTGCCGACAACCACTTAGTGACCACTTTGATGACCCGACCACCCCGATGACTACTTCGGCAATTACCCCGACAACCTGGAAAACTCAACTGCCCAAAACTACCGTTGACGACCACCTGGTGGCCACTCTAGTGACCACCCTGGCGACCCGACCATCTAGCAACCTGACCACCCTAATGACCACTCCAACAACAACTCCAATGACTCGACCACCAGACAACCACCCCGTGACCACTCGGACGACCTAACCAATCATATGACCACTCCAGCGACCCGACCACCCAACAACTACTGTCGAAAACCACCCAACGACCACTCCGACGACCTGGCCACCGTGCAACCACCACCGACGACCACCTCGGCAACCCAACCACCCCATCAACCTGATCACCCCAACAACCACTCCAACGATCACCCCAGCGACTCGACCACGTAGTCAATTTTTTAAAAGGTTAAAATAAAACTAAAAATGGCTACTAAACAAATTTTTAACCCAATATATTTGAAATAGGTTTTAAAATACTATGCAAAATAGAGTTTCTAATATTTTAATTTCTAAAATAGAATTCGAATTTTATAACTCATTTATCCTTGAAATAGATTTCAAAATACGGTGCGAAATTTTGTTTAAATTCCATAATTTCTTAAATAGACCTCCAATATTTTATTTTTTTAAAATAGAGTTCCAAAAATATGTTTATGAATACTTTGTAAATAGAGTTTTAAATCCCTTAATTTCTTAGATAGACTTCCAATTTTTTAATTTCTAAAATAGAGTTCCAAAAATAGGTTTCGGAATACTTTGTGAAATAGAATTTTAGATTCCTTAATTTAATAAATAAACTTCTAATTTTTTAATTTCTAAAATAGAGTTTCTAAAATATTTTTCTGAATACTTTGTGAAATAGAGTTTTAAATTCCATAATTTTTTAAATAGACTTCCAATTTTTTAAATTTCTAAAATAAAGTTTGATAACTCTTCAATAGAAGAATTATTCCTGTTTAAAAATCTCTTATTAAAGTATGATTACTGTGTGGAAGTGTAAGAGAGAACACCTGGAACTCGACCCCCCATGGACGACAACTCGATGCCTTCATCACCTTCAACTACTACTTAGTTTTAATTCAGTTTGTGTTTTAGACAACTATTGCTATTTCTTTTCTTCATTCCTTTCAGTTTATGTATTATGATATTATGAACTTCGGACCTTCATTTGCATTATGAATTTCCTTTACTTCAGCAAACATCATTATTCTTTCCCACGTATTAATTATTTAAAATATATGTCCTTACAATGTTATTTAATTTTACATCATCATGAATGAAGTGAATGAGATACTTATACAAACTATACATTTATAATTAACTATGCTTGAAACAATTGATCCACATAATTGGTTAAAATATTGATATGCAATTCAGTAAACAATTATCAAGTAAAAAAAAATGGATATGAAAAAAAAACCTAAAAAAATTGTTTAAAAAAACAGCCTAAACAAACCCAGACCAACCCAACCCAACCCTGCACCCTAAACACAGGTTTCAGCAAACCAGCCAAACCCAACCATGTACCCCAAACACAGTAATCAGGAACCCCAGGGTTTCTGATTCCAGCCAAAGATTCCCAGGATTCCTGATTCCAAACCAGCACGCCAAATAGCCCCTAAAAGATAGAGAAAGAGAAAGCAATGAGACATTACCCAATTGTATTGTTGATCAAAAGCCAAAAGGTCTTCTCCTCTATATTCAGTAGCAAATGCAAAGCATTGATAAGATTCTTTAGCACAGCACTACAGATTGATCTACAGTTATACAATCAATACCATACCAAAATTATCACAACCACCCAAATTTATCATTAGGAGATTTTATATGAGCATGGTGAGTTTCTTACCTCAGGACCAAGGCTGAGGTAAGAAACTTCATAGATTGCATGAGGAAAAATATGAGCATGCTTTGCTGGAGAAACCAATTTCATCATTATCCCTTTTGTATTGTCAAACTGAAGTCGTTCCAAGTTTATGGTTTGGGTTCTTCTGCTCAGTCTAAGAAATATTGAAAATGATGACTATTAAAAACCATTTCAATGTTCGAAGAAAAAAAAAAGGTGAAAATATGAAGAAATTCTACATATAAAGATGAGACTTGTGTGAGTTTGAGCAAGCTATGCATATACCTGATTGTGATTTGGTGAATTTGTGTATGAATTTATGTCAAAAGGTGAATTTTTCAAAGATTGAGCAGTTCTGGAGAAATCGTATCCAATTGTTGGCTTGAACACCCTTTAAGGTCAAGACAGTGGTGCATCCCTTCTTGTCGAAATCAAAATGAGTGCTGTAGAAGAAAAAAAGTAGAAAAATAAATTGAAATGAGGGTTAAAAATTGTGGCGTTTAAGAGAATTACGAGAGAAAATTGTTTTGCTTACCTCATCAAATAAAGTATACATAAGGGATATGGGCGATTTTAGGCCAATCTTCTCCGGTGTCTTTCTTGCACCTTTCTTCCGATATGGGACATCTCACAATTGTTAATGATTGTAAACCATAGATGTGGCGAAGTCCTTCTGGTAGCAAATTTAGCATGTTACAATCAATAATCTCCAATGTTGTGAGTGAGGTGAAACTGTCAATCCATTCTGGTAGACTCTTTAAATTTTTACAATTCCTTAGAGTAAGATTTTGAAGAGTTGTCACATGTTGTAAACACTTGGGCAAATACTCCAATTTAAGAATGTGAGAAAGCTCTAGAGAGTAGAGATTTTCAAGATTTTCCCATGGTACAACATCAAACTCATCCTCGATAGAATGTTCCTCCTCTGAATCACCCATTTCCAATGACTTCAAAGCCGGTGCACGCCAAGACATCAAAATATGTAAAGGACAACCACGAATGGCTAATACAGAAAGGCAAGGAAATATTATTGAAGATGAGCCCCCAGTAACCAGTTTCCACCATCTCTTCAACTTAGGCATGCCAACCATGCTTAATATCTCAAGGGATGGAAAAAATGTTGACGAAGAAACAGAATCATTGTTGCCAATATACTCGATACTGGATAGGTTTTCAAGAGAGAGATCCTTGAGATTAGGAAATTGATCAAATTGAGGGAGATGCTGCAATCTTTCGCAACCAACAAGACTTATAGTGACCAAACGACCAAGGGAATCAGAGGATAGCCAATTACATAACTTCACTCCTCTGTATCTCCATATATGCATCTCTTGAAGATTTGAATGGGGCTGTAGACAGTCTAAAACTCTTTCGTCCACATTATTGATGTCCAAGTCACCAATTGTAGGCTCATTAGAATAATTGTCCCACTCTAACGATAATGTTTGAAGACCCGACTTTAGTTGCAGCAACTTAGCCTTCATTTGTAGATCAACGACAGTACAAAAATGCAAATTTCTAATACATAAGCTTCCCTTCAACTTGTTAAGTCCATTCAACTCACTTAATTCACCACCACTATTCTCTCCTAATACAAACTCCGTCAGTGTTTGAAGATTAGTCAGCTCACCGAATCCTTTGGGCATATGAGTGAGAGCCATACAAAAACTCATATCAAGATGCTTAAGGTTGATCAACTTTTTGGTATCTTTCGGCAATCTTTCTAATTTATAACAATTACAAAGGAGAAGTGTTTCCAAATTATTTAGTTGAGTAATAGAGTCTGGAAGGAATTCTATACTCCCATTCCATGAAAGATCAAGATGCCTAAGATTGATCCAATTTTTGACATCTCTCGGCAATCCTTTTAATTTCTCACAACTGCCTAGGATAACTACTTCCAATTTACACAACTCAGTAATAGAATTCGGGAGGAATTCTAAATTCTCATTCCCATAAATATCAAGATGCTTAAGATTGATCAATTTTTTAATATCATTTGGCAATTTTTCTAATTTTTTCCACTCCCTAAAGATTAATGTTTCTAAGTTATACAACTCAGTAATACAATTTGGAAGATATTTATATAAATTTAATTTCGAAATATTCAAATATCTCAAATGTTTGAACTTACCAATCTTAGACTCAAAAAACTTCTTCTCCGCAAATTTATCAACCATCCTGAAGTCCAATGTCCGTAATCGCAAATGATCATGCAAAATTTTTTCATAGTTCAATCCCCAACTATAAAAAAAATCTAGAACAAAAAATGTCCTCAAATTTTTCGCCTTAGATAACGTTTCTAGAACTTCTTTCAATTCTTTCATTGACATACTTCCCAATGAAAAGTGACAAGTTCTTTTGTCGATGTCATTTTGAAGTCCATGCATGCATTCATTTTTCGTAATCGAACAAGCAAGATCATGCATCAAATCATGCATCTTACATGCTTTTATGTTTCCTAATGCATCTTTTGTAACTTCTTGAAAGAATGACTTTGATAATAACTCCAAAAAATAATCCTCAGCAATATCAATGTGCTCATCTTTGTCATTTGGTGGAATGAAACCTTGTGCTCTCCATTTTAGTATCAAGTCATCCTTTGGAATCTCATAATCTTTGGGGAACAAAGCACAATATAGAAAACATTGCTTCAAATTAGCTGAGAGGTGTTTATAACTAAGCTCAAGAATTGATCGCATGTACTCTAGATCGTTCTTTTCTTGTCCCATAACTTGGTGAAGTTCCTTATCTTTGAAAGACAACCAATAATTTTTTCTTGATTTGTTGTCATATAAAAGTCGTCCTATAGTTCTTATTGCAAGAGGAACACCTTTTAACTTTTTCACAATCTCCTTACCAATTTCGACTAAATTTGAATTCTCAAACTCTTCTTCTTGTTCTTCCAAAAATGTCGTTTTCTTAAACAATAACCAAGAGTTGCACTCATCCAAATTTTGTAAAGAATACAAGAAAGTAGTGTCAAAAGCTTTTGCAACTTGTTCACCACGTGTTGTGATCAAAATCCTACTACCCTTTGCACCATCCATTAGTAATCTTTTCAGTTTAACCCATTTCTCATGATTCTCATTCCACACATCATCCATGACAAGCAAATATTTCTTTCCATCAATTTGCTTTTTAAGTTTTTTTTGCAATGAATCTATTTGAAGGGATGACTCAGGCTTCTCTCCAGATGCAGACTCTATTATCTTTTCAACAATAATTTTGACATCAAATTCTTCAGAAACACACACCCATAACTTCAAGTCAAAATGTTTTGTCATCATATTATTGTTATAGACATATTGAGTTAGGGTAGTCTTTCCTAAGCCTCCCATTCCAACTATGGAAATCACTGCAATATCCTCTTTGGTGTTGGTACTTAATAGAAGTTTTATGATTGCTTCCTTGTCATCGTTCCTACCAATCACTTCCTCTTCAAGTATAAAAGAGTAAGTCTCACGTTCCTTCTTAAGCTCATCATGTCTCGTATCTATCACATGCTCAGAGAAGCTAAATTGAGTTTTATCATCATTAATAGCTTTTAGCCTCTGCCTAATTTCCTTGATTTTGTGAGCCATTTTGAGATTAGATTTAAATTTGGAGAAGAGGTTACGTACTTGTTTTCTCTTTCTTCTATCTTTGGCCATAACTTGTCTTCTGAAGGTTTCATAAGAGGACTCGTCAATCAAGTCATCGATCTCGTACAAAACATCTTTAAGCTTTGAAACCCAATCCTTGACTGCGTGGCTCTTGGACTGCTGCTCCTCTGCATCGAGAAGTACAGCTTGAATGTTAGAAAGAGTGTGTTTGAGTTTGTCAAGCTCATGGTTGACACCCCACAACAATCCAAGCTCTCGGCATGCGAAAGAGCCCAATTTGGTTACAATGTTTCCTGCAACGTTGTAGAGAATAGATTCAGCCATGGATGAAAAATGAGTAACAGAAGTGTGATAAAAGTGAGGTGAGGACGTGAGGTTGGGTCAATATTTGTAGTGCAATTGGCAAGCTAAATGGGACCACCAGAAATAATATGCCATACATTTTCAACTAAAATTTTAATGAGCCGTTTCAGGTTCCATATTAATCATTTAACTAAATTTGGCCTTCCTTAGCACGCGTTGGGATAAAATTTACAAGAGTTTTGGTCTACTATTACTGTGTAATTCTGCATATATCAGTGGGAGTACACAAGCTTTTATTTATTTATTCTCTCTGTTTTCTCTCTCTCTTTCTTTCTTTCTTTCCATTCTTTTGAAGTGGAGGTGTCGGATGGTAGTTAAGTTAAGCATTTCCAAATCTCATACAAATATATTGTCATTCTCATAAGTGGTTAAATCGGGAATCGCTGATTAACCCCCAAAAAATCTAGATTTTTAATTGTCGACGTTAATATAAAAAGCTTCGTATTTTGGCATTTGTCTGATTCTAGATAATTAAAAGGTCTTTTTTTTAATTTAATATTTTTCTTGTAAATTTTTTTAAAATAGTTAAAATTCATTTTGACGGAGGCCTATTTTAAAATTTTCAATAATCAAATGTCGTGTAAAAAATTAGGTTGTATTTTGAGAAGGTTAAAATTTTCATACAGGAAGTATTTATGAGAATCATAGAAACTATTTACAAGATTTAATTTTATCAAACTAAAGAAACGAAAGTCTAACTTTTAAAATTAAATTCTAACTTCCTCCAAACCATGTAGACCAAATTTGTAATTTAACCAAAAAAATATTTTTGGATAAAAAGCACTTAAAATTCTTTTTAGTTGAATTATTTAACTAATTTTAAGTGTTTGTATCACTAGTGTGTTTTTAAAGCACTTTTTATTTAAAAAAAAAAAAAAGCAGGCATGCCAAATGCACATTTAAACAAATAAAAGATTTTAAAAAAAATTAATATGAGAGAAAAATATAAGTTTATTTTTTAAAAAAAGAAAATGTATGCTTCATCAAGGAAAAAAAATTCACTAGATAAAAAGAAAAAAAACTCACACCATGAAAGACTAAATCATAACATCTTAATCTGTTGTCAAAACATTGTGGATGCCCTTCTTAGTGTTAGGGACCGATAAAATATAATTAATCTAAATTCACTCAACCATATTCAGACAATATATATTTTATCTAAAAATCCCAGATCAAGTTATGGTTCCAAATACTGCGGAATAAAAATTGGAACTCACAAGCTTAAAAGAGTAGATAAACCAACCTAAACTTCTAAGCAACAAGAACGATAATTAAAAGATAAGGGAAGAGAAATTGACACCAAATTTATACTGGTTCACCCAATGTTGGTTACGTCTAGTTCTCTGCTACCGATGCAGGTTCCACTAAAATGTCAGGGAGAAAATTACAAGAGTTTACAACGCTCAAGAATGATTTCTCTCACTTTTCTCTCAAGGAAAAGGCTCACGAATCACTTTAACAATAGCTCACAAAACTCTTCAATGGAGAAAAAACGCTCTTGCAAACAACCTGAAGAAAAATCACACAAGCTCACTGAATTTATTTTTCTTCTACTGTTTCGTAAGAAAGCAGCCGCTGGATTTTTTCTTCCTCTTGTTAGTCTCACACGTCCTGCCGCAAACACATATAAAATTTATATATGTAGGTCAAAAAGTGTGATGTGGGCCAAATGTATATGTGCCCATTTTGGCTCCATAATTTACTTAACAATCTCCCACTTGGAGACAAAACAAGCAACATGTCTCCCCTGCAACGGTAGCGACTCCTCTCTACTCATGGAGAAGTCCAACTGAAGTTGCACACAACTTCAGTTTGTCAACAGGAACGACTTTGGTAAACATATCGGCTGGATTCTGGCTTCCTGGAATCTTTTCAAGCACCATCACTCCATCTTCCAAAGCTGATCTGATAAAATGGTACCTCACATTTATGTGTTTCGTTCTCGAATGAAACACTGGATTCTTTGCTAAATGAATAGCACTCTGACTGTCACAATGCAAAGTCCCTTTTCCCAATTTCAAGCCAAGTTCTTCTAAAAAAGACTGAAGTCATATCATCTCTTTACTTGCCTTAGTAATTGCAACATACTCAGCCTCTGTAGTAGAAAGATCTACTATCTTCTGCAGTCTAGAAACCCAGCTAATTGCAGTATCACCCAAAGTAAAAACATACCCGGTAGTACTTTTCCTGCCATCTGTATCACCTGCCATATCTGCATCCACATAACCCTGTAGTTTAAAATCTGACTTCTTAAAATGCAGAGCATAATCAGTTGTCCCTCTCAGATATCTGAAAATCCACTTCACAGCCTCCCAGTGCTGCTTCCCTGGATTACTCATATACCTACTAACAACTCCCACTGCATGTGCAATGTCTGGTCTTGTGCAAACCATGGCGTACATCAGGCTACCTATAGCTGAAGCATATGGCACTTTAGCCATATGATCTCTTTCCTGCTCAGTAGTGGGTGAGTGCTCCTTAGATAATCTAAAATGACAAGCTAAAGGAGTACTCACAGGTTTTGCATCTTCCATGTGAAATCTGTTCAACACATTTTTCACATACTCTTCCCGCGACAATGTCAATGTACCATCTTTCCTCTCAAATCTCATTCCTAAAATTTGTTTGGCAGCTCCTAAATCTTTCATATCAAATTCTTTAGATAATTCAGCCTTTATCTTCAGAATTTCCTGTTTGTTAGCACATGCTATCAACATATCATCAACATATAACAGTAAAATAATATATGAGTTACCATGAGACCTTATGTAGCAACAATGATCTGCCTGACACCTCTGAAATCCACTGTTGCACATAAAACTATCAAACTTCTTATACCACTGTCTGGGAGCCTGTTTGAGACCATACAGGCTTCTTTGAAGTTTGCAAACCATTTTCTCCTGTCCCTGTACTGTGAAACCCTGTGGCTGTACCATGTAAATTTCTTCTTCTAAATCACCATGAAGAAAAGCTGTCTTTACATCCATCTGTTCCAGAAACAGATCCTCTTCTGCCACTATCGATAATACAGTTCTAATAGTAGTAAGTTTGACTACAGGAGAAAATATCTCATTAAAGTCAATACCTTCCTTCTGTTGAAAGCCTTTGACTACAAGCCTTGCTTTGTACCTCTTGCTACCATCAGGCTCTTGCTTAATTCTATAAACCCATTTGTTTTGCAAAGCTTTCTTACCTCTTGGTAACTCAGCCAGTTGCCATGTCTGATTCGTCATAAGAGAATCCATCTCATCCTTCATGGCCAACTCCCACTTGACAGAATCTTCCAGTTCAACTGCCTCATCATAACATTCAGGTTCACCTCTGTCAGTTAATAATATGTAATTCAAAGTAGGGGAATACCTCTGTGGTGGTCTGATAGTCCTGCTAGACCTCCTAACTGCTGTAAGTGGCGTTCTCTGAACTTCATCAAGTTCCACAATCTGCTCATCAGGTTCCACAACTAGTTCCTCAGTTTCCACAACTGTTTCCTCAGGAGTAACTGCATTTTGATCTTCAAATCTCATTGTCCTGGTCTCAACCTTAGGAAGACTTATATACTGAGTCTTCTCTTCTGTACTTTCATTTGACTCTGAATCAACTGTTGTTCTGTTTTTGTACAGAACTTTCTCATTGAAGATCACGTTCTTGCTTCTGAGAATCTTCCTGTTTTGGTCATCCCAAAACCTGTAGCCAATCTCAGCTCCACCATACCCAAGAAAATAACATTTCTTGGATTTGGCATCTAATTTACTCCTGTCTGCAGCATCAATGTGAATGTAAGACACACAACCAAAAACCTTTAGATGAGAAAGGTTTACCTGTTTACCGCTCCAGACTTCTTCAGGCAACTTGAAGTCTAGTGATGTGGTCGGGCTCCTATTGATCAGATAGGTCGCCGTGTTGATTGCCTCTGCCCAGAACATCTTAGGCAATCCTGCATGTAATCTCATGCTCCTGGCACGCTCATTCAGCATCCTGTTCATTCTCTCAGCCACACCATTTTGCTGCGGTGTCCCTGGTATAGTCTTTACCATCACAATCCCATTGTCTGCACAGTATCTTTTGAACTCCCCATCAACATATTCACTACCGTTGTCTGACCTCAAGCTTTTAACTTTTAGACCTGTCTCATTCTCAACCATAACCTTCCAAGTTTTGAAAACAGAAAATACATCAGATTTATGTTTGAGAAAATAAGTCCATACCTTCCTGCTTGAGTCATCTATGAAGGTCACATAGTATATGGAACCACCGAGAGAAGATACTTCTGAAGGCCCCCACACATCAGTGTGAACTAACTCTAACCTCGTAGGTTTTAGCTTTGCTCCTGTCTTTGAGAAACTAACACGCTTCTGTTTCCCAAATACACAGCCCTCACACAACTTGTGTTCAACTGCCTTTAAGCCCTGGAACTTCCCTGCAGAGTGAAGAATTTTCATACCTTTTTCACTCATATTTCCCAACATGTTGTGCCACAAATCAGTCTGACTCGAATGATCGACAACAACCACCATGTCTTTGTCATTACTGTTGATATACAAAGTCCTTGATTTTTTTCCTCGAGCAACTACCATGGCACCTTTTGTAACCTTCCAGTTTCCTTGGCCAAAGCAAATCTCATATCCTTCACTGTTTAACTGCCCTACAGAAATCAAGTTCTTCATCATATTTTGAACGTTGCGTACCTTGCGAATTTTCCAGACTGAACCATTCGCCATTTGTAATTTCACGTCACCAGTTCCAATGATGTCCAAAGGCTCTCCATCAGCTAGATACACCTTTCCATGATTTCCTGCAACATAATTTTCAAGAATGTCACGTTGTCCTGTAGTATGGAATGACGCACCTGAATCTATCACCCATGGGTCATGAGCACTTTCCACTGCCAGAATGTCACACCCTCTCCAGGCTCACTTGCCTAACCTAGGAAGGAATGTGAAGACAGAGAATACTAGCCCTCTTACTAGCACTCCCAGCCCAACCTAACATCCACCTGGAACTGTACACAACGCAATATGTATGAACAAGTAAAATTGAGCACACAATTGCACACCTGGGCATGATACATTCAATCCCTCATACGAAGTATGCATACTAAGTCATAACATACTTAAGTCTATTACAACCCAGCTAGAATGCTTTTATTTCAAAACTATATGTATGTAGAAGATATATACAAGGAACTAAAGAGGCGTGGTGACAAACAGGTCTTGATGAGGCTAAGCACCGGGAACTCGTTTGCTACCTGTGAAGAGAAAACATGTTGAAAACGTGAGCTGGGAAGCTCAGTGAGTGACTACTTTAATAGAACATGCGTTCAAAGGTAAAGTATCAAAAGTACTTTAACAAGGCTGCCAATTTACAGGGTTTAAGCACCCTGAAAAGCAATGAATAAGAACTCATAACAAAGAAAATTTGTAGCATGGTGCCCTTTCAAAATCTTAGCTGTGGTAGAGTCCTCTCTAAACCAACAGCTTCAATACCTCTCTCACATGCACGTGGAATGCCATTTAAGCTCATTGGTCTCCCCTAATACCTTCTCCATGTCCTTCAGTATTGGGGCCAGACCAACTACCACCCGAATACCTTCTCACTGTCCTTCAGTATCGGGGGTCAGGTTTTTCTCTCTCCCCCAGGTACCTTCTCCGTGTCCTTCAGTACCGGGGGTTAATAATATACAAGGCATGCTTTAAATATTTAGAAACATAGTTTGGAATCCCATTCAGAAAGTTCTCAACATAAACACAAACTTTCATTTTAAACAAGCTTCCAAACGTCGAGTGTCATGCTTGAACGCGGAGTAACAACTAGTTACAAATATGCTTAACTTTCAACACCGCTATTTATTAATAGAGTTCAATGAAACATGAATATAAATTAGCTTAAGCATGATTCAATATCCATCACTAGTAAGCTTTTTAATAAAGATCAAAGTATAGGTTTCCAAACAAAGTCACTCACAATCACCGGAAGTCTCCCAAGGCTTATAAGCTTCGCCTATCTTCGTTTGCCCTGAAAATGAATTCCATAACATTAATCCATTTTTCTACTTGGCCCAAAATTAGATCTAATTAAGTCACATAACTCATAGCATAGCAACTGAACACACTTGGCTGTAAGGTATAACAAATTGGAAGCACATCTTCCTTACTCTTTCTCTAGCCCTTTCTCTTTTGAACCAAAAATTACAGATTCAACTTCCAGCATGGGTTTCTCAACATTTAGCAAAACAACCACCAAAATTTATTTGATAACCCTTAAATACAATGTCTAAACTTACTTACCTCAAAATTTGAGCTTCTAATTCGTCCTTATGAGCTGTAAATCTTCAGATTTCTTCACCCTGTTCTGCTGGCCGAGAAACTTGAATACCTCTCGGTTTTGCTACTTTTTCACGACCTTCCTCTTCGTATTTTCTCACAAAACTTTCCAGACACAATATTCATTTAATTTCTGATATTTTAGCTCAAGAATCATCGAATTTGCTTAAGTAGATTGAGAGATATGACCATTTGAAGTTGACCCTTCCAGCTGCCTATTGAATTCACAAGGAATGGACAGCTCCTACTTCAACAATTCGTGAATCATGTACATTGGCCAGCTCCTACTTCATCAATCTATGAGTCATACTCATTGGCCAGCTCCTACTTCCTCTTTTAGACCTTAAGTCCTATTAAATCTTCCTAATCCATAAACAAACTTTAGCTAATTTAATTAGAAATTAAAGCTTTTGCATTCAACACATAATACACCCAATGTATACTCAACTTGCTCATTACCTTAACTTACTTCAACTCAACTCTTAATATGATTATCTCAATGCCTAACTTGTCTCCTTATGAAGCTTTGTGCACGTTATAATCCACAACTTAGGAAATTTCCAAATTCAACCACTGCATCCTTCAGTGCAACCTATACCAATTTATGTGTATCAAACTTCATGTATAAATGCAATAAGATTAAAAGAGAGTTTAGGGCTTACACAGAACCAAAGCATCATGCACCTCACTAACAGCAACATTT
Source organism: Trichosanthes truncata (assembly GCA_033996785.1). Lineage (NCBI taxonomy): Eukaryota > Viridiplantae > Streptophyta > Magnoliopsida > Cucurbitales > Cucurbitaceae > Trichosanthes > Trichosanthes truncata. The sequence goes on from MU867259.1 coordinate 52,263,594, forward strand.
GCACCAGGTTCATTCCCCTCAGTTCTCTTTGGGGCTTTGCAGTTCCTTTTCAGGTGTCCAATCTTACCACAATTCCAACACTCTAATCTGCCGTTTCTAGACTTGCTTCTGTTGTTTTTTGATTTACCTCGATTCCCATGACCTTTGTTATTACTCCTCCCTCTGTCCACATTCAACGCTGAACCAGAAGTAGAAACAATACCTGAGTCCTTTCTGCGAATCTCTTCTGCAATGGCAGAATCTCCAACCTGTGAAAACTGCAATTTCTCTTTTCCACATGAATTAGAAAGTGCGGCTTTCATGGTTTCCCAACTATCAGGCAAAGATCTCAACAACAAAATCGCATTTACTTCATCAGTAAATTCTAACTCAACAGCAACCAATTTATTCATCAACAAATCAAATTCATTTATATGGGCAGTAACAGATGCACCTTCAGCCATTTTCAAATTAAAAAATTTGGTTGCGAGATATACCTTGTTGTTTACTGAGGGTTTTTCATACATGTTAGACAAAGCTTCCATTATCTCTGCTGTGGTCGTTGCCTTCGCTACACTGCTTTGCACATTCTTTGTCAAAGTCAAGCGAACAGTCCCCAGCACCTTTCTGTCCAACTTTTTCCATTCAGCTTCTCCCATATCTTCAGGTTTTCCTTCTAATGGCAAATTCAATTCCTTGGAATGTAAATAATCCAATATCTGACACTTCCAAAACGAAAAATCTGATCCATTAAAAGTAACCAATTTCTCATCACCTCCTAACATCGTTCTACAACCCGAATGCTCTGATACCACTTGTTAGGGACCGATAAAATATAATTAATCTAAATTCACTCAACCAGATTCAGACAATATATATTTTATCTAAAAATCCCAGATCAGGTTATGGTTCCAAATACTGCGGAATAAAAATTGGAACTCACAAGCTTAAAAGAGTAGATAAACCAACCTAAACTTCTAAGCAACAAGAACGATAATTAAAAGATAAGGGAAGAGAAATTGACACCAAATTTATACTGGTTCACCCAATGTTGGTTACGTCAAGTTCTCTGCTACCGATGCAGGTTCCACTAAAATGTCAGGGAGAAAATTACAAGAGTTTACAACGCTCAAGAATGATTTCTCTCACTTTTCTCTCAAGGAAAAGGCTAACGAATCACTCTAACAATAGCTCACAAAACTCTTCAATGGAGAAAAAACGCTCTTGCAAACAACCTGAAGAAAAATCACACAAGCTCACTGAATTTATTTTTCTTCTACTGTTTCGTAAGAAAGCAGCCGCTGGATTTTTTCTTCCTCTCGTTAGTCTCACACGTCCTGCCGCAAACACATATAAAATTTATATATGTAGGTCAAAAAGTGTGATGTGGGCCAAATGTACATGGGCCCATTTTTGGGCCATAATTTACTTAACACTTAGGGATAGCAATTTGAATTTAAAAAAAAAATTGGTTGAATTTTAATATCAATAGATAATTTTAAGTCGAAAATTTATACTAAACAATATTCAAAATTTTAAAAAAGATAACTACAAAATTTTAGATTTGAAATTTGAGTTTAGGGTTAAATTTGAAATATTAGAAATTTTTTGTAATTAATATTATCTTGAATAGCTTGTGCATAGACCCTATGTAAATATTTATTTAGTTATTTGATATGCTTTTTTTTTCCGGCCATTTTTATCGTTATTTGCCATTTTCTATTCCTTTTAAAATTGGTCAAAGCTTTTTATATCAACGTTGACAACTCAAGTTTTTTTTAAAAAAATTGTTGGCGTGATTGGGCTATGGATGAGAGTGAACTTGTATGAGATTTGGATTACTGATAATTATAACTCTTGTTATGCATTATTATTAGGCCAAATGTACTTTTGGTTCTCGAGGTTTGGGATTAATGTCCTATTTGAGGCAAATTATTCAATGAGTATAGTGTGAAAGAAAACTGGAATCAATATTGTTGTGTCGTAGATTATCACTGCCTTGAAAGCAAATTCAGCACGACCTCAATGTGAATCGTGTGTTGTCGATTGCTCCCCAAGGAAGATTGGAATCAAACAACAACCTTTGCTCAGAATTGATGAAGAAGAAAAATAAAAACAAAGAGCATTTTTCTATAATCGAAGATGAAGAAGAAGAAGATGATCTCCCAACTGGTTATGAAAGGAATACTATAAGACGTTTTTTTGAGACATTTTCAGATCACAAATCAAGCCAAAAAACTGAAATCACAATGAATGAGGAGATTCTAAACATTAAAAAATACTTAATGACTTGTCTCAAAACTTTGGAGAGAAAGGGGTAATAAAAAAATTACTTCTTTTAAGACGAAAGCGCGTTACCTAAAATTGCCCATCCAACTAAATAGACAACGAGCGACGATAGTGCGTGCATGTGGAGAAAGACTTTACTACCACTCTATCAACCTCATCAAGCTCTAGTATATATTCCTACTTCCCAACTTATAATCTTTCCATGTGGGACAACTAGAAGCTCTTATGTAAGAGCTTGCAATAGGCCTTTGGCCCAAGAGCTTGCCCAACAATGAGGCCGCCACAATGTGGTTGCCTCATAATAATGATGTAGTTTCAATAATTTTCATGTCCTTAATAACCACTGAATATAAATTAGAGATACATCTTTCTCTATATCTAACGGTAAAAAACTGTTAGCCACATTATGGAAACCTCACTGAATAATTCCTTACTATACTTAGTCTTTAAGTTTCAAAAGTTTCAAAATGTATACTTTAGTCCCAAGTTTGCAAAGCAAAATAATTCTAAATATTCATGACTTAACTTTAATCTAATGGGATGTCGATCGATATATGTTGACATGAATGAAATGACAAGTATATTTCATTTCATTACTTGACAAATAGATGGAAAAATTAATTAACAAATTCCAAAATCACTTCATCTCCTATGTGCTTTAAGTCAGAGCCAATTGAAGCTCTTCGTGCTTTTTAGGCCTGAGGGCTGAAGAACTAATAATGGATAAAATGCGTATATACTTTGTCTCTCTAATGTGGACAACTGAATCCTTACTTTTCTAATTCTCTGGTCTTTTGCGCCTTCTTTGCTTCCATTTGTTGCCGTATTCGGCCACACAGTAAGCTTCTGTGGTTCTTCCTTTTCTTTGCTCTTCATTGGAAGCAAATTCTGAGTGCTCCAAATCCCTTATTAATTCGAGCAATGCTGTCCTTTCTGGGGATTTTGGAGGATGGTTGAAGATCGCTGCTGAAGTAGTTTTAGGGGATTTTGGAGCAATGCTGTCCTTTCTGGGGATTAAATTCAAACTTAGGATACTAAATGTATAATTTACCGATATATTATGCAATGGAGGAAAAGAAGAAAACAACAACAAAAAAAAAAAAAAAACCAAAGAAGCCTGAGGACATGAAATAATTAATAAATCAACTTTTAAAAGTCTGTATGCTATTGACTCTAGAAAGGCCCTCATTTCAAGAATAGTAGCAGCATTATTACATATAAATTTGATGACTCGTTACTCAATAATTGAGTGGGTAGAGAGAGACCTTTCAAAAAGTAGAGTAGAATTTGAAAAAATTGTGAATAGCCTAGAGTGACTCAATAATTGATGGGTAGAACAGTGACATGACTCGTGACTCAATGATTGAGTATATAGAGGGAAACCATTCAAAAAGAAAACCAAAATTTGAAGAAATTGTGAAGCATAATAATTGATGTGTATAGAAAAGTGAAATAGATACTACATGAAATAATTTTTCTAATTATGATGGGTTTACAAATTGCAAATACTCATGTTCTCTGTGGGATTGATACTCAAGAATACTCATGTTTTATTACTTGCATCGACAATGTGTGCTTGTACTGTAGTTGAACGTATTTATTTACTTTTCTTCACCCAAAGTTCACCCGACCATTCATCATTAAATATGCGTCACTAAATGTGCGTCATTAAATATCCATTTTGAATGTTTTAATGACAGGCAATACTCGTAATCGTTATGTTCATAATTTAATAAAAAAAAATTGTTAGTTGCCCAAGTGGTTAACCAAAAATGTTCCTCCCTTTGTCAAACCTCTACACAAAATACGTACAATTTCATTTGTATTATATAACTCAACAAACATAAGACTTTCTACAAACACAACAATTAACTTATTCACTACAAAGATTTTATAGTATTTATGCACAAAAATTAAATCAAATTATAAAAAAAAAAGTTAAAATATAACATTAGTGGATCTAATTTCCTAAAATTTAACAAAACTAACCTAAAATACAATAATAACACTTATAAATTACTAAATGACATACCACATTTAATACACTGAGATAAAACTAAGTAATATACCTAATTCACTACGAAAATTCTTTAACACTCATTCACCAAAACTAAATCAAACCAATAAGTAAAAATTCTGGAATGACCTCTACTAAAACAACCAAAAACTAACCTGAAATAATGCACATATAATTAACTTCTATATCATACACACATATGGGACCACCCGTCCCTCCACAACCTATATCGAACTAGATCCCAACAACAATTTCAGAATAATGAATATGTACATCTAAACAACAACTTTATTTATACATGCATTTACACAACAAACAATGGAACCATAGTTGATCTTTGCTAAAACTTAACAAAAACTAACTAACAAAAACCAAAAAATGAAAATTTCGACATGACCTTTACTAAAACAATCCAACACTAACATGAAATGTATATATAACACACTTCTATATCATACACACAATACATATGAGACCATCTATCCCTCCACAAACTGCATCTAACAATATCCAATATCAGTTTCAGAAGAATGTATATGTACATCTAAACAACAAACTATGGGATCACCTGTCCCTCCAGAAACTACATTTAACAATATCCAAATGTACACAATTCTAGTATATTTATAAACAAGTATTTCATTATTCTACTAACAAGACAGAAAATAAATCTACTACTTACATCAAATGTACAAAATTAACGAATTCACAAATAGCTCTACACAAATCTTCCAATAAAATCTGTCAATTCTATTCAAATCTCGTCAATTTCTTCTTGTTTATATGCACATTTTCTGTTAAATTACAAAGAAAAATAAATATAAATATAACATAAGTATAAATCATATATATTATAATCACTTAAAACATAAAGTAATAATATGTATAAGGTTACTTATGGAGATATTAGAGTTGTACACTATTTCTCATATATACTTTTGCACATAGTTTCCACACTCTACAAAACCCAATTTATGGGGCACTACATGTAAAATAATTAAAAAAACAACATACTTGAGTTATACATATAAGATTTCAATCCAAATTTGATCAAATAAAGAATATAGTCAGTGTAAATTTACCTTTATAAGTTTCCAAATTATATTAGAGCTATATTGTGGGAGGAGTGTTTAGCTTGCCACATTCTCAATGATCTAAATAATTTAAAACATTAGAATAATATAATTGTAGAAATTAACAACTATAAAAGTTTCAGATACTTACGTATTTATAGTTACTTGAAAACTTTCTTCGATCTTACTACATAAAGAGTTCTATATATAGATAGTATTCTCTTGCGGATAGATAACGATCAACATCCAATTTAATATGTTATATTTAACTTAATGTCAATTTTATGGATAGCAATTTAAAATTTAAAAATTGGTTAAACTTTAAAATATATATAAAAAAAAATTTAAAATTGAACGTTTAAATTTAAAAATATTAGTATTTTAAGAAACACAAGAAGATTATTCTAGATTTGAAAATTGAGTTTAGAGATAAATTTGAAATATTATGAAAATTTTGTAATTAATACTGTCATGTGAATAGCTTGGGCAGCCTACAATTATAAATAAAGGAAAGAAAAAAAATGAGAGTTGACATTAATATGTAGAAGATTTGGAATAACGCTTGATTAATTACTTGAGCCTACAATTATAGTAATGGTCTGGATAGGGAATGGGCAATGACCCACATGAACTCGAAAGTGGACAACACACATGCCACATATCAATTTAATTTGCACCTATTTCACCTTTACCTTTAATTTTAGCAAGTGGTGGATAACGTTGTTTTTCTGTTTTTTTCCTTTTTTTTTTTTTTTGTTAAAAGTAGTATTTGATATGAAATCAAATTTATCCTAAACCAATCATTATTATTCATGACGAAGTAAAGCATTCAAAGAGATAAAAGAAAAGAGAAAATAAAGGAAAGGAAAAAGCTTTGAAAAGAGAAATAAAGTAAAGAAAAAGTAATAAAGGTGTGCTTTATTATTATTATTATTATTTACAGACATGTGAATTTGTCATAATTCTAAGTTCCAATTAATTTAGGATGAGTTGTTAGCAGCTCAAACTTACTTTGAGTTCGATGAGCTTCACTGTATAGCTTAGCAAACATAAACTTCGTCATTATCCTCTAAAAAATTAGAAAGACATAGTAAAAAAGAAAAAGAAAAAGAAATTCAGATTGGTTGAAATATAATGAGGGAAAAAATTAGGTGCAGACCACCCCAACACAAAGCAGAAAAAAATCTGGAATATTTAAAAAAAAAAAATAGCTTACTACATGGAGCTGTGAATGGACAATTCAGTGAGATGCACAAAAATAGATACAGCTCATGCTACACCCAAGTTTTTTTCCATAAAAGGAGAAAGAGGGGAAAAGTGATTGATAATTGCACTTTTACCACATATGCATGGACAGTACTCACGATTAAAGGACTAAAAAAATGAATGAAAATTAGGATTGAAATGTAGAGAAGACAACTTTTCAGCTCAGTTTTCTCCTTGTTCGAAAATTTTGAAACTACTAGCTATATGATTTTGATAAGGATATGTATTAGTTTTGACACCATGATGGCCTCCCATTAATAATTTTGAAAGAGTCTTGGTTAGGATTTTCAATCCATCATCAACTTTGATCACCATTAAATCCATTGTTGAATAATTCTAAAGAAAATTGAACATACTTAAAACCCCCCACAAGTAAGTAGCAGAGCAAATTGCCCCAAACTTGTCTTATATTAAAAAAGGTAAATTTCTAAAGTTTTATCTCTAATTTGCCACCTATATTTTTAAAACTGAAAGGCTAAATATATAAAAAGTTAGACCATGACTTCGGTAGAGAAACCTAGTCATTCTTACAAACATACAGAAAATTTCTTCGAGGCAAATAAAATGGGTAGAGTGGAAAGCAAAGAAAGGGAAAGAACTTTTTGTCCATCTCATTAAAAAAAATTTGCTCTGCTCCGGCAAAAGAAGATCATGCATTTACATGGTCATCGGGTTGGTCTTAAAGAAAAGGGTGTATATTACATCTAAGATTGACTCTACTAAAATAAGCTTGGAGAAACAAACTAAAAGAAAGTTTCAATGCCACAAACAGAGATGGAGACAGATCTAAGAGACAAGAGACAAGTCAACCTCAAACATGTCATGCCTTCTTGAATCATTGGCTATTTAATTCTTGTAATGTTATGATTATGATTTTATAATTATTAGTGGCATGTTTAGAAATCTAATTAAATAATCTATTAAATATTTAATTTATAGGTCATATATTCATAAAATATAGATATAATTTATTAAATTATATTTTATATGTGGAGATAACAAATGGATGGAATCCCCATTATCAGGTAAGGAATTAGAAAGCAGGCACAAAAAAACAAGTAAAGTAGCTTTGAAAAAGAAAAATCTAGTGCAGATATGAGGGCAAAGTAATTTAAAAAAAGAGGGATAAAACAAAAGGTGACTCGGAATTGCACTTTCAACAAACCTATTTGGTTCACAGCCCTCAATTAAAGAATAAAAGAACGACATCATGATTGCAATAAGAATGAGGCAATTCTTCGGATCCAATTGAATCTTTCATTTGTTTGAAATTCAAAATCACACGGCCAATAGACACAAAGATAAGAAACCCAAAAGATTAACTTTGAAAAAGAAAACAAAAAAAACAATAATTTGTTGGACAATGTCAAGAAATAACATTGCTTTGGGTAATCACTTTTCTTCCTTTTTCCACCACTCTATTCAGAAGCAAGTGCAAAGTTTGGTAAGATTCAAAACCAACCAAAATCCTTTAAGTTCAGTGGTAGAGATTAGATTACAAGTATACAATAAACAGTAAAGCAAAAGAAATTACATCCCAATTTGGTAGGTTCTTTTTCACTTGTTGGTCACACTAACTAAGTTATAATGATGTGGTTTTATTGGATGGATTTCATAATTTTAAGAAGGTAAATGTTAAAATTAAAAAAAAAAAAAAATTGATAGCTCAATTGTAATAAATCCCTGTCAAATGTGGTTTTTTTACAATCTTCTTTAGAAAATGAAACAACCTATTCAAAATTTTCCTGTTAAGACTTTGTACATTTTCTATTTTAGTTAATCAAGAGTAATTCTTCTAACACTAGGTAGATTATTTTATATTCAATACTCGTAATTTTATGATTATTAATGCTTGATTAGAAATGCAACGAAATAAGTCTAATTAATATAATCCATTAGATATTTAATTTATAAGGTCATATATTCATAAAATATAGATATTTAGCAATTAATTTAATTAAACTTAATAAACTTTTATATTGTTTAATATACAATATAATAAATTGATCGAATCCCCCGTTATTGCACATTTTCTTTTTGAAAACCAAGTGATTCAAATAAAAGGGACAAAGTAAAAGGTGACTGAGAATTGTATTTTCAATTTCGCCACATATATATCGAAAGGCATACAACCTATTAGTCCATTGGCCACAATTAAAGGATGAATCCATTGACCACAATTAAAGAATGAAAAAGGAAAGAACATTAGGATTGTAATGCAAATAGACAATTCTTTAAATTCAACCAAGTTTTTCTCCAGCATTTGAAACTCAAACTACAGCCAAGTTATGACTATGATTTTCTTCACAAAAATTTACAATGTCAAAAGTGACTCAATAATTGATCCATAGAATAGTGAAATTGGCAAACATGTGATAAATTTTTAACTAGATGGTATGCAAATATATTATTTATCTAATTCCTAATTTTGTTAGTTTGCTAATTATTTTGAGTTACTTTAATATCTCTTTTATATCTCCTTTAGATTTTTTTTTAAAGATTTTAGCTTATTATAAATACATATATTTTTTATTATTTAAATGCAAGACTTTTGAGACATCTATGAATTTGCATCTATTTCACCTCCACTTTTAATTTTAGCAAGGGGTGGAAAAAGTCTTTTTGTTTTTTGTTTATTTTTTTGTTTATGTTTTTCTTTTTTGAGGATAAAATGTTGTTTTATGTTTTGTGTTTTATGTTATTTTAGTACAACAACGGTAGGGTATGGGTATGTATGCTGCAAAATAGTATTCAAAAGGTAAAATAAACAATTAATTCTGAGTTGTTGACAGCTAATATAAAGTTCATGTGTTGAGTAAATGATAGTCTTAGTATTTCACGTTTCCACTCATAAATCTAATAGGAATTAAGCTAGTGGAAAATAATATAAGAAAACACAGGACACCGATAATTTTAATGTGAAAAAATCTTCCAAATTTAAAAAATAAAAAACCACACGACGGTAATCAAAATCTTCACTATCAACAATAATTGGTACACAAAGTTCTTTCTAGTCACAGCTAGAGGTACACAATATATCTCACTTAAAAAGTGGCACTTAACGAGCATCTCACTCACATTGTCTCTTTCATTCATGGTTGCTTGAAAGGAGATGCCCAAACTAAACAATATTTCTTATATTATTGCCACGCCAATGAACAAAAGTTTTATACTTATGTTAACCTTCATTTCTTTAGTTTTTAAGCTTTTGTTTTAATATGGCTTAATGAAATGATGCATTTACATGGCTGTTGCTTCTAATGATAGGAGTCTCCATATGGAATTGAGTTAGTTTGCATCTAAAGATTGACCACTTTTTCCTTTTAGAAATTGCTTGCCCTCTGGTGTTAATTTCTGAACTGAAATCTTTAAGAAATCAACAAAAAGGTTGAAGCCAAGACATATGGAGGCAAAGCCAAGAGTCAAGCCAACTAAACATGCCTTTTTTAACCAATCATTGGACCTCATTGATGGGTTCAACACATTTGGTTATTGATCAATTACCTTTTCTCTTTTGGAAATTGCGTGCCCTTTATGGTATTAATGGCTGAACTGTAATCTAGCTTTAAGAAACCAACCAAATGTTTGAAAGCCAAAACAAAGATATGGAAGCAGAGCCAAGAGACTAAACACGCCATCTTTAAAACCTTGTGTTCAAGAAGGATCCAACACATTTTGGCTACTAAACACGTTTGGCCTCTGATCAATTATCTCCTCTCGTATGAATATATCCAATTGGAATTAAGAAAGCAGAAAGTACTAAAAACAAACACATAACACCGACAATTTTAACATGGAAAAACATCTTCAAATTGAGGAGTAAAAAAATCACGTGACCGTAGTCAAAGTCTCCACTATCAACAATAATAGGTACACAAAGTCCTCTCTAATCACAACTATATCAAGCACAAACAACAAATATATATCATCAAGATAAATATCTCAGCAGTTTGACAATATTACATGAAAGTAAATAGAAAAATATCTCACAAAAGTGGCACCCAACTATCGTCTCGTTAATTCATGTTGCTTTGGATAATGAACACCTGTATTTGTTATACAGCAGATGCTCTTCTCCTCCCTATTAAGAAGAAAATGCAAAGAATTGTAAGACTAAAAAAACAAAGTCAATCAACCTTCAATTCCAATGGTAGAGATTAAACGCTACACAAGTGTATAATGAACACCAAAGCTAAAATAATTACAATCCCAAATTGGTAGTTTTTTTTTTTTACTAGAGAAATAGATGAGCAGGAAAAACCAATTTTATCATTACCCATTTTGTGCTTGCTTCAAAGTTTTGGGCTGGGCTTCTGCTCATAAAATCAGTCAAACAAATATTGAATTTAATACTGATTTTTTTGGTGCAGCAACTTTGTAAAGCTAAGAGTTAAATCAGACATATGACGAAAGTCGTCTCAAGCTAAAACAAATAGGAATGAAAACAAACCTACCAGGCTGGAAAAAAAAGCTCATTAAGAAAGGCCCATCTTTGCACTTTAAGCAACGCATCAGCACAAGATGTTAAAAAGAAAAGGAAGTACTTTGCAGCAAATCACTTGAGGAACTTCTAGGTACTTTCAAACAATCTTCTCTCCTCTTATTTTCCTTTGTTATTTCCATCAAACCATACCGTAAAGTCACTACATCACTATCAAAAAGCGCTTCTAATGTTTAAATAAAAGAAGAATGTGGAAAAAAGAAGAAAACATATAAAGGTGGGACTTGTGTGAGTTTGAAGGAAGCACAAAACTGAGAGCAGCTATGCATATACCTGAATGATTATGTCATTTCGTGTATGAATTAAATGCCAAAATAGTATATTTTTCAAAGACTGAGAAATTATGGAGAAATCCTCTCCGATATTATAGTAATTGCATCGCCCCTTCTGGTCGTTGGTCGTTCAACTTTTGAATCACCAATTACCGAATACTTTAGAGGTGCATGAAATGGAATAAAAATAAGTAGAGGACAACCAAAAATCTTTAATTTAGAGAGGCAATGAAATATTACTGCAGGAAACGAGCCTGGCCTTCCGATAGACTCAGTAGATTTTGTTGAGGTTGTACCAAGCTTTCACCATCTCTTCGACTTAGGCATGCCAACAGTGGCTAATTTTTCAAGGGATGGAAAAAATAATGTTGATGAACAAACAGAATAATCATTGTTGCCAATGTACTAGATATTTGGTAAGTCTTCAAGATAAGGACATTGATCCAATTGAGGAAGATTATTCTGCAATCTTTCACAAAGGACAAGCTTTAATTTATAGTGGCCACTCAAGGAAATTAATTCTATTGGAAACAAGCCCTCTATGCACTCAGTTCCCTTCCACCATCTCTTCAACTTGGGCATGTTGACAATGCTTAATATCTCAAGGGATGCAAAAAATAATGTTGATGAAGAAATAGAAACAATCAGTTTTTGAAGATTAGTCAGCTCACCTAGTCCTTTTGGCATATGAGTGAGAGCCTGGAATGAACTTATATTTCTAGGCAATTCTTTTAAAACTTCACATTCCCAGAGTATAAATGTTTCCAAATTATGTTATAGAATTTGGAAGAAATTTAATATGTTGATATGTAATTTTTAAATATCTCAAATGTTTCAACTTGCTAATAGAATTCCAAACCTTTGCACTTTGGTTCCAAGGAATCCTCTTTAAGTCCAATGTTTGTAATCGCAAAAGATTATTAAATTTTTTTTTCAAAGTTCAATGTTTCAAATCGATCATGATCAGAATTTTTTTTTTCCATTGCTATCCAAAGAATAGGTACATTCTTCCATAAAAAAATGTCCTCAAATTCCTTATCTTGGATAATGTTTTCAAAAGCTCTGCCAATTTTTCCCATGACAATGAAAGGTGACGAGTTCTTTTGTTGATGTCATTAACAAAAGAATGGTAGATTGGTCGGGTTGTCGAAACTCTCCAAAATATTTACTGATTTTCTAGATCTAACTTGTAGAAATAGCGGACCAGGTCGAATCCCAAGGAAACCAATTGAATTAATTTCTCAAAGTTAAAATAATAATAATAAAAAAGAATAAAAATAAAAGGGGGGTTTGAATTGTTGAACAAAAATTATAATTAATTAAATAATGAATTAAAGTGAATAAAAAAAATCAATTTTATGAAACTTCCAATTCAAGGGTATAAATTTCATCCAATTGTAATTTTGATCATAGGCTTTAAAAAAAATCAATTTCAATTTTCCAAATTCAAGAACTTAGTCTACTTATTTGGAAAAACCATAACAAGTTTAAATTTTCCTATTTTAACTGACTCTGACCAAGCATTAAAATCAAACCTTACCATTTAATCAATTGGGACCGATAGCGTTCCATATCGATTAAATAATAGTATTAAAAATAATGAGAAGAACTAAACCAAAATTAACTAATCGATATAGCTACAAATTAATTAATTTTTGTTTCTTTGTTACCTTAGAGTCTATTATGCAAGCTATGTAAAATGGAAAAACCATAATTACACATACATAAGACGACTCTCTGCTACATATTTTAATCAATTGTGACAATTACGGATCACAAATCATAAATAGCAAGCGTCAATTTAATTTAATAACAATCAAAATCATGAGAATAACAAAAAACAAAGAATTCTTGAATTAAAGTGAAAATTTCAATTTGGCCCAAAGTCTCACAAAATTACAATTGAAAATTAAATCGCCCTTGAATCAGAAATTAAGACTTAGCCACACATGGTGGAAAAGCAATAATAACTATAAAGGGGAGAAAACATAAAAACTCAAAGAACTAAACAAAAAAAAACAAATAAATTGAAAGCACACTCCCTAAGCTTTTGTTTCACAGAGAATACTAAAGCTCTTATCACCACCCTCCCTTCAATGCATTACCCTCTTTTTATAGGTAGAAACTCCCACTAAAAATAGCCTTTTCCCTTCTAAAAATATGCTAAGGAGAAGAAGAATAGTTCTCCTTCAATTTCTGCCCAAGAAGAGGAAAACTGCTGATGAAAGAAAAAAATCTTCTGTTTCCCGTCGATGTATTTGCTCCCCTTTTTTTTTTTTTTTTACGAAAATCTTGCAGCCACATGAATAAGTAACCTTCTTATTTGTTTAGATAATTGGGCTCAATTTGAGCCTAATTTCAAATTCAGCCACATGAATAAGTATATATAAAAGATATATATATTTAATTCATTTATTAATTTTGTATAAACTTTTTTTTTTCATTTTCTAATTCTTTTCTTATTCATTTATATTTCTTCTTTTTTTTTTTCTCTTTCAATTTATGAATTTAAACTAAAATATACTTTTTATACTAATTCCACCAAATATTTGGCAATTTACTACCTAAACTAAATTAAACACAATTTTAACAATTAAACACAATATTCAATTAAAATGTAAGGAAATTAGACACAATAAATGTGATTAATTAATACTTATCATAGATGAAATGGAAAAACCTAGTCATTCACACAAACAAAGGGAGAATTTCTTCGAAGCAACAAAGATAGTGGAATGGAGATCAAAAGAAAGGGGAAAGAAAACTTTGTCCATCCCATTGAAAATTTTTGGATCCACCTCGGCAAAAAGAAGATCATGCATTTATATGGCCATTAGGGTTGGTCTTAAAAGGAAAACACTTTTCAGTTTTGGAAATCGTTTTGCCCTCTCCCTCTGGAATTAATTAATAGCTAAACTGAAATGATCTGGGAGAAACCAACCAACAGAAACGTTTCAATGCCAGAATGGGGACGGAGGCAAAGCCAACCTCAAACAAAAATGTACATTGCCTTCTTTGACCATTAACTATTTAATTCTTGTTCTTTTATGATTATAATTTTATAATTATTAATTAATGATATGATTATGAATCTAATTACGTAATGGACAAAATACACTTTTAGACTATGAGATAATTATATAGGTGTGGGGCTAAAGTATATGAAATGAATCTAATCTTTCGGGTAATTTTGAATTTGGTTCATAATTTTTCAAGATTCTGAATTTTATTCTTTAATAATGTATTATAAATTTTCAATTAAGTCATTCCGTAAAAAAAATAATGTATTATCAAATTATTGTTTTATTAACATGTTTGAAAATGAGGCCATATTTCTTTGGACATGCCATATTGAAGAAATGAATTTTTTTTTGCTATGAGAGCTTCCACAAATTAGAAAAAGAAATCACAAAATTTTCATTTAAAGAAAAGACGTAGAGGGAAACTTTTCAAAAAAAAAAAAAAATTTGAAGAAATTATGAAGAAGAAGAGTGACTCAATAATTGATGAGTAGAATAGTGAAATGACTAGGGACTATTGAATTGAGTGTACAAATGGAGACTTTTCAAAAATAAAGAAAAAATTAAAGAAATTGTGAAGAGTGAAAAGTGACTCAATAATTGAATTACATAGATAAAAAAGAAAGAAATCACATATTTTTCATTTAAAGAAAAGATATATTCAAAAAGAATTTGCTATGAACACAATCTATATCAATCTATTTGTGGTCAATTAGTTCCAGAGTACAATTTGAAGTCGTTGGTGAACCTAAGACATTCAAAATCCATCCAATAGATTATGAAACCTAGTTAGTTTTAAAAGAAAATGAAATGATGGTTAGTTAACAAAAAAAATTAACGATTATTGCATCTCAATAAATAGAGAAAGGAGGAAAGGAGATGGATTTACATGCCCTAATCAAGGTTTGTTGTTTAAAGCATTTAGATGGATTGGAAACCATTAATCAAGATATAATGCATTTAGGTGGTTGTTGCTCCATATGGAATTGAGTCAGATTTACATCCTAGAGATTGATTTCACTTTTTTTCTTTTTGAAATTGCTTGCCCTTTGATATTAATGGCTGAACTGAAATCTTTAAGAAAACCAGCTAAATGTTAGAAGCCAAAAAAGAGATATATGGAGGCAAAACCAAGAGACTAAACACGCCTTCTTTTAACCTCTTTTGTGTTCAAGAAGGATTAAACAAGATCAATTATCTCCCCTTCTCGTGTGAATATCTAATTGGAATTAAGCAAGCAAAAACAATATAAACAAACACAGAACACCGGCAATTTTAACGTGGAAAAACCTCCTCAAATTGAGGAGTAAAAAACCACGTGACCGTAGTCAAAATATCCACTATCAACAATAATAGGTACACAAAGGTCTCTCTAATCACAAACAAGGAATACATATCAAGATATGTATTTTGAAAATTAGACAATATTACATGAAAGGAAATGAAAAAAAAAATCATAAGTGGCACCCAAACTATCATCCCGTTCATATTCATGTTGCATCTAAGTTATACAGCAGAAGGTCTTCTCCTCTCTATTCAGAAAGTGCAAAGCATTGTAAGAGTAAAAAAAACCAACTCAATCATCCTTCAATTTCAATGGTAGAGATTAGACTACAAGTGCACAATGAAACACCAAAGCCTAAATGATTACACCCCAAATTGGTAGGTTCTTAGACTAGAAAAAATCAAAAAACGATGCGCAGTAGAAACCAATTTTATCCTTAGCCATTTTGAGCTCGTCTGTTCTCAGACTTCTTGAATGTGCTTCCAAGTTTTGGGCTTGGCTCTGCTCATAAAATTAGTCAAAGAAATATTGAAATCAATACTGATTTCAATATAGGTGGGACTTGTGTGAGTTTAAAGAGAGCAAAGCGGTGGTTGTGTGCATACCTCAAACTTGTTTTGTATGTCCTGTAAGAAATTACAGAGCAATTATGGCCAAAGAAACAAGCAAATCAACTCTGAAGAATGAGGAAAAAAAAGGCTAAAGCTACTGTACTTTTTTGCTTTCAAGGATAAGGGACAACAATTGAATTTGACTAAGCTTTATATCTGAAGATGGACTTCACTTTTTTCTTCTTGAAAGTTTCTTGCCCTCTGGTATTAATGGTTGAACTGAAATCTTCTAGGCAAAACAGAGATATGGAGTCGGAGCCAAGAGACAAGGCAACTAATTAAACTTAAACATGCCTTCATTATCAAAACTCTAAAGATAGAGAAAGAGAAACCAATGAGACATTACCCAATTGTGTTGTTGAGTTCCTCTATATTCAGCAGCAAATGCAAAGCATTGATAAGATTCTTTAGCACAGCACTACAGATTGATCTACAATTATAAAATCAATACCAAACCAAAATTATCACAACAGCCTAAATTGCACAACTTCTTAGACTGCATGAAGAAAATTATGAGCATGCTAAAACAAATAAAATGAAAACAAACGTACAGGGCAGGAAAACATAAGCTAAAGAAAGGCCCATCATTTCACTTAAAGCAACGCATCAGACACGTAAAGAAGATTAAAAGAAATCAAAAGTACTTTGTAACTAATCACTTTGAGAAGCTGGAGGGTTCAAAATTTTAAACCTTTGAAACTTTCAAACAGTCTTCTCTCTTTCTCTTTTCCTTTGTTATCTCCATCAAACCATAATGTAAAGTCACTGCCTCACTGTTAAAAAGTGCTTCTAATGTTTAAAGAAAACAAAAAAGTGGAAATATGGAGATAACATTAGGTGTGGCTTGTATGAGTTTGAAAGAAAAGCAAAGAGGTGGTTGTGTGCATACCTCCAATTCTTGGCTTCTATCTCTCTTCTATATTCAGTAGCAAAGCATTGATATGATTAAAAAAAAAACTCATCCTTCAGCAGTAGAGATTGATCTGCAAATATACAATGAAATCCTTACCAAAATTCTCAAATCCCAAATTGACAAGTTCTTGACTGAAGAAAAAAGATGGAAATGGAACCAAAACCAATGTGATCATTACCCATTTTCTAGTTCATTGTTCTCTGACTTTTTGGAATTTGTCCAAAGCTTTTGGGCTTAGGTTCTTCTGCTCATGAAGTCAGTAAAAGAAATATTAAAAACCACTTCAATGTTTGAAGGAAAAAAAAATGTGAAAAAAGAAGAGAGCATATATGGGTGGGACTTGTGTGAGTTGGAAGGAAGCAGAGAAGGAGCTAGTTATGCATATACCTGAATTATTTGGTCATTATTTGTATAAATTAATGCCAAATGTTGAATTGATCTTCACTGATTGAGAAATTTTGGGGGAATCTTCTATGAATTGTTGGCTTGAATAGCCTCAAAGTGAAGGTAGTGGTGCATCCTTCTGCGTGATGGTATCCATGGTTGGGGCCATAACAAATCTGCAGGTTTTAGAGTGTGGTGAGATGTTGTAATGGCTATAGAAAGACAAAAGTAGAGAAATAAACTGAAATGAGAGTTAAAATTGAAAGTTTGATCAAGAAAATTATTGCTTTTCAAAGACATATATAAAAATAACGAGAGGAAATTGCTTTGCATACAGATTCTCTTCTCCTCTTGTCCTTTGTTACCTTTATCTCCATCAAACCATAATGTAAAGTCACAATATGACCATCAAAAAGTGCTTCTAATGTTTAAAGAAAAGAAAAATGTGGAAATACGAAGATAACATGGCTGTGTGCATGCCTTTTATTGATGGGAGCTTCTCTCTTCCCTTCATCTTCCCTTTTATATTTGAGGCATTGCAGTTTTTGAGAGTGCAGATTAGCAGAAATAAACCTATCCATTGTTCTGTTAGAAATTACAGAACAATTATCAATTAAGTAAACCTGAAATAAAGGATTTACAATTACAAAGCATTGATTAAGATTCAAAACAAACTCATCCTTCAGCAGAAAAAATTAACCTACAATTATACAATGAACGCCAAACCAAAACTATCACATCCCAAATTGCAAAAATTCTTGAAGACTGAAAAAAGTATGAGAAACTAATTTGATTATTACTAATTTTATGTTGCCAAACTCTTTTTGAAGTCGTTCCAAGTTTTGGGTTTGTGTTTGGGTTCTTCTGCTCATAAAGTCAGTCAAAGAAATATTGAAAACGATTTCAATGTTGGAAGAAAAAAAAAGGTGGAAATAAGAAGATAAAACATATAGAGGTGGGACTAATGAATTGTGTGAGTTTAAGCTAGCCATGTATATACCTGCATGTGATTTCGTGAATTTGTGTTATGAATTTTTCAAAGATTGGAGAAATCATCTCCAATTGTTGGTTTGAACACCCTTTAAGGTTAAGGCAGTGGCGGATCCTTCTGGTCGATAGGACTGTAGAAAGAAAAAAGTAGAAAAATAAATTGAAATGAGGATTAAAAATAATGGCATTTTAGAGAATAACAAGAGAAGATTGCTTTGCATACCTGAATAAAGTTCATTAACGATGGTATCAAAGGGATACTTTAGGGATATGGGCGATTTTAGGCCAATCTTCTCCGGTGTCTTTCTTGTACCTTTCTTCCAATATGGGACAGTTACGAATCGATAATGATTGTAAACCATGGATGTGGCGAATCCCATTTGGTAGAAAATTTAGCTTTTTACAATCAATAATCTCCAAATTTGTGAGTGAAGTGAAACTGTCAATCCATTCTGGTAAACTCTTTAAATTTTCACAATCCCGTAGATAAAGACTTTGAAGAGTTGTCACATGTTGCAAACACTTGGGCAAATACTCCAATTTAGAAAGGCAGACAAAGGTTAGAGAGGAGAGATTTTCAAAATTTTCCCATGGTACAACATCAAACTCATCCTCCTCAATACAATAATGTCCTTCCCCAAAACGATTACCAATTTCCAATGACTTCAAAGCCGGTGCATCCCAATACATCAAAATATGTAGAGGACAACCAGAAATCTGTAATTTAGAAAGGCAAGGAAAAATTATTGGAAACGAGCCCTCAGTAGACTTAGTGGATTCCGTTGAGCTGGTTGTACCCAGCTTCCACCATCTCTTCAACTTAGGCATGTCAACAATGCTTAATATCTTAAGAGATGGAAAAAATGTTGACGAAGAAACAGAATCATTGTTGCCAATATACTCCATACTGGGTAGTTTTTCAAGAGAAAGATCCTTGAGATTAGGAAATTGATCAAATTGAGGGAGATGCTGCAATCTTGTGCAACCATATAGACTTATAGTGACCAAACGACCAAGGGAATCAGAGGATAGCCAATTACATAACTTCACTCCTCTGTATCTCCATATATGCATCTCTTGAAGATTTGAATGGGGCTGTAGACAATCTAAAACTCTTTCGTCCACATTATTGTCCAAGTCACCAATTGTAGGCTCATTATAATAATTGTCCCACTCTAACGATAATGTTTGAAGACCCGACTTTAGTTGCAACAACTTAGCCTTCATTTGTAGATCAACAACAGTACAAATTTTCAAATTTATAATCTGTAAGCTTCCCTTCAACTTGTTAAGTCCATTTAACTCATGTAATTTACCACCGTTATTCTCTCCTAATACAAACTCATTCAGTGTTTGAAGATTATGCAGCTCACCCAATCCTTTTGGCATATGAGTGAGACGCCTACAGTCATCTATATCAAGATGCTTAAGGTTGGTCAACTTTTTGGTATCTTCTGGCAGTTCTTTTAAATTTAAACAGAAACGGAGGAGAAGTGTTTCCAAATTATTTAAATGAGTAATAGAGTCTGGAAGAAATTCTATATGACAATTCCCGGAAAGATCAAGATGCCTAAGATTGATCCAATTTTTGACATCTCTTGGCAATTCTTTTAATTTCCCACAATCACGAATGATAAGTACTTCCAATTTACACAATTCAGTAATAGAATTTGGGAGGAATTCTAAATTCTCATTCCAATCAAGATCAAGATGCTTAAGGTTGATCAGATTTTTTATACCACTCAATTTTTCTAAGTTTGTCCAGGACCAAAGGATTAATGTTTCTAAGTTATACAACTCAGTAATACAATTCGGAAGATCTTTAAAATCTAAATACGGAATATTCAAATATCTTAAATGTTTGAACTTACCAATCGTAGACTCAAAAAACTTTTCCTTACCAACTTTACCAACCATCTTGCAGTCCAATGTCCGTAATTGCAAATGATCATGCAAAATTTTTTCATAGTCCAATTCCCAACCATTCGAAAAATCTAGCATAAAAAATGTCCTCAAATTCCTCGCCTTAGATAATGTTTTTAGAAATTCTTTTGATTCTTCACATGACATCAAGCTTAATGAAAAGTGGTGAGTTCTTTTATCGATGTCATTCCTGAGTCCATGCACACATTCATTTTTCGTTATTGAACAAGCAAGATCATGCATCAAATCATGCATCTTACATGCTTTTATGTTTCCGAATTTATCTTTTGTAACCTCTTGAAAAAATGACTTTGATAATAACTCCAAAAAATAATCCTCACCAATATCAATGAGCTCATCTTTGTCATTTGGTGGAATGAAACCTTGTGCTCTCCATTTTAGTATCAAGTCATCCTTTGGAATCTCGTAATCTTTGGGGAACAAAGCACAATATAGAAAACATTGCTTCAAATTAGCTGAGAGGTGTTTATAACTGAACTCAAGAATTGATCTCATGTATTCTAGATCATTCTTTTCTTGTCTCATAACTTGGTGAAGTTCCTTATCTTTGGAAGACAACCAATATATTTTTTTTTGATTTGTTTTCATATAAAAGTCGACCTATAGTTCTTATTGCAAGAGGAACACCTTTTAACTTTTTCACGATCTCCTTACCAATTTCGACTAAATTTGAATTCTCAAGCTCATCTTCTTGTTCTTCCAAAAATGTCATTTTCTTAAACAATAACCAAGAGTTGCCCTCATCCAAATTTTGTAAAGAATACAAGAAAGTAGTGTCAAAAGCTTTTGCAACTTCTTCACCACGTGTTGTGATCAAAATCCTACTGCCCTTTGCACCACACATTAGCAATCTTTTCAGACTAACCCATTTCTCATGATTCTCATTCCACACATCATCCATGACAAGCAAATATTTCTTTCCATCAATTTTCCTTCTAAGTTCACTTTGCAATGATTCAATTTGAAGGAATGGCTCGGGTCCCTTCCCAGTTGCAGACTCTATTATCTTTTCCACAATAATTTTGACATCAAATTCTTCAGAAACACACACCCATAACTTCAACTCAAAATGTTTTGTCATCATATTATCGTTATAGATAGATTGAGCAAGAGTAGTCTTTCCTAATCCTCCCATTCCAACTATGGAAATCACTGCAATATCGGCCTCTTTGGTGTTGGTACTCAATAGAAGTTTTATGATTTCTTCCTTGTCATCTTTCCTACCAATCACTTCCTCTTCGAGTATAAAAGAGTAAGTCTCTCGTTTCTTCTTAAGCTCATCATGTCTCGTATCTATCACATGCTCAGAGAAGCTAAATTGAGTTTTATCATCATTAATAGCTTTTAGCCTCTGCCTAACTTCCTTAATTTTGTGACCCATTTTGAGATTAGATTTAAATTTGGAGAAGAGGATACGTACTTGTTTTCTCTTTCTTCTATCTTTGGCCATAACTTGTCTTCTCAAGGTTTCATAAGAGGACTCGTCTATCAAATCATCAATCTCGTACAAAACATCTGTAAGCTTTGAAACCCAATCCTTCACTGCATGACTCTTGGACTGCTGCTCCTCTGCATCGTGAAGTACGGCTTGAATGGCAGAAAGAGTGTGTTTGAGATTGTTAAGCTCATCATTGACACCCCACAGCAATCCAAGCTCTTGGAGTGCCAAAGAGCCCAATTTGGTTACAATGTTTCCAACAACGTTGTGCAGAATAGATTCGGCCATGGATGAAAAATGAGTGAAGTTAATTGGTAGTTGATAGAAGATTTGGAAGAAGGCTCAACAGTAACAGAGGTGTGATCAAGTGAGGTGAAGACGTGAGGTTGGGTCAATATTTGTACTGTAATTGGCAAGCTAAAGGAGACCACAGGAATGCGCCATAAATTTCCCAACTATCATTTTAATGAGTTTCAGCTACCATATTAATCATTTAGCTAAAGTTGGCCTTCTTTACAACGCGTTGGTATAGAAAAGTCTTGGTCTACGCTACTACCGTGTAATTCTGCAGTCAGTACACAAGCTTTTATTTTATGTGTTTCTCTGTTCTAATTTTTTTTCTTTGTTTCCATTCCTTTGAGATATGTGGAGGTGTCAGGTGGTAGTTGAATTAAGCATTTCCAAAATCTCATACAAATTTGTTGTCATCTATGTCATCCTAACCCATGGTTCAATCGTTAATCTCCAACGTTAACCAAAAAAAGAAAAAAGAAAAAAAACTAGAGTTTTAGTTGCCAACGTTAATATAAAAGGCTTCATATTTGGCATGTGTGTGATTATAGATGATTAAAAGTGGTTTTCTTTTTAATTTGATATTACTTGGTTAAAATTTTAAAGAACATTAAAAAGTGATTTTGACTGAAGAGAAAAGCACATTTTAAAATTTTCAATAATCAAAAGTGGTATAAAAAATTATTTTTTAGATAAAAAGCAACTATACTTCTTTTGATACCATATTAGGTAAGTATGGAGTTCCATCTCATATATCTCATGGAGATTACAAGGTTTCTCCCTTTTTCAAATGTGTGATCTTCAATAAGGTAAAATATATATATATATATATATATATATATATATATATATATATATATATATATATATATATATATATATATATATATATATATATATAAACAATAAAAATGAGAGAGAAAAAGAGAAGTCTATTTTTAAAAAAAGGAATGTATGCTTCATCAAGGCAAGGAAACAATAAAAAGGGATTAAATTGGGGGGGTGGGGGGGGGAAGACTAAATTATAACTTCTTAATATGTTATTAAGAAATATTTGGTAATTAGCATATACCATCGACCAAGAGGTTGCAGATTCAAATTTTTCTATCCCTAAATGTTGTTGAACTAAAAAAAAGAAATCTGTAGCTATTGTGGAAGTCAATTTTTATGGATAGCAATTTAAAATTTTAAAAAGTTCGTAGAATTTTAAAATCTATAGATAAATTTAGGTCGAAAGTTTATACTAAACAATATTCAGATTTTAAGAAAGATAACAACAAAATTCTAGAATTGAAATTTTAGTTTAGGGATAATTTTGAAATATTAGAATTTTTTTTGTAATTAATATTATCTTGAATAGCTTGGGCATAGACTGTTGTCTATGTAAATATTATTTAGTTCTTTGATATTTAAATTCTGCTTGAACAAAAATCAAATAGAGTTGATAAAATTTTACAGCTCGTTAATAAAAAGTTAACATCATCAAAGAATAAAATGTTACATAAGTAAAACAAATAATAAAAATTTCCAACTTCTCATTAAAAAAAATCTCACATTAGCAAAGGCTAGTTTGTAGGTTTATAGTCATGTTGTCTCTTTATTAGGTTGATCAAGCAATTTTACTTTTGAAACTTTAATGACCAAATTGAAACTAAATCTTAATTACAATAAAAAAAATATAGACTTTAAAATCTAAAAACTAAAAAGAAACTAAATTCAAACTTACGATATTGAATATAGTTTACTGATAAATCACACCAGGGAGGAAAAAGAGAAACAGCCAAAGAAACACAACGACATGAAATAAATAAAAAGCAACTTTAAACGTCTGTATGCTATTGACTACACAAAGACCCTCATTTCAAGAATAGTACCATTCCTTTTCCAAAAAAAAAATCATTATTACATACAACTTTTGATGGCCCGTGACTCAATAATTGAGTGTCTAGATGGAGATTTTTCAAAAAGTAAAGTAAAATTTGAAGAATTTGTGAGGTAAAAATTTTAGTACTGCTATAGTACGAAAAATTTTCTATTTTACCTTCATTGATTGCTTGCCACGTCAACATCTTTTTTAAAATTATGTGAGGTCCACTAATATTTAAAAACCATTTCTAAACTCAAGAATATAATGTGAACAAAGGGAGTATAGTACTTCCGTAGTACTAGAATTTTTTTCAAATTGTGAAGAGTGACTCAATAATTAGAAAAAATTTCTAGTACTTAGGGATACCATACTCCATTTGTTCACACTATATTAAATAGTTTTTTAATGTTCGTGGATTCCACATAATTTTTTGTGGATCCCACATGATTTTTAAAAGAATGCTGACGTTACAAACAATAAATGAAGGTAGTATGGTAAATTTTTCATACTCCCATCTAGAAATTTTTTCTAATAATTGATGGGTAGAATAGTGAAATAGATACTACATGTTATAAATTTTTAACTTTGATGGTTTGCAAATATATTATTAATTTAATCTTTAATTTTGACAGTTAACTAATTGTTTTGAGTTACTTTAATGTCTTTTAATCCCTTGCAGATATTTAAATTATGAATGAAATAGTATTGAAAATAAATAAAGAAAATCATTTCTAATTTGATTATGTTAAAGAGTGGCATGTTATACATACATCTATTTTTTTTCCTTGCAACTGGAGAGATCAAACGGAGACAGAAGAGAAGACTTTTGAGGCACTTTAAATTCTGCTTGAACAAAAATCATATAGAGTTAATAAAATCTTGCAGCTTGTTAATAAAAGTTAACGTCATCAAAGAATAAAATTTCACATAAGTAAAACAAATAATAAACTTTTCCAACGTCTTATTTAAAAAAAAAAAAAAAAAAAAAAAAACTCACATTAGCAAAGGCTAGTTAGTAGGTTTATAGTCATGTAAGATTGATCAACATCAATTCAATATATCAAGCAATTCTACTTTTGAAACTTTAATGACCATATTTTTTTTTTTTTTTGAGAACAATAATAAAAAAGATACAAATTAACTTGAAAGAAAATTTCAAATACCCTCAAAAGGTCCCTCGGACCAGACATCGTCTAAATTAAGACTTTGAGCCCTTTGAGCAAACTTGTGGGCTGCGAGATTGTCTCGACGAGGGACATGCACAAAATAATTTGAGGCCAAGTAAGTGCTATATCCTTCACCTCCCGGACGAAGCGATGAACTTATGTTAAGTCTTTCATCTAAGTCATTGATAAGACGGATAGCTTTAAGAAAATCAGATTCAACCACTAATGAGATTGATCTATCCAAAATTGACTGTAGCCCATGTGAAATCTTAATGACCAAATTGAAACTAAATCTTAATTATAATAATAAAAAAATATAGACTTTAAAATTAAAAAAAAAAAAAGAAATTAAATTCAAACTTAGATATTGAATATAGTTTACCGATAAATCATACAAAGGGGAAAAGGAGAAAACAGCCAAAGAAACACAACCACATGAAATAAAAGCAACTTCAAACGTTTGTATGCTATCGACTGCACAAAGACCCTCATTTCAAGAATAGTACCACTCCTTTTAAAAAAAAACTCATTAATGCATACAACTTTGTGACTCAATAATTGAGTCCAGAGGGAGATTTAAAAAAAAAGTAAAGTAAAATTTGAAGAAATTGTGAAGAGTGACTCAATAATTGATGGGTAGACGTAGACTAGTGAAATAGATACTACATGTAATAAAATTTTCAACTTCAATGGTTTGCAAATATATTATTAATTTAATCTTTAATTTTGACCGTTGACTAATTATTTTGAGTTACTTTAATATCTTTTTATATCTCTCGTAGGTATTTAAAATATTTTGAATAAATAGATTAGGAATGAAATAGTATTGAAAAGAAATAAGGAAAATCATTTCTAATTTGATTGTTGGGGGTAAAATCAACCAAACCGAAAACCCATCAAGACTAAAGCCCAAAGGACGAGTTCGAGGCGTCAACTGTCCACTACAACAAATTCTGGCTTCAATGTCAGTTATGCACTACATCGAAGCCATATGATGTCAATTTGACAAACCGACATCTATCTGGGGGTCATCATAGTGTACGATGTCGATTGTCTTTGATGACGGTTCAAAACTGACATCAAATGAACCGTTATCGTAGATGTGGGATGACGGTTAGCTACGATGTCGGTTCTGAACCAACATCGAACACAGTGTCATGGTACCCATACGATGATAGTTACCTACGATGTCAATTTTAAACCGAGATGGAATCCAATGTCATGGTACCCAAACAATGACGGTTTCCTACGATGTCAGTTGTAAACCGACATTGTAACCTACATTGATGACAGTCATGAACCGACAAGCATACATGCTACGATAACAGTTTTTTTTAATGACTTTTTATAAGTCTCATTATTTTAATATAAGATGATAGCTCTACACTGACATTGTTTCTAATTCCACCTACAGTATATTTATTAGCATAATTAGAACCCAAAATTGGTATAAGCATGTAGCAATGCTTTTAAAATAACTCTCAGCATCTTGTACAACTAATTTCAGTCCAATCACACACAAATGCATTTCAGCGAAACACAATTCTGAAATAAATTTATGTAATAAATGGTCCAACACAACTACTTCGATCAATTGAAACAAAAAACACAAATCGAAGCATATGCAACACAAACTACCATTCCATTTTATTCAATTCAATTGAAAAAAACACAATGTTCTCACAACCAAGTCTAATGTACTTCATTTCATCTAAATAACCAAACTCTCATAATAGAGTTGTTCAGCTACACAAATTGTCATAAAAGCTACAAAATTCTCATTTATAAATTTGTCTAAGATCTACCAAAGTTTCAAAAAAGTAGCTACACAATTTTGATAAGTACTAGCATGCACACGCTACTCGAATGACGAAGTTTGAAACATGTTCTATTCATTCAGCTTGTACTTCGTCGAGTTGTGATTGTGTAAAAGGCTTCTTAGTATTAAACTACATGAAAATAAAGAATAAATGATTATAATTATATATGAAAAAGTAAAATGTATATGTAAAAATATAATAGTAAGGAGGTGTTACATACGAAAGCTTTGATAGAGGCATATGGATTATGAAAAATCTCTCTCATGAACTTTTATGACGTAATACCCACATTTCACGCTACCTTGTTGGCGAAGACACTAAAAAATATATAAATAAATAACAATGTTTAAAATTTGTTCAAACATATAATAACAATTGATTATAATTGATTTAATTTACATTTATGGTATCCAATTAATATTATTAGTGTTTCGTTTTATTCGATTGGCACTTTGGGCCACACACATCCTCATTGCCCTAAATAAAATTGAAAAACATATAATAGAAACACATAATGTTTAACAAACTTAAAAATAATTAGGTACTAAATTAACTTTCATAGTAAACAATTTACATATTCACAATTTTTTGGAGGTCGTCCGTCATAATATGTTGGGAGTCGAAAAAATAAGTCGTATTCTTATGTACGTCTATAACACACAATATACAATGACGCCTATAAAAAACCAGTCAATATATATGTGTAATTATCACTATTAAATTAAAGTGATCTTAAATCTAACAAACTTACTTATTTAGACTCTTATCCAGGATTATATGAAATATGAGTACCCATCCGCCGTGGTTATTGTAGTGAATAGATACTTGCCAATTAATGATCTTGCTCGTTTGTCTAGTGTACCAAAACATGGTGCAATGTCGTTCGAGTCCACTACTTTGAACGTATTTAGTCTTTCTGTGTCTTTAAAATATTTCCAAAGAAACTTGTATCACATTTTTTTCACAAATGCATGAGACTATAGATAATTTAGTAGCTATAAATAAAATTATGGTATTATTAAAAATATATTTTCTTACACAATATTGACTAATATGCATCTATTTGATATCTACTAATTATCCTGGCAAATTAACATAGCAAACTTCTCGGCAAACACACCAGCAACTTAACAGGAAGCTGATAAGCTGATGCAACTATCCTTGTTTTTCAGGGAGATATTGATCAGGGCTTTTATTACCATTATTATTTTCTTTGGTTAGAAAGGAGCAACCAAATTTTTGGTGATTCTAAGGAGCCTATGGACAATTTTTTTGAACTCTGCAACTATCCTATCTTTAATATTGAAGGCTTTTTTGTAACCAACCATCCAAATATTCTTTATGGATTCACAAACTAAATTAAAAAAAACAAACTAATTGGGTATTAGCTTCCTGACGTTCTTGGATAACACGATAACAAACCTTCCACAAGTCTTTCCTTCACTTTTTATAATCATGATTCTAGTGTTGCTTTAAAAGCTTTTAGAATATTCTGCTTCGGTTAGCTACTTTGTAGTTTGGTGTAGGTGCTTCAACCACGATTTTGATAAAGGTTAGAAGCTAGTGTAGCTTGTGTTTAGATTAAAACAAATGCAACCAGTTATAAAAACTAAGTTGATGTAATTTATGTTTTGATGATAGGTGTGCAGAAAAAGTAAAGGCATACTTCGATAGTTGGATTTCAAAAGTACAAATAAATTTGCTAGAACATATTTGAGTTCAACACATTAACAAAATTGATTCAATTTACAAATTGATGACAAGATGCTAAGATTCATTAAGGACCTACTAAGGGGTTATAACAAACAAGCCATACAATCTCTTCTATTTTTTCTTCTAGTAACTCTAGATCCAATTTTTGTACCGTAACAGCAACAAACTTCCTCTAGAAACCAAATTCTTTAAATTTCCGCCTTAAAATTTATTTGTGCAGCATTCAATATCTATTATCTTGAATGATACATTGAAGGAAAGAATGACCAAGGAGACTGGAAGGGCTAACATATAATAGCAAACCACAATATCAGGCAAAAAAATCAAGAGTTTACTCTGAGAAAGAGAGACAAAATGCATAGATCACCTTAAATTTTTCAGCCTTCCTTGTGATGCATTAGATCATCTTCGCTTCAGAATTTAATAAATCCATTCCTCATCTTAATAACCCCAAATTTAATATTCTAACTCAAAAGGGAAAAAAATTATTAAACATTAAATTTTAAAAACCAGGATACAACTCCAATGCCCTAATTATGTCAACTTAAATCCAATACCTCGGTATTACCTATCTATAATCTCACAACCTCCATTATCCTATCAACATCCTTTCAGTAATCAATACCCTTCATAAATTTATAGTTCAACAGATTTAGGAAAAATTTTCACTCAGGAAGACAATCGTGAGTTCATCAGCTAAAATGGATTAGATTTGATAGAACTGTTGTGTTGAAAATTTACTGTTAAATGTCAAAAGTTATTTGCAAATCAAAATTGATTACAAAATTGACTTAATTAGGCTGTAAACAAATAATAAACAAAGATAGAGAATACCTAGTGAAGATGACAAAGAACCGAAAAAAATTTCGATGTGGGGGTCTTTGTGGGTCAGAGCCGTGAAGGTTCGAAAGTCGTTTGCCATGACAGTGAGGAAGATTTATAAATCATGATTGTCGTTTGCGCCCGGATCACCAAACGTCGTTAGCCGTCATCTTGCTGTTCTCCGTCGTCCACCATTGTCTATAACCGTTAGTTGTCGTCGAAGGAATGCATGAATGAAGAGGATTAAGGAAGGGCAATCAACGACATCGAAGGAAAGGGTTACAGGTCGCTAACTTGAGAACTGCCAACTGACATCTAAGGCCTAAATTGTTGTAGTGGTCATAACCCATGAGGCTGATCCCTAGGTCGGTCAAGGCTTAGAGGCCGACCTTCGAGTCAACCAAGTCTTGGAGGCCGACCCCAGTCGACGACTCTCGGGTCAGCCAAGCCCTTCGACGGCCGACCCAAGGCTTGGAGGCTGACCTTCAGGTTGGCCAAGCCTCATGAGCCGATTAGATCAACCAAGAATGATATGATTGGCTCATCTAGGTAACGGTCAAACCAAATATCCATTTCTTATATTTAATGCGTTGCGAGAATCACGACGCTATATAACACTCATTTATGACAACAACTTCGCAACCATCCTATAAATGATACGATTCAATAGTTAGAGAGGTACGTCATAATGTTGCTCAAATTCGCTAGTGTACGAATCATTACAAGTAATACAGTGATTGAATACCACAATCGTTCTCCACAAGGAGTGAATTCTACCAATTACCAAATTTTCAAGCCTCAATTTTATCTAAGCACCGAATTATCAAAGATGAATAGAATTTAACTTGCTTGAAAAATAAATGTGACTAAAAACAGAGGATTAAACTTAATTGGGAAGAGCTCTAAAGCAATAACTTCACCGTTTTTTCTTCCTACTCTTTGTTCATTAATAGCTAATGTGTTCTTCTATTTCTAGGTTGTTGGCAAGCTCTATCCTATAGACTTGATATTCTTTCTCAAGCAATAACGATATTCGTTAAACAGTAAATTGTCTATATCTCTATGACAATTCAAACAATTCTTATTAAGTCCGTAGAACCTAATATTGCCACAAAATCTATAAGAATATCTCTATCTCAAGTATAAATTTGGGAAAACAATTCAGTTCATCAACAATTCTTATCTCTCAACCTCAAATTATTGACACAAAAACAATGTAAAGAATGACCAGATCTAAATATGCATTAAGTTCAGAAGAATTTTCACAACCACAATTGAAATAGAAACATCGTCTATCAACTATGAAGAGTAAGATTTGAGTATCGGTTACATTAAAGCTCCAGAAAGAAAAACTTAGTTCATAATGTAAAACTTAACAAGACTAGCTAAAAGTATTAATGGAGTCATTGCAAGTAGAAAAAAGAGAAGGAAAAAGTGAAAAGAGAAACAAATCAAAGTGATCAAACACTTTTTCAAGCGTAGCTCTCGCTCCGTTTAGTTGCTCATGTCCTCCAAAGTGTCGTATTAGCTTTGTTCTCCCTTTTCTACCTTCCAATCTCTATTTTCCGAAGCACCTAGCCGCTAGCAATCTATCTTCCCTCACTGTCTATGGCGCTTAGGCGCCGGTTTGGGCGCCTAGGCACTGTAATTTTTTTTTAATTTATTATTATTATTATTATTTTAAGACTTCAACTTGAAAGTCTTCAAACTTTGACATTCAAAATGAAATCTTTGATCACCTATAAAAATAAAAGAAATGCATGAATAAAAATTCAAAAACTATAGAAAAATTAACTAAAAACAACCTAAACAAGATATAATAAATAAATATAAATGAACTTCTCACATAACACTGCCCTCTACTCTACATGCGCTCTCCAAACCCAATACTGACTTGAGCATCAAAGTGGAGGTGGCTTAGAACCACCTCTTAGCTCACCTCTTCTGTTTTATAGGCACATTCGGTTTCCTTCCAAAACAAACTTATCGATGATACCCCTACAAAAATCTGGTATCAACATTGATTATGTTAAAGAGTGACATGTTATGAATACATCTATTTTCTCCATTCAAGTGGAGAGATCAAATGGAGACAATGTTGGGATTTATGCCATAAAGCCTCGTAATTAATGATTTATTTAATAATTAATAATAATTTTGATTTTTTATTTGCAATATAATATTATCCATTATATGAAAAATTCAAGGTTATTAGTGTAATCTTGAACAGTCTGTGGTTGACATACAAGAGGATCATGTTTAAGAAATAACCTAAAAGGTCATAGTATATGGATAAGGTTGGGTGTCTTATCCTGGTAACATTATTGATACGGCTCACTTTGTAATAGTTACAAATGATTTGATCCAAATCATTCATGTGGAGACATGTGAGTGGGGATATCTTATACATTTGTATAAGACTGGACCACGAAATATTTAATCTCTCTTTATAAATCCGTTAATTGAGAAGATTAATATTTCATCAGGATGATCATATGCGACCCGATTTTAATCCTGAGTGAGTTATGAACTCCTGCCTGTGAGGGCTTGTCATTTGATTTGCATGGGTGAGAGTGACTTTTGTAGCCGATTCAATATGTCTACCATTTTGGGGACTGGACCAAATAGGGAGCTGGGAACATAATCTCACAAGATGGAATTCACTCATTCCCATATAGGGTATGTAGATGAGTAGTTCCCTTAAGTGCTGATTTCGGGACTTGAACAATGGGGCCTCGTCCTCTCACTAGCCCGAGAGAGACTTAGTTTATGGTTGGATCATAAAGAAATTGTTCATTAGAGGATCAATGGTACTTAAGGTGCAAGATGTAAATATAGGGGTAAAACGGACTTTTGACCCAACTGTAATTACGAACAACTCGTGAATGATCGATTTGAATGCAGTGATTATATCAATGGACACAACTTGTCCTACAATGCATAAGAGTGCAACTTTAGGTCTATAGTGGAGTGACCCTAGAGTTAATGAATGAAAATTGATTAATTAATTAATTTTATATCATTGGAGCTTATAATCTGTAGGTCCATAAGATCCCATTGCTAGCTCATAGTAACACTAAAAGATCAATTTAGTTGAAAGAAAAATTTGAAATGCTCAAATTAATATTTAATTTGAAGTGTTCAAATTAATATTTAATATATTAAATATAAAAGAGAAAAATATATTTATTGTATTTGATATATTAAATATTAAAATAATTAATGTATATTAGATACATTAAAGAAAAGATATTTATTAAATTTGAATTGGATTCAAATTAGGAAATAGATGTCGTAGGAGAATTTTAAAAGGTTTGAATAAGATTCAAATTGGTTAGATAAATATATTTTAATATATTAGATATTAAAATATATTATTTAATTATCTTCCCTAGACCACTATAAATATGACTCTAGGGGTGAGCCATTGGGCATTCTTCATAGAACACACATTCCATCATTAGAGAATTCTCTCTAGACTTTTTCCTCTCCAATCCTTTGAGAATTTTCTTTCAAGAGGCTCCTACAAACTTTGATCTTGTGTTAGAGTCATAGCCAGTAAGACTTTGTGGAGGAAATAAAGATCCACCAGAATATTATCCATATTTATCTCAAAAGTAAGTTTTCTTAATTAATATTATTTTTAGTTTAATTTTAAATAAAATCAAAGACGATTCAATGCTTCCGCTGCGGGATGAAAAGTTCATTCCTATCAGACAAAAGAGAATACTTTCAAGGCATTTATAAGAAGACGAGATTGGAAAAGACAAAGACGAGTGATCGGAGATGACATTGCACTTCTGAAAGGAATGAACGTTTCACTCTCACTCCACAGCGGAAGCATTGGATCGTCTTTGATTTTATTAGAATTAAACAATAAAAATTAAGGTTAAACAAAACAAACCTTGAAAATAATATTATAGAGAATATTCTGGCGGGTCTTTATCTCCTCCACAAAGTCTTCCTGGCTATGACTCGAACACAGAACCAAGGCTTGTGGGAGCCTCTTAAAAGAAAATCCACAAGAGATTGGAGAGGAAGAGGTCTAAAGAGAATTATCTAATTCTCTCTATTGAGGAGATATGTGTTATGTCTAATGGCTCAACCCAAGGGTCCTATTTATAGAGAGCAAGAGAAAATATTTGTCATAATTAAAATATTATATTTTAATATCTAATATATTAAAATATATCTTAGATTTATTTGAATCTCTTTCAAATCTTCTACGATATTTATTTATTTGAATCTTATTCAAATTCTATAACTATCTTTTATTTAATGTATCTAATATACATTAATTATTTTAATATTTAATGTATCAAATACAATAAATATATTTTTCTCTTTTATATTTAATATATCTAATATATTTCCCAGCTCCCTATTTGGTCAAG
This sequence comes from Trichosanthes truncata, assembly GCA_033996785.1. Classification (NCBI taxonomy): domain Eukaryota; kingdom Viridiplantae; phylum Streptophyta; class Magnoliopsida; order Cucurbitales; family Cucurbitaceae; genus Trichosanthes; species Trichosanthes truncata. Next base: position 52,297,649 of record MU867259.1, read on the forward strand.
TCCCCAAAATGGTAGACATATTGAATCGGCTACAAAAGTCACTCTCACCCATGCAAATCAAAAGACAATCCCTCACACGTAGAAGTTCATAACTTACTCAGAATTAAGATCGAGTCACATATGATCATCCTGATGAAATATAAATTTTCTCAATTAACAGATTATAAAGAGAGATTAAATATTTCGTGGTCCAGTCTTATACAAACTCATTGTATAAGATACCCCCACTCACATGTCTCCACATGAACGATTTGGATCAAATCATTTGTAACTATTACAAAGTGGGTTGTATCAATAGTTTTACCAGGATAATGTACCCAACCTTATCCATATACTATGACCCTTTAGGTTCTTTCTTGAACATGATCCTCTCGTATGTCAACCACATACTGTTCAAGATTACACTAATAATTTTAGATTTTTCATATAATGGATAATATTATATTGCAAATAAAATAATCAAAATTATTATTAATTAATAAATAAATCATTAATTATGAGGTTTTAGGGCATAAATCCCAACAACTTAGGGCATAAATCCCAACAACTTCATATTCTTTCTCTTCTCTTTTTATTTAATTTCTTTCTTCTTCTTAGATTCTTGTTTTCGTAGCATGTTGAATGGATCCCCTCTTCTAAGGGTTGAGGGATATTATTTGAACATTGTAATTGATTGCTCTTGATTTTTAATTTATTCTTTTTCCATATGATAGTTTGAATTATTATATTTTCAATACTTCTTTTCTACTGGCCGCAAGAGAGTTGATTTTAGACTTAGATTCTAGACCTCAAGAGAAGGAAATTTAGACTATATCTTATTAATTAATTCAAGAGAAAGAAATTTAGACTATATCTTATTAATTAATTCAATACAGGGGCTCGATTGAGTTGAGACCTACAAAATTTATGAGGCACATAAAGAATCCATTGGTATTCTTAATCAATTTCTAATTTTTAATTGCAAGGCAAAGGGGACAACAAAATTTGGCTTTCTTTAAAATTTGTTGGGATAGAAAAGTCTGGGTCACACACTCAAAAGAATGGTACTACTACTACTGTGAAATACTGTATATGTGTGAGGTTTTTGCACAGATGACCTCTTTTCAGTGGGGTTATCGATGGATGATCTGCTTTTAAAAGTTAACGATGAATAACTTTTTGCTGTCGTCAGCACTCTCGGTCTAGGCCGAAAGACCGAAAAAAGTCGCACTCCAAAGGAGTCTTGCTTTGGGTTCCAAAAGACTTGATAACACAGTGTAATTCACTTCCGTTAACGCAGTGTGATTTTTTTATTTTATTTTATTTTAACAACAAAACTCCCGGTCTAGCCCGGTTGAAATACTTAACAAAAACAAAATACTATAACAGGAATAATCCAACAAGCCAGGTGGGATACTTTCCTTTAGGCCCAATGGAAATACTTTAACACACCCGATATTATGGAGGGCAAAAAGACACCAGGTCTAAAGGTGCAAATGCAACCAAAAGTGACGAGAATATTATAAAATCTTGGGGGAAAAAATTCAACAATCATCAGGTGTGGATAAAAAATCGCCAGGTGTGAATATACCAACAAGGAAAAATGAGCAGAATCCTTGCGTCTCGATTTATTTCCAACGATCGCATCCCATGGTTTTTTTCCCCTCCTACTCGGTGAATTTTGACCATTTTCACCAGGATTCTTACAATTTTCGGATAAGAGTTTAGGGGGGGGGGGTTATATATGGCATCCCTCCTAAACCCTAATACATAATTGGCCCAAAAAGTCCAAAATCACGAAAATAAACTAATCTCCATATAACTTAGGTTTCGAGGGCACTTCAACCCCAACTCGCTAACTGGGTAGCGAGACCTCTGTACTTGGTCATTTGAAGCGCCAGATAATATATTCAAGGCATTTCTACACCTAGATCGAGAGTTTTGTTGTTAAAAGAAAATAAAAGATAAAATCGCACTGCGTTAACGGAAGTACGGAAGTGAATCACACTGCGTTAACGAGTCTTTTGGAACCCAGAGCGAGAGTCCTTTGGAATACGACTTTTTTCGGTCTTTTCGGCCTAGACCGAGAGTGCTGACAACAACAGAAGGTTATGCATCGTTTAACTTTTAAAAGCAAGTCATCCATCGATAATCCCGCTGAAAAGAGGTCATTCGTGCAAAAACCCTTATATGTGTTTTCTTTCTTTCTTTCCATTCTTTAAGGATGGAGGTGTCAAGTGGCAATTGAATTAACCATTTCCTTCCAAATCTCATACAAATTTATTGTCATCTTCAACCATGGTTGAATCATGAATCACCAACGTTAACCAATATATATATATATATATATATATATATATATATATATATATATATATATATATATATATATATATCAAGATAAGTTTTTCCGTTTTCTTTTGTTAAAATTAGTGAATGCGTTTTTTAAAATTTTTACATTTCTTTTGTCAAAATTAGGGTAAATTAGCGAAAATTGAATAAAGAGTAAAAATTACAATATTTATATAAATCTAGAGTCTAATTTGATAAAATGGAAAGATGGCAAGAAATTTCCAAAAGGAAAAACTGAAGTCTTTGAAACCCATGATGTGGATGCTTTATCTTCATTAGGATTTCTTTACATTGTCCAAGAATTAATTCTACAATTGCATTTCTTTAAGGGACTGTTTGGAGTGCTGAGTGAGTTATAATAGTCTATGAGTTATAATAATCTATGGAGTTATATAATATTGTTTAAAATGCAGAGTTGTTTAGTTTGTATTATAATAGTCTGTGTTTTGGGTGCATAGTACTCCACAGACTATTATAACTCATGTTATTATAACTCACGCCCCAAACAACTCCTAAGTGTTATAATAGTATGTGTTTTGCGTGCAATGCTGGTTTTGGTTTGGCTAGTTGGTGATTATACTTTTTTAATTTATCTCATTTTATAATACAATATAACCTTAATTATATTCATTAAAAAGCAAGTTATTTAATAAAATTAGTATATGTTTTAAATTTATAATAAATTTTTATAATGATATAGACGATCTATAAGTATAAAATATGATTATAGTTATTTATTATTTTTATTTTTTTTAATTCAATAACTTGTGAGAGTGTGAAGGTTTGAATCTCTAATATTTTGGTTGATTAATATCTTAACCAATTGAGCTATGTACTAATAAAATAAAAATCAATTAGACTATACTCAGATTAACACATTATTTATTAATTAATATGACATAATTTATATTTTATTAAAAAGGAAATTAATTTATATATGTCTAACGTGAAATAAAATGTCAATGTTTGCCTTCAAAATACTAAAAGCGTGTACTACTAATTTTATAATAAGAAGCACAAGAATTAAAGGTAATAATTTTTTTAATTAATTTGAGTAAATAAAAAGAAAACTTTTGATGTTCTAGGCTCTTAAACGATATTTTATGATTTAAATTAAATATATGATTTATTCATTATTGGTAATTAAGTGTGTTAAGTGACATTTTTGTGGGTTTATAAGGGTCAAAATTCAGCAATAAAATTTCCAAACCTAGCTAAAAGGCAACAACTAAAATGACCATAAGAACAATACATATTCAAAAAAGCAATTTTGTAAATATTCAAAATAATAGAAACTAAAGGTGAATTTGACCTATCTTTTAATTTAAACACTTTTTAAGAAAAATATGATTTTTGATAAAATGATTTTAATTAAAATTCTTGTGTGGTTGTTTACATTATCTTAGACATGATTTTAATCACAAGTTTTTTGGTTGCACCACATCTAAATGCGCGGTTCTTCAAATGCTAAATTACTATAAAATGATTCTAAAGCGATTATTGATCAATTACTTTAAAATCACTTTTTGGATAATCAAATTAGAATGATTTTAAGGACATGTTTGAGAGTGATTTTGAAATGGATAAAATAACTTTTGTTATAGTCAAAATCACTCTCAAACATGCCTAAAATCATTCAAAATCAATTTTGATGGTATGAAAATTGCATTTAAAAGTGTAAGACCAAACATTAAAATGATTATATGAAATCACTTTTAATAAAAAAAAAAATCACTAATAAACAGGTGCAGAGTTCGATCCTGCAAATATGTTGTTTATAGCTTATTTACCACCCAAATTTTGTCAAAGTAAGCATAGCTCAGCGGTAATTGGCCATGTGCCCTCGACCAGGAGTCAGAGGTTCGAATACTCCACCACCAAATGTTGTTGAACTAAAAATAATAATAATAAGCAAATCATTTTTACTAAAATCACTTTTAAACAAGCCCTAAACGAATTTGATTATTTCAAAAATGATTTTTATTTGTTATCAAACACTCTAAATTAACAATAGAGACTAATTTTAAGATTTATTGAAATTACACGAACAAATCTAGACATTTGAAATTACGTAGACTAAAATAAAACAAGTCTCAAAATATAGAGACCAAAATTATATTTTAACCATGGAAAAAAATACATTTAACCCTCCAAAATTACTTACAAATTAAAGTTAATCAAAACACGCTTGAAGCTATAGAGAGTATTAAAATCTCATCACAAGTTTAAAGTTTAATAGCATAAAATTAATAACAAAATTCATTGGAAGAGTTGGGACAACTTAAGTAGACCGAAGGAAGCAGGTGGACTAAGTTTCAGGAATCTAGAAGGCTTCAATTAGGCTATGTTGGGGAAAAAGGGTTGGCGACAGCGAGTTTTGAAGTTTCCTAATTTATTGGTCTCCAAGTTTTTAAAAGGCAGGTACTTTCCCCTTTGTGAATTACTTGAAGTTTTTCCTATCTAAAAAGACTCTTATTTTTGGAAGAATTTTCTTTGAGGTTTGGATCTACTGAAGTTGGGTTTGAGGAGAAGAGTGGGAAATGGTTTAACTACGAGTGCTTTTAAAGATCCTTGGATTCCTAGGTTAAGGACATTCAGAGTCCTTTCTTATTCGTACATTGATACGGATTCGGTTGTGGAAGATTTTTTACGCCATCACATGTATGGGATGAGTGTAAATTGAATAAGATGTTTTGTTTAGAAGATATTGAGGAGATTTTTAAAATTCCTATAAATTTTACTGGGGTCTAGTATATACTTGGGTGTGACACTTCGATAAACATGGTCAATATTCAGTTAAAAATGGCTATAAAGCTTTCTATTTCTTCCAACAAGAGTGCAGTGCATCTTGTAATAATCTCGATATGAAATGGTGGAAAAGAGTTTGGACATCCGTTATTCCATCAAAGGTAAAACATTTTGTGTGGCGGAGTTTCTATGAATGTCTGCATACTTTTGTTAGGCTACAATCAGGGAAAATTGATTGTTCAAATGTTTGTCCTATGTGTAAGAAGCAGGAAGAGACAACTTCTCATGTGCTTTTCTTTTGTAAGAGAGCTAGGCATATCTGGAGAACTATTTTACCTGCTTTTAATCTTTATTGTTGTTCGAATATGCATGTCTAGGAAATTTGGTTGAAATGAAGGTAGGAAATGACAGATGCAGATTTCCAGGTACTTTGTGTCAGATCATAGGCAATTTGGAATGACAGGAATAATTTCATTCATGATCGACCATGTCCACCACTTACTTTTAAATGTGAGTGGATCCTAAATTATGTCCAAGAATTCTTGGAGTTGACACCTGTGCAATCAAAGGGTAATTTGGGTTATAGTGCGATTCAACCTCAAGATTCCAAAACTTGGAGAATTGTGGTGGATGCATCCTGGGTTGATACGGATGGTGTTACGGGCATAGGAGTTGTGATTTATAATCTAGATGGTGTTATGATTTCTACTTTACAGAGCTCTCGCCCATGTTGTTCTTCTCCTTTATTAGTTGAAGCATTTGCTATTATTGGATTAAGGCTTGCTAATAGGATGAGGATTCAAGCTGCTCAATTATTGTCAAACTCAAAATTGAATATTGATATGCTCAATAGTCGAATTCCAAATCTGAGTGAAGTGGACACTACTATCTAGGATACATGGGGTTTACTTTCTCTTTTTCATAATATCTCTTTTATTCATGTCTCTAGAGATTGTACTAGGATTGCTGATTTGTTATCTAAAAGAGGTCGTTGTGACTCTGTGGCTTTATGGACTCATCATTTTCCACAATGGCTTGTGAACTTAGTCGCAAAAGATTCTGATGTATCTTCAGTTGTTATGGTTGTTCATTCTGATATCTAATGACACAATTTTCTTTTTAAAAAAATAGCATGAAATTAAAGGTTGGGTTAAAATTGAATTGAATCGTAGTACCAAACGATATATAATTATTATGAAGAGAAACTATAATAATTAAATGGTCATTGCCTCACTATAGTCTCCATACGCGTTTACACACTTCTAATTCTAAAGTTGTCATAAAATTTATTTATAATTTATATATAAACAAATTTCTCCATCATAAGTTTTCTTACCATTTAAAAAAAAAAAAACTTCAACGAGTAAGATCTGGATATTTCTGCTCGCGTCTGATGCATTGAATATATAATTTGTATTAGAAGAAGAATTAAATGGCATTAGATTAAGTGAGTTGAATGGACTCAACAACCTCATGGAATCACCGACTGTTTTTATTAAATGTAAGATGGGCAAAAAGTTGTGATGTTTACCAAAATCACTTTTAAGTAATTCTCGATCAATCACTTGAGAAATGGTTTCTAAGTGATATTTGTCCTTTATTTTATATCTCTTTAACTTTTTTCTCTCTAAATTTTTTACTTCATTTTCTAATTTCTTTTCTTTTGCACTTTTTTGTCTTGAATCTTAACTTTCTTTTTCCCCTTTCCTAAGTTTTTCTTGATAAAATTTTTGTCATTCTCTCCAAAATTTTTGTATATCTCTCTAACTTTATTTCTCTATCTTCAAAATTTCACTCTCTCTATTAAATTTTTCTCTCTAAATTTTTTGTCTCTCTCTAAAATTTTTATCGCTCCTTGTCTCTAACATTTTTTTCTCTTTGAAACTTCTTTCTATTTTTTCTCTCTTAAATTTTATTTCTCTTTGTATAACTTTTTTCTACCACCTTCTAATTTTTTTAATCTCAAATATAATACTATTTTTAGTAATTTGATGATTCTAAAACCGACTTTGAAAACAAACATTAATTATTTTTTTAAAATACTTTTAATCAAATTAACAACTATGAACAAAATATTAAAATGGTTTTATAAGCCAAACATTAAAATGATTATATGAAAATCTAAACAAATCACTGAAACTAAAATCACTAATTTTAAAATCATTCTCAAATATATCATAAATAAATTTTAAAAAAAGTGTTTAAACTAAAATGTATTTCAAACACACCGCACTGACTTTACCTTATGATACGATGGAGAGAACAAAAGAGAAGGGAGAAGTTGAAACACTAAACAATCACAGCTAAAGAAGGAGGTGGGAAGAGAGAATAGTGTTTGAAAGTATCAAAGGGTGTCAAAATTTTGCAACTCTCGAGCTCCTCAATGGATTTGGACATTTCTGCACGCGTCTGATGCGCGCATTGCTTAAAGTCTAAATTTGGGTTTTTGTTTATGTTCTCCAATGCAATTGGGTTTGTTTTTGTTACTTTTGGTTTCTCTTGTTTATCTTTTTCTCTCATTTTAAGAACATGCAAATTTGGATTGATGGTAGTGCTCTCAATGACTTGACTGCAGCTTCAAAGCTTTAATTATGGTAGGCAAATTTGGATCGATGGTAGTACTCTCAGTGATTTCGAAAAAATAAGATTTGAAATAAACGTAGAATTTCAAATCATTCTAAATAACAATAACAAAATTGATTTATTTTTTTCTTCGGCTTCCAACGATATATGTAGAGGTGTGTCAAGAGAGCTCATTAAAGATTAGTCTCTGTACTTACATATCTTTTATTTCGTACAACTATATTAATTTTTTAAAAACGTCCTTCAATTGTATTAATTATTATTTTGTTCACAATATGCCTATATAAAGGCTACTGCTCTTTTTTAATCATTCATGAAATGAGAAGCACTCCTTTGTGATCATATCCTCTGCTTTACCTTTCTTTCTTAAGAAACTTATGATGGTATCAGAGCAAAAGTCTAACGACTAGAGATCTCTATTTTTTTTTTCCATTTCATGGGTTCTTCCTCAACAGAGAGAAGTTCATCAGAACTTCTTGATACTTCTCAACCTTCCAAGGCGATCAATCCAGGTAACAAAATTACGACTATGAAATTAGATGAGGAAAATTTCCTTCTATGAAAATTACAAGTTGTCACGGCATTACGAGGACATGGATTACTGCAGTATGTTAATGAAGATGCAGAAGTTCCTTCTAAATACATAAATTCTGGAGATTCTTCAACTTCCGAACGAATTCTGAATCCAGCGTATGATCTTTGGGTTCGACAAGATAGCCTAATCAAAGCTTGGTTATTGAGTTCCATGTCAAATTCTTTGCTCTTTGAGATGCTTGAATGTGAAATAGCTCGCGAGGTATGGAAGATACTTAATTCAAGATTTTCTTCAAGAAATTTGACGAGGTAATGGATCTGAAATCGAAATTAGAAACAATGAAGAAGGGAAACCTTAAGTTAGAAGATTATTTTGTTAAAATCAAGACTCTCATCAACTCTTTATCTGCTGCTAAGCGAAAGATTTCTCACGAAGACCATGTGATGCATATATTAGCTGGATTAGAGCCAGAGTATGATTCAACAGTATCTGTCATTACTGAGAAAGACAATTCTCCTTCCCTTCAAAAAGTTTACTCTCTTCTGCTAACTCAAGAGAATCAAATTAATCGAAATTCATCGATTAATCTTGATGGATCCTTGCCCTCGATCAATTTGACAGCACAATATCCTCCAAAACAGCCTTCTAATTCTTCGAATCAGAGTAATAGTGATTCTTCTAATTCTTCTAAACGTGGTAACTATAATTCTGGAGGTCGATCAAATCAGGGAAGAAAATCAAATCGAAGATTCTGGAATTCCAATAGCAAGCCACAATGTCAGTTGTGTGGGAGATTCAGCCATACAACATTGCGTTATTATTTTTGATTCGAACGATGGTACCAAGGCCCAAATACTATTCCAAATGGTTAGCAATTTTTACAGTCTTCTTCAATGCCTGGTCAAGTTAATTCATAGCCACCATTTAATGCTTTCATGCTTCAGCATGATTTAAATAAAGAGAATCAGTGGTACCCAGATTCTGGTGCATCTAACCATGTAACGAACGATGTTGCTAATATGTCTTTTGCTTCAGAATATCAGGGCGATAACAAGGTGCACGTGGGCAATGGTACAGGTTTGGAAATCTTAAACATTGGTTCTTCTTTCCTTAAATCATCTTTTTCTCCTGTTCATACTATTTTCCAGCTTAAAAACCTTCTCCATGTACCTAAAATCACCAAAAATATTATAAGTGTTGGTCAATTTTCCCAATGAGGAGCTTCTATAGCCTATAAGTACTTTCAAACAATCTTCTCTCTTCTTCTTTTCCTTTGTTATTTCCATCAAATCATACTGAAAAGTCACTACACTATCAAAAAGCGCTTCTAATGTTTAAATAAAAGAAGAATGTTGAAATAAGAAGAAACCATATAAAGGTGGGACTTGTGTGAGTTTGAAGGAAGCACAAAGCTGAGAGCAGCTATGCATATACTTGAATGATTATGTCATTTCGTGTATGAATTAAATGTCAAAATAGTATATTTTTCAAAGACTAAAAAATTATGGAGAAATCCTCTCCAATATTATAGTAATTGCATCGCCCCTTCTGGTTCTGGTCGTTGGTTGTTCAACTTTTGAATCACCAATTACCAAATACTTAAGAGGTGCATGAAATGGAATCAAAACAATTAGTAGAGGACAACCAAAAATCTTTAATTTAGAGAGCCAAGGAAATATTACTGCAGGAAACGAGCCTAGCCTCCGTAGACTCAGTAGATTTTGTTGAGGTTGTACCCAACTTCCACCATCTCTTCAACTTAGGCATGCCAACAGTGGTTAATTTCTCAAGAGATGGAAAAAATAATGTTGATAAGGAAACAGAATAATCATTGTTGCCAATGTACTCGATATTTGGTAAGTCTTCAAGATGAAGATGCTAATTCAGATAAGGAAATTGATCCAATTGAGGGAGATACTGCAATCTTTTGCAACGATCAAGACGTACAGTGACCAAATGTTACACCTATTTCTACATTTTGGAAAATATGTATATAATTGGAAAGTATGAAAATTGAGAAATTAAATATTTGGATATTTATGGTTTTGGTTGGATGATAAGGATTGGTTTCTTTTTATTAATTAAATAATGGAAATTAAAGAAAGAGAAAGTGGGATAAATATAATTGTTTATTAAATAAAAACATGTGGCTTTATTAGTTATTGTTTAATAAAACAAAAATGAGGGCTTTTGTTGGAGAAGTATTCACGTAAGGAAGAGGAAGAGGAAGAAAGTGAAGAGAAAAAGTGTGATTCTTGGGCCATTTTGAAGTGGAAAAGGAAAAAATAAACAAAGAGAACCTCTCACAACCTTGGATTGAAGCTTTTGGTAAGTTTTATAACTTTTGATTAAGGTTTTTCATGAGTTCTTGAACCTAATTTGGTGGGTTTCCTTATGGGTTTTCTTCCTTTAGTTGGAAACTCCATAAACTAGCTTGAAAACTAAGGTGGTGGTGATGATTGAGTAAAAGAAGGAAATTTGATGAAAGTCATGAGTTTTATCAAAGTATAGATTGAAGGGGATTAGTTGTATGTAGAAATTGCAAACTTTTTAGGGAAAGAAAACCAATGAATTTATTCATGGAGAAGAAGAAATGAAAAGAATGAGATTTCTTATGGAGAAGGATTACAATGGAGTTTATTGGAAACTTTATTTTGGGTTATGGTCTCAATTTCTTGGTAATTTGAAGAGTAAGATGATGAAAAGAATTGTTAATTCTTGGGTTAGGGAGAAATTTAAAGGCTTGGATAATTTAGTGTTGTTACACTTTAATTTGGCATTAAGAGGTTAGTAATATGTTGACAAATTATGATTTCAGGGCAAGCGGAGATTGGATCCACTTACAACCCAAACAAACCTCGTTCGTAGTGGTTGTGAGTAGTTATTTTATAAAGTATTTCAATTATTTTAGTAATTGATGAGATTTTATGAGATTTGAAATCAATTGAAATTAATATTAATGCAAATGATTTAGTTATTTGAAAATTTGGAGGAAATTACGTGTATTTCACAAATTGTTTATTATTAAGATTGATGATTTACTAATTTGATAAGAAAGTGACATATGATCACTAAATTGAATTCTTGATTTAGCATATTTGAATTTGAAGAGATTTATGTATATTGAAATTTAGCTACAATGACTTAATTATTTGAATTAATTAAGCTTATGAAAAGTGAATTTATGGAAATCTCTTGATTGTAGCCAATTGGCAAAAAGTTCTAATTATTTGAGGTGAAATCAAGTATTTGTGAGTTTTAGAAATAACTTGATTTTTAAATCATGATTTTAGTTGACCTTTGACTTATGGCTTAAAGTTATGAAACCATAATTTGAGAATGTGTGGGGTTTGAGAACTTACAATGATTATTATATATAAATTGTTTTCAAACCACTAGAGTTTGTACCCATGGTTATTACCCGTATGCTATAAGAATGTGTTTCTATAGTATGCTAGTGTGCTAAGGCCGCAGGGGATGCAGGGGAATGCCGGGGCCATTAGGTGCCAAATCCGGATTCCGAATCCTGGTCCAAATCCTGGACCTGAGGCATTACAGATGTTAGAGTTTGTTGTACGTGCACGTTGACATAATTTGCTCTGCTATGTATCTGGAGATTACTCGATGCATAGTATGGCAGAGATTTGGGTACGAGTTTGGTGATGAGTGTTGTTGGCCTATTATTTTGTGCTTTCTTTTAAGAGTTATTACTGCAAATCTCGGTAATGTTTTACTTATCTTGTGTATTTAGATTGTGCTTAGTTGATAAAGTTTTATTGAACTTTGAATTCCTTTTTAATATAAAAGGTTTTTGTCGAGAGATTATTTTTCCTATTAACTTACCACTCACTGGGCTCTATTAGCTCATTCTTTCTTCCTAAATTTTTCCTCCAGGTAGCAACTGAGTTTCTAACAAACCTACAGAAGTCGATATTTGCCACCGGACATGATATTTTGCATACCATTTTGTATGTACATAAATACAAATACTTCTTTTGTAACTAATGTGACTAGTACGTTTTGAATGACTTAGCACCATTTTGGGATTTCCATTGGTTTGTAATTTGAAACCCACATGTCTATCTACTTTTAAGTTCGTGGGATTGTGTTGAATTTCTGAAATGGTGGTTGGAGTTTGAACATGTTAATTTTGGAGTGTATATATTTCTTTCAGGTGTGTTTTACTCAGTTTTCAGGGGAAACTCTGCCGAAATTTTTATATAATTTGGTGTTAACAAAGTTTTGGCTAGCCACTTGTGATTTTCAAAACTAAGATTTATTTTGAAAAGTTTGACATTGGATTCCATAGTTTAGTAGGGATCTAATGTCGGCATGCCACATCCCAAGTTGGTTAGGGTAATTTGGGGTGTAGTGTGTCACCAAACAACCAAGGGAATCAGAGGATAACTAATTACATAACCTTCACTCCTTTGTATCCTTGTATAAATATCTCTTCAAGATTTGAGTGTGGTTGTAAGCATTCTAAACTCTTTCGTAGTCATCATCCAAGGCACCGATTGTAGGCTCATTCAATGAATCATTCCACTCTAACACTAACTTTTGAACACCCGACTTTAGTTGCAAGTGCTTCACATTTGTTTGTAGACCAACAGTTGTACCAAATTGCAACCCTTTAATAGCTAATGATCCCCTCAACTTGTTAAGTCCATTCAACTCGCTTAATCCACCGCCATTATCCTTTCCTAATACAAATATAGTCACAATTTTTGAAGATTAGTCAGTAGTCCTTTTGACATATGAGTGAGAGTCTGGCATGAACTCATATCAAGATGCTTAAGATTGATCATCAAGTTTTTATTATCTCCCAGCAATTCTTTCAACTTATGACAAACACAAAGGAGAAGTGTTTCCAAATTATGTAATTGGGTAATAGAATCCTGAAGGAAATCTATACTCCAATTTTTGGAAAGATCAAGATGTCTAAGATTGATTCAATTTTTGACATCTCCGGACAATTCTTTCAATTTTTCACATCTCTCAAGAATAAGTGTTTCCAATTTACACCACTCATAAATAGAATTTGGGAGGTATTTTATCTTGCAATTCACATAAAGTTAAAAAGATATTTGAGGTTGATCAATTTTTTTTATATTTCTAGGCAATTCTTTTAAAACTTCACATTTCCAGAGGATAAATGTTTCTAAATTATACAACTTAGTTATAGAATTTAGAAGAAATTTAATACGTTGACTGTAATTTTTAAATATCTCAAATGTTTCAACTTGCTAATAGACTTCCAAAATTTTACACTTTGGTTCCAAGAAATTCTCTTTAAGTCCAATGTCTGTAATCGCAAAAGATTATTAAAAATCTTTTCAAAGTTCAATGTTTCAAATCGATCATGATCAGAATTATTTTTTTTCATTGCTATCCACTGAATTCGTGCATTATTCCATAAAAAATCTCCTCAAATTCTTTGTCTTGAATAATGTTTTCAAAACCTCTGCCAATTTTTTACATGACAATGAAAGGTGACAAGTTCTTTTGTTGATGTCATTAGCAAAAGAATGGTAGATGAAATGGAAAAACTTAGGCCCCGTTTGATAACCATTTGGTTTTTAGGTCCCATATGTGACAGCCGAGGTTAATAAATAGACATTAGAAGTTCGTAATGAAGAGTCTTAATGCCTTGTATGAGTTAGCTAGCACTAGGGAGATATGCAATTGAGTTATTTATTAACCCTGACTGTCACACAGGTAAATAAACACTAGTTATGCAATTGAGTTATTGTCTAAGCTTCTCTCTGTCGAGTTTCCACTTAGAAAACTAGTCAATTAACCAATGACCAACTAATTAACCTTAATTAGCAACTACAATTAATTAACTATTAATCTCGTTGTCACTCGAGTAGTTAATTAATCGTGCATTAAGCTAAACTAAGTATCTCCTTTCGAGCTCAACTTAGAAATATCTCAATTAATTAGAGAAACAATGATTAAAGCATTAAGCAATAAATGCATAAATGATTCAATGCCCTACTAGTCATAAACATCCATAAACTAATCAATTGGTCCAATAATTTCAACAATTAAGCATCTAAACTATCAAATACAACAAACCCAAGTAATTAGGGACAAGGATATACAAATTCAGATCAAACAACCAAAAAATCCCTAATTTACAGCCACTAAATTAACTATAAATAAAAGGAAAAGAGAAGAAATTGCAAACAAATGAAGATTTTGCGTTTCTGAGGTGTTATCCCAAGAATCTGAGCTCCAAATCTTCAATACCGCTCCAATTCGCTCACAAAATGCTCCCAAAACCTTTCAAAATAGCATGGAGTCGAGTTTAAGGCAAAAACCCTCAGTTTGGCCTCCCATAATCGAAGAGAAAATGTTGATTTTATAACAGGGATTGAGCAGCGTCTAAAAAAAATGTGTTATGCTAATATTGTAGCACCTAGGCGCTGTCACTCTACCCTCCCTCTCTGTCTGTGGCACCTAGGAGCCAGTTTGGACGCCTAGGCTCGATTTTTTTTTTTATAGCTTTCAACTTGAAAAGTATTGAACTTTGGCCTTGAAAATGAAATCCTTGATCACCCCCAACTTAGTCTTTTGTTCAAAACTTTATTATTAATCTCTTCTCTTCTTAAATTAAGGCTCTAAAAGGCTCCAATATCTATCAAAATAATCTTGAACACTCGATTTTGCTCCGTTAGCTCGATTTCTACAAAATCAAGAGAAAACACATCAAAGTTTACTAATTCAATACAAACCTAGCCAATAAATGAGCATAAATATAACACTAATCAAATACTCCCACACTTAAACCTTTGCTAGTCCCGAGCAAAACAAAACAAAACCACATATACAAGTTAACCATTAGAAGTTAACCATTACATCAAGGTGACTCATGCTTTAGTGTTCCAAATAACAATATAATTACAAATAAAGAAAACAATCAAACATAACTTTTCATCAAGCAAATATAAATCAAAACTTTGCATTTCTTGCGTGTGTGTGCGCATAGCCCACCTAAAGTAGTCTTTATAAACCTAGAATAGGTTTATAGAGTCCTCCATTCATCTTCTCCCTACATTGGCCCTAAGTACTAATTCTCTAGCATTCTTACACTGAAGAAAGTAATAAGCTACTAGGTGCTTGAAGATAAACAAACTGGTCGGCTAAACTTGCATCATTTTAATGTCAATGGCACTAGCTTTCACACTCTCATTGTAGGGAACCTTACCTAGAGCACTTGCTCAATAGGTGGCCTAATTGATTACGACAGGGGTAACTCTTTTTACCCCTGATCATTTTTACTCACTACAAGCTTCTTTTTTCTCTCTCATTTTCTCTCTCTTTTCTTTTTCTCTAAAATGATTTTTCTTTTGAGCTCACTTTCTTTTCTTTTTCTTGTAGGCAAATCAAAGATGCTTTTTTTTTCTCCTAAGTAACACATTACACCCTATTATGCAAGTCAACCATCAAACCAAAGCTTAAGCCTATCAGAGTGACAACAAACTTTTGGACAATATAAAACTACTCTAAGCATTTAAAACTACCAAAAGATAGACTAGGTGCTCATAACTTGTAAGAAAATCAAAGCAAAATTTTTTAATTTACTTAAATCCTAGACATGCTTTCATATTTCACAAAAATTGCAAAAATATTCATTATTCAGCACACATCACAGGCTGTCCTCATCACACAAATGCAACAGAATCATCATATAATCACAAATTTTTTTTAAAAAAAATTCAATAAAAGCTCAGTCGGAACAACACACATCACCCCACACTTAAAGCATACATTGTCCTCAATGTATAAACTAATCAACTTAATTAAGCATGTTTAAGGACAATTTAAAAAGATAGAAAGGAAAACGATACTGCCCTAAAGTGCGAGAGACTCCTTGATTCAGCCTTATAAATCACTTGGGTGCATTGTGAAGGAATTATTCCTGAGCAAATAATCAACCACAAGAACACAAGATCAACACAAACAAACTAAAAGAAAAACAACAAACAAAAGCAAGAAAACAAAAAGAGAAAGGAAACAAAGGGAAGAAGCTTGTGTTGCCTCCCAAAAATCTCTTATTTAACGTCTTTAGCTAGACGAGACTCGTGTGGGCTCTCAAGGTATGTAGAAATTCTCCCATTTCTTCGAGCCCTTCTTCCTAGAGTCAACAAAGCAAACCAAAGGTAGCAAAATCACTAGTTTCTCATGGGACCCTGAAGCAGAAATATTTTTAGTATTTTTAGATATAAAAAGCATAATGGAGAAAGATCAAAATAAATAGACTCTGACACAGACTCGTAAGGACAAGACTCGTAAGGACAAGAAGAAGAACACTTAAGATAAAGAGAACTATCAAGAGATAAAACAGACAAAGGCCTGACAGCCTCAAACTCTATTCCCTGAACATCCTCAACTGAAATAAGCTCATCTACTCTCTCATCCTCACAGACTTGATTCTGGTGTGTGCTAAAATTCTCTAATTCTTCCCTATTCTCAACACAACTCTCCCTCAACTTCCCAACCTCAGTAAAATCGAAAGAATTAAGCTTCTGAAAGGCTACCAATGAATCAGTAGCCAGGTGACTCACTGGATATTCTAAAGAAGTGGCTCTTGCTTCACTAACCTCCCCTTGGGTCTCGAGTCTCTCACACAATTGTGCTAAATGCAAACTATTAGCTCTAGACTCCTCTAAAAACTCTCTTAATTATTTTTCCAAGGGGGATTCTTCCTCTAATTGGGCTACTTGAAGGGTATAGAAAAGGAAAAATTAGAAGATGGTGTTGGTTTTTCGGGCCCATATTCTCTAAAGGGCTACCCAAATCTATCATAAGTCATCTAAATAAAACAAACAAATGAGCACAAGCTCTTAAGAAAAAACAGATAATCACACAACAAGGAACAAAGGACAATGACTCAAATAAAATAATAATAATAATAATAATAATAAAAGCAAACAAGAAAAAACAAGAACATAGCAATAAAAACCTCTAAATTAAAGAAAACAATTTCTCCACAATATTAATTGAATTAAAATATACAAATCCCCGGCAATAATTCTCCCCTCATTCTATTTTCTAGAAATTCCCACAAACTTCTTTGGTCCTTTGTTTGAGTCATAGCAAGGAAGACTTTGTGGAAGCCTTGGAATTCAACCTCATTAGAGTTGGAGCACAAGGAGAAAAAGACCCTCCAGAATATTATCCATATTATTTTCAAGGTATGTTTTGCTTAACCTTAATTTTTATTGTTTAATTCTAAATAAAATCAAAGTCGATTCCAACGCTTCCGCTTTAGGTTTAATTCGATTATTCCCTTCAGTTTTATGATTATAATTTTATAATTATTAATGATATGATTATGAATCTAATTAAATAATGGACAAAATACACTTTTAGATTATGAGATTTGGAGTTGGTCTTTATCTGATTCCTAAAGTTGGTGTTCTTGACATGCGATTCAATTAGCTCGAAATCTAGTATTCCATGGATGTACCAGAGATGTGGAAATCGATTTTCATTTTGTTCGAGAACGTGTAACTCATAAAGAGACATTGAGCAGCTTCAATATGTTCCTACACTATATCAACTTGCAGATCTTTTTACAAAACCACATACATTTGATCGCCTACTTTACTTCAGATCCAAACTCATGTCTCGAGGAGCTTTTTTTTGAGGGGGGATGATAAGTCTGTTATTATACTGCTATTATCAGTTGTTATTTTAGTTGAAATACTTACCTTCCGTTACTTTGTAAAAAGTCTTACAAATAGACCCATGTACAGACTCTTTTAAATGAGTGAGAATGGCTTTCTCTCCTTTGAATGAGAGAATATTACACCCTCTCCCTCTGGAATTAATTAATAGCTAAACTGAAATGATCTGGGAGAAACCAACCAAAAGAAAGTTTCAATGCCAAAATGGGGACGGAGGCAAAGCCAACCTCAAACAAACATGTACATTGCCTTCTTTGACCATTAACTATTTAATTCTTGTTGTTTTATGATTATAATTTTATAATTATTAATGATATGATTATGAATCTAATTAAATAATGGACAAAGTACACTTTTAGACGACCATGTGATATAGAATTGGTGTTTATTTGATTCCTAAAGTTTCAAAATTGGCCCAAAGTAATCAACCTCAAACATGTATGTGACAATTGACATCATGATTTTAATATAGAGATGTATAAGTTTTCTATTGCCATGATTTCTCATTGAATAATTTTGAAAGAGCCTTTGGCATTGACTTCCAATGAAAGCCTATGGGTTGTTTGATCCGTTGAGTTAAATTAGATGAAATTGAGTTTTAAAGCCCTGGTTGACATGGAAGAAGTTTTTGTTTTTCCCTCTATTTAGATGGAAAGGACTGCTAAAGATTAAGAAGGAAAAAAAAAACTCACTTTAAGTGATAGAGATGATTAGACTACAATTAAAAAATGAAAGGCCCATTCAAAATTATTACATCTCATATAGAGATTCCAAATCTTTTGCAATCTGATTCAATGAAAGGGAGGAGGAAAAAACAGAAAGGCGAACCAATTTGAAAGGGAGGAAAAAAAAAAAGACGAACCAAGATCATTACCGAATAATATTTTTTAGAATAAACTTTTCTTTTGTAATTTGATTCAAAGAAAGGGAGGAGGTTTGTCAGGCCTCAAAAGCATTGGGTAACTGCGAAGTTTTTGAATGTGTTCCAAGCATTAGACTTTGCTTCTATTCATGAAATCATTATATAGGTGTGGGGGCAAAAGTATATGAAATGAATCTAATCTTTCGGGTAATTTTGAATTTGGTTCATAATTTTTCAAGATTCCAAATTTTATTCTTTAATAATGTATTATAAATTTTCAATTAAGTCATTCCGTAAAAAAATTATTATAATTTGTTATCATTAAATTAATGTATTATCAAATTATTATTTTATTAACATATTTGAAAATGTGGCTATATTCCTTTTGATATGTCATTTAGAAGAAATGGATTTTTTGCTATGAGGGTTTCCACAAATTAGAAAAATAAATCACAAAATTTTCATTTAAAGGAAAGACGTAGAGGGAGACCTTTCCCAAAATAAACAATAATTTGAAGAAATTATGAATAGCGAAAAGTAACTCAATAATTGATGGGTAGAATAGTGAAATGACTCGTGACTATTGAATTGAGTGTATAGAGGGATACCTTTCAAAAGTAAAGAAAAATTTAAAGAGATTGTGAAGAGTGAAAAGTGACTCAATAATTGAATTACAACGATTAAAAAAAGAAAGAAACCACATAGTTTTCATTTAAAGAAAATATGTATACAAAAATTTTCTGCTATGAACACAATCTATATATCAATCTATTTTGTGGTCAATTAATTCGAGAGTACATTTTGAAATCGTAGGTAAACCTAAGCAAATATTCAAAATCCATCCAATAGATTTTGAGACCTAGTTAGTTTTACAAGAAAATGAAATGATGGTTAATTAACAAGGAAAATTAACGATTATTGCATCTCAATAAATAGAGAAATGAGGAAAGGAGGTGGATTTACATGGCCAAATCAAGGTTTTTTTTTTTTTTTTTCTTTTTTTTTTTCTTTTTAATTTTGAGTTCATGGCCTAATCAAGGTTTATTGTTTAAAGCATTTAGATGGATTGAAAACCATTAATCAAGATATAATGCATTTAGGTGGCTGTTGCTCCATACGGAACTGAGTCAGATTTACATCCTTAGAGATTGATTTCACACCTTTCTCCTTTTGGAAATTGCTTGCCCTTTGATATTAATGGCTGAACTGAAATCTTTAATGAACCAGCCAAATGTTAGAAGCCAAAAAAGAGATATATGGAGGCAGAACCAAGAGACTAAACACACCTTCTTTTAACCACTTTTGTGTTCAAGAAGGATTAAACAAGATCAATTATCTCCTCTTCTCGTGTGAATATCTAATTGGAATTAAGCAAGTAGAAACAATATAAACAAACACAGAACACCAGTAATTTTAACGTGGAAAAGCCTCCTCAAATTGAGGAGTAAAAAACCACGTGACCGTAGTCAAAATATCCACTATCAACAATAATAGGTACACAAAGGTCTCTCTAATCACAAACAAGAAATATATATCAAGATAGGTATTTTGGAAATTAGACAATATTACATGGAAGGAAATGAAAAAAACTCAGAAGCGGCACCCAAACTATGATCTCGTTCATATTCATGTTGCTTAATTTGGATAATCTCTTTCCATCCTTCTTCCACCTGCATCTGTTATACAGCAGAGGGTCTTCTCCTCTCTATTCAGAAGCAAGTGCAAAGCATTGTAAGAGTCAAAAAAACCAACTCAATCATCCTTCAATTTCAATGGCAGATATTAGACTACAAGTGCACAATGAAACACCAAAGCCTAAATGACGAGCAGGAGAAACCAATTTTATCCTTACCCATTTTGTGCTCGTTTGTTCTCAGACTTCTTGAATGTGCTTCCAAGTTTTGGGCTTGGCTCTGCTCATAAAATTAGTCAAAGAAATATTGAAACTAATACTGATTTCAATATAGGTGGGACTTGTGTGAGTTTAAAGAAAGCAAAGAGGTGGTTGTGTGCATACCTCAAACTTGTTTTAATTGAATGGCTTAATTTTGTAGCTTAGCAGACGTAAACTTTGCCATTGTCCTGTAAGAAATTACAGAGCAATTATGGCCAAAGAAACAAGCAAATCAACTCTGAAGAATGAGAAAAAAAAAATGCCAAAGCTACTGTACTTTTTTTGCTTTTAAGGATAAGGGACAACAATTGAATTTGAGTAAGCTTTATATCTGAAGATGGACTTCACTTTTTTCCTCTTGAAAGTTTGCTTGCCCTCTGGTATTAATGGTTGAACTGAAATCTTCTAGGCAAAACAGAGATATGGAGTTGGAGCCAAGAGACAAGGCAACTAATTAAACTTAAACATGCCTTCATTATCAAAACTCTAAAGATAGAGAAAGAGAAACCAATGAGACATTACCCATTTGTATTGTTGAGTTCCTCTATATTCAGCAGCAAATGCAAAGCATTGATAAGATTCTTTAGCACAGCACTACAGATTGATCTACAAGTATAGAATCAATACCAAACCAAAATTATCACAACAACCTAAATTGCACAACTTCTTAGACTGCATGAAGAAAATTATGCGCATGCTAAAACAAATAAAATGAAAACAAACGTACAGGGCTGGAAAACATAAGCTAAAGAAAGGTCCATCTTTTCACTTAAAGCAACACATCAGACACGTAAAGAAGATCGAAAGAAATCAAAAGTACTTTGTAACTAATCACTTTGAGAAGCTGGAGGTTTCAAAGTTTTAAACTCTTGAAACTTTCAAACAAGTCTTCTCTCTTTCTCTTTTCCTATGTTATCGCCATCAAACCATAATGTAAAGTCACTGCCTCACTGTTAAAAAGTGCTTCTGATGTTTAAAGAAAACAAAAAAGTGGAAATATGGAGATAACATTAGGTGGAGCTTGTATGAGTTTGAAAGAAAATCAAAGAGGTGGTTGTGTGCATACCTTCAATTCTTGGCTTCTATCTCTCTTCTATATTCAGTAGCAAAGCATTGATATGATGAAAAAAAAAAACTCATCCTTCAGCAGTAGAGATTGATCTGCAAATATACAATGAAATCCTTACCAAAATTCTCAAATCCCAAATTGACAAGTTGTTGACTGAAGAAAAAAGATGGACATGGAACCAAAACCAATGTGATCATTACCCATTTTCTAGTTCATTGTTCTCTGACTTTTTGAAATTTGTCCAAAGCTTTTGGGCTTAGGTTCTTCTGCTCATGAAGTCAGTAAAAGAAATATTAAAAACCACTTCAATGTTTGAAGGAAAAAAAATGTGAAAAAAGAAGAGAGCATATATGGGTGGGACTTGTGTGAGTTGGAAGGAAGCACAGAAGGAGCTAGTTATGCATATACCTGAATTATTTGGTCATTATTCGTATAAATTAATGCCAAATGTTGAATTGATCTTCACTGATTGAGAAATTTTGGGGGAATCTTCTATGAATTGTTGGCTTGAATAGCCTCAAAGTCAAGGCAGTGGTGCATCCTTCTGGTCGTGATGGTATCAATGGTCGGGGCCATAACATATCTGCAGGCTTTAGAGTGTGGTGAGATGTTGTAATGGCTATAGAAAGACAAAAGTAGAGAAATAAACTGAAATGAGAGTTAAAATTGAAAGTTTGATCAAGAAAATTATTGCTTTTCAAAGACATATATAAAAATAACGAGAGGAAATTGCTTTGCATACAGATTCTCTTCTCCTCTTGTCCTTTGTTACCTTTATCTCCATCAAACCATAATGTAAAGTCACAATATGACCATCAAAAAGTGCTTCTAATGTTTAAAGAAAAGAAATTTGTGGAAATAAGAAGATAACATGGCTGTGTGCATACCTTTTATTGATGGGAGCTTCTCTCTTCCCTTTTATATTTGAGGCATTGCAGTTTTTGAGAGTGCAGATTAGCAGAAATAAACTTATCCATTGTTCTGTTAGAAATTACAGAACAATTATCAATTAAGTAAACCTGAAATAAAGGATTTACAATTACAAAGCATTGATTAAGATTCAAAACAAATTCATCCTTCAGCAGAAGAAATTAACCTACAATTATACAATGACGCCAAACCAAAACTATCACATCCCAAATTGCAAAAATTCTTGAAGACTGAAAAAAGTATGAGAAACCAATTTGATTATTGCTACTTTTGTGTTGCCAAACTCTTTTTGAAGTCGTTCCAAGTTTTGGGTTTGTGTTTGGATTCTTCTGCTCATAAAAGTCAAAGAATTATCGAAAACCATTTTAATGTTGGAAGAAAAAAAAAGGTGGAAATAAGAAGATAAAACATATAGAGGTGGAACTAATTAATTGTGTGAGTTTGAGCTAGCCATGTATACACCTGAATGTGATTTCGTGAATTTGTGTTATGAATTTTTCAAAGATTGGAGAAATCATCTCCAATTGTTGGTTTGAACACCCTTTAAGGTTAAGGCAGTGGCGGATTCTTATGGTCGAAATGACTGTAGAAAGAAAAAAAGTAGAAAATAAATTGAAATGAGGATTAAAAATTATGGCATTTTAGAGAATAACAAGAGGATTGCTTTGCATACCTGAATAAAGTTCATTGACGGCGGTATGAAAGGGATACTTTCGGGATATGGGCGATTTTAGGCCAATCTTCTCCGGTGTCTTTCTTGCACCTTTCTTCCAATATGGGACATCCCTCAATACTTAATGATTGTAAACCATGGATGTGGCGAATCCCTTCTGGTAGCAAATTTAGATTTTCACAAAAACAAATTTCCAAATTTGTGAGTGAGGTGAAACTGTCAATGCATTCTGGTAAACTCTTTAAATTTTTACAATTCCGTAGAGTAAGACTTTGAAGAGTTGTCACATGTTGCAAACGCTTGGGTAAATACTCCAATTTAGAAAGCCCGTAAAAGCGTAGAGAGGAGAGATTTTCAAAAATTTCCCATGGTACAACATCAAACTCATCCTCCTCAATACAATAATGTCGTTCCCCGAAATAACTACCAATTACCAATGACTTCAAAGCCGGTGCATCCCAAGACATCAAAATATGTAGAGGACAACCAGAAATCTCTAATTTAGAAAGGCAAGGAAAAATTATTGGAAACGAGCCCTCAGTAGAATTAGTGGATTCCGTTGAGCTGGTTGTACCCAGCTTCCACCATCTCTTCAACTTAGGCATGCCATTCATCGTTAATTTCTCAAGGGATGGAAAAAATGTTGATGAAGAAACAGAATCATTGTTACCAATGTACTCGATACCGGGTAGGTTTTTAAGAGAAAGATATTTGAGATTAGGAAATTGATCAAATTGAGGGAGATGCTGCAATCTTTCGCAACCAACAAGACTTATAGTGACCAAACGACCAAGGGAATCAGAGGATAGCCAATTACATAACTTCACTCCTCTGTATCCCAATATAGACATCTTTTGAAGATTTGAATGCGGCTGTAGACAATCTAAAACTCCTTCGTCCACATTATTGTCCAAGTCACCAATTGTAGTCTCATTACATGAATTCTTCCAGTCTAACTCTAACTCTTGAAGACCCGACTTTAGTTGCAAGAACTTGGCCTTCATTTGTAGATCAACCGCGGTACAAAATTGCAAATTTCTAATACGTAAGCTTCCCTTCAACTTGTTGAGTCCATTCAACTCGTCTAATTCACCACTATTATTCTCTCCTAATACAAACTCATTCAATGTTTGAAGATTAGTTAGCTCACCTAATCCTTTGGCCATATGAGTGAGAGACCTACAATATCTCACATCCAGATGCCTAAGATTGATCCAATTTTTGACATCTCTTGGCAATTCTTTGAATTTCACACAACCACGAAGGATAAGTATTTCCAATTTACACAATTCAGTAATAGAATTTGGGAGGAATTCTAAATTCATATTCCCATGAAGATCAAGATGCTTAAGGTTGATCAAATTTTTTATATCACTTGGCAATTTTTCTAATTTTTCCCCAAATTTAAGTATTAATGTTTCTAAGTTATACAACTCAATAATACAATTCGGAAGATCTTTAAAATCTGAGCTCGAAATATTCAAATATCTCAAATGTTTGAACCGACCAATAATAGACTCAAAAAATTTTGCCTTTTGGTCCATACCAAGCAACCTCAAGTTCAATGTCCGTAATCGCAAATGATCATGCAAGAATTTGTCATAGTCCAATTCCCAACAATCCACAAAATCTAGCATAAAAAATGTTCTCAAATTCCTCGCCTTAGATAATGTTTCTTGAAGTTCTTTTGATTCTTCACATGACATCGAGCTCCATGAAAAGTGATGAGTTCTTTTGTCAATGTCATTCCCGAGTCCATAGATGCATTCATTTTTTGTAATCGAACAAGCAAGATCATGCATCAAATCATGCATCTTACATGCTTTTATGTTTCCTAATTTATCTTTTGTAGCCTCTTGAAAAAATGACTTTGATAATAATTCCAAAAAGTAATCCTCACCAATATCAATGAGCTCATCTTTGTCATTTGCTTGAATAAAACCTTGTGCTCTCCATTGTAGTATCAACTCGTCCTTTTGAATCTCATAATCTTTGGGGAACAAAGCGCAATATAGAAAACATTGCTTCAAATTAGCAGGGAGGTATTTATAACTTAGCTCAAGAATTGAAAGCATGTAGTCTATATTGTTTTTTTCTTGTCCCATAACTTGGTAAAGTTCCTTATCCTTGAAAGACAACCAAAATTTTTGTGATTTTTTTTCCTTTAAAAGTCGTCCGATAGTTCTTATGGCAAGAGGAACACCTTTTAACTTTGCCACGATCTCCTTACTAATTTCAATTAAATTTGAATTCTCAAGATCATCTTCTTGTCCTTCCAAACCTACCATTTTCTTAAATAATGACAAAGAGTTGCAGTCATCCAAATTTTTTAACCAATGGAAGAAAGTTGTATCAAAAGCTTTTGCAACTTGTTCACCACGTGTTGTGATCAAAATCCTACTACCCTTTGCGCCACACATTAGTAATTTTTTCAGACAAACCCATTTCTCATGATTCTCATTCCACACATCATCCATGACAAGCAAATATTTCTTTCCATCAATTTGACTTCTAAGTTCACTTTGCAATGAATCCATTTGAAGGAACGATTTAGGCTTCTTTTTAGTTGTAGACTCTATTATCTTTTTAATAATAATTCTCACATTAAATTCTTCAGAAACACACACCCATAACTTCAACGGATAATGTTCCATCATTCTATTATCGTTATAGACAGATTGAGCAAGGGTAGTCTTTCCTAATCCTCCCATTCCAACTATGGAAATTACTGCAATATCCTCTTTGGTGTTGGTATTCAATAGAAGTTTTATGATTTCTTCCTTGTCATCGTTCCTACCAATCACTTCCTCTTCAAGTATAAAAGAGTACGTCTCCCGTTCCTCCTTAAGCTCATCATGTCTCGTATCTATCACATGCTCAAAGAAGCTAAATTGAGTTTTATCATCATTAATAGCTTTTAGCCTCTGCCTAACTTCCTTAATTTTGTGAGCCATTTTGAGATTAGATTTAAATTTGGAGAAGAGGATACGTACTTGTTTTCTCTTTCTTCTATCTTTGGCCATAACTTGTCTTCTCAGGGTTTCATAAGAGGACTCGTCGATCAAGTCATCGATCTCGTACAAAACATCTTTAAGCTTTGAAACCCAATCCTTGACTGCGTGGCTCTTGGACTGCTGCTCCTCTGCATCGAGAAGTACAGCTTGAATGGCAGAAAGAGCGTCTTTGAGTTTGTCAAGCTCATCGTTGATACCCCACAACAATCCAAGCTCTCGGCATGCGAAAGAGCCCAATTTGGTTACAATGTTTCCAACAACGTTGTAGAGAATAGATTCAGCCATGGATGAAAAATGAGTGAGGATTGGTAGTTGATAGAAGATTTGGAAGAAGGCTCAACAGTAACAGAGGTGTGATCAAGTGAGGTGAAGACGTGAGGTTGGGTCAATATTTGTACTGTAATTTTGGCAAGCTAAATGGGAACACCAGAAATAATATGCCATAAATTTAATTTTCAACTAAAATTTGAATGAGTCGTTCGAGGTTCCATATTAATCATTTAACTAAATTTGGTCTTCTTTAAAATGCGTTGGGTTGGGATACAAGAGTCTTGGTCCACTACCTCGGTGTTAATTCTGCATATATTAGTAAAGTACACCAAGCTTTTATTTTTGGTTTTTTATTCCCTGCTTTCTTTCTTTCTTTCTTTCTTTCTGTCTTCCCATTCTTTTGAGGTGGAGGTGTCAGGCGGCAGTTAAATTAAGCAATTTCCAAAACTCTTGCAAATATATAAAGATAAGTTTTCCTTTATCCTTTTATTTTTCTTTTTTTTTTTAGAAAGGCGTGTTTTAGGAATAAGAAGGAAGTATTTTTTTTTTAAAACAAAACTCATACTATAAATAGGTTATAATAGTCTGGTTATAATAGTTTGTGGAGTTTTATAATTTATTTTTATGATGCAAAGTTATTTAGTCTGGATTATAATAGTTTGTGTTTGGAGTGCAGAATACTCCACAGAATATTATAATCCAGACTATTATAACTCACACTTCAAATAGTCCCTAAGGGACTGCTTTGAACAAAGAGTTGCAGAGAGTAAGAATTGTAGGGAGTTGAAGTTAGTAAGTTTGGGCAATTAGAATGTCTGTGTTTGGGGTGCAAAATTGTTTAGTCTGGAATATAATTAGGAAGTCTGTGTTTGGGGCAAAAAGTTGTTTAGCCTGGAGTTCTGAAGTCTGTGTTTGGGGTGCAGATTCGTTAAACATTGAGTTCTAAAGTTTGAGTTGATTTTAGTTATTTTTTGTATAGTTTTTTCTAAAATTTTTTAAAATTTTCATTATTAAGGATTATTCCCATGAATTCTAAGATTGATATTTTTTTTGTTTATATATATATATATATATATATATATATATTTCTTTAAAGAAAAAAATTTGAACAAAATACCCCATATTCTTTTTTTAATATCTCTCACATTAATTATTCATTTGCCTTGGATAGTTTTTAAATAACAGAAAGTCTTACAATAATTCTTTTAATATTAAATATGATTTGAAAATATTTCAGTCCATTAATTTAAAGGGATTCAAATAAACTTCAAAATTTTTATGTTTTTATTCTCTCAATTCTAGAAATAATATAGATTTGTTTCCATCAATCCTATATAATTTATGAATATTTTACAATTTTGTTAAAGACTTAATTTCATCAATTTTAAGATTTTAATTTAAGATTTGTTTTCCAAGCTTAATAAAAAAATATTTTATATATATATATATATATTATTTGCATAATTTAAGATTTTATTTTTCTAACTAATCAATGCAATGAATTATCTAAAGTTTGATTAATTTGAAAATAATATATTATTTGAAGTTTTAAAATAACTAAAAGTTAAAAATAAAATATCAAATAATTATGCTATTTTAAAATAATTAAGTTCAAAATGAATATATATATTTTTTAACACGATTCAAAATGAATATCATACATACTTTTGTTCAAAATACTATATATTTATGTTATTTATTGTAATAATTTTATTTTATTAAGTTTGGAAGGAGAAAACGCTTATTTTTTAATTTGAATTTTTTTAATACATTAACCTTTTTACATACTAATTTCTTAAATTGTAATACGAGTTAGTTTAAAATATATTTTTCTTCTCTTCAAATCATAGAATTATATATATTTTTGAGCTATTAAAAAAAAGCTTAAAAAAGATAAGATTGTTATTTGTTATAAGTAATTTTAGTTTGCCAAAGAGAGCAAAGCTCAACTGGCATATTGAATGTATTAACGATCACGAGGTCTGTGGTTCGAATTCCTCCAACCCATATTGTACTAAAAAAAAAAAGTAATTTTAGTTTAAACTTATATATATATATGACATGTGAAGGAAGTCAGATAGACAGATTTTTATCAATTAAAAAAATTGTTATATAGTTCTCTAATTTACATAAAAATTTCAATTTCAATAATAGTATCATATCCAAAATATTCTTATATAATTTATAATTAAAAAAATTATAGAATAAAAAGAAAAATATTTTTGTTAAAAAAATTATTAAAATTATAGGATAAAAATTAAAATACTTTTTTAATAATTATTTATATTTCATTCTTAATTAGTAATAATGATGAGAAAATTTATATAAAAAATAAAGAAAATTTTGTAAATTAAGAAATTTAAAAAAATTATGTAAAAAAATGGAAAGAGAAATGAGAGAAGAGAGAGAGGTAGGAGTAGGTGAGGTGAAGAAAAGAGAAGATAAGAAAGTTGTGGGGTTTACAATTCGGAGTTGGAGTACGAGTTAATAAGTTTGAGGGGCTCATAATTGAGGAATTAGAGGAGTTAATAAGTTTATGAAGCCCACAATTAGAGTTAAAACATCCTTGTGCCGAATAAGGAGTTGGGGGAGTTATTAACTCCTCCCAAATTCTACTCCTCTAACTCTTCAATCCAAACACCACCTAATAGTTAGATACCTTTTGAAAAAAAAACTATTTTTAAAATTAAATAACTTTTTCAATAAGTATGTTTCAAAAATTTTCTACCTTTAAAAAATTACTAATTTAAAGTGTGTTTAGTGTAGCTTCTTGAGAGATATTGAAGGATTAAGAAAATTAAGAAAATCTTAATAAATACTTGTTTTGTAAAAAAAAAACTTGATTAATTTAAACTCTAACTACTTAAGTTGTTACATTTAGCTTAATGTCATTTTTATGGATAGCAATTTAAAATTTAAAAATTGGTTAAGTTTTAAAATATATAAACAATTTTAAAATTGAAAATTTAAATTTAAGAATATTAGTATTTTAATAAACACAAGAAGATTATTCTAGATTATTTGAAATTTGAGTTTAGGGATAAATTTGAAATATTAGGAAAAATTTGTAATTAATATTACCTTGTGAATAGCTTGGGCAGCCTACAATTATAAATAAAGGAAAGAAAAAAGTGAGAGTTGATATTAATTTGTAGAAGATTTGGAATAATGCTTGATTAATTACTTAAGCCTACAATTAGAGCAATGGTTTGGATAGGGAATGGGCAATGACCTACATGAACCCTAAAGCGGACACAACACGGATGCCAAATATATCAATTTAATTTGCACCTATTTTACGTTTACCTTTAATTTTAGTAAGTGGTGGATAAAGTTGTTTTTGTTTTTGTTTGTTTTTTTTTTTTTTTTTTTGGGTTAAAGGTAGTATTTGATATGAAATCAAATTTATCCTAAACCAATCATTATTATTCATGACGAAGTAAAGCATTCAAAGAGATAAAAGAAAAGAGAAAATAAAGGAAAGGAAAAAGCTTTGAATAGAGAAAATAAAGGAAAGAAAAAAATAAAAAAGGTGTGTCTTCTTCTTCTTCTTATTCTTCTTCTTGTTATTATTATTATTAGACATATGTGAATTTGTCATAATTTTAAGTTCCTACTAACTTAGGATGAGTTGTTGCAGCTCAAACTTACTTCGAATTACATGAGCTTCATTTTATAACATATCAAACATAAAATTTGTCATTATCCTCTAAAAAAGTTAGAAAGACATAGTCAAAAAGAAAAAAAGAAAAAAAGAAATTCACATTGGTTGAAATAAAAAGGAGGGATAGGGGAAAAGTGATTGACAATTGCACTTTTACCACATATGCATGGACCATTACCCACGATTAAAGGATTAAAAAAAATGAATGAAAATTAAGATTGCAATGAAGAGAACACAACTTTTCAACTCAATTTTCTCCTTGAAATTCTTGAAACTACTAGCTATATGATTTTGATAAGGATATGTATTTCTTTTGACACCATGATGGCCTTCCATGAATAATTTTGAAAGAGTCTTAATTAGGATTTTCAATTCGTCGTCAACTTTGATCACCACTAAATTCATCATTGAGCCATTCTAAAAAAAAATTGAACATACTTAAAACCCCTCACAAGTAGTAGAGTAAATTGTCCCTAACTTGTCTTATATTAACAAAATTATATTAAAAAAATTAAAATTTTAAAGTCTTCTCTCTAATGTACTGCCTAAATTTTTAAAATTGAAAGGCTAAATATATAAAAAGTTAGACCATGACTTCAATAGAGAAACCTAGTCAATTATTACACACAAACAGAAAATTTCTTCGAGGCAATAAAATGGGTAGAGTGGAGAGCAAAAGAAAGGGAAAGAACGTAACTTTGTCCATCTCCTTGAAAATTTCTAGCTCTACCTCGGCAAAAGAAGATCATGCATTTACATGGTCATGGGGTTTGTTTTAAAGAAAATGGTGTGTATTGCATCTAAGATTGACTTCACTAAACATAATATTGGAGAAACAAGCCAAAAAGAAAAGTTTCAATGCCAAAAACAGAGATGGAGGCAGAGCCAAGAGACAAGCCGGCCTCAAACATGTACATGCCTTCTTGAACCATTTAATTCTTGTAATGTTATGGTTATAATTTTATAATTATTAATGGCATGTGAATAATCCATTAAATATTTAATTTATGGGTCATATATTCATAAAATATAGATATTTAGCAATTAATAAATTATATTTTATATGTGGAGTATAATAAATGGATCGAATCCCCATATTATCATATAAGGAATTAGAAAGCAACTATATGGCCCTCAAAAACGTAAAGTAACTTTGAAAAAGAAAAATCTACTACAGATATGAGGGCAAAGTGATTCAAAAAGAGGGGTAAAGTAAAAGGTGACTCAAAATTAATTGCACTTTCAATAATCAAAAAGCATACTAGCTATTTGGTTCACGACTCACAATAAAGAATAAAGGAATAACATCATGATTTGCAATAGAGATGAGGCAATTCTTTAGATCCAATTGAATCTTTCTCTGTTTGAAATTCAATCACATAGCTAATAGACAAATTAGAAAAGAAACCCAAAAGATTAACTTTGAAAAAGAAAAAAAAAACAAAACAAAACTGCATAAGATATGGGTGGCTGTTATTATGAAGAGAGTTTTAAAGTGGTTAGAACCACATTCAAATGTTCAGAGATAGATATGACAAACTACAAAGGAGTGAGGTTATGTAGTTGGCTATCATCTACTTCCCTTGTTCATTTGGTTCGCATCAGGCTTTCACTTTGCAGAAGATTGCAACATCTCCCTCCATTTGATCAATTTCCTTAATTATCTCAAGTATCTTGGTCTTGAAGGCTTATATTGTATCGACTACGTTCATGACAACAACAATGATTGTCTTTCTTCATCAACATTCTTTCCATCCCTTGAGCAATTGGAAATTTTAGATATGCGTAATACACGTGCCTGAGGGAAAAGAGTTCTTTTATTAATCAACTCTCTTACAAATGATAATGAAGATCAATCCCTCTTAAATAGGAATATTACAAAGTATAACAATAGTAACAAACAGACTCTGGCTTTTAACTAACTAACAACAAACTTTAACTAATACAAGTAATACTCCCCTCAAGTTGGAGTGTGAACATCGAGAACACCCAACTTGGACAAAAAAAAAGTGAGTACTTGACATTTCCAAACATGTCAACAAGCTGTAAGTGAGTTCGAATGGAAAAAACCTTGAGGAAACCATCAACTATCTTGTCTAGAACAAAGTGGCAATCGATCTCGATATGCTTAGTTCGCTCATGAAACGTAGGATTTGAGGCTATAGCAATAGCTGCTTGATTATCGCAATACATAATAGATGGTGACAAGCATTTGATATGTAAATCAAGGAGTAATTGGTGTATCCACATGAGTTCACTAGTAACCATGGCTAAAGTTCTGTATTCTGCTTCAGTAGAAGACTGAGACACTGTGGGTTGCTTTTTAGACTTCCATGATATCAATGAATCTCCTAAAAACATACAAAACCCAGTTATTGATATTCTGATGTCTAGGCATGACCCCCAGTCAGCATCCACAAAGGCACATACTGAAAAATCGAGGTTGGTTTGATTAAAATTCCTTGCCCTGGTGCTCGTTTGAGATGCCTCAATAGGTGATTTGTAGCATTTACATGAGAAAAGGTTGGTTGCTGTAAAAACTGGCTTAGTTGATGCACGACAAAGGAGATATCCGGCCATGATATCTGAAGGTACAGAAGCCGACCAATCACCTTTATATATGCAGTGATTTCTTTATTAGAAAGAGCAGATCCTGACTGTTTTCAAAGCTTGAGAATGGGGTCCATTGGTGTAGAAGCAGGCCTAGCATTAAGAAGACCAATGTCCTCAAGGATTTGAAGACAGTACTTTCTTTGAGATAGCAACAATCCATGTTTCGAACGAGATCATTCCAATCCGAGGAAGTATTTAGCATATCCAAAATCCTTGAGCATAAAATGAGATTGAAGTAAGCCATTGACAGGCTCAATAACCTGAGGTGTAGGCCCTGTAAGTAGAATATCATCTACATACACCAATAAAATAACAAATGTTGTACAATCTCCTCGAGTAAACAAGGAATAATCTAATTTAGACTCATGAAAATCATGCCCAAATAGTGCTCCAAAAAATATAACAAACCCTTGGCGAGATGCTTGTTTTAGTCCATATATGGATTTGTACAATCGACAAACCAACTTCTCCCCCTTTTCAGATACATTGTGAACTTTATATCCTAAAGGTAAGGTCATATAGACCTCCTCAAATAGATCTCTATTTAGAAATGTATTATTCACATCCATCTGATCAAGGGGCCAGTTAAAAGATGTAACTAAGGTGAGAAGCATTTTGATTGTGACTATTTTGGCCACAGGAGAAAAGGTGTCCAAAAAATCAATTCCTTCTTGTTAATTGTACCCTTTGGCAACAAGACACGCCTTATATCGATCTACCCATGCCATCTGGTTTTTACTTGACTCGGTACAGCCATTTGTAGCCAATGGTATGCTGACCTACAGGTAAATACATGACAGTCCAAGTATCGGTTCGTTCCATGGCTGAAATTTCATCATCCATTGCCTCTCTTCAATGTGAGAACCTAACAGCTTGATGGTAAAAGATAGGTTCATATTCAGTGGCTACATTCAGAACAAATTGGCGATGATATGAGATATACTTTGCAAAGAAGTATGGAGCATCAGATAGAACTGGTGTCTCATTGAGGAGATTACAATGAAACTCCTTTAAGTAGGAGAGGGGATTTTGGGGCCGATTGGACCTTCTCGGTAGAGTAGGGATAGCGCTGATAGTAGATACTTGTGGGATTGTAACTACTTCACAAGTATTATGAGAGGGCTCCAAAGGCATATCAGAGTTCGTTGATGTCGTGGTCTGTAAAGGGGCAGTTGGAGAATTGCAAGTAGCCAACTCTGAGTAGCACGAGGAAGTACAAACTGTGCCAAAAATTTTAATGATGAAACAAAATCATGTCGTTGAATAGTGATAAGTCTTAATTAATCACATTTTCTATGTCTAATTTTTTTCTGTTTTGATTGAATATGGTGCCTAATTGTGGAAATTGTATTTAATTTTATTTAGGGGTGAATTACCAAAGATTTGGAAAAATTCAAGCAAAAAGCACATTTTAGTTTATTTTTACAAATTAATAAAAAAAAAAAGTTTGAATTGAAAAAAAAAATTTAAGGAAAATTCAAATGAGAAAATAAAATTTAAAAAAAAAAGTAAAAACATAAAACATAAAAAATAATTTAAATAATAAAATAAATAAATAAACATAACAAACTTTGAGTTTGTTTGTTTTTCTTTGTGTAGGTGGCGCGTGGAGGACTCCTTCATGCATTCTTTTTGGCAAAGTTTAAGGAGTGAGAAAGTTTATTTTTAGAGAAATTTCCCCTCTCCATCAAGTATAAAAAGGCAAAGGATGCATTGGAGTAAAAGACAATGAAATGTGTTTTAGTTTTTTTGTAGTGTAGTGAGTTTTTAGTTCTTCTTTGAGTTTTGTTTCTTTTTTTATTATTTATTTATGTTGCTTCCCCTCTACAGTTTTTATGGCTTTTCCACCATGTGTGACTAAGTTTTAATTTCTGGTTCAATGGTGATTTAATTTCCAATTGTAATTTGGTGAGGCTTCAGGCCAAATATAAATTTTATCTTTAATTCAAGAATTCTATGGTTCTTGTTCTTATTTTTACGTTGATTGTTATTAAATTAAATTGACCCCTTAATTTAATATCAATTGATTTATTGCTATCCATGATTTTGTGATCCGTAATTGTCACAATTGATTAAAATATGTAGCAAAGGGTTGGTTTATGTGTGTGTAGTTATGACTTTTCTATTTTACATAGCTTGCATAATAGACTCTAGGGAAACAAAGAAACAAACTTAATTAATTTGTAGCTATCTCGATTAGTTAGTTTTGGTTTAGTCATTCTCATTGTTTTTAATGCTATTATGTAATTGATATGAAACGATATAGTGTTCAATTGATTAAATGGTAAGTTTTGATTTTGATGCTTGCTCAGAGTAAGTTAAAATATGAGAATTTACACTTGTTATGGCTTTTCCAAATAAGTAGACTAAGTTCTTGAATTTGAGAAATTGAAATTGATTTTTTTAAAAGCCTATGATCAATATTACAATTGGATGAAATTTACACCATTGAATTGGAAGTTTCATAAAATTTATTTTTTTTATTCATTTTTTTTCTTTGTTTAATTACAATTTTTGTTCAACAATTCAAACCCCCTTATTTTATTTTATTATTAGTTTTTTACTTATTAATTCGATTGGTTCCCTTGAGATTCGACCTGGTCTACTATTTCTACAAGTTAAATCTAGAGAATTAGTAATTATTTTGGAGGTCTTCAATAACTCGACCAAATAGTGTGAAATGGAAAGAGGTCTTCAAAAAATACTACATCCCTTGATACAAAGAAGATCTTCTTAGTGATGTCATACAGACGATAGCCTTTAATTCCTGCTGGATATCCCATAAATACACAAGGTCTTGTCTTTGGATCAAACTTGGTCCTGTGAACAAAAAAAGTAGAGGCATATGCCAAACAACCAAATACACGTAGAAGAGAATAATCACATCTTTAGAATATAAAACTGTGTATGGAGTTATGTTAGACAGCAAAGTCATTGGAACTCTATTTATTAGATGTGCAGCTGTGAGAATACATCCCCCCAGAAAGATAAAGGTACTTGAGACTGAAACATAAGTGCACAGGCAACATTAAGAAGGTGTTGGTGTTTACGCTCGGCAATCGAATTTTGTTGTGGAGTGACTACACAAGAAAATTGATGTAAAGTCCCAATAGATGCAAAGAATTCTTTAAACTGCAACTCCAGAGCATTATCTGATTGGAAGACTTTTATAACCTTTGAAAATTGGTTCTCAATCATCTTAAAAAAACAAGGAATAATATGCAACACATCAGATTTATTTCTCAAAAGATATACCAATGTATACCGTGAGCAATCATCAACTAAAGTTAGGAAATATGAAAAACCAACATGTGTAGAGGTATGGAAAGTCCCCCATATATCACAATGTACTAAATCGAATATAGTATCAGCAACATGATTATGTTTAGGAAAAGATAAACGTTGTTCAGCTAATGGACAAATGTGACAAACATCCTTATGTAAAGAAGTATCGGTAATAGGAAAACAATCTTTCAAGGTCTGGAGACGGGCAGAAGACAAATGCCCTAACCTTGGATGCTAAACAACAGAAAAAGCTTTGCACACTAAGGCATTAGCTTGAAGTGATACAACAGTAGGTGGTAGAGCTATAGGTATGTGAAACAAGTATAAACCAGCAACTAGCTCAACATGCCCAATCGTCCTCGATTGTAACTTGTCCTTAATTAGCAGGTTTGGCCATAGAAATTAACAGAAAATCAAAAATCCTTTAACAAAGTACTGATGGACAACAGGCTATAAGCGAAACTTGGAACAAAGAGAACTTCAAGTAGGGCTATATCATCCAGAAGCTTTACATCCCCAATAATTTCAACAGTAAATTGACTCTAATCATGCAATAATATTGTAGTATGAGCAGCAAACCTCATATTAACAAACAAAGACTGTTCATGACAGATATAACTGGATGCACCAGAATCTATCACTCAAGTTATATGTGAAGTAGTTCCAATTGATAAGATAGAGGAAGAACATGTACCTACTACATGTGTTGCCTCAATAGGACCAATTTCATTAGCCTTTGGTGTAGATAAATGAACTTGTAGCATGTTCATCAGATGTGTGTATTGATCAGTGCTAAGGCTGGCAAAGAAGGCTGATTGATTCTTGGTGTTCTCAGATTGCTTCTCCTTGTTTTGGGTAACCGACCGAGTAGTAGATGAGCCTAGTTGTTGTGATTTTGAATTGACATTCCCAAAACGATAATCAGGAGGATAGCCATGTAATTTGTAACATTTGTCCACAATATGTCCATTGATTCCACAATGAGAACAGATAGGACGTTGGCCTTCTTTTTTCTTAGGGCGTTGTTCAGTATTTCCTTGCTTGAAATTATCAACATTGGTCATAAGACTGAAGGATTCAACAGATACAAAAGGTCTACCAATGGACCTTTGATGTTCTTCTTGGATTATCAAAGAAAAAACTCTGTTTATTGGGGGCAAAGGATTCATGATCAATATTTGAGCTCGGATCGAAGCAAAAGATTCATTTAAGCCCATCAAAAATATCATAACGAATTCGGAGTTAAGGTAATCAAGAAAAACTTTCAGGGCTCCACAAGTGCCATCTTCAAAAGGCCAATACTCCATGAGATTTTGCCATGTGGTAGTGATTTTTGCATAATAAGCTTCGACATATAAAGATCCTTGAGTGGTGGTGATGAGATCTTTATGAAGCTGACAGACATAAGGACCATTTGTCTGTCGATAATGATCGCGTAATTCATCCCAAATATTCTTTGTGCTACCTGTATAGACTAAACTCATGGCAATTTCTTTTGAAATTGAGTTGATAATCCAAGAAATAATAATATCGTTATTGTTGGGATTTATGCCTAAAGTCTCGTTAATTAATGATTTATTTAATAATTAATAATTATTTTTATTATTTTATTTGCAATATAATATTATCCATTATATGAAAAATCCAAGGTTATTAGTATAATTTTGAACAGTATGTGGTTGACATACGAGAGAATCACGTTTAAGAAATAACCTAAAGAATCATAGTATATGTATAAGGTCGGGTGCCTTATCCTAGTAACACTATTGACACGACCCACTTTGTAATAGTTACAAATGATTTGATCCAAATCGCTCATGTGGAGACATGTGAGTGGGGGTATCTTATACAATGAGTTTGTGTAAGACTGGACCACGAAATATTTAATCTCTCTTTATAAATCCATTAATTGAGAAGATTAATATTTCATCAGGATGATCATATGCGACTCGATCTTAATCCTGAGTGAGTTATGAACTCCTGCCTGTGAGGGCTTGTCCTTTGATTTGCATGGGTGAGAGTAGCTTTTGTAGCCAATTCAATATGCCTACCATTTTGGGGACTTGACCAAATAAGGAGCTAGGAACATAATCTCACAAGAAGGAATTCACTCCTTTTCATATAGGGTAAGTAGATGAGTAATTCCCTTAAGTGCTGATTTCGAGACTTTAACAATGGGGCCCCTCCCTCTCACTAGCCCGAGAGGGACTTAGTTTATGGTTGGATCATAAACAAATTGTTCGTTAGAGGATCAGTGGTACTTAAGGTACAAAATGTAATTACAGGGGTAAAACGAACTTTTGACCCAGCTATAATTACGAACAACTCGTGAATGATCGATTTTCATGTAGTGATTATATCCATGGACACAACTTATCCTACAGTGCATAAGAGTGCAACTCTAGATCCATAGTGGAGTGATCCTAGAGTTAATGAATGAAAATTAATTAATTAAAGAGTTTAATTAATTAATTTTGTATAATTGGAACTTATAATCTGTAGGTCCATAAGGTCCCCTTGCTAGCTCATAGTAACACTAAAAGATCAATTTAGTTGAAAGAAGAATTGAAATGTTCAAATTAATATTTAATTTGAAGTGTTCAAATTTATATTTAATATATTAGATATATTAAATATAAAAGAGAAAAATATATTTATTGTATTTGATACATTAAATATTAAAATTTGAAATGTTTAAATTAATATTTAATTTGAAGTGTTCAAATTAATATTTAATATATCAAATATATTAAATATAAAAGAGAAAAATATATTTATTGTTGTTGTTCAATTTCGCAAGCGCACGAATCGTTACAAGTAATACAGTGATTGAAATCAAAGTTCGTTCTCCACAGGGACTAAAAGTTACCAATTACCAAATTCTCTAGCCTAAATTTTATCTAAGCACCAAATTGTCAAGGATGAATGGAAATTTAACTAGCTTGATGAATAAATACTATTAGTGCTCTAAAATTTATAGTGCAAAAAAAAAAAAAACAGAGGATAAAACCAAATTTGTAAAAACTCTAGAGCAATGATTTCACCAAATACCTCCTCCTACTCTTTGTTCATTAACAAATTATGTTTTCTCCTATTTCAAGATTGTTGGCAAGCTCTACCCTATAGATTCAATATTATTTCTCAAGCAATAACGATGTTCATTAAAATGTAAATTGTCTATATCTCTATGACAATTCAACAAATCAATTATTAAGCCCGTAGAACCTAAAATTGCCACAAAACCCACAAAGATAACTCTATCTCAAGTGTAAATTAGGAAAAATGCTTTAGTTCATCAATGATTCTTATTTCTCAACCTCAAATCATGACATAGGAATAATGTAAAGAGTGGCCAAGTCTAAACATACTTTAGGTGCAAAAGCATTCTCACAACCATATATGAAATAGAAACATCATCTATTAATCAAGAGAGAGTAGGGTTCAATATTTGACTACATCAAAGCCCTAAAAATAAAGACTTAGTTCATAATGTAAATCTTAACAAAACCAACATAAATCATCATTTGAATCTCAACAAACAACAAAAAGAGAAGGAAGAAGAGATATAGAAACAATTTAAGCTTAGCTCCACTCCTTTTTGGTTGTTGAAGACCTCCAAGATGAGAAATTTCTTCTAAATCGTCGTTCTCCCCTTTTGGTTATGTTTTTCGCCCTTTGCTTGCCCTAAAAAACCATCAGAAATCGACCCCCAAATGATAAAAATCGACCCAATTTAAAGTTAGGGTCGCGACGTAGCGCCTAGGCTCCATGGACAGCGCCCAGGCGCTGTCAAAAAATGAAGATTCTACTAATTGACCCGAGCTGCAGCGCCTAGGCGCCCTCCTGCTGCCATCCTTCTACTAATGCAGCGCCTAGGTGCCGTGGGCAGTGCCTAGGCGCTATCCTGCTGCCCAAAATTAAACCTTTACATCTTGCTTCCTTCAATTAAACATCCAAATGAAAGCCAAAACATAACCTACAATGAGATAAAATAAAAACAAATTAACAAAAAGTAAGCAAGAATAACAAACCAAAGACCTCAAAAGCTAACCAATAGCCCAAAATGCACCCTATTTTGCAATGCTTAAACTAGCTTATCAATTGTATTTGATATACTAAATATTAAAATAATTAATGTATATTAGATACATTAAATAAAAGATATTTATTAAATTTGAATTGGATTCAAATTAGAAAATAGATGTCGTATGAGAATTTTAAACGGTTTGAATAAGATTCGAATTGGTTAGATAAATATATTTTGATATATTAGATATTTAAATATATTATTTAATTATTTTTCCTAGACCACTATAAATAGGATCCTAGGGGTGAGCGCCATTGTGCATTTTTCATAACATACATCTCTTC
Source organism: Trichosanthes truncata (assembly GCA_033996785.1). Classification (NCBI taxonomy): domain Eukaryota; kingdom Viridiplantae; phylum Streptophyta; class Magnoliopsida; order Cucurbitales; family Cucurbitaceae; genus Trichosanthes; species Trichosanthes truncata. The sequence continues at coordinate 52,338,189 of MU867259.1, forward strand.
AATAGAGAGAATTAGATAATTCTCTCTAGACCTCTTCCTCTCCAATCTTTTGTGGATTTTCTTTCAAAAGGCTCCCAACAAGCCTTGGTCCTGTGTTCGAGTCATAGCTAGGAAGATTTTATGGAGGAGATAAAGATCCGCCAGAAATATCTCCATATTTATTTCAATGTAAGTTTTTGCTTAACCTTGTATATTTTGTGTTTAATTCTAAATAAATCAAATATGATCCAATGCTTCTGCTGCTGAATGAAGAGTTCATTCCTTCAGTTATTACACTGTCGGGCAGAGAGAAGACTTCCTCCCTCTGGTTTTTTTATTGTTCCAGTGACGAATCCAAGTTTGTTTTTCCCTGATAATGCAAGAAGCATCGCCTTGCTCCACGAGTATAGTTGCTTGCACCAAGAAGTTGTTGAGTGACCAGAACTGTAGTCAGAGTGACCGATTGATGAAGAAGATAGGGATTCAATTGAGCCTCAATATCAAAAGAATTCAAGGTAGTACCAGTTGTTATTGGCTTTGTCATGGTGAATTGAATTGTTCTTGAACCACTCGAACAATTGGAAGAGACAGAGATGAAGACGTCGAGTAGAATCAAAGAAGATGAAGAACAAAGAAGAATAAGATATCTCCCTGTAAAAGTACTCAGTGAAATTCACGAGTATGAAAGTACGCGTGAAAAATTCGCTCTGATACCATAATACACGTGTCTGAGGGAAAAAAGTTCTTTTTTTAATCAACTCTCTGACAAATGATAATGAAGATAAATCCTTCTTAAATAGGAATATTACAAAGTATAACAATAGTGACAAACTGACTCCGGCTTTTAACTTCCTAACAACAAACTTTATCTAATACAAGTAATAATTCGTTACTTGAAAGGATGGTCAAAAGAGCAGTAGTGTCTCATTTCCAATTTCGACAATATTACTTCACCTTTCTGAATTACTTATTTACGGTTGTCGTCATTTGGGTTTGATCCATGGCATGCACCTTTGCTATCATCATTGGATTTATCGAATGTTAGTTCACAACTTTTGGAGAGTATAGTAATAAAGGAAAATGGAAAACTTGTTGTAGAGTACTCTTCTTTTGCACGGTTTCAATTAAAATCTCTTTGGATTCAAGAAATTGAAGATCTTGAGATTTTTTCCAAAGAGTTCTTTTGCAATCTTATAATGTCACGACCCTAAACTCTGAGCATGCTAACAATGGAAGTAAGACTGAGATAGCTCGCCTATGCCTGAAATTTCGGCAGTATGGCGGCGTAACTAACCTAATTTTAAGAACCTGAGAAAGAAGATATAACACACTTCTAGGAATTCAAATAAACACTCAGCAACCACCAACTACACAAAAGTGCTGAGTTCGCAACCAGAGTTGAGGAAAATAGAAACACCTCCTAATTCAAGACGAAAATATACAAGGATACAAAACTCAAGTTACAAACTAACAAAGAACAGTTTATACAAGAAAAGTACACAAAAGGAGCCTAGGAGAGAACTACAAGTATCCCCATAGCCTCGCCAGGTCGTCGTCCCATCAACCACCACGTCATTGAGCATTACCTGAAAAGAGAAGCATGAGTGAGTATAGGTATACTCAAGAAGCGGCCTACTTAGAAAAAATAAAGTCTAGCGAAAACCATGCCGAGAAAGAAAGAAAAAGTTCTTACTTACTTTCGTGCCCAAGTAACGAGTAATTACACCAATCAACTAAATATTCATTACTCTACCTCATCTTCTGCCTTTACCAGACCCTAACTTCGTATCATACCAGTGAGTCCTGTAACCTAGAATCCAATCTCGTGAAGGTAGTAATCCTCAGGCTCATCTCAAAGGAGAATTACCTCGAAACTAGCATACAGGCAATAGGGAAACGCATCCCCTATGCTTAACACAGTGGGGAATCACCCCTAAGCTAGCTCACGGGCAATAGGGAAACGCATCCCCTATGCTCAACACAATGGGTAATAATCCTAAGCTAGCACACAGGCAATAGGGAAACGCATCCCCTATGCTCAACACAGTGAGGAATCACCCCTAAGCTAGCTCACAGGCAATAGGGAAACGCATCCCCTATGCTCAACACATCAAATACATTCTAGGTTTACACGCTCACTCAATACAACCGAAATAGGATAAGTAAAACTAGATCAATGGCTTGTGATCAACTTTGCTATTTCAAAAACCCCTAAATACAATATTGCTCTCATGTCACTGCCACTACTTGATTCGGGGTTCACAATCTCATCCATCAACACAAAGTCAGCTTTCAACACATTTAAGTAGCTAGGCTTAAGCCTCAATTGAAAACAATCAATGTTTATCTACCAATGATCTAGTAAATTTTTCCTTCTCGATAAATTAACATGTCTCAAACACTCATTATAACAACAAGACATAACAAATAATTCCAATGGCTACTTACATATCAAATAATTCAAAGTCGGATTAATGTATGTTCGCCAAACGATGCTAAAATACTTTGAGCCACAATGAGAGAGGTCCGAATATCTACAATTCCCAAGTTTGACTTCTAGTATGCATAGAAAAATATCCAATTACTCAATAACAACTTAAATAAACCAAAATCAAGTTTCGAAATCTTACTTTGCCTTAAGAGACCAATTTCAAATACCTTGAATTCAAACGCTTACAAACTACCGTAACCAAAAGCTGCTGGAAGAACCCTTTGTACGCCCGGCTTGGATAAAATTTAACCTTCAACTATAAATGGTTTATCTTAAAGTGAGATCCATAGACCAAAATCTAACCAACTATTCAAAATATGAATAAATAAGCAATTAAAAACACCAAACTTCTCAATCTCAAGCCAAAATGCTTACCCACTGCTTATCGGGTCAGAACCACACCGAAACAAGCCTTAACATGCCCAAACGACCTCCAAGTATCTGCCGTCCACCAACGGAAATGTTGGAAAACACTTTGGTCAATCTAAAATTTATGAAAGATAGGTGGAGGGACAAAGAAAGAGATAGTGAGGGAGGGGGACGGACAGAAAGGGAGGGACCGAGAGAGGGAGGGGGACGGACAGAAAGGGAAGGGACCGAGAGAGGGAGGGAGAGACGGGTGAGGGAGAGAGGGAATCGGAAAAGGGAGGGTGAGGGAGATGGGAGGCAGAGAGGGAGAGTGAGAGAGACGGGTGAGGGAGGGAGAGATAAGGTTGGATGAATTTTTTTTTAAAAAAAAAATATAATAATAATAATAATGATGATGAAGAAGAAGATAACTACAACAATAATTTTAATAAAACAAATATATATATATATATCTTAGTAATATTTATATTGGTAAAAGAATAATAAAAGAAAATATTCTAGATATATATTTTATAAAAAAATTTATCCAAAAATTCAAAATACCAAAATTTAAACCGGATGTTACATATAGATCTTGAGTATCTTGAATTGTATCATTGCAAAAATTTACAACTGGGTTCTTTGCGTGTTGTACAACATCCTAATCATGAAGATGAAGATAAAGATGAAGATGGTGTACAATGGAAAGAACTTACAAGTCTCCACTCTCAATATCTTAGGAGAATTCGCAAATTGGAGTATTTGCCTAAGGATCTGCAACAAGTGACAACTCTTCAACATTTAGTTATAGAAAGTTGTCAAAATTTAATTACTGTACCACAGTGGATAGACAACTTCACTTTATTGTTGAGTTTGGAATTTTATGATTGTCTCAATTTAGCTACATTGTCGGAGAGGATGAGCCACCTTCAATCTTTACGAACGTTTTTGATTCACAGCTGTCCCAAATTAGAAGAAATGTGCAAGAAAGGAATAAGGAGAAGATTGGCCTAAAATGGCTCATGTCCTTAACTTGCATATAGGACATTGACGACAAGAAAGAGAAAGCAGAGCTTCATGAATCCACAAAGTTTGATCATGTATGCAAATTCATTTCCTCCCATTCTCAGGGCTTAAATTTTTATCCTTTATTTCAATTTATTTATAAAATCTGGACAGAATAATCTAGTGCATAATGAACATTTGAATATTAATTGACATGTTTAGTTATATGCAATTCCAAACTGTAGTCTCAAACTTATTCACCACAAAATAGGTAAACATAAGTTGTTCATTCCTTTTCTTATTCATCTAGTGATTACATAAGTTCCAACAATCACAATATAGGCTAATTTGAGCATAACTTAATTGGTTAAACATTATATATTTGTCCTAAAAGTTAGGCATTCAAATTCTCATCCCACATCATTCAAATTCAATACTTTTAGCCACACTTTTTTTTTTGTACTTTTTAAAATGTTTTTCTAAAGTTTTTAATGTCTAATCTCTTCTAGTACACATCTCATTCTCTCACGCATTCAATTATACGCTTTTATAAGTTTCACTTTCTATGGCCATTAAAAAATCTTATTGCACTCTCAGAGCTGCTATTTTATTATATTTTTAATTGCAAGCTAACAATTTGTCAGGATTGCTTCAAATTAATTCTTCCCCTTTCAAAATGAACTCATTGGCATAATTCATGAAGAAAATGACCAAAATTTGATGGCACCCCAAATCATTCAGGTATGTGCAGCCGCACATTTGCTTCCTCCAAACGCCCCCACACTTATGCTATCTTCTTATTTCCACCTTTTTTTCCTTCAAACATTGAAATGGTTTTTAATATTTCTTTGACTGACTTCATGAGCAGAAGAACCAACCCAAGCCCTAAACTAGGAACAGCTTCAAATAGTTTGACAACCACAAATTGATGTAATGATCAAATAGGTTTCTTGATAGCATGCATAAGTGCTATTTCTAAGCTTAGTTTTATGCTAGTTTTGCTATGATTGTGTGTGCTTTCATGTATTTTTATGTATATTTTGCAGAAACCGGGCAATTAGAGCAAAACTGGAGAATTGTGAAGTATTTAGACGAATTTGGAGCAGTTAGAGGCTATAATTGAGGATCCAAGAGTTGAAGAGGAAGAACAAAACATTTGAACCCGAGAGTATAGCGTTGCAACGCTACTTGTAGCGTTGCAACACTACATCAGCAGCCATTTAACCTTGGAGTGTAGCAAGCATAGGATTGCAACGCTGTTTGTAGCATTGCAACGCTGTTTGTAGCGTTGCAACGTTATCACGATTTTCAAAAAAGGAAAAAAGGATAGCGTTGCAATGCTGCCCCTAGCGTTGCATCAGTGTTGCAACGCTGCACACTATCTATAAATAGGAAGTTTGTGTTTTGTGTAAAGTGAGCCATTTTGAGAGACCAAAAACCCTAAACTCGATTCAATCTTTGTCTTGGGACCTAGAGGAGACCTTTGGAGAGCTAAGGAGGAGACTCGAAGCTCGAGATCACGCGACGTCACGACGAGAACGAGTGTTGGCACGCGTCCCGCAGTTTTCTCTCTTTTTTCCTTTACTTTATCTTTTGAATTTGGGATTTTTGTGGACTATTTATGTACTATTTATCTGTGTTTTAGACATTAGTTTGGTTGTATTGTTGAACACTTAGTTAATTTCTAGTTTATTGGATATATTGACGTCTTTTATGCATCTCGTCTTTATTGTCTTAACCTTTCGCCATGGGTTTTCTTGTTAAACTAGATTTAGCTCGAAAGAGTAAATGTAGTTAAAGAACATTAGATGTATGACTACGTTAATCTATTGCATGATAGTGAGTAGGTTAATTCTAGAAGCCTTAAAAGAATGATCTAATGCCATGTTTAGAAATAGAAATAGACCAAGAGGTTGATTTATTCTTTTGCATGAGTTCAATTGGGCTTGAGAGAGTCAATTGATTACCTTAGAAATTTTTGGCTTAAGATTATTAATATAAAATCAATTAATTAATCAATTCAAGTAGGGCTTAATTCAATCAACCATTCATGTTTCTCAAAATTGGACTCCAAGCATGTAAATATTAGTTTAGATATTATCTTCCCTTGTTTCCAACGTTTGGTTCTCTAAATAAATTGGGCCTAATTAACTATGGTACTTAATTAATATAAGAACTTCAATCTCTGTGATCGACCCTAGTCACTATTATTACAAATTTTAGAAGTCTGGTTTATAAATCTTCATTTGATAGGGTCTTCGACAAACCCTCTTATCATTTCTCCTGCAAATGGTGCCATTTTCCTCCACCATTTCTTCCACAAGCAGATTATAGGATTCAATCAATGGTCAAAGAATTAAGGCATGTTTAGTTGATTGCCTCCGTCTCATGGCTCTTCCTCCATATATATATATCTCTGTTTTTCCTTCAAACTTTTGGTTGGTTTCTCAAGCATTTCAGTTCAATTTCACCCATTATTAGCATAGGACAAGCAATTTCCAAAAAAGATAAATAAAAAATAAAAAAAGTGGAGTCAATCTTTTGATGTAAAACTGACTGAAATTCAAATGGAGACCCTTATCATCTTCATTATTGGTTTTCAAGGTATGTCCAATTTTCTTTGAACAGTGAAAGAAGAGTCAGTAGGGGGAAACAAGTCAAAATGACCAAAAATTTGATGCTGCCCCAAATCATTCAGGTATGCACAGCCACCTCTTTGCTTACTTCAAACTTTCACTAGTCCCACATATGTTATCTTCTTATTTCCACTTTTTGTCTTCTTCAAACATTGGAATGGTTTTTAATAGTTAATATTTCAATATTTCTTTGAATGACTTCATGAGCAAAAGAACCCTGTTGAGTTATGAGTTTTTTCCTTTTTAATTACATTCAGTTTTTCAATTTAATGTTTTAAGTTTCTTTTATAAAAGTTAGATCTAATACATTTAAGTTTTTTGTCTTTTAAGTTTTCTTGTAAGTTTTGTGAGTTTTTTTTAAATGTTGTAAGTTAGTGATATTAATTAGGTTCATTTTTTGTACCTATATAAGGATGAACTTCCATGTAAAGTTTGTATAACCAATTTTTTCTACTTCAATAGAAGCTTATTCATCTATAGTAGATTCAATCTCTCATTTTCCATTTTCTCTCTTTGTTCAACAAACATTGAGACCTTGATTTGGTTATTGCTTCTGCAATATTTTTTGAGCTTTCTTTTTTTTTTTTCCTCAATAGTGGTATCAGAGAGCCTTAGATATAAAGCCCCGTGATTTTATTTGAGAGTGAGAAATTTAATTTTTGTATTTGGAAAAATGTCTTCTAATTTTGGTGTAATCTCTCCTCCACATTTTAATGGTGAAAACTACCAATTTTAGGTTGTTAAAATGCAATCCTATTCGAAGGCACTTGGCCTTTGAGAATCTGTCTCAACTAATGTAGATCCTCAACCATCAGGAGAAAATCTGACGTTGAATCAGATCAGACTACATGAAGAGGAGAAATTGAAAAAGTCGAGGGTTTTATCTGTTATTCATGCCGCTTTATAATATGATCCTATTTTTGTTAGAATTATTGATTGTAAAACATCAAAAGAAGCTTGGGATAAATTGCAGGAGAATTTTGAATGAAGCACAAGGGTGAAGGTTGTCAAATTATTGACTCTCAAAAGAGAACTTGAGATGTTGAGAATGAAGGATTCAGATTCTGTGAGGGAGTACACAACAAAAGTGATGACCATCGTAAACCAGATAAGACTAGCTAGTGAAAATTTTCCAGATCAAAAGAATTGTAGAAAAAATTATGGTTAGTGTTCCCACCAAATTTGAGTCAAAGATCTCAGCCATAGAGGAGTCTTTTGATTTGATAACTCTTGAGCTGAGTTAATTAGCAAATTACAAGCCCAAGAACAAAAGGATCTAGTGCGTAATGAGGAGCATATTGGGGGTGCATTTCATGTTAAGTCTAAAGGCAAGAAACTTGCTGTAGAAGATGATAGACAGGAAACCAAAGATTACGGGAGCTGTAAGGAAAAAGGAGGAGCATCAAAAAAAGGTAAATCTCCTCCTTGTCGTTATTGTAAAAAGACCAATCAAACTGAAAAAGTTGTTGGTCAAAAAAATAAGCAAGTCTATTATTATGTTTATTGCAATAAGGATGATTATTGCAATAATAATGTCCAAATTAATGACTCTACTAGAATGGATAGGCAACGTCACTTCATTGTCGAGTTTGGATATTTATCATTGTCCCAAGTTAACTTCATTGCCGGAAAGGATGTACCACCTCCAATCTTTACAAAATTTGTGCATTCTCGAATGCCCCAAATTATAAAAAAGGTGCCAGGAAGGAATAGGAGAAAGCAAAGCTTCGTGAATCCATAAACATGCATCAGGTATATGTTAGGAGTGCAAACAAATGTCCCACATTGGCTAGGGAAGGGAGTGATCATGGGTATATATGTGAGGACAATTATCTGTATTGGTATGAGGCATTTTGGGGGAACCAAAAGCAAAGCCATGAGGGTTATGCCCAAAGTGGACAATATCATACCATTGTGGAGATATGTGGAGGTCCGTTGTCCTTATCAATTGGTATCAGAGCCATGGTCTAAACCTAGCTATGTGCCGGAGGAATCCTCAAAGTGGAACAAAGTAACGAAACCTCATGTTGACATTGTGGATGAATCCCATAGTCGAACAAAAAGTGCTTAAAGCGGCAAGCAAGTGGTAACTCTATCAAGCTGCAGGGGTAGAGGAGTAGTTCTTTGTTCGAGGGGGAGGAAGTGGATGGTGCAATAGGTGATCGACGCCATCAAAGAAATATGTCCCACAATGTGCGTCATCTGTTGCAGAGTTGATGAATTTGTTCGAGGGGAGGCTCAATTGTGGTACTTTGTTCGAGGGGATGATTGTTAGAAGTGCAAACAAATGTCCCACATTGGCTAGGAAAGGGAGTGATCATGGGTATATATGTGAGGACAATTATCTCCATTGGTATGAGGTCTTTTGGGGGAACCAAAAGCAAAGCCATGAGAGTTATGCCCAAAGTAGACAATATCATACCATTGTGGAGATATGTGGAGGTCCATTGTCCTTATCAGTATGCAAAGTCATTTCCTCTCATTAACTTTACATTTCTCTGAAATGCAACCATTTCCATCATTAGGCTTAAATTTTTAACCCTTATTTCAATTTATTTATAAAATTAGGAAAGAATAATCTACTGCATGACATTTGAATATTAAATGACATGTTTAGTTATCTTCTATTCCAAAACTCTACTATCAAACTTATTCACCACAAAATTGGTAAACATAAGTTGTTTATTCTTTTAATTTTTTTTATTGATCTACAGATTACATAAGCTCCAACATTCACAACATAGGCTAATTTGAGCATAACGTAATTGGTTAATTAAGACATTATACATCTATCTCAAAAGTTACATAATGTTTGAATTCCTACCCCCATGTTTTTTAACTTGAAAAACAAAAACATTCACAAACATACGATCTCAAGTTTTTCCTAGAAAGGTTTGGATATATGTTAGCACGTATAGTAGCACTAGCGTACCTTCGTGATGATTCATGTATCTTAATCATACTTTTAGCAGAGTTTTAAAAAATATATATATATATATAATGTTTCTCTAGAGTTGTGGAATGCCTAATCTCTTCTAGTGAACATCTCATTCTCTCACTCATTTAATTATAAGTTTCACTTTCTACAGCCATTAAAACATCTTATTGCGCTCTCTAAGCTGCTATTTCTTTTTTTCTTTTTTTTTTATTGCAAGCCAACAATTTGGAAGAATTGTTTCAAAATGCACTAATTGGCATAATTCATGAAGAAAATGACCAAAATTTGATGGTGCCCCAAATCATTCAGGTATGTGCTGCAGCCACACATTTGCTTCCTCCAAAATCCCCACACTTATGTCATCTTCCTATTTCCACCTTTTTTTTCCTTCAAACATTGAAATGGTTTTTAATATTTCTTTGACTGACTTCATGAGCAGAAGAACCAACCCAAGCCCTAAACTTGGAACAACTTCAAATAATTTGACAACCACAAAATGGGGTAATGATCAAATAGGTTTCTCCTTCAAATTGGGGCCATTTTCCTCCACCATTTCTTCCACAAGCAGATGATGCGGTTCAATCAATGGTTAAAGAATTAAGGCATATATATCTCTGCTTTTCCTTCAAACGTTTGGTTGGTTTCTCAAAGATTTCAGTTTTCAACTTCAGCCATTATTAGCAGAGGACAAGCAATTTCCAAAAGAAAGAAAAACAGTGGAGTCAATCTTTTGATATAAAAACTGACTCAAATCCAAATGGAGACCCTTATAATCATTATTGGTTTTCAAGGCATGTCCAATTTTCTTTGAACAGTGAAAGAAGAGTTACTAGGGGAAACAAGTCAAATTGACCAAAATTTGATGCAGCCCCAAATCTTTCAGGTATGCACAGCCACCTCTTTGTTTACTTCAAACTCTCACAAGTCCCACATATGTTCTCTTCTTATTTCCACTTTTTTTTCTTCAAACATTGGAATGGTTTTTAATAGTCAATATTTCAACATTTTGTTTGAATGACTTCACGAGCAGAAGAACCCAAGTCCAAAATTTGGAACAACTTCAAATAGTTTGATAACCACACAATGGGTAATGATTAAATTGGTTTCTCTTTGACGTTCATCTCTTTTTTCAGTCAAGAACTTGACAATTTGGTTTGTTGGGATGTGATATAATAATTCTAATTTGGTGTTCATTGTATAATTGTAGATCAATATCTCTAATGCTGAATGATGAATTGGCTTTGAATCTTATCAATGCTTTGCATAGAATATAGAGGGGGTAGAAGTCTTTGTTCAATAAGTGTTAGGTTTTTTGGTGGAGCCAAATTTGGGCCTTGGCCCATTAGGTCACTTTTGTGAACACACATATATACTTGTTAGTTGTGTCTTGCGGCAGTGTGAAAAACCAAAAAGAGTGAGTGTGGCCTCTTTGCTGTTTTGAAGAAAATACACGGTAAGTGTATTGTATGCATGACAGTGAGTATATTGTGAGAGAAAAAGGTGCGTTTTCTCTTGTGGGTTTGAGGGTTTTTCTTTGTTATTGATCTCAAGTTATCGGGTTGTGATACTTGGAAGTTAATAGCCATTGTTGGGCTATTGAGAGTTAGTTTGTGGCGTGACTTTGAGGGCTTATTGTAATCTCCCATTTAGTAGAACTGCAGTTGCAGAAACTGGACGTAGTCCCAAGTTTGGGGCGAACCAGTATAAACTTCAGTCTCGTTCTCTTTTCCCTATCTCTCTTTAAATTATTATTGTGACTCTTGTTTGGTTGGCTTATCCTGTGGAAAGGGAAAATTACTATTGTTTGGTTGGCTTATCCTGTGGAAGGGGAGAATTATTATTGTAGTAATTTTTATATTATTATATTTTTTTTCTCCCAACAATTGGTATCAGAGCTTTTAGTTCAAGAGTCATGGGATACGTGGAGCCAACAAGTTTCGATGGAGTCATAAAGTTTGATGGAAAAAAATTTGGGTATTGGAAGATGATGGTCAAAGATTATTTGACTGTTAAAAAGCTAAGGCTTTGAAAAAGAGACCGGAAGGAATGAAAGACGAAGATTGGGAGACTTTGGATGAAGAAGCAGTTGCCGCGATTAAAATGTGTCTGTCAATGGACGTGGCTAGTCAAGTAGCCAGTGAGACAACTGCAATTAAATTAATGGAAGCGCTCACAAACAGGTATGAAAAACCCTGCACAAATAATAAGATCTATCTGCTTAGGAAGTTTTTCAATATGCATATGGCTGAGGATGCTTCTGTGAATTCCTATATAAATGAGATAACCACTTTAATAAATCAGTTGAAATCAGTTAAAATAGAGTTTACTGATGAAGTGAATGCTATTCTGTTATTGACATCTTTACCTGATAGTTGGGAAACTATGAAGATAGCAGTGTCTAATTCGGTAGGAGAAAATACTCTGAAATTTTCAGGTGTTTGTGATTTAGCCTTAGCTGAGGAAATTTGTAGAAATGATAGTAGTAAAGAGTCTACTATAGGATCAGCTTTGGTTGTGACTAAGGGTAAAGAGAAGATTAATGAGGAAAGTACGTCAAATAGCAGTAGGAAGAAGTGGGATTATAGGAATAAAGAGATAGAATGCTTTTACTGTCACAAGAAAGGTCACACTAAGAGTCGGTGTAGAAAGTTGAAAGAGGATCTAGAAAGGAAAGAAAAACGGGAGGCAAATGCAGTGCAAGATGCCTTAATCTGTGTTGGGAGTGACACAGAGAGTTGTAGTAATTCATTTGAGTGAATTTTAGACAGTGCAGCTACTGTACACATAGCTTCAGATAGGAGTTTGTTCACATCCTTTACGGGAGGATATCATGGCCTAGTGAGGATGGGGAATGGTAGAACATCCAAGACTAATGGGATTGGAGAGGTCAGTCTGAAGACAGAATGTGGGAATAAATTGATACTGCAGAATGTCAGGTTTGTGCCAAGTGTTAAGATGAATCTCATCTCCACTGGTAAGTTAGCAGATGAGGGCTACAGGTGTGAGTTTGGAAAAAGCCAGTGTAAACTCAGGATAGGATCCCAGGTAGTGGCAGTTGGCCACAAGAAATCTACACTGTACAGATGTCGGTTGAATGTTGCCAAAGGGTTGAAGAGACAGTGGATACCAGTAAAAGCTGCAGATGGTTGTAGTAGAGGTACAGTTGAGCCAGCAGCAATGATAGCCAAGTTTGATCAGTTAGATCAGGTTCCTTCAGTTCAAGAACAATTGGGAAGTTCATGAGAGAAAGTTGATGGCTATCGTGAGTCCCCAATTGTCAGACGGTCAATTGAATTGAAGAAGTCGCTTAGGCGAGTGGAGGCATTGAAGTGAAAGGCTAGAACAGTAGCTAAGGTCAAAGGTAAGGTCTCTAGTTTGGCAACATGTTTGAATAGAGGATTCAAGCCCTTCTCAGAGTGTATCTTCTTTAGGAACGGTGGTTCAGGGTTGAAGAAGATGTCAGTTGTTACCACTTAGCTGAAGTGGGAGTACGTGTCTGTCTTTTTCGTCTGGGAGACAGATCCACGTAGTGAGCCCATACCTCGGGGCGAACACAGATGCACTACAATTATTTTTCTGATGGGTGCCTGTTTTGTGACTTTGTTGTTTTTCAGGTATTTTTAGCCTTGGAGTTTGCCAAGAAGTTCAAAAATAACAGTTGTAGTGAAAGTTGTGCCTTGGAGTTTGCCAAGGTGATCAGAGTTTCGTTGCAGTGGGAGCAAGATTGTCATTTTGTCTCCAAGTGGGAGATTGTTAGGTTTTTTGGTGGAGCCAAATTTGGGCCTTGGCCCATTAGGTCACTTTTGTGAACAAACATATATACTTGTTAGTTGTGTCTTGCGGCAGTGTGAAAAACCAAAAAGAGTGAGTGTGGCCTCTTTGCTGTTTTGAAGAAAATACACAGTAAGTGTATTGTGTGCATGACAGTGAGTATATTGTGAGAGAAAAAGGTGTGTTTTCTCTTGTGGGTTTGAGGGTTTTCCTTTGTTATTGATCCCAAGTTATCGGGTTGTGATACTTGGAAGTTAATAGCCATTGTTGGGCTATTGAGGGTTAGTTTGTGGCGTGACTTCGAGGGCTTATTGTAATCTCCCATTTAGTAGAACTGCAGTTGCAGAAACTGGACGTAGTCCCGAGTTTGGGGCGAACCAGTATAAACTTCGGTCTCGTTCTCTTTTCCCTATCTCTCTTTAAATTATTATTGTGACTCTTGTTTGGTTGGCTTATCCTGTGGAAGGGGAAAATTACTATTGTTTGGTTGGCTTATCCTGTGGAAGGGGAGAATTATTATTGTAGTAATTTTTATATTATTATTTTTTTTTTCTCCCAACAATAAGAAGTATAAAAGATGCAAGTGGAGAAAGGAAGGCGATGATTCAAAACAGTATGGTATGATATGCCTAATGAGTATCTCCTTTTGAGCAACATGAATGTATGAGACGATAGTTAGGTGTTACTTTTAAGTGACATCTTTCTAGCTATTTTCTTTGCTGTGATATTGTCGAATTGCTAAGATGTATATTTTGGTATAGATTTTATGTCTCTAGTTGTGACCAGAAGAGAACCTTGTGTACTTAATATTGTTGATATTGGAGATTTTGACTACGGTCACGTGGTTTTTTAACTCCTCAATTTAATGAACTTTTTCTACATTAAAATTATTAGTGTCCTGTATTTGTTTATATTATTTTTTACGTGCTTAATTTCCTATTAGATTCATATGAAAGTGGATAATTGATCCTTAGCCAAACCTGTTGGTCCCATCAATGAGGTCCAATTAATGGTTAAAGAACACATGCGTTTTTTCCTTGTCTCTTGGCTCTGCCTTCGCCTTCATTTTGCCTCAAACTTTTGATTGGTTTCTCCTAAGATTTCAGTTTAGCCATTAATCCCGACAGGGCAAGGAATTTCCAGAAGGAAAAATTTAAGTCAATCTTAGATATAAAACTGACTCAAATGTAGGTCCTTTTCTTTTAAAACCACCTCATGGATATATAACTTCATTGTCTTTGACTCTTTGTTATTGGTTTTCTGAATCATATATAATTTTATTTTAACACTAAAAGATGACTTTAGTGTAGTGGAGAAGACTGGGACAAGTGATCAGAAATGACATTATTAATATTGATTTCAACTTGTTGGACCTTTTACAAATTTTCAAACCTACAAGTGAAGGAAAGTGTTAGAGTGTGATATAACTAAATATGTCATAACCCATCAACTTAAGCTTTTGGGTTGATTGGTGATTTAGCAATTCTTCCTAAATAAGTAGAGAAAAATAGCGGGAAAAAAAGATGTGAAAAACCACTCATATTAATCAAAGTCACCACTATCCATTTGATTCTAGTGTTTCTTTGAATCTTCATTAATCGTTGCAATTAAGGAACTCTTATATAAATGTGAGAATTATGTATTAATGGCCTTAAAAGCGCCACCCTTGCCAAATTATTGTTTCATGGATTTTAGTGTTCGTGTGCTAGAAAGTCTGCATAACTAAAGAGTTTTTAGGGGAATTCACTAGAGTTCTCGTATTATCCACTCTCTGCACTTTTGGTAATTTGCAAATGCCCCAAATTGAAGAAAATGTGCCAGAAAAGAAAGGAGAAGATGGGCCTAAAAATCGTCCATGTCCCTGACTTAAATATTTACACACACTCTTAACATGGAAGAGAAGAAAAGCTTGGTGAAAAAGTCATCACAAACTTCCATTACGTAAGCAAACCCATTTCCTCTCATATTCTCTTACATTTCTTTTGAAATACAATCATTTCCTTGAATTTTTTATTGTTTTAGTTTGACTTGGAGTTATTAATTTTAATGAGGTACATGATTATGATCCTTGAATTGAGTATGATATATTTGTTACTTATTTTTCGTGAATGTTGAGCATGTTAACTAGTATGTGGAAAGCATGATGTTTTCTTTGTATGATGTATGTTGTTTAGTGACTCATCAGGTGTGAGCTACTTATTGAATACGCATTATGTACTCTCACCAACAGTTTTGCAGGTGATTAAAGTCTCCATGAGATTGGTGTTGAGGAGGAAGCATGATGATGAAAGAGACTATTAGATAGCTAGTTGTCTTATCTTTTTAGTAGTTGGATTTAGGTTGAGATCGGGATTTTTTTATTGCATTATATTCTATTATCTTTTTTAGGTTGTGGTTTGAGTGGAGATTTATGATAGTTTGGCAGTTGTGTTGCCTTAGAATTTAGCAGTGTGAGTGATCGTATCGTAATAGTGCTCTCTTATCAACTTATTTCATGCTAGTTTAGTTACTCTCACGCGTTTGTTTGACTATTTTGTAGGGGATTGAGAAATTCAGAGCCATTTGGAAGACTTTGGATGAATCAGACTTAAAAGGAAGCTAATCGGGTCTATTTTGAGCATTCAAACTGAGAAGATAGGCCATCCAAGTCAAGGGAGCCGAGTACAGAGTGTCTAGACGTTGTTTTGGGCGTCAAGACACCACTACACAACCATATGAAGCTTGAAGATCCACATGAATAGTGTCTAGACGCTATTCGAAACGTCTAGATGTTATTCGAAACGTCTAAACGTTATTCGAAACGCTAGACATTGGGAACTTGAAGAAGCGAGGCTCGTTTGATGCTGCGGAGAGGCTACTTTCGACGCTGTCAGCATCGAGACGCTACTTTCAAGTGTCTAGATGCTACCTTGATTCCACCATATTCATTCCTTATTTGCAGAGGCAGCATCTAAACACTGCCCTAAGCGTCTAGGCGCTTCCCTGCCTTATTTAACCAATTTTTCACTTTAGGGTCAGAGATCTTTTGGCCTCTTGGCCTTTATGTTTTTAGAGAGTTTTTAAACCCCTTTTTCCCTTTTCTCCTTAGACAATAATTGTAGCAAATCGAACTATGTTGAACATGAAGAATTTTATCATGGTGCTCAGCTAAACTTCGCGTTTCCAGTTCAGAGGTCGATTGCAACCAATTGCAATGTTGTGAGGCTTGTACTTTAATGTAGTTTTCTTATAATTGCAAGTATTCTTTGATTCCTGTGTTTATTCTACAAACATGTATTTTTGATTGAATTGACACATCGATCATTTTATATGTTTGATTGCTAGTCATGATTCATGATTCGTAATTGTCATGTTGATTGAAACTTGTAGCGATAGGATTATTACATGTGTGTGTTCTATGGGTTTCCATAATTGCATAGCTTGCATGTTTAATTCTAGGAATTAAAGAAGCATTTTGATTAGATTAAAGTTATTTTTATCTAATTGGTTATCTTAGTCCTCCCAAAACACTTAGAGGCTATTTGAGGCACTGAATGAGTTATAATAACATGGGTTATAATAGTCTGTGGGTTATAATAGTCTGTGAAATAATATAATATTATTTAAAATGCAGAGTTGTTAAGTCTAAGGTTATAATAGTCTGTGTTTGGGGTGCAGAGTATTCCACAGGTTATTATAACCTTTGCCCCAAACAATCCCTTAGGGGTCATTTGGTTTAAGGTTTTCTAGATGCCTGAGAATAAAACATGCCTGGGAATAAGATGTCTGGGAATTAAAGATAATTGTGTTTGGTTGTGCATGAGAATGTTAACAGATTTTTATTGGAATAAATGATTTATGTATTTAGTGTTACATGAGAATCTTGTCAGATTTACATGAGTTACTTTTAAAATAATTATTCTTATTAATTTATTTTTATTAAGCCAATTTATTAAAATAATTTTAATTTAATTTTTATTCATTAGTAAATTTATTATAAATAATACATCTTAAATTTTAGATTTATAATTTTAATTAGTCATCAATCTTAATAATTATCCTCAAAGAAATGTAATTAATAAAATTATATAAATTTTTAATTATAATTAATCAGTACAATAATCAAGTTGAAAAATTAATTATGACTGTTATATTTCAAAAATCAAATATAATCTGTCTAAAAGTGGCCACTAAACATATACAAAATAAAATTTTATATTTTCACTATAGTTTTAGAAAAATGATAGAAAAAGAAAAGAAAAAAAAACTAGAAAATAAATATAGAAAGAAAAAAGAAGGAAAAAATGATGTAAAAAAAATAGAGAAGAAGAAAAAAATGACAAAGAGAAAGAAGAAGGAAGAGAAGAAAATTAATAATAAAAAGTAAAAAAAGAAAAAAAAGAAATAGAATGTTAGATAGAGGGAAAAAATGAAAAGAGAAAAATAGTAAAAACAAAAAAAAACAGAGAAAGGAAAAAGAAAGATTAGAAGGAAAAGTAATAGAAATTTAAAAAGAGAGAGAAGATAACATAATGTAAAAATAAAAAAAATAAAAAATAAATAAAAAGAAGAGAGAGAGAGGGGGTTTCGAAATCCATGGTTTCTGATGGGTTTTGAAACCCATTGATAATGATGTCTGAGAAAAACGTTTTCCCAGGCATATAGTTCAAAACCTTAAAACAAACATGGTTTCAAAAACCTATGTCCATTCCCACCCTATATACCCTCCAACCAAACGGGGCCTTAATGTCTTTACCCAAATAATTTGAAACAGTTTCGTCAGAATTGTTTAGGTAATTAGAGTTAACCTTGATGTTTGTTATTGTTAATGACTTTAGGGAATTTGTTACTTTTAGGGTTTCCTAATAAGTTGACTAAGTGCTTGCATATTTAAGTTAAAACGTTTTGTATGTCTATGGATCGATTTTGCAATTAAACAAAACCGTACCTTTGAATTGGATTTTGGTAAGATTTAATTTATCTTTATTTTTATTTTCTTATATTTTATTTGTAACGTCCGGTTTACTTAAAGGTATTAATTTCAAAATTTTGGATTTTGAAATTTGGTTGTTGGGCCAAAATGAGGTTTAGAAAGTTTGAAAGGGCAAAGAAGGAATGAAAAGGATAAGTTTGGGGGTGATTTTGGAATTTTGAAAAGTAAATAATGAAATTTTTTTTATGAGATAAACCTCTCTTTCCATCCTTATCTCTTTTTTTTTCTTCTTCCTTATCTTCTCTCTCTGGTGGATCTCTCTCCCTCGTTCGACTCTCTCTCTCTCTCCCCCTGTCAAGTCCTACTGTAAAATTAATCGCCGGCCAGCTCCCTCGCGTACAACGGTTCGTTTTCTGCTAGTTGTGTCGCCATTAGTCTGCAACACGCCTTTGTAGCTCCGGCAGCAGCACGTTGGAGCTCTCGCTGGTTAGACCCACTGCCCAGATCTCACCGAAACTGCTCAGACGTCACCGGCAGCTTCCCCGTCAAGCAGTAGACGAACGCCGCCGTTCAACTCACCGTGCAACCATGTTAATCGCGCCTTCTGCCGCGTAGAGTTGCGTTCGCCAGTCGCTGGAACAACTCGCCGCTGACCACGCGAGCTCCCCTTGCCGCAGGTTGCAACGCCGCACACCGACGCCCTGCTCCACCGCTGGTTTCCTCTCTCTCTCCCTCTCGATTTGCACAGACTGCCGGTTTTGGGTCATTTTTCCTACAAGCTCGATGTTGTATAGGTTTGTTTGGATTCGATTCGAATTGGATTGTCCTTTGCGATTGAAGGTCGATTTAGGTGAATTTGGGGCACTTGAGCCGCTGTCCAGTGGGCTTTAGTCTAGGTTTTGGGCCTTTATTTGACGATTTAAGATCAAGTATTCGAGTTCGAGCCGTCTTGAACCTTGGAATAAATGATAAGTAGTTATTTGGTTTTAAGTCATTTAACTTCTTAAATGATTTGTATGTATACTTGTATTTGCAAATTGTGAAAATGTATGCTTGAAATCGGGTCTAGAAAGCATATAATGGTTAATGGATCCGTTCGGAGGTAATTTAGAACTTAAATGGCCTAAGTTTGTGGCTATAGCGAGATTTGGGGGCTTAAACTCTGAAGTTTATTATAGTTAGCATGTGAATTTCTCTAAGAATTGGTCCAAATTGTGATTGGATGAGTTTTCTCTTATTTATAATACTTTATGATTAATCTTACTTGCTTATTTGGGTATGTGGAAGATGGTGTGTTTGACTAGACTATTATGAGTACTATTGTGGTGGGCTTTAGATTGCTTAAATGTGTAGTTAGTCTAACTCAAGGACTTATGGTTGTAAATTAATGGTTGAGTTAGCTATGTTGGCTGGATTGTTGTGGAACTTTAGGCGCTGAAGTATTGAGTCTAGATGGTTAAATGGTACTTGTTTGGGATGGGTGGATTTTGTCCAAGTACAGTATGTCTGAGTCGCTTGAATGGTTGGCGGAGGTTTAGTTTTTCTCAGAATTGTGGACGAGTTAACAGTGTGCAGGGCGATGAGGTGGTTAGATTGTGTTAAAGACTGATATAGTTCACCTTAAGGGTATGCAGTGTTCTAAACTGTGGACCATACTTCGTGTGTTTGGAATGAGCAGATGGCTGGGCACGTTTATTAAGTTTTAGATAAGTTTGAATGAGAATGGAAGGGTATTGGTTGTTTATGGAAGGTGGGCCTGGGTCATATGCCACGAACAACTTCTTAAAAGAAAGAGAAGTGGGTCATTTTAGTTTGGCCTAAGAAGTAAGTAATCTATCGGATTGGTCCGTTAGAGTTTGTGTCTCGCATATATATATATATATATATATATATATATATATATATATATATATGAGACGTAAGACGTTGTAAATGCTAAAAAGGCTCGAGGGTTCTCTTTGTTTATGTGAATTAGGGATATTTCCCCGTTGCATATGTTTATGATCGAACTTCGGGTCAGTTTGTGATTGTGATTTGGACTTGATGGATGAATTTGATATGGTGGATGAACCGGGAGGTTCCGAATGTGTTGCAAAAGCACAAAGGCCAGTTTGTTTTATGTTACCTACCATGTTTCTGTCGTTTCGTGCGAACTTGTAAGCCTAGAACATTATGTATTAGGTTGAGCATAGGAGATGTGTTTCCTATTGCATGTGTGCTAACTTAGAGAACTTAGAGATGATTCCCCATTATGTTGAGCATAGGAGATGCGTTTCCTATTGCCTGTGTGCTAGCTTAGAGATGATTCCCCATTATGTTGAGCATAGGAGATGTGTTTCCTATTGCCTGTGTGCTAGCCTAGAGATGATTCTCCATTATGTTGAGCATAGGAGATGCGTTTCCTATTGCCTGTGTGCTAGCCTAGAGATGATTCCCCATTATGTTGAGCATAGGAGATGCGTTACCTATTGCCTGTGTGCTAGCTTAGAGATGACTCCCCATTATGTTGAGCATAGGAGATGCGTTTCCTATTGCCTATGTGCTAGCCTAGAGATGATTCCCCATTATGTTGAGCATAGGAGATGTGTTTCCTATTGCCTGTGTGCTAGCTTAGAGATGATTCCTCATTATGTGAGCATAAGGGATGCGTTTCCTATTGTCGGTGTGCTAGCTTAGGGGTGATCTCATTATGTGAGCATAGGGGATGCGTTCCCTATTGCCGGTGTGCTAGCTTAGGGGTGATCTCATTATGTGAGCATAGGGGATGTGTTCCCTATTGTCGGTGTGTTATCTTAGGGGTGATCTCATTATGTTGAGCATAGGGGATGCGTTCCCTATTGCCGGTGTGCTAGCTTAGGGATGATTCTCCTTTAGGATGAGTGTGAGGGTTATATACCTTCACAGGATTGGGTTCTAGGCTACAGGATTCGCAAGTATGACACGAAGTTAAGGTCAGGAAGTGGTGTAATTCAAGGAAGGTTACATGAGTTTTTAGATAACTGGAGTAAGTACTTGAATTCTGAGCACGAGTGTGATTATGGGCAATTCTCTTCGCAATATGTATTCTTTAAACTTTGAACCCTTAGGTGGGCTACTTACTGAGTATATTTATACTCACTCGTGCTACTTTGTTTGTTTTGCAGATTTGAGCACATCCTCGAGGCGGGTGACGAAGGCGATGACTTGACGAGGCTATAGAGACTCCACCAAATTTCTTTACCTTGTTTTAGCTTCCTTGTTCCCTGATGTGTGTTTGGTCTTTCATTCTTAGTTTTGTAGCTTTGTTCTTTGTTATAGTGTGTTGGTCTGTGAAGTTTAAATATCCGTTAGGTATCTTATACTTAGTTAAAGTTTTCTTAGAATTCTGTGTTGATGTTGGAGCTCAGCATAATATTCGTAGTTTGGTGGATGTTGAGTCTTTACTCTGAGTTTTAGAAGTGCTTCTATTCTTATCAGGTTGTTGTAAATTTTTGGGTTTCTTTTAGTTACGTCGTCCTGCTGCCGAAATTTCGGGCATGAGCGAGATAACTAAGTCGTGCTTCCGCATTAGAGAGTCGTAGTATGTTCGGGTTGTTACATTATTTTATTTGCAAAAACTTAAAACCCTCCTTTTATTTGTTTTCTCCTTTGCAAATTTAATTTGAGAAATTAATATTCGGTTCCCTAAGATTGACCTTGGCCACTTATACTGCAAATTATTCGTGGTTCGGTTTATAAATGTATATGATTGTGCCTTCGACAAGCACCCTTCAATGAGTTATTAGTATTGTTATATGTAGTTTTAAATTGTTCTTGAAAGTGTATTAAAGTAGAATGTCTTTCTTCATGAGAGTTTAGAACATGATTACTTTATCAAGTGATTTTTTTGCAAGGTTTGACTCGTTTTTGTATTTGAGATTTTGTGCATAATAGGTTATTAGTTGAGGCTTTTAAGTCGGTGGCTTTTAGTTTGTGGTTTTATTTCGAAAGCTTTAGTTGTTGTTCTCCTTTGGGTTAATAAAAGAGGACTAGCTTGGTTAAACTAGCTTTCTTGTTGTACTTGTGTTTAATTTAGGCCGATAAGGAGGTTTGGTAATGACGTCTAATATAGGCTGAAATTTGGGAGCGTTACAGAAGAATGGGTTTGTCAATGGTGGCCACACAAATGAGGTTTAGGTGAAGTGATATTATTTGAGAATAAAACTGGATGGTTAAGGGTTTTGGGAATAAATCTATTCTTGTGATTTACAAAAATGTCATTTGAATGTAATTTTTTTTAGTTCCATTTGAATGTAATTGTTGTGTTAATTTTTTTAAAGAGCAACCAAATTAGTGCATCAAAATTATTAAACTCTCAAGTACTAAGAAAATTAATTTTTTATATGAATTTTATTTAATATATTCATACTTTTTTAAAAACTATATATTCAAATACTTTGTATATGAAAATATGATTTAAAAAATTAATTATATATTGATTCATTCAAAACAATACATGTTGAACTACCAGTCGAACTATCTTTAATTGGTTTTGTTTGATTTAGACTGATCAACATGATTAGTTGACAAAACCTACCCAGATTGGTTCGTCGGTTTATTGCACCCTCAACAACAAATTGTGGTCGGAGTTCTTTTAAAATGCTTCAATGAAAAAAATCCATTAACGGCCAATACACTATCCTCATATAAAAATTATCAAAATTACCACACATAAAAAAATGTTAAAAGTTGATTTAAGTGCAAAAATGTTTATTTTTCTCATCATACCCCTAATTGTATAAGAATAACCAAATAGTTAAAGATAAATTAAATTTAGAAATTTTAAGAATTTCTAAACCTATTTGACCAAATTATTTATGAAATAATTTTAAATTACAAGTCAACTATTTGACCGGAGGTTAAAGGTTCAATTTTTCACTCTTGCATATTATTCAACTAAAAAACATGATGTTTTATTTATTAACATATTGTTAAAACTTAAAATTGTTTTTAAATCCTAACAGAAATTTTGTTTTTTTAAATACTGTTTAATTTTTAAAAATCAAGCCCAAACCTTCATCCAATAATTAAATTAACTTAAATTTAATTATTAAAACATAAAAACATTCCATGTATAAAATAAAATAAAAAAACCTAAGAAGATACTAAAATTAATTTTAAAAATATTTAAAAGTTAATTTAAATTATACTAAAAAATGTTTAATTGAAAATGAAAAAAAATACAGTGCATGTGCATCTGTACGTGGTAATACACTAGTTATTATAAAAAGATAAAAGAACCCAACGAATTTAAGAAAACTTGATGAATGATGATGTCTTTGTAGACTTTAATTATTCTACACGTCAATTATTCACTCATTACAAGAAGTAAAACCACATTCTATTCCAAAGTATATTATTCTAAAAAGATAAGAACCAAACGAATTTAAGAAAACTTGATGATGTCCCTTTAGACTTTAATTATTCTGCACATCAATTATTCAGTACTCATTACAATTTCTTCTAATCTGGTTTTGGAATGTCTCTATCTACACTCAAGCGGTTGTTGCCCGAGTACGAGAATTCAGACTTTTTAAAGCATAGTGCAGCTACAAATATTTGCACACAAGGGAACCTCAGTTAAAGGCATTGCAAATCTCTTACAAACAAATTTTCTGTCAATGGCGGAGTCTATTCTTTTCGATTTTGTAGGAAACATTATAACGAAATTGGGCTCTCTTGCAACTCGAGAGCTTGGATTTCTATGCGGTGTCAATGATGAACTTGACAAACTCAAAGGCACTCTTTCTACCATTAAAGCCGTGCTTCTTGATGCAGAGAAGCAGCAGGTCAAGAGCAATGAGGTGAAGAATTGGATTTCAAGGCTTAAAGATGCTTTCTACGAAATTGATGACTTGAAAGACGAGTTCTCTTATGAAACATTGAGAAGACAAGTTATGGCCAAAGATAGAAAAAAGGCCAAAGAGGTACGTATATTCTTCTCCAAATCTAATCAGATTGCATTCAGTCTCAAAATGGGTCACAAACTCAAGGAAATCAAGGAGAGGCTAAAAGCTATTGATGATGATAAAAATCAATTTAGCTTTTTGAAGCAAAGAGTAGATGCACGAGATGATGGGCAGAGGAAGACACGGGAGACTCACTCTTTTATACCTGAAGGGGAAATGATGGGAAGGGATGATGACAAGAAAGCAGTTATAAATCTTTTGTTAGATACTAATGTCAAAGATGATATTGCAGTGGTTGCTATAGTTGGAATGGGAGGATTAGGAAAAACTACACTTATTCAATCCATCTATAATAACGAGAAGATAACAAAACATTTTGAGTTGAAATCATGGGTGTGTGTTTCTGAAGAATTTGATGTCAAAATGATTATCCAAAAGGTTATAGAGTCTATAACAAAGAAGAAACCTAAGCCTCTTGAGATGGATCCACTGCAGCAAATTCTTCGTGAGAAAATTAATGGAAAGAAATATTTGATAGTCCTGGATGATGTTTGGAACAAAAAGTATGAGAAATGGGATAATTTGAAAAGGTTGTTAATGGGTGGTGCCAGGGGAAGTAGAATTGTGATTACAACGCGTGATGAACAAGTTGCAACAACTTGTGGCACAACTTCAAAGTATCCTTTAGGAAAATTGGATGAAAAAAACTCTTGGTTATTGTTTGAAAAAATGGCACTCGGAGGTGAGAAAGTGGAAGAACAGCTTGTCGACATTGGCAAGGAGATTGTGGCAAATTTAAAAGGTGTTCCTCTTGCAATAAGAACCATTGGACGACATTTGTATGTCAAAAACTCAAAATCCGATTGGTTGTCTTTCAAGGAAAATGAACTTAACAGAGTTATGCAACATGAAAATGAGATGCAATCAATACTTGAGCTAAGTTATAACCACCTTTCATCTAATTTGAAGCAATGTTTTGCATATTGTGCTTTATTTCCCAAAGATCATGAGATTCAAAAGGATGAAGTCATAAGGCAATGGGTGGCACAAGGATTCATTCAACCACATGACACAAAGGTAATTGAAGATGTTGGTGAAGATTACTTTTTGGAGTTATTGTCGGGGTCATTCTTTCAAGATATAAAAAAAAATGAATGGGGAGATATCAAGGAGTGCAAGATGCATGACCTTATGCACGATCTAGCATGTTCGATAGCAAAAAATGAAGGTGTGCTTAGAAGTATGGATGATAAGCACCTTGATAGGAGAACTCGACATGTATCATTTGACTCAAACTCATATGACGAAGTATTCACACTTCCAAAATCATTAATTGAAGCAAAGAATTTGAGAACATTATATGTATCTCATAATGGTGATAATGAATCCGTTCGCACAATTGTTCCTAATCATTTGCGATTACGAACATTGGTTTGGAGATCATCTGGTCTTAAAGAATTGCTCAAGTCTACTAGCAAGTTGAAACATTTGAGATATCTTGATCTTTCTGGAAATTATCGTGTGAAATTGCTCCCGAATTCTATTACTGAATTGTATAATTTGGAAACACTTATTCTTCAGGGTTGCCGCCAACTAAGAGAATTACCCAGGGATACTAAAAATTGGATCAACCTTAAGCATCTTGATATGCTTTCTTGTGACGTGTTGACACACATGCCAAAAGGACTAGGTGGGTTGACTAGTCTTCAAACAATGAATTTATTTGTATTAGGAAAGAAAAATGGCAGTGAGTTAAGGGAGTTGAATGGACTTAACAACTTGAGAGGTTTGTTATCTATTAAAAATTTACAATTTTGCACACCCGTTGATTCACATCAATATGTGAATTACTTGAAAATAAAGCCAGGAATTCGGAGGTTAGAGTTACATTGGGGTT
Source organism: Trichosanthes truncata (assembly GCA_033996785.1). Taxonomy (NCBI): domain Eukaryota; kingdom Viridiplantae; phylum Streptophyta; class Magnoliopsida; order Cucurbitales; family Cucurbitaceae; genus Trichosanthes; species Trichosanthes truncata. The sequence continues at coordinate 52,364,093 of MU867259.1, forward strand.
GGAGATATTATGACAAAAACATGTTTGAGATGGGTGCCTTTGATTATGACGAGAAAATTTTAGAATGCTCACAACCACATTCAAATGTTGAAGAGATAGAGATATCAGACTACCAAGGAGTGAGGTTATGTAGTTGGGTATCCTCTACTTTCCTTGCTCATTTGGTTCGCATGAAGCTCTCACATTGCAGAAGATTGCAACATCTCCCTCAATTTGATCACTTTCCTTATCTCAAGCATCTTCATCTTGATCACTTAGATTGTATCGAATACATTCATGACAACAACAATGATTATCGTTCTTCATCGACATTCTTTCCATCCCTTGAGATTTTGGAATTTTCTAATTTGCCTAACTTGAAGGGATGGTGGCAGGATGAACTTTCGTTGGAATCTAGACAAAAGAGTAGTAGTAGTAGTATTTCAAAAATATTACCTTGCCTTTCTGACTTGCGTATTTGTGGTTGTCGTCAGTTGATGGCTTTGATCCCATGGCATGCACCTTTGCCAATGCCAACATTGTTTTTATCGAATGTTAGTTTACAATTGTTGGAGAATATTGTAATAAAGGCAAATGGAGAACTTGTTGGAGAGTCCTCTTCTACACGGTTTAAATTAAAAACTCTTTGGATTCGGGGAATTGATGATCTTGAGGTTTTGCCCCAAGAGTTCTTTTGCAATCTGACAGATCTTGTGGATCTCATTATAAGTGGTTGCAAAAATTTACGACTGTGTTCTTTGCTTGTTGAACAACATTCTAATGACGAAGATGGTGTACAATGGAAAGAACTTAGAAGTCTCCGCGCTCTACATCTAGATGAAATTCCCAAATTGGAGTATTTGCCTAAGGGTCTGAAACATGTGACAACTCTTCAATATTTATACATAGGCGACTGCCCAAATTTTATGACTCTACCAGAGTGGATAGACAACCTCACTTTATTGTCGAGTTTGGAAATTGATAATTGTCCCAATTTAGCTTCATTACCGGAAAGGATGTGCCATCTCCACTCTTTACAAACGTTGAGGATTGGCAACTGCCCCAAATTAGAAGAAAGGTGCAAGAAAGGAAAAGGAGAAGATTGGCCTAAAATTGCCCATGTCCAACATGTGCAAATACTTCAGCGACAGGCAAGAGAAGGCAAAGTTTTACGTCAGGTATGCAAAGCTATTTCCTCTCATTATTTTTATATTTCTTTGAAATGCAATTGTTTCCATCATCAGGCTTAAATTTTTAACCATCATTTCAAGTTATTAATAAAATTAGGACAGATCAATGATCTTGTGCATAACATTTGAACATTAATTGACACGTTTTAGTTATCTAAAATTTCAAATTGTCCTCTCAAACTTATTCACCACAAAATAGGTAAACATATAAGTTGTTCATTCAAACTATTTATTATATAAGCTCCAACATTCACAACATATAAGCTAATTCGAAAATAACTAATTAATTGGTTAAGGCATTATACACTTGTCTTAAAAGTTAGGTGTTCAAACCTTTTTAAAATGTTTTTCTAGAACTTTTTAATGTCTAATCTCTTCTAGTAAAAATCTCATGCTCTCACTCATTCAATTATAAGTTTCACTTTCTACTGTCATTAAAACACCTCATTGTGCTTTCTAAGCTGCAAATTTTTTTTTTTAGTGCAAGTCAAAAAATTGGAAAAATTGTTTCAAAATGCACCCATGGGGATAATTCATGAAGAAAATGACCAAAATTTGATGGAGCCCCAAATCATTCAGGTATGCACAACCATCTCTCTGCTTACGTCAAACTCTCACAAGTCATATGTTCTCTTCATATTTCCATTTTTTTTTCCTTCCAACATTGGAATGGTTTTTAATAGTCAATATTTCAATATTTTGTTTGAATGACTTCATGAGCAGAAGAACCCAAGCCCAAAATTTGGAACAACTTCAAATAGTTTGATAACCACACAATGGGTAATGATTAAATTGGTTTCTCTTTGATGCTCATCTCTTTTTCTTCAGTCAAGAACTTGACAATTTGGTTTTTGTTGGGATGTGATATAATTCTAATTTGGTGTTTATTGTATAATTGTAGATCAATATCTCTAATGCTGAATGATGAATTGGCTTTGAATCTTATCAATGCTTTGCATAGAATATAGAGGGGGGAGAAGTCTTTGTTCAATAAGGAGTATAAAAGATGCAAGTGGAGAAAGGAAGGCGATGATTCAAAACAGTATGGTATGATATGCCTAATGTGTTGGGAAAAAACCTCCTACTACTGCAGGAATAAGCAAAAATAACTGAGAAATTAAAAGAAAGCAACAAAATAAGAAATACAAGAATTAACGTGAAAAACTCCAAAACCGGAGAAAAAACCACGGATATAAAGAAATACTCCACTATGTGAAAAATTATTACAATCACACAGAATTCTCTCCCCGACCCCAATTACAAAGAAACACTCTCTCAAAGCTTTATATCACTCACTTAACTAGAGTTAGTATACCATGCTTAAAATATTTCAAATTGTGATGATTTGAAACCAAAGCTATAGACTCCTTTTATAGTGCTTGGAGCCCATGACTTTCTTGTACATTTCCAATGTGGGACAATTTCTCTTCAAGCATATTGCCAAAATCCCTACATAATGAGTATCTCCTTTTGAGCAACATGAATGTACTGAGACGATAGTTAGGTGCTACTTTTTAGTGACATCTTTCTAGCTATTTTCTTTGTTGTAATATTGTCGAATTGCTAAGATGTATCTTTTGGTATAGATTTTATGTCTCTAGTTGTGACCAGAAGAGAACCTTGTGTACTTAATATTGTTGATATTGGAGATCACGTGGTTTTTTAACTCCTCAATTTAATGAACTTTTTCTACATTAAAATTATTAGTGTCTTGTATTTGTTTATATTATTTTTTGTGTGCTTCATTCCCTATTAGATTCATATAAGAGTGGATAATTGATCCTTAGCCAAACCTGTTGGTCCCATCAATGAGGTCCAATTAATGGTTAAAGAACACATGCTTTTTTCCTTTTCTCTTGGCTCTGCCTTCGTCTTCATTTTGACTCAAACTTTTGATTGGTTTCTCCTAAGATATCAGTTTAGCCATTAATCCTGGCAGAGCAAGGAATTTACAGAAGGAAAAATTTAAGTCAATCTTAAATATAAAGATGACTCAAATGTAGGTCCTTGTCTTTTAAAACCACCTCATGGATATAACTGCACTGTCTTTTGACTCTTTTGAAGGAATGAAGATTTCACTCCGTAGCGGAAGCATTGAATCATCTTTGATTTGATTTAAAATTAAACTAAAAATTAAGGTTAAGTAAACTACCTTGGAGTAAATATAGAGATATTTCTGGCGGATCTTTATCTTCTTCATAAAATTTTCCTAGCTATGACTCGAACACAAGACCAAGGCTTGTGGGAGCCTCTTGAAAGAAAATCCACAAGGGATTGGTGAGGAAGAGGTCTAGAGAGAATTCTCTTAATTCTCTATTGAGGAGATATGTGTTGTGTCTAATGGCTCAACCCAAGGATCCTATTTATAAAGATCAAGGGTAAATCTTTGCTAGAATTAAAATATTATATTTTAATATCTAATATATTAAAATATATCTTATACTTATTTGAATCTCATTCAAATCTCTTACGATATTTATTTATTTGAATCTTATTCAAATTTTATAAATATCTTTTATTTAATGTATCAAATATAGATTAATTATTTTAATATTTTAGGTATCAAATACAATAAATATATTTTTCTCTCTTATATTTAATATATCTAATATATTACATATTAATTTGAACACTTCAAAAATTTCTTTCAAAAATTTCTTTCAACTAAATTGATCTTTTAGTGTTGCTATGAGCTAGCAATGAGACCTTATGGACCTACAGATTATAAGCTCCAACGATACAAAATTAATTAATTAATTTTCATTCATTAACTATAGGTCACTCTACTATAGACTTAGAGTTGCACTCTTATGCACTCTACAACTCTAGGACAAGTTGGGTCCATAGATATAATCATTACATGCAAGTCTATCCTTCACGAGTTGTTCGTAATTACAGTGGGTCAAAGTTCGTTTTACCCCTATAATTACATCTTGCATCTTAAGTACCATTGATCATCTAATGAATAGTCTGTTTATAATCTAATTATAAACTAAGTCCCTCTTAGGCCAGTGAGAGGGTGGGGCCCCATTGTTCCAAGTTCCGAAATCAACACTTAAAGGAACTACTCCTCTACTTACCCTATATTGGAAAGAAGTGAATTTCATCTTGTGAGATTATGTTCCCAACTCCCTATTTGGTCAAGTCCCCAAAATGGTAGGCATATTGAATCGGCTACAAAAACCACTCTCACCAATGCAAATTAAAGGACAAGCCCTCACAGACAGGAGTTCATAACTCACTTCGGATTAAAATCGAGTCGCATATCCTGCTAAAATATTAATCTTCTCAATTAACGGATTTATAAAGAGAGATTAAATATTTCGTGGTCCAGTCTTATACAAACTCATTGCATAAGATACCCCCACTCACACGTCTCCACATGAATGATTTGGATTAAATTATTTGTAATTATTACAAAGTGGGTCGTATCAATAGTATTACCAGGATAAGGCACCCAACCTTATTCATATACTATGACTCTTTAGGTTATTTCTTGAATATGATCCTCTCGTATGTCAACTACATACTATTTAAGATTACACTAATAACCTTGGATTTTTTATATAATGGATAATATTATATTACAAATAAAATAATCAAAATTATTATAAATTATTAAATAAATCATCAATTACGAGGCTTTAGGGGATAAATCTCAACATCTTTGTTATTGGTTTTCCGAATCATATATAATTTTACTTTAATACTAAAAGATGACTTTAGTGTAGTGGAAAAGACTGAGACGAGTGATTAGAGATGACATTATTAATATTGATTTTCACTTGTTGGGTCTTTTACAAATTTTCAAACCTACAAGTGAATGGAAGTGTTAGAGTGTTGATATAATTAAATGTACCATAACCCATCAACTTAAGCTTTTGGATTGATTGGTGATTTAGCCATTCTTCCTAAATAAGTAGAGAAAAATAGAGGAAAAAAAGATGTGAAAAAACCACTCATACTAATCAAAGTCACCACTATCCATTTGATTCTAGTGTTTCTTTGAATACTTTGTTAATCGTTGCATTTAAGGAACTCTTATATACATGTGAGAATTATGTATTGACGGCCTTAAAAGCCCCACCCTCGCCAAATTATTGTTTCGTGGATTTTAGAGTTTGTGTGCTAGAAAGTATGCATAACTAAGGAGTTTTTAGGCCAATTCATTAGAGTTCTCGTATTATCCACTCTCTGCATTTTTGGTAATTTGCAAATGCCACAAATTGGAGAAAATGTGCCAGAAAAGAATAGGAGAAGATGGGCCTAAAAATCGTCCATGTCCCTGACTTAAATATTCACACACACTCTTAACACGGAAGAGAAGAAAAGCTTGGTGAAAAAGTCATCACAAACTTCCATTAGGTAAGCAAACCCATTTCCTCTTATATTCTCTTACATTTCTTTTGAAATACAATCATTTCCTTGTATTTTTTATTGTTTTAGTTTGACTTGGAGTTATTGATTTTAATGAGGTACGTAATTATGATCCTTGAATTGAGTATGATATATTTGTTACTTATTTTCTATGAATGTTGAGCATGTTAACTAGTATGTGGAAAGTATGAAGTTTAATTGCTTTGTATATGATGTATGTTGTTTAGTGGCTCATCAAGGTGTGAGCTGCTTATTGAGTACGCGTTATGTACTCTCATCAATAGTTTTGTAGGTGATTAAAGTTTCCATAAGCTTGGTGATGAGGAGGAGGCATGATGATGAAAGAGACTATTAGATGGCTAGTTGTCTTATCTTTTTAGTAGTTCAATTTAGGTTGAGATTGGGATATTTTTATTCCATTATGTTATTTTTTTTAGTTTGTGGTTTGAGTGGAGATTTATGATAGTTTGGCAGGTTGTGTTGTCTTAGAATTTAGCAGTGTGAGTTATTTGTATTGTTATGTACTTTGAGTTGTTCTTGAAAGTGTATTAAAGTAGAATGTCTTTCTTTCATGAGAGTTGAGAACTTGATGACTTTATCAAGTGATTTTTTATGTAAGGTTTGACTCGTTTTTGTATTTGAGATTTTGTGCATAATGGTTATTTCAGGTGGTTATAGTTGAGGCTTTTAAGTAGGTGGCTTTTAGTTTGTGGTTTTATTTCGAAAGCTTTAGTTGTTCTCTTTTTGGTTAAGATAAGAAGACTAGCTTGGTTAAAATAGTTTTCTCGTTGTACTTGTGTTTAATTTAGGCCGATAAGGAAGTTTGGTAATGATGTCTAATATAGGCTGAAATTTGGAAGCGTTACAGAAGAATGGGTTTGTCAATGGTGGCCACACAAATGAGGTTTAGGTGCAGTGATATTTGAGAATAAAATTGAATGGTTAATGGTTTTGGGAATAAATCTATTCTTGTGATTTACAAAAATGTCATTTGAATGTAATTTTTTTTTTAGTTCCATTTGAATGTAATTGTTGTGTTAATTTTTTTAAAATTTTTAAAGAGCACCCAAATTAGTGCATCAAAATTATTAAACTCTCAAGTACTAAGAAAATTAATTTTTTTATATAAATTTGATTTAATATATTCATACTGTTTTTAAACCTATATATTCATATACCATGTATAATGAAAATAGGGTAATTGTAATAGGTAGCAAATTGGGGTTTACTATTTGCAAATATAGCAACTTTTAAAAAGATTTGTAAATATGGAAAATCTTTTAAATAATTTTTTCTTATTCCTGTTTTACCCTTATTTTAAAAAAAATATTTGCGACAATCTTCTTCTTCCTAGTCTCTCATTTTTGCGTTTTGCTCCTTCTCCAATTACGTTCTTCTTCTCTGATTAGTAATTGTCTTCAAGCTTCAAAAAATGGTCAAAGGTAATTTTTGTAAAGGATCACATAAAGTTGTGTCAAAAGATTTTGCAACTTGTTCGTCTCGTGTTGTGATCAAAATCCTACTACTCTTTGCACCACCCATGAGCGATCTTTTCAGGCTAACCCATTTCTCATGATTATTATTCCACACATCATCCATAACGAGCAAATATTTCTTTCTATCAATTTGCCTTCTAAGTTCACTTTGCAATGAATCCATTTGAAGGAACAACTCAGATTTCTTCCCCGTTGCAGACTCTATTATCTTTTGAAAAATAATTTTTACATCAAATTCTACAGAAATACACACCCATAACTTCACTCAAAATGTTTTGTCATCGTATTGTGGTTATAGACAGATTGAGCAATGGCAGTCTTTCCTAATCCTCCCATTCCAACTATGGAAATTATTGCAATATCCTATGTGGTGTTGGTATTTAGTAGAAGATCTATGACTCTTTTCTTGTCATCATTCCTACCAACAACTTCCTCTTCGAGTATGTAAGAGGCAGTCTCTCGGCCTCCCAAAGCTCATCATGTCTAGTGTCTATCACATGCTCAGAGAAGCTAAATTGTGTTTTATCATCATGAATAGTTTTTAGCCTCTCTCTAATTTCCTTGATTTTGTGACCCATTTTCAAACGGAATGAAATTTGATTAGATTTGGAGAAGAATATACGTATTTGTTTGGTCTTTCTTCTATCTCTAGTCATAATTTGTCTTCTCAAAGTTTCATAAGAGAACTCGTCTATTAGGTCATGAATTTCGTAGAAAGCATTTTTAAGCTTTGAAACCCAATCATTCACTGCACGACTCTTGGACTGCTGCACCTCTGCGTCGAGAAGCACAGCTTCAATGGCAGAAACAGAATCTTTGAGTTTGTCAAGCTCATCATGGACGCCCCACAACATTCCAAGCTCTCGAAATGCGGAAGAGCCCAATTTGGTTATAATGTTTCCCGCAAGGTCGAAGAGAATGGATTCCGCCATCGATGAAAAATGAGTGACCAGATTGGAAATTGGAAAAAGATTTGGAGAAAGACTGAGGTGAGATGAGGCCGTGAGGTTGGGCCAATATTTGTAGTCTAATTGGAAGCTAAAGGGGACCTGTACGGACGGAGAAAAAACACCCAAAAAGTCAAATGAACGAAATCCCACACGTCCAGCCAATTAATCACATTTTTTTTAGATTAATTAATGTCATATTCTAATATAAAGAATAAGGGCAAAAATGGAATTGAGAAATAATCGTTAGTAAAATTTTTAAAATTTTCATATTATTTTTCTGTCTGAAAAATTTGTAAATATAGCAACAAATTTTTCCTCACGTTAAAAATATTCATTTTAAAAAATACATATATTTTAAAACTTTAATTATTAATATTTTTGTTTAGATTTTCTTTTTTTATGAATAAAAAAGTTTTTCTCTAGATAATCATTTCGATTTCTCATTTTAGTTTTCAATTTTTCATTCTCGAAAAACATATTGTTTGATAAAATGTTTGATTTCAATTTTTAAATTTTGAAAATAATTTTGACCATTGGTGAGTGTGATGTAGATATTTTTTTTTTTTTAAAAATTGCTAAACATATCAAAAGGTTTCTGATGTTAATTCTCAATTTGTTGTTTAGTCTTTTAAATTTTTTAAATTTACTTTTTAATGTTTTAGAAATGATCAATTAAATTCTTCTATAAAAAAATTGTTCGAATTTTTTTTTAGTACAAAAGAAATGTTATAATTTTTTAATATATAATTGATGTGTTGTTAAATTAAACATTTATTACCATGGTCAGCCGCCTTCATTTGAAACCTCAGAAAAAGAAACATAAGATACAGAGAAATTTTACTAAATGATACAAAAGGAATGTGTATTTTAAAAAATATTTTTCAATTTTTATAAATATAGCATAAATTTTTCTTCGAAAACTAAATGTTTAATTATAACATTTTAAACCTTTGCAAAAAAAAAAAAAAAAAAATTCCGTCGTGTTATATTTGAATATGAGTTGTATTTTAATTATTTTATTCTCGTAAAATTTTAAACTTCTTGAATTTAAAAATATATATTCATATTATTCCATTTATGTAAATGACTCACAGAAATATTTTTTTCTTTTTTTAAATTAAAGAAGGTTTATAGAGGGTCAATGGTCATGATTTAATTATAGTTTAAAGTAAAATAGTTATATTAAATTTAAACATATTTCTTTTAGTTCAACAGTATGTAGGATGGAGGATTCGAACCCCTTACTTTTTAGTCGATGGTACATGTTTTATGTCAATTGAGCTATCCTCATGTTAGCAAATTTAAACAAATTATGTTTTTATTTTTTATTTTCTATTTTTCTTTTAGTTTTTAGTTTTCTATTTAAAAAAAACACACATGATTGGTTTTCTATTTTTTTCCTAAGTTAGAGAGATAGAGTGATACATTATCAAGAATAAAAAAATATGTAAAGGTAGTTACATACAAGTTTAGAAAGAGATAAATTTTTTAGAAAGAAAAGTTAGGGAGTGAAACTGAAAGAAATAAAAAATAGGCAAAAAGATATATCTATAATAAGTTTTGGTCAAATAATTTGTTTAAAAAAAGACAGCAATCAAAATAATTTTATTACGTAAAATTAAAAAAAGAAAAGAAAAGAAAAGAAAATATTTAAAATCTAAGATAGAAAAAATAAGTATCAAAATTCAATGTTAAGAAGATTTAAACTAATATACAATCATTTTTACATTTTCATTTTCTCAAACTACCTAATGAGAACCCCTATATTTTCTATTATCCAACTAAAAAAAATTATTTTAAATAGAAGACATTGTTGTAAAATTGAGAGGCGAAACCGGGCACCAAAACTTTACCAAAACATATAATAATAATAATAATAATAATAACAAGTGTTGGAATATAAAGGGAGTATATATATATATAATATAAACAAAAATGGAGATTTATGGCAAATTAAGAAACAAATGAAATTAGAGAAAGTGGGAGAGAAAAATCAAGATTGGTTTTCTTTTCCAAAAATGTGTCTCATTATTTATCCACCAAAAACCACTATTTATAGGCAATTGGGAGAGCATGATGTGGTACATTTTGACACCAATCTATGGCCTTTGTTGGACACATAAAAGACACTTTGGCTATGGAGAAAATGCCACTTGGCATGGATATTAAATGGGCATTTGGAATGGGCATTTACATGTGCCATATTTACAATACTCCCCCTTAAATGCCCATTTATATAAAATATGCCTCGTTAAAACCTTACTAGGGAAAAACCCAATGGGAAGAAAAACCCTAGTGAAGGAAAAAGAGTACATATTTTATATAGTTTACTATAATACATTCACTCCCCCTCATGGAGACATCACTTAAAGTCTTTGAGTCGCCGCATTCCAATGCTATATACTAATTTATCGAAGGTTGCAGTTGGTAATGCCTTTGTAAATAAGTCAGCCAGGTTATCTTTTGAACAAATTTGTTGTACAGTGATATCGTCATTTTCTTCAAGATCATGAGTATAGAAGAGCTTTGGTGAGATATGCTTCGTTCTATCTCCTTTGATATATCCTCCCTTGATTTGAGCTATACATGATGTGTTGTCTTCGTATAACATCGTTGGAAGAGGTTTACTTGAAGACAAGCCACATGTCTCATGAATGTGTTGTGTCATCGATCTTAGCCATACACATTCTCGACTTGCTTCATGAATAGCGAGGATTTCAGCATGATTTGAAGAAGTGGCCGTTATAGTCTGTTTCACTGATCGCCACGATATAGCAGTTCCTCCACATGTGAATAGATAACCTGTCTGAGATCTAGCTTTGTGTGGATCAGATAGATAACCAGAATCTGCATAACCAACTAGATCATACTTTGATTTGTTAGAATAAAATAAACCCATATCAATTGTCCCTCGAAGATATCGGAGTACATGCTTAACTCCGTTCCAATGTCTTTTTGTAGGACATGAACTATATCTAGCTAATAAATTTACTGAAATGCAATATCTGGTCTTGTGTTATTAGCCAAATACATAAGTGCACCAATTGCACTAAGATATGGTACTTCAGGACCAAGTAGTTCTTCACTGTCATCTCGAGGTCGAAATATATCTTTCTTTATATCCAGTGAACGAACTTCCATTGGAATGTTCAATGGATACACTTTATCCATATAGAATCTTTTTAAGATTTTCTCTGTATAAGTTGATTAATGAACAAATATCCCATCTGCTAAATGTTCAATTTGCAAACCAAGGCAAAATTTTGTTTTTCCAAGATCTTTCATCTCGAATTCTTTCTTAAGATATTCTATTGCCTTGGATAACTCTTCAGGAGTTCCAATTATATTTAAGTCATCAACATATACAGTTATAATAGCAAATCTTGACTGAGATTTCTTTATAAAAACGCACGGACATATTGGATTATTTTGGTATCCTTCTTTCAACAGATATTCACTCAGGCGATTATACCACATTCGTCCTGATTGTTTTAATCCATATAATGATCTCTGTAACTTTATTGAATACAATTCTCGAGAACTTGATTCATATGTTTCTGGTATTTTAAATCCTTCCGGGATTTTCATATAAATGTCATTATCCAGAGATCCATATAAATACGCCGTGACTACATCCATTAGATGCATATCAAGCTTTTCATATACAGTCAGACCAATCAAATATCTTAGCGTTATTGCATCCACCACAGAAGAATATGTCTCCTCATAATCAATACCAGGCCTTTACGAGAATCCTTGTGCAACAAGTCTCGCTTTATATCTTGTGACTTCATTCTTTTCATTTCTTTTCCTTACAAATACCCATTTATATCCCACAGGTTTGACGTTTTCCGGTGTTGGGACTACTGGTCCAAAAACCTCACGTTTTGAAAGTGAGTTCAACTCTGCTTGGATTGCTTCTTTCCACTTCGGCCAATCCTTTCTACGTTGACATTCTTCGATAGATTTTGGGTCAAAATCGTCACTTTCATGAATAATATCGTGAGCAACATTATAAGAAAAAATGTTGTCAATAATGATATCATTTCGGTTCCATCTCTTTCCTGTTGTAACATAGTTTATAGAAATTTCATTATTATCCTCAAGCGTTTGATTTTCATCAATACTCTTTTGAGTAGTTGTATTCTGGATTTCTTCTGGAACATCCATACCTTTTATTGAATCATTTTGATTCTCAACTACTTTTCTTTTTCGAGGATTTTTATCTTTAGAACCTATTGGTCTACCACGCTTCTGGCGTGCTCCAGACTCATTATTGACAACTTGTTCCTTTGGGATATCAACTTTTGATGGAGCATTTGCAGCTGGTATATATGATTTAGTCACACTTTTAGTATCTGTGAATGCATCTGGTAGTTGATTTGCTATATTTTGCAAATGAATTATCTTTTGAACTTCAAGTTCACATTGATCTCTACGAGAATCTAAATGAGATAATAACGATGCATTCCATGTAATTTCTTTTTCCAACTTCTTAATTCCTCCCCCTAATGTTGGAAAATTTGTCTCATTAAAATGACAATCAGCAAATCGTGCAGTAAATACATCACCCGTCAGGGGTTCAAGATATTTAATAATTGATGGGGAATCAAAACCAACATATATTCCTAACCTCCTTTGAGGACCCATCTTAGTACGTTGTGGTGGAGCAATCGGTACATATACTACACATCCAAAAATTCTTAGATGGAAAATATTTGGCTGCTGGCCATAAGCTAATTGCATTGGGGAGTATTTATTATAAGCTACTGGCCTAATACGTGCCAGTGATGCAGCATGCAAAATAGCATGACCCCATACCGATGTGGGTGCCTTATTCTGGTAACACTATTGATACGACCCACTTTATAATAGTTACAAATGATTTGATCTAAATCATTCATGTGGAGACATGTGAGTGGGGGTATCTTATACAATGAGTTTGTATAAGACTGGACCACGAAATATTTAATCTCTCTTTATAAATCTGTTAATTGAGAAGATTAATATTTCATCAGAATGATCATATGGGACTCGATCTTAATCTTGAGTGAGTTATGAACTCCTGCCTGTGAGGGCTTGTCCTTTGATTTTTATGGGTGAGAATGGCTTTTGTAGCCAATTCAATATGCCTACTGTGACAACCTGAGCCTACTACAACTCTCTAATGCGGAAGCATGACTTAGTTACCTCACTCATGCCCAAAATTTAGGCAGCATGATGGCGTAACTACGAGAAAAACTAAATTTTACACCTACCTGATAAGAATCGAAACACTTCTAAACCTCATAGTACAAACTCAACATTCACCAAACTACAAATATTATGCTAAGCTCCAACATCAACATAGAATTCTAAGAAAACTTTAACTAAGTACAAGATAATTAAAGGATATTTAAACTTTACAGACTAACACACTATAACAAAGAACAAAGCTACAAAACTAAGAATGAAAAATAATGAAAGGGAAATGGATGGAGTCTCCATAGCCTTGTCAAGTCATCGCCTTCGTCACCCGCCTCGAGGATGTGCACAATCTGCAAAACAAACAAAGTAGCAAGAATGAGTATAAACATTCTCAGTAAGTAGCCTAATGGAGAAACCATAGAATAAAGAGATCATACCAAGAAAGAAACTGCCCTTACTCACTTTCATGTTCAAATTTCGATACTTAGCCTAGTAACTAAAACTCAAAAAAAAAATCCTTCCTCAACTTCTCCACTTCCTGACCCTAACTTTGTCTCACGCCTGCGCGACTTGTAACCTAGAACCTAAACCTGGGAAGATATATATATATCCCTCACACTAATCACAAGGGAGAATCACCCATAAGCTAGCACACAGGCAATAGGGAACGCATCCCTTACGCTCAACATAATAGGGAATCATCTCTAAGCTAGCACACAAGCAATAGGAAACGCATCTCCTATGCTCAACATAATGGGGAATCATCTCTAAGCTAGCACACAAGCAATAGGAAACGCATCTCCTATGCTCAACATAATGGGGAATCATCTCTAAGCTAGCACACAGGCAATAGGAAACGCATCTCCTACGCTCAACATAATGGGGAGATTACCCCTAAGCTAGCACACCGGCAATAAGGAACACATCCCTTATGCTCAACATAATGAGGAGATTACCCCTAAGCTAGCACACACGGCAATAAGGAACGCATCCCTTATGCTCAACATAATGAGGAGATTACCCCTAAGCTAGCACACATGGCAATAAGGAACGCATCCCTTATGCTTAACATAATGAGGAGTTTACCCCTAAGCTAGCACACACGGCAATAAGGAACGCATCCCTTATGCTCAACGTAATGAAGAGATTACCCCTAAGCTAGCACACCGACAATAAGGATCACAACCCTTATGCTTGTTACAAATCTCTAGGGCCCTCGCCCCTTTAATCCAGAATTCAGTCTCCTAACCACACTAGAAATCAGATCGACCAACAACCCTCCACTCACAACCGGACCCATCTGCAACATCTTAAACCTGCTCAAACATCTGCTCATTCTAAACACATGAAGCACTAACCACAACCCTGCCCATTGTAAACCCTTAAGGTGTTCTAAATCAGCCTTCTGCCCAAACCAACCACACCAGCGCCCTGCGCTCAGTCAGTTCATCCCCACCCCAAGAAACTAAACCTCAGCCAACCATTCAAGACTTTCACGCATTCTGAGTAAATCAATAATCCATGCACAAGAACTTTTAGAGACTACAATAAGCTCATAAGCATTGCAACCAAACACAAATACCATTCATAAACCTCGAGCACAAACTAACTCAAGGATCAACTCCATTACCAAGCTCGACAAGTTCTTTCAAATTGATTACTTGCAACATCAAATACATAAACGCGACCCTTCTAAATACCACAACAATGTTCAGGGATGTTGCAAATCCAATCACCACCATAGGCATACTTGTAAAATACTACTCATGCTATTTATAATGAACTTGAGTCTTTAAGCCCCTATTACCATTAAAGCGACACAGTTAGACCATTATCAGCCCAAACAATTTCCACACCGATCATTGTATGCTTCATAAACAGAAATTTCAAGCATGATTTCACAATTCACAAATTATCAAACATAAATCCAAATCATTTAAGAACTTAAAGGAGCTTAAATCCAAATAACTACTTACATGTTTAAGTAACAATAATAGGCACTTTCAAAGCTTCCCAAATCGCCAAAAGGAGTCCCAAACAACACCTATGCTTGCTGAAATGATATCGAATTGTTCTGAACTCAACAACCCGACCTCCTAACACAATGGGTAACCTTGAACAAAGTCCAACATGTCATGGGTAAGGTTTAAAATACCAAAACAACCTCTAAACTCACTAGAATTCCTAATACAAGTACCAATTAAAAGTCATTCTCAAGTTTAGTCTCAAATTAGTTGGAAAACACAATACCCACATAAAACTTACTTCAAAAAAGTGCTGGACAGCAGTCCGAAGGTTTCAATTTCGTCCAAATCGGCCTTCAATCGAAATGGGTAATTTATATTAAATCCAAAATACTGTGGGTTAGTTCCAAATCACCAAAATAGCTCTTTAATTCAATCTTACAACCCATAAATTACTTCGAATCGTCGATAAAAAACTTACCCAATTTGAATCGAATCTAAACAAGCATATACAACACCGGGCTTGCAGGAAAATGACCCAAAATCGGCACCCTCTCCTGTCTGTGCAAACTAAGAGGGAGAGAGAGAGAGGAAACCAACGGCGGAGCTGGGAGTCAGCGTGCGGCGGCGACAAGCTGCTGCGAAGGGAGCGAGCGTGGTCAGCGGCGAGCTGTTCCAGCGACTGGCGGACGTAAATCTGCACGGCGAAAGGCACGACTGGCGTGGTTGCAAGGTGAGTTGAACGACGGCGTGGGTCTGCTGCTCGACGGGGAAGCTGTCGGCGTCAGGAAGAAGAAGAAGAAGAAGTTGCGGTTGGAGAGAAAGAGAAAGAGAGAAATTTTTGGGGGAGAGAGATGAGAGAGTAAAGAGAAGAGGAAGAAGAAAGGGATAAGGAAAGAGAAGAGAAGATAAGGGAGAGATATGAGATGCTTATCTCTTTTCTTTTTTTTTTTGACCAAGAACCAAATATACCCTCAAACCAACTTCTTTAATCCATAATTTCCCTTGACTAAACTTTTCATTCCCAAAATGCCCTCTTAAACTTCCAAAGTTTCAAATAACACAAAAATAAGAAATGCTTAATTGAGACTCATTTCAACTTAATTCCAAAATTTTGAAAATAATGCCCCTAAGAAAAGTCGGGCGTTACACCTACTATTTTGGGGACTTGACCAAATAGGGAGCTGGGAACATAATTTCACAAGATGGAATTCACTCCTTCTCATATAGGGTAAGTAGATGAGTAGTTCCCTTAAGTGCTGATTTCGGGACTTGAACAATGGGGTCAGTGGTACTTAAGGTGCAAAATGTAATTATAATTAGATTATAAACAGATTATTCATTAGAGGATCAGTGGTACTTAAGGTGCAAGATGTAATTATAGGGGTAAAACAGACTTTTGACCCAGCTATAATTACGAACAACTCGTGAAGGATCGACTCGCATGTAATAATTATATCTATGGACACAACTTGTCCTACAGTGCATAAGAGTGCAACTCTAGGTCTATAGTGGAGTGACCTATAGTTAATGAATGAAAATTAATTAATTAAAGAGTTTAATTAATTAATTTTGTATCATTGGAGCTTATAATCTGTAGGTCCATAAGGTCCTCTTGCTAGCTCATAGTAACACTAAAAGATCAATTTAGTTGAAATTTTTTTTTGAAATGTTCAAATTAATATTAATTTGAAGTGTTCAAATTAATATTTTATATATTAGATATATTAAATATAAAAAAATATATTTATTGTATTTGATACATTAAATATTAAAATTTGAAATGTTCAAATTTAATATTTAATTTGAAGTGTTCAAATTAATATTTAATATATTAGATATATTAAATATAAAAGATGAAAATATATTTATTGTATTTGATACATTAAATATTAAAATAATTAATGTATATTAGATACAATAAATAAAATATATTTATTAAATTTGAATTAGATTCAAATTAGGAAATAGATGTCGTATGAGAATTTTAAATGGTTTGAATAAGATTCAAATTGATTAGATAAATATATTTTAATATATTAGATATTAAAATATATTATTTAATTATTTTTCCTAGACCACTATAAATAGGATCCTAGGGGTAAGTCATTGTGCATTCTTCACAACACATATCTCTTCAATAGAGAATTAAAGAATTCTCTCTAAACCTCTTCCTCTCCAATCCCTTGTGGATTTTCTTTCAAGAGGCTCTCACAAGCTTTGATCTTGTGTTAGAGTCATAGTCAGGAAAACTTTGTGAAGGAGATAAAGACCCGCCAGAATATTCTCCATATTTATCTCAAAAGTAAGTTTTCTTGATTAATATTATTTTTAGTTTAATTTTAAATAAAATTAAAGACGATCCAATGCTTCCACTGCGGGATGAATAGTTCATTCCTATTAGCTTTCATGTGTTTTAAACATGTCTTGGAAATTTTGTTCTATTTTGTTTTTCAATATGCCTATGTTGAAATGTTTTTCTATGCTAGGAGTTGTTTAAGAAAAGAAAAGATAGAGAGAACATAAGAAGAAGAGATGGAAGAAAAAAAAAAAAGCAGAAGTGAGAATAGTGAGTTAGGTGAGTTGAAATCAAATAGTGAGTAGATAATAGTGAGTTACACCAATTGTATAATGATGTAATATTATTGTTATACATTTGATGTTTGATTGGTATATTAGAGATAGACATCAATATTAATACTATCAATATGATTGTTAAATATTGGTATTGTGATTTTAAGTTTATCACTATGTGTGTCTATTATTTGTAAATATTCACATGTTTTCTTTTACTTTGTTGAGTTGGTTGACTAAAAGTCTAGTGTTGTGATTGAAGTCTATCAGTGATAGACTCTTATCACAGTTAGAAGTCTATAAGATATAGTGAAGGGAAACACCCTAAAACAACATCAACACTTGAGTTGTACATAAAGAGAAGAGCTCTTTTATGCAACATAACAATATCAAATAGAATTCTATCAATAATATAAGTCTATCAGTGATAGACTTCTATCACTGATAGACTACAATATAAAAGTCAGGCTTGAAATTTTATATATAAAGTAACTAAGTAGATAGAAGCAATTGAAGGGTTGAAGTCATTTGTGTTCATTTGGGGAGATGTATTTTTCTTTTGGTTTTATGATATCTATTGATCGGTATGCTACACGCAAGTGCACGTGATCAAAGTAATAAGAAACTGGAGTACTCCAGAGTATCGTACCCAAGGAAACGGGTTTTAATAAAATTTATTAAATTGGCACACAATCATTGACAAATTGCAACTAAGTAACCGTGGGTATAAAAAGTTTGTAAGGTGTTTTGGCTAAAGGAAAAGTGTTTTAAAAAAATCAATGAAAATGAAAAAGGGATTCAAGATGCTAATGCCCCCTTGGAAAGAAAATGCAACAAGAAGACAATTGCAATCGTAGCTAACTCAAGAACTAAGTAAACCTAATTCAACTCCTATTCGACCTTCTATGAAGTATCTCTAAGAGATTAAGTGATTAAACCTATATTTTTATGGCTAATCTAACTTAGATATTTTTAGCACAACTCTAATGGTTTTGGAGTCTCGCCTTATGTTTAGGGTCGATGTTTCAGGTCTTATGTCTACGTCTTTTCCTCCATTACTTTTGCCACATCCGCTTCCCTTAACCCTTCGGTATTAAGTTTAGCTTGGCAAGCAACACTAGATGGTCAACTAGGGTTTATCCAATATTGAACTAACCAAAAGCAAACAATAGTTCAAGAATTAGCTAGATTGTTTTTGCTATCGAGCCGTACATCTTTCTTCTAGGGCATTCACAAACTTGAATCCCAAAGGAAATTTAGCTCTTCATAATGAAATTAACAAAAAAATCGTAAGTTAAAATTGCTAAAACTCATTGATACAAAAGAATGAAGATGTAAAATAACTAGCAATTCAAGCTTGTTTCAATACCCAAATTACCAAAAGGATAAATCTGAAATTAATACCCAAGAGAAATTCATACAACAACCAATCTCCAATAAAAATTACAAGGAAGGAATGAGAAACTCAGCAACTAAGGGTTCTGAATTTTAAATAACAATATCAAAAATCACAATAATAAAACAAAAGAAACTTACCAAAGAAAACTATTGTGGCTAAAATTCATAAGTTAGATAACATAATGTAGATTACAGTGCTAAAAAAAATTAAAAGAACAACTACCCATTCCTCTCGGCTCAATCGAACAAGAATTTTGTTCATAACCACACCTAATTCTTGTTGAGATGGGATTGAGAAAGAGATTCTGGACTTTAAGGAAGAAGAACAATAGGACAACAACTCAGAAAATAAAAATAAAAATTCCAACCGTCGGTGAAGAAAACCCAAAAAACATAAACAAAAATCTTTCAAAATCGAGCTCTCATCCTCACGGCTTTCTCCTCCAACTATATAGGGACTTCATGCTAGAGTTTTCCTCTTGGTTGATGAACAATCACAACTCATAATCTAGCTGAAATCGTGGGTAATTCTTGCCAAAATCCCAAAATTTGCGTTTTTCTCCTAATTTTCAGATTTGCCGAAAATATAATTGCCCTGCAATTGCATTGCTGTTGCATTCCATAAAAATTCTGCATCAAAACATTAAGTAAGTGTGAATTTTTTTCTTCTTTTGTTTGCTTTTCTCAACTTACTTAATTTAAAGGTCTTCCATCAATCATGTGATTAAATTCAACCACTTTTTTATTTTTCATCAAATAATATGAATAAAAATCACAAATACAACTAAGTTTAAATGTCAAATAATCCTCATGAATGAGAATTATCATCTATCTATAATACAAGTCTATCAATGATAGACTTTTATCACTGATAGACTCTAATTGCATAAACCATATTCCTAAGCACTTGATTATCAGCAACAATCTCAAAAATATGCACCCACTCAAACCCTTTATTCCTTATCACTCAATCTCCAAAAAAAAAAAATGAGCAACAATTACTATGATCATGACAAACAAGAACAACATTATACTATAAAATGTGCATAAGAAATGCAAATATATTAGCCATTAAAATCTATCTATAATACAAGTCTATCAATGATAGACTTCTATCATTGATATGAGTCGATCGCAAACCCTTTATTCTTTCTTACTCAATCTCAAAAAATGCACCCACTCAAACCCTTTATTCCTTCTTACTCAATCTCAAAAAAAATCTGAGCAACAGTCACTATGATCATGAAAAATAAGTCTATTAGCCATTGAAACCTATTAGCAAAATATTAATACATTGATAGACTCCAATTGCAGATATCATACTTTCTAAGCACCTGATTCTTAATAACCATCACAAAAAGATTCACCCACTCAAACCCTTTATTCCTTCTTACTCTCAATCTCAAAAAATTTATGAGCAACAGTAACTATGATCATGAAAAACATGTCTATTGGCTATTGAAATATATTAATAGATTGATAGACTTCTATCACTAATTCCAATTGTAGAAATCATACTTCCTAAGCACTTGATTATCAACAATCATCCAAAAGGGTTCACCCACTCGTACTCTTTATTCCTTCTAACTCAATCTAAAAAAAAATTTGAGCAACAGTCATTATGATCATGACAAACAAAGAACAACATTATACTATTATGCATAAGAAATGCAAATATATTAGCAAAAGGGATTCAACCAAACAACTACCAGCTAATTTCCTCCATTAACATGAATTCATGTTCTCATGGAAGAATCAATCTCGCAATTTCAATAACAACTGGAATACATAACAAAAACATAAGCCTTCAATTGTTATGATAATCAACCATTCCAAAAAAAAGTATTTCAATATATTGTTCAAAAAAGTTCTACAATGAATTAATTACAATGTATCATTCCTCTTGAGATATTTTAAAATCAAAACTAGGATCATCTTTCTTAAATCATGGTGAATATATTGTCTCTTTGTTTAGAGATTCCTTCTTTTTTTTCTTTCTTCAGATCTTGTGTATTCTCCAATATTTTTTTTTTTGTTGACTTAACTTTGATTGTTTTTTTGGCTTCACATTCTCAATTGTCTTTTATGGTGTTGACCTTAGGTTTATATTTTTAAGTTATCTATTTTTCAACAACCTGAAAACGTTAATATGTAATTAGATACTCAACTTAAACTAAATTATCTGTATTGAAGTTTATTAGTGATTATCACTGATATAATTATATCTATATTGAAGTTTGTGACTATCACTAATAGGCTTCAATACAAATAGAATTCTATCAGTGATAATCACTGATAGACTTCTAATATTAATAGAATTTGATATGTATTGAAGTCTATCAGTGGTTATCACTAATAGACTTCGATACATATATAATTCTATCAATAATAGAAGTCTATCATCGATAGTCACTAATAGACTTCAATACTGATATGGAATGTAAAGTAAATACTTCCCTTCACCTTCTTTTTTAGTCTTGTGTTCTTTGTTTTCTTCTTCTTTTTCATCTTCCTCAGCCCCAGACTATGCAACACAGATGATGCTCCTTCTTTGAAGCTTAAGCTTCTCTTTGTTTCTGTTTTTCCCCTATTTGTACAAGTTCTTTTCCCTTGGTGTGAAAACAATAGTTAACAAGTTTGCATAAAAATATATAGCTTGTGATAGTAGTCTATCACTGATAGTCTAATAGCAATACTTGCAATTGTGATTGAAGTCTACTATCACTAATAGATTTCAATCACAACACATATGTGTAGAAGTCTATCACTAATAGACGTCTATCACCATGGTAGTCTATTTTTTGATAGACTCCTATCATTCTAGTGGCAGTGAGCGAGGAAGAACATACCTAAGAGTAAGGGAGAGTAAAACAAGATCAATGAAAGTGAGCAAGGAGTGACAACTAACAGTGACCTAAAGGAAATGTCGAGTAAAAGGAAGCTTAAAACAAAACTAAAATGCCTAAACAAATGCATAAGGAATGGAAAAATGAGAAATGAAAAGGAGAAATCAGAATAAATCATAATCAAACGTGCATGAATCACAACCTTAAACATATCATATCAACAATGAAAAGACATTCAAATTTCATTTAATATCTACTTCAATAAGATTCTAATTTAACAAAAATATTTCATCTCAATGACATACAAAATAAAAAATTAGAATCCCAACAAAAATAAACAATCAGAACAATTGAAGTAAAACCTAAATCAGAACCTCAACACATCATTTCAGACAACGAAAATACATACAAAATTCATCAAATGTGAAATAAAGTGTATCATTGATAGAAGTCTATCACTGATAGACTTCAATCACAACACATGTAGCTTGTCTCTTGTACAAATCTATCAGTAATAGCAGTCTATCATTGATCAACTACATGTGTTGTGAGTAAAGTCTATCACTAATAGACTTGTCACAATAATAGTCTATTTTTGGATAGACTCCTATCATTCATAGACTTCTAGAATGACAACTAAACATGAAACAAATCAGAAAAAGAATATTGGCAACATAAATGGAATTGGTTGAAATCAGCAAATAGACTACATTTATTGTGATTAAAGTGTGTAAGTGATAGAAATCTATCACTAATAGACTTCAATCACAATACATGTAGCTTGTCTCTTATACAAGTCTATCAGGGATAGCAGTTTATGACTGATAAACGACATGTGTTGTGATTGAAGTCTATTACTGATAGACTTGTGGTAGTCTATATTTTTGGATAGACTCCTATCATTCATAGACTTCTAGAATAGTAGTTTAAATTACCAAAAAAGAAAGTGACAACCATTAGTAGCAGTGAGCATGTGAAAAAAAGGTACCCTTCTGCACTTTTTATTTCTTTTCATTTCCAGACAAATGTGAGGACAAACGAAGCAAAACAAGAGGAATGATCAATTATGAGTCCACACAATTCAATACATAGCAAATACCAACTTCCAAAAATAAAAACACAACCCATCATGATTCTTCTAAAGCTTATTAGACTAAAAAAAACAGCAACCAATTAGCGATTACAAAAAAAAGAAACATGATAGACTACAGCTAGTGAATAAAAGAAATCAGAAAAAACAACAAACGTGAAAGAATAAATAAGCAGCCTCAAAGGAAATGTCGAAGAAAATGAGTGATTAAAAAAAGAACAAAAATCGAACAACATGAAAGAGTAAGAATAATCGATAAGAAAGCAATCGACAATCATTGAAGAAAAAGTAATAAAAATCGACAATCACCTCTAAAGATTAACAAGCAATTTATAAAAAGAACAAAATCCGTGCCAAAGCCACATAAATGAGGTTGAAATGCGGGTTCAAATTCGCTGAAAGACAAACAACAAACATGATAGACTTCAGTGAAACAACAAACATGCAAGAATTTCAAAGAAAAACATAAGGAAGAAGAAAGCAAAGGAAATCAGCTAAGTCGAACCTTACAATCACCGAAGATGAAATCGAAGACCAAAAGGAAGAAGAAATCAAAGATAGTTGGAGAATTGAAAAGGAAGAAATGAAGAAAGTTGAAGTGATATTAGGTATTTAGACTGAAAGGCATGCACGATTAGGGATAATTAGATGTTGGGCTGAAAGGTTTATGGACTTTTTAGTCATTTACACAAGCTGGATAATTAGGTTATGCTATATTTGCAAATAGTTTTAGGTTTTGCTATGTGCAAACACTCCATGAAAATATGACAAAAAGAAATAATTATATATTGATTCATTCAAAATAATACATGTTGAACTACCGAACGAACTATCTTTAATTGGTTTAGTTTGATTTGATTTAAACTGATCAACATGATTAGTTGACAAAACCTACCCAGATTGGTTTGTCGGTTTATTGCACCCACTGTTAAGGATATGAAGCCCAAAACAAGGCCCATTTATACATGTTGGCTCATTCTTTATTAAACTTGTTCTACAAGCAAGTTTTGAAGGCAGAGTGTGTAGCGGTGTGTCTCTTACGACAAAAGAAGGAAATTCAAGCGTGAGACAGTGTTTTTACGGAAGAAGAAAAACAGAGGCTGCGAGAGATATATACGAAAAACAAAAACTGAAGAAAAGAAAAACCAGTGAGCATTCTGTGAGTTTTTCTTCGGGTTGTTTTGCAATAGTATTTTTCTCCATTAAAGAGTTTTGAGAGCTTATTGTAGAGTGATTCGTGAGCCTTTTCCTTGAGAGAAAAGTGAGAGAAATCATCCTAGAGAGCATTGTAAACTCTTGTAATTTTCTCCCTGACATTTTAGTGGAACCTGCATCGGTAGTAGAGAACTGGACGTAGCCAACATTGGGTGAACCAGTATAAATCCGGTGTCAATTTCTCTTCCCTTATCTTTTAATTATCTTTCTTGTTGCTTAGAAGATTAGGTTAGTTTATCTAATCTTTTAAGCTTGTGAGTTCCAATTTTTCATTCCGTGGCATTTTAGTGGAACCATAACATGATCTGGAAATTTTTAGATAAAATATATATTGTTTGAATCTGGTTGAGTGAATTTAGATTGATTATATTTTATCGGCCCCTAACAAGTGGTATCAAAGCATTCAGGTTGTAGAACGATGTCAGGAGGAGATGAGAAATCAGTTACTTTTAATGGATCAGATTTTTTGTTTTGGAAGTGTCAGATATTGGACTATTTGCATTCCAAGGAATTGGATTTGCCATTAGAAGGAAAGCCTGAAGATATGAGAGAAGCTAAATGGAAAAAGTTGGACAGAAAGGTGTTGGGGATTGTTCGCTTGACTTTGACAAAGAATGTGCAAAGCAGTGTAGTGAAGGCAACGACCACAGCAGAGTTAACGGAAACTTTGTCTAACATGTATGAAAAACCCTCTGTAAACAACAAGGTATATCTCGCAACCAAATTTTTTAATTTGAAAATGGCTGAAGGTGCATCTTTTACTACCCATATAAATAAGTTTGATTTATTGATGAACAAATTGGTTGTTGTTGCATTAGAATTGACTGATGAAGTAAATGAAATTTTGTTGTTGAGATCTTTGCCTGATAGTTGGGAAACCATGAAAGCCGCACTTTCTAATTCATGTGGAAAAGAGAAATTGCAATTTTCACAGGTTAGAGATTCTGTCATTGCAGAAGAGATTCGTAGAAAGGACTCAAGTATTGTTTCTACTTCTAGTTCAACATTGAATGTGGACAGAGGGAGGAGTAATAACAGAAGTCATGGGAATCGAGGTAAATAGAAAAACAACAGAAGCAAGTATAGAAACGGTAGATTAGAGTGTTGGAATTGTGGTAAGACTGGACATCGAAAAAAGAACTGCAAGGCCCCAAAGCGAACTGAGGGGAATGAACCCGATGCAAATGTTGTTGTTAATGAAGTGCATGATGCTTTGGTTCTGGCAGTGGAAAGCGCTTATGACTCATGGGTGATAGATTCAGGTGCGTCATTTCATACTACAAGACAACGTGATATTATTGAAAATTATGTTGCAGGAAATCATGGAAAGGTGTATCTAGCTGATGGAGAGCCTTTGGACATCATTGGAACTGGTGACGTGAAATTAAAAATGGCGAATGGTTCAGTCTGAAAAATTCGCAAGGTACGTCACGTTCAAAATATGATGAAGAACTTGATTTTTGTAAGGCAGTTAGACAGTGAAGGATATGAGATTTGCTTTGGCCAAGGAAACTAGAAGGTTACAAAAGGTGCCATGGTAGTTGCTCGAGGAAGCAAATCAGGGACTTTGTATGTCAACAGTAATGACAAGAACATGGTGGCTGTTGTCGATCATTCGAGTCAGACTGATTTGTGGCACAACAGGTTGGGACATATGAGTGAAAAAGGTATGAAAATTTTTCACTCTGCAGGGAAGTTACAGGGACTAAAGGCAGTTGAACACAAGTTGTGGGAGGGCAATGTATTTGGGAAACAGAAGCGTGTTAGTTTCTCAAAGACAGGAGCAAAGCTAAAACCTACGAAATTGGAGTTAGTTCACACTGATGTGTAGGGGCCTTCTGAAGTATCTTCTCTTGGTGGTTCCAGATACTATATGACCTTCATAGATGACTCAAGCAGGAAGGTATGGACTTATTTTCTCAAACATAAATCTAATGTATTTTCTGTTTTCAAAACTTGGAAGGCTATGGTTGAGAATGAGACATATCTGAAAGTTAAAAGCTTGAGGTTAGACAACGGCGGTGAATATGTTGATGGGGAGTTCAAAAGATACTGTGCAGACAATGGGATTGTGATGGTAAAGACTATTCCAGGGACACCGCAACAGAATGGTGTGGCTGAGAGAATGAACAGGACACTGAATGAGCGTGCCAAGAGCATGAGATTACATGCAGGATTGCCTAAGATGTTCTGGACAGAGGCAATCAACACGGTGACCTATCTGATTAATAGGAGCTCGACCACATCACTAGACTTCAAGTTGCCTGAAGAAGTCTGGAGTGGTAAACAGATAAACATTTCTCATCTAAAGATTTTTGGTTGTGTGTCTTACATTCACATTGATACTGCAGACAGGAGTAAATTAGATGCAAAATCCAAGAAATGTTATTTTTCTTGGGTATGGTAGAGCTGAGATTGGCTACAGGTTTTGGGATGACCAAAACAAGAAGATTCTCAGAAGCAAGAACGTGATCTTCAATGAGGAAGTTCTGTACAAAAACAGAATAACAGTTGATTCAGAGTCAAATGAAAGTACAGAAGAGAAGATTCAATATATAAGTCTTCCTAAGGTTGAGACCAAGACAATGAGAATTGAAGATCAGAATGCAGTTACTCCTGAGGAAACAGTTGTGGAAACTGAGGAACTAGTTGTGAAATCTGATGAGCAGACTGTGGAACTTGATGAAGTTCAGAGAACACCACCTACAGCAGTTAGGAGGTCTAGCAGGACTATCAGACCACCACAGAGGTATTCTCCTACTTTGAATTTCATATTATTGACTGAAAGAGGTGAACCTGAATGTTATGATGAGGCGGTTCAACTGAAAGATTCTGTCAAGTGGGAGTTGGCCATGAAGGATGAGATGGATTCTCTTATGACGAATTAGACATGGCAACTGGTTGAGTTACCAAGAGGTAAGAAAGCTTTGCAGAATAAATGGGTTTATAGAATCAAGCAAGAGCCTGATGGTAGCAAGAGGTACAAAGCAAGGCTTGTAGTCAAAGGCTTTCAACAGAAGGAAGGTATTGACTTTAATGAGATATTTTCTCCTGTAGTCAAACTTACTACTATTAGAACTGTATTATCGATAGTGGCAGAAGAGGATCTGTTTCTGGAACAGATGGATGTAAAAACAGCTTTTCTTCATGGTGATTTAGAAGAAGAAATTTACATGGTACAACCACAGGGTTTCACAGTACAGGGGCAGGAGAAAATAGTTTG
Organism: Trichosanthes truncata; assembly: GCA_033996785.1. Lineage (NCBI taxonomy): Eukaryota > Viridiplantae > Streptophyta > Magnoliopsida > Cucurbitales > Cucurbitaceae > Trichosanthes > Trichosanthes truncata. The sequence goes on from MU867259.1 coordinate 52,391,582, forward strand.
CAAACTTCAGAGAAGTCTGTATGGTCTCAAACAGGCTCCCAGAAAGTGGTATAAGAAGTTTGATAGTTTTATGTGCAACAGTGGATTTTAGAGGTGTCAGGCAGATCACTGTTGCTACATAAGGTCTCAAGGTAACTCATATATTATTTTACTGCTATATGTTGATAGCAGGTGCTAACAAATAGGAAATTCTGAAGATAAAGGCTGAATTATCTAAAGAATTTGATATGAAAAATTTGGGAGCTGCCAATTGTGCTTTATTTCCCAAAGATCATGAGATTCAAAAGGATGAAGTCATAAGGCAATGGGTGGCACAAGGATTCATTCAACCACATGGCACAAAGGCAGTTGAAGACGTTGGTGAAGATTACTTTTTGGAGTTATTGTGGAGGTCATTCTTTCAAGATATAGGAAATAATGAATGGGGAGATATCAAGGAGTGCAAGATGCATGACCTGATGCACGATCTAGCATGTTCGATAGCAAAAAATGAAGGAATGCTTAGAAGTATGGATGATAAGTCCATTGATAGCAGAACTCGGCATGTGTCATTTGACTTAGACTCATATGAAGGATACATACATCCAAAATCATTAATTGAGGCAAAGAATTTGAGAACATTATATGTAACTCATATTGATGATAATGAAATCCATCGCAAAATCATATCTAATCATTTGCGATTACGAACATTGGTTTTGAGGGATGGCCTTTTTGAGGAATTTCCCAAGTCTACTAGCAAGTTGAAACATTTGAGATATCTTGATCTTTCTAGGAATGATCGTATGAAATTCCTCCCAAATTCTATTACTGAATTGTATAATTTGGAAACACTTATTCTTTGTGATTGCGACCGACTAAGAGAATTACCCAAGGATACTAAAAATTGGATCAACCTTAGGCATCTTGATTTACATGATTGCAACGATTTAACTCACATGCCAAAAGGACTAGGTGGGTTGACTAGTCTTCAAACAATGAATTTATTTGTATTAGAAAAGAAAAGTGGCAGTGGATTAAGCGAGTTGAATGGACTTAATAACTTGAGAGGTTTGTTATCTGTTCAAGGATTACAATTTTGCACAACGGTTGATTTACATAAAAATGCTAATTACTTGAAACTAAAGCCAGGAATTAGGGAGTTAAAGTTAGATTGGGGTTGGAAAAATGACAAAAACGAGTTTAAGATGGGTGCCTTTGATTATGAAGAGAAAGTTTTAGAATGCCTACAACCACATTCAAATGTTCAAGAGATAGAAATATCAAACTACCAAGGGGTGAGATTATGTAGTTGGGTATCCTCTACTTCCCTAGTTCATTTGGTTCCCATCAGGTTGTCACATTGCAGAAGATTGCGGCATCTCCCTCAATTTGATCAATTTCCTTATCTCAAGTATCTTTCTCTTAGTCACTTAGATAGTATCGAATACATTGACAACAACAATGATTATCTATCGTCATCAACATTCTTTCCATGTCTTGAGAAATTGGAAATTTTTAATATGCCTAACTTGAAGGGATGGTGGAAGCTGGATGAAATTTCGTTGGAATCTAGTCAAAAGCGTAGTAGTAGTGTCTCATTTCCAACAATATTACCTTGCCTTTCTGAATTATATATCGATGGTTGTCGTCAGTTGGCTTTGATCCCATGGCGTGCACCTTTGCTATCAACGTTGTATTTATGGGATGTTAGTTTACAATTGTTGGAGAATATGCTAAAAAAGGCAAATGGAAAACTTGTTGTAGAGTCGTCTTCTACACGGTTTGCATTAAAATCTCTTTGGATTAAAAGAATTGAAGATCTTGAGATTTTGCCAAAGGAGTTCTTTTACAATCTGACAGATCTTGAGTTTCTTTCACTTTGGTATCTGTCTTCTTTGCGTGTTGTACAACATCCCAATGATGAAGATGAAGATGAAGATGGTGTACAATGGAAAGAACTTACAAGTCTCCGCAATCTAATTTTTTTAAAAATTCCTAAATTGGAATATTTGCCCAAGGGTCTACAACATGTGACAACTCTTCAACATTTATATATAAGAGAATGTCTAAATTTAATGACTCTACCAGAATGGATAGGCAACCTCACTTCATTGTCGAGTTTGGATATTTATCTCTGTCCCAAGTTAACTTCATTGCCGGAAAGGATGTGCCACCTCCAATCTTTACAAAATTTGTGCATTCTCGAATGCCCCAAATTAGAAAAAAGGTGCCAGAAAGGAATAGGAGAAGATGGCCTAAAATCGCCCATGTCCCTAACTTGATTATACAGGGGCAGTATACCCGTTACATGAAAGAGAAAGCAAAACTGGATGAATCCATAAACATTCATCAGGTATGCAAAGTCCTTTCCTCTCATTAATTTTACATTTCTCTAAAATGCAACTGTTTCCATCATTAGGCTTAAATTTTTAACCCTTATTTCAATTTATTTATAAAATTAGGACACAATAATCTACTGCATGACATTTGAATATTAAATGACATGTTTAGTTATCTTCAATTCCAAAACTCTACTATCAAACTTATTAACCACAAAATAGGTAAGCATAAGTTGTTTATTCTTTTAATTTTTTTTATTGATCTACAGATTACATAAGCTCCAACATTCACAACATAAGCTAATTGGAGCGTAACTTAATTGGTTAAGACATTATACCTCTATCTCAAAAGTTACATAATACTGCAGCCACACCCCAAACTCCCCACACTTATGCTATCTTCTTATTTCCACTTTTTTTCCTTCAAACATTGAAATGGTTTTTAATATTTCTTTGGCTGACTTCATGAGCAGAAGAGCCAACCCAAGCCCTAAACTTGGAACAGCTTCAAATAGTTTGACAGCCACAAAATGATGTAATGATCAAATAGGTTTCTCCTGCAAATGGGGCCTTTTTCCTCCACCATTATTTCTTCCACAAGCAGATGATAGGATTCAATCAATGGTTAAAAGAATTAAGGTATGTTTAGTTGATTGCCTTCGTCTCATGGCTCTTCCTCCACATATATATCTCTGTTTTTCCTTCAAACTTTTGGTTGGTTTCTCAAAGATTTCAGTTTTCAACTTCAGCCATTATATAGCAGAGGACAAGCAATTTCCAAGAGAAAAAAAAAAAACAGTGGAGTCAATCTTTTGATATAAAAACTGACTCAAATCCAAATGGAGACCCTTATAATCATTATTGGTTTTCAAGGCATGTCCAATTTTCTTTGAACAGTGAAAGAAGAGTTAGTAGGGGAAACAAGTCAAATTGACCAAAATTTGATGCAGCCCCAAATCATTCAGGTATGCACAGCCACCTCTCTGCTTACTTCAAACTCTCACAAGTCCCACATATGTTCTCTTCTTATTTCCACTTTTTTTTTCTTCAAACATTTGAATGGTTTTTAATAGTCAATATTTCAATATTTTGTTTGAATGACTTCATGAGCAGAAGAACCCAAGCCCAAAATTTGGAACAACTTCAAATAGTTTGATAACCACTGTAAAACCGAGATTTCACGAGATTTCTCCTTGAAATTTCAAAAAAAAAAAAAAAAAAAAAGTTTAAAACATTTGTTTGGGGTATAAAGGAGATAATATGTGTGGGGTTTTTTTTTTAAAAAAAAAGAAAGGAAAATAGGAAAAAGGGAAAAAGAAGAAAGTGGAAGTTTTTTTTTATTCATTTTACAAATACACCTTTATCTACCCATCTTGCATCTCATTTACCAAAGAGAAGAAGAGGGTTTCGTGGGAGAGGATGAGAGAAAGAGAGGAAGGAGGATTTTCTTAGTTTTGAAGTTGAAGAAGAAGGGGAGAAGATTCAATTCAAGGTTGCATGGCAGATTTGGTGATCAATCCTGCTCACTGCTGATATTTGGGTTGTTTTGAGCTCCACAAGAAGAATTAAGAGGTGAGGTTTGATTTTCTGGAAAGTTAACTCATTTTCAAACAAATTTCGTGAAGGAAGCTCGAGCAAAATCTAACTTTAAGTTGTTGATTTGTAAAGGGGAAGTCAGAGGGGAAAATCTGCTGTCAAATCTGAGAAACCTCTGGTTTTTGGGTCGTGCTGGTCTGTAGATTTTGAATTAGAAGCTCCGTTAGGTATGGTTGGAAATCTTATTTAATTTCCTAAAACTTTTATGAAGAAGTTGTGGGCGAAATATGATTGGAAGTTGCTTTAAAATTCAGGACAAGTTCGGGGTGCAGCAGGAAAACGCTTCTGGAATTGCAGAAACTGATTTTGAGGGAGGTAGCTTTCGAGGTATTTACGGACACATCCTTTGGGAATTTCAATTCCATTCCTTCATATAAGTTGTAGAGGGTTCAAAAAGGAAGAGTCTGGTATAAAGTACATCATTTTTGGCCAAGTAATGAGGAAGTGATGAGTATGTGAAGTTAGGGTATGGAAGTGGTAGAATACTAGAAGTAGATAGAATGGTTTTGCAATCCTAAGCTTGGAGTTCATGAATTCAAAGTTCTAATGCTTGGTTTTGGTTTATTTGACAGGCCAAGAGGAAATAGGTCAAGTATACGGGCCGAGAATCTAGATCTAACGCTGTGAGTGACAAAACGAATTTCGAAAACATATTCTATGCTTGAATTCATGTCTATGTGAATATAAGACTTCTTAGGAATGAATTAGCTTAAATGTTTTATGTTTTCTGAACACATGGTTATGAGCATACATGATTGCCTAGGAATGATTTTAAATGCTCGTTGTGAGCTTAGATTTTTCCAACGAAATTTACATGTGAGCATATGTTTATTGATTTGCTAAAATCTAGTGAAAATGTTATGATTTCAGGCAAGCATGCTCTAGCAGGTAATGTTTAAAGATTATCATGTGTTTTTCTGAGACTCGAATGAGTAAATGATTGAGATATTGAGCCGAGGCTGGTTAGTACCGCGTGCACACAGGTCGTTTTCTGTTGTCAACGTTGAGTCTACTCCGTGACAACAATGCTGTCGTGAGTGCTGGGCAGGCCCCACTACGACAAAGACGATGGGAGTGCTAGGCAAGCCCCACTACATCGTAGAGTGAACGTTGGTTGTACTGGGCGTGCCCTACACAACGTGGATTGTCATATGTTTCTAGATGGTTAATATTCTTGGTATGCCTTGCGAGTTTTTGATGACATACTTGTTGGATTTCTGAGAAAGACTATGGTAATTATACGTTTATATTTAGCGCTTGACTACCGACACATATGCCCAGAGTTTACCAAATGTTGTAATTTGCGAGTAAATAGTTATAAACTCAGTCACTCACTGAGCTTCCCAGCTCATTCTTTCAATGTTTTCCAACTTTTCAGGTAGTGATCGAGCTCCCGGTGCCTGAAATCATGTCACAGTCTGCCGAAAGCTCTACGAGTTTGATATTTTGTACGTGGGTGGAACTGTATAGCAAGTCCAAACATTTTGTAGATATTCTGAGAGGAACGTATAGTATATTCATGTATGCACTAGTGGTCGTGGTTGTGTAAACCATGGTTGGGATGTATTTTGGTTGTAGTACTCCCTACCCGCTTAGAAGTTCAAGTGGGATTTAAGTAGGACTGCTCCGTATGTATGTATAATGACTTTCAAACTTCCGCTGTGTTGTGTTTAAACATTTTAATTCAAGTATAGTATGTTTATCAGGTATAACAGGGTCACAAGTATCGTTAGGGAGGAAACGATGTCTGTTGGCTTCACGCCATCTTCCGGGCTAAGTTAGCAGGTGGTTCGAGAGGGGGTGTGACAACCACACAATGGGTAATGATTAAATTGGTTTCTCTTTGACGTTCATCTCTTTTTTCAGTTAAGAACTTGACAATTTGGTTTGTTGGGATGTGATATAATTCTAATTTGGTGTTCATTGTATAATTGTAGATCAATATCTCTAATGTTGAAGGATGAGTTGGCTTTGAATCTTATCAATGCTTTGCATAGAATATAGAGGGGGGAGAAGTCTTTGTTCAATAAGGAGTATAAAAGATGCAGTGGAGAAAGGAAGGCAATGCTTCAAAACAGTATGGTTATGATATGCCTAATGAGTATCTCCTTTTGAGCAACATGAATGTACGAGACAATAGTTAGGTGCTACTTTTAAGTGACATCTTTCTAGCTATTTTCTTTGTTGTAATATTGTCGAATTACTGTACAGATTTTCTGTCTCTAGTTGTGACTAGAAGAGAACCTTGTATACTTAATATTGTTGATATCGGAGATTTTGACTATGGTCACGTCGTTTTTTAACTCCTCAATTTGATGAGCTTTTTCTGCATTGAAATTATTAGTGTCTTGTATTTGTTTATATTATTTTTACATGCTTAATTTTCTATTAGATTCATATGAAAGCGGATAATTGATCCTTAGCCAAACCTGTTGGTCCCATCAATGAGGTCCAATTAATGGTTAAAGAACACATGCTTTTTTTCCTCTTCTCTTGGCTCTGCCTTCGTCTTCATTTTGCCTCAAACTTTTGATTGGTTTCTCGTAAGATTTCAGTTTAGCCATTAATCCCGGCAGGGCAAGGAGTTTCCAGAAGGAAAAATTTAAGTCAATCTTAGATATAAAGCTGACTCAAATGTAGGTCCTTTTCTTTTACAACCACCTCATGGATATATAACTGCATTGTCTTTGACTCTTTGTTATTGGTTTTCCGAATCATATATAATCTTATTTTAACACTAAAAGATGACTTTAGTGTAGTGGAGAAGACTGGGACAAGTGATCAAAGATTACATTATTAATATTGATTTCCACTTGTTGGACCTTTTACGAATTTCCAAACCTACAAATGAAGGGAAGTGTTAGAGTGTTGATATAATTAAATGTACCATAACCCATCAATTTAAGTTTTTGGGTTGATTGGTGATTTAGCAATTTTTCCTAAATAAGTAGAGAAAATTTGAGGAAAAAAAGATGTGAAAAACCACTCATATTAATCAAAGTCACCACTATCCATTTGATTCTAGTGTCTCTTTGAATACTTAGTTAATCGTTGCATTTAAGGAACTCTTATATACATGTGAGAATTATGTATTAATGGCCTTAAAACCGCCACCCTTGCCAAATTATTGTTTCGTGGATTTTAGAGTTTGTGTGCTAGAAAGTCTGCATAACTAAAGAGTTTTTAGGGCAATTCACTAGAGTTCTCGTATTATCCACTCTCTGCACTTTTGGTAATTTGCAAATGCCCCGAATTCGAGAAAATGTGCCAGAAAAGAAAGGAGAAGATGGGCCTAAAAATCGTCCATGTCCCTGACTTAAATATTCACACACACTCTTACATGGAAGAGAAGAAAAGCTTGGTCAAAAAGTTATCACAAACTTCCATTAGGTAAGCAAACCCATTTCCTCTCATCTTCTCTTACATATCTTTTGAAATACAATCATTTCCTTGTATTTTTTGGTTGTTTTAGTTTGACTTGGAGTTATTGATTTTAATGAGGTACATGATTATGATCCTTGAATTGAGTATAATATATTTGTTACTTATTTTCCGTGAATTGTTGAGCATGTTAACTAGTATGTGGAAAGCATGATGTTTGCTTTGTATGATGTATGTTGTTTAGTGGCTCATCAAGTGTGCGCTACTTACTGAGTACGCATTATGTACTCTCACTAACAGTTTTGCAGGTGATTAAAGTCTCCATGAGCTTGGTGGTGAAGAGGAGGCATGATGATGAAAGAGACTATTAGATAGCTAGTTGTCTTATCTTTTTAGTAGTTGGATTTAGGTTGAGATCGGGATATTTTTATTCCATTATGTTATTTTTTTTAGTTTATGGTTTGAGTGGAGTTTTATGATAGTTTGGCTGATTGTGTTGCCTTATGTAACGCCTCGCGTTATAAAATAAGGCTATTTTAGGAAATTAGACTAAGTCATTCATTACAATCCTAATTTTGAAAATTTGAAAATTTGTTCGTTTAGCCTTTAAGTTGGTCGATTAAAATTTCTAATAATTTTAGGAAAAAGATATTTTAGTTAAATCTTTAATTCCTAAAGTTTGGAAGTTTAATTTTAGATTCTATCTCTAAAATTCAAGAGAAGCCCAAATCCTCAATCATTTAGGATTGTCCAAATCTTTAAGAATTTAAAATTAGAAATTTCTAAAGTTCTAAAATGTTTCCTTGTTTCTTATTGGCATTTTCATTTGGGAGAAATTAAAAGAAAAGGAAACTAAAGAAAAAAGAACAATAGGAGCCCTAAATTCTTTTCTTCTTCTTCTTCCTCTCCTTCACGCATAGCAACCTCTCTCCCTCTAGTTCTCGCACATTTCAGCAGCCGGCGACATCTCCTCCCTCGTTCGTAACCTTCTCCGGCGAGCCCACACGCCGGCGGCCACGCAACAGTCCTCACGAATCCATCTTGCAGCAGAAGCACGAAACCCCCACGTTTTCTCTCCAATTTGACAAGGTTTGTCACATACCCATGCCAAATAAACTTTAGTTTTGGATTACTCATACCTTAAACACCTTTGATTTGTGATTTTAGCTTGTTTGGACTCCAAACAGCCCACATTCGAAGTCGTTTACGGCCAAAAACGAGATTTCCAGCAAAGTTTCAGTCTGTTTGGCATTGTTGGGTAAGTTTTAACATGTTATGGACCTTTTGCAAATCCATCTAAGTATCGTAGCATTAGTTCTAACATGTAGGAACCTTTAGTTTGTAGTTTGGGATTGATTCGAACACTCTCGAACACAATTCAGCAGGGCATTGGGCCTATTTTTGCAAGGTTAGCATCCCTTAAACTCATACGGACTGAATTAGAGTATCTTAGATTAGTTTCTAATGCTCGGATACTTTTTAATTGTAGTTTTGAATACTTTCTACCGTGACCCATAATCCGAATAGCTTCAGTTTGATTTACCCATAAGCCATCGGAGTTGGTTTAGCAAAAAGGAGTTGATTCAAACATTGACCAACGAAGTTTTGAGCCATCTTGGTGAGTTTCAGCACGTTTCATCCCCTTTTGAATCCTGTGAAAGGTGCTATAAATTCGTTCTAACCCTTGAATAACTTTGGTTGTAGTTTGGATTGGTTCTAAAGCGTTCGCTTTAGTGATTCAAGGCCATATCTACGTAAGTATATCCTTCTTTGAGCTTGTGGTAGTTATTTAAAGGATTTTTGAATTAAGTATATCCTCTAAAGCTTATTTTCTTGGTTTAGGAACCCTTAGAATATTTGTAGGAGCACTCTAGGTAAGTAGAATTCTACCTGTGGGGTCTGTTTGCTTGTGTGCTAGCATGTTGTTTGCCAAATTTCGTTATATTATGATTTATATGATTATTTCACTTGAACCTCCATATGTTCTGAGATTTTGTTGTGCTTAGTTGATACTTGGGATGTTTGTGGTGGTTAGTATGTCGTAATGACCTTTTGTGATGAACATGTTGTCTTGTGGGGATTTGTTTGATCTTGTGATATGTATGTACGATGAGTTGTTGGCTTGGGTTTTCAAAGCATGTTATGGATGTGTCTATAGTTTTGGTTGGTTTAAGAAGCATAATGTAGGATTCATAAATTCTGATGAGTTTTTAAAGGTCTGATAACCTTGTGTGTGAAAAAGGAAAATTGGGTGAGTATCAGGTGCCTCAGGTAAAAATGGTCGAGGGTTGGTATGTCACAAGAGGACTTAGAGTAGCATCGATGGCCTTGTTTTAAGATAGTTAGGGTCAGTACGCTGAATCTAGAAAGACAAGTATTTGAGATCCTTGAGAACATTGATGGCCTTTGATGAAAAATTAGTTGGGGCTGATAGAGAATGTCGGTGGCCCTAGATAACATCAGTTGGGGCCAGCTGAGTGCGTCGGTGACCTTGAATGTAAATAGTTGGGGCCAGCAGAGAATGTCGGTGGCCTTGAATAAAATCAATGAGGATCAACGTGTCTCGAAGGGGTCAATCTTAGAAAGCCTTGTGAGAACTAAACAATGGGCATTGAGTGAGCCCGAGGTTTGAGATTAAGTGAGTTGACTTTATATGAGATGTTGATTCATGTGTCTAGAATGTTGTGATCGTTATTTACTTTCCATGTATGATGAACATGTCTAATTTCGTATTTGTTGTGTATAGCATGATGTTTGCATTGTATGTTGGTTGGTGGCTCCTCAGGTGTGAGCTACTTACCAATACGTGTTATGTACTGACCCACCCACAGATTTTGTAGATGATAAAGATTATAACGAGCCTGGTGGTGCTGAGGAGGGGACTTGAGAAGAGAAAGATCATAGCTAGCTACTTTTTATGTAGTAGTTGTCCTTGTTAAGCTTTGATTAATTGAATTACGTTTATAGCTGGGTTGTTAGTCTAATTTCTGATGTGACATCTAGTTTGTGGACTTGGTGTCGTTGCTTCATTCTTTTAGTTAGAGTTTTCTTTTTATTGTAGTTGATTGCATGTGAAAGCAATTTTGTTACCATTAGTGAGTTGGTTGGTTATGAGTTTTGTCTCATGTGGAAGGTTGATAATAGGCCTTTACTGGGATACTTTACCTTTATGGAATGAGTTTGTATGAAGTTAATAAAGTAGACGTGTTCTTTACATAGTTAGCTTGATGGTTTGTTTCTGGTTCCCTAATAGTCGTCCGAGTTGGAATTGGGATGTTGTTTTGTTCCGACTCTCTAGTGGTTATCGAATTGAAGTTAGAATGGTTGTTGGGTGATTCTGAATATAGAAGTGTTATCTTTTTTACCAATAGGTGTTAGGAAAATTTTTGATATTGTTGTAATTACGTCGTTATGTTGCCAAAATTTTTGGGGCATACTGGTTGTAAGTTACTAGCGTTCCCTAAGTTAGATTAAATTTTGGGGCATTACACCTTAGAATTTAGCAATGTGAGTTATTAGTATTGTTATGTACTTTGAGTTGTTCTTGAAAGTGTATTAACGTAGAATGTCTTTCTTTCATGAGAGTTAAGAACATGATTACTTTATCAGGTGATTTTTTTTACTAGGTTTGACTCATTTTTTTATTTGAGATTTTGTGCATAATGGTTATTTCAGGTGGTTATAGTTGATCAGGCTTTTAAGTAGGTGGCTTTTAGTTTGTGGTTTTATTTCGAAAGCTTTAGTTGTTCTCCTTTTGATTAAGAGAAGATGACTAGTTTGGTTAAAATAGCTTTCTCGTTGTACTTGTGTTTAATTTAGGTAAGGAGGTTTGGTAATAACCTCTACTATAGGTTGAAATTTGGGAGCGTTACAGAAGAATGGGTTTGTCAATGGTGGCCACACAAAAGAGGTTTATGTGAAGTGATATTTGAGAATAAAATTGGATGGTTAAGGGTTTTGGGAATAAATCTATTCTTGTGTGATTTACAAAAATGTCATTTGAATGTAATTTTTTTTAGTTCCATTTGAATGTAATTGGTGTGTTAATTTTTTAAAAAAATTTTAAAGAGCACCCAAATTAGTGCATCAAAATTATTAAACTCTCAAGTACTAAGAAAATTAATTTTTTATTTAATATATTCATACTTTTTTTAAACCTATATGTTCATATACTATGTATAATGAAAATATGATAAAAAAAGATATATTATATATTGATTCATTCAAAATAATACATGTTGAACTACCAGCCGAACTATCTTTAATTGGTTTAGTTTGATTTAGACTGATCAACATGATTAGTTGACAAAACTACCATTGGTTCATCGATTTATTGCACCCTCAACAACAAATTGTGGTTAGAGTTCTTTTAAAATGCTTCAATGAAAAAAATCCATTAACGGCCAATACACGCTCCTCATATAAAAATTTCCAAAATTACCACTCATAAAAAAAATGTTAAAAGTCAATTAAGTGTAAAAATGTATATTTTGTTCATCATACTCCTAATTGTATAAAAATAACCAAATAGTTAAAGATAAATTAAATTTAGAAATTTTAAGAATTTCTAAACTTATTTGACCAAATTATTTATGAAATAATTTTAAATTAGAACTCAACTATTTGATAGGAGGTTAAAGGTTCAAATTTTCACTCTTGCATATTATTGAACTAAAAAAACATGATGTTTTATCTATTAACATATTTTTAAAACTTAAATTTTAAATTGTTTTTAAATCCTATCCGAAATTTTATTTTCTTAAATAGTGTTTATTTTTTTAAAATCAAGCGCAAACGTTCATCCAGTAATTAAATTAACTTAAATTTAATTATTAGAATATAAAAACATTCCATGTATAAGATAAAATAAAAAACCTAAGAAGATACTAAAATTAATTTTAAAAATATTTAAAAGTTAATTTAAATTATACTAAGAATACTTAATTTAAAATTAAAAAAATTATGTATGTGGTAATACACTTTTTATTCTAAAAAGATAAGAACCAAACGAATTTAAGAAAACTTGATGAATGATGATGTGCCTCTATAGACTTTAATTATTCTTCACTTCAATTATTCACTCATTACAAGTAAAACCACATTCTATTCCAAAGTATATTATTCTAAAAAGATAAGAACCAAACGAATTTAAGAAAACTTGATGATGTCCCTTTAGACTTTAATTATTCAATACTCATTACAATTTCTTCGAATCTGCTTTTGGAATGTCTCTGTCTACACTCAACCGGTCGTTGCCTGAGTATAAGAATTCAGACTTTCTAAACCATAGTGCAGCTACATATATTTGCACACAAGGGAACCTCAGTTAAAGGCATTGCAAATCTCTTACAAACAATTTTTCTGTCAATGGCGGAGTCTATTCTTTTCGATTTTCTAGTAAACATTATAACGAAATTGGGCTCTCTTGCAACTCGAGAGCTTGGATTTCTATGCGGTGTCAATGATGGACGTGAAAAACTCGAACACACTCATTCTACCATCAAAGTCGTGCTTTGTGATGCAGAGAAGCTGCAGGTCAAGAGCGATGAGGTGAAGGATTGGATTTCAGGGCTTAAAGATGCTTTCTACGAAATTGATGACTTGATAGACGAGTTCTCTTATGAAAGATTGAGAAGACAAGTCATGGCCAAAGATGGAAAAAAGGCCAAAGAGGTACGTATATTCTTCTCCAAATCTAATCAAATTGCATTCAGTCTCAAAATGGGTCACAAAATAAAGGAAATCAGAGGTATTGATGATTATAAAAATCAATTTCGCTTTTTGGAGCAAAGAGTAGATACACGAGATGATGAGCTGAGGAAGACACGGGAGACTTGCTCTTTTATACCTGAAGGGGAAATGATGGGAAGGGATGATGACAAGAAAGCAATTATAAATCTTTTGTTAGATACTAATGTCAAAGATGATATTGCAGTGGTTGCTATAGTTGGAATGGGAGGATTAGGAAAAACTACACTTATTCAATCCATCTATAATAATGAAAAGATAACAAAACATTTTGAGTTGAAATCATGGGTGTGTGTTTCTGAAGAATTTGATGTCAAAATGATTATCCAAAAGGTTATAGAGTCTATAACAAAGAAGAAACCTAAGTCTCTTGAGATGGATCCACTGCAACAAAGTCTTCGTGAGGAAATTAATGGAAAGAAATATTTGTTAGTCCTGGATGATGTTTGGAATGAAATTTATGAAAAATGGGATAAGTTGAAAAGGTTGTTAATGGGTGGTGCCAGGGGAAGTAGAATTGTGATCACAACGCGTAGTGAAAAAGTTGCAAAAACTTGTGACGCAACTTCTATGCATCCTTTAGGAAAATTGGATGAAAAAAACTCTTGGTTATTGTTTGAAAAAATGGCACTAGGAGGTGAGAAAGTGGAAGAACAGCTTGTCGACATTGGCAAGGAGATTGTGGCAAATTTAAAAGGTGTTCCTCTTGCAATAAGAACCATTGGGCGACATTTGTATTTCAAAAAATCAATATTCGATTGGTTGTCTTTCAAGGACAATGAACTCAACAGAGTTATGCAAGATGGAAATGATCAGATGCGATCAATACTTGAGTTAAGTTATAACCACCTTTCATCTAATTTGAAGCAATGTTTTGTATATTGTGCTTTATTTCCCAAAGATCATGAGATTCAAAAGGATGACGTCATAAGGCAATGGGTGGCACAAGGATTCATTCAACCACATGACACAAAGGCAATCGAAGATGTTGGTGAAGATTACTTTTTGGAGTTATTGTGGAGGTCATTCTTTCAAGATATAAGATATAATAAATGGGGAGATATCAAGGAGTGCAAGATGCATGACCTTATGCACGATCTAGCATGTTTGATAGCAAAAAATGAAGGTGTGTTAGGAAGTATGGATGATAAGGCCGTTGATAAGAGAACTCGACATGTGTCATTTGACTCAAACTCATATGAAGGATTCATACATCCAAAATCATTAATTGAGGCAAAGAATTTGAGAACATTTTATGTACCTCCACTACTACAAATTATGGATTTAATGACGGACAAAAAAAACGCGGATGGAAACGATGACGGACGGAGAAAAAAAATGTGCAGAATTTTTTTTTTAAAAAGGGTACAATGTCGGGCAATGCCCGACATTATAGGGTATTTTTATTTTTACTTTTCTTTTTGAAAAAAATTACTTTACTTTTCATCTTTCCCCAAATCGACAGCCATAGAAATCGTGACTTCCCCCCAAATCGACAACCCTAAAGCAATTCATACTTTCCCCAAATCGACTTCGGCTTCGACTGCTCTGTTTCGTAGTCTGTATAATCATTCGATTCTTTTTTTTTTTCAGGTGATCGGTAACAAATGGGACACTTATCTTGAGCTGCTACAAGCCGACTATTCGGAAGGGTAAGAGAGAACGCCGATTTTTTCTGTTCTGGCTTTCCTTTGATTTTGATTTTGCAATCGCTAAGATGATCTCGTTCTGGTTTCTTTCTCGATGTAAGTAGTTTCATGCATAGGAATTTCAGTGACAAAGATCTCCTAAGAACAGTTTTCATACAGATTCTAAATATATTGAGTAGTGCAGGGAGGCATTGGATATGTTAGGGTTAGTACGGTACTGCTGCCGGCGGATGCTAATGACTCATGTGGATTTATTAAAAATGCAAAGTGTCAATTGCTTTAGTGACAGCCAAATCGTTTTCTTCGCCTTCGTCCGTGAGCTTTCGTGGGGTTTTCATTCACCGCCGCCACCCAGTCCAGATTTGTCGCCGCCGTGAGCTTGGGTTTCAGCCGTCGTGGGTCGTGGTAGATCGGTGCGCCTTGGGTTAAATCGTCGTGGGTCGTGGTTGATGTGTCCATTGTGGGTCGTGGTGGATCTGTACGTCGTGAGCTTGGGTTTTGCGAAGATGGTTGGATTTGGCATCTCTAATGCTTACTTCTGCTGACTTGATATTTTCAAAGATTTTTGAAAAAGGTAAATATAGTTTGAAATTGAAAAAGGAATACTCTCCAAAATTTTCCAACTTCAGCATTGCATCCCAGTGGTAATTTCTCTTTGATTATTTGCTAATTAGTTTGGATTAAGATCGTAAATTCTGGGGATGTTTTACAATTGACATTTTGGGATTCGAAATTTGCAATGTCATTGGTGGAAGATCTTGAATGTGAACTACTTTGAAAGATGTTTTTATAATTGTTTTAATGTATTAATTAATTAGTAGATTACCGATTCGATGGTTCCTCCAAGAATAACAGATAAGTTTGGTCAATCGATATCATCTTTCTATTTCTTTATCCTGTGAGTATTTCAAATATAAATGTAATTTGAGATTGTTTGATGCTATAGCAGGAAGTAAACTTTTTTGAGCTAGATATTAGAAAGAAAACAAAGAGGAAATAAACAACTCCTCTATTTTGTATACGGAGGTTAGAGCTTGCATGGCTGACAAAAGCTCTCGAATTAGCTTCGCAATTGTATAGGTGGGCACTGTCATCAGGTCTGTTTATGTTAGTAGACTTCTCATCTCTCTTGTGGGCAATCATTATTTCTTTAATTTGACTATTACTTGCTTCCAAGAAAAGATGTACAGATTAAATATGTTATTGGTTAACAAACACAATTTACTGTCTTGTAAATTTCTGTTGATATGCTTCTGTTTGCTTAGGACAGATGGTGGCCTATATTCTATCTACATTTTATTTTTGCTTTTCTCATGTTCTTTTTAAAGTTCCAGGCTGTGTCTAAGTTATAGTCGTGGAGGCTAATAAAGTTTTTGTGGCTTACAGGGGATGAAATTCAAAATCAAATTCCACCTAGAAGTCGTTCTGTTTCAGAAATCATTGCAAGTATCCAGCGGAGTAAGATGTAATGCTTCGTGAAAAGTCAAATAAGGAGTTTGGATTTAATCCTGATATTGTATCTGCCATTGGATATGTATTCTAGAAAAAGCTACCATTTTTAAGAAAAAAGTTCCTGGAGTTTTATTTTGGTAGTTCTTATTTCATTCTGTTTCTTCACTTAAAGTCTCTGACTTTACCTTGGGCAGGATGATGTTATCCCTAGACTAAGTCTAGCTTCTCTAACAAGGCTAAGGATTGAAATTCTACAAACTGATTGGTAAGTTATTATGCCCTATGTGAAAGGCTAAAGCTAATTTTCTATGGATGTACTAAAAATAAATATGGTTTTTGAAGGTGGTGTGAGTAAAAAATATGAAAAGGAGGTTACTTTGTATTATATTAATAACTAGGACTATTTGTATTTTATTACTTTCTTTGACAGAAGTCTCAGTTACTCACTTTTATCAGAATTTTTGAGTCTTTTTATTGTTTACAATGGAAGGTTGAATGGAGGAAAGATACCAATCACTTTTTCTTTTGGATGTTGAACAAACAGGCCCAAAGAATGCTAGTTTGAAAATACTGCATTCATACAAATTGGTATATTCTACTCTTGAATGCTTAATTCTTTTTTGCTGGTGGAAAATAATGCAAATTGTGTGGTGTTAGTACTTTGGCAGGGTATGAATAGTATATGGTTTTAAGAAGGGTCACTTCACCTTTCTTTTTACCTGCAATTTTCATTTTCTTCTGATTTTTTTGTTAGGTTTGGATAACATGTCAATAAATGTAATGTAACACACTGTTTGGCAATGGCAGGCTGACAGCTCCTTGTGAAGTTGTTTAATTTTCTATACTGATTTCATTATTTTTTGTTTTTGGAAATGAATTTTTCAGTTCAACTACATGTGGATAGAGAGTTTGAACTTGTTCTGACTTTTTAGTTGAGGATATATGTCGTAATTAGTTCAACTATGTTCAAAATAAAGTTTGGAGGCTATCAATTATTACCATTCAAAGAGAAAGAGAGAGAAAAAAAAAGGAAAAGAAGAATGTCCAAATAAATATTTCAACATGCTTTTGATTTTATAGTCTGTTTCTTTTCTTTTTGTTGTATGTTGATATGTGATTTCTAGTATATGTGATTTTCTGGCCCTGCGTGGTGTGGATCTGAATTAGGTTCTTGTTTTGATCTAGATCGTTTGAGTTTTTTTGTCCGATTTGCTCTGGATCGGTTTTAATTTGTTTCCTTGGATGTGATCATGATTAATTACTGATTACCGTCGTTTATTACTCATTTGAAATTGATCGTTATATTTTGCTTGGGCTTGGAGCTGGCTTTTGGTGTTTTGTTGTGCTTGATTTTTGTGGATTAGATGTTCTTGGTGATTGAGATGATGTTTGGTAGTTGGTGGAAAGATGACGATACTTAACGTGTAGTTTCAGGATGGTAATTTTGTGAAGTAAATTGAGTGTATGTATGATTGTTGAATATCAGGTCAATGACAATGTGTTGGTGCTTGACTCTACTTTAGCTGTATTCCCAACTCACAAACTGGTTTATGTTCTTCTGCTTCATCCGAAGATCGAACAACTTAGAGACTGTTCTTCAGGTATTGATAAAATTAATCAAGTTATTTGGGGAGATTATTGTAGTCTTTGATAAGAAAATGTATTTTCTGCACTTAGAACTTTTGAATGTCTTTTTTTGTGCACTTAGAAATTAATCAAAGAGAAAAAATCTTTATTCAAATTTCCTTATTGCACTTAGAACTTCTGAATGTCATTTTTTTTTGTAAAAAGCATTTTCAATTGTACAAATATACTGAATGATGTGTTGGTCTTTTTGCTATTGCAGTTAAGACTCCTTACCAATGGTTTTAGGTTGCTAAAGTGTAAGGGATACTTGTCTACATCACTTAACAAGTTCTTTCTATTGACTGAACATCTTTTAGGCTTTTAAACCCCAACCACACAAACAATTTAAGACCTATTTGATATTGTTTGTCGAGAGCGAGAGGTTCCACTTGTAATATTTGTATACATGTATAAACAATGTTATAAATGAGTGCATTTCATGTTAATTTTGAGTAATGTAGTAGTAGAGATAATATTGATGATATTCTATTTGATCATTTGTATTACGTGTATACATGTGTACAATTATTGTGTTATTATATTTGTCAAGTTAGTAAAAAAAATAATAGAGGTTATACCAAAAAAATTAAAATAGTCTGTTTGTAGGTTAAATTTTATTGATAGAAGTTATAATGGTTTAGCAAATAGTTGTAATACTTAAAAAAAAAGCTAATAATTGTAAAAAATATGATAGTATTTTGAATTTTTGGTTCAGAAAGATAATATGATGCAACTAACAATTTTTATTTTTTTTATTAAATTCTTAAGGAAACAATGACGGGCAATAACCGTCATTAAAACCCAAGTATAATGATGGATTGACATCAATGACAATCATTGCCCGACATTAAAAGATGACCGTCATTATAGGCTATAATGACGGTCGCTTTTTTAATGACGGGCAATGCCCGTCATTAAAAGGCGCCCGTCATCGTAGGCTATAATGACACGCGTATTGATGACGGGTGCGTGTCCGTCATTGTTTGTCTATAATGACGGGCATTGCCCGTCATTAAAATCCGATTTTGTAGTAGTGCTCATATTGGTGATAATAAAATCCATCGCAAAATCATTTCTAATCATTTGCGATTACGAACATTGGTTTTGAGGCGTTGCCATTTTAAGGAATTGCCCAATTGTACTAGCAAGTTGAAACATTTGAGATATCTTGATCTTTCTTGTAATTTCGTGAAATTCCTCCCGAATTCTATTACCGAATTGTATAATTTGGAAACACTTATTCTTAGTTTTTGTACAAACCTTAGAGAATTACCCAGGGATACTAAAATTGGATCAAGCTTAGGCATCTTGATTTACATAGTTGCATCACGTTATCACATATGCCAAAAGGATTGGGTGGGTTGACTAGTCTTCAAACAATGAATTTATTTGTATTAGGAAAGAAAAATGGCAGTGGATTAAACGAGTTGAATGGACTTAACAACTTGAGAGGTTTGTTATCCATTCAAGGATTACAATTTTGCACAACGGTTGATTTACATAAAAATGCTAATTACTTGAGACAGAAGCCAGGAATTCGAAAGTTAGAGCTAGTTTGGGATAGGAGATATTATGACAAAAACAGGTTTAAGATGGGTGGCTTTGATTATGACGAGAAAGTTTTAGAATGCTTAGAACCACATTCAAATGTTCAAAAAATACGGATATTCGAATACCAAGGAGTGAGGTTATGTAGTTGGGTATCCTCTACTTCCCTTGTTCATTTGGTTAGCATGAAGCTTTCACGATGCAGAAGATTGCAACATCTCCCTTAGTTTGATCAATTTCCTTCTCTCAAGTATCTTCAACTTGATGACTTAGATTGTATCGAATACATTGACAACGACAATGATTATCTATCTTCATCAACATTCTTTCCATGTCTTGAGAAATTGAAAATTTTTGATATGCCTAACTTGAAGGGATGGTGGAAGGATGAAATTTCGTTGGAATCTAGTCAAAAGAGTAGTAGTAGTGTCTCATTTCCAACAATATTACCTTGCCTTTCTGACTTACGTATTCATCATTGTCGTCAGTTGATGGCTTTGATCCCATGGCATTCACCTTTGCCAATATCAAGATTGGATTTATCGGAAGTTAGTTTACAATTGTTTGAGAATATTGTAATAAAGGCAAATGGAGAACGTGTTGGAGGGTCCTCTTCTACACGGTTTAAATTAAAACATTTTTTCATTGCGGAAATTGATGATCTTAAGATTTTTCCCCAAGAGTTCTTTTGCAATCTGACAGATCTTGAGGAACTCAGAATAAGTAGTTGCAAAAATTTACGACTGTGTTCTTTGCGTGTTGAACAACATTCTAATGATGAAGATGGTGTACAATGGAAAGAACTTAGAAGTCTCCGCTATCTAAATCTAGACGGAATTCCCAAATTGGAGTATTTGCCTAAGGGTCTGAAACATGTCACAACTCTTCAACATTTATGGATAAGCTTCTGCCCAATTATGACTCTACCAGAGTGGATAGACAAGCTCACTTTATTGTCGAGTTTGGAAATTTCTTTTTGTGACAATTTAGCTTCATTACCGGAAAGGATGCGCCACCTCCACTCTTTACGAACGTTGTCGATTGGCGGCTGCCCAAAATTAATAGAAAGTTGCAAGGAAGGAAAAGGAGAAGATTGGCCTAAAATTGCCCATGTCCTAGACGTGAAAATATGGTGACGGGAAAGCTTTATGTCAGGTATGCAAAGCCATTTCCTCCCATTATTTTTATATTTCTTTGAAATGCAATTCTTTCCATCATCATGCTTAAATTTTTAACCATTATTTCAAATTATTTATAAAATTAGGACATTAATTGGCATGTTTTAGTTATCTAAAATTTCAAATTGTACTCTCAAACTTATTCACCACAAAATAGGTAAACATAAGGTGTTCAATATTCTTTTAATTTTCTTATTGAACTACTGATTATATAAGCTCCAACATTCACAACATACAAGCTAATTCGAATATAACTTAATTGATTAAGGCATTATACATTTGTCCTAAAAGTTAGGTGTTCAAACTTTTTAAAATGCTTTTCTAGAGTTTTTTAATGTCTAATCTCTTCTAGTAAAAATTTCATTCTCTCACTCATTCAATTATAAGTTTCACTTTCTACGGTCATTAAAACATCTTATTGCGCTTTCTAAGCTGCTTTTTTTTTTTTTTTATTGCAAGCCAAAAATTTGGAAAAATTGTTTCAAAATGCACCCATTGGGATAATTCATAAAGAAAATGACCAAAATTTGATGGAGCCCCAAATCATTCAGGTATGCACAACCACCTCTTTGCTTACTTCAAACTCTCACAAGTCCCACATATGTTCTCTTCTTATTTCCACTTTTTTTTCTTCAAACATTGGAATGGATTTTAATTGTCAATATTTCAATCTTTTGTTTCAATGACTTCATGAGCAGAAGAACCCAAGCCCAAAACTTGGAACAGCTCCAAATAGTATGACAACCACACAATGCGTAATGATTAAATTGGTTTCTCTTTGATGCTCATCTCTTTTTCTTCAGTCAAGAACTTGACAATTTGGTTTGTTGGGATGTGATATAATTCTAATTTGGTGTTCATTGTATAATTGTAGATCAATATCTCTAATGCTGAAGGATGAGTTGGCTTTGAATCTTATCAATGCTTTGCATAGAATATAGAGGGGGGGAGAAGTCTTTGTTCAATAAGGAATATAAAAGATGCAAGTGGAGAAAGGAAGGCGATGATGATTCAAAACAGTATGGTATGATATGCCTAATGAGTATCTCCATTTGAGCAACATGAATGTACAAGACGATAGTTAGGTGCTACTTTTAAGTTTTAAGTGATATCTTTCTAGCTATTTTCTCTGTTGTAATATTGTCGAATTGCTAAGATGTGTATTTTGGTACATACTTTTTGTGTCTCTAGTCGTGACTAGAAAGAACTTTGTGTACTTAATGTTGTTGATATTGGAGATATTGCCTACGGTCACGTGGGTTTTTTAACTTCTCAATTTGAGGAGGTTTTTCCAAACTAAAATTGTTGGTGTCCTGTATGTTTGCATTATTTTTTTACCTACTTAATTCCCTATTAGATTCCATACAAGAGCGGGTAATTGATCCTTAGTCAAACATGTTGGTCCAATTAATGGTTAAAGAAGGCACAACTTTTTTCCCTATTCTCTGGGCTCTGCCGTCATCTTTATTTTAATTTGCCTTCAAACCTTTGGTTGGTTTCTCCAAGGATTTCAGTTCAGCCATTAAATCCCGGAAGGGCAAGGCAATTTTCAGAAGGGAAAATTTAAGCGAATCTTGGATATAAAGCTGACTTCAAATGCATACCCTTTTCTTTTGAAACCACTTCATGGCCATATAACTACATTGTCTTTGTTACTGGTTTTCCAAATCATGTACAATTTTCTTTTAACATTAAAAGAAGAGTTTAGTGTCATGGTGAGCCAAGTTGATACAACACTTTATGATGCCTCAGTTGAAGTGTTTTCAAATTTTTAGCATCACTGAAAAATGCATACACTTTAGTAAAACTTGGGGTAAAGTTGATCAAATGTTTTTGTATATATTCAATGGAACAAGTTGATGTAATTGCACCCCAAAAAAATTTAAAAGAATACTCATTCTCCAAGACACTAAGATATAATTAATCTCAACTCATCAACCAAAATTGGGATATAATATTATATCTAACCATAATTTATATCAACTCAAAAAAAAAAACTCCAAAATTTATATTTTTCAACCAATATAATTGGTCAAACAATTAAAGTTTTCATTTTCTCATTATAATCAATTCATTTTTTGCAATTTGCAGGGATCTGGATAAAAACAATTCTATTGATTCTTTCTTTCTTTATTTTTTTTTCTTTTTTTTGGGTTCATTCTATTGATTCATTTGGCACAAGGTATTTATGATTTGTCACTGATTTTATATGTTCATTTTATTGCTAGTAAGAAGTTATATCTTACCTAGATATTTTAATTTCTAGTCATGGTTAAAAGCGTATTGGATGAATAGCTCATTAGTCTAAGGCAAGGAAAATTCAAAATAAGTATATAAATGTTGGATGAATTTAATTACTGATAGCCTTAAATAATCAAATTGTTAATATAAGGTTTTAATGAATGTTTAATTTAGGGAATAACATCTCCAATAGTGCACTACCATTTCTAAGTTTGACTTGATTAGCAATGAATACAGTTTTATTGTAACCAACGTATTAAACATCAATGTCAAAATCTCAATGTTTTGGAAATGTTAATGGAAATATCGATCAAATATCGATGTAGATAGATATAATGATGACCTAAGTAAAGGAAGGAGTATATGAACGAAATGACGAACCACATCTGAATGAGATGGATCCTAAGAATATGAAAGTATGGTTAAGAAAAACTTAAAATAATTTATAGTTACTATTTACACCAACAAGATACACCTCCCTTTTCAGTGGCTAAATCATAGAAACTCCAAAGTTAAGCGCGCTTGCTAGAAAGCATGTGAGGAGTCATAATCAACTATACGATAGCTCAAATATAATTATCATTTAATTTGTTATCCACATAAAAATTAATTATTAAATTAATTATGACACTTCATCCCACCAACATGAACATAGCTCAAACTCCTTTAAGGGCGAAGGTTCAAAATCTTCCCACTACATTTGATGTACTAAAACGGAAATTACATCTTCATCCTCATTCTCTTGGTAAATTGCGATCCCTCTCCTCTAGCTTCTTGTTTTTTTTCCCTCTCTCTTTTTCTTCAATGTCATTTTAAATGTGAACGTATATGTAAAGTGGAAAAAGTAAAATCACATGAAATTTATTTTTTGGAGTGTAGTAGATAGAATGTGATTTTTAAAAAATGATTCGAGGGTAATCAATTTTCCTAATTCTAAAAAAAAAAACAATTTTTTATTCATGCCATTTTCTTTTCCGAGTGATTTTAGTGAAAATGGTTTGTTTATAAGTGATTTATTGAATGTCGAACCATGAAAGTGAGATGGAGTTTTTCTTCAAATTTACATTATGTCCAAATTTGTAATGAAAATTTATATAGTGCGACTAAAAATTAAAATATTTATCAATATATCAATATATCCATAAATTAGAGTGTTCAACATCATTATTAAAGACAAATAGATAATCAATGTATTTGATATCTCGTATAAATATTCATAAAATATAAAAATATCATTAGTTAGTTGCAAACATGAATATAAATATTGAAGATTTAATTGAATTTTGTTTGAAAAGAAAAAAATTAACTTACTTAGATAGGAAAAGAACTTAATAATTGAAATAATTTTTATAATTTTTTTTTTATTATAGAAAGGTTCGATTAATATATCCTCAAAATTGAAATATACATACATAAAAAAAAATTATGACAATATTATAAAAATTGCACCTAAAACTTTGTCATTTGTTTAAAAAATGTATCCTTCAAAAGTTGTAATATTATTCCTAACTTTTTATAAACGTTTCAAAACTATTTTGAAGTAGAAAAATTATTTAAATATAAATCAAAAAGTTGTCATGTCTGATTGTCGTTCTTTCAAACTTAATCTAGACATACATCTTAATCAATTTCATGTTGATGGATGCTGATTTTTCGTCTAACATCCTAATTAACTTTTACTTAAAGATAATTTTGAAAAGCTTATAAAAAATTAAAAGTAATATTGTAATTTTCGAAAACACGAATACTAAAAAATTATTGAGTGCGAGTGTGCGACTGAATGATGTCTCCGTTGACCAACTTCTGGTTATTCTTTCAGCAGTAAGCACTGGGCTGAGCTGAGCCTTCCATGGTTGACACTCACTCTCTAACAACACCACCATCGAACCATGTCCAATTTCAATTCCTCGATTCTGGTTTTGATTCTCATCGTACTTCCACTTGCTCTATCAGAACAAGAACCAATTAAAGCAATAATCCATCGTTTGGATTCCAAAACTTTATCTCCTTCGATTCAGGAAGCTGCGGCTAAGGGTCTTCTCCGGCGATTGCTTCCGACTCACGTAGATAGCTTCAAGTTTCAGATTGTTTCTAGGGTGCCGTGAATATGAAATTTTCCCTCCCTTTTGTTTTCTTTCGATGGAATTTCGATTCTGTTTGTTGTTCAATTTCTGTTCTATCAGTTCTTTTTATCTCGATTGCATTTCTAGAAAAATTTGAGTGGCTTAGTCGTGAGAATGTCAAATGTGCAATCTTTATGCCCTGATTATGCTTTTCATTCTAATTTTGTATTCTGTAATCAACACGTCAAGCATTCTCCAAATTACCCGGAACAATGAATTTTGATCATGTTTTCTGATTCTCTATTTATCATCAGGACGTTTGTGGTGGAGGAAGCTGCTTCTTGATCAGTAATTTCAAGTCCTCTAGTCGCAATGTTGCAGAGATATTGTATGTTGCCTTTTCTATTGATAAAGATTTCTCCATGTGGTTGATTTACTTCCACCTTTTAAGAGATATATCAAATCAATACATTTATCTTTATAGGAGGAAAAGAATAACAAGTTTTTCTTTGGCATTTCCCCCAACAAATGGTTAAAATGCTTCAATTTGATTTTGATTAGTTAACCTTCTATTCATTAATATAATGGTTAGCTGTGGGCATTAATATAGTGATTAGCTCTCATGAGATCAAATGGGAGTTTGTAGCAATTCGAAGAATTGATAGAAAGTTAGTCTGGGGATGAAGGATTTCACATCTGTACAGTATATTTATTCAAAGTACTATATTGTCTCTGGGTGAAATTTTCATAGGCTTAACTCTTAAGAAAGGAAATAAAGCAGAATACAATTTAAGGGATAAATGTTACTTCTTCCGATCACCACTCCCAAGAGGGATATATATTTTTTTAGAAGGAAAACAAATTTCATTGATGAATGAAATAGAGGGAGCTTACAAACTCCCAAACACTAAGGGGCTGTTTGGCGTGCTGGTTTGGAATCAGAAATCCTAAGGTTCTCGAACCCTGGGGTTTCTTGGCTGGAATTAAAAACCCTAGGATTTCTGATTTCTGTGTTTGGGGTGCAGGATTATGTTGTGCTGGTTTGCTGAAACCTGTGTTTGGGGTACAGGGTTGGGTTTGCTTAGTCTGTTTTTTTTTTTTTAATAATTTTTCAAAATGTTTATTATTTGAAAAAAAAAATTACACTGTTTTTTTTCCCACTCCATTTGCTTAACTTTATAATTTGTTTGGTGTGTTACATACCAACTATTTAACACAACAATTGTCACAACTATAGTTCAATTTGAATTATACTATGTGTAGTTTGTATAACAATATCCTATATCATTCACTCCAGTCATGATAACATAAAATTGAAGATTATGCGTAGCAACAAATAATTAATAGGTGCAATGTAAGAATGATGTTGCCAATGGTAAAGTAAAACAAAAAATTAGAACTAAGATTTGGTTCTAAAAATATCATAACACATAGTCTTGATGAAATGACAAGAAAGTAGAAGTAGTTGTCCAAACACAAATATAAGCAGAATATAATGCTTAGCTGTGGGCATTAATATAGTGATTAGCTCTCATGAGATCAGATGGGAGTTTGTAGCAATTCGAAGAATTGATAGAAAGTTAGTCTGGGGATGAAGGATTTCACATCCTACAGTATATTTATTCAAAGTACTATATTGTCTCTGGTGAAAATTTCATTGGCTTAATTCTTAAGAAAGGAAATAAAGCAGAATACAATTTAAGGGATAAATGTTACTTCTTCTGATCACCACTCCAAGAGAGATATGTTTTTTTGAGAAGCGAAACAAATTTCATTGATAAATGAAATAGAGGGACCTTACAAAACTCCCAAACATTAAAGGTGATTACAAGAAAGTTCTCCAATTAGAAATTAAAGTAGAAAGACTATAATCACTAAAATGGTGTTTATTCTTACACCAACACAAAGAATAAAAAAGGATAAAATCAAAGAAACTATGAAAAGATAAAATGGAATACCACTCTGAGAGGGATATTTTAGTATAAGATTTTACTGATTTTAGGTTTTTTTGGCAATCTTCTCAAGGATTAGAGGCACCACGGCAGTTGAAATTACATCCGGCCTTTACTGGTACTTAAAATATTGGTGTGGTGCTCATGTTTCCTGGGACAAGACTGGTGGAGTTCAATTAGCTTCTATTCCTAAACCAGGATCTCTGCCTCTTTTAAAGGGTGACGAAGTTGTGGTTAAGCGGCCAGTGCCATGGAACTATTACCAAAATGTTGTTACTTCAAGCTGTAAGTGCTGATATCTTATTTGTGATTTCATTCAACCTCTGTGCCAAGTCTTATGAATTGTCGATTTCGATTTCTTGCATGCAAAGGATTTTTTCTTTAAAATATATAAAATTTATGCTAAAATAAAGTTCATTTTTGGTGAATCTGAGGGGGGGAAAAGTAGATTGAGGAAGATGAATACCATATCAAGAAGGGATAGAAAGCTGAAAACTGAATCAAATACCTTCTGGATATCAATCCATGAAATCAATATCATGCTCATTGCAATTCTTTAATCTTCTTGGTTTTTCTTGTCTTTAAATGATAAGTATATATATTTATGCTAACTAAATGTCCCAATTGCTTATTTATCCAGAGATCACTTAGATATACATCTTTTTCTTTTTTATTAGTATAATTGATATTTTAATCCACTTTTCAGATTCCTATGTTTGGTGGGATTGGGAAAGATGGGAGAAAGAGATAGACTGGATGGCCCTCCATGGAATTAACTTACCTTTGGCATTCACTGGGCAAGAATCTATTTGGAGAAATGTTTTCAGGGTGAGCAATTACCAAGGCCTTATTTTATTTTAGGCGAATCCAAATCTTCACCTCCTCAACATTCAAATTTATTTTAGGATTGAGATTCCAACTAGGTTGGAACTAGAGAATAGAAAGATTCCAAATAGGATGAACTTTTGGACACAGACACCGTAGAGTAGAATTGTTTTGCAACTTTTGTTTACCCCCTTATATTCAAGGAGCTGGTTCAAATGGATTGAAGAGTTTTTGTTTTTTTAATTTTTCTTGGATGTTAATGTCCTTCCTTTTTGCATAGGCATTTGTCATAAGTCTCCCCATTTTTGGAAAAGTTTTCTTTTTCACCGTTAGAAATCATGCATATTATTTGTAGAAGAAATAAAAGTCATGTTCAAGGACACTATTTCAAAATAAGAGTCTGCCTTCATGCATAATCTTGAGTTTTTCTCTCTCTTTTCTCTTTCTAAATGGAGTTCCTAGGGTTGCTGTCAGTTAGTATTATTATATTTTCAGTTTCACCTGAGTAAGGCTTCTTGTTTCTTTTTACTTGTAGGATTTTAACCTCACCGTCAAAGATTTGGACAATTTCTTTGGTGGACCTGCTTTCCTTGCCTGGGCTCGCATGGGAAATCTACATGGGTGGGTGAAATTAATTGTTCTGGAATATTTTTGCATAAAAAACGTGAACTGTAAAAGACTCTGTCATCTAGAACATGCAACTTTACCCGGTGTCTATATATTCGGTCTTGACATATTATTTATAATTTATGCATGTTTGCTACATACAAATATATAAGCATTCAAAGAATGCACATATATTGGTGCTGTGCTTTATCAAGTATTGGCATTTTAGGCACTTGTTAATGAGAAAAGCTCTCAACTTATGGAAGATAAAAGTATGGGAGGATGGATTTTGGAAGACAATGGAGTTGTTATAGATGGGCATTAAGATTTAGTTTATTTCGTGCCTTCTTTGTGGTTCTCAGTCACGAAAAGTTGTTAAATCTTCCTAAATTTTTTATATGATCAGTTGGAAAGCTTTCGTGTGGTCACCTTTGAGTTTGGGGGTCCTGATTGTTCTTACTTTTTTTTATCGTTATTTGTTAATTGAAATGTTTCTTAAGACTTGAGTGTAAATCAATTACAGAAACACTTCCAACTTACATTATGCATTCTAAGATGGCTACGGGAGATAATCTGGCTTTCCTTGATGTTCTCATCTTTTCTTTGTTCCATTCATATACACTGACATCTATCTTACCAAAGGTGGGGTGGGCCTTTAACACAAAATTGGTTGGATCAACAATTAGCTTTACAGAAACAGATACTATCCCGAATGCGAGAGTTGGGGATGACTCCAGGTTTGCTACTCCTAGTTATTAGATAAAAATATATTAATGGTTATGAAAGTGATGATAATTTATCATGACATTTTGCTTGTAAACATGATCATTTAGCTGAGATTTTTTTTTTCTTTCTGGTTTCAGTTCTGCCATCATTCTCAGGAAATGTCCCAGCAGCTTTAGCAGAGATATTTCCCTCGGCAGACATAACTAGATTAGGAAACTGGTATCCCATATTTATTTCCATTTGTATGAGATATGCTAAGTTTTAATTTGTAATTCTTATGCGTTCTTGTTAAAATATAAGGGCATTATAAATTCTCTTTTCCCCCTTGATTTTTAAACACTTTTGATTCTAGGAAGATATCCCATTACTAAATATAATTTCCATGAATTAAAGTTTTCCATTTTGTTTTTCCACGGTTAGGAACTCAATTGATGCGGATCCTAGTACATGCTGCACATACCTTCTTAATCCTTCGGATCCTCTATTTGTCAAGATTGGGGAGGCTTTTATCAGACAACAAATAAAAGGTGCACTTCCATCTGTTGGCTTTGAGTTAAAGGACGAACATAGTCTTGTCACATTGCTATGATATAAATATAGCTTATTGGCCAAAAAGAGTAGTAGTTCTTTGTAAATATATGCACAATTTCTTTTGTTCATATTATGCAGTTGCTCACTCTTGATATTGGTATCTCATTGTGCACGCTTATCACTATGTCAAGGTAACAATTTGTCTTTTTTTTAGTTCCAATTAGAAAGTAGGGGAATGTTTTAGAAAACACTTCTGTTTTTGTTTTCAAAACCGTTATTGATGTACACAGTATGGAAAGAAAAATACGTCTCGTTTTATTTATAAGAAAGACTAACATATATATAGGTACACAAGGAAACCCTAACTAAAGAATGTACAATTACTATAAAGGACATATATACATAATACTATATATATCATAACACTCTCCCTCAAGCTGGAGCAAATATGTCAAACATGCCCAGCTTATTGCAAAGATAATTTATTCTTGCTCCATTTAAAGCTTTAGTAAAGATATCTCCCAATTGTTCTCCAGTCTTTACATATCCTGTGGACACCAACCCTTGTTGAATTTTCTCACGAATGAAATGACAATCTACTTCAATATGTTTAGTCATCTCATGAAACACTGGATTAGACGCAATGTGAAGTGCAACTTGATTGTCACACTACAATTTAGTTGGCATAGTAATACCGAAACCCATCTCAGTCAAAAATTGATGTATCCACACTATCTCACACACAGATTGTGCCATAGCTTTGTACTCTGACTCAGCACTTGAACGTGAAACCACATTCTGCTTCTTACTCTTCCATGACACCAAATTGCCTCCTACAAAAATACAATATCCAGACGTTAATCTTCTATCTTCTTTAGATCCTGCCCAATCAACATCTGAAAAACATCTAACTTTTGTATGACCATGATCTTTATATAAGATTCCACGCCCAGGTGCAGCTTTTAGGTAGCATAAAATTTGTTCTACTGCAGCCCAATGATCCACGGTAGGTGAAGACATATATTGACTTACAACACTTACTGAATAAGCAATGTTTGGTCGTGTCACTGTCAAATAATTCAACTTACCAACCAATCTTCTGTATCTCTCAGGATCTTTAAATGCTTCTCCTTCTTTGGTGAGTTGCAAATTAGGTATCATCGGAGTACTACATGGTTTAACTCTTAGTTTTCCTGTCTCAGATAACAAATCAAGTACATATTTTCGTTGCGACAAAAAGATACCTTTCTTGCTTCTCATCACTTCAATACCCAGAAAATACTTCAGTGTTCTCAGATCCTTAGTGTGGAATTGACCCTGAAGGAAAGTTTTTAAAGAAGATATACCTGATGTATCATTTTCAGTGATAACGATATCATCGACATACACAACCAGTAGAGTTATACCCTTCTCAGATTGTCGATAGAAAACAGAATGATCAGATGTACTTTTCTTCATTCCAAATTGCTCAAGTGCTTGACTAAACTTACCAAACCATGCTCGTGGGCTCTGTTTCAATCCGTACAACAATTTTCGAAGACGACAAACTTTATCACTCTCCCCCTGAGCAACAAACCAAGGTGGTTGCTCCATATATACTTCCTCTTGAAGATCATCATGGAGAAAAGCATTCTTGATGTCAAGTTGATGCAAAGGCCAACATTGAGTAGCAGCTATGGAAATAAGTAAGCGGATAGAAGTGAATTTAGCAACCGGAGAAAATGTGTCAGAATAATCTATCCCATAAGTTTGAGCATAGCCTTTAGCAACAAGACGTGCTTTCAAACGAGCAACTGATCCGTCAGGGTTAACCTTAATTGTAAACACCCATTTACACCCAATGGCCTTCTTTCCTGTAGGACGAGATACTAAATCCCAAGTATCATTATCATCTAAAGCATTCATCTCTTCAATCATTGCATTACGCCAACCAGAATGAGATAAAG
Source organism: Trichosanthes truncata (assembly GCA_033996785.1). Lineage (NCBI taxonomy): Eukaryota > Viridiplantae > Streptophyta > Magnoliopsida > Cucurbitales > Cucurbitaceae > Trichosanthes > Trichosanthes truncata. Next base: position 52,422,971 of record MU867259.1, read on the forward strand.
CTTCAGGAACAGAGTTAGGGATAGAGGTAGAATCAAGTGATGTCAGAAAAGAATATGTTGGTTGTGACAACTGGTGATAAGAAACAAATGAGGCAATAGGATAAGTACAAGTGCGTTTACCTTTACGAAGGGCGATGGGAAGTTCATCACGTGTTCCTCGATCAGATGTCGAAGAATCTTCTGGTACAGGACATGTGTCTGAAGGTAGTGGTGGTGGTCGTCTGGAGTAAACCTGAGTAATGGGTGGACGATGAGGAATAGATACTAAAGGAGATGGAGTAGGGAGGATGGAGAGACGATCTCATAGATAAGTAGATCATCCTCCCCCTGACACGGACTTGACATTGATGGGCTAAAGGGCATATCTTCAAAAAATGTAACATCTGGAGAGACAAGATACTTGTTAAGACTAGGTCAATAACAACGATATCTCTTTTGAACTCGAGAATAACCTAGAAAGATGCATTTTAAGGATTTAGGATCTAACTTGGTACGATGAGGGCTGACATCTCGAGCAAAACAAGTGCAACCAATTATCTTTGGTGTAATAGAAAATAAGGATTTTGTTGGACAAAGAACACGATAAGGGATTTCACCATTAAGAACAGATGAAGACATTCTATTAATCAAAAAAACAAGCTGTGGAAACTGCATCGGCCCAAAAATATTTTGGAACCTGCATTTGAAAGGATAATGCTCGAACAGTTTCAAGTAAATGCTGGTTTTTTCGTTCAGCAATCCCATTTTGGGATGGAGTGTCAGCGCAAGAAGATTGATGAATAATCCAATTTTTACACAAGTAAGATCCAAGCATATGAGAAAAATATTCACCAACATTATCAGTTCGAAGAATTTTAAGAGATGCATTAAACTGATTTTGAATTTCAGCATGGAAAGTACAAAAGTGAGTAAGTAACTCAGAACGATTTTTCATTAAATATAACCAAGTCAGACGAGAATAATCGTCAACAAAAGTAACAAAATATCAAAATCCAGTTTTGGACACTACAGGACAGGGACCCCAAATATCAGAATGAACTAATTCAAACGAAGCACTAGCTCATTTATGGACTCTAGGACTCGAACTAAGACGATGAAATTTGGCAAACTGACAAGACTCACAATTCAACGAAGACAAAAAGTGAAATTCTGGATGAATTTTCTTTAACACGGACAAAGACGGATGACCTAAACGACAATGGACTTCAAACGGAGATGCAACCCCAGAATAGGCCATAGCTTTTGGTATCTGCTGATCAAAAGTGTAAAGGCCTTCAGACTCATATCTTTTACCAAAAATCTTCTTCGTCATACGATCTTGAAACAAGCAATAGCCAGGAAAAAATGAGACAAAACAATTAAGGTAACGAATAAGTTTACTAACAGAAATCAAGTTAAATGAGAGTTGAGGCAAATGCAAAATAGAAGACAAAGGAAGAGACGGAGTGAGATTAATGGTGCTTGATCCAAGAACAGAGGATGTGGATCCATCTGCCAAAGTGACAATAGGAAAAGGTGCAGGTGACAAAGAGGTAGAAAATAAGCTAGAATTACCTGTCATATGAGCTATGGCACCAGAGTCTATGACTCATTTAGTGGAGGATGTAAGGAGACAATGATTCTTATTACCTGATTCAGCAAGAGTTGCAATAGGATTCGAGGAAGAAGATGCTTGCAATGATTCCTGGTACAACTGGAATTTAGCAAACTCGTCTGCAGAAATAGTAACCGACCTCTCAGATGTATCATTGGTGGAAGGAATCTGAGCAACTTGAGGCCAGCGACCTTTATTCAACAATTTTCGACAGTCACGTTTCATGTGACCAGGCTTACGACAATAGTGACATATTATAGGGGTGGGCAAACCAAACCCAAAAACCTAGCCGACCGATTGAAACCGACCGAACCAACGTCGGCCGGTCGGTTTTATGACTTAGTTGGTCGGTGGTCGGTTTTTCATATAAAAAAACCGACCAAAAAAATGCCAATGAAATGTGTATTTTATATTAAGGAAAATAAAGGAGGGAGAGGAAAACCACCTAGGCTATAGCACATGGTTTTAAAAAACCATGTCTTCTCATAGTAGGTAATTATTACCTATGAAGTAGATAATGATTACATATTTAAAAAATCACTTTTTTATTATTTTTATTTTATGTTATATCTTTTTCTCTTTGGTTTTTTTCGTATATCTCCCCCTCTCCTCCCTTCTCTCTTCCTCCTCTTCTCTGTTCACTTTCTTTCTTCCCTATGAATGATCTCTTCTCCCTTTCTCTCTTCACAGTTCTTTCATCGCCGCCCGCCGGAGCCCATCCGCCAACGGACCACCTTTTTTTTCTTCTTCCTCCTTCTCCCTTCGCTCTTTTTCATATTTCTCCTTCTTTATTTCTCTCTATTTATTTTTTATTGAAGCTTTCTTCGTCGCCTGTCGGAGCCCAATGTCGCCATGGACGACAACGTTTTTCTCAGCATCTCCAAACAACCCAAAACTGAACGATTTTTGCGTGCATTCGGTTGATCGGTTCCCTAACCACTTTCAAAACTGACTATTACCAACCGAACAAAACCGACTTGTCGGTGATCGGCTTCGGTTTGAACCCAAAACCGACGCCGCCCGACCGATACTCACCCCTATTATATCCTATGAATCTTGTAGTCGATTATCAGAACCCGGTCTCTAAGTGTTAATGTTCATCCCTTTAGTGACCTTAGGATCATTCCGACTCAAGAGAGCACTGTTGGACTGAGGAGTAGATGGACCAGATGAAAGATTTTCTACTAAAGGCTTCGTCTAGAGAAGGGATCTCGGATCCAGATAGAATTTGTGATTTAGCCATCTTTCTGGCGAAAGTCCATTCAGAAAGCTCATGACACCTATCTTCTCTCGCTGAGCTTGTTGAACCTTTATATCTGTACTATATGGAAGTAATGTATTAAGTTCTGCACACGTTTTCTTAACTTGCATAAAGTAGTTCGTAACAAACTGTTCTTTTTGTTGTTGATTATTGACCCTTATGGAAATCTTCTAGAATTATCCTCCCTTTTATTTTGTTCCCTTATTTGTTCCCTTAATTTTTTGTCCCTTCCCTTGAATTTGTTTCTTCCCGTTGGGATTCCCTTTGTTTTGCCCATTAGTTGTATTTCCTTATTTGTACAAATTCTCCCTTTAAATCTAGGGTTGTAATATATTGAAAATATATACAATAGAAGTATTCTTCTCTTGTAAAACTACATGGTATCAGAGCAGTAATCCAGAAGGCATCGTACCTCTTGTCTGGTTTATTCAAACCAATACCTACACTCAAACCTCGTGTCAGAGGTCCGAAAATCTTCCTCGCATCCTCACATCCTCGGTCCTAAAAGTTGCTGTGAAAGAAAGTTAGGCGAAGATTGTTCTTAGAAGCTTCGGTGGTGTGTGCAACTTGGTTTCGTCGTCGGTAGCCCATCACAAGTCAGAAGCTTCGTGTGTTGATTGTTCGCAACCATCACCTCCGCTCGTGATCCATTGGAGTTCATTTGCTGTGACGCCACTGGATGTTTGTTCAACAGTGTCGATTTTACTCCAACTGCCGCTGCAGCGATTTCAGTCGACTGTAAAGGTCATCCTCGTCGGAGGACTGTTCCGCCAGGCCTTGGAGATCAGATCTCATCAAGGGAGGATTTGGGGTCGAGAACCATAGCTGAGGCCGCCATTCTGGTTTTCCGATTCTTCCTTCTCCCAGTAGAAAGAAAAAAAAAAACAGCACGATTTTACTCCAGCACTCAAGGTTAGAAATAAGAGTTTTTTATTTTCAAATTTGTGTGTCTCTTTTTCTGCTTTAGTGCTCATCCAAGAACAAGTGGAAGCAAGTGGCAAACAGGTGGCAGCAAGTGGAAAACAAGTGGCAGCAAGTGGCAAACAAGTGGCAGCCCCACTCATTTTTTTTTAATTATTTCTGTTTACTGAGTTGCACGCACAAGAAGTGCTTACAATTGCTTACCAACCCAGCCTAAATAAATTCCAGCAAGTCCTTTGTGTTTTACACTTGTAGTAGTTTGCCTATTTTTTGTGAAAGTATAAAAAGGACAGATCGATGGCTTCATCATCCAAAAATACTGCGCCAATGATGGAAGGAGCGGTGCTTCAAATCACGAACCATAAGCTGAATGGCAAAAATTATTTGTCATGGTCCCAATCTGTCATGATGTTCATTTGTGGGAAAGGAAAAGAAGACTACCTATCTGATAAGATTTCAACTCCCGAAAGCACAGATCAAAAATATAAGGTATGGAAAGCTGAAAATAACATGATTATGTCATGGTTGATCAACTCTATGACAACAGAGATTGGAGAAAACTTTCTCCTATACACTACAGCGAGGGAGATTTGGGAGGCTGTTCGTGAAATGTACTCTGATCGTGAAAATACATCTGAATCATTCGAAATAGAAGGGAAGCTTCACGAACTACGACAAGGTGACATGCAAGTAACTCAATACTTCACTCAACTCTCTCGATTGTGGCAACAACTTGATATGTTTGAAAGTCATAGTTGGGAGTGTGATAAAGATGCATCCAGATACAAGAAAATAGTTGAAAAGAAGAGAGTGTTCAAATTCCTGTTGGGACTCAACAATGAATTAGATGAGGTACGTGGTAGAATTTTAGCTACTAAACCTTTATCTAACCTGAGAGAAGCTTTTGCAGAAGTAAGAAGAGAAGAAAGCAGGAAAAAATTAATGTTGAGTGGCAGTAACTCTGAACCGGAGGGATCTGCCTTAATTGCTCGAAATCCCCATGCATTTGGTAATGAGGTACGTAGCTCAAATGGTACTGAAAATCGCTCTAATCGAAACTACTCTGGAAATGAGAATAGAACACGAAAGGCGAGACCGTGGTGTGAGCATTGCAAAAAACCAGGACATACCAAGGAAGCATGTTGGGACATTCATGGCAAACCTCCTGATTGGAAGTCTAATAAAGGAACAAATGATAGACGAGGAAAAGCCTTCCAAGCAAGTACACCATCTGAAGGTAATGTCACCCCTGAAAACAATCTATTTACTAAAGAACAATTGGAGCTCCTTCAAAAACTATTTGGGCAAACAAAGACGGCTCAAAAAACATTGGAAGCTAATATGGCGTCTATAGCCCAAACAGGTAACTTCCTTAATGCTTTTAAGGTAACAACAGAAAATTTTAGTACATGGATTGTAGACTCTGGAGCTTCAGATCACATGACAGGTGATATCTCACTTTTAACTAATTACTCAAAGTGTAATAATCAATATGAGGTCAAAATTGCTGATGGTACCATTTCGAAAGTAATAGGGAGTGGTCATGTACTTGTTTCTAAAGATCTAGTCTTAGAAAATGTTCTCCATGTTCCAAAGCTTAAATACAATCTTCTCTCTGTAAGCAAACTTACACAGATGAAGACATGCATGACAAAATTTTACTCACATCATTGTATTTTTCAGGATTTGAACTCGGGGAAGACGATTGGCAATGTTGAAGCTTTCTCAGGCCTTTACATCTTAAAGATTCCCAAGTTCCAAGTCCAAGAGTTAGGCGTTAACAAATCTATTTTTATTGCTTCGAAGGACAATTATTATAATAAAATAATGTTATGGCATCAACGTTTAGGCCATCCAAATTTCATGTATTTGAAACGACTTTTTCCAGATATTTTCAATAAAAGTTCTCAGGTTTTTCAATGTGAATCTTGTGAGTTGGCTAAGCTTTCTCGGTCTTCATATCCGGTACGTACTTATAAACCCTCTCATCCTTTTTCTATGATGCATAGTGATGTCTGGGGACCTAGTCGAGTTAAAAACATAACAGGAGCTAGATGGTTTGTTTCATTTGTAGATGATCATACTAGACTTACTTGGGTGTTTTTAATGAAAGAAAAATCTGAAGTTACACAGATATTCCAAAATCTTTATACCATGATCCACAACCTCTTTGATACTAAAATTCAAATACTCCATTCTGATAATGCTAAAGACTACTTCAATACCACCCTAGGACAGTTTTTGAAGGAAAAAGGCATTGTTCACCTAAGCACATGCACTGATACTCCTCAGCAAAATGGCATTGCTGAGAGGAAAAATAGACACCTACTAGAAGTTTCTAGAGCTCTAATGATATCCTCTAATACTCCTAACTACTTTTGGGGAGAAGCCCTACTAACAGCCACCTACCTCATAAATAGAATGCCTTCTCGAACCCTAGACTTTAAAACTCCCTTACAAAAACTTCTAGAAAGCTTTCCAAATACTAGGATCTTCTCTCAAATTCCCCTGCGAATATTTGGATGCACCACCTTCGTTCAAGATCATCAACCTAACAAAAGTAAATTAGATCCTAAGGCAATCAAATGTATCTTCCTTGGCTATGCCTCCAACCAAAAAGGGTATAAATGTTATCATCCAAACTCTAAGAAATTTTATGTATCCATGGATGTATCCTTCTTTGAGAATCAGCCTTATTTTCAAAATGTCGGCAATCTAGGGGACACCAATAACGAACCTTCTTTCCAAACAAGCAATGAAGAAAACTCGACTTGTGTAGAAGGTAGTACAATTGATGATCCTTCTTTCCAAAACTCCATCATCATTAACCAAAATTCCCAAGAGTCTGAGAAAGAACCCATAGTCTATACTAGGAGGAAGAAGAACTTTCTTGAAAATGAACATGTCCCTGATCAAGTTCCAATAGAAACAATAGACAATCCTAACCTCAATCTCCCCGATGACTCTCATATAAATGAACTTGATCTTCCTATAGCACAAAGGAAAGGGGTAAGAGCTTGCACCAATCATCCTATACAAAACTACCTGTCCTATAAACGTCTCTCTCCCAATTTCCAAGCCTTCACTACTAACCTATCTACCATACAAATCCCTAATACAATCTACGAGGCCCTTAAAGACCAAGATTGGAAGAAAGCTGTAATGGAAGAGATAAATGCCTTGGAAAAGAACCACACATGGGAAATAACAGATCTACCCAAAGGTAAGAAAACTGTAGGGTGCAAATGGATTTTTACCATTAAATACAAGGCAAATGGTGAGGTAGATAGATATAAAGCAAGATTAGTTGCAAAAGGGTTTACCCAATCATATGGCATTGACTACCAAGAAACATTTGCTCCTGTAGCAAAACTAAACACTATCCGTGTTCTTCTCTCCCTGGCTGTGAATAATGATTGGGTTCTTCACCAATTAGACATCAAAAACGCTTTCCTTAATGGAGATTTAGAAGAAGAGGTTTATATGGATATCCCTATTGGAATGGAGACACCAGAAACTATTAGTAAAGTGTGCAAACTCAATAAATCCCTTTATGGTCTAAAACAATCTCCTAGGGCATGGTTTGAGAAATTTTCAAAGGTTGTAAAAAATAAAGGGTTCCTACAATGCCAATCTGATCACACTTTATTTGTCCAACACTCTCTCCAAGGAAAGATAGCTATTATTATTGTCTATGTGGATGATATCATCCTTACAGGTAACCACGAGGAAGAAATAATAAACATAAAGTCACTCTTAGCAAAAGAGTTTGAAGTAAAAGATTTAGGATCTCTAAAATACTTTCTAGGCATGGAAGTGGCTCGCTCAAGGAACGGTTTGTGTATCTCTCAAAGAAAATATATTCTTGACCTTCTAAAGGAAACAGGCATGCTTGGGTGTAAACCCGCCAATACTCCTATTGATCCTAATCACAACTTTGGCAAAGACAATGTTCTAGCTAACAAAGAACAATATCAAAGACTAGTTGGAAAACTTATATATCTCACTCACACTAGACTTGACATATGTTTTGCAGTTAGCTATGTAAGCCAATTTATGAACAATCCAACCAAAGAACATATGCAAGCAGTCTACAGGATCCTACGATACTTAAAAGGAACACCTGGAGAAGGATTGTATTTCAAGAAGTTGACAAACAGAAATGTAGAAGTTTTCACGGATGCCGATTGGGCAAGTTCAAAAGTAGATCGAAGATCAACAACTGGCTATTGCACCTTTGTGTGGGGCAACCTAGTAACATGGCGAAGTAAAAAACAACCAGTAGTGTCAAGAAGCAGTGCCGAAGCTGAATTAAGAGTCCTCGCACAAGGAATATGTGAAGGAATATGGATCCAAAGAATCTTATCTGAACTAAAAATAAAATCAGAGACACCAATGGAAGTCTACTGTGATAACCAAGCCACCATAAGCATTGCCAAAGACCCAGTTCACCATGATCGTATAAAGCATGTGGAAATTGACCGTCACTTCATCAAAGAGAGAATTGAAAACAAAAGTATTTCTCTCAATTACATATCAACCAAGATGCAACTTGCTGATATTCTCACAAAGGCGCTATACAAAGGCTCATTTGAAGATCTAAAAGCCAAGCTGAATGTTATTAATATATACAATCCAGCTTGAGGGGGAGTGTTGATTATTGACCCTTATGGAAATCTTCTAGAATTATCCTCCCTTTTATTTTGTTCCCTTATTTGTTCCCTTAATTTTTTGTCCCTTCCCTTGAATTTGTTTCTTCCCGTTGGGATTCCCTTTGTTTTGCCCATTAGTTGTATTTCCTTATTTGTACAAATTCTCCCTTTAAATCTAGGGTTGTAATATATTGAAAATATATACAATAGAAGTATTCTTCTCTTGTAAAACTACAGTTCTGCATGAAAGAATGTTGTGCAAACTTCGTACATTCTATTGACTTGCTCTTTTCCTGAGTATAAGAACTCTAAAACTTGAGCAATTCCTACACAGAATCACAATGATTCTCCAAGCCAACAACCTCAATCTCGGTTGAATTCTTGATTTGAATATACAATCTAGCGTCATCACGAAGCCAAGCCTTCCTTGTGTCATCCTCTGGTGCATCCTGATCAATATGATCATCCATCTCTGTACTTCGCAGATAAAACCGAATTGTTCAACTCCAATCATAGTAATTAGAGCCATTTAACTTGTGTTCCGTGATTTTTGAAGAAAGAGGAACCATATTAGAGACCACCACAAGTTTCATCTCAGCCATTAGTTACAAAGTAGAGGCAGCAGATAAACCCAATAGACAAAAAACAGATATGGACAGCCAGAAACCCAACCTAATCTCACGGAAATCGTGCAACCTGAGACAAAAAAAAAAGTGTATCGTCGAAACAAAGTAGATAGACCGGCCGGAAATAGCAAGCCAAGAAAAACCCAGGTGGCGGAAAGTTGAACGGACGTCTCACTCGCAAGCGCGTGGAGGCGAACGCAGTAGATTCCGGCGGCGCGTGTGGCTCATGCTTGGATGTTTCCGGCGAACGGCGAACACGATTCGACTCTCATGACAGCGGCGCTCCTCCTGAGGTAGGTGGTGTTGACAAACGGCCACTCTAACGTGATGACCCAAACTTCAAACCCTAACCTCACTTGGAAAAGAGAAAACCCTAATCGCCAAACAAAATTCTAAAACCCTAGGGGTGTCTCACACACCATGTACACAGTATGGAGAGAAAAATACGCCTTGTTTTATTCATAAGAAAGACTAACATATATATAGGTACACAAGGAAATCCTAACTAAAGAATGTACAATTACTATAAATGACATATATACATAATACTCTATATATCATAACAAATTGTGATTGAATGAATGGTAAAAGTTAATAGTAGTGTGCACATCAAAATTACTATTCGCAAATTCATGATTCTTGAAGAGAGAACAATTCTAGTTTTTTTAATAGGTTATTTATGTTAACACAGAAAGAAAACAAACTAAAATAAAACAAAATAAGTTTAAAAATTAAGAACAGTAATACAAACACATTCTTTTTAGAAATTTGATTGTTCACAAATATGTCACACTATTGGAAATTTAGATTGTTCACAAAAGATGTCATAATATCTTCAAGGTATACATTATTTTTGTCATTGTACTAATACTTTTGTTTTTCACAATTTCGGTATTTTCTGCAGAGTATGGGGATGTAACAGACATTTACAACTGGTAACAATTATTTGTAGCATTCAGTAATATCTTTATCATGATTTTTCTTGATGTACATTTTTTCCTGTTGATGGATAAACACTTTCCCTTTGCATTAAGTCACTGTATATTATATGGAATGTCATGTTGAAACTTCACTTTTCTTAGTTAGCATTAACATTTCTCAATGCTTAGTTTTCATTTGTGTCTTATAGGAAAAATATTCATTCCCTAAGGAACACAGTTTAAATGGACCAGAATACCCTTTATGAGGAGTTAGTGTAACAATCCATGGGCATTTTGGAAGCATATGAGGTTGCATCTACGGGGTAGATAGAGAGAAAAAAGTTTGAATCTTAAACAGAATTCATACAATGGCTGGCAACAATTGATTGGCCTTTGTAGTTCATTTTGTAAAATTATTCATACCAGCGAAGAACTAGAAGTGTTCCTTATTTCCATTTGAGGACCCTTAGGCTTGTCGTTGTGAAACATGTTAAAAAATACTGTAATTTTAGGAAGAGGAGAAGAACTCGTGATATGTATTTAACCAAATAAGATCCATCTTGTTTATTTATTGCAATAACTAGATTGTGGAGAAGTTCCTTCACTTCTCTTATTTATCCTATCTTGCTGCCATGGAGAACTGAATGATATATATCCTGTTCATTGCAGCGATACATTCAATGAAAATACTCCACCTACTAATGATACTTCATATATTTCATCACTTGGAGCTTCTGTCTATAAAGCTATGGTGAAAGCTGATAAGGATGCTGTGTGGCTTATGCAAGTATGCTCCTCAAGCAATGAACAACATATTTCTCAATGAATCATGTTTCAATAAAAACTTTTGTCTCCTTAATTAATTGACTAAAGTAGCTGGTACAATTTGGAATGGTTTACTGGTAGGAATTGAAGGTCAGTTTTGAAATTGTGGAATAAAGGATTTAGGTCGAATAGATTTATAGAGTTGAGAACACTTTGACTTAAGAATAGAAATGCTACAGAAGTTTCAAATATTTGAGTTACTTGAAGTGAAAGATGACAGTTGACAGCCTATAAGTTATAATGTTAGCAACATAACATGACAACTGTAAAAGAGCTTTGTTTGGTAGCAGGCTGTAAGAAAAAAATGTTTTAAGAGGTGGTAAAAGAGGTGGTAATTGGGTGTACAATATTTTCTATTGAGCAGATTTATGAAGTTGTGTTTAAAAAGTAATTCCTACACTAGTCATGGTTTCTGGCATGCGGTCTAGTTAGTTCGACTATTCATTAAAAGGAAAAACTTTATGAAATTCACGCTCTAAACAAGTTTTTTGTATCATAAAGCAAAGTCGTGTTAAAAGTCAGAAACAAATTTTCAACATAGTTTCCCTTTTTCTCATTTTCTATAATTTGATGCTGATGCTATACTTTTGATCAAATGCTAGACAATATTCCTAGGAACCCGCTTGACAATATTTTTGTTTTTTGGTTTCATGTTTTAAAAATTTTAGCTTATGTAGTAATAATTTTCTGTCTTATAATGTTTAGTTTTAAATTTAGCTGAAACTTGAGAAGTTATTTTAAAAAGTGAAAAATGTAGGAAAATAAATGTTTTAGTTAGTAATTAGTAATCTTGATTCTTAACAACTGAAAGCTAAAAACAAAATCATCGAACTAGACTTGGACTGTTGGTTTTTCTTCAAATATAACAAAACCATATCAAAGGTTAACTTGGTAACAGCGCACTGTTTATATAAAAAACAACCCCCCCCCCCCAAAAAAAAAAAAAGGTCTTTGGAGTTCGACAGATTCAAAATACTAATATATAAAGATAGGTTGAGTTATCATAAGATTCAAATCTCAGGGGTGTTTATGCAAATCAGACTTTTACAAAATTAGTTGGATGAATTTTCATTTTTTATATTTGTATTAAAATTGATTGTTCTATGATCTATGTGTGCAGGGATGGCTCTTCTATTCAGACTCCACTTTTTGGAAGCCTGATCAAATGAAAGTATGTACGCACATAAGCCACATAGAATTTTTTAACAGCCATTGTTAATTGTAAAGGATGTATTTGATCTAAATAGAAATAGTCTCGCCCAGTTCCCTCATCTCTTGTTTAAAGTTGTACAGGGGTAGTTATGTGGAATAGTTGGAATTTGTGAGAGGGAATTTTTAATTACCAGTGGATACAAATTAGGGGAGGGAGGGGGAAGTGAGGTTCAGAAATATTTGGGTATATAGAAAGAGATACCGTTCTTGCTTTGGAATATACATTGGTACTTCTCAAATTGTCCTAAGAGTAACCGTTCTTCAGCATGGGTCTATACTTCGGAACACTAGTAGAGGGTCTTTGTTTGCTGATGGAAATGAAGGGCGTCGTGGTGTCCATGAATTGGAAGAAAACAGTGGCCACAAAACCAACTTAGAGAAGTTCTAAAAGTAGGCTGAATCAAACAAAAGAAATCAGAACCCATCTGCTTGCAACATGGGTTGATGGGGGTGGATGATGTCAAATCAAAGTGGGTCTAAGCAAAAAATCTTTTATCTATGGTCTATTACAGGTTTCTTATTGCACCATGATCTTTTCTTATGACTGAGTTATGTAATCCATAGTCAAACTATTAAACCTAGTAAGATACGGTAAATGTAATTATCTAATTAATATCAAAATGATTCTGTTTCTGGCCCTTTGGTTGTCTCATAATACAATTTATTAGCTATGGTTTTATGGGATCTGCAGGCACTACTTCATTCGGTCCCATTTGGGAAAATGATTGTTCTTGATCTTTTTGCGGACGTCAAGCCAATTTGGAGAAAATCATCTCAATTTTATGGCACACCCTATGTATGGTCAGTAACCCCTTTATTACCAGTTTCAAGTAAGCCTTGGAACGTCTCAATAATGTCCTTTCTATGTCTTTATTTCTTTCTGTCTTTATTTCACAAGTTCATTAAAAACCTAGTTTTACTTCAGGTGTATGTTGCATAACTTTGGTGGAAATATAGAAATGTATGGTATATTGGATGCAATCTCTTCAGGTCCAGTTGATGCCCTTGCAAGTGAAAATTCAACAATGGTATGTTTAGTTTTGTATTGTATAATTTACTAAGGTCGTATGCATGTGATGCATGTAGCACATGAACTCCTATGAGCAGGCAGCTAGCTAATATTTCTAAGAGAACAGAAGCTATTTTTGTTCGCTGTATATCTTGTTGACCATAGTTCTATTTTTCTTCATTTCATCCCATGCATGCATGTGAACTTAAGATGTAAAGATTGGGAATCTTGATATTTTATCCTCTTACACATGGTGTTTCCTTCATATGGTAGGTCGGCGTTGGCATGTGTATGGAAGGAATAGAGCATAATCCGGTTGTTTATGAATTGATGTCTGAAATGGCATTTCGCAGCAAAAAAGTTGAAGTCCAGGTAATTTGATCCCAATGCCTTTTAATAGTTGAGGCAAGCTCTATGTTTAGTGATTCACAGTATTATGCAATGATTGTGCATGTAAGCGCAACGTAAGCTAGCGCCCCTCAATCAGTCTATAATGCCGATTTTAAGAAGAAACTCTATACATGAATTATCATGTGTTTGTTTATAAACTATAACTGATGTATTTTTTCTGGAACGAAACAATTTGTTCTTTTGATAAATTTTATGTTTTTGTATGTACATGTATGTTGCAACCTGCATAATTCGATAACCTATAAGATGTTGGCTCTTTTAGTAGTTTGTTAATCCTAGCACAGTTCTCTCAATAGATGAGAGAATTTGAAGGAACTATAGAGATTGACATGGTTCAGAGCCGTGTTTTAACCACCAGGAGACAAAAATATGAAGAACCATAATATCTTGGTTTGAAAGAAATTTTATGCAATAATTTTAATGCTGAAGATTCATTTAAATTTGAGCACATCATGGAAAAGTTTAATCTTGTATCTACTTCTCGTATTATTCATCCATGACTGGATTTTGAGATAACATAGTTCTAAGCATTGACTGTAATGAGTCCATGTACTTACACTGTTACACAAGGGGTTTCTTGTCTTACTTTGATAGCTTTTACATATTCTCTCCGAACTGATGTTATCTCTTTTTTTTTCTTCTCTAATTCCCTCGCTGTCACAATTCCTATTCTTCTCCTTGTAATATCTACTGTTGACACAATTGAGTATTCTTGCATGTAATGGATTTATGTAAACGTCTATGAAATAACTCTATGATGATGATCATAGAAGGGTCATTATTAAATATTGTAATTTCTTGTATATTGTAATTTCTTGTAGGAGTGGTTGAAGACCTATTCCAGTTGTCGTTATGGTAAAGCAGGTCATTATGTTGAGGCAGCTTGGAAGATTCTTTATCATACAATTTACAATTGCACTGATGGCATTGCGGTATGTAAAGTTGAGACATAATGTTCAGAAAAGAAAATTATATTGTATGATTATAAAAATAAATTTGGAAATTCTAAAAATACTTTAAAGTGCTTTTAGCAAAATTACTTGATTAAAGTTTCTTCTAAAACTGCCTATAGAAGTGCTTAGATGCACTTTTTTCTAAAGTCATCTCAAACTTCTTATGAGTATCTACTATTTTTGTAATTATGAAAATTGGTTGCTTTGCCTAAAAAGCTCTATCAAAATTATGTAAATTTTGAGACTGCCCTTATTTCTATTTCAAAAGAATCAATTGGTTGACACAGGACGAAATGCACACTTCTTTTTCTTTTTTACTGGATGTGTTGCATTTGATGATTGTGACTTGAGGATTTAATAGAAGTGAGATATGTCCAACTGCAATATGGAATTTTTTTAAATTAATGTGTGCTTCTACCATGCTTTCTGTCAAGGTTACTCCGTCTTGCCGGATTTCACCAATCCATTCCTTTAATTTATTTCAGGACCATAACAATGATTTCATTGTCAAACTCCCAGATTGGGATCCATCTTCAAGCTCTGGTCTGAGCAAGCCACATCTATGGTATTCCACTCAGGAGGTTATCAATGCCTTGCAGCTACTCCTTAATGCAGACGATAATCTCGTCAACAGTGCTACATATAGGTAAAATGGCACATTTTCATATGCATATGGTTGAGTCTTAAAGAGGAAGAGTTGATATGTCTTAGAATACAAGTCTTCTTGTCAAGCACTTTACAAGTTTCTGATAAGTTTCAATGCAACATATTTATAAAGAAGCTAAAAATGCAGCCTTAGTGCGTTGTAACTGAGCCTCATTCTGAAGATATGATCAATTTTTGTTAAGATTATTGCTGCCTGTAATTGAACAGATATGACTTGGTTGACTTAACACGACAAGTGCTAGGGAAGCTGGCAAATGAAGAATATTTGAAAGCTGTAACTGCTTTTCGGCGCAAGAATGTGAAGAATCTAAATCTTCATAGCAAGAGATTTGTTCAATTAATAAGAGATATTGACGGACTGCTTGCTTCTAATTCAAATTTTCTGCTTGGAACATGGCTTGAAAGTGCAAAGAAGTTGGCCACAAATCCATCTGAGATGAAGCAGGTTAGGAATTGCCCCTTTCTAATGGCATGATACTTAAAAGCATACTGCTACTTTTTTTCTTATTAAACTGACTTATTACGGCCCATTTGATTACCATTTCGTCTTTAGTTCTTTGTTTTTAAAAATTATGTCTACTTTCCCTCAATTTCTATAGTATGTTTCCATTACTTTTATAAACACATGTGAACTCTTAGCCAAATTCCAAATTCCAAAAAACAAGGTTTTAAAAACTTTTTTTTTTTTAAATTTGGCTTAGATTTTGAAAACAATTTTAAAAAGTAGAAGACAAAGCAAAGAAACACATAGGTAGAAGTACTATTTAAGCTAAAATTTCAAATACATCAAAGAAAAAGAAAAAATAAAATGGTTATCAGACGTAGCCTACGTAATTATTTAGATTAGTTTTCTTTTAGGCTTGAGTATCCTCAAGGTTCATGTTTACTTGTCCAACTATTCCTTTATTGACCGACCAAGTGTGGCGGTAGAAAGAACTTAGTGATAAAGAGCATACCGAAAAAAGTTATCGAGAGTACGAGTAGAGGGTCACTAGTGAGAGAAAATATATTGTGGACAAATCAATGAAGACATGTAGACAAAAATTAGTAAGAGAGGTAGAAAGAGACTAGAAAATAAGTACCAGATAAAAGATTCAAAAGTGCTTTTAGTTCCTCTTTTTTTTTGCCCCTCAGAAATACTTTAAATTTGTAGTAAACTACAGCATTTTTTTGTCAATTTTTTTTAACCATTTGTGCAATGGTAAAAAAATTCTAATGTTGTATTGGTATTTTATTTTATTTTTCTTCTTGCATTAGCATTTTATTATTTTCCACTTACAAATTGGTTTAGTAAAGCAAGCTTCAAATTCTCTCTCCTTGGTTCAGTATGAATGGAATGCAAGAACACAAGTGACTATGTGGTATGATAACACAAAAGTCAATCAGAGCAAACTTCATGATTATGGTAATATTACAAACTTTAATACTGTCATATATCATTCTCTCTCTTTCCCTTCTTTCAAAATTAACATATTGTTGTGGTCCTTATCAGCAAATAAGTACTGGAGTGGGCTACTTGAAAGTTACTATCTCCCAAGAGCTTTGACCTACTTTTATTACCTATCAAAAAGCTTGAGAAAAAACGAGAGCTTCCATTTGGAAGACTGGAGAAGAGAATGGATTTTGTTCTCAAACAAATGGCAAGCTGCTTCAGAAAAATACCCAGTTCAAGCTGAAGGAAATGCAATTGCTATTTCTAGAGCCTTGTATGAAAAGTACTTCGGTTGAAACAATTTCTCTATGTTCTACCAAAACAAACATGGTATGACCATTTCTATTCTTAGTTTTTTCTTTCTTCCAATGTCAAAGATTATTCTTGGCCCTTGTCAGTTGTTTCTGCTTTACAATGAAACCCCTTATATACTCTAATGTTCTGTCTGAGACTTATTTGTCATAATATCATTAGTTCGTGTCAAAAGATGATTCTTTTTCCAAAGTTTTGAATCTTCTTAGCTCTAAGTATTATTCATCATTTGCAAAAGGGGCTTGATGATGAATAATGTTGGATTGAAGTTCATTTCTGTAGTTAGTTCTTGAATTCCCTTTTGTTGTTGGGATTGTTTTTTGTATGTCCTTATTTTTCTTTCATTCTTCTCAATGAAAGTTCAATTTCTTGCCAAAAAAGAAAAATTAGAATTTATCATTTAAACAACTATGTTCTGCAAATGGAAAGCAAATCAATATACAGTTCACATTGATATTTCTTTTGAACTTCCTCTACAAAAATTTGAATGTGAAGAAATAATTTAACCAAAAACTTGAGGAAAAGATATGGTTCCAAATTATACATACATTTGTACACTCAGATTTCGAGTATTTTTTACTCTTATACCAGCTCTTTCAGTAGCGGGTCGCCTGCAGCCATAAGTCTCATAAGCTCAGCAAATTCCACTTCATTGGAAACCCTCCATGGATGAATAGCAGGAACTTCAGCAGCATACAAGTTTGTACCATTACTCAAAAGTTCCTCTGCTTGTGTCTTCTTATATACCATTTTGCTGAAAATGTCGTCAAAATTTAGGGGCGAATCCATCGCCATGAAAAACATCGCCACAGCTACTCTGTAATCGATCCTGTAGTTGCCAACAAGAGCAACAAGATCCTTGAAGTCTCCCACAAACTGCCAAGGTACATAAAACACTTCACAGTTGCAAAGCGCGAGATCTTGCTCAGTCGGGTTGCTTTCCTTATAGTTGACTTGAAAATGAACAGGCATTGTGCTCACAACCTTCTTCACCCAGTCTGCTTGTTTAGAAAACCAGACAGAATCATCACTGACTCTGGCCCAAGACTGAGGAACCTGTGAGAAAGAAAGAGATTTTGTATACATTTTTCAACTGATCAACAAAGCAAGAGGGTTAAAACTGAGACCTGCATTACCGTGTAAGTGATCCAAAGTTTATCTTTATCTGCTTGCAGTAAATTCCAATAGTTGAGAATGGTATTAGCTTGAAGGAACAGGAAACCTTCTGCAGTAGAAAATCTTTCAAATACCATGGGCAGGTACCTATAAAAGAGAATTATTTGGTTGAATTTGTCATTCATGACCTTTTCTAAAAAAATATTTAGCCATTTATTTTAATTAAGAATGTTTTCTTTTTATTATGTTATCAAACTAAAGCTGACTAAAGAAATAGCATACATTGGCCTATTTTAAGTAAAATAACCAGTACCCTTTTCCCTTAATTACTTTAATCCATTTGTAATATATCAACATTATATATATCACTATTTCCCTTTTAATTATCCCAACCAATTTTTAAATAAATTAGTGTAAGATTTAAATAATATATAAATTTATTGGGTTATCTGTATTATAAAATAATTCTTTAAATTTACCATATATAGTTATATTCTGAAAGTGGTTACTTTACATTTATTTTTTGACTAAATAAAATATATCAATCTGAAACTAAATTAAGAAAGAAGGCTCTCTAAAGTTTGAGTGTACAGGGACTTCAAAATAATTTGTAGGGGGAAATTTTCCAAACTCTTAAATTTTTATGCACTCAAACTCCTTTTAGAAACAGTGTAATGATTAACATTTATTGGTATCTATTCTCCATATGAACAATGAAATCATATTACTAAGAAAATTTACAAAAAGAGCAGGACAAGAAATCATATAAATAGGAGGAATTCTTTTTTTCTTTTAAATACAATATTTTCCTAAAAATAAGAAAAATATAAATTTCCTATAAAATAAGAAAGAAATGAATTTCCTCATAAATAAATAAATAATTTTTCACTCATGGAATTTTTTTATGGTGGAGACTAAATTGTTACAAATTTTAAAATACAGAAACTAAATTGTAATAAATTTAAAAATATAGGAAACCAAATTGTTACAAACTAGAGTTCAGAGACTGAGTTAATACTTTCATGAAAATTCAAAGACCAAAAGTTTTTTTAACCTAATTTTTTTTTAAACAATAATAATAAATTTAAAGTTAAAATATTATTTTGGTCTCTATACTTTAGATCATTTTAGTCTCTATACTATCAAATGTTTGAATTTAGTCAATGTACTTTTAATAAAACTTAAAATAGTTCTTATAGTTAGTTTGAGGTTAATTTTTATCGAATTTAGTAAAATAATAATAATGATTCTCATTCATGAAAAGACATAATGTGAATATATGATTCTAAAATTTATAGAGAAAAGACTAATTGAGATTAATTCTTTTAGAAGAATTAACAAAATTCTTTTAGAAGAATTAACAATAAACTAACTATAAAGACTAACTTAAAGATTTATCACTAGACTCAATTTGAACATTTGAAAGTATATGAACTAAAATATAACCATCAAAAAGTATAAGGACCAAAATAGTATATTTTTTAGCCTAAATTTAATTTTAAAAAAAATATTTGTTATAAATAAATTTAAAAAAGATATAAAATAAAAAAAATAATAATAAATCAGCTTTTTAATCCGTTTGGGTGCTGTTTGGTTGGGTTCGACGTTTTTTCAGTTGATATGGAGTGCTTTATTCTAAACTTCTATTTATTTGATTTTTTTTTAGTAATTTTTTAGCTGAATTTTCTATTAAAAAAACATTAATTCCATTACTTATTATAGGTTCAAAATCAATTCAATATTTTAAAGAATACACTGACTAACTCATCAACCAAGTACAATGATAAAATTATTATTAAAAAAAAAAAAAAAAAAAATCCCCTAAAAAATACACCATACAAGTTCCGAAAGAAGCCAAGAAAAAAACTCAAAAGGCAAATATAACCAAAAACATGAAACTACTTACTTGTAAATGAACTCCAAAGAAGCTTCCTCCACTCCCAAATCTGCCCTGCCATGCTCTGCTACAACCACCACAGTTTTGAAAACCCTTCCATAAAGCAACCTCCATTTCATGGCAGTTCTATCCACACCTCCATTTTCAACAAACAAAACGATCACCACATTACCAAACCTCTTCCTCCACCTAATCAACTTCCCTATCTCAAAGTTCACAGTCTCAGCTTCCTCCACCCCAAGATGAAAACCAGGCAGTTTTTGAGGAACAAAACTCCTTCCATTTTCATCACCACCAATGCTTCTTCTTCTTTGTTTGTTCATTTCAAATCCCTTCATTCTTGGTTGAATGTACCCAACAGAAACCAAATCTTGAAGCCAAGCACCACTCATTTTCACATCATTCTCCTTCCAAAACCCTTCCTCTCCCATTGAATGGCTCAATTCCAAAGCCTTCTCAAAGAATGAGCCCTTGTTTGATCTCCATGAGGTCAAGAACTTCACCAATCTCCCCACATTCACATGGAGATCTTTCTCTTCTGTAAATGGATATCCTTCAATGTCATCATGTCTGTACATTGTTGGTGGATAAACCACTGCAAAACCTCCTAATTCCCATAAAAGCCTCTGTGCCCAATAGCCCCTCAAGATATCAGAAGCCATTGTACTAACTGAAACAGGAAGCATCAGAGCCCATAATGCTGAGATATGAAATAGAGTATTGAAGGAATTCAATGGTACCATCACTCCGGGAGGTAGGGCAACTTTCGGGGCGTGCTCGTCGAATTTTATGTCGAATGTCTCCGAACCTGTCTTTCGTGTGAAGTAAAACACTGAATCCACATCTGGTAAACCATTGGATATGCCCTGTTGAATGAACTGCATTCCTCCAAATACTTGGCTGTAGTGTTCTTCATACACTACATCTCCTACATTCTCCAATGGCAGCCCTCTAGGCCAAACCGATCGCTGTCCGAAATGAATATACGGATTCACGACGGTCTTATTTGGGTTATCGAAATCAAACTGCAAGATTCTCTCCTGCAATGTATCCACATTGGACAGTTTCAAATCAAAATGCTTCCAGAGATCCCCATCGATCACTTCGCCCCGATCGTCTGCGTCAAATATCATTCTCGCTCCGTGTTGGATAGCGAAAAGGTATCCAACAGTCTTTCTAGCATAAGAATCATAAGGCAGAAATTCCACAACTCTAAACCCTAAGCTAGATTGCTGCTCTAGAGACAGAAATATAACTCCCTTGAGACTCCAATCCGATGGAGTTCTGGAATTTCCCACAGCTAGTACCTGCCATCCTTTAGTTTTCGCAAGCTTTCGAAGCGACTTGGAAGGATAACTCGAAACAGAGACGACAATCCACTTATCAGAGCTAAAAGAAGCGTATACAGAAGATTTATCGACAAGGGGCTGAATCGAACCGACGTTGATTTGGGGGCAATGGAAGGGTTCGGGGGTTTTGGGGCGAGAGTTGAAGCAGAGAAATGCAGCAGAATCGCGAGCTCCACTGAGGAAGAAGAAGGAGGCGATTGTGAGGGTGAGGAAGAAAATGGTGGCGATTTTGAAGAGATTGAGAGAGACCCAGTTCGAGAAATCCAAGGGTTTGGATTCAGGGAAGGGATTGGGGAGTGGGATTTGGTGGGGTTTTGGGTTAGGCCGATCTTGGACCAACATGGCTAAATTTGAGCTCTGTTTTTGAACTCAGAGAGGTTTTTGGGTAATCATAAAAAGCTCAAATGGAGGAGAAAACGTTTTTCTTTCTTTCATTCTTTGTTTCTCTCATCTCTGTGCTCTAGCCGACAGTGCTCGACTGAGGAAGAAGACAAATTTGGAGGGGGTTGTTTTTTAATGAATTTCTTTGGAAGGAACAGAGAAGAAAGGGGGGGCCTTGTGAAAGGCAACTACCACTGCAAAAAGCAAAGTGAAGTGATGAAGGATGAAGGATCTGAGGGCCATATGGAAGGAAATAATTGAGAAAGGAAGTGAGGATTTGGACAGCCGCCCCCACCGACAGAGAGAGAAACTCTCTTACTCGTTACCATATTTGACCCATTACTTTTCTTTTCCTTTTCCTTTCCTTTCCTTTCGTCCACACATTTCACAAACTTTGCTCAACTTGGTAGTCGTAATTTCGTAATGATATCATCAATCCAGTTTGAATTTGGTTGTAAATATATATTTGTGAGTGTTCCCTTGCGCATTTTCGCTGACTACTATTCTCACGAGATAATATCTAACTCTACTACAAAAGAATATGAATAAAATTCTAATTTAAGACACATCACTCACATACTCCACCGAATATTTTGATTCCCCCACCCTTATTTTCTCAAGTTATTCTACTCCATTATACCATTTCGTTGTCACATCGTACCAATGTTAGTCTAATTAATATGCTACTTCAACATTGTTAAAATTGCCAACATGAACATAGCTCAATTGACATAAAACATGTCTCTTTGACCAAAAAACCAGATATTCAAATCTCTCTACCACCCCATGCATTGTTAAACTAAAAAAAACATTGTTAGAATCAAAATTAATATTATTGAACTTTCAAGAGTAAGTACACCATTATAGAGTTAAAAAACTAAATTTGTAAATTAGTCAAATAATAAACAAAGATTAAGCAATGGTGATTGGAGATATCTAGTGTGAGCACCATTGAAAAGTGAGAGATCAACATCTTTCTTGTATTAAAAGATCGGTAACAATACAATTAGAAAATCCAATATTTCCCCCACCACCAATTCCTCTAAGAACTTTTTCATCAACAAAATAATTTCTAGAACTAAAGCCCAGATTAATAGTAGACCTTTCAACAATTAGACAAGTGAGCACACCTTGATTTCTATGAAGATCATCATCTCTTAACTTTATTTTCTTCATCTATCTCCTGCTTCATTTCATGCATTCTTCTTCATGGACGGCATCGGAGTCTCGAATCGAATTTGGATTCAAACTCATCTTCTGGTCATCTTTGTGACCCACCATGTTTTCTTCATCGTACAAATGAGATCTATGTTCCTTGGTATGTCGTCCATGTAGTCATAAAATCGCTTCCTGGATACCGAGCTTGCCATTAAGGTACAATTGTGTTGGAAGATCACATTTGTGAAGGCCAGAGACGGCCTCTGTTTGTGTCAAAGCCAGTGACCCTGTTAGAGCTAGCAAGGGCTCTAACAAGAATGATTGACCCTCACTTTTTCTTTCATTATCTTTCCTCAATTCTTCCAACAAGGCATTGCTTGTGTCTATGCCTGTTCCATTGGTCAATAAAAGAGAGTCTCATCAGAAACATATATTAGAATCAAAGTCTCTAATGAAACCAAATTAGTTAGTAGGTGTTTCACAAACCTGCAAGATATCCACCATGTACATAGCCATTAAATCTTTCGCTCGTGTGTTCTCCGGTGAAGAAGATACGTCCAATGGGTTCCTGGAAATGACACACCCACGAAAGCAAATTGGTTAAAATGAAACATCTAGCATCAAAACAATCTAAAGCTCTAAGAATTCTCAACTAGCTAGTGTCTTCATTATCTTACTGATACAATATCAACACTGGATGATATTAACCTACTAACCAAGTAACACTAGTAAAACTAACTAACAACAAAACAAACTCAAATCAAAATTTCAAAACAACTCTTGAACACACTACACTAGCTTGTTTGTGCTTTGTTGTGTCATATATCAGTTCAGTTCATTTAATGCTCTTTTAACGAATTATGTTAGTTATGTGCTTGACATAGTTCAATGGTATAAGATTAATTGGTATTCACAGGCTTCTAGAGAGAGTTTCTACTTCCCAAGTGATTACAGATCGATCAATTATACAATCAATTACAAATGAAAACTTGCAGAGAGAGTAGGCAGTAAACCTTCATGTTTTGAACAACTTGGGAATCAGAGATGATGGGGTAGTTGCTGTAGCTACCACGCTGGAACCTGTTACTCCACCAGCGAGGAACAAGTATGTCAATAGCATCTGGAATGTCAGGTCCGAACATATCCCTAAGTACTTCCATGGATTCCCTCAATGTCTCCTCATCAGATTGAGCTTCGATACGTTTTGATTCTCCATTCGTTATTGTCACCACCAGGATATTGGATCCAGGATAGGCATTCTCCATGTTCTGATGTCAGCATGATAGTCAGTTAGACAGTAGTATGTATGATTATCGAAGGAACTAGGAAGATCGAGTATCAAATGCCATAACGTTGTCAGATGAAGACATGCAGATGTGCACAATACGTCCTCCGCCAATCAAGCAAATTGATCTCCTTAAATCATTATAGCTCCATCATTCAATATATTGTGTTCATGGAGCAGATATTGACAGCTATGATAGCTGACAAATATACCAACAATGCAATGGAAAAGAAAATCAACAATAAAAGAGAGGGCCAAAGGTTTATCTTCGAAAAACTTAAAGCACTGTAAAGAAAATGTTGCATCCTAATACAGGTCAATGAAGTCAAAGATGTTAGGTCCTTTTAAAGCATAGTATGCAGAGTGGAAAACAAACTAATGAAGATATTTTTCACAAATTAATGAAGATATTTTTCAATCACCCATTAAAAGAAGATATTTAATCATAATAATCAACTGTTCAAGAATTATTCATATATTCAACGTAATAGTTCATTACATCTAATAAGTTGTTTAGAGTTAATAAGCTTAAGTGAGTATAGACTTATTTTTTTTAGATCAACCATTATAGGGATGAAAGATCAAACCATTGACCTTTGGAATAGTACTAGGCCATTTATCCTTTAAGCTATGCTCAGATTAGCATTAGTATAGCCCTATTTGAATAATATAAAATAACGAGATACAAAAGCTAGAATTGGTATTAGCTTGTGTTGTATTTAATTAATAGATTTGTGATCTGAAAAATAAATATGTAGCATAAGAAATGTATTTTAAAATTCTGAATTCACATACTAAGTGTAGATACTTTACAACTCAGAACTAAATAAATCCAACCAAGGCTCCAATGCAATGGCATCCAAATTAAATTCTGAAAACCAATACAATACTACAAAACAAATATATATGATATGCAATTCAAGGATTAAGAATTAATTAAATATGAGAGTTGATAGGTTGCATGTGACCCATGTGCACCTGAGGCATGATTCATTATGAAAGTACTTCCAAGTTCCAATCGTATAATAAGTCAATAACGATAAGAGTAACTAATATAAAAATCAAACGTATAAAAAAAATTGATGAATAGCACATAGGTCATACGGCTACTACTAACCTAAGACATGGCTGGCTAGCCCTGTGGGCTTATATTGGCAAGCAATTCTTCTAGCTAAGAAGCTTTGTTTATTCACTTAATATTTATGGATAAGTAAAGATAATGAGATAAGTGTTAGCTGGCATCAACAACAACAAAAATTATTTTTAAAAAAAAGTATTAACGAACCTGCCAAAACGTGTAGTAGCCCCTTCTTTCATGGGCGTAAATAAAGAATTCTTTTCCGGGCCCGCACGGCCAGAACTTATATGGAAACTTGAGGAAAATCTTTGTATATACCATCACGTCACATTTCTCTATGGCCTCTGTTTTCCACCTCTGTTTCATTAATTTAAAACCATCCTTTTTAGTAAATTATACTAAACCCAGCAGCTAATATAGAAATAACAGATTACAAGGAGTGATGTACACAGAAACATAAGGCGGTGTGGAAATATTTTACCAACCAACAACCAATGGTTTCAGTAAATAGAAACACAAGTGGGTAAATAAACAAGAAATTTTAAGGATGGTAAATCGTAGATATAAATCTTCCTCATATTATATTCTACAGAAAGAGGGAAAATAGAAAGTAAATAAAGAACCTATCACGTGTAGATTAGGCATACACACACACAGGATATGAATCCCAAAATGCAAAGCTGGGGTACGATGCATGGGAGTTGCACATAGCCACATTGGGAATCCGATTCTTACGTCATGAGTCAGTAGGAGGCCTTGCCATCCATAAATTCTGACTCTGGCCATAAATGAAAAATTAAATAATGGACCAGGCCTTTAGAGATATATATCAAGAGAAGTCAAGTCAGAGCGAAAATGCCACCACCCCGCAGGACGGACAGAGCCCGAGAGATATTTATTGTGTTATGAATATTGAAAGGTCAAGATTCTTCCCCACCCATCTTAGAAGACGGAGAAATAGGTCTCTAATAGAGGTTCACAAATCAAGGGGCAACAGATACGACACGTCGTCATAAATTGTAGGGAGCATTCTTGGTCTTGGTGGGGGCAAGAGATAGAGAGAGAGAAAGTTTAGTAGTAAGTAACAAACAACATGGAATAAATAATAGATGAAAACGTACGGGCAAAGGTGGAGTGAAAGAAATGAGGTCGCTTTGGAGTACACCAATGCTAACAGACAAAACCACATAATTGGCTTCATAGATGCACCCATCCTCCGTTGTTACAGTAACGCCGGTTCTCGAGTGTTGTATTTCCCGAACAACCTGCAAAAAATGATGCATAAAATTCGTCATGGAGAAGAACAGAAACAGATAAGAATTTGACACAGCTGTCAACTCCAGCCAGAACTTGAGCCAATTTTTATTGGGGAAAGAAATTTAATTTAAGGGGAATCTTTGCCGATTTAATGACTCATCACAAACCCATTTATGGCTGCTAAATAAAAATCACAGTGATTACTAGCACTGAAGCAGGACGATGATAACAGGGGAAGCTTCCCTCATTTACTGCAATTCGCATCAGATTCGTTGGGCAATAAAGGGAACAAAAACAACAGCCCCATTAAATGGAGATATTGACAAGACTCCCCACTTTCATGTTTTTATTTGAGTTGATTTGACATCTCACCCCAAGGGTTATTGTTTATGGTCATAAAAACCACTGTGCAGCCAAATGCAAATTGGTATCCAGTGACCCTACTAATTTAATAATGGTAAAAAAAGGCTTCCAAAAGGTTGCATATATTCTGTCAAATATGATTCAAGCAAGGACATTGCTGGCAAGTCAAATTTTTGCTATTCAAGTAGGGGAAATGCCATCAAAACTTACTGCTCATTGTTTGGTAGGGGTAAATATAAATTTTAACAACCCCAATTAACAGAAGTCGATGGTGGGTCGATTCCACAGTTTCGAAAATTACTTCACAGATAAAGAATAATTTTTTAGCACAAAAAAAAAAAAAGAAAGAAGCGCAAAACTTTTTAGTGTCAATTTCATTATAAAAAAAACCCAAAAATAGAACGACTACTATTGAAATCATCTGTCTAGCAGGACTATTCAGCGTTGGGCTTCAAACGATGTCCACAGGAAATAATCTGGCAATAAGCTATGAAAGTGATATCTCGATCATATGACCACATACGGATGCCACTAATTTCAACCAATATCTTAAATAAATATTTTGGCAGCCAAGATATATATTGTAAAAGCTCACAAATCCCAAGACATATTTTTCTCATTAGCCAGGTATCCAATGCGGATCATAAAGTTTTCTTCAGCCGCTAAAAAGATTAAAGCAAAAGTGAAATAATCAAGTTGACCACCACCTAGGCTAACACACATCTTCTAATATAAACTGGCAAACGGCAATAGTAATAAATATAATATGAATGGAAATTGCTTTCAGAAACGTCATTATCTGCAAACTCCAAAAGTGGGTCAATCATCAATCTGAACGACAAATAAGAATAGCACATGCAAACAAAAGAGATACCCGGGGATTTCTATCCTATACTTTTTCTGTTTCTTTTACTGTATTTTTATCAAAGCCCATATCCGTCCTTTTGTTTCATCATATGATTGGGTAATCAAAACCAGAACAGACAAAATTTTCATTTAAAAACATGAATTAGCTAAAAGTCAATTTTTTAAAAAGGAAAACAAATATATTTTCTCTTTTTTGCTCACCTTGTTGAGTTTGAGACGACTATCCAAGATTTTCCCCTCTGAGGTAAAAAGAAAATCCTCGGCCATTTTGTAGAGCAAACATTCATACCCTCTTTCATCTGCTACCAAAAATTCCCTCTCTCCAAAATCCAAGTACGTCGATATAGGCTCAACCTCTGCACATAAACACCCAGTTCCCTATTCAATATTCTCATATAGAATATTAGAATAAGAAAAAATAACAAGAATCGGACAGAAAAATGACCTGCCATCTCGAAATCGTGGAGTATAAAATCTATGGCGAGTTCCATAGGCGTCTTTGGCGTACTGAAAACAAAAGAAAGATGAGATAAAATTAAAATATGCTTTGAGAATATTAATGCCATAATTATATCTCTCTTTTCGAGATGCTCGTCAAACCAACAATAGACTTTTGGAAAAAGTTACCAAGGCGGCTCCGATACAATGGAGACATCATCGGCATCCGCCCCCTGGTTCCTCAGCTTCTGAATCGCCGAGTCCACCGCCTTCTTGTACGAGTCGGCCGCAACTCCACTCGGAAAAATTTTCCCACTGCAAACTCATTGATTCAGAAACCTAAACTCTCACTTCAAATTGACCGATAAAAAGAGAGAAACACAAAAAGGAACAAAAAATTGACAGATGCAGGTTCAAAATCCGTCTTTACATTGTTCAATACCACTCAAATAATGTCCCTAAAATAGAAAATCAGACCGAAAATGCGGGGGGATTAAAAGAAATCCGAAACACAGAGATTGGGGGGGAAAACGAAATAACATCAATCAGGATCCAGAATTCGAACCTCCGATCGTAGATATTGTAGCGAGCATTGCTGTAATCAGAGAAGCAGGTACGGAGACTGGATTTGAGAGCAAGTTCCCAAACCGGATTCGGCTCTTTACCACCGACTCCAACAATCCACCCCGCTCCAAGCTCCACCGATACGCCTCCAAAATTCTCCTTACAGACTCTTCCTCCAATACGGTCGGAAGCCTCCAGAATCACCACGTCGTCTATTCCATTCTCTACCAGCACCTTCGCTGCCGACAGACCTTCCGATCAAAAATCAACCAAATCAGAACAAGAAAAAAAGCATCTCAGAAACAGACCGTGAAATCAATAATAATAGACGAATTAAACTAAAGCATTATTAAAGGAATTTGAAGTAGAGTGACTCACCGGAAACACCGGCGCCGATAACGATGACGGAGGAACGAGAAGGGGAATCCATGAAGGAAGAAAGGGAGAAATAGAAAGAAAGAACGAAAGAAAGAGCGAGAGGGAAATTGAAGGGTATTGGATTGTGGTAAGGAGAGATGAAGAAATAGCGGGAGTCGGCTTATATAGTTTTTTCTGAGACTCGCCTCTTTGGGTGGAGATTCCCCAACTTGTTCTCCATTCGTAAAATTAAGAGAGAGAAATAAACAGAAGAGAGAGACAGCCTTCTATTTTCAAATTCATTCTTCTACTTACCAAATCAAAATCAAAATTATTCAACGTAACTGTCACGTATTCAATAATCAAAATGTACTAATCTTATTATAGCTAGAAGAATAAAATACTTCATGTCATTTTGAAGGTCTATGGTTCCTCTCATCCCTACTAAAAAAATTAGGATTCAAAATCTATTGATTCACTCTGTGAATAAGACATCTATTTTTATTTCAATGATCGATAATTCAAAAATATTATGATTCAAAATTTGTCGGTCTACTTGATCGTTTATATGCAGCATTTATTATCATTTTAAAGGTTGATTATTTAAGTCAATCACAGCACAACTCGATAGATAAATGTACTAATTACCATCTCAAAAGTTGGTAGTTTATCTTCCACCGACAATTGTGATAACAATTTTGTTTTTAATTTTATGTTTTTGAACATTGTGCCTTTTTCTTTACCATTTCTTTACTATGGTACTCACATTTCTTAAGAAAATGTTAAAATTCGTTAGCCAAATTCCAAAAAACAAAATCAAGTTTTTAATAACTATCTTTTTTAGTTTTTAAAATTTTGTTTGGATTTTGAAAACATGTTTAAAAAGTAGACAACAAAACAAAGAAACTTATAGTTGAAATTAGTGTTTCCAGCTTAGTTTTCAAAAACCAAATAATTATCAAACGGACCCTAAAAATTAGGATTCAAATTTATCCATTAATTTAAAATTATTCAAAATTTATTTATCTATTCAAAATTAGTTTCAATTATTCAAATAATTTATGAAAATATTGAGGAGAGATAATTTGGTGGTGGTGTGGAACTCAAACTTTTGATCTCTTAGTTAAATATATATATCTTAACTAGTTAAGCTACGCTCAAGTTGCAAAGAGTGATAACTTTCAATTTTGAGAGTCATTAGGAAAAAGTTTATTCAAATGTAGATGCATCTTCAATAATTATTCGTTGAAGGTTGAAAATCTACTTACTCTTTAATAATCGTTTGATACAGATTTGAAATACTATATTTAAATTATCGACTAAATTCTAACTTTTTCTCAACTATAGGAATTAAATTTGTAATTTTAGCTAAATTATCTATCTAATAGAATAAAGACGGAGAAAGATAAGAGAGGAGAGAGATTTCAATTTTGGAGAGTCATTTTCTTCTTTTATCCCACTAGACCACAAATTGACATCTCACGCGGAATTAGGAAGAGTAAGGGTATATATGTCATTCCAACTATTTCCATTGATTTATTTATCGCCACATAAAAAAGAAATGAAAATCTTATTAATCTTAATTTTTTTAAAAAAGTTTTTAGCATCACATCTCAAACGTGTAGTTTTCTGATTTCTTTTCCATTTTTTTTTTAAATATAGTTAATTTATTTTTCATGAAATTTGTCAAAAACTAGTCAATTATTTGAACCCAATTGCCTACATATTACGCAAATATTAAAAATAGTTTGTTTTTATGATAGATGTCGCTATTAAAATTTACATGTGGTTCAAGAATTCCCGCATTTTTGGAAAATAAAAAAGGGGATATTGAAAGAAAATGATATATGTAATATTCTCATCATTAAATAGTTCTATATGTACTTATAATTCATTATCAATCCAATTTTGATAAAAACACATTACGGTTGAAAGCTCTGACACTTTTTAAAACTTAAAAAACGTTGAAATCATGATCTATGCTAAAAAAAATATTTCTAAAAATTAAATAAATAAAATGTTACTGCCACAGAGGAAAAAATTAATGAATAGATTTGTAGTTGAAAAAATAATTTTGAAAAATGAAAATAAAATAACATAAGATGGATATAAGGTTGTTCTCAGCCACAAGTGTTTCTCTTCTCTTTAAAAAAATGGAATATATATATATATATATATATTTTAAAAAGGAGGGTACTGTTGTAATTACAGAAATCGAATTTAAAATCAATTTAAGAGGGAATTGTTTTGATACGAAATAAAAAGAAATGTAATAGAGTACATACAACAACAAAAATAGAAATAGAATTAAAATAACACCCAAAATAGTAAATGGTGTTTGTTACTTGTTTAATTGACTTCATACAGTAAGCCATTATTCCAATTATTTATGTTCGAGGGGCGATATTGGAATTCAACCGAGTCAAATAACTAATAATTTATAAACATTAGTTTAATGGTGTATAAGACAAGTCATGTTTTCTAATTTTAAATCAATGAAGAAAAATGATGGTTGTGAGTTGTACTATTGTACCCTCCAGTCTTCCCTTTTCTATAACTATATTATTGCCAAACAAGTCAAATAAATCCTCTCTTCTTTTTTTTTTTCTTTTTTTTTTTTCTCTTCCTATTATCTGAATTATTAAACATGATTTTTTAAAATATTTGTTAGTTGCATCATATGCATGATAAATGCATGTAGAATTTTGTTTGTTATGCTTTGTGCTCAATAATGATTTTGTTTTTAGTCTTTGGTTTGCTGAAATGATAAAATTTATGGTTAAATTATTAATTCAGTCATTTACGATATATTTTAATTTGATATTTATGATTTACATATTGTAATTAATAAATAGCATCCTAAATGCATCTTAATATATATAAATTAACAATGACCACTTATTATTTTTATTTTTCTAATATAATTATAAGTAAAAGTTGGAAATTCAAACTCATTCGGTGGCCAATCTCTTTCTCTAATTATAATAATATGTATTTTTACAAAGCTTTTGTAAGGATAATTAAAATAGACAATAGTTTTTTTTTAATTAAGTACCAAAATAGACTATAGTTAATAGAAGGCATGGAACGTGAAAATTATATAAAAATTTGAGAGAAAAATAAAGTACAAGCAATCTATCGTGGCATCCTATAATGAATTTAAACAAAAGCCTTAAATTAAAATGTTTTTCCTAATAAGAACAAAGCTAACCCGACGTATAAGGATTAGCACCCATGACTAAGGGATAATTGAATAACATTAAGCATTGTAGGGGGGGGGGGGGGGGGGGGGGGAGACAGAGCTTTTCTAAAAGGTTAGAATATAGTTTTAGGTTTTGCACTTTACCTTTTAATTTAGTTCTTAAAATTTAGGCCCATGTCAAAATAATATCAATTTTAGTTTTCTATTTTAAAGAATTATGCTTATTTCGTTATAATTTCTTTGACATTTCTTTAAAATACATTCAAATTTTTAGCTAAATTTCTGATTTAAAAAAAGTACTTTTTTAGTTTTTAAATTTGACTTAAAATTTGAAAACATTTTCACAAATTAGATAACAAAACAAAGAAATGTATAAATGAAAGCAAAGTTTATAAACTTGATTTTCAAAAAACAAAAAAAACGAAATGATTATTATATAAGACTTTGAAATTTCTATTTTGACCTGTTCATAATTTAGTCTTTGTCTTAAAAATATTTTAAAGAAATTGGCATAAGTCTACTATTGGATGCTAGTACTATTTTTTTTTTCTTTTTTGGCATAACTTCACTAGTGAATACTTACAATTTTATTGTAATATTTCTTTTTTTTTTCTTTGTTTCTTTTACTCTTCTCCAATAATTGTATATATTTTAACTCTATTTTTTTCTTAGACTACACATTGATGTTTAACTGATAATAAATTGATCGTGTCACCAATGATTTTTTTTTAATTCGAAATTTAACCTTTAAGGATCAACATTTGAAATTTATTAAGACTTTAGAGACTCAAACTTTATTTTAATTGTTTTAAGAATTGTTTGGTATAAAAAAGAAGAAGAATCATTTTAGGTTGACGAAAATAGTCATTAGGAATAATTAAAAAATAATAATAATAATAAACTTTGAAAGAATAAGTCAAACTTCTAAATTCTCTTTAGGGGTCGTTTGTTTCGTGGTAATCCAAAATTCTCATGGAATGGAGATCTGGATTACTTTGTTTGTTTTGTAGGAATGTAAGATACCTTGGCATATCAAGATGCCCGAGTATTCTAGGATGCCCATTCGGAGGGCATCTGATTAAATTTGGATGCCCTTTTGAAACATGGGTTTTTAAGATTCACACGTTGAGGGCATCTACTAATGACATATTTGCCCCTAATCAATTTTCTTAATTTTACATTTTTATTTTTATTTAAAAATAAATTAATGAATTTATGCACTAATAAAACGATCAAATGTAGTTAGCTATATTTATATTTTACATTTAGATATAAAATAAAGCTGATTTAAAATTAAATTAATATTTAATATTAAATATTTTATAAAAATATCAAACTAATATAAATTAATTTGTTCTACAAAATAACACATAAATATTAGTATAAAATAAATTGATATACAAATATAATATTAAATTAACAACACCAAAATGCATGTGATATCAATTTAATTATATTAAACTAATAATTCAATTATGTAAAGGTTAGCAAGGGCATTATTGGTATAACACATAATCTTAAGACATTCCCATATATAAATTCTGCAAAACAAACATGGCTATCTAAATATTCTCAGATATCCTTATAAATTTTTCTGCAAAACAAACATGGTAATCTAAAGATGCCGGACATCTAAAATTCCAGACATCTAAGATTCTAGGCATATGAAGATGCCTAAAATCATGATTCTCTAAAAACAAACGGCCCTTAAAAGCTCAAACTTCATAGTGGCCAGGACCGTCATGTTGTTTGTGGGTTTCTTAAACAACTAAGGGGGTGTTTGGATTGAGGAGTTGGGGGAGTAAAGTTGGGAGGAGTTAATAACTCCCCCCAACTCCTTGTTTGGCCAAAGCATAATTTTACTCCTATTGTGGACCCCATAGATTTATTAACTCCTTCTCCAACTCCCCATTGTGGGTCCCACAAACTTATTAACTCCTTCTCCAACTCCTCATTGTGGGCCCCACAACTTTCCTATCTCATTTTTTCTTCAACTCACCTCACTCATACCTCTCTCTCTTCTCTCCTCTCCTTTCTCTCTCTATTTTTTTACATTATTTTTTTTAATTTCTTAATTTGAAAAATTTTCTTCATTTTTTATATAAATTTTCTCACCATTGTTACTAATTACTAATTAAATATAAATAATTATTT
This sequence comes from Trichosanthes truncata, assembly GCA_033996785.1. Taxonomy (NCBI): domain Eukaryota; kingdom Viridiplantae; phylum Streptophyta; class Magnoliopsida; order Cucurbitales; family Cucurbitaceae; genus Trichosanthes; species Trichosanthes truncata. The sequence continues at coordinate 52,457,231 of MU867259.1, forward strand.
TTTATTCTATAATTTTAATCAATTTTTTAACAAAAATATTTTCCTTTTTATTCTATAATTTTATTTTTTAAATATAAATTATATAAGAATATTTTAGACATGATACTATTATTTAAATTGAAATTTTAATATAAATTAGAGTACTACATAGCAATTTTTTTAATTGATAAAATCTTCCTATTTTACTTCCTCCATTTGTCATCTACAATTTTTTTTTTTAAGTTTCAACTAAAATTACTTATAACAAATAACAATCTCATCTTTTTTAAGCTTATTTTTTTTTATTAATGGCTCAAAAATATATATAATTTTATGATTTGAAGATAAGAAAAACATATTTTAAACTAACTCGTATTACATTTTAGAAAATTAGTATTAAAAAATATTAACGTATTAAAAAATGATTTTCAAACTAATCATATTCAAAGTAAAAAGATAAACAATTTATCATTCTAAACTTAATAAAATAAAATTATTACAATAAATAACATAAATATATAGTATTTTGAACAAAAGTTGTATGATATTCATTTTGAATGATGTTAAAAAATATATATATATTCATTTTGAACTTAATTATTTTAAAATAGCATAAATATTTGATATTTTATTTTTAACTTAGTTATTTTAAAACTTCAAATAATATATTATTTTCAAATTAATCAAACTTTAGATAATTCATTACATTGGTTAGTTAGAAAAATAAAATCTTAAATTATGTAAAAAAAAATTATTTTATTAAACTTGAAAAAGAAATCTTAAATTAAAATTTTAAAATTGACGAAAACAAGTCTCTAATAAAATTGTAAAATATTCATAAAATAATATAATCTAAAATCTCAATTTTAGGATTGACGGAAACAAATCTATATTATTTCTAGAATTGAAAGAATAAAAACGTAAAAATCTTGAAGTTTATTTGAATCCCTTTAAATTAATGGATTGAAATATTTCCAAATCACATGTAATATTTTAAAAAGTATTGTAAGACTCTTTTATTTGAAAACTATCCAAGATAAATGAATAATTAATGTGAGATATATTGAAAAAAAGAATGTGGGGTATTTTGTTCAAAATTATTTTTTTTACTTTAAAGAAATTTGTAAAATATACATAAATTAATAAAAACAAAAAATCTCAATCTTAGAATTCATGGGAACAAATTCTTAATAATGAAATTTTGACAAATTGTAGAAAAAAATTATATAAAATCAACTTAGACTTCAGAACTCCAGGTTTAACAAATCTGCACCCTAAACACAGACTTCAGAACTCCTACTCCCTGCAACTCTTTGCCCCAAACACAGACTTCCTAACTCCAAACTAAACAACTCTGCACCCCAAACACAGACTTCCTAACTCCCCAAACTTTCTAACTCTCCAGACTTCCTAACTCCCCAGACATATTAACTACTCCCTGCAACTCCTTGCCCCAAACAGCCCCTAAGTGCCTATTTGATATTTTTACCTTGTACAATTTCTTATTTTCAAATTCAATTAATCAAATCAATTAAATGAATTCTCTATTTGATGAGTTTAATATTTTATTTATATGCAGATTATGTGCCCCAAAAGTGAATTTTTTTGAAAAAAAAACAACATTCACATACTTTTAGCGTTTGCCAATTTAAACAATGAAAATATAAAATTCAAATTTTGTTTTCCATTAAACTTTTTATTTTCAAATCTCTATTTTTGGGTCACCAATCAAAGAAAAAAAGGTTAAATTAAAAAAAAAATTAAAAACCCTTAAACTTTATAATTTGTTTCAAAAATATGCACATTCTTTCAAAAGTTGTAATATTACTCTTAACATTTCATCAAATTTTCAAACTGTCCTTGTAAAAGAAAAATCTTCATAATGTTGGATGAAAAGATAATGTGTCTGAATGTTGTTTTTTCAAACTTAATCCAAGCAAGCGTCTTAATCACCGCCACACGTTGATTTTTCATCCAACATTCTAATATATTTCTACTCCAACGGTAATTTCGAAACATTTATGAAAGGTCAAGAGCAATATTACAACTTTTGAAAGAATAAGAATATTTTTGAAATAAATGACAAAGTTAAAGGTATTTTTATAATTTAGTAAAAAAAATTACCAATCAAACACACTCTAAACATTGTAGGATTAAGCAGTAGTTCCACGAGATTAGTCAAGAAGCGTGTAAACTAACTCGAACAAGATAAGGAAAAGGGTATTTTGGAAAAAGGAGGGAAAAATGGAAGGGGATAGGTGGGATGAGAATGGAAAGGAGGGGTGAGGTGGAGAAGTATAAATTAAAATTAGCAATTTGATGGAGGGGTGGGGGAAAAGGGGTGGTTCTGTGGGCGGTCTTCTAACGTAACGGTGTGGTCAACGTCAGAACGTGAAAGGCATTGAATGGGAGTGGGACCCACAGGATCAAAGAGAGAGAGGGAAAAATGGGACCGCACCGCACGTGTCGAAGTTGATGCGACACGTGTATGCAGTAGGCATTGGCCAAAAGCCAAAATCCAAAAGGATGCTGTTGTAATTCGAGCTGTCACGGTGCTAATTTTGACAGCTCGGTAACCGGCGGCCAGGTCTTGTTAAAAAACAGCCAAGGTCCACGCTACTTCTGTTGTTCCTGCTTCCAAACAGTCTGTCCCGCTAACTACCCCTTCTGTTTTCCCATCTCATCTTTTGTTTCTTAGTCACCTTTATATTAATTTATTTGTCTCCACGAGTATTTTTTCAATTTAGTATTTATTATTTAAAAAAAGCTTATATTACCAGGGTATTAAATTTTCATCGACATGTCGACATTTTCATCAAAATTTTCACATGTCCATGGGTTCGACATCGACATAAGGGGGGAATCGACATTTCCACTATACCGTACAAAATTGACGAAATATTAAAAAAGAAGCAAGAAAATGTAACTTAATGTGAATATAATAATGTAACAAGTATTTTAACTCATTTAAAAAGTGTAAAATGTTCATTTATTAATTTAAATATTTTTTTTGAATTTTTTGTTTTTAAATTTTTTTTTCAGAAATATCCATCGACATCGACATTTTATCGATATTTCCATCGACGTTTTCATAAAATTGAGACTTCGACATTTCCGTCGACATCGACATTTTAAACCTTGTATATTACATAATATTTACTAAATTGAATCAAATTTTAGTAACTAAATGCCTATTTATCGAATGGTTTATGATGCATTAATTATATGAGAATGACATAATTATAAATAAATAATTAAATTCATTATTTATTTATTTATTTGGAGGGAAAAAAGGTCGATTGTCGATCTATATGTATTAATAACCTATCAGCCACATACCCATAAAATGGAAAAAAATGACTTTTTTTTTTTGGCTGAATAGAGAGAGAGAAAAAAAAAATCTCAACCAATATGAAAATGTCCTTTAAACAAGATCTGAGTACAGAGTCCTTTCCAATCGTACCGAGATCTTATGTTAAATTCGAGATCCTTATCTAATTAAGTTATTAAATGTCCTTTGACAAATTTGGCATCAATTTTAATCATTAAACCAGTATCATCTTCCTTGATTTAAAGTTCGTATGCTTAAAAAAAAAACCCAATGGTTATTTTAATTATCTCAGTCAATATTTAAATTAATAATTAATAAGTAAATCAACAAGTATTAAAAAAAAAAAAAGAAATGACCCACTGTATATCCCACATTAGTAAAATTGAATATCACATCATAATGCTCAATTACCATATTTTAAATACTTTGTTTTACAAGAATCACAGTAAAACTTTTAAAAGTATGGAGACTAAGTAGAATTTGGTTTAAATTATACAAATTAAAATTTTAATTTTTTTAGTACAAAGTTATATTAATTTTTTTTAATTCAACAACATTTGAGGATGAGAGATTTGAACTTCTAATCTTCTGGTCAAAGATACATGTCAATTACTACTAAATTATGCTTACTTTGGCAAATTATAATTTAATTTTAAATAGTATTACTAAAGACATGCAATAATGTTTTTTTAAAGAAAATCAACCACCCTAAGTTGGTTAATGATAATAAGAGTTGGAGAAGGATTTTCAAGACTTTGGAGGGCAAGGATGCAAATCCCATATAGTTGCCTACCTAGAATAAAATATTAATTTGTCTTTTTTTTTCTTTTTTATATAGTAGTATTAATATTTTCTACAACCCTCTATGTTGTAGTTGTAGGTCTTATAGTAATAGTATTATAAATTGGTGCAGAAATTCAAGGTACAAAATTAAAATATATATATATTAAAAGAAAAGATGAAAGAGAATTTCATTATTTTTGTCAAAAAAAAAAAATCGGCCATTTTGTCAACGGAAGAAATCAAGGCGATCAAGTCAGTCGATAACATTGATTTTTTTAATTTCTTAATAGTTAGAAACATTGTATATAATTCAAGAGGGGTCTCTCTGCTTTTAGTCAACTTGATTTTTTTTTTTTCTTTATTATTATTGTTTGGTGGTTGCAAATAATAATTTTATATATTTAGCACATGCAATTAAGAAAAATAGTTAGCTTGGCATGCACGTGTACACTTGGGCAAACGAGTGTGACATTAAAGTAAGTAAATAGTTTATTAGAAAAAATGGGTCATAAATCATATTTTGATATATGAATATTTAAATTTTATATTAATTTAGTAATTAAATTTTTTTTCTTAAACTCTAAAGAGCCATGTTTTTGCTTCTAAACTTATGCATTAAAAAAAAATCAAAACTTGTGTTTGGCTTCAAACTCTAGTATGTACAATCATATATAATCATATATTAGATAAATAAACCAAACATACCACATTATTTTTTTTATATATAAATAGTTTATAGAAATAAACAACAAAAAAAGACAAAAATGATTTACAAGATTCAAAATCTAAAATAAAATTTTCAAAATTTGAATAGGAAACACAAAATTATTAGTATAAAAGTTTCAAAGCTAAATTGAGATCTAAACGAAGTAGTCAAATCAATTGATAACATTGATTTTTTAAGTTTTCTAATAATTAGAAACATTGTATATAATTCAAGGCAGTCAAGTGAGTCTATAACATTGATTTTCTAAATTTTATAATAATTAAAAACATAGTATATAATTCAAGAGTGGTCTTTTCTTTTGGTCAACTTGATTTTTTTTTTCTTTATAATTATTTTTTTTTTTGAAACATTTCTTTATAATTATTGTTTCGTGGTTGAAAATAATAATTTTATATATTTAGCACATGTGATTAAGAAAAACAGTTAGCTTGCATGTACATTTTGGCAAACGAGTGTGAAATAAAAATATGCAAATAGTTTATTTTTTTAAAAGAAAAAGTCATAAATCATATTTTGATATCTGAATATTTAAATTTTATACTAATTAATTTAGTCATTAAATTTTAATTTGTTCGTTTTTATTCTAGACTTTGCGTTAAAAAAAAATCAAAACTTAACATTTGACACATAATATGTTTGGCTTCAAACTCTAGTCTATACAATCGTATGTATGCATATTAGATAAATAAAACAAAACATACAACATTAATTTTTTTTTATAAATAGTTTATAGAAATAAACAACATAAATGACCCAAAAAATGATTTTTTTATGTGCAAGATTCAAAATCTAAATTAAAATTTGCAAAATTTTAGTAGAAAAAATAAAATTAGTATAAAAGTTTCGAAGCTAAAGTGAGAAAGTGAGATTTGAATTCAAAAACAAAAAGATACTGAAGAGTAATATTATTATTTTTTTTGGGCAAACGTCCTTGTAGATTGAAAAAAAAAATACAAAAAATAAAAAATAAAAAATAAAAAAAAAAATTTGTTTTCTATATATCAAATCAATAGTTTTACCTCATGTTTCATGTTAAAACAAAATGTGGGTCATTTTCACATGTGAATTGAGAAAGGAGAGAAAAATGAAACATAATGTCCAAGTGAAGCTCACTCCCCCCTTCTAATGTTTACAAGATTGATAGCAAATCTTATATTACTTGATTTGATATGTCTTTGATACATTTTGTTTCCCATCATCCATTTCACTTTCATTTCTACAGTTCACACTCCTCTTCTTTGTTTTTATTTCACCCCTTTTTCCATTTTAAATCATATTTTAGCCCTTAACCTTCATATTTATTTTGGTAATTTAATTTCTAAACTTTTTTAATCAGTCCTCCTATGATGAGACATTAATGTTTGATCATACTGGAGTTATGTTCAAGTTAGTCTCTAAACGTTTAAATGTTCTATTTTAGTGTCTGATTTTGATATTCATGCCCAATTTCTATCTTGAAACTTGTTAGGTTGTCTCTATTTTCACCATTAAATTTTCAATTTCATCAAATTGAACTCTAAACTTTGACAAGTGTTGCAATTTTTACCTCGATTCAATTTTTGCTAATTCACTCACTAATTTTAACCCAAAAAAAATGTAAAAATCTTCATAAACTCACTAATTCTCATAAAATCAAAATTTGGACAAAATTAAATTTGATTAATGACAAATTAAACATTGGATAACTTTGCCAAAAGTCACAAATTTCAACAAAAATTGAACTCTAATGTCAATCTTTTTGAAATCCTATCAAATTTAATTTGCACCATATATAGATTTTATAATTCCTTGAATGCAAACAAAATACTTTTTTTTAATGATTTTTTGAACAAAAAATTATCAGAGGAAAAAAATTGCAACATTTTTTTAAAAGTTTAACGTTAATATAGAAACACCTATCTAAATTTGAGATGCAATGTGATTAAATTGAAAGTTTAGGGTAAAAATTGATACAACTAAACAAATTTAAGAGAAAAAATTAATTTTTTTTCTCCTTTTTTTTATACCCTTCATGTTTGTGTCAAATATGGATTGTCTCTTGAGGGATTGAGGGAGATTAGTGTAGTTGTGCAATATATTTCATAATTGAGATCATAAAAACTTCATCTAGAAATTACTTAATCTAAAGATAAGATAATTTTAAAAAAATGAGTTTATAAAAATATGGCAAGTAGACCTACATTAAAATGTAAACTATATTATAAAAAATAAATTAATGAATATAACCGTACACTGTGCTTAGCAGTTAGTAGTGGATGAATCAAAGATAATAATTACTAATTAGTAAAAATAAGGTTAAATTACAAGTTTAGTTCCTAAACTTTGGTTCATCAATTTCAAAAGTATACGTCTAATAGATTCCTAAATTTTTAATTTTGTATCTAATAGATTTCTGACAAATTCAAAATTTTTAAAAATTAATTGCTCTATTAGACATAAATTTGAATTTTACCTAATGAAACTCTAAAATTTTAATTTTGTGTCTAGTAGATCTATGGAGTTTAAAATTTTTGACATTATAGGTACTAAATTTATAATTTTGAAAGTTTAAGGATCAAATAAACACAAATCTCAAAGTTTATGGACTAAATTTTTAATTTAACTATAAAATAATTTTTTCTGGAAGTCAACCTTTTGTGGTGGATGAATCATGGGTAGTTGTACTCGTTTTCTAATTTATTACTTTTCTATAATATATTATTTGTTTTGATTCTTTAGATTCATTGACACTAATTAATTGTTATTATAATAATACATTACATTATTATAATTGTTGTAAAATTGAGAGGCGAAACCGGGCACCAAAACTTTACCAAACCATATAATAATAATAATAATATATAATAATAATAATAATATATAATAATAATAATAATGCAATTAAAGGAATATAAAAGGAGTATATATAAATATAATATAAACAAAGAAAGTGGAAATTTATGGAAAATTAAAAACACAAGAAATTAGAGAAAATTGTTATTATTTCTTTACCAAAATGTATCTATTTATAGGCATAAGGGAGAGCATGAAGTGGAACAATTGGACACCAATCAATGGTCTTTGTTGGACACATGGAAGACACTATGGCTATGGATAAAAAGCCACTTGGTATGGAAATAAGGTGGGCATGTGGAAATGGGCATTTATATTTACAATACTCCCCCTTAAATGCCCATTTATATAAAATATGCCTCGTTAAAACCTTACTAGGGAAAAACCCAATGGGAAGAAAAACCCTAGTGAAGGAAAAAGAGTACATATTTTATATAGTTTACTATAATACATTCACTCCCCCTCATGGAGACATCACTTAAAGTCTTTGAGTCGCCGCATTACAATGCTATATACTAATTTATCGAAGGTTGCAGTTGGTAATGCCTTCGTAAATAAGTCAGCCAGGTTATCTTTCGAACAAATTTGTTGTACAGTGATATCGCCATTTTCTTCAAGATCATGAGTATAGAAGAGCTTTGGTGAGATATGCTTTGTTCTATCTCCTTTGATATATCCTCCCTTGATTTGAGCTATACATGCTGTGTTGTCTTCGTATAACATCGTTGGAAGAGGTTTACTTGAAGACAAGCCACATGTCTCATGAATGTGTTGTGTCATCGATCTTAGCCATACACATTCTCGACTTGCTTCATGAATAGCGAGGATTTCAGCATGATTTGAAGAAGTGGCCGTTATAGTCTGTTTCACTGATCACCACGATATAGCAGTTCCTCCACATGTAAATAGATAACCTGTCTGAGATCTAGCTTTGTGTGGATCAGATAGATAACCAGAATCTGCATAACCAACTAGATCATACTTTGATTTGTTAGAATAAAATAAACCCATATCAATTGTCCCTCGAAGATATCGGAGTATATGCTTAACTCCGTTCCAATGTCTTTTTGTAGGACATGAACTATATCTAGCTAATAAATTTACTGAAAATGCAATATCTGGTCTTGTGTTATTAGCCAAATACATAAGTGCACCAATTGCACTAAGATATGGTACTTCAGGACCAAGTAGTTCTTCACTGTCATCTCGAGGTCGAAATATATCTTTCTTTATATCCAGTGAACGAACTTCCATTGGAATGTTCAATGGATGTGCTTTATCCATATAGAATCTTTTTAAGATTTTCTCTGTATAAGTTGATTGATGAACAAATATCCCATCTGCTAAATGTTCAATTTGCAAACCAAGGCAAAATTTTGTTTTTCCAAGATCTTTCATCTCGAATTCTTTCTTAAGATATTCTATTGCCTTGGATAACTCTTCAGGAGTTCCAATTATATTTAAGTCATCAACATATACAGTTATAATAGCAAATCTTGACTGAGATTTCTTTATAAAAACGCACGGACATATTGGATTATTTTGGTATCCTTCTTTCAACAGATATTCACTCAGGCGATTATACCACATTCGTCCTGATTGTTTTAATCCATATAATGATCTCTGTAACTTTATTGAATACAATTCCCGAGAACTTGATTCATATGTTTCTGGTATTTTAAATCCTTCCGGGATTTTCATATAAATGTCATTATCGAGAGATCCATATAAATACGCCGTGACTACATCCATTAGATGCATATCAAGCTTTTCATATACAGTCAGACCAATCAAATATCTTAGCGTTATTGCATCCACCACAGGAGAATATGTCTCCTCATAATCAATACCAGGCCTTTGCGAGAATCCTTGTGCAACAAGTCTCGCTTTATATCTTGTGACTTCATTCTTTTCATTTCTTTTCCTTACAAATACCCATTTATATCCCACAGGTTTGACGTTTTCCGGTGTTGGGACTACTGGTCCAAAAACCTCACATTTTGAAAGTGAGTTCAACTCTGCTTGGATTGCTTCTTTCCACTTCGGCCAATCCTTTCTACGTTGACATTCTTTGATAGATTTTGGGTCAAAATCGTCACTTTCATGAATAATATCGTGAGCAACATTATAAGAAAAAATGTTGTCAATAATGATATCATTTCGGTTCCATCTCTTTCCTGTTGTAACATAGTTTATAGAAATTTCATTATTATCCTCAAGCGTTTGATTTTCACCAATACTCTTTTGAGTAGTTGTATTCTGGATTTCTTCTGGAACATCCATACCTTTTATTGAATCATTTTGATTCTCAACTACTTTTCTTTTTCGAGGATTTTTATCTTTAGAACCTATTGGTCTACCACGCTTCTGGCGTGCTCCAGACTCATTATTGACAACTTGTTCCTTTGGGATATCAACTTTTGATGGAGCATTTGCAGCTGGTATATATGATTTAGTCACACTTTTAGTATCTGTGAATGCATCTGGTAGTTGATTTGCTATATTTTGCAAATGAATTATCTTTTGAACTTCAAGTTCACATTGATTTCTACGAGAATCAAAATGAGATAATAACGATGCATTCTATGTAATTTCTTTTTCCAACTTCTTAATTCCTCCCCCTAATGTTGGAAAATTTGTCTCATTAAAATGACAATCAGCAAATCGTGCAGTAAATACATCACCCGTCAGGGGTTCAAGATATTTAATAATTGATGGGGAATCAAAACCAACATATATTCCTAACCTCCTTTGAGGACCCATCTTAGTACGTTGTGGTGGAGCAATCGGTACATATACTGCACATCCAAAAATTCTTAGATGAGAAATATTTGGCTGCTGGCCATAAGCTAATTGCATTGGGGAGTATTTATTATAAGCTACTGGCCTAATACGTGCCAGTGATGCAGCATGCAAAATAGCATGACCCCATACCGATGTAGGAAGTTTAGCTCTCATAAGCAATGGTCTTGCAATTAGTTGCAGACGTTTTATAAATGATTCTGCTAGACCATTTTGTGTATGAACGTGAGCTACAGGATGTTCAACACTTATCCCAATTGACATACAATAATTATTAAAAGTTTGGGATGTAAATTCACCAGCATTATCAAGTCGAATGGTCTTAATTGTATTATCAGGAAATTGTGCTTTTAACTTAATTATTTGAGCAAGTAATCTTGCAAATGCAAGATTTCGACTTGATAATAAGCATACATGTGACCATCTGCTGGATGCGTCAATTAATACCATAAAATATCTAAATGGACCACTTGGTGGGTTAATAGGTCCACAAATATCACCTTGAATTCGCTCTAAAAATGCAGGTGATTCAATCCCCACTTTAGCTGGTGATGGTCTAATAATTAATTTCCCTTGAGAACAAGCATCACATGACAACTCATTGGATTGAAAAATCTTCTGGCTCTTTAAAGGATGTCCATGTGAATTCTCAATAATTTTTCTCATCATTATTGACCCTGGATGACCCAATCGATCATGCCAAACACTGAATATTTCTGGATTCATGAACTTCGGGTTCATTATTGCATAACTTTCGATTACTCGTATATGAGTATAGTATAATCCATAAGAAAAAGCAGGCAGTGTTTCTAATATACGTTTTTCATGTGAAACAATATATGTTATATAGAGACACTCTATATTATTTTTACAATCAGTTTCAACATGATAATTATTTTCACGTATATCTTTAAAACTTAATAAGTTTCTTTTCGATTTGCTAGAGAACAGAGCATTATTAATTGTAAATCTTGTTCCTCTAGGCAAAATAAAGTTTGCTTTTCCAAAACCTTCAATCAGATTTGCAGAACCTGATATAGTATTGACTTTTGCTTCCAGCATTGTCAATCTAGTAAAATATTTTCTATTTATGAGTATCGTGTGCGTAGTTGCGCAGTCTGCCAGACATAAATCCTCATTGCTCATTTTCGAGTTACTCAACATATTGAAATTGTTCATATTTCTTCATTGAAAAGAAAAGAAAAACGATTACAAAGAGTCTTAAATATATATTCAAACAAAACAACAACAAAAACATACTAAACAGTACTTAATTATATATTTTCATACAAATCATCCTCTACTTGTTTGATTGCATCAATTCTCTCTCCAGGAGATTCAAAATAATCAGCTACATCAAGATGCATCATATTGGAGGGGTCAAACACATCATCTTCTTGAATGGCAAGATTTACCTCCACATTCTTTCCTTTTCCTTTTTCCTTCAGGGAAGCTTGATAGAGATCAACAAGGTGTTTTGACGTACGACAGGTACGTGACCAGTGCCCAGTCATTCCGCACCGGAAACATTTATGTTCATCACCTTTCGAACTTCTATCTTGTGGAGCCTTTCCTTTATGATCATCACTTCGTGTGGGTTTCTTAAAATTATAATGCCCACCACGAAAATAGGTATTTCTTCCTCTACCGCGGTCCCGACCTCGACCACGACCACGACCTCGACCACGGTTATTAAAATTCACAGCATTCACTTTAGGGAATGGCGTTGCTCCAGTTGGTCGGGATTCGTGATTTTTCATCAATAACTCGTTATTTTGTTCAGCAACGAGAAGACATGAGATAAGTTCAGAATATTTTGCAAAACCCTTCTCTCGATATTGCTGCTGCAGGAGCATATTCGAGACATGAAAAGTGGAAAATGTCTTCTCTAACATATCAACATCAGTAATCTTTTCTCTGCATAATTTTAATTTTGAACTAATTCTGAAGAGTGCGGAATTATATTCACTTACTGATTTAAAGTCCTGCAACCTCAGGTGCATCCAATCATAACGAGCTTTTGGAAGAATAACTGTTTTTTGATGATCGTACCTTTCTTTCAAACCTTGCCATAGAACGTAGGGATTTTTTATTGTAAGATACTCCATTTTCAATCCCTCGTGAAGATGATGGCGAAGGAAGATCAGGGCTTTTGCTTTTTCTTGATTTGATGCATCATTTCCTTCTTTAATTGTTTCTCCAAGATTCATAGAATCTAAATGGATCTCAGCGTCAAGGACCCATGACAAGTAGTTATTTCCATTAATATCCAGGGCCGCAAATTCTAGCTTTGTAAGGTTTGCCATAATAACACTATCAAAAATAATAATATATTAATATTAGAAATTTAACATAAACCAAATGCGTAAAAATGGCTTACCTATAAGACTTACCTTTAGCGGGAAAAATGACAGAGTCTCGTGCTGATAACGTGTTGTAAAATTGAGAGGCGAAACCGGGCACCAAAACTTTACCAAACCATATAATAATAATAATAATATATAATAATAATAATAATAATGCAATTAAAGGAATATAAAAGGAGTATATATAAATATAATATAAACAAAGAAAGTGGAAATTTATGGAAAATTAAAAACACAAGAAATTAGAGAAAATTGTTATTATTTCTTTACCAAAATGTATCTATTTATAGGCATAAGGGAGAGCATGAAGTGGAACAATTGGACACCAATCAATGGTCTTTATTGGACACATGGAAGACACTATGGCTATGGATAAAAAGCCACTTTGTATGGAAATAAGGTGGGCATGTGGAAATGGGCATTTATATTTACAATAATAATATAAGTTTTAGGATAGACTATTTTTTCTCTCTTACTCTCTCAATAGGCTAGTGTTAGTGCAAAATTTATACGTATAATTTTTAAAAAATAGAAAAATTACTTCATAGTTTTTAGTAATGGTTGAATCTCATTAAGTAATTAGTGAACCATGTTTTTTTTTTTTTTTTGAGAAACATTAGTGAACCATGTTAATCATAATATATTTGAAAAAAAAAATATTTTTTACTATAGTAGACTGTAAATGAAGAGAGAGAATTCGAACCTACAACCTATAAATTAAAGTATTAGATATGTTTTTTTTTAAGTTACAATATTACAAATTGAAAAGTGTGGTTTCGAACCCTTAACTTATAAGAGAAGATTGTTAATAATTTAATTAATTAAGTTAGGTTCAAATTAAAAATTAATGATTAATTCAAATTCAAATACGACAAATTACTTTAATAGACTATTTAACGTAATTTTTAACGTAACTAGAGTATTTATTTAACTAATAATTTTGATACCAATTTAAGTATTGCTCATTATAGGTTGTGGATTTGAAGCATTGCTCTGTTGTTTGAATTGTAATATATTTTTGAAAATAAAGTATATATTTGATTAATGAAGTAAGTTTTTTGACCGCATATGTTATCAATTAAATTTGATATTTTATTAAATAAGATCTAGCAACTTCAATGAATTTGTATTTGTATAATTATAGTATTAATTTTTCCTCTTCATTTTTCTTTTTTGTTTAAAATAATCAAATGAAATTTCGTGGAAGTACTCTAAAAAAGGATAAATAAAAATAGAAAGACACGTGATACATAACGAAATCATTGTCAATGTATTTGTTATAAGAAGATGACACGTTTGCTTCGGAATTACCGCGCCGAGCCCACGTTGACAAATTTATCCGCATTTATTAAAAAAAAAAAATCTTTTCAATTTAATTTAAAATTTTCTTTAACTAATTTTTTTATAATAATAAAAAGAGGGTTTTTTTTTTGAAACGATAAAATGAGGTTAAGGCAATGGTGTAAAATGTCAGTCGACATGTTGTCCGGAGAACGTCGTTTTCCCCTCTTTCGACGACAAGTCTTTTTTTTTTTTTTTAAATGTCAAGCCATGAAATGCGCATGGAAAAGACATGAGAAACTTGGAAAGGCTCGTGTAGGGTTTATATATATATATATTTCAAATTTAATCTTTTTTTTTGTTAATAAATAATAAGTAATAGTCTACATTCACAGGCAGAGGGAGAAAGAATTTTATTATCTTGAGGAGAAACTGAATACAAAATACGGAGAACAATTAGATAAGAGTTTAAAGTGTTTATATCTGGCACACATCTAACCCTAATACAGAATAGGCTCAAAATGCCCAAAATTACGAAAAATAACAGGTTTAAGGCATTTCTACACTCCAATTCCAATTCTCTTAATTTCCCACCAATTCTCTTAAATTCATTTCAATTCTCTCAAATTTCCTTCATAATTCTCTCGTTGAATATAAATATTACATATATTTTAGATATATGATGTTAAGAGTAATCAATTATAGTATAATTAAGTCATAATTAAAGTTTCATAAAATAATTCATATAATTTTAATTAATTTCCATTTTTTTTCAAATTCCTCATCGCATCGACATTTCAAATTTTCAATTGACATTTATATCTAAATATTGTCTTAATTTTTAGATGTGATGCTTAAAAATAGTTAATTATAGTCAAATTAAGTCAAAATCAAAGTTTCATTCGCTAATTCAAACAATTTTCATCAATTTCCACGATTTCCGTAAATTTTTCCGAAATTTCCATTGATATTTCCATAAATTTTGGACCTCGATATTTCCATCGACATCGACATTTCGAACCTTGGTTAAGGCCGGTTTTGTTTCTCCGTGAGATTCAATAAAAATAAAATTGTATTTCATTGTATATCATGCTTTTAGATATGTATTTGGTAGAAAATTTAAAAATTGCATCCTAGTTTAAACAATTGTTTAAAATATGTTTGATAATATATTTATAGACCATAAAACTAGTTGTAGTTGTCAACTAGAGATTAAGCTAAATATAAATTATTATTAATTAATTTATGAACATGTTTTTTTTTCATAAATTTTATATAAATTTTATTTTACTTTATCATACAATTTATAATATATTATATTATACATATTTTAATTAAATAAAAATAAATTGAGTTTATAATATGAAATAATATATTTATTAATTTTTTAAATATTTTTTAATATAATTTTGCATTTTAAATTTTCAAATTTAAAATCTAGATACAATGAAAACATAAAATGTTGTTTTTAGAATTTTTACTATTTCAATCACATAATTCGAAAACTATTTTCGAAAACACATCTACCGAACGCATACTCACTGAACTCAGTAATCTAAAAACATAAAATAGAATCCAGATTGCCTACCAAACAACCCTAAACTATCCATTTGTGTGTCTGTATGTGTGTGTGTGTATATATATCCCTGATTATATTTTGGAATGAAAAACATTATTATTATCATTATTTGGTTAAATTACATGTGTGTGTCTTAAACTTTCAATTTTGTGTTCAATTGGACTTTTAATTTTCAATTTGTATTTAATAGGCTATTGACATATTTGACATTTTTTAAAAATATTAATTAACTTACTAGAAAAAATTTATTGAAAGTTTAGGTCCTATTAGACATAAAATTAAATTTTCTATCTAGATTGGTTAACTTTTGAAAATTTTGAATATATCAAGGACTTATTAGACACAAAATTGAAAGTTCAGGGACCTATTAGACACTTTTTAAAGTTCAAGAACTAAACTTGTAATTTAACCTTATTTTTTTTAGTTCAACAACATTTAGGAGTTGAAGATTCGAACATCTAATCTCTTGGTCGAGGTTATGTACTTTAACCAATTGAGCTATGCTCATGTAAGCATAAAAAAATTATTCTAGTTCTTATCATTAATTTTTCATAAATTACTTAATATAATCTTAATACAAGAACATATTTTGTTCTTTTTATACTTTGTAAATATTGTCTGCCAAGTACGTGTTTGAATGTGTGTGTAATAGATTCAAATTTTGTTAAATGATTAATAGAAACTTAGTGATAAATATTAGGTTAAATTACAAATTTAGTCTCTGAACTTAAGGTTTGTGTTTAATAAGTCTATAAACTTTAAAATTATGAAAAAGTCTCTACACTTTCAATTTTGTGTCTAATAGATTTTTGAACTTTAAAAGTATCTAATAAATCTCATAACCTTTAATTTTCGTATAATAGATCTCTTAATTTTAAAAGTGTCTAATAAATCACTAAACTTTCAATTTTACGTTTAAAAGATTCTTGACATATTTGAAATTTTTTAAAATTATCAATTTTATTATATATAAGATCAAATTTTGTAATTGATATAACTCAAAACTTTCAATTTTGTATCTAATAAATCCATGAATTTTAAGAAAATGTCAAATAAGTCAATGACCTCGACACAAAATTAAAAGTTAAAGGACTTATTAGGTATACAATTGAAAATTTAGGGATCAATTAAACTTTTTTTTTTTAAATTCACACATATACCTTTTAAACTTCAAAGACTTATTATATGCCAATTTTAAAGCTCATTGACTAAACTTGTAATTGATTTAAAGATTAAAATAGTGGTTTATGCATACTAAAATATGATATCGAAATTTTAGAAACGAAAACAATATATATATATATATATATATATATATATATATATATATATATGCTAAATTATAAAAAAAATATCTCTAAAATTGGTTATTTATTTAAAAAATACTCATATTTTTTCAAAAGTTGCAATATTACTCTTGATCTTTCATAAACATTTCAAAACTACTATTGGAGTAGAAAAGTCGTTAGAATGTTGAATGAAAAGTTGACATATATGAATATCATTCGTTTAAACTTAATCCAGACAAGCGTTCTAGTCACTATCATGTCGTTTTTTCGTCCAACAATGGATTTCTACTTTAAGGGTAATTTTGAAACATTTATGAAAGATCAAGAGTAATATTGCAACTTTTGAAAGAATAGATGTATTTTTGAAACAAATGATTTTTTTTTTATAATTTAGCTCATATATATGTACGAAAGAGTTTAAAAATGAAATAAATAAATAAGCTGTGTAATTAAAGGGTGAAGAAAGGTATAAATAGGGCCACTTTGGAATTGCTTTGGGAGGAGTTAAAAGCAATTGTGGAAAAATTTAACTATTAGGATGTTTGGAAAACCTTATTATTTATTAGTTTAAATACAATCACGTTTTGATTTACTCACAAGCTTTTCTAAAAATCTGTTATCTCATGTATGTTTCCCTCACGTATCTTTCTTATACTGTTTTGCACATAAATCGTAACAAAATCTTGATCTACATCATATATATTTTTAAATAGTTATCTTATAACAAATTTAAATATTAAATATCAATATAAAACTAATTAAAACGATATATTTACTTTAGTCACTATAGCTAAATCACAACAATTTATAATTAATTTACGAAACAACTCTAATCATGTTTTTCAGGTTAGAATTTAAAATTTACCAAGCACTAACTTACTTTATATCGTAGTTGATTTTTCTAAAAATATAATTACCAACAATTATTCAGGAACTACATCAATCCAAACTAAGCCATAATTTGAATAATTGAATTTACTAATTTATTGTTTCTTAAAATCACATGTTAAAAATAAATTATTCAAACTTGTACGCATTGGATCGACTACATTAATGACATCATTTGTTTGATTTTTAAAGAGACATCATTCTTAAAATAATTATAATTATTTTAAGTTAAATTCTTAAAATAATTATAATTATTTGTTTGATTTTTTTTTTTAAAGAGACATCATTCTCAAATAAAATTTAATCGGATCCAAACAGCAGCCTTTCTATATGATTGTGATGTGTTTCAAAATTGAAAGAAAAAAAAAATGGTAGGAGAGTCGTCAAGAAATAAAAGTGAGATTCTTCTTTCTTTTTTTTTTTTTTAAAAAAAAAAATCAGATAATCTTTTGGTCCCAATGTTTCATTTTTAGTTTATAATAATTTTACATAAAAAAAATATTTTTATCATTGCGATTCATTTCTTTTTCATTAATAATACAACATAAATTATATTTATATTGAAACATGAAATCAAATGTATTTATGTTGAATTATGAAATCAAATATTTATTCATGTAAATACTTGCTCATCAGATAAACAAATTAGTGTATAAAATGAGTTGATGTTGGAAATAATACGGAACTGAATAACACTAACAAATTTGATTACAACTTAACTGGAAATAAACAATTATAGTGTAAATAATAATACAGACACTATATGTAACAACAATTTCAAAACTCTAAGAACAAAAGATAATAAGTAGTCGAAGCATATCCTGAAGATAATTATTCGCTATGCACGGGTTGCAGGCAGACTACAACGATCATCTCAGCAAGATACAACGACTAACTCCGATAGAACAACAATCTTGAACTACTCGAATCTGGCATAACTCTTGAATACTTGTTCTCAACTTGATTTAAGATTAAAGAGAAAAGAGAAGAGAGAAGAACTCTCCAACTGGAATGAGATACTTCAATGAAGAAATAAGTTGTTATTTATAGGCTAGCAACTTAGTAACTCTCCAAAAATAAAATTAATATAAACAATATGAAACATACATCAAAAGTAACTCAATTGTGTAGTTACTTGTAAAAATTCAAACATAACTCAACAAATTTAACTTTTAAGCTAAATTTGTAAAAGACATATTAATACATTTTGATGTTTCAAACCATTTTGAACTTTTTGAGATTCAAGTCAAGTAACAACAAAATAAATTTATTTTTTTTTATGTTTCAAAGGAACACCTTTTTTTTCACAAATTTTACTATAAAATCCAATAGTTTATGCTAGATCATATGTAAAATGATTAATTACAAGGATTAAAATAGCCTTTTGCATAAATTTCATGAACTAAAATAGAATGTTTGAAAATTTAGAGATAAAAAAAAAAAAGAATGAGTATAAAAGTTTAGAAATGAAAGTAAGATTTAAATTAACACGGAAAAAGATCCTATATAAAATTTGGCATATTCCTCTCATTCTTCTCCTCTACCACTCTTTTTGGGAGAAAAGAAAAAGACAATAAATTTATGGATCTTGCCGGAGAGTTGAGGAAAATGACAATGAAGCATTTATGGAATTATGTGTTTCATTCATGTAATTTTCTTGTTTGGGACCCTTTTTTGCTAATAAATTCACACCTATTAGATTTTGGAAGTTTCAAGAGAGGTAGCAAAAAATTGACTCAATCTATCTCATAGATTTGGATCAGTTTGTCTCATTTGTTCTTTTCCTAAAGTATTTGTCTTTGACCAATTTTAATTGTACAATGTGGACTTAATGTTAAATATTTAGTGCTAAACTAAAAGTGTAAATTTTGAAGCACTAAGATGTTGCTTGGGACTTCAATTTTTTGGATTTTTATAGAGATTATGTCCATTGAAGATCAAGTTGTAAAGATGAATAAGAAAAAATTAAAATGTTGTTATTTTAGGGCATTTTTTTAGTTTTCTACTTCAATTTTAGAAGTCGTGTTCAATTAGTGAAACTTTGTTTTCCTAGTTAAAAGTTTCAAATGTATAACTCCATATATTATATATAAATAAAATTATTTGAATTAGATTGAATTTACCTTACTTCTAAGTTCCTCTATTTTAGGAAAATTTTTATGTCTTTCCCTTATTGCCAATCTCTAAACTTTAAACTTTTGATATCATCAAGGTAATCCTAAGTTTTGAATAAGTAGCGAAGCCTAAACTCATGCATAAAAGTACTCGATCATATCTAACCACAAAATTAAGCAAGTAGAAAGCACCTAAACTCAACATCAAAATGCTTAAACCTAACTAAGAAACATCTAATACAATATGAATACCTAATACCTACAAAACGGCCATATTAACCATAAATCTTCTAAAGAAATTAGAAATTCATTAGAAATTCAATTAATGGACAATATATTCAATTTTACTCCTAATTTAAGTTCATGGTTGAGTTTAATAAATTTAAATTAAAATTTGACCCACTCTTATTAAATATAGGGATAAAAATGAATTTTTCTTAGCCTCATTATCATTAAGAGTAGAAAATTAGAATGGATTGATTGTCAATTTTGGGGGAAAAGGTTAATAATTGTAAAAGTGGGGTTGAAATGACCAAGGAAAAAGCAAAGCCTATAATTAAAGAAAGAGAAAGGCCTAAAGAAAATTATGCTTCCTTGCCAAAGTAGGGAGCAAATCTTATGGATAGTGATGGAGCTTTCCAAAGATTTTATCCAAATTGTCTTTCATAAATAATAATAATAATAATAATAAGAGTACCTAACAAATATTTCATGCATATGATAACTGATACCATTTTTTAATTATAAACAGAAAATCTCTTTGCTTTTTAAATCAAATGAACTCAAGCATGACAAAATTAAATTAGTTTCATTGTATATAATTATTTTCCTTTAAATTTCCTTTTTGTTGGATTTTTTTCTCTAATTTCTTTGAGGTCGTTTTTTTAATAAATTATATGAAAAAAAAAATTCTCTAATTTCTTTGAAGTCGTTTTTTTTTATATAAATTATATGAAAAAAAAAATTCCTTCAAATTTAATTCCTAGTATTTTTTTTATTAAAAAAATTGAAACGATTAAAGTAAAGGTTTGAATTTTCGTTTATTAAAAAAATCAATGTGTTTAAACATTATAGGACTTCCTTTAACCCTTGTAACTAATGTAATTAAGTGTCTCTTTGGAATGACTTTTTGAGTGCTTAAAAAAATTTCACTTAAAAGTACATTTTTAAACACTTGAAAAGTGATTCGAAACGGCCCAAAATTCCAAATTCATACTCTTAGATAAATTAACTTTCATTTACTTCATATAGAAAGCGTGTAAGCAAGGATAAGAAATTTTTTTATATATAACATTTGAAATAAAAGTAATATCCTCATAAAGGATGTTCATGCCCTCAAAGCAACCTCTTTGGATTGGTACGGTGACTATAGTTTTCAAAAAAATATTATGATTTTTTTGAAATAAAAATTAAGTGAAAGCATATTTAGATAATTGTTCTACAAAAGTTTTTAATTTCCTTTTTTCTTTTTAAACTTTCTTCTCAATATGGGTTCACACGAAGATTTTTAAAAAATAACAAATAAAGCTATTCTTTCTTCCAAAACCATGAGTTTGTGAATAGTGATTTCAATATACACAATAACATATTATTGGTACAAATCTTATATCTAATCAAAATCCTTAAAAACAATTTTGGAAATGAAAATATAAAACTATTCTAGACACAATTTCCAAAATAAGCTCTAAGTTTAATCTAATTTGTACAAAATGAAGTTGAAACTTTATCCAAGTTAAAAAGATAACAACTTCAAGATCAAAAATACATGTTAACACATTAATCCCTATAAATCGTCAAGTTAGTAACCATTTTGAAAATGAAAAGTATGAAACCATTTCTAGAATTAACCCCTAAATTGGGCAAAAAATGGGGATGAAATTTAACCCAATCAAGAAGATTGCAACATATTTGTTCTTTGCTTCACTTTGCAAACAAGTTTGGAAAAATATGACAAAGAGAGCATAGAGTGAAAATAAGAGCATTAATGGAATGGGATGGTGATGTGTGGCCATTTTGCTTTGGCTTTATGGCCACCTCCCCCACTTAATGTAGGGTTTTGAGCAATATGCATGAAACCAAAATAAGTCATAAAGTGAGGAAGAAAATAATAATAAATAAATAAATAACCCAACTTAAAGAATAAGCAAACTCAACATATATTGGCTTTTGGGTAACCTAATGAATCAAACTCACTTTCCACTCACCTTTTTCCCTTAGTTTCTGGGTGACCAAGATGAGGAGTTTGATTTCTATGCAATCTAGGTATATTTATATTTTAATGCTTCAAAATCATAAAGATTCTTTTCAGTCGTCATGTTAGGCATAAATAATTCAATATAACTTTAATTTAAAATACGTCAACTTTTGATTAGAAAAAAAAAGATTTTAAAAATGATAATACAAATCAAAACCAGCCATATTAACAAAAATAAATAAAATCTAATCGTATTTGAATTTTTTTTTTTCATTTTTATAAGTTAAAATAGTTGAACCAATAATGTGAATTTATTCATAATTTTGATATGTTCTATCTTAGGTTTATATTGATTGAGAGATAAAAGTATGATTTGTTCATGTATATAAGTGTAGATATATGGTTTGTTATATTTTGACAATTGGGCACATTCTTTTTTAGGTACAGAGTATAAAATCTTATATTCAATGATTCATGGGATGACAACTGGACACATTGTCCTTAAATTTAGGGGTCCAAGTTTTCTTGTTGTCACACCATTTGATGTTCAAACCATCCAATAAGGAAAAAGAAAGGCACCAAAATAGTTGAGTTATGACTTGTGAAAGATGAGACTTCATGAAGGTTTTGTTTCTTTATTACCAAATGGCACTACACATAGGGCTCCTTTTGAACCCAATTCCTCCATTCAACCTTCAAAACTTGTAAAGATCCCAATATTTTCTCTCTAAAAGAAGGAACTTATAATTATTATTGCCATGGAATGTAAACAAGGCTAGTGGAGCACTTTGATTTATGTGTCCTTTCTTTGACTTTCTTCCTCCAATATTAGCCCCATAGCTAGAACTAATCTTCCCCCTCCCATGTGTAAAATTTTTAAAGGCGTTGAGGATACAATTGAAGTCCTACGTCAACTAAAAGTAGGAACAGTGGTAGGTTTATCAAAAAAGATGATATATTTCTATTAGTAGTATGTACAATCCCTTTGAAGTAAATTCAAGTCAGTTTAAGCCAAAAGTAGTTAATATCATACCAATGTAGATATAAAGTGAATTGGATGCTATTTAATTATTATTTTTATCAGTATAAACCTTTTGAAGTAAGAGTTCAAAAGTAAAATATGTTTTATAAGAGAACTAAATATCTAGATAGAGATTTACTCAATTACGATACAATTATAATACATAGAGTAAAAGAATCATGAAAACTTTGAAAGAAATGGCATATTCAAACATAATATAATATAAAAGGTTTCCTTTTGAAAGGCAAGGATGATGTTAAATTTGAAACAATTTGATGATTTACAAAGGAACCCAAAGAAAAAAGAAATGGGAAAAGAAGAATCTAAATTGATAAATGGAAAAGTGGGTCCCTTGAAATAGCTAGCTAGGATTGTTGGGAATAATTCTGCTTCTTTAACACTTGTCCCATTCCCATTGGTCAGTCTGCTGCAACTATGAAATCAACTTTTTTGAAAATCTATGTGTGAATGTTAGAAGATGAAAGGAATCCAATTCTATACCCAATCATGCATTACAAAGAAATCCAAAATTTCATGATTTTTAAAACAAGTGTTTGTCTTTGTTCTCATCAATTTGGAAAAAGTTGAAAGAGATTGGAGAAAAATCCATCCACATGTTCATGGAATTTGAAATCTTAGGTTGATTTAACAAAACATCCAAATAAGAGAGATTTTATGTTTTCATGGAAATCTCTGTTCAAACTTTTCGTAATTGTGACGAGAATCACTTGAAATTTATAAAAGGTTATGAGTATTGTTGAATGATTAATAATGATGTTCCACATTTTTCATGCTTTGAGTTGATAAATGTATGAAGAATTAAGTAAATACAGAAATAAGCGTGTTTGGAAAATGAGAAGATAGATGATCATTTTGTTGTTTAACATCATTAGATTACATTTACTTTTGCATAATATAAAAAATAGGTTATAATACGTTCGAGAGTGTTTTTAAATTACTTTCGACTAATTACAAACAATTTTCATGACGACGCTCAATTTTTATATTAAAAATGTTAAATTACAAGTTTAGTCCATGAACTCTTAGCTTTATGTCCAATAGATCCTTAAACTTAAAAAAGTATCTAATAGACTCATAAAATTTCAATTTTGTGTCTAATAGGTCCCTAAACTTTAAAAAGTATCTAATAAGTCCCTAAACATTCAATTTTCTATCTAATAAGTCCCCAAACTTTCAATTTTGTGTCTAATATATTCTTGGCATATTCGAACTTTTTAAAAATTCACAAACCTATTGAATACAAAATTGAAAGTTTAATGTTCTATTAGACACAAAATTCAATTTTATAATAGATTCATCAATTTAACAAAAAAAAATATTGAGTATGTTAGAAATATATTAGACACAAAATTGAAAGTTTAGAGACCTATTTGATTTTTTAAAAATTCAGAAACCCACTGTTGACATGAAATTGAAAGTTCAAGGACCTACTATTGACATTAAAAAAAATATAACCTATTGAAAAAGGTTATGAAAATTTCAAAAACATGTATATTCAAGGAATCATGCGAGAGAACAAAAAAAAAATGTATCATTTAAAAATATTCCCAGCCATCTCTCATGAACAACAAAATTTATGTCAAAATCAAAGTGATTAGAAGCCTAATTAGCATAATAAAAAAAATCTTCTTTTTTTTTTTTTTTGGGTTTAAACACAAGTTGTTGGTACTCAATCAACGATGTGCCGCAAAAAGGAATGAGAATATATGCTTTTTGTGGGTTTTGTCAAATCCATCCTCTCCTCACAATATAACAAATCCCATAAACTGTCACTCATAAAAAAATTAAAAAAAAAAAAAAAGGAATATTATTATGTTCATCCAAACAAGTCCTTAGCATTCATTGACCCATATCCAAAATTATTGGGGATTGAATGACCATTGGTTTCATAAGCCACAAAATTCCTTCAAACAATGATGGCTTCCAATGGTTTGTTTTTTGTTTTGAAAACAGATTGATGGGTTAGCTTTATCCAACTTCTTAATGGCACTGTTTGGACTTTGGAGGAGCTTACATTTGTGATTGCTCCACTAGCAGCTTATTGGTTTTCTCACTGGTTTCATTTCACTTTTCAAAGTTTTCAACTTTTTTTTTTAAAAAAAAAAATTATTTTGATTTTAATGACTTTTGAAAACACCCTTTTTCTTTCATTTCAAGTCATGATTTTTTATATGGGGGTTTTTGTTTTGTTAATTCTTTTCTTTTTCCATCATTGACCCACTTTTGTACTCTTCTAATTCCATTCACACAGATGTTTGGCTTGTTTTCTTCCCATTTGTCTGTTTTTTAAATGTTTTGATACCAACTTCTATAGACCACTTTCTAAAAAGGAAGTTCATTTTAGAGTTTTGTTTAAGCCACCTAAAAATTTATATCACATATATCTTGAATACTTTGGTTTTCTTTTGCTTCCAAATTGTAGGGGCATGTGTCAAATATTTCAGCTTCTGAAAGCACTATTTTGAAAGTGAGTCTCTTTTATAAACTATTTGATTGCAAATGTTCATATAAAAGTTGATGGGCTAAGACATCACTTTGGACATAGACAAAGGCCAAGGAGCCCACCCCACGTTCCTAAAATTAGGGCCAAGTTTTGGGATGGGTCTGGTTTGGATGAATGATAAGACAAACCTTATTGAGGAGTCCATCAATGATTTGAATATAGTCGATCAACCTCCAAGGTTTGAGTTCAATATGTGAGGGTAAAAATTCAAATATCTCATTTTTAGACAGATATATAATGAATGCTTTAAGTAGTTAAGTTATGCTCATGTTGATTGTTCAAGGTCTTCTTAGATTGATAGAATTAGGTGTGATGGTCAAGTGGGTAACTCCAAAACAAAAATCGTTAAGGAATACATCAACACAAGGCAACATTGAAGATATGCCCATCTTAGACGCCATGAAAAAGTTTAATCTTTGTTCTCTTCCCATTCTTCAATTTAAAGAAATTGAGACAAGTTAAAAAATTTCTCAATGAGTATCAACCTTTATGGAAGGAAAATTTTTGCCTCATCTTCGAAAAATACAAGTACAGTATTGGGGTTAGACGAGAATGCATTCTTCATCCCCGTCCTCCAAATTAATTGAAGGAAAAAAAAATCTCCTTCCCTACCCTGTTCAATTGAGTCCCTACAAAGAATCTCATCTAGACATGTATTTAATCAGAAGACACAAAATGCAACTGACAAGAAAAATATGCCAATATGGTAAAGAGCCATTAGTCTATTCTTTGAAAGCTGTCTAAAGCACACAATGGGTTCTCTCATTAGGGAGAAGCCCAATATTTTACTAGATAATGCTAGATTTTACTCAGAACCTAGACCTCTCCATCTTCTATAGGCAGCTGTAAAGTAGGGATGCAATTGCAAGGATGTCTATGGACAAGTTTTAGATGAGCACAACTTGGATCTCACAGTGAAAGATACCAGAAGATTATGCAACAGGGCAATGGGCCACAGTATAGCAGTAACAGTCACAGTTAAAGATAACAGAAGATTATGCATGGGGCAACGGGCCACGGTATAACATTATGAGGAGCATCTAGAGTTGAGCTGTAGTCCAATTCCAGTCATTGCAAGCCATATGCTAGAGAGCTAGAGCTCCTCTAACGCTAAATCATTAGTGATATTCAGATAGCTTTGAAAAGACCAGAGAGGAATGTTTTGTTGCTAACGGTTGATTGCCTTGAGAAGGAATAGTAGTCCCATTAAGCTTGTGGGGGGTGGGGGTCACTGGTCAAGACACAGTTTTCCTGTCAAATACAATAATATCATACAGGAATTAGCAATGTGACGCGAGGGGGAATGTAAAAGTAGATGTATATACCATCTCACGAATGCAAATTGAACTGACAATTTGTTGAATTTAGATTGGGTTATGAGTAGAGTTGGTCTCGTTAAGATTATAATTTTTTAAGTTCAACAATTGCAGGAGTGAGGATTGAACCATCGACCTTTGGGATAGTAACAGGCGCCTAATCTACTGAGCTAGGTTTGAATTGACCTCACTAAGACTATGTTACTAAGCATATCCTTAAACCAATAGCATTCTGCATTTTCATGTAAGCGATTTAAATGAGTGGTGACTGCTGGGATTGTGTTAATTACAGTATATTTTGAGAAATTCCTTGCAAGCAATAGATATAGAAAAGAAAAAGGAGCGCTTACATGTTAACATATGGATCAATCAGACTCAAGACCATCAAGAAACTTTCCTTGTAGTGAAAGATACTCATTGCCCCATCACGAGACACAACTTTTGAAAGATTTGTGACCTACATTGAGCCTGAATAAGCACACAACTTTGGAGTTATAAAAAGTGTAATTCAACAGGAAAATTATTTTTCATAAAACAAGCAAGCAATAACAAAAGAAACAAGATGGAAATTTTCGGTTTAAATTCGTAGTGTGACAAATTGATGAAGTCTACCTGAAGAATTGAGAAGAATGGCCTCCTCTAAGGAAGACAGAGATCCCTTAAGAAACCATGCCCTCAGTCGCAGCATTGTGGGCCCACACTAGGTAAGTGTTAGGCACTGTTTTCTTGTCAAGCCAGGTTTTCTCTTAGAGCCCACCTCACTGCATCAAACCAATAGGATACAAAAGGGATGTAAGAGGGCCATGAAGTTTTGGTACATGAGAACAACATAAAATCAGCTGGAAGGAAAAGGCACTAGAAAAGCAAGAGATTTTGTGTCGGCAGAACGTGACATTTCCACAGAAGCATATATAGTACAGGAAAATGAGTGACATGACAATATTATTTTTAGAATATTACATCGAATGTAAGGTAGATGTTTGAACCTATGACTCTTGGAAAGTTGGAATAAGTAGTAATACCTTAACCACTGAGCTATGTTAATTTTAGCAACACGACAACATTTTTATAATCAACTTTTATGCAAAATCATGACTAAGCACCAATTTACCTTGTCATCTCTGCTGGCAATCAACTTATTCTCCAATCTTTGAGCAGCCTCGGTCATGCCTTGAGCATTTAAGGCACGAATCATGGTAGCAAATGTAATGGCATCAGGCACACATTTATTCTCTTTCATTTCCAAGAACAACTCTCCCATCTTTCTCACATCACCAGCCTGGCCATACACATTGATAAGGCAGTTAAAAAGTGGGGTATCTGGTTCCACATCAGAATTTTCAATTTGCCTCAAAATCGAATCAACTTTCTCAATATTACCAGATTTACCATATGCATTAACAAGAGAACAGTAAGTCACAGAGTTGGGCTTCATTCCCTGATATTTCATTGTTTTGAAGTATTCTTCCATCTTCTCAATATTTCCAGCTCTTCCAAACACATCAATGATTGTATTCATAGTAACAATTGATGGAGAGAAAAAGCGTTTTTCCATGAAATTCAAAACAGACTCCATCTTGTCATACATTCTAGCTTTCCCATATGAGCTGATCATAGTATTGTATGTCCAAACATCTGGCTTGATTCCCATCAGCTGAAATTCATTATACCACTTCTCCATCTTCTCAATCTGCTCACTATTTCCGTAAGCTCTGATAAAAGAATTGAATGTAATCAAATCTGGAAGACAGCTACCACTTTCAATCATTTCCAATAACAAGCTTTCCATTTGCTCAAACATTTTAGCCTTTCCAAATCCATTAATAATAGTATTGTAAGTGACCGTATTACATGTAATCCCCAGATATGACATATCGGCAAGTATGTCCTTCAGAAGATCGAGACGACGGAGTCTTGTGCAACAATCAATGAGAATTGAATATGTATGTACATCTGGCTTGCAGTCAGAAATGGATTTCATTTCATCTACTGTTGAAATGGCCTTGTGAAGGAGGCCACTTCGACCATAAGCACTAACAAGAGCAGTGTAAACATCAATAGAAGGTTTCAACCCCTCAGACAACATAGTCTGAAACAGCAAGCTTGCTTGCTCAGGTTGCCTGCACTTACCCAGCATCATCAACATTTTTGTGTATGTTTGGCATCTTGGTTCATACCATTGTTGCTGGCGAAGTAAGCCAAAAATCTGAAGAGATGTACCAAATTATTTGGTCATAACTCTTATTGTAAAAATATGAGGGTAAAATTCGTTCATTAGTTATAAGCTTCTTCATTTTCAATAGGGAAAGCTGTATGTATCAAGATTCTTTTTCCCCAATTGACTTCAAAAAAGAAAATAAAGGAATTTCTCAACCCTATGTGAGCTAACTTTGGATTCTCGGTTGTCTGGTTAGCTGATACCTTGAAAGATCTTGTGATAACCCCCTTGAATAAGAAGTTCTTCAGAAGTTCCTTCTGTGAGAATCATCTTAAATGGGTTTAAAAGATCACTAACAAGACAGGATGCAAGGGAACAACAGAAATAAAGCAAACATCACTCTTTGGGCAGGCTGGGAGTGGGAAATATCAGAAACAGAAATGCCCCTCTTATCAAAAGAGTTGTAGAGGTTCTTTCTTGAGGAGAACACTCTGTGGTAACATATCATCTCAAATAGTAATAGCCTTGATTCCTTCATGAGAGAAATTTCAGGTAGAAGAAGCTTTGGCCAATGGATTGAGATTGCTAAAACTAGAGCTTTTCTGGAGAAAGGTATTGCCTCCAAGTTGAGAAACGGGAGAAATTTTAGAATTTGGGAGGATTCTCCAATTGAACCTTCTCCATTAAGTCTTTCACTTCCTAACATTTACATAACTTCCAGTGCTAAAGGCTTCTGGAAGGATATTGAGCACACTTAAAAATTTACCAAACAAGACAGAGTGGAAATTGTTCGCCTTAGCCACGATTAATATAGAATTCATAGGACATTCAAGTTCAAGTTATCAGAGTACTGATAAAAGATTAAATTTACCATAATCTATTAAACTTAAACTTTTGGGTTGATTAGTGATTTAATATGGTATCAGAGCAAGATATCGAGAGGTCCTATGTTCGAACCTTGTAGTTTTATTTCCACCTCCCATTAATATCTATAACCACTTTTTATTGGACTTTGGGCAAATTGTTAAACTTACAAGTGAAGGGTAGGTAAGAGTGTTAGATTAAATTTAGGATAACTCATCCACTTAGAGCTTTTGGGTTGAGTAGTAATTTAACGGTCTTCACTTGTAAATCCAACAAAAGACAGAAAGACTATTCTTAACCACATGGCAATCAGCTCCAGTCATTTCACAACCACTTAATGTTCCAAAATTCTCTACTCTTGTGGGGGGGGGGGGACATTGAAAACGTAGAAAAGGAACAAAAGAAAATGGGATTCAAGAAGATCAACCAACCTTAAGAGCGGTTTCCCAGAGATTCTCCTGAATGGCCTCATCGAGAGCCTCCAAAACAGCTTTGGGCCAGAGATTATTGTACTTCTTGGAGTTGGCTTTCCTCTCAATAGCTCTAATAGCAGCGTCTTTCCTCAGAATCCGAGACAGACCCTTCTTGGGATCTCTCTGTAGGCCGTCGGAGGACTGGCCGGAACTCCGCTTAAGTGACCGTGAGTGGGAAGAAGAGATGAAGGAAGGAGTGGGGCTTATGGAAGCCATTGAAGCAAATGTGGAGGTTGGGGAAATTGACGACCAGCGGAAGATTGGGGCGTCATGAAGGCGAGGCTCCATTGGAAGATACTGGACTGTTGAAAGAATAGAGCTTTGGCCGGTGTGGAGAGATTTTTTGTTTTTTTGGTTAAAAACTTCAAATACCATTTTAATCATCTATTTGAGTTTTATTCTATTTTAATATCTATACTTTTAAACATTTAAATTTAGTCAATATACTTTCAATAAAGTTTAAAATTAGTCTTTATT
Organism: Trichosanthes truncata; assembly: GCA_033996785.1. Taxonomy (NCBI): domain Eukaryota; kingdom Viridiplantae; phylum Streptophyta; class Magnoliopsida; order Cucurbitales; family Cucurbitaceae; genus Trichosanthes; species Trichosanthes truncata. The sequence goes on from MU867259.1 coordinate 52,488,229, forward strand.
AGTTAATTGTTAACTTTTCTATTAGTCTTTCCTATGTAGTTTATAAATTTTATAAATATGTTTATATTGTGTCTTTTCTTGCATAAAAATTACTATTATTATTTAACTAATTTTGATTAAAAAAATTAACTTCAATTAACTATCAATTGGGACTAATTTTAAGATTTATTGAAAATACATAGACTAAATTTAGATATTTAAAAATATAGAGACTAAAATAAAATAAAATCTAAAGTACAGGGACCAAAATGATATTTTAACCTTTTTTTTTAATCTCATTTTTATCTCTAAATTTTGTTGTTTGTTCCATTTTGGTCTCTATGGTAGGGTTTATTTTAGGCCCTGCTGGATAACTATTTTGTTTTCAACTCTTTATTTTTAAATTTATGCTTGTTTCCTCTAATTTCTTTACTATAGTTTTCATATATATTTCTTAAAGAAATATTTGAATTATTAGTCAAATTACAAAAATAAATTTTTAAAAACTATTTTTTTTTAGTTTTCAAAACTTAGCTTGAATTTTGAAAACATAGTTAGATAACAAAACAAAGAAATTCATAAGTAGAAATAGTATTTATAAACTTAATTTTTTAAAAACAAAATGGGTATCAAATGAGACCTCAATTTTTAAATTTTTTTAAAGTTAAATTGTATGAAATAATTTATGAACTTTGGAGTAGGTTTATGTCCCGACTTTATAAAGTTTCATTGTAATCTAAATGTTGAAACTATTTTTAAAAAATCATTGAAGAGTTTTCTCATTAAAATAATAGATAAAATTTGACGTGACAACTAATGTATTAAAAAAAAATACATGACATTATTTACGATAACATTAATATAAATTGGCGTGATAATTAATGTCTAAAAAATAATTTTGTAAATGATATGAATGATATTTGAGTTGAAATTAATGCCAACATCAATTATAATCTTCTATATTGTTGAAATTAAATTGTAAATGATGTTACATGTGCTTTTTAATTTTTGGTTAAATTACAAATTTGGTCTCTATGATTTGAAGAAAGTTAGAATTTAGTTTCTATGGTTTTAAAAGTTAGAATTTCGTCCTTATGGTTTGATAAAATCTCACAAATAGTCTCTATGGTTTGATAAAATTCTCATAAATAGTCCCGATGGTAATGACTATTTATGAGGATTTTATCAAAACCTAGGGACTAATTCAAACATCTAAAACCATTAGGGATTAAATTCTAACTTTTTCAAAATCATAGGGACCAATTTTGTAATTTAACCTTAACTTTTACATTTCAACTATCACACCAATTTTTGTCTAACATTTTAATGGAAAACTCTCCAAAAGTTATTTTTAAACAATTTCAAAGTTCTAAGATTAAAATAAAAATTTTCAAAGTATGGACATAATTGAAACCTATCTAAAAATTTAAGAGTATCGTGTATAATTTGACCTTTTTTTTTTTTTTGCTTAGATAACTATTTTAGTTTTAAAAAATTTAAAAATAATAATTTTGGTCATTACTATTATTTTTGTCATCTAAGGTTAAAATGAAAATTTTCAAATTATGGACATAATGGAAACTTATCACAAAGTTCAAAGTACTGTGTATAATTGGACATTTTTTTCTTAGATAACTATTTTAGTTTCAAAATTGTTAAAAATAACATATAATTTTGGTCATTATTATTATTTTTGTCATCTAATACTTGTCTTGATCAATCCACATGACTTTAGTACGTGCACATATCAATACATTAATGTACATATTTTTTTTTAATAAAAAAAGTTCAACAATGTGAGGATGGGATTTCGAACAAGACCTTTAGGACAAATATGTAATGTCTTAATCAAATGAGTTATGTTTAGGTTGACACACTAATACACATACTTAAATATGCATAGTCAATTTGTTTAAAGAAAATTGTCAACATGAACATAGTTTAACTGTGATTGGCACCTACTCTTTTCCTTTAGATTGGAGATTCAAATTCCCATACTTCACATTTGTTGTACTAAAAAAATTATTGAAAGAAATAGATAGCTATGCTCAAGCCAACAAATAGTCTTTTTTAACTACAAGAAATAGTTTTTTTTTTTTTTTGTCAAACTAAAAGAATAGTTTTTTTTTGTATACCTAGACTCTATATTTTTAAAATTCAAATATCAAAATAGAATAACTTTGAAAGTATATGGATGAAAATGAACCTTTTTAAAAGTACATGGGGCAAAATGAAGGGAGAAAAAAAAAAATAAGATTTAGAACTTAAATTTGTTTATACGATAAACTAAGTATGTTAATGAAAATTCCAACATACATCTTAAAGCTACTATCCAAACTCGTAGGATATTAAATCTTAGGGAGATGGCCACTATGAATTGAATGTTATTTTTTGAGTTCAACAATATATGGGTTGGGGGAATTTCAGATTTGAACATTTGACCTTTTAGTTGAGATTACATGTTTTATGCTAGTCTCTTAGTTGAGATCACATACTTTATGCTAGTTGAGTTATGCTCTTATTGGCACTATGGATGAAATGTTAATGTTATAATTAAAAGGAAAAAAAAAACATTCAAGGATATATGTTACATACTAGTAGCAAGATTTTTCTTTATAATATGTGTTTTAAATTTGGTCGGCTTTTACACGGGCCAGTGTGTATTTGGAGGCCCGTAATTATTTAATTGTGGCCCAAAACTAAATTAAAAAATTGCACGCCTGTTATCAGAAAAAAAAATTCACGCCTGGTGGGATTCGAACCCACAATCGTCTGATTAGAAGTCAGACGCCTTATCCATTAGGCCACAGGCGCTGTTGACGTTGACTGCACGTCATTTAATTATATAATTACGTTTTGGTTTTATAATATAATCAATAATTTTTTAATGAAATTTGACACTAAACATGTCATGGTGTTAGAATATAGCACATTGGCTAGAGGTCACTTGTACTTCTTTTATTGCATGGACTATCACTTCTGGTCCTCTTGATGAAGGTTGATGAAGCTTGTCGCTCTTGTGACGCTAATTATTAAAGGTTAAAATACCATTTTGGTCTCTGTATTTTGATGGTTGTTCCATTTTAGTCCCTATACTTTGAAATGTCCAATTTTAGGCTATGTACTTTCAATAAATCTCAAAAATGGCCGTTAGTTTGAGGTTAATCCCAATGTTAAAATGAGCTCATTCTCCTTAAGCTTTTTTTCTCTCCCCTTCTCTCCTTTTTTTAACTTTCTCTCTCCTCCATCTTTCTCTTTGGTTTCTCCCTTCTCTTTATCTCACTCCATTCCTCTGGCAAGAACCTCCCTGAGAAAAAAAAACCAAAAAAACTAGACTAGTTTTGTGTGGACTCTGACATTCATCTTTTTCTTTTGTTGGAAAAAGATATGAAATTCCACCAAAAATCAATATTCCCACAACCCAGATAAAACCCAAAAGAGAGTTTTTGTACAAAAGCGAAACTCAAAAGCAGAGGACCCAAAAATTAAAAATCACCTACAAAATATAGTGTGCATTCTAAAAAAGTAATGGTGAGTGTATGAATCTTGAGGAGAGTGAAAGAAAAAAGGAGTAAAAAGTTTGGTAGAAGAAGATACACAAAACAACAAGGTTTTGAGATGAAAAAGCGTCTTTCAAGAAGAGAGATTACAGAAGTAACACAACACAAAACCCAATTGCAAATCATAACAATAAACAATTGGGCAAAATCCAAATCTTAAGAAAACATTATTAAAAAGAAAACCATGGTAAAACACAACATGAGTTTCAAAATATATTAGTCCAGAATTAAGTAATCAGCAAAAAAAAGATAGAAAGAGAGAGAAATTGGCTGAGGTTCGATTAGGAACGAAAGGCGACTGAGATTCCAGGATCTGTGCTACGAGAAGATTCAGGTGGTGGTGGTCTTCATGAAGGCCCGAAAGGGATATTTAGGAGTGGTATAACAAAATATTGGAGAGAAACCAGAGGAAAAAATATAAGAGAGAAAAAGTTAGAGGGAGAGGGAGATAGAGGAGAGGTAAAAAAAATTAATTATTTTTTGCACATGAGCTCATTTTTGAGATTTATTGAAAGTACAGGGACTAACTTTGGACATTTCAAAGTATAGGGACTAAAATGGAACAATCACTAAAGTATATGGACCAAAATGGTATTTTAACCATTATTAAATTATAAATTGTTAAATCACAAGTTTAGTCCATGAACTTTCAAGTTTTTGTTTATTTGGTCTCTAGACTTTAAAAAGTGTCTAATATTAAATCTTCGAACTTTTAGATTTGTATCTATTTAATCCATGCACTTTAAAAAGTGTCCTATTATACACAAAATTGAAAGTTCAGAGACCTATTAAACACAAAATTGAAATTTTAGGGATCTATCAGATACTTTTTAAGTGTCTTATTAGATATAAACCTGAAAGTTCAAGAATTAAACTTGTAATTTAATCATTATAAATTTATGTCACGTACCTTGAACTTCCTAAATTTTCATAATATTAGTTAGATTTTTTTTGTTGGGTTTTTTGCAATATATTAGAAGAGCAATTGTCCCACATCAGAAATGTTCAAGGAAGTTATGGGCTCCAAGTACTATAAAATGAGTCTATGGCTTTAGTTTCAAATCATCCAAAGTCGAAATATTTTAAGCTTCATATACTAACTCTAATTAAGTGAGTGATATAAACTTTGAGAGAGTGTTTATTTGTAATTGGGGTCAATGAGAGAATTCTGTGTGATTGTAATAATTTTTCACATAGTGGAGTTTCTTTTTGTTTTGAGTTTTTTTTCTCCGATTTTGGAGTTTTTCCACGTAAATTATTATGTTTCTTATTTTATTATTATTTTTTTAATTTTCAATTATTTTTTTTCTTATTTCTGCAGTAATAGTGAGAGGTTTTTTTCCCAACATTTTAAACTAGAAGATTAGTTAGATTGTTGTATTTTGGATTATGCTTTTAATTACCCCATTTTCTAAATTTAAATAAGGGGGTAAAATCAAAATATTTTCACAACTAAATTAAAAATTTTCAGGCAAGCCTATCAGTAAATAATACGATATGAAACGAATAAAATATTCACAATCTAGTAGAAAATATCAAATTCCAATTATGATAATATGCAAATCTAATGATGAAATCGAGCAAACTAAAAATCTCTCACACCCATCAGCATCTCTAAACCTAATGAAAAAAATATTCAATATGAACAAAAGAATCTATACCTACAGAATAATATTGTGTAGACATAAAAATGATTATAACTAATCAATAAACATTAAAAAAAATTGCAAACTTAATTAATTAATGAAATTGATCTCACTCTAAATAAAAATGGACTTAATGCGAATAATATATATATATTTTTAAAGAAAGTATAAAGACTATTATTAAGCTAAAAATGCTTTTCCAACCGTGACTTTTTGCAAAACAAAGAAAGGAAAAAAAAACCTTTGACTTTTTGGTAAACATTTTTTTGGTTAAAATATCATTTTGGTCTTTTTACTTTGAAATGCATTCTATTTTAGTCTATATATTTTTAAATGTCAAATTTTAGTCTATATAATTTCAATAAAGCTTAAAATCAGACTCTATCATTAATTTGAAGTTAATTTTTATCAATATAATAATAATTTTCATGTAATAAAAGAAAAAATATGAATATATTTTCAAAATCTATAAAAGGAAAGCTAATGAGACTATATTTTTTAAAAAAAAACTTAACAATAAACTAATAATAAAGACTAATTTTAAGTTTTATTGAAAGTAGATGGATTAAAATTTGACATTTAAAAGTACATTGACTAAAATAAAATTAAATTCAAAGTATAGGACCAAAATGAAAATTTAAACACATTTTTTTTTCTCCCTCTTTTACCCTTCGTGAGATGACAGTAGACTTTTTCAACAGCCAAGTAATTTTACTAATACAAATGTAACGATTTACAAACTTGGAGGGCATAAATGGAAATTTATACCACTGCCCCACACCGACCCACAAAAATTATTATGACTTTTTTCTCCGAACTATTCGGTCCGTTGTCAATGTCATAAGGCTTATAGTTCTTACGTAACGCGGCGATTGTTCCCGCGTATTTGAGATACACGCGCTTCGCTCGTGGCCCACTTGAATAAATAAGACAATTCGGCAGATTGGGTATTTAATTTTTGCATCTACTTTATTTCCACTTGTCCCCAATTTTAAGTGCTTTTAATTTTGCTAAAGGGAATTACTAGACTCAAAGTTTAACCAATTCCTATATTTATTTATCTATTTATTATAATCTCAGATTTATTTAATAATTTTCTAATGTGACCAACGAAATTAAATATATTTGATGGTTTTTATAAAAGAAAGAGAAATAAATACTCTTAAATTATTGTTTTCATCTCCATACCTACACAACACGAAGACGAAAGACTAGATTTGATCAGTTGGCATGACAATGGACACGTTATTACTTGGGCTAAATTATAAAGAATACCGTTTAACTTTGTCTTTTGTTAAAAAATATTTATATTTTTTTAAAAGTTACAATATTATCCTTGAAGTAGAATCCTTTAGAATGTTGGATGAAAAATCTAGTTGCAGTGACTCAAAGACTTGTTTGAATTAAGTTTGAAATAATGATATTCAGAAACGTCGACTTTTAATTTCATTCAATAAATTAACATTTTTTTCTACTCTAAGGATAGTTTTGAAACGTTTATGAAATATCAAAGGTAATATTGCAACTTTTAAAAGAATATGAGTATTTTTTAAAATAAATGACAAACTTTAAAGGTATATATATATATTTTTATAATTTATCCTATTACTTTTTTATTCTTGATTTGATTTTGAAATTTGACTTGTTTAGAAAAGTAATTTTTAGATTTATTACTATTATTTCATTATCTAAGTAAATTTATTCACATCACGTATATATTAAGGAAGGTTGTTCTATTTCATTCTTTAATTAGTATATTACGTTTTAATCATTTATTTGCACTTCTCTAATAATATATATATTTTTAAAGTCAATCAATGAAAATGAGGTTTATGATATTCAATTTTGAGCTTTTATAATATTTTTTTTTCTTTTGAGTTCAACAATAAGTATAGGAGATTCGAACCTCTCTACCTACTTCTCGATTGAAGATACATACTTTATGTCAGTTGAACTATGTTCCTGTTGACGAACTTTTATTATGCTGTGGTAGTAAATTTATCAATCATATATAATATATTTATATTTTAAAGAACCATAAAGTTGCTTCCAGAAGAAAAAAAAAAGATCCATAAAGTTTAATTCTCCTATTCATTTTGACTATTCTAACTCACAAAAAGGAAAGCAAATTCATTTTACTATTATAATTTGATGTCGGATAAAATTGCTACTTTCATAGTGAAACGCCAAATAAAAACTAGACTCAATAATAAAAATTACTCATAAACTTTGTCTTTTGTTTAAAAAATATCTCTATTATTTTAAAATTTGCAATATTACTTTGGTCCTTTCATAAAGTTTCAAAACTATACCATTGGAGTAGAAATTAATTAGAATGTTGGACAAAAAAATCAACGTGGCAAAACCTCGTTTTCATACTTAATCCAGGCAAGCGTCTCTCGTCATTGCCATGTTGTTCTAGGTCACTACCAATGTCGATTTCCATTCTAACAAATTTCTACTCCAAAGGTAGTTTTGAAACGTTCATAAAATATCAAAAGATAATATTGCAACTTTTGAAAGAATAGAATGAGTAGTTTTTAAATAAATGGTAAAGTTGAGGGTTATTTTTTATAATTTAGCCTTAAAACTACATTTAGATTATATAAATTGTCAATAATATACGAGTGATAAAAGTATTTACAATTATATATAGCTCTGTTATTTTATTATTTTTTAAAATATATTTTTCCTATTTGCCCTTAATTTGGTTTGAATATTGATTGCCACATCTATTTGGTTTTGAAATTTTCATTTTAATTTATTTTAGATTACTTCCTTCTATATTGTTTATCTAAATAAATAACCATCCGCATCAAAATAAATAAATAAATAATAAATAACCATCTTTGGCAAACACCTATCTTTCTTCCAATTTCTTTTATTGCTTGCTTCATCCACCAATTAGAATTGTAATTGTTTTGGAAAGTGAGATATATTTATAAATATCCTCTGAAGTAATTTTAGGGTTGTGTATATATACCATAAAAATGGTTAAAATACTATTTTGGTCCCTGTACTTTGAAGGTGGTTCGATTTTAGTCCCTGTACTTTAAAATGTTTAAATTTGGTCCCTGTACTTTGAAGGTGGTTCGATTTTAGTCCCTGTACTTTGAAATGTTTAAATTTGGTCCCTGTACTTTTAACAAATCTCAAAAATCGTCCCCACCGTTAGTTTGAGGTTAGATTGACGTTAAAATTTAATAAAAAAAATATTTTCTCTTTCCTCTTGCTTTCTCTCTCCCCGAGTCGCCGCCCTTCGCCTTCGGCAAGCCGGCGTCAACATCCTCCACCAGAAAATCGAGGAGGTCGTCGATGTGGTCGAAGAAATTGCTGCAATCTATCTCGTCAACAAACTTCTCCTTTCTTCCTCCCTCTCCACGCTGCCACCGACCAACAAGTTTCCAATTTCTTTCTCATCTCCACGCCACACCTTCGCTTTCTTAGTTTCAAGTTCCCTTTTATTTGGGTTTGAACTATTTTTTTTTTCTCAGAAAAGTTCCAGACTTTGGCAAGTGGGATGGAAATTTTTTTCCAAGTTCAAGGCTAATTTGGCTCAAAGTGGCCTCAAAATTTAAAAAAAAAAAGAAAAAGAAAAAGAAAAAGAGAAGAGTGTCCATTTGAATTTTAAGATCGGAAATAACTTTGTTTACGAGATAGATTGCGGCAGTTTCTTCGACCACATCGACGACCTCCTCGATTTTCTGGTGGAGGATGTCGACGCCTGCTTGCCGACGGCGAAGGGCGGCGACTCGGGGAGAGAGAAAACAAATGGAAAGAGAAAATATTTTTTTTATTAAATTTTAACGTCAATCTAACCCCAAACTAACGGTGGGGACGATTTTTGAGATTTGTTAAAAGTACAGGGACCAAATTTAAACATTTCAAAGTATAGGGACTAAAATCAAACCACCTTCAAAGTACAAGGACCAAATTTAAACATTTCAAAGTATAGGGACTAAAATCGAACCACCTTCAAAGTACAGGGACCAAAAGAGTATTTTAACCAAATGTAATAAGTAGTAATCTTTGGTTTGTAACGCATTTGTCTGTTTTCTTTGATTAAGAAAAATATGACCATTTTTATTCTCATTTTCAACATATATCTCTTAATGTGTATTCAACTATTCTGGTCAACAAAGGGTTTTTTTCTAGAGAGGGAATAAGCAAAGTCAAAAGAAAGAAAGAGAGAATCAAGATTATTTAAATAATTATGGTTTACTAGATGAAAACATTGAAGCACATTAATTATTACTTGCAAAGTCTTATTTTTCCCCAGAGGAATTAATCTCACAAAGTTGAATAGTCAATTAGTACCACTCAATTATATAAAATTTCTAGTGGGTTAATATTTCATTTTTAAATTTATGTGTCCTTGCTTAATGCTTTAATTTTTCCACCTAATATTCAATACTCACCTACATAATTAATGCTTATTTAAGCCAATGCATGTGGCTCCCATATTTGTTTATACCAACACGTTAACCATTTCTTTATTAGTCAATTAAATTTGAACATAACTCAATAGATAAGATATTAATTATCATTATAAAAGTCAATGATTCAATTTACTATCTCATAATAATTGAACTAAAAAAAGTGATTAAAAGCAAGATAACAATAAAATATTAAAATTATTTATTTCTTAAGTTTAAAAACTAAACTAAAAGTTTTAAAATCTCAAAAACCAAAATTGAATAATTTTAAAAATTCATATACCAAAATTAAAATGGGTTAAAATTACAATTTTGGTCTTATAAATTTATAAATTTTAATTTAGTTCTTATAAATGCTTAGTTTAAATTTAATTCCTATAGTTTTAAAATTTTCAACTTGATCCTCTCTCTATATATATATATATATTTGTTTCAATTTGTTCTTTATTGTTTGGTTAAACCTTTCATGTAGTGTCAAAGTGAGCTTAGAATTGACATATATCTTCGATCAAGTAGTTAGAAATTCAAATTCTCTATCTCAAATGTTGTTTGAACCTTAAAAAAAGAAAAAGAAATACCTTTCATGTGGTGGATTGTGTACCACCTACTCAAAAAACCTCAATTTCCTTATATTTTTACTCCAAAAGAAAAAAAAAATCATAGAAACTAAATGAAAACGTTTAAACGTTTTTTTATAACAAAAATTTATTTATTGCTTGCCTCGGCAAAAAACACGAGGACACATGCGTTACAAACCAAATGAAAACGAAAAGCAAATTAGGGGAAAAAAAAATTCCAACGAAGCAAAGCGCGAAGCCAGCTGTGCCTATAAATACAAATCCCTCGCCGTTCTTCTTCCATCTCTAACCATAAATTTTCTCTCTCCTCGATTTTTATGGCCTTCCTCTGGGACGTCTTCTGATTCTTCAATCGCCTCCTCCATCTCTCTCACCGAGAGATCCGCTTCTCTGTTCCGATTCCGATTCCGATTCCTATCGTTGCAGAGATTTCCATTCTGTCCGCGTCTCCATGGGGAAGTTCGCCGAGATTCTTGACGCCGGCGTCAGGATTGTCGCCAGATTTCATTCGCATTGCCCTCAGACTGCCCGGATGTACTACCATCCGCCGGCTAACTCCGACGACGCCCACCATTCCGACCACCAGGAGTTTGGCCTCGGCGGCGGCGCTCCCACCGGTGATGCGTCGTCTCATCAGGTTGTTCGTTGCGGTGACGAGGACGCGGCCGCGGCCGCCGCCGTCGGCGTTGAGAGTAATGAGTTCATTCTTTACTCTGTTTGATTGTGATTGAAAATGGAGAAGTTCTGGAATGGTGTTGATCGACCGTGAAAGAAAATTGAAAAGTAGTTTTCGATTTGTTTTTTGCTTTTTGATATTGATATGATGATGATTTCATTCGTTGTGAGACGAGGACCGATCGTATTCTGATTCTTTTGATGATTATCGAAATTGATGCTTTACAAATATACCGATTTCTGACTAGGAGTTCTTGTTCTTGAGTTTTTTTTTCTTCTCTCTCTTTTTTTTTTTTCTCTCCCAGGAAAGTAGGCGAGAAAATTGTGGGATAATTTTTGTCTCTTTTGGTAATGTGAAAAAGAAAGGAAAAGAATCTGAAGCAAATCAGACTTTGCGTTCAAAGCTCGTAATTATAGTAATTTAATCTGACATTTGGGATCTCTGTCATTCCACCCGTGACCCCCAAGAAAAGTTAAATTTACCATTTTTATTCTTATAGTTTGTGTTTATTTCATTTTAGCCTTTCTAATTTATAAAATTTCAATTTAATACCTACAGTTTTATTAAAATTTTCAAAAGAACACTTGTTTTTTCTCGACGGAATTCTGAAGATATAGGTTTAGTTTGGAGTTTTTGTGACAGTAAAAAAATTGAATTAATAAGAAGTTTATTCTAATTTAAATAAAAGTATGAGAGGGATAAGGGAAGCAAATAGATATGAAAAGGAATAGTGAAAAATCAATTTATACCCTTAAACTTTGGGGTTGTATCACTTAAAAATCTAAACTAATAATTATGTCAATTAAAACCTTAAACTTTAATAATTGTATCAATTTAGACCCTTTAAATGACGTAATGTTAGAGAGAAATGCTAGAATTAAATTGATAATAGTGACTTTTCATTAATATATGAGTGGTCTCTCATTTTTTCATCCTCTTCTTTTTCTTGTTACTTTGATAAGATTTTAGAAGAAGAATAATTTTATTTAGGTTGTTTTGAGATGATTTTAAATAGGATATAGTGAAAATATTTATAAATCACTAATAGAGTCTAAATTGATTCACTACACTTATAGTTTAAATTAACTATAGAGTTTTAATTAGAAACAACTCTGACAGCGTAGGGGCATAAATTAATTTTTCTCATAAAAATATACAAGGAAGGATATAATTAGAATTTCTCGGTTTTGTTAGAGGAGAGCTGACAAGTTGCTATTTATTGGGTTTTGCACATTAGAACAACAAATAAAAAAAGTGATTTTTAAATTCTCTCGTAGTCGAATTACTTCTAATTTCTGTTCAAGCAATCTCAATCAGTCCTTAATAACAGTAGAGGTATTTTTGAGATTTAACTATAGAATATGAATTGGAATAAAAATTTTAAAATTTTAAGGACTAAAAGTGAAACTACATAAATCAAAATAATAATTTAACCTAAAAATAGGTGATCATGTTTGCCATATTTTATTTATTGGCTTGTATTATTGTCCCTTGAGAATTTACAGCAGTAAAAAATAAACAAAATGGAAGGGGACCTTATGGGTGGCAAAACAAAGTGTCAATAATATTAATATGGGGTAGATGTCATTCATTTGCTTGATCATTGTCATGTTATATGCTCTGTTTTTATTTTGAAATGTTAATGCCAATTTTTTGATCTTGACATAGATGTAATTTCAAACTGAGCAGAGACAGTGTTTTAACAAGTATCTCAATGATGCTCAAGCTTTGTTCTCTTTTCAAGTATTAGTATTCTTGTTTGAGATTGGACAATGCCAATATAATATGGTGTAGTTAGTACTTAGTAGGTCAATTTAAGAAGTTTCCAAATAAAAAATCATCTCCAATAATAATAATAGTAAATTAAAATGAATAAAAAGCAGACCACATATTTTAAGGTTAAATTACAAGTGATAAGAATCATGGTGTTCCACAAGTTCTAACCGGACCTATTACACGATCCAAGGCCAAGAAGCTCCAACAAGTATTCGAGTGTGGAAGTACCATTTGGAGCTTTGGAGGTCAACATTTGCAAGGTTGAAGTTGAGACGAGAGTTGCCATCAATGACATTTGAGTTTGCCAAGCATTTTGAAGACTTCGTTTCTTTTTATAGTTTAATAAACTCTTGAATGTAATTTTCAGCCTTTAAATGTCGGTTTCAAGCTCATACAATTAAGAATAGGAGTTACCAAACATGCCAATCATGGCCATTGCTTTTTGTAACTATTTTTTTAACATTTGAAGGGTTGGGAGTGACTTTTGTGAGGGGTCTATACATACCCATGAGATTTGCTTTGTAAAGATTCAATATGGATGAATGAAAACAAAACTCTCATGTTTAAGACCCTTTCTTAGAAATCCAGCAACATACCTTTGCCATTTCTAAGTGTTCTTGCAATTCTTGTGATAGATTGCAACCAAGGTATTCAATCGAGCCTTGATCAAGTTTGATTGTGAAGTGACTCAATCTAGCACAAGATTTCTCAATCTTGCTTCTAGATATTTGATCTTAAGAGGTAATCAAGTTCTAGCCTTTCTCTTGGTTGATATTCAAAAGTTATTGTTTCAAAAGCTTGGATCTATGGACTAAGAATTAGGATTGTTTTATCAACAAGTTTAGTCCTTGAACTTTTATGTTTGTGTCTAATAGGTTCCTAAACTTTAAAAAGTATCTAATATGTCTATGAACTTTCAACTTCATGTCTAATAGGTCCCTGAACTTTAGATACAAAATTAAATTTTATGTCTAATAGAATATTAAGCTTCGTTTGATAATCATTTGGTTTTTGAAAACTAAACCTATAAACACTATTTGTACCTATGAATTTCTTTGATTTATTATCTACTTTTGACAAATGTTTTCAAAATTCAAGCAAGTTTTGAAAACTAAAAAAGGAGTTTTTAAAAAATTTGTTTTTGTTTTTGAAATTTAGCTAAAAATCCAAATCTTTCCTTAAGAAAGATGAAAATCTTTGTAAAGAAATGGTGAGAAAACAAACTTAATTTTCAAAAATTAAAAGCAAAAAACCAAATGGTTATCAAATGAGGTCTAAATTTTCAATTTTATTTCTAATAGATTCGAAAAATTTTAAAAATGTCGAATAAGTCAATGACGTACTAGACACAAAATTAAAAATTCATTAGAGATTTATTATAAACTTTTTAAATTTTAAGGACCTATTAAACACATTTTAAAGTTTAGGGACCTTATTTAACACAAACTTAGAAAATTTAGGGATTAAATTTGTAATTTAAACTATTTAAAAATACTTATATCAATTAAAAACAATTTAAGGCTGCGTAATAAATAAATAAATGATATATATATATATATGAAAGATTATTATCAATTAAAAACAATTTAAGGCTGCGTAATTAATAAGAGCCACTCTTTCCAAACCTAGGTCAAAATTCCTACATTATATATTGTTTGTGGGAAAGGAATAATTTGCCTTGTTTGTTGGATCAGTTGATCTTTCCAATTCTCATTATATATTGTGGCTGAAATTTTTGACTTTAAAGGGAATATATGCCCAATGCCCATACCCACAAATGAGAAATTCATAGAGCATAAAGGGAGGGAAAAAAAAGGAAACAGAAGGAAAATCCATCAAATTTCTGCCTCTCAATATGGAAGAATTTAAATATTGTGATGTATGAATGGAATTTCAACATGGTCTTTCTAGATGTTCTATGGGCATTTTTCATTGTAGAAGATATTTAGGATTGGTTTGGTATAAAGAATTTCATGCTAGTCGAGTTGGGTGAGATTATAAATATGTTTGAATTGAATTGAGGGTAAATTATTTGAACTTTATAGATTATTAATCTTTATTTAATTTTGAAATTAAGTAAATGATTTTTCTTAGTACAAGTAAATGAATCTTTAAAAGCAACTGAACAAGACATTTTAGGGTTTGATTAGGTTAAGTCAATTATCTCATTTAAATTCAACAATGTACAATTCGAATTGTTTGAATTTAAAAAGCCCATTCACCTAATCCAACTCAACCCATAAACACTTGTTGTAAAAATATACACATATTTTTGAAAAAAAAAAAAATCCTTTTGCCCTTAAATTTTGAGTTTAGTTTTTATTGGTTCCTAGGTTTCAAAATGTTACACGGTTTCTTAAATTTAGTTTCTATTTAGTCCATAAATTTTAAAATGTTACAATTTGAATTTTGAGTTTAGTTTCTATTTAGTTCTTAGGTTTCAAGATTTTTTTTTTTTTTTTTTTTTTTTTTGGAGTTCTTAGGTTTCAAGATGTTATATGTTATGGGTAAAAAGTAGCCACGTAAATGAGTTGCGAACTTGCTAAATCACGAAGGCCCAACACAAGGAAGCAAGGCCCGAAACAAAGCCCAAAAGGAGGAAGGCCGACCTCTCAAGGGGTCGGCCCGGCCTAGATCGGCTTTGGCCGATCCGAGGGGTGCCAAGAGGCCACTTGGCCAACCCCTTAGCCTAGGGTTCGACCCGGATCGGCTTGGCAGACCCCTTGTGGTGGACCAAAGGTCTTAGTAAGCTGACCACTTAAAGGGTCAGCCTAAGATTCGTTTGAATTGAGTCATTGACTTAAAAGTCGGACAATCCTTCAAGAATAGATTAGAATTATAACGAACCTTGAGGGAGTAAGAAAAGAAGTCAACTTGTAGATACTCGAAAGGACTCATGGTAATTGGTTGAGAGAGTCTCGGAGTAACAGTTATCGTAATTATAAAATCTGACAACTGGTGAGATTCTCGAGGGTTGTCGGAATACGCGATTATACGTTACAATTATACGAACAAATACAACATTCCAAGATAGGTAGACAATACTCACTTTCTAGGCCTAAGCTTTCTTACTAACTTGATTCTTCATTCTAACTTGATTGTTGGAGTTTAAGTAACTTAGCACCACACTGGTGTTAAGTTTCTTTGTTTTGTAGGCATATTTCGTAAGTAATACAAATTTACTGTTTATCCGACGTTCTACTTACATTTTTAAATTTTATTTAGATTCGGACTAAAAGTGTAACATGTTGAAATCCATAGATTAGGACAAATACTCATTTACCAAAAGATTTTTCTTTTTCTTCTTTTTGTTTTATTCCCAAGAATATTTAAAGCAAAGCTGTATTTTTCAATGGTCAACCTAACTATGGTCAGCACCGCGGTCGCCGTGGGCTCAAGTTGGCCAACCACCGATTTCGTACGCACCAAACCCTTATTCTTCTTTCCATTTCCTTGTTGCTTTTTCTTTGGGGATATCGGATTCCGGCCAAAAGCTTCGTCGTCACAGGAACGCCGGCGTGTCGACGGTCGATTCCGATTCAGTAAGTTTCCGATTATTTTGCTTTCTCTGAGTTTCTGAAGTTTTTTCTGGCTCACGAATTACGATTTATACAAATACATGAAGAAATTAATCTCTTTCTCAAGTTTCTTGAGATTTCTTCTACCGCATCTCCATTTACTTCCTCTTCCTAATTTCAAGTTTGAATGTTGAAGACAATGTGGTATTGCCTCCCTCTGCCTTCAATTCCGATTCTGTTTTGTCAAGCGATTCACGTAGTTTGAACGTTGATGCCTTTTGTCTCTCTGTTATGTTTTTCCTTCATCCTGAATTCCTCCTTTACTCCTCTTCTGTGCTTTAGTTCTGAATCTCAACTAGCATGAAGTCTATTGGTTCTCTTTTGATGTCGTGATTCGATTTTAGGTTTTTTTTTGCCCTTCCCTTTCGATTTTGAATCGCGGATTGCCATTTTCTTCTGTTTTATACGACTAAACGATGAGAACAGACGATTCGACGAAATTGGATTCAGAAACACGCTTTGAATCATCCGCTAGACGACTTGTTTCGACTCGTATGGTTCAATTATGTATCGTGCGAGTTCAACGACATTTCTGTTCATTTTAGTTGTGTTTAGGTGGTAAATTGGTGTAGTTCACGAATCAAAAAGCTTTACCCCATTCATTCCTATGATAAATGATAAGTATCGATTTGGATGCTGGAGGGGTGATTTTCGAGAATCTCCATAGATTACTGAATTTTTCAGTCTTCTTTTTATCTTTACTTTCACAAAATGATAATAATATTTATATCCTTGTAAGGGTAAAATTAATTTACTGAAGTTATACAATGAGTCTTAATGTGCTGATTTAGAAGTTTAAGCTTGGTTCCCTTCTTTTCATGGAGTGGAGTTACGGCTGATATTCCTTTTCTTTCTTCCTTGACCGAGGAAACCAGATGTAAGTTAGATTATATACATTGAATTATGCGGGACAAAAAACCATTGGTTTCAGGCTTTAACTGCTTATTTCATCGTTGTCTTTTTTGTTGCCAGATAATACGGTAAAGCTACTTTTTGTCCCCCCTCTGTATTTTATGTTTTGTTAAAAGTAAAATAAGTTCACTAACACTAGTAAAATAAATTTCATTTCACTTTATTTGAAATGAATATCAAATTAAATAGAAACTCATGTTCTATCTACAATCTTTTGACTTCTGGTATTGTAATGCAGCAGAACAATTTCTTGGAGTTGTGTTGTTGGATGAGAAAGTTTGCTTGAAATTTGAGACTAAATAGACTGAGATGGATTCTGACAATGACTTCACATTTTGTCAGGCAAGTATAATTTTTATGCTATAAAATTAGGTTTTAAGTTTTCAACTCAATGACATGTTTCCTTCTTTCTATTATTTCGCCTTCTACAGTTGTAATAATGTTTGATATGCAACCTAAGTTATACTACTGTTACTGTTATATGAATAAATTAGTAGGTGGGTTTACCTGAAAAAGATGATAAAGAGGCGAAGGATCTTGCATCTGATATAGGTGATATTACCTTAAGGGATGAATTGACGAATGGCACTGTTAGTAGGACGCAAGTCATTTGGAATGATAAATTGTCGAATGATATCACTTCCAGAAAGCAGGCAACAGTGGGTTCCTTGCATTTCAATGTTATTGATACGTCGTCTTCAAAACAATCAAGTACATTGTCAACAGAACAGGTGCCAAAAGATGCTGGAAAGGTTGTGAATAATTCAGGAAAACAAGGGACTGCTGCGCGTAAGCCTGCAACTCGAAAAAAGGTTCCTTTTGAAAAGGGGTATAGCCAAATGGATTGGCTTAAGCTTACTCGAACCCATCCTGATCTTGCAGGTACATGTGGAAATGGTACCTTGTGAAACTGCCTTGCATTATGATATTATATTTTGCTTGAACCTATCTAGCCACTGTTTCATTCTTCTTGTTACAAAAGGCAATTTTGTATCTTAATTTGGTTAAAAAACACTTTTGGTCCCTGAACGTTCATGAAAGTAACCATTTTGTTCATGAATTTTAATTTGTAACAATTTAGTCCATGTACTTTCAAATTTGTAACAATTTAATCATTGAACTTTAGTATATAACAATTTAGTTCTTGTACTTTCAAATTTGGTACAATTTAATCCATATAGTAAAATTCAAGATTAAGTGTCAATTTTTACTATGTAACGACTTAACCTTTGTAGTTTATAAATACACTTCGTTTCTAATTAGTCTATCGATCTACATATATTAGAAATCCCATTAAATCTTAACAATATTTTTCATGATAGGGATTAAATTGTTACAAATTTTAACCTACAATGACTCAATAGTTAAAAAATTGAAAGTACAAAGACTAAATCGTTAGAAGCTAAAGTTCAAGGGACTAAAAATGTTTTTTAACCTTAATTTTATGACCTTGGCACATATGTTGATGTTTGTTTGGGCTATAAGAGATATATAAATTGTTTGCAGCTAGTTGGTGCTTTGCATGTTCAGGGTTCAGAAAAGCTGCTAAAGATCTATATTATCTAAATTATGAACTTCACAGAGGACCCACTTGCCATCTCCGTTGTATTTGTAACAGTATTAATATGATAGTTATTATTTGTGTGCAAAATAGGACCATTTTATTGTTTTCACCATTACTGGTAGTTTAATGTTATTAATTATTTCACCGAGAAATTAATGCAATTGATTTTCAACATTTGTTTCATATTTGTGGATTAGGATTGAAAGGCCAGTCAAATAAAAGGCTTATCCCTATGAGTGAAGTTAAACAACATCAGACTGAGGGCTCCATGTGGACTGTTCTGAAAGGTCGTGTGTACAATATATCTCCTTATATGAAGTTTCACCCTGGAGGTATGGGCATCATGCAGATTTTTTCTATGTTTAATTTTTTTTAGTGAATTTGTTATCCATCTGGTTGTAGTCAGTGTGTCTCAGAGGACTCTAGAGTTGGTAAAGTAGCATGACTAGTTTGTAATGCATGTTATGATGTCTTGTATTCAAGAATTATCACTCTAGCATATAGCTTCTTGCCTTCTAATATTTTATATTTAAGATGGAAATTGGCCACAGTATCATGTTATTAAATTCTTTGAAGGATGATTATTCTCCTTTATTTATGACCTAGGTAGCTCATAAATACTAGCTTCTAGTCCTACTTATACGTTACTGGTTGATTCTCATGTATACTTTCTAGTTATTATTTGGGATGAGATTCTTGAAATGCATGTTTTAACTGATGGGTGAGAGTTATTAGAGTACATGTACATCATAGGCATTTTCTTAGGGTAGACTTGGATTACTTGACCTCTTGACAAACTTCTTTATCAGGTGCTGATATACTCATGAAGGCAGTGGGAAAAGATTGTACATCTTTATTTAGTATCCTTGGAATTTTGTTTAGTCTTTTTTTTTTGGTTAAAAAGTATCACTTCTCCCTCTATGGAATTACTGTCGTCACCTGCATCTAGTTAATTTTTCGTGCAACTTCCATTGGCTTATTTAATGAATTCTGAATTGGTGTCGAAAAGTTGTCCTTAAACCAATTTCAGATAAATACCACGCATGGGTGAATGCTGAATTTTTGCTGGAGAAGTGTCTAGTTGGCACTTTGGATGATAGTCATTGATAGTTTTATGACATGAGCCTTGACCATGTCTAGATGGCGTATTGTGTATTGTATTGCCAAAGTAATAAAATATTTGGTATCAGAATGAGTTTAGACCTTTGTATTTGAATTTGATTCTCAATTAACTTCTAAGATATATTCCTTATTCTTTTTACTTTTGGTAGCATCATTTTAGGCATATAAAGTGAGGTATGTTCTGGATATTGCAAGGCACAAACAAAATAGAAGTCTTTTATCTGGTTCGATTTTCTTGAGGTGGTTAAGTTGAGCGCTTCAACCGGACAATGTTTTTGGATATTGTGACTATCCAAGCTACTCTTGTGCACCAGTACTAATTTCACTCACTTGAGTCTTAAAGATACCTACCACTATGAGATATTGAGTCTTTTTCACAACCTCGGAGAGATTTAACTAGGCAAGTACTAATACTAAATATAATAAATGACTTGAGATGACAAAACAGACTAAAATGATAAAACAGAGAGCGGAGATTTAGGAAATTTGTGTCTGTTTTTATCCAGTTGAGGTAGCAATGCTATAGCATTGAATGCCACAATGTTATATAAAAGAGAAAAATCACTTGAAACCGGCCAAAAAAACTTATCAAATTTGCTTTTCTTGTCTTTAACACTAAGTTAAACATATGTCTATGAAAATCCAATGCTAAGGAACACTAATAAGATCCAAATTTCTCCAAAATTACAAGCCTAGAATGTATGTCTATACCCTAACAATTTCTACATCTTAAGGAGAAATTACTTGCTTCATTTGTGTTAATCCACTAATTCCTAACCCTTTTATTGTTAAGAACTAGCTTGTGCTTTACTTAAGGTGATCAATCTCAAATAAGAACTTGCAACAAACACCACAAATGAATGTATAACCTCATAAAAGTGCATTGAATCAAAAGGGTTCAAATAAACACTTTAATCCTTAAATTTCAATCCTAAAAAGCTTAGCCCATAACTTCAAAACAGAAATAATGTAAAGGAAATTAGAAACAAGAAACATCTTGTGCTTACTCTAAGATTTACACAAAAATAGTTGAGGACAATACAAAACAAATAAGCTAGAGTAAAACTTAAAGAAACAAAGATGAGAAAGAAAGAGTGTAGGAAGCAGCTTCTTCTTCTTGCCAGTTAGAAAAATCCCAGCCTCTTCTCCTTCCTCTTTTTGGTCCTTTCTACTCTTTTTGGCCCTTTACATATGGTTTTTCTTTTCTTTTTCTTAAAGGCTGATTTGACCTTCTCCTCCCATGTGATTGCTGTCTACTTGCCATTCTTTTAAAAATTACTTTCTCCTCCCATGTGATTGCTGTCTACTTGCCATTCTTTTAAAAATTACTGACTCCAAAGCTGATGTAAGCTACTCTTTTTGTGTAAAAATTTTGTTTCTAGTACTCAGGGTAGCAAGGCTATAGCATTGCAACCTCAATACTGGAAACAGAGGTTGCAACGCTATAGCATTGCTGCCCTTAATATATTTTCAGCCCACACAAGTTGGTCCAAAAGCCCAACAGTCCAAAATTGCATCACCCTAACTTCAAATTTAGGAAAAACTTATCCAAATAAGAGAGAGTTCAACTAAAATAAAGGAAGAATAGATGACTTTTTAATCCTTAAGCTCGATTACTTAAGTAAACATTAAGAGTCACAAAATTGACGAGGACATGCAAATAATTTGACTATTAGCTAGATCTAAGAATGAAAATGTAACAAATTCTTCCATTTAATGGGAGTATCACACCCCCAAACTTAGACTGTTGCTTGTACTCGAGTAATGCTTTAATCACAAGAAAGGACACCATAGTGAGATTGAGTTGGGAATCAAAAGCGCCCTTACGATGTTTAGCCTTTAGGTAAATTCTCATATCTTTACCTACAATTGGCGCTTAGAGGAAGGTAAAAAATGCATGCAAAAACATAACACCCAAATGTGCATGTGTGTGAGACCCTAATCACTTAGCCTTGCATTACCAAAGTTATCTTAAAGCTTGGTTCCCTAATTTTAGTTAGTGGACTTCAAGCCAACTCAATGCATGTTCAGCAACAAAAGTTTAAAAACTTAGTCAAGAGAGTTCAAAACATACAAGAATGTCTATCCCAGACTCTTCAATATCACAATCTATCAATAACCCAAAAAGTATAAAGCTTAGACTAGTGTATCAATATCCAAAATGATATACTACTGATATCAGTCTATCAATAGTAAAAAAAGTATAAAGCTTAGATAAGTCTATTAATATCCAAAATAATATACCACTAACATTAGTCTATCAATTTTCTTCAAAAAAAAAAAAAAAACATTATTCTATAGGTTATACTCAAAGTTGATATCTGTTAAATGTTAATAGATATGCATAATCAGAATTAAAAAATGTAATTGAAAATTTTAAAGTTTAACTAAATAAATTAAATAATATATGAACTAAATTAATAATTTAATCAATCTTAAGAGAGTCCATTCATATAAAACATACAAAGGGAAAAAAAATACAAAATAAATCAAATGGAAAACCTTAAAAATCTAAAGTTCCGTTTGATAACCATTTAAGTCTCGTTTGATAACCATTTGATTTTTGAAAGTTAAGTCTATAAATACTAATTTCACATATGGGTTCCCATGTTTTCTCATCTAATTTTACATATATTTTAAAAAATTAAGCCAAGTTTTGAAAACTAAAAAAAGTAGTTTTCAAAAACTTGTTTTTATTTTTAAAATTTAGCTAGAAATTCAAATGTTTCAAAGATAGAAACCATTGTAGAGAAGATGAAAACCATTGTAGAAAAATTGTGAGAAAACAAGCACAATTTTCAAAAACTAAATGGTTATCAAATGAGACATTAATTTTTGGTTTTTTTGTTTTTAAAATTTATGCTTGTTTTCCTATAATTTCTTTATTATGATTTTCACATTTCTTAAAGAAAAGTTTGAATTCTTAGTCAAATTTCAAAAATAAAAACAAGTTTTTAAAAACTACTTATTTTAGTTTTCAAAACTTGGCTTGATTTTTGAAAACTTGAAAACATGGATAGAAGGTAGATAACATAACAAAGAATCTCATAGATAAAAGTAGTATTTATAAGCTTAATTTTAAAAAACCAAAAACAAAAAACCAAATGGTTATCAAACGTGATCAAAGTAAAAATAGCTTTCTATGGTTGAGAAATTTCATACCCACAAGTAGAAACGAAAAAACATGTGATGAAATCTTTAAACTCTCTATATCTCAATCTTTGCTTCAGTTCCGTGAATCGAATACAATAAAACACATCAATATTGTTCGTTATATAAAAACAAGTTTTGAACTATGCAAAGTTATTAACTATAGGTGAAATTATCATTTTCATCTCTACCGTTTGTTCTTGATTTCAATTCGATCTTAATGATTTAAAAAGTTTCAATTGGATCTTATTACTAAATACTAGATTTAATCAGAACATATAGACCAAAGTGAAAATTTTAATATCATAGAGACCTAGGTAATTAAAACGAAACACAAACATCCCAACTAAAATGGTAATTTATCCAAATAAAACGACATATATAATAGAGATATGTAAGAAAGAAATTGTACTATGAAGAATACCTGATAAGAAGCTAAGTTTTTGTGCAATAATGTTAATGTCAATAGCGTGAAAAATGGGGGACGTGCGCTATCTTAGGCCAATCCTTTCCTCCCTTCTTGCAACGTTGTTCTAGTTCAAAACACCCTGTTATGCGAAGGCGATACAAAGATTTGAGTTGTTGCATTCCCTCTGGCAGTGATTCTAATCGTGGACATTTGATAATCTCCAGCTCTCGAAGTGAACCAAGGTTACTGATCCATTCTGGTAACGTCCCGAGATAGGGGCATTTAACAATTACAATATGAGTCAACTTCAAGAGGGATTTCCAATTGGGTAATCTTACTCCACAGTATCCAGATATACGCAAGGATTCAACATTTGGATGTGGTTCTAGATCTTCCAATACTTTGTCATCATCGTTAACACAATCATACTGGCTCAATTCCTTCCATTCCAGTCTTAAATCTCGCAATCCTTTCTTCTCTTTCAAGTTGGCTAAGCTGGCCTCAAATCGAGTAAACTTCAATGGTTCTAAACCTTTAATACGTAATTGTCCTCTTAAATTGTTGAGTTTATTCAACTCGCTTAGCTTACTGCCATGTCCATTGCTGTCCAACACAAATAAACTTAATTTCTGTAGACAAGTTAACTTCCCCATTCTTTCTGGCATATGGGTTAGATGGATTGAATCAGATATATCGAGATGCCTGAGATTTACAAGATTGCTGGTGTTGCTTGGCAGTTTCTTTAATGCATAACACTCCTTTAGGTTCAGTGTTTGTAAATTGTGCAATTCACTGATAGAATTTGGAAGCAACTCTATGCCCACATTTCCAGAGAGGTTTAGATATCGAAGATGCCTCAGCTTTTTTATAGAATCTGGCACTGTTTTAATATTCAAGTATTTTAGATCTAACACTCGCAAACATGGAAAGCTGGAAAAGAGGTCATCCAAAATAGTTTCATCCATCTCTTTCTGTTCCTCAAAGTTATAACGTGAGAAAAGAAATGTTCTTAATCCTTCAGCCTTGCGTAATTTGGACAGAAGATCCCACCATGATTTTATTTCATGGTCAAACAAAATATGACGAGTTTTATCACCAATAACAAAATTATAGTTTTGACTTCCACACACATATTCGTTTCCTGCTACCATCCTTGCAAGATCATGCATCACATCATGCATATAAACATCGTTGTAGGACATACTCTCACTAGAGTATTCATAAAAAAACCTCCAACATAATTCCATAAAATAAGAATTGCCTATATCTTCCATGGATTTATCTCCCTTTGGTGATGGGACAAAACCTTCAGCAACCCATAGTCGAATCAACTCATCTTTATTGATGGCCTTATCTTTGGGAAACAACGATGAATAGGCAAAACATTGCTTCAAACTTGGTGGGAGGTGGTTATAGCTCAATTTTAATATGGATGTCATATCATTTTCTTGTTGGGTGACTTCTAAAAGTTCGTTATTCTTGAAGGATATCCACTCTTCTTCTGATGTTTTAGAGTATAACATACGCCCGATGTGTCTTATTACAAGAGGAACACCTCCACACTTCACTAAAATTTCTTTTCCCAGTCGTATCAAGTTCAAATTCGTTGACTCTTTGCCTTCTACAAATGCCACTTTTCTAAACAATGACCAAGAACTACTCTCGGATAAGCCTTTTAAAGTGAACAAAGTGGTCATGTTAGCAATTTCTGCTGCTAGTCTACTATCACGCTTTGTGATCATAATCTTACTCCCTCTTGCGCCACTTGTTAACAAATTTTTCAAGTGAAACCATTTCTCTTCACTTTCATTCCATACGTCATCCATAACCAATAGATATTTCTTTCCTTGAATCACTTTTTGAAGCTGACTTTGTAAGGATTCCATCCCTTTTACTTTAGGACTACTATTAGTTGCCGATTCAATGATTTTTTCCACTACTATTTTTACATCAAATTGATAGGGAACACAAACCCACATTTTTAGCTCGAAACACTCTGATATTTCTCTATCATTGTAGAGAGATTTAACTAAGGTTGTTTTCCCGACACCACCAATTCCAACTATCGTAATGAACGAAATATTGTCTTTGACATTCTTATCGAGTAAAAGGTCTTTCACTACTTTCTTATCATCATCCCTTCCAACCACTTCCTCATCAATTATAAAAGAGTAAGTATCCTCTCTTTCCCTAATTTGATCAAACGAAACATGTTGAGCCGTTTGTTCAAGTGTTTCAGCGAAATGAAATTTGGTTTTATCAGCAGCAATAGCATCTACCCTCTCCCTAACATGTTTATTTTACGTGCCATCCTATAATTAAATACAACCGGGTTAAATCTGGAGAAGAAAAACCTTACTTGTTTTGCCCAATTTTCATTGATCATCACTTCTTGACGAAGAGCCTCACAAGAGAAGTCATCAAGCACATCATCGGCATCATAAAGAGCTTCTTTCAACTTTTCGAGCCAATCCCTTATAGAGCGGCTTTTAGTTTGACGCTCCTCTGCATCAAGTAGTAGAGCCTTGATGGCTGAAACAGAGTTGGCTAGTTTGGTAAGATCATTCTCGACTCCCCATAGAATTCCAAGCTGTTGAGAAGTTTGAGAGCCTAATTTCATCAAGATCTCCCCAGCGACATGGAACAAAATTCCTTCGGCCATGGTTTCAGTTGGAGAAACGGATCGGTTCTGAATTTCCAACACCAGCCTCTACCACTGATTAATGATGAGACATAAACAAAAACGGGGACTTTGTCCAAAGATTATTACAAAAAGTTGAACGCACAAATGGACTATTTGCAATAGATAATGATATGACATATATGTTAGGTGGCATTTTTTCTTCTTTCTTCTTTTGTCTCATTTTCTTGGATAAATTATTCAATTAGGTCCCCACAATGTAACTGTCTCATAATAAACATTGAATGTAAATTCAATATTTTTCATGCTCTCCAATAATCACGGGATATAAATTCGAGGTACTTGTCTTTCTCCATCTAACGGTGAAAAATTGCTAGCCACATTGTGGCGACGTCACTGAATAATTTATCTCTTCTTGACAAATGACACAAAATCACTTTTATCATGCCCAATACGGGTCTTTTCAACATGCTTTATCTTCACTCAACTACTTCCTAGAAAAATTTTCAGGAGGTCACCCAACATAAGATTGCTCGAAGCCAAACACACTTAACTTTGGAGTTTCTACAGTCATGCCACGCGCCCAATTGCATAGTGCACAGTCGCGCAATTGTAGTGTGCTATAGTATTTTGGTCATAGCTTCCTTAATATAAATTTGTTTTAGCTAAATGGCCATTTTTTATACGTTTTTTTGTGTTCTTTTCAACAATGCTTATAAACTGAGCAAAATGTTAAAGGATCTTGACTTTTAATGCCTCCAAAAGTTGAAATAATCTAAGTTTAAGCTTTGAGAGGCTATAACTTTGAGCTCAATTAATTAAATTGAGTGATTTTTTTTTAATTTCGTATAACTTTTTGAGATCTATGTGCTGGAAGGTAGCTTGTTCGACCCTTCCACCAAAATCCGTACTTGATTATAAATGAATGACGACAAGGTTGTTGAAGATTGGTCATCGGTACGGTCAAGCCATAGTGGGATGAGAGAGGAGAGGGAGAAGAACAAGAACACAAAGAAGAGATAAAGAAGAAAGCAAAGATGAGAGAAGAGAGAAACAAAAAAACATGGAGGAGAGAGAAAGGAGAAGACAAAGATGAAAGACAGATAGAAATTTTGGACATTTGATGTTTCTTTCAACTTGGGGGAACAAACGGAATTTTACTATTCAAAAAAGTAAAAAAAAAATTGTAGGTTTCAAAAAGTCAGGTCATTCTTAATAAAGTATTTAGATTTAGGCCATTTTTAGCAATTTCTCCAGACTTTTCTATACCATGTGACCTTGTTTGTTTGCTAGTCATTCTCTATGGGAAATTTGTACAGAAGACCCATTTTCACACGCCTTGATTCCATTTGACATGTGTTATGAAATTAATGACATATGACCATTTCCGTACTCTGCATCCCGTCCAAATTACCTTGAACGCATTGTACTCCCACTCTCGCTCTAGCTCTGGCTCTCTAGTTCTCAATCTAGCTCTCTCACTCTCGCTCATGATAGTAATGAGTGGTTGAAAATCTGGAGAAAAGAAAGAGACAAGGAAAATTGCTTTCTGGTTCTCGCTTTAGCTCTCTCACTCATGATAGTAATGAGTAGTCGAAAATCTAGAGAAAATAAAGAGACAAGGAAAATCGCTCTCTAATTCTCGCGCTAGCTCTCTTGCTCTAGTTCTTCTCTAACTTAATTTTTTCTTGCCTATTTATTTTCTCTAGATTTTCGACCACTCATTTGAGCGAGAGAGCTAGAATGATAGCGTTTCTGCATACTGTTGGGATTTATGCCCTAAAGCCTCGTAATTAATAATATATTTAATAATTAATAATAATTTTGATGATTTTATTTGCAATATAATATTATCCATTATGTGAAAAATCCAAGGTTATTATTGTAATCTTGAACAGTATGTGGTTGACATACGAGAGGATCATGTTCAAGAAATAACCTAAAGGGTCATAGTATATGGATAAGGTTGGGTGCCTTATTCTGGTAACACTATTGATACGGCCAACTTTGTAATAGTTACAAATGATTTGATCAAAATCATTCAGGTGGAGACATGTGAGTGGGGGTATCTTATACAATGAGTTTGTATAAGACTGGACCACGAAATATTTAATCTCTCCTTATAAATTCGTTAATTGAGAAGATTAATATTTCATCAAGATGATCATATGCGACTCGATCTTAATCCTGAGTGAGTTATGAACTCCTGCCTGTGAGGGCTTGTCCTTTGATTTGCATAGGTGAGAGTGACTTTTATAGCCGATTTAATAAACCTACCATTTTGGGGACTTGACCAAATAGGGAGTTGGGAACATAATCTCACAAGATGAAATTTACTCCTTCCCATATAGGGTAAGTAGATGAGTAGTTCCCTTAAGTGCTGATTTTGGGACTTGAACAATGGGGCCCCACCCTCTCATTGGCCCGAGAGGGACTTAGTTTATAATTAGATTATAAACAGATTGTTCATTAGAGAATCAGTGGTACTTAAGGTGCAAGATGTAATTATAGGGGTAAAACGGACTTTTGACCCAGCTGTAATTACGAACAACTCGTGAAGGATCGACTTGCATGTAATGATTATATCTATGGACACAACTTGTCCTATAGTGCATAAGAGTGCAACTCTAAGTCTATAGTGGAGTGACCTATAGTTAATGAATGAAAATTAATTAATTAAAGAGTTTGATTAATTAATTTTGTATCATTGGAGTTTATAATCTGTAGGTCCATAAGGTCCCCTTGCTAGCTCATAGTAACACTAAAAGATCAATTTAGTTGGAAGAAAAATTTGAAATGTTCAAATTAATATTTAATTTGAAGTGTTCAAATTAATATTTAATATGTTAGATATATTAAATATAAAAGAGGAAAATATATTTATTGTATTTGATACATTAAATATTAAAATTATTAATGTATATTAGATACATTAAATAAAAGATATTTATTAAATTTGAATTTGATTCAAATTAGGAAATACATGTCGTATGAGAATTTTAAACGGTTTGAATAAGATTCAAATTGGTTAGATAAATATATTTTAATATATTAGATATTAAAATATATTATTTAATTATTTTCCCTAGACTACTATAAATAGGACCCTAGGGGTGAGCCATTGTGCAATATAATTCACAACACACATCTCCTCAATAGAGAGAATTAGAGAATTCTCTCTAGATATCTTCCTCTCCAATCCTTTGTGGATTTTCTTTCAAAAGGCTCTCACAAGCCTTGATCCTGTGTTCGAGTCATAGCCAGGAAGACTTTGTGTAAGAGATAAAGATCCGTCAGAAGAATCTCCATATTTGAAAGATATTTATTGCTTAACCCTTGTTTTTTAGTTTAATTCTAAATAAATCAAAGACGATTCCTATGCTTCCACTATGGGTTTAATTCGATTATTCCCTTCACATACAAGATCATGAATAAGCAAGACCACCTCATACTGCCCTCATGGGTAATTTTGCGTGCATTGCCACGTCAGAATGAGTTATATTTTATTATTTTCAGAACACAGGTCATCAGTCATTAAAGCGCTAGGAAACGTGTCATTCGTACAAAACCTCCGTTCTCTATGGGACTATCAGTAGGCAGTTGATTTTTATTCTTCATGACCTCTAAAGCATTCCGAGTCACCTATATTTGTTCGTTTACATGTAGAAAAGTCTTTGTTTGAAACAATTGAGGTTATCCTGTATTAGTTCATTCAGCGGTAGAACCAAAACATGTCACTTGAAGCCTTGTATAAAATTGGATATGTGAAAGTAGTTAATAAAAAATCTTCTCCCTTCTCTCTTAAAATCGACAAATTATTGAATGAGACCGTCACAATGTGGTTGCCTCATAATTTCTCCTTATAAATCTATTCGCAAGATAACTAATCGCGTGAAAAAAAAGGGTTGCTATTAGTTTTTGCACTCATTCTAGTTCCAAAATAAAACTCTCTCCCACTTCACTCGAATTGATTGGTGACATGCACTTATGCCCATAAAAAGCCTCCAAATGTGTCATTCCAATAGTTGTTATAAAAAAAAAAAAAAAAAAATTCAATTAGGAGATGTTTCACTCAACTTCCTTAAAAGTCTAAAGCACAAGCAGAAATAGTAAGCTATTTCAATTTTTGTACAACTTGAAATTCCAATAACCATACCACAAATTACGAATTATTTCTAAAAAGAAAATAACATATACATCACTTTAATCAAATCAAACTAATTTCCAATCTCCTTTTAATAAAAAACCCACATTTTTTTTTTCTCTCTTTCATCTTCTTACAAGTTACAACTAATGTGTACCATCTTCATAAAATTGACATAATAGTCTTTAACATAAAGTTCCCATCTTTATTTATGTCAAGGCAATTCTTTGGTCTGGAAAGAGTGTTTTCCAGAAGATGTGTTACCTCTCATTATTGAGAGGGGCTGTTTGTAGTTGGGTGTTGGTTTCTTTCTTGAAATTTCTGATTCAAAAAAAAAAAAAAATCATTGTCCCTTGAGTTCTATAGGAATGGTGGAAGCTGATGTTGGAAAAATTATTACAAGCCATTTTTTGCAGCCTTCAGAACCACATTTCTCCCACCTGAAACCAATGGCTGAAGGAATTCATCCATGTTGGTGGTGTTGATGTTGATGAAACTAAGTTATCAAATAAAGGACATGTTTGAAAGTAATTTTAGAATGTCTAAAATTACTTTTGTCATATTCAAAATTATTTCGATTTTTAAATTAACTTATCCAATATCACTTTTGATTGATTAAAAATCACTTTAATAGCAAAAAAAGGAATTTTTAAAGTTTAAATCATTAATTGTAATTGTAAAAGGTAAGATTTAGGCAAGGTTCGAAATGTCGATGTCGATGGAAATGTCGAGGTCCAAAATTTATGGAAATGTTGATGGAAATGGAAATGTCGATGGAAATTTCGGTGGAAATTTACGGAAATCGTGGAAATTGATGGAAATTGTTTGAATTAGCCAATGAAACTTAGATTTTGACTTAATTAGATTATAATGGACTATTTTTAAGCACCACATCTAAAAATTAAGATAATATTTATATATAAATGTCAATTAAAATTTTGAAATGTCGATGCGAGTAGGAATTTGAAAAAAATATATATGGAAATTGATATACATTATTAAAATTATTTCATGAAACCTTAATTGTGAGTCTTGACTCAATTATAGTATAATTGATTACTCTTAAGTCTTAACATCGTATATCTAAATATATATAATATTTATATTCAATTAGACAACTATGAAGGAAATTTGAGAGAATTGAAATGAATTTAAGAGAATTTGAGAGAATTGGAGAGAATTAGAGGGAAATTAAGATAATAGGAATTGGAGTGTAGAAATGCTTTGAACCTATTATCTAGCGCTTCGAATGACCAAGTACGGGGGTCTGATTAAATTCAAATATATATATATATATAATAATATAAAAACCATGCTTTCTCCTGTTTGTATAAAAAAAAAAAAAAAAACAAACAAAACGAAAAAGCGGACGACATGTCGTCGAAAGGGGGGGGGGGGAAACGACATCCCCCCCTCGACGACATGTCGAGTCGGTCGACATGTCGACATGTCGGTCGACATTTCGACATGTCGACCGACTTTTTCCACCGTGGATTTAGGGATATTAAAATTAAGGAAAAATTATTTTTTTTGTCTCTCAATTTTTAAGATTAGGTGCATTTCGTTCTTAAGTTTTCAAAATGTTCTTTTTTAGTCTTCAAATTTTGAGAAAGAGATTTAAAAGGTCTTTGGAGTTGTTTTTTTCGTTTGCTAGGTAATTTTTTTTTATTAATTTTAATAAAATACAAAATAAATAAAAATAATATTAAAAAGCAAAATCCCACTCTCTCCTCTCTCCTCTCCCTCACCCCATGCCCCACGAGCTCTCCACCGGCGCCAGCGTCTCCTCTCTACCGTCGCCCGCGCCTAGATTTGAATCTTCGCTATGAAGCTCCATTTTCGTTTTGCTTCGGTATCGATTTTTCGTTTTGCTTCTTCCTATAGGAAATTTAAAAGGGATAATGGGATTCGACGACAAAGACAGAGATATGGTAAAGAAGACGATTCACCCAAAGCTTCTTCTTCTGGTGGCCCTCCTCCTCCCAATTCTGACCATGGGTCACCAGCAAAAGAAAAAGAAGACCTTTAGGAACCCCAGGTAAATTTAGAAGTCATCTAGTGCAGCCTTCAGAACTAGATCAATTTCTCCAGCTGAAACCATGGCCGAAGGAATTTTGTTCAATGTTGGTGGTTGATGTCGAAACAAAGTTATCAAAGTAAGAACATGTTTTGGAATGATTTGAAAAAAAGTCAAAATTATCCTTATCATGTTCAAAATCACTTTGATTTTAAAATTAACTTATTTAAAATCACTTTCGATTATATGAAAAACATTTTTAATAAATCTTTTATAAATAAATTATTTTCACTAAAATCATTCTCAAATATATTTTAAGTTATCGAAGAATGATCTTACAAAGTTCACCAACTCTGTTTCGACGTAACCATCAAGGCTCTACTACTTCATGCAGGGGAGCGCCAAACTATAAGCCACTCTCCAAGGATTGGCTCGAAAATGGCCAACTAAACAGTTTTTACTTCAGTGCTTTGAATCTATAAAATTGGGTCCACTGAATCTTGACACTTTCACCCTTTTGATCTTTTAATTCCACTATCTCACAAAGCTGCAGTTGCAATTATTATGTTGGGGGGAAATCAAACTTCATCTTTAATAAAGTTGCGTTTTTTGCGGTGCTCAATCATTAAAATCTCCATTATCCCAACTGGAAAGTATAAGCATATCCTAAATAATTCATAGCACAACTAATAATTCAAAACATTTTAGCAAGAAGATATTAACTTGAGGAGAGTTGTATAAAAGTGGTGGAAGCTGGCATTGGACAATCCTTTGCAGCCATAAGATCTCAGGAAGCATATTATCTCATTTCCCCACCTGAAACTGAAATCATGGCCGAAGGAGTTCTCTTTAATGTTGCTGGGGAGATCTTGATGAAACTAAGCTCTCTAGCTAGCTTCCCAATGGCTTGAAATCCAGCAATGTTTCAACCATTCGGGTTTTACTTCTTGACGCGGAGGAGCGTCAAACTAAGAGTCACTCTCTGAGAAGCTGAAAGAAACTCTTTATGCTGCAGATGATGTGCTTGATGAATATTCATATGAGGCTCTCTATCAACAAGTGATGACTTGTTAGGAGACGATAAAAATATAATATCTAAATTCTCTAACTAGATTCAAACAATATATGGTTATCTAAAATCCTAGATCAGGTTCTAGTTCCAAAACTATTGCGGAATAAACAATTTGGAACTCACAAGGTTAAAAGAATAAATAAATCAACCTAAGCTACTTCTAATTAAGCAACAATAATGATAATAAATTAAATAAGATAAGAGAAGAGAAATAGACACTAGATTTATATCAGTTCACCCAATATAGTCTACGTCTAGTTCTCTGCTACCGATGGGGATTTTACTAAAATGTCAGGAAAAAAGATACAAAAGTAAAACGCTCAATAATGATTTATCTCACTTTTTTCTCGTAGAAAAGCCACACGAATCACTATCAAAACTTTTCAATAGAAAAAAAAAATGCCCTTACAAACAACCCAAGAAAAAACCTCTTGAAGTTCACCCACGCAAGCTGGTCACGGTTTCTTCTTAATTTTGTTTTCCCAAAACAAAAAAACTGCGGCCACACCCACAATTTTTTACCTTCAATTGTCAACAATGCACATCGTCGGCCACACCAATAAATTAGAGGCTCTATTTAAAAATTGTGAGTAAAACTTGCTCTAGATACTATCTGTAACGCTTCATGTTTAGAATTCGAACTAAGATATATTTCAAATCTTTGGGTTTGGGATGTTACAGACAACTTATTGTGAGACCGTTATGGCACATGCTAGTAGGGGTGAGCATCGGTTGGGCGGTGTTGGTTTTGGGATCAAACCGGCTCCGATCACCGACATGTCGGTCTTGATCGGTCGGTAGCATCGGTTTTTAGAGTTATTACCAAACCGATCGACCGACTATATGCAAAAATATGTCGGTTTCGTCGGTTTTGAGAGTTTGCCGAAGCTATATGGTCAACGACGATCTGAGCTATGGCGAAGGGAAATTTTGATTAAAAAAATGAAAAGATCGAACAA
This sequence comes from Trichosanthes truncata, assembly GCA_033996785.1. Taxonomy (NCBI): domain Eukaryota; kingdom Viridiplantae; phylum Streptophyta; class Magnoliopsida; order Cucurbitales; family Cucurbitaceae; genus Trichosanthes; species Trichosanthes truncata. The sequence continues at coordinate 52,522,448 of MU867259.1, forward strand.
AAAGAGAGAAGACGAAAGAGAGAATATGAGAAAGAGAGAATGAAGGAGGCGGTGCTATCATGGTAGTTCGGCGATGGGCGCCCTCTGGCCGTCCGGTGAAAGATTTGTTCTTCAAATAATAAGAAAAAAGAAGAGAGAAAAGAGGAGATAGAAAAAGGAAAAAAGAGAGAGACGAAGGAAGAAGATGTAGAGAGAGAAGTGATAAACTAAAAGCAAATAATAAAAAATATTTTTTTAAATAATATGTAAATAGGTAACGATTACCTATTCCTTAAAAGTTGAAAACTATCAACATGGCCTCATTTTGGCCAAGTACATATCCCAAAGTGATAACCTAAAAATAAATAATAAACAAATATATTGTTTTAAATAATAGGTAAATAGGTAATAATTACCTATTCCTTGAAAACCAGCAACATGAGCTGGTTTCATGCTAAGTACATATCTCATATATTTTTTTTAAACATAATACTTTGCATTTCGTTGGTTCGTTCGGTTTGAACTTTGTTGGGCTTGCCAACCGACCGACTGGTCGGTTTTACTATGTGTAAAACCGCCTCGAACCGACCAAAGTCTTAAACCGATTGATCGAAGTCGGTTCGGTCGGTTTTGGTCGGTCAGCTCGAATTTTTGGTCTATCTTGCTCACCCCTACATGCTAGGCAAATCGAGGGAAGGAGAGATTCGTACATTTAAAAAATATTAGAGATGAGATTGAAAAAAGGACACATACGAGGTTCAGATTATATATTTAGTGTATATTTTATTTTGTTGAGAAAATTTTTGAGGCTTAATTGTCAATTAACAGTCGTCGATTTGCGTGTCAAAATTGTTTTGTAATAATTTTTGTTTGTCACATCATTATCCCCCGAGTTCTATGGGCAATTATTATAAGCCGTCATATGCAGCTAAATTCAGATCACATCTCATATCAGAAACTGAAACCATGAATTTGCAGCTAAGTTATCTTTCATGTTGTTTGTTGGGGAGGCCATGAAACCATGAATTTTGGTGTCCTCCGAGTCCAAGCTTTCTCTCTCCTGCCCTGTTTTTTCTTCCTCTCTCTGTGTAATCAAACCTCACAACCAGCCCCTTCTTAGTTCTTCCTTTTTTCCAGCCCACAACATAAAATATCTCCTTTGTTTCCCACGTGGCCTTAAAAAAAAAACCAATCAAAATGCTTACGATGATATAATACAGTCTAATATGTTGAATTTCTTTCGGATGTTGATGCAATAATAAACTATAATGTTCGATATGAGTCAACTCGAACATAATTTAATAGATAAGATATCAATTATTATTTCAAAAGTTGATAGTTTGATCTTCACTCTACAATTGTTGAACTAAAAAAAATACAGTTTCTTTTTTTGAAATGAATTCAATAGAGAACTTTAGAGCAATCTCTTGATGTATTTTGATTTCCACTCATGTATCAATTAATTATAATCAATAAAAGAGAAACTATTTTAGATTTTAAATAAAGTTATAAAGAACTATAAAATAATTAAGGCATCTCGGCTTAGAGTTGTGCAATGGAGTTTGTGTGTGTGTGTATTTTTTTAGTTCAACAATTGCAAGTTGGAGATCAATGTTTTGAAATGGTAATTAGTGTCCTTATCTACTGAAATATACTCGAATTGGTGGAGTTTGTGTTTGATATATGTAGGTTTATTTATCATATACTAAAGAGTTGCTGTTGCATGTTACATGCAAATTTGACCTACTGATAGAATTAAACAAATCTTATTTTTCTATGCCTAAATCTTGTGGTATTAACTAATTTAACGTGCTTAATTCTCTATTTTGTACGTAAATTAGTCCGAAGAGCAATTTAGAGTTTATTAGACGTTTTTGGAGTGTTCGGGATTGATTTAAGCTCATATGAAGGTCATGCAAATCCTCATGGCTTTGCTTTTGGCTCTCCAAAAGGCCTCATGCCAATGGAGATAATTATCCTCACATATATACCCATGATCACTCTCTTTCCTAGCCAATGTGAGACATTTGTTTGCACCCTAACATCAGGTTTAGAATTCGAACTAAGATATATTCCAAATCTTGAATTTAGGACGTTACAGACAACTTATTGTGAGACCGTTATGGCACATGCTAGGCAAATCGAGAGAAGGAGAGATTCGTACATTTAAAAAATATTAGAGATGAGATTGAAAAAAGGACACACATACGAGGATCAGATTATATATTTAGTGTATATTTTATTTTGTTGTGAAAAATTTTGAGGCTTAATTATCATTACAAGTCGTCGATTTGCGTGTCCAAATTGTTTTGTAATAATAATAGTTTTTGTTTGTCACATCATTATCCCCTGAGTTCTATGGGCAATTATTATTAAGCCTGTCGTATGCAGCAAATTTCAAATCTCATATCAGAAACTAGGGTTTTTTGTATGAATGACCTGTTTTTCGGTGTTTTAATGATTGATGACCTGCGTTGTAAAAATAATGAAATATGATCCATTCTGACGTGGCATAGCGCGCAAAATTACACATGAGGGTAGTATGCGGTGGTCTTGCTTGTTCACGCTCTCGTAGGGGGAAACACTATCGTTTTAGTTCTCTTGCTCTGGCTCTGGCTCAAATGAATGGTTGAAAATCTGGAGAAAAAAAAGACAAGAAAAAGTTACGTCAAAGAAGAGTTAGAGTAGCAAAGCTAGAGGGAGAGCGAGAACGAGCTAGAGCGAGAGCGAGAGTGAGGACGAGCTAGAGGGAGAGCGAGAACGAGTTAGAGCAAGAGCGAAAACGAGCTAGAGGGAGAGCGAGAACGAGCTAGAGCGAGAGAGAGAACGAGCTAGAGCAAGAGAGAAAACGAGCTAGAGCGAGAGCGATAACTAGAGAGCTAGAGTTAAAACAAAGATGAGAGTACGATGCCCTCATGATAATTTAGACGGGATGCAGAGTACGGAAATGGTCATATGTCATTAATTTCAAAACACAGGTCAAATGACATCGATGGGCATGAAAATGAGTATTCTGTGCAAATTTCCCCAAGAATGAAGCCATGAATCTGTAGCTAATTTCTCTTTCATGTTGTTTTGTTGGGAGACCATGAGACCATGAATTTTGGTGCCATAAAACTCTCTCTCTTGCCCTATTTTTTCTTCCTCTCTCTGTATAATCAAACCTCACAACCAGCCCCTTCTTAGTTCTTCCTTACCAATAAGGTTTAAAATGTCAAAGTCTCAATTTTATGGAAATGTCAATAAAAATATCAATAAAATGTCGATGTCGACGTATATTTCTAAAAAAAATTTAAAAAAAATTTAGATTAATAAATAAACATTTTACACCTTTTAAATTAGTTAAAATACTTGTTACAATATTATATTCACATTAAATTACATTTTTTTGTTATTTTTTAAATATTTAATCAATTTTGTACAGTATAGTGGAAATGTTGATTCTCCTTTATGTAGATGTTGAACCCATAGACATGTAGAAATGTCAATGAAAATGTCGACATGTCGACGGAAATTTAATACCATGCTTACTAGAAATTTCTTTCTTTTTGCCAGCTCACCACAACATAAAATATCCCCTTTGTTTCCCCACGTGGCCTTCAAAAAAAAAAAAAAAACCAATCAAAATGCTTACATATTTTGATGATAAAATACAGTCTAATATGTTGAAATTCTTTCTCAAGTTGATGAAATAATAAACTATAATGTTCAATACAGGTTTTTTTTTTCAACTCGAACCTAATTCAATAGATAAGATACCAATTATTATTTCAAAAGTTGATGGTTTGATCTCCACTCATCTACTATTGCACTAAAAAAATACAATTTCTTTTTTTGAAACGAATTCAATAGAGAATTTTAGAGTAAGCTCTTGATGTATTTTAATTTCCACTCATGTATCAGTTAATTATAATCAATAAAAGGGAAACTATTTTAGATTTTAAATAAAGTTATAAAGAACTATAAAACAATTAAGGCATCTCGGCTTAGAGTTGTGCAACAAAGTTTGTGTGTGTATGTTTTTTTTAGTTCAACAATTGCGGGTTGAGGATCAATGTTTTGGCCTGGTAATTAGTATCCTTATCTACCAAGATATGCTTGAATTGATGGAGTTTGTGTTTGATATATGTAGATTTATTTATCATATACTAAAGAGCTGCTGTTACATGGAAATCTGAGCTACACAAACTTAAGTTTTTTAAACTTACATTTTGGAACTATGCACTCTTACAAATCACAAAAAATGCACTCTTACAAATCACAAAAAATGCACTCTTACAAATCACAAAATCTACCTATCAATATAAGCTACATGTACTCAAATTTTTATAAATCATTTCTCCCCCGCAATCTACCTTTCTTATTTCATAGACTACACAAATTTTTGAGTGTTTGGTGTTTGGTGAGTCAAACTTCCTTTGATTAATTTTTTTAGACATTTGGAAGAGTATAATACTATTACCTTATAATATAAAATATTTTAAATTAATACGGTGGTGTGGATTTTTATCAAAATTAAAATTAAAATTTTATTTCGTCTTCATTTTCCACACAATGAAGGTGAAGGGCTACTAAACCACAAATAATTAATACGAAACTTTTCCAAAAAAAAAAAGAAAAGGGGTTTAATTAATACACAAGTGTATTACGTGTTCTGAGGAATTATATTTATATAATGCCAAAAGAGAGTGGTTTTAGATAAGTGTTGGAAACCATTATTTGGCACTAAAAAAAAAAAACAATCTTTTGTGGCCTTCAAATCTGAGAAAGCAGTTCTGTTTCCCAACCGAAACCAATGGCCGAAGGAATTCTGTTCAATCTTGCTGGGCAGATCATTATAAAACTAAGCTCTCTCGCTTCCCAACAACTTGGAATGCTATGGGGACTCAAGGATGAGCTTACCGAACTCAAAAGTTCTGTTTCAGCCATCAAAGCTGTACTTCTTGATGCAGAGGAGCGCCAAACTAAAAGTCACTTTCTCAAGGACTGGCTCGAGAAGCTGAAAGAAGCTCTTTATGATGCAGAAGATGTACTTGATGAAATCTCTTGTGAGGCTCTACGTCGAGGAAAAAAAGCAAAGCAGGTAAGGATCTTCTTCTCTAGATCTAACCCGATTGCATTTGATTATAAGATGACACGTCAAATAAAGAATGTTAGAGAGAGGTTAGAAGTCATTGCTGCTGAAAGAAAAAACTTTCATTTGACTGAAATTTTTGAACAAAAGAATCAGCACGGTTGGTGTGATCAAATTAAGATGGGAGTAGAGACTCACTCATTTTCAAATGAAGAGATGATTGGAAGGGATGATCAGAAGAAAGTAATAAAAGAGTACCTTTTACAAGATATGCATGTCAACGACAATATTTCTTTCATTGCCATAGTTGGGATGAGTGGGATAGGCAAGACAACGCTGGCTAGATCTCTCTTCAATGATAGAGAAGTATCAGAATGTTTTGATCTGAAAATTTGGGTTTGGGTTTCTCAAAATTTTGAAGTAAAAATAGTATTGGAAAAGATTATAGAATCGGCTACCAACAGCCGTCCTAATGTACAAGGGATGGAATCTTTACAAAGCCAGCTTCAAAAAATGATCCAAGGAAAGAAATATTTGTTGGTTATGGATGATATATGGAATGAAAGTGAACAAAAATGGTTTGAATTGAAAAACTTGTTAATGGGTGGCGCGAGAGGGAGTAAGATTATGATCACAAAACGTGCCAGTACACTAGCGGTAGAGATCACAAACATGACCTCCTTGATCACTTTAAAGGGCTTATCAGAGGATAATTCTTGGTCATTGTTCAAAAAAGTGTCATTTATGGATGGCATAGAGCCAGAAAATCCGAAGTTGGTACAATTGGGAAAAGAAATTTTATTAAAGTGTGGAGGTGTTCCACTTGTAATAAGGCACATAGGACGTTTGCTATACATACAAAACTCAGAAGAAGAGTGGATATCCTTCAAGAATAACCAACTTTTGGAAGTCATTCGACAGGATCTAGATATGACATCCATATTGAAATTGAGCTATGACCACCTTCCACCAAATTTAAAACAATGTTTTGCCTACTCATCCTTGTTACTTAAATATAGGCTCATCCGCAAAGATGAATTGATCCAACAATGGGTGGCTCAAGGTTTTGTCCAATCACCAAATGGTAGTAAGTCTATGGAAGACATAGGAAAGGACTATTTTATGGAATTATGTTGGAGGTTCTTTTATGAAAATTTTAGTGAGGAGCGTAAAATGGACGATGATGTTTATATCCATGATGTGATGCATGATCTAGCTAGGATGGTAGCAGGAAACGAATATGTGGGTGGGAATTTCAATTATGATGATTATGTTGTTGGTGAAAGTACCCGCCATGTTTTATTTGACTGTGAAATAGAATTATGGCAAGATCTTCTATCTAAATTACGCAAGGCAAAAGGATTGAGAACATTTATTTTATCAAATGATATTTTGGAGAGGAAGAATCAGATGGATGAAATTGTTTTGGATGAACTCTTTTTCAGTTTTCCACGTTTGCGAGTATTAGATTTAAAATACTCCAATATTGAAAAAGTGCCAGATTCTATTAAAAAGCTGAGGCATCTTCGATATCTAGATCTCTCTGGAAATTATATGAAATCACTCCCAAATTCTGTCACTGAATTGGTAAATTTGCAGACACTAAATCTAAAACAGTGTTATAGACTAAAGAAACTGCCAAGTGGGACGAGAAATCTTGTAAATCTTCGGCATCTCAATATACATGATTCTACCCATCTAACCCATATGCCAAAAGGAATGGGAAAATTGACTTGTCTACAGACGTTAAGTTTATTTGTGTTGGACAGTTATGGACATGGTAGTAAGCTAAGCGAATTGAATGGACTCAACCATCTAAACGGATCGTTGGATATTATAGGTTTAGAGAATTTGAAGTCCACTCCATCCGAAGCCAGCTTAGCAAACTTGAAAGAGAAAAAAGGTCTACGCCATTTGACACTGATATGGAATTTGAGTTGGGATGAATACAGATCTGAAGGTGACGAAAATGTATTAGCAGGCCTAGAACCACATCCAAGCGTTGAATCCTTGAGAATTTCTGGGTACTGTGGAGTAAAATTACCCAACTGGGTGTCCAGCCCATTTGTGAAGTTAACTCGCATTTTAATCGTTAATTGCGAGAAATTGCAACATCTACCTCAAATCCACCACCTTCCCGCTCTCAATTCTCTATATTTAGTGAACATAAAATCTCTCAAATTCATAGACGACAAGAATGATCCATACTCATCATCGTCAGTGTTTTTTCCATCTCTGGAAAGTCTGTGTTTAATGGATATGCCTAATTTGGAAGGATGGTGGGAAAGGGAATCAATGGTAGAAGAGGAATATGAGAGACATGGTAATTTGCTTCCAACGTTTCCACGTCTTACTATATTATCAATCTCCAACTGTCCCAAGCTCGCTTCAATGCCAGAACACCCACCTTTGACTCATATTACATTAGACGGTGTTGGTCTTCAGATGATGAGTACCATAAGAACTTCCTCAAATACCTCTCCTTCTTCGAGTTTGAAGAGTCTAGAACTCAAAGGAATTGAGGATCTCGAAAATCTACCGCATAAATTACCACAAAACCTCAATTCTTTGGAGTTTTTGTATATAACAGAATGCCACAATTTGGTGAGCTCACTCTTCGACGATCAATGGAAATTACTTCACAATCTCAAATTCTTGCGTCTTGAGAATCTGCCAAAACTTGTCTCGCTGCCGATTGAAGTCCAGCATTGGACCACCCTCAAATATCTGATCGTATCAAAATGCCCAAGTTTCGTGAGCTTGCAGGAATGGATTGGTGGCCTCGTTTCACTTCAGGAGTTGGAGCTTGTTGAGTGTCCAAAATTGAAATCACTGCCCGAGAGAATTCGGGAACTCAAATCTTTGAATCACCTTCGCATTGCGGGCTGCCCGGAATTAGAAGAAAGGTGCAAAGAGGGAGGTGAGGATTGGCCTAAGATTGCACACGTCCCCTATTTCTGGCAGTTTCTTTTGTACTATAAAAGTCAAAGATACGAAAATGCCAGCGATAGAAACACTGCACAGACTTCTTCTTCTTCTTCTTCAGGTATATATTCTTCACAGTGTTCACACAATTCTTTTCATATATATCTCTATATGTTCATTAAATTTCTTGTTGGTTTCAATTTAGGGGATTTGTACACAAATAACATAACCCAATTTCAAAAAGCCATCTTGGATGGATATATAATAAAGGGTCAACCTATGTATAAAATATACCATTAAATCCCTTAAAATAGTGTTAAAGATAATTTGTAATTTCCCAAGTTGAGTGAATGGAACTTGTAATTTCTGATGAGATATCTTTGTGTCATTTTAAGAGTCTCATTGGAATATGTAAATGTTCATTTAAGTTCATGTATTTCCTAGATAGTTGTTCCCTCGATCATTAACTTTAGAATCTCTAAAGTCTTCTCTATTTTTTTTTGAGTTCAACCTCTAAAGTCTTCTCTAAACACCTATAAATAGAGGTGTTCTCTAAACTCAAACAAAAATAAAGATGGTTTCTCCACCCATTATAGCAATCAAGCTCCAATTGAGGAAAGTGTCATATATAGCACTCAATCAAAGAAGTTCTCCATATCTTCTCTCCATTCTAAAATCTAGGCTACTTTCTTTTATTGCCTCCAATAATTAGTTCCTCTACTTTCTATAAACCTTAAAATTAGTTTCATCGTATTAGAAAAACCTAACTAAAAGTTTAACCGCCAAAGTGAGCTTAGTTTAGCAGTAATTAACATGTACCCTCGATTAAGAGGTCAGAGGTTCGAATCCCTCTATCTCCAAATGTTGTTGAGCTCAAAAAAAAAAAAAAAAAAAACCATTAGTCCTTTTATTTTTTACCTAATTCGAAGTCCAATACAATTAGTCTAATGGAATATATTGTGCATGAGCCACATAAGAAAGTTGTTGATTCAGGAGATTTAATTAAATCATATAGGCCAAATTTATTTAATACTAAATTTACTTCAACTTCAACACAATTAATTAATTTAGGCCCTATTTGATAACGATTTCATTTTAGTTTTTTTTTCCTCTAAAATTTGTGGTTGTTTTCCTCTCAATTTCTTTACTATAGTCTTCAACGATCTTAAAGAAACAAATGAATTTCTAGCCAAATTCAAAGAAAAAAATAAATTAAAAAAACTACTTTTTAGTTTTTATAACTTGACTTGGATGTTGAAAAAAATTATAGAAAGTAGATAATAGAGAAAAGTAGTATTTATAATCTTTATGGAAAATACTTGGGTGCAGCCCGAGATGCACCCATCTCCATGCAGCCCACTTTTTTTTATACAACAATTTTTTTATTTTATTTTATTTATTATTTATTATATTTTATTTATTTATTTTTTTTACTGCTGTGTATTTCAACTGGACTGCTACCAAGTATTCCCCAATCTTTATTTTCAAAAACTAAAAACTAAATGTTAAAGCCCGTTTGATAACCATTTGATGTTTGATTTTTTATTTTTGAAAATTGTCCTTATTTTTTCATCATTTCTCTACAATGGACGCCATCTTTATTAAGAAAACATTTGTATTCTTAGCCAATTTCCAAAAACAAAAACAAAATTTTGAAAACTATTTTTTTGTTTTGTTTCAAAATTTGCTTGGTTTTTTAAAACATATGTAAAAAGTAGATAACAAAACAAAGAAAGTTCATGGGTGGAAGTAGTATTTATATGCTTAATTTTCAAAAATTAAAAATAAAAAACCAAATGGTTGTCAAACAGAGTCTAAATGGTTACAAAACTAGACCTTAACTTTCACATTTATAAACTAAAGGTCCACTCATCATTACTCAACTCCAAACAAACTATATAAGATTAAAAAAAATTGTCATGACAAGAGATGTATTTGAGAGATTTAACTACATCGTAAAAGTTAAATTGAAGCTTTTAAGAATATAGGAATGAAATTAAAATCAACTACAAAGTATATAGAGGTGAAAAAGTTGTCAACATGAGTATAATTCAACTGTCATAAAATATGTATCTTCAACAAAGAGGCTAGAGGTTCAACAAAGAGGCTAGAGGTTTGAATCTCCCACCTCACATATTGTAAAAAAAAAGAAAGATGAAAAAGGTAATTTAGTTCAAAACTTATATTCATATAATTAACTATATCAATATCTTTTATGGTGTCCTGTTCAGGATCAGAAGCAAAGCGTGGGATATGGAGAAAAATGAAAGAGTTAATCATCAACCTAATATGATCTTCATTCTTACTTGTGGGTTTGAAAATTCTGAACCCTAAAGCTGCTTTGACTTTGAACTCTGAATGTTTCATTTTGATTTAGTTTGTTTTTTTCTCTTATATTCGTTTATATGTTTTAAATATGCACTATGGTTGGTTATACTATAAACTTGGTTTTCAACTTTGAATTTGAAGTTTATAATCAGAAGTTCAATCACTTAAAATTTGTAATTTACAGATGAAACTTTGAAAAGATTTCTACCATTCCTACTCAACAACGTACATATTTATTCTATTTTGGTTAATAAAATTTATAATATTTTATTTTAGCTCATAAATTTGCCCTCAAAAACTATTTGTCACCCGCGTTCATAATTTTTCATAAATCATTCAACTAAAATTTAATGGCACATGTCTTTTGTTCATTTATTTATACATATAAATCTATGCAGACAAATCTTTTACAGCAATGTACCATAGGTTATGTATGAAATTTCAAAACAAATTAAAATTTTTGTAACGCTGTTTGACATAAAACTACCCATTGACTCTGAAATATATGTTATTGCAATGCAACAGAAGAACTTCTTGGAGTTGTGTTGTTGGACAAGAGAGATTGCATTAATTATGAGGCTAAAATAGAGAGATGAATAGTGACCAATATGGTTGTGTGATTCTTGCATTGTAATGCATGTTTTTAAATGATAGGTGAGACTTGTTAGACTACATCTTATACGAATTAATTTACTTGGTGCAGAGTTTGATTAGTTCAACTCTTCACAAATTTCTTTGTTGTTAGGTTCTGAATATATGCTTATGAAGGCAGTGGGGAAAGATTGTACATCTTTATTCAGTATCCTTGGAATGTTTTTTTATTTTTTTTCTTTTATTTTATTTAGAAAGTGGGTATCCCTTCTCCCTCTCCATGGAGCGACTGTTACCACTTACACTTGGGACATTAGTTTATCTGATGAATTTCGATTTGGTGCTGAAGATTTGTTCTTAAATAACTTTTAGATATATACCATACTTGAGTGAATTCTGAAATTTTTGTTGGAGAAGTGTCTTGTAATTAGCACACTTTGTTGTGGCCATTTCGACGTCCTGGACTGCTGCATAGGCTGCAAAATGTCTCAACCATCTTGCACATAAATATGATGTTTTCAAGTTCGTAGCGTCTCAACGTTTTTCAAAGTATCTCAACGCTATTGCAAACTAAGAAAAAGAGGGAAAAAAAGAAGGCACATAGAATTTACACCACAAGCTCGTAGTGTCAAGAGCGACAAGTTGCTGATGCATTTTTCTTCCAAGACTTAACTTGCTCACTAAAAAGGGAGTTTAAAAAATTCAGAATCGTGGGTGAGGGTTTTTTTAGCGTGCATGTGAGGCAGCCATAGTTGAATCTCTATCAAAGAGTTTCTTGAGAGCTTTGTAGAGTGGTGCGTGAGCATTTTTTTTAGACAAAAATGAGAAACCATTTATGAGTGATTGTAACTAGTATAAAAATGGTGTTAATCTCTTTTTCCTTTTCTCTCTATGACACACCCCGCTCTAGATTACCCTAACCAACTTAGGACGTGACGTGCCGACAATGAATCTTAACAAGCTACAAGGATCTATTGTCAACTTTCAAGCAGCAACCAATTTTAGAAAAACACAAGCTGGCTAGCAAAACTTGTTTAACAGAAATCACCAAAAATTTTGGCAAGAGTTTTTCCTAAAAATGATTAAACCACACCTGATAAGAAAATAAATGTATAGTCCAAATAGAAAAATATTTAACTTCAATACTTCCTCCAAGTTTGTCTCAAGCACACTATGCAACAACACTCCATAAATTCAAACATAACTTGGGAAAACTATTATCAACAATTTACAAGTTACTATTTTTAAACCAACATAAAACACAAACGGTGATGTGTCATCAAAACTCATGCTAGCTACTCTAATTACAAAAGATGCATTTAAAAGTAAATATACATATAAAATGGTATGCAATCAAACAGGATTGGTAGCAAATATCAACTTTAGTAGGTTCGTCAGAAATTCAAACACTACATGGTAGGAAAATATAGGGAGAAAGAACGAGTTAATAAGCCTAGTGAGTGATATAAATTGTTAAAAGAATACTTTCGAGAATTTTTTTCATATTAAACAAAAATCAAAGGTATGTAAACAATGTAAATTATGAAGAATTTAATAACTCAGGATAAGTAAAACATAGGGAGATGTATAATAATAGCTCCAAAAACATGGCATAAGTTTGGAAAATTTCTCTACCTCTCCCATTGAATTGCTGCCACGTGGTTATTTTTTAAAACTAAATTGTGATGTGGGCCCCAAAAATTTAAAAGGTAGATTTTATTCATACCGTTTTATTTATTTTTCTTACTAACAAATTTCTCTCTCCTACTTATATGGTAGAATTTTTCCTACATTTTATCTTTTTTATTATTATTTCTTTCTTTCTTTTAACTAACAAATTTCTCTCTCATCTTTAGCTTATTGTTTTCTCTTGATATGGATTTCTCATTTGCACATTAATTTTTTTTTAATGAATTGTTAACTTAATATGTAGTTTGATTAACCATCAACTTTTATGTTTTATTTTGTACTAAAAAACACTTTTATGTTTTATTTTTATTTTATGCTATACTTATAATTCATTAATGCATATAGGTAGCCAAATAGGTAGCAAAAATAAAACTCAAATAGAGATGAAAATGATAACCATTTCCTTAAGCTAGTATTTAGTATTAAGACTAAATTGAAACTTTTAAAATTATTGAGATCGAATTGAAATCAAGTACAAGTAGAGATGAAAATGATAATTTAGCCCATAGTTAAGAATATTCCATAGTTCAAAACTTATTTTCATATAATGAACGATATTGATATGCTTAATTGTGTCTGGTTCGAGGAGCTAAAGTAGAGATTGGGATATGGAGAAAGTTTTGAAGGGAATAATCGAATTAAACCCACAGCGAAAGTATTGGAATTGACTTTGATTTTATTTAGAATTAGACAATAAAAATTAAGGTTAAACAAAACATACCTTGAAAATAATATGGAGAATATTCTGGAAGGTCTTTTTGTAACGCCCCTAACCCGCACGACTCTCTAAACGCGGAAGCACAACTGAGTTACCTCGCTCATGCCTGAAATTTTGGCAGCATGACAGCATAACTCTGAGAAACTAAATTATCAAGGACCTGGAAAGTAGCATATAAGACACTTCTAAGATTTCAAGGGAACACTCAGCACCCACCAAACTACACAATGAGGCTGAGATCATATCCACAGATACTAATGCAAAAGATATCTTAGATCCAGAATATACAAGGAAGCAAAAGTACAATTTACCAAGCAAATTTACAAACTAACAAGGAAACAACCTAACAAAAGAATATACAACAAAAGGAGCCTAGGAGAAAACTAGTGGCGTCCCCCATAGCCTCGTCAGGTCGTCGTCTCGTCACCCACCTCATTGATGAGTGCCACCTGAAAAGTTATGGACAAAATAGCACAAGTGAGTATAAAAAAAACACTCAATAAGTAACCCGTTTAAGGTCCAAGACTTAAAAAAAACAAAGGAGAGCCTCGCTCTAACTTTCATACTTCAAAAATATTCTCATATCTTTGCCTCAGTTAGCTATAAGCCTACTCACCTTACCCCCCAGGCTTACTCTCCTATGGTATTACCACGTGTTGTACCTGCGAGTCATGTATCATAGGCTGATCTAAAGCAGAGAAGGTGAACAACTTTCACGCTCAACACTCTGGGGATATCGCCCTATGCTAGCATCAATAACACTTTCATTGCTCTAGGGACATTGCCCTTATGCTAGCATCAACATCACTCTCATCGCTCTAGAGACATCGCCCCTATGCTAGAATCAAAATCACTCTCATCGCTCACCACTCTGCCTTAACCACCTAGGAATACATGCTCGCATGAGGAAAAATAAGGTAGGTGGCACTAAACTGACAAGCCTTTGTTTATTTACAATACTCTTGAAAACCCCAAGATACTTCACACCACCAAACCACACACCAAGTCCGAACCACCTCCACTCCCTGAACCGAAGATCACAAACTCAACCAAAGATATAGTTTCAACATCAAACACAATTAAGTAATCGCGACTCAAGTATTGGATCAAATGAATCCCACCATACCAAAGTTTTCATTCACAAACAAACAAAACACAATTCAACAACAATCAAGCAAAAAGTGTATCAACAAGCTCGCTATACATGCTCCACAAACAATCTTTATATAAAAGCCTTGACAAAGTAATTCCAAATGGGTACTTACATCTCAATCGACTCAAGGTCGAAAAGCTTCTCTTCTTAGGACGACATTAACTTTAATCCTAGCAAAAGAGAGAGTGCCCAAGTATCTACAACCTCAAATGTCAATTTTTAACATGCACAAAAGTTCCAATTACATAATAATAACTCAAGGAAATCAAAACTAACTTCCTAAAACTTACTTGGCCCCATAAGACCAATTACAAATGCCTTGAACTTAAAAGCTTACCAACCACCGTAACTAAAAGCTACTGGAATAATGCTTAGTACAACCCGATTGAATAATTTAGCCTCCAACCAGGATGGTTTATCCTAAAGTGAGTTCCATAAACCAAAAGTCAACTCAAACTACTCAAATAGTGCTTAAATAAGTTATTAACTCACTAAATTTCTTAATTCCAAAACCAAAACGCTTACCCACTACTAAACGAGCCAAGTCCACACCGAATTGAACTCCGAAATGCCCAAATTCAACCTTTAAAAATTTTGTACACTCTAGGAAATGTTAAAATTTTTCCAAAACACCAAGAAATGTGTGAGAGAAAGGAAGAGAGAGAGGAAGAAACGGAGAGAGAGCAAGAGGGAGACGGAAAAGAGAGATAGACCGAAAGAGAGGGAAATTGGGAGAGATATGATAACGAGAGACGGACCAAAGGGGAGGGAGACTCGAGTGAGGAATAAAGAGAGAGTTGTGTTGGGTTTTATGTCCTAAAACTCGTGGTTTTGTAAACTGAATGTATATTCTATTTTGCAATAAAGTTGTTATTATAGGGATAAAACGGACTTTTGACCCAGTTGTAATTACAAACAACTCGTGAAGGATCGACTTGCATGTAGTGATTATATCAATGGACACAACTTGTCCTACAGTGCATAAGAGTGCAATTTTAGGTCTATAGTGGAGTGACCCTAGAGTTAATGAATGAAAATTGATTAATTATAGAGTTTAATTAATTAATTTTGTATCATTAGAGCTTATAATCTGTAGGTCCATAAGGCCCAATTGCTAGCTCATAGTAACACTAAAAGATCAATGTAGTTGAAATAAAAATTTGAAATGTTCAAATTAATATTTAATATATTAGATATATTAAATATAAAAGAAGAAAATGAAGGGAATAATCGAATTAAACCCACAGCGGAAGCATAGGAATCGTCTTTGATTTATTTAGAATTAAACTAAAATACAAAGGTTAAGCAATAAATACCTTGAAAATAATATTATGGAGAATATTCTGGCCGGTATTTATCTTTTTCACAAAGTCTTCCTGACTATAACTCGAACACAGGACCAAGGCTTGTGGGAGCCTCTTGAAAGATAATCCCCAAGGGATTGGAAAGGAAGAGGTCTAGAGAGAATTCTCTAATTCTCTCTATTGAGGAGATGTCTGTTGTACTTGGCTCAACCCAAGGGTCCTATTTATAGTGACCAAGGGAAAATCTTTGCCATAATTAAAATATTATATTTTAATATCTAATATATTAAAATATATCTTGTATTTATTTGAATCTCATTCAAATCTCCTACGATATTTATTTATTTGAATCTTATTCAAATTCTATAAATATCTTTTATTTAATATATCAAATATACATTAATTATTTTAATATTTAATGTATCAAATACAATAAATATATTTTCCTCTTTTATATTTAATATATCTAATATATTAAATATTAATTTGAACACTTCAAATTAAATATTAAATTTGAACATTTCAACTTTTAATATTTAATGTATCAAATACAATAAATATATTTTCCTCTTTTATATTAAATATTAATTTGAACACTTCAAATTAATATTAATTTGAACATTTCAAAATTTTCTTTCAACTAAATTGATATTTTAGTGTCACTATGAGCTAACAAGGGGACCTTATGGACCTACAGATTATAAGCTCCAATGATACAAAATTAATTAATTAAACTCTTTAATTAATCAATTTTCATTCATTAACTCTAGGGTCACTCCACTATAGACTTAAAGTTGCACTCTTATGCACTGTAGGACAAGTTGTGTCCATTGATATAATCACTACATGCAAGTCGATCCTTCACGAGTTGTTCGTAATTACAGCTGGGTCAAAAGTCCGTTTGGGTCAAAAGTCCGTTTTACCCTTATAATTACATCTTGCACCTTAAGTACCACTGATCCTCTAATGAACAATATGTTTATAATCTAATTATAAACTAAGTCCCTTTCGGGCCAATGAGAGGGTGGGGCCCCATTGTTCAAGTCCCGAAATCAGCACTTAAGGGAACTACTCATCTACTTACCCTATATGTGAATGAGTGAATTCCATCTTGTGAGATTATGTTCCCAGCTCCCTATTTGGTCAAGTCCCCAAAATGGTAGGCATATTGAATTGGCTACAAAAGCCACTCTCACCCATGCAAATCAAAAGACAAGCCCTCACAGGCAGGAGTTCATAACTCACTCAAGATTAAGATCGAGTCGCATATGATCATCATGATGAAATATTAATCTTCTCAATTAACGGATTTATAAAGAGAGATTAAATATTCCGCGGTCCAGTCTTATACAAACTCATTGTATAAGATACCCCCACTCACATGTCTCCACATGAATGATTTGGACCAAATCATTTGTAACTATTACAAAGTGGGCCGTATCAATAGTGTTACCAAGATAAGGCACCAAACCTTATCCATATACTATGACCCTTTAGGTTATTTCTTGAACATGATCCTCTCGTATGTCAACCACATACTGTTCAAGATTACACTAATAACCTTGAATTTTTCATATAATGGATAATATTATATTGCAAATAAAATAATCAAAATTATTATTTATTATTAAATAAATTATTAATTACGAGGCTTTAGGGCATAAATCCCAACAGAAAATATATTTATTGTATTTGATACATTAAATATTAAAAAAATTAATATATATTAGATACATTAAAGAAAAGATATTTATTAAATTTGAATTGGATTCAAATTAGGAAATAGATGTCGTAAGAGAATTTTAAAAGGTTTGAATAAGATTCAAATTGGTTAGATAAATATATTTTAATATATTAGATATTAAAATATATTATTTAATTATCTTCTCTAGACCACTAAAAATAGGATCCTAGGAGTGAACCATTGGTTATTCTTCATAGAACACATATCTCATCAATAGAGAATTAGAGAATTCTCTCTAGACCTCTTCCTCTCCAATCCCCAGTGGATTTTCTTTCAAGAGGCTCCCACAAACCTTGGTCCTGTGTTCGAGTCATAGCCAGGAAGACTTTGTGGAAGAGATAAAGATCCACCAGAATATTCTCCATAATATTTATCTCAAAAGTAGGTTTTCTTAATTAATATTTCTTTAGTTTAATTTTAAATAAAATCAAAGACGATCAAATGTTTCCGCTGCGGGATGAATAGTTCATTCCTATCAAGAGGAAGAGGTGAGGGACAGAGAGCTAAGAGAAAGAGGGAGACGAGAGAGACAAGGGAGACGAATGGGTGGGGGTTCGGGTGAGGGAAAGGAAATAGAGGGCTGAAGGAGAAAGGGAGTCGGTGAGGAAATGAAAGGATAAGGTTAAAAAATAATAATAAATAAATAAATAAATAAAAACGGGTGTTACACTTTTTCTCCTTGTGCTCCAACTCCAATGAGATTGAATTCCAAGATTTCCACAAAGTCTTCATTGCTATGACTCAAACAAAGGACCAAAGAGGTTTGTGGGAACCTTCTAGAAAATAGAATGAGAGAAGGATGAGAGAATTCTCTAGAGTTTCTTTCTCTTATTTGGAATGCACACAAATTGCTCACCCCTTGGGCCCTATTTATAGGAGCCTAAGGAAAATAATTAAATAATATATTTTAATATCTAATATATTAAAATATATTTATCTAACCAATTCGAATTATATTCAAACCTTTCCAAATTCTCATACGACATATATTTCCTTATTTGAATCTAATTCAAATTTAATAAATATATTTTCTTTAATGTATCTTAATACATTAATAATTTCTTTAATATTTAATGCATCATATACAACAAATATGTTTTTTCTCATTTAATATATCAAATATATTAAATTTTAATTTAAACATTACAAAATCTCTCTCAACGAAATTAATCCTTATTTGTTTATATGAGCTAGCAAGGGGACCTTATAGACATACAAATTATAAGCTCTAATGATACAAAATCAATTAATTAAACTTTTTAATTAATTAATTAATTTTTATTCATTAACTATAGGTCACTCCACTATAGATCTAGAGTTGCACTTTTATCCATTGCAAGACAAGTTGTGTCATTGATATAATCACTACATGCAAGTCAATTCTTCACGATTTGTTCGTAATTACAGCTGGGTCAAAAGTCTATTTTACCCTTTGTAATTACATCAGCACCTTAAGTACCACTGATCCTCTAATGAATAATTTGTTTATGATCTAACCATAAACTAAGTCCTTCTCAAGCCAGTGAGAGAGTGAGACCCCATTGTTCAAGTCCCAAAATCAACACTTAAGGGAATTACTCATCTACTTACCTTATAAGGGAATGAGTGAATTCTATCTTGTGAGATTATGTTCACAGCTCCCTATTTGGTCAAGTCTCCAAAATGGTAGGCATATTGAATCGGCTACAAAATGTTGGGATTTATGCCTTAAAGTCTCGTAATTAATTATTTATTTAATAATTAATAATAATTTTGATTATTTTATTTGCAATATATTATTATTCATTATATGAAAAATCCAAGGTTATTAGTGTAATATTGAACAGTATGTGGTTGACATACAGGAGGATCATGTTCAAGAAATAACTTGAAGGGTCATAATATATGGATAAAGTTGAGTATCTTATCTTGGCAACATTATTGATACGTCCCACTTTGTAATAGTTATAAATGATTTGATCCAAATCATTCATGTGAAAACATGTGAGTATCTTATTAATGAGTTTGTATAAGACTGGACCACGAAATATTTAATATCTCTTTATAAATCCATTAATTGAGAAGATTAATATTTCATCAAGATGATCATATGCGACTCGATCTTAATCATGAGTAAGTTATGAACTCCTGCTTGTGAGAGCTTGTCCTTTGATTTGTATGGGTGAGAATGACTTTTGTAGGCGATTCAATATGCCTACCATTTTAGGACTTGACCAAATAGGGAGCTGGGAACATAATCTCATAAGATAGAATTCACTCATTCCAATATAGAATAAGTAGATGAATAGTTCCCTTAAGTGCTGATTTCGGGACTTGAACAATAAGGTCCCACCCTCTCACTGGCCCGAGAGGGACTTAGTTTATAATTAGATTATAAATAGATTGTTCATTAGAGGATCAATGGTACTTAAGGTGCAAGATGTAATTATAGGGGTAAAATGAACTTTTGACCCAGCTGTAATTACGAACAACTCGTGAAAGATCGACTTGCATGTAATAATTATATTTATGGACACAACTTGTCCTACAGTGCATAAGAGTGCAACTCTAGGTCTATAGTGGAGTGACCTATAGTTAATGAATGAAAATTAATTAATTGATTTTGTATCATTGGAGCTTATAATCTATAGATTCATAAGGTCATCTTGCTAGTTATAGTAACACTAAAAGATCAATCTAGTTGAAAGAAAAATTTGAAATGTTCAGATTAATATTTAATTTAAAGTGTTCAAATTAATATTTTATATATTAGATATATTAAATATAAAAGAGGAAAATATATTTATTGTATTTGATACATTAAATATTAAAATAATTAATGTATATTAGATATATTAAATAAAAGATATTTATAAAATTTGAATAAGATTCAAATAAATAAATATCATAGGAGATTTGAATGAGATTCAAATAAGTATAAGATATATTTTAATATATTAAATATTAAAATATAATATTTTAATTATGGCAAAGATTTGATCTTAGTCTTTATAAATAAGACCATTGGGTTGAGCCATTAGACATAACATACATCTTCTTAGTAGAGAATTAGAGAATTCTCTCTATAACTCTTCCTTTTCAATCCCTTGTGGATTTTCTTTTAAGAAACTCCCTCAAGCTTTGGTCCTGTGTTCGAGTCATAGCCAAGAAGACTTTGTGGAGAAGATAAAGACTCGCCAGAAATATCTCTATATTTACTACAAGTAAGTTTGCTTAACCTTAATTTTTAGTTTAATTTTAAATAAAATCAAAGTTGATCCAATACTTCCGCTGTGGAGTGAAATGTTCATTCCTTCACAAAAGTCACTCTCACCCATGCAAATCAAAGGACAAACCCTCACAGGCAAGAGTTCATAACTCACTCAGGATTAGGATCGAGTCGCATATAATCATCCAGAAGAAATATTAATCTTCTCAATTAACGAATTTATAAAGAGAGATTAAATATTTTGTGGTCCAGTCTTATAAAAACTCATTGTATAAGATATCCCTACTCACATGTCTCCACATGAACGATTTGAATCAAATCATTTGTAACTATTACAAAGTGAGTCGTATCAGTAGTGTTATTAGGATACTTATTCATATACTATGACCCTTTAGGTTATTTCTTGCACACGATCCTCCTGTATGTTAACCATATACTGTTCAAGATTACACTAATAACCTTGAATTTTTCATATAATAGATAATATTAAATTACAAATAAAATAATCAAAATTATTATTAATTTTAAATAAATCATTAATTACGAGGTTTTAGGGCATAAATCTCAACAAGTTTAAAGATTTCATCACATGTTCCTTCGTTCCTACTTGTGGGTATGAAATTTCTCAACCATAGAAGCTACTTTTACTTGGATTTTTGAACGCTTTTCATTTTGACTTGAGCAATACTTGGGTGTATCCTGGAATGCACCCATCTTTTTGCAGCTAACTCTAATCACACAACAGAAAAAAATTCAAAAATATTTTAAAATAAAAGAAAAAAGAGTTTTCCACGTGGCAAACATTGGATGGACAATTGAGTGGGCTGCAAAAAGATGGGTGCAGCCTAGGATGCACCCAAGTTTTTTTCTTTTGATTTATTTATTTTTTTTCCCTTTTACATGCTTCATATTAATTGACTTTCATTCTTAAGATTGATTAAATTATTAATTAAGTTCACAAATGATTTAACCTATTTAGTTAAACTTTAAAATTTTCAATTATATATATATTTTTTACTTTGGATTATGCATCTATTAAAATTTAAAAGATAATGACTCAAGTATAACTTAATTGGGTTAATCATGTCGAAAAATTTATTAGACATAATATTAAAATTACATTGACTAAATTTATTGTTAAGAGTGCAAACAATGTCTCACACTGGCTAGAGAAGAGAGTGATCATGGGTATATAAGTGAGAACAATTATCTCCAGTGGTATGAGACTTTTTGGATGGAATCAACAACAAAGCCATGAAGGCTTATGCCCAAAGTAGATAATATCATATCATTGTAGAGATAGGTGGAGGTTTCGTGTCACACCCCGCCCCAGATTAACACTACCAAACCTAGGATGAGCTGTGATGACAGTAGACCCCAAAAGTGCAATGGAATCTATTGCCAATCTTTGTCTCTTTTCTCATTAACTATCTTTAACTACGAATATCTCATAAACAACGCGTTGAAATTTCTCTCTTTACTTACAATAAATGATATGCAATGACTTGACAAGACTGGTGGCAGACTCTGATTAGATAACTCTGGTTGAAACTCAAGAGCAACCTGGTGGAAAAATTAAAAACAAAAGAATGAGCTAAAAAGCCCAATGAGTGGTGCTTCCATATAAAAATAATAATGTTTAGTAACACACTTTTCTTAATAAACATAAGTCAATTTTCTGTACGTGCAAATAATGTAGTTTATGCTTGAGATCCTTTCAACACGTTAAAAACAATGTGTAACAATAACTCTTAAGTCAACAACTCCAGAAATATAAGCACAAGTTTGTAAAACATAGATAGGAAAATCTGCAATTACAGCTCTGGAAAGCATAAACACAACTAGTGAAATTTATCACCAAATCTGTACCCAAATCTCTATCATACTATGTACCGAGTAATCTCCAGATACATAGCAGAACATATCTCTGTCATACGTGCACGTAGAGCAAACTCTAACATCTGTAATGCTTCAGGTCCAGGATTTGGACCAGGATTTGGAATCCGGATTTGGCATCTAATGGCCCCGGCATTCCCCTGCATCCCCTGCGGCCTGAGCATGCTAGCATACTATGGAAACACATTCTCATAGCATATCGGGTAATCACCATGGGTACAAAGATCTAGTGGTTTGAAAACCACTTCCAACATAAACATCTTAAATCACAAATCACTTTAAATCATAAAAATTCTTAACTTTTCAAGATCTCAAACTCTTTCTGAAAATTATATATTTCTCTAGACAATTGTTCGTAAACTTGAGAGATTTCTGAAATAACATTAAACATTTATACTTTCTCGAATAATCATCAAATCTCTCAATAATATAAAACATTTCTAAAATCATATTTTCTTTGAGATCACATCTCAAAAATCTTATACATTTCTCAATAAACATTAAAATTCTTCAAACATCTCATTAATCATAAAATATCTCAAATATTTCTCAAATAATAATTTATGCTAAAAGCATAAAATATTGAAATTTCAATACCATTTTTTGAAATTCATAACAATTCTCTAAAAATCTCTTTGCAGTTTCTCTAAATTCACACATAATTATAGAATTCTTAAAAATCTATAATAATAATCAAATAATGAAAACAATTCGTAAAATAAACCACTCACAGAAATATCATCGTTAGCTCTTCAAATCATATGCTAGTCCAATTTCTGTCCAATCTGAAATTTTCAATAACCATACCATAGATTATGAATTATTTCCAAGAGAAATAAACATAAACTTCCTATTAATCAACTAAATCAATTTCTAATTTCTTTCTCTTCCATCTTAATCCAAATTCTCAAATTAAACTTTCTCTCTCATTCCAATAATGTAGACAACATAATTGTCTTTTCTCCAATCAACTAATATTTTCTTCTCTCTCTCTTCCACAATCCATCTTTTTCTTAAAATCAAATAACATTTATTTATTTATTTATTTCCAAACTACCTCTCTCCTCATTTACATCTCTTCCTTTCATATTACAAATTGTCAATAAAATAATGATTTATCTACTCCAATTTAATTCTCTCTCTCACGTGGGCACCCATCTCAACCATCAAATTCTTCTAATTTCTTTTATTACCAATGTACCTTTAATGATAAAATAATCTACACCTCTTTTCACTATTCATCATCTTCTTCCTTAAACTCAAAACATTTCTTCCCTTTCACAAATCTACAACTTCCAATCTAGCCCTTTCATTTCTTTCTTTTTATGATTATAAATTTTTCCATTGATCTTTCCACACCAACTATTCCTTTCTTGGAAATTTCTCTCTCTCTCTAGAATTTATATTGCAATAGTCTACCAAAAACAACATGATTTGCTCATTCACAAATTTCTTCATACAACCAAACCGAGCAAGAACACAATAAATTAGTAAACCTCATAAAAGCTTTCAAAAAGTAGAAGAAATCAAAGAGATCCACAACATAAATCTCAACCTTTCATGATCATCCTTGTACAAATACCCCACTTTAAAGTGTCAAATACTTCCATATTTCTTAATCTTTCAACTTTCGGAGAAAACAAAACTTACCCCGACTTGAAATCTTGCCTAATAAACTTCCTCTTCTCATGTAACTCTCCTTCTCTTTCTCTTCCTCTCTCCTTTCTTTTCCTCCTCTCCTTCTCTGTTTTTCGTGAACATCTTTTCTTTTCTTTTCTTTTTTTTTTTTCTTTTTTTTTTCTTTTTAAAACCAAAATAATATGTGTGGCTTGCAATTTATCAAACAAGAATATATGTGGCTTCTTTGAAGCCACACATTATTTATTTTATTTATTATTATTATTATTATTTCAAAAATACACCAAAACCATACATATTTTCACTTTCCTTTTTCCTTTTTCTTTTAACAAAAATTTACCCCATAAATTTCAATTTACTTTTACTTCCAATTTATTCCAAACTTCTCCTCTTTCAAGACATTTGAAAATCAAATAACTATTATGCCATATAAATATTAGAAATCCAAAATTGGATCTTACATTTCGTTATCTAACAAAATTGGTATTCAAAGCTATGGTCTAAACCTAATTTGTGTGACTGAGAAATCCTCAAAGTGGAATAAGAAATTAGTGAGCCTTATAGTCAACGACATTATAGATATGAATCCCCAAATCAAACAAAAAGTGCTTGAATGACAAGCAAAGTGTGCCCTTTGTCCGAGAGGTGGATGCTGTGACAAGTGATCGCCGCCATAAAGGAATATCACACAATGTGATTCGTGCTCGTGCGGGATAGTGGACAAATCAGGTCGACAGCGGAGGCTCAAATGGTACAATGAGGGGAGGATTGTTAGAAGTGCAAACAAAGTTCCACGTTGACTAGGAAAAATAGTGATCATGGATATATAAGTGAAGACAATTATTTCCAATGGTATGAGGCCTTTTAGATGGAACCAAAAACAAAGCCATAACATTTATAATCTAAGGATAGGGATGGGAGCCTCTAAATATTTTTGCGGTCAGTAGACCTGAACATATATATTTATTATGTTTTTCTATTCCAAGGATGAAAGGTCGATGGTAATATTACAAAGTAAAGTAGTACCATTTTATGGTTTCCATGAAAATTAGTAATATGGTGTTATTAAAGAATGTCCCCCTTCGAGCAATGAAATTTAGTGGCAAAGCAGGCAGCAGCCGATCTAGAAATTTATGTCCGGGAGCTTGAATTTTTATAAAGATTATTTTAAACACATTGATATTAGTTTGGTTAAAATACCATTTTGGTCCCTATACTTTGAGTCTCATTCTATTTTAGACCATCTACTTTTAAATGTCTAAATTTAATCTCAGTACTTTCAAAAAATATTAAAATTAGTCATTATTATTCGTTTTGGAGTTAATGTTTATCGAACTTGGTAAAATAATAATAATAATTTCATTTAAGAAAAAAATACAATGTGAATATGTTTTCAAAATTATATTTATAGACGAAAAACTAATGGAGATTACATTTTTTAACCATAAATTAATAGTGTGAACTAATTTTATGATTTATTGAATGTACCGATACTAAATTTGGACATTTGAAAGTATAGGGGCTAAAATATAACAAGTCCCGAAAGTATATGGACCAAAATGATATTTTAACTTATTAGCTTATATATTTCGATATTAGAAGTATGACTAAAATTTTTATATAAGTATACTTGAAATAATAAGTAAGAATTTTTTTAAATTTTTTTTTCCATTTATAAGAATTCATAGAATTATGGGGTGATTGCACACATAACCAAATGAGCCTAAATAATAGCAAAAATAGCAAACCCTTAAACCTATTTGCAAATATAGAAAAATCTAAACCCAACCCATGTAAAAAGACTAAAGACCCCTCAATCTATCAACCCATCAACGATCCACCTCTTTTCAACCCAAATCAATGTTCTTCCCAATCTTTTCCCAATAGCTCGCAATTCTTCTGCTTATCAGATGTTTCAAATCTTTCATCCATATTTTTCTGTGCTTCTAATTTTACTCTCCAAATTTCATCCTAATCACCATTCAAAAGCTTCAGTGGTCGTTAATCCCTAATCGCCAAACACAAACAATGTACATTCACCCCTAATTTCATCCCTAATCTTTTCAAGTTTTCAACAATGTACATTCAAGCTCTTCAATGTCCGATAAGTCATTTCTTCTTCAATGCATGCTTATTTTTCTTATGCGTGATTTCTTTTTCAACAGTGTGGAAATGTAGTAATAGTTTGTTTACTGTTTTTTTTTCTTCAATGGTGTGGATAGTAGTTCAACAGACATCAACAGATCACAATAGTCTATACTTCTTCAACAGTTTTCTTCATAAGGTAAAAAAAAATTTCTTCGTAATTTCTGCTTGAATGTAATTGTTGTTTATTAGCGATAAAATCCTATCACTGATTAAAATCTATTAGTAATAAGAGTCTATCACTCATAGACAAGTGATAAGATCGTGTAGGAGACTTGAAATTTTTTATTTGAAATTTTTTATCCGTTTATGATAGTAATAATTTTGAGATTGAGACTGAGTTTCTGATAGATTAGTGATAAAAGTCTATCACTGATAAACTAATGGAGACTGACTTATTGACTCAGTTTTTGCTTTTTTTTGTAGCCTATCATTGGGTCTTTTATGGACTGAATTTCTTCTATTAATGATAGACTACTATCAGTGATATACTGTCACAACCCACCCCAGATTAACTCTACCAAACCTAGGATGAGCTATGACGGCAGTAGACCCCATATGTGTGCAATGGAATCTATTGCCAAGTCTTTATCTCTTCTTTCATTATCTAACTTTATCTATGGATACCCCAATAACAGCACAGTAAAAAAATTTTCCCTTTACTTACACTAGATGATATGCAATTACTTGATAAGACTAGTGGCAGATTCTGATTAGCAATCTCTGATTGAAACTCAAGAGCAACCTGGTGGAAAAATTAAAAACAAAAGAATGAGCTAAAAAGCCCAATGAGTGGTGATTCATAAGAAAATACATTTTCAAGGAAATTATTTTCTTACTAAACATAAGTTCATAACTATGTGAAATAATGCAAATCACGAATAGTTTAGAAACCTTCGAGATCATTTTAAGACATTAAAGTCTGTAAATAAATATCTCTTGAAACAACAACTCTTAAGTCAACAATTCTTGAAAACATAAGCATAAGTTCGTAATTATAGCTCTGGAAAGCATAAACATAACTAGTGAAATTTATCACCAAATCTGTACCCAAATCTCTATCATACTATGTACCGAGTAATCTCCAGATACATAGCAGAATATATCTCTGTCATACGTGCACGTAGAGCAAACTCTAACATCTGTAATGCTTCAGGTCCAGGATTTGGACCAGGATTCGGAATCCGGATTTGGCATCTAATGGCCCCGGCATTCCCCTGCATCCCCTGCGGCCTGAGCACGCTAGCATACTATGGAAACACATTCTCATAGCATATCGGGTAATCACCATGGGTACAAAGATCTAGTGGTTTGAAAACCACTTCCAACATAAACCTCTTAAATCACAAATCACTTTAAATCATAAAAATTCTTAACTTTTCAAGATCTCAAACTCTTTCTGAAAATTATATATTTCTCTAGACAATTGTTCATAAACTTGAGAGATTTCTGAAATAACATTAAACATTTATACTTCCTCGAATAATCATCAAATCTCTCAATAATATAAAACATTTTCAAAGTCATATTTTCTCTTAAACTACATCTCATATAAATTTCATACATTTTTCAAGACACATTAAAACTCTTCAAACATCTCAATAGTCATAAAAAATATCTCAAATATTTCTCAAATGACAATTTCAACTAAAAGCATAAAATATTGGCATTTCCATACCATTTTTGGAAATTCATAACATACTACGAAAATCTCTTAGCAATTTTCTCTAAAATCACACATGATTTATAGAATTTTTGAAAATTCGTAATAATAATCAAATAATAAAAATAGTTCGTAAAATAAACCACTCACAGAAATATCAACGTCGATTCTTCAAATCATATGCTAGTCCAATTTCTGTCCAATCTGAAATTTCCAATAACCAAATCACCAATTTACAAACTAATTCCAAAAGAGAAATAACATGAATTTCATCTTAATCGAATTAACTAATTTCCAATCTATTTCCCTTATTCCAATTTTCCAAATTATGCATTCTTTCTCATCCCAACATTCACCAATATACTAATTGTCTTTTCCCAAATAAAACTATTTTATCATTTCTAATTCTTTTCTTTTCAAAATCCATGAAGTATTTTGTCATTTTCTCCAATTAACTAATATTTTCTTCTCTTTCTTCCACAATCCATCCTTTCTTAAAATATAAATAATTTTTATATTTCCAAACTATGTCTCCCAAGTGAGACATCCAATTTCAAGTCCACTTTTCTCTCCTCATAACTCCACTTTATACCATACAATCATTTCCCTTTTCAATTTACCTAATTACCCTTCTTCTTCTTCTTCTTCATTTTCTCAACTTCTTCCACAACACTATGTTTTTCTTCCTTCCAATCCATACCTTTACTTTTTCTTACAACTCTCTAATCTTTTAAGCTTTCTTAAATTAAGTTTCTAGTAATTTCTCTTGGCAAACTTTTCTCTTTACTAATTTATCTTTCCTTCCCTAAAATTAAAACAACCTCCCAACAAAATTGAACATTTCAAATACCCAAATTCCATTTCTTAACTTTCAACATACCCACATAATAACATAAGCAAACTACAAACTTCATCCTCCTATTTCAAAGTATCCATAAGAATTCCACAATCAAAAAAAAAAGAAAAATCCATAAAACTCTCTTTAAAAACCACCTATTTTCATGGTTTCCCAAAAAAAAAACTTACCAATATAAATCTTCTTGCTTGAGCCTCTCAACACCACTTTCAATTTCATGCTTGGCATGCTTAAGCTCCTCAATTTCCTCTTCTTCCTTTCTCCTTCTCTTCATTTCTTTCTTCATTTTTTCTTTTCTCCTCCTTTTCCAGAACACTCCTCCTTCTCTTTTTTTTTTTTTCTTTTTTTTTTTAAATTAAAACCAAAAGCTTCCACTATAAGCTTCTTTTATTTTATTATTATTATTTTTATAATATATATATATTCTTTTCCAACTTCCTTCCTTCCAATATAATACAATACAAACTCCCATTTTCCTTTCTTTTCTAATATATATATTTATTAAATACAATTTGTATTTCATTTTCAAAGTTTCAAATTACTTGTATTTCTATTTTGTCTCAAACTATAATTTCTCCATCAACAATTTCAAAATTGAATAATCCATATATCAAATGCATATATCCAATTGCTAGAAGACCAAAATTAGGTCTTACAAATTATTACTCCATTTTGAGAATTTCGTCCTCGAAATTCAATTAAGGAATGCATTTGAACTTCATTTTTCCATGTTGCATATTTATTGCATGTTTTCTTTTTCTGAGTTCTTAAAGACATAAGAGGGTGTTACATATACTTTTGATAGAGTTTAATCACAATAGACAAGCTACTTGATAGAGTTCTATTGTGTGTTATGATTGAAGTTTATCAATGATAGATTTCTATCATTGATACACTTGGAATCACAATGTTGTTTAAGTTATTTCTACCATTGTGGGTGAAATCTATCAATGATAGACTTCAATCACAATTGCAAGTATTTTTGTGCTATCATTGATAGACTATGTGATTAAAGATTGAAGTTTATGAGTTATAGGTGTCTATCGCTGATAGACTTCAATCAAAAGGCATGTAGTCTATCAGTGATAGTAGTCTATCACTTATAGACTTCATTCACAAGCTATATGTTTATTTCTTTGCTTACTATTGTTCTAATAGATGGAAAAGAATTCGTAGAGGAAGGAACAAAAAGAATTCTATCAATGACTGTCACTGATAGACTTAAATACAGATAGAATTCTATCAGTGATAGTCACTAATAGACTTTTATCTTTATAGATAATTTAGTTCAAGAGTATCTAATTACATATTAAAATTACATCATTTTCAGGTTGTTGGAGAAAAAGCAACTAAAAAAATATAGACCTAAGGTCAACTTCAGAAAGAACCTTACTCCTGGTAATGTTGTTGTTGTTGCTGCTGTGGGGCCAAAAAGACAACCAAAGCCAATAAAAAAAAATCTTGGAGAATACAAAGAAAGGTAAAAAAAAAAATGAATCTCCAAACAAACAGAGACATTTTCCAAGATTGAAGCACAATGTTCCTTCTTTTGATCTCAAAATATCTCAAGACAATGAATGAATACTTTTTGAGCTTTTTGATCAAAACTTTTTTGTAATACTTTTTTGAAGTATTATTTGAATGTATAACTCTTTTGAAAGTTACATTGGTATACCTTTTTTTTTTATATATACTTTAATTCTATCAATGATATTGATGCATTCTTTTGGGATGGTTGTTGATTATCATGTGCTTATTGTTTTAGGAACTTAGGAACTTTTCTAAGATTCCTTAATATATATTATCATGCCTAGTTTCTTATTGTACATATTCCTTTATATTATCTTGATGGTTAATGTTCAAATTGGGATAATCAGGTGATTGATGTTAGGGGTGAGCATCGGTCGGGCGACGTCGGTTTTGGGCCAAAACCGACGCCGAAAACTGACCATTCGGTTTTAATAGGTCGGTGCACGTCGGTTTTGATGGAGATTATGAAACCAACTAATCGACCCTACTGTTGGTTGGTCGATTTCGTTTGATTTTGAGTTCGCCAGAGTTGTGAAATGAGAAAGGAAGGACGATGATGCTCGAGGAGAGAAAAGAGACAACGAGCGGTGATGGGGAGAGGAGGTGAGAGTAGAGAGAAATTACGGTGGGAGGAAGGGAGAGAAGAGAAGTCTACGATGGGAGGAGAAAACTCACGGTGAAGCTGCTGGTGCCGATGCCGGTGGCCACTGGGAGGAGGAAAAATGCCGTTGGCTGCTGGTGTCGATGGAGTGTGGAGTCGTGGGAGGGGAGAGAAGAGAATAGAAGAAAAGAGGAGGAAAATAAGAGAGAAGAAGGAAAATGCTCTTGGAAGTTTGGAACTTGGAAGAGATAATGGAAAAATAAAATAAAAATTAATTAATTTTTTATTATTATAGTACATTACTTTGGGAAGACCAACATCTTTTTGTCTTCCCAATGAACAACCATTTTTGTCTTCCCAATGAATAGCCACTGGAGGGTAATTATGATAATGCAACTTATATATATATATATATATATATATATATATATATATATATATATATATATATATATAACATAACAATTTGGTCGGTTTTGCAAATATGCAAAACCGACCCCGACCGAAAATGGCCATAAACCGACCGACCGAAGTCGGTTTGGTCGGTTTCGGTCGGTCGATTCGATTTTTCGGTTTGTTTTGCTCACCCCTAATTGATGTTCAAAGAGAAAGCTATGTGTAAATACAAGCTAACAAAATAAACTTAGGTCCTTGCTTAGTTACTTTACTTTATGTATAAACTTTTTTGGCTTCTACATATAAGAGTATATCAGTAATAAACCATCAGTTTGTCATTGATAGACTAAATATGATAAGAGTATATCAATGATAGACTTCAATCACAACCTAGACTCTTAATTAACCAACTCAACAAAGTAAAAGAAAAAATGTGAATATCTGTAAGACACATATTGATAGTATTGGTAGTATCACAATAACAAATGTATATTGATGGAAAGAAGGGGAAGGTAAATACTTATTTACTTTTCATATAAATATTGAATTATATCAGTGATTGTGTATCAAAGTCTATCAGTGATAGTTGCTGATAGACTTCAATACATAAAATTTTATTAATAAAAGAAGTCTATCACTGACTATCACATAATTCTATTTGTATTAAAGTCTATCAGTGATAGTCACTAATAGACTTAAATACCGATAGAATTCTATCAATGACTGGTAATCACTGATAGAATTATATCTGTATTTAATTCTACTAGTGACTATCAGAACAAATAATTTAGTTCAAAAGTATCTAATTACATATTAACATGTAATTAACATCGTTTTCAGGTTGTTGGAGTGGTTGAATTTTTTTGGATGGTTGATGATAATTAGGTTTTTGGGATGGTTGTTGATAAATACAAAGTTGAATGAGTATTTATTCTATAACTTTTTTGAATGTTACATTGTAATACTTTTTTTTTCTTCTATAAATGATATTAGTGATAATCAGAACATTTGGTGTCCCTTTTTGGGATGGGATGTGTAAAGCATTTAACTTTGCTGAGAATCTTTGTGTTAGGAAGTATGGTTTCAGGTCTTAGGAACTTTGTTGAGGTTCCTAAATATTTATCCTGCCTAGATTATTGTTGTGTAGAGGAAAAAAAATGTGAATATTGGGCATGATTTAGAGAAAGTTGTGTAAAATACAGAAAACCAAACAATCCAGTGCACAATTGACATTCAAGACGGCGAAAACCAAGTTATCCAAACATATTAGAAAACCAAACAATCCAAAGCACAGTGGGGAATATCACAAATCGAAAAACCAAACAATAATCCAAAGTAGATTAACGCCGCCAAAACACTTAATTGAAGAATGCAATCGGAGAAGAAGAACCAAAATCACTAGAAAACACATAGTGAATAATGAGATTGAACGAAAATCAAGACAAAACAGTGCAAAAATCACAGCCAAAAACACTCAATCGAAGAATGCAATAGGAGAAGAAGAAGGACCAACTCAATAAAAAATGAAGCAAAACGCAAAAATGACATAGGGAGGAAGAAGAAAACATGCGCCTATACATCTTTAAAATAAGGGCAAAAAAGGAATAAAGAAAATCTATTTTACAGATTTGCCGTATTTGCAAATCTTTTAAAAAGTTGCTATATTTACAAATACTAAAACCTAATTTGCTACCTATTACAATAACCCTAGAATATTATTGTAGTTTCTTTTTATGTAAATAATAATATTTTATAAGTAGATCTTTTTTATTTTCGGAATTGATATTTTATAATAAATAGATTTGAATTAGTTACATAAAAAACTGTGTTTTTATTTTTATTGTTATATAATAATAAAAATAATCATAATCATAATAATTTCTTTCTGAATTTTGTTATTTTTTAAGCTAGTGACACATATTAGGTGTGTTTGTTACACCCTTTTACCTTTGTCCTTATTCTCATTTTCTTTCTAAAAATTTGTATATATGGAAAATAGGGTTTCTTGTATTCTTACTAAATACAAAAAATACGAAAGAATACCAAAGGGTAATTTGCAGCCCTACCTTCTTCTTCTTTCTTATCATATTTTCTCAAAGATTGATATATTCTCCCAAATTTCCCAATATTTTTCGAAATATGTCGGAAGAATCAAGTTCCTTGACTAGGTTTCTTAAACCTCCTTCGAGTTCGTCTGTAAATTTCAATTTTCTCTCAATCGATTGTATACTGCTCTTCAATAAGAACATATTTTTTCTTGTCCTCTTTGTCGTTACTTTGTGCCCTTTGTTCCCAAACAGAAGGTGAAAATACTACTGAATAATATAGCACTGTCCATTCACATCTGTTTTGCTAAGAAATGTGACTTATGAATTAATTATTTATCATTTTGTGGTGATTTTATTGGATATATTTTGATTATCGAATTTTGTTGATTTATTTCTGAAAACTATTTATACATTCATTAAAAAAAAAAAAAAAATTATATAACCTAAAATTCACGTGGAAGAATTATAGTTGAGACACAAATTTTTATCACTAAAATTTTGATTATATTTTTTTCTTATTGGAACTTGTGACCTTTCCATTATAGAGTTCTCATGTAATTTGATATAAAATTGAAATTTAATTTTAAACATATAATAAAGATGAGGGAAATGAAAGCAATTTTCCAAGTCAACAATATCATGGTATTGTTTTAACTCAAAATATGAGTGATTTTGGATCATCAATTTTTTAAACTGGGTTACCAATCAGTTTTTTTTTTCTTTTCTACTAGAGTAATTTCAGCAAAACCACGTTTCTTTTAGTACCTCAAGAATGTCCTCGCCTATTTTCCTTCATCCATATGCACTACAAAAATTTACAGATTTTTCGACGGTAATTTTTTTGATGCCAAAAAAATCGTCAAGATAACTAGGAAATGCCGACGGTTCACATAAAATCATGGTACCAAATATTTTGATTAATTAAAAGTTTGATTCATAAGTAAATTGGTGTTTATCGCTCTCACTCTCTAAGTTTAAAGTTGAATATGTGTTTAACATGTCTTTTGAAAAAAAAAAAAATTCTTTTATAGCCTTTTAAAAAAATAGTTGAGTACTTTCTCTAAAGGCTTTTAAGTGTTTTTTTTTCCTTTTAAAATTCTCAAATCAATTTTGATTATCAATTTTTTTTTAAAAAAAATGCTTTTTATAGGTAAATTTTTAACCAAATATTACAAATTATTTTTTCAAAAGATACTTTTAGTCGTCCCACCTATGAAGCACGAACATTCAATTTTAGGCAGTGTCTATGTTGGACACGGATACTCTCTGAACACGTGTCCGACACACCAATTTACATGTCCCCTATTATTATTTGAAAAAAAGGGCCTAGCCCTTTTATTTTGAGCCCAAAGTTAAAAGCCCATATAATTTTAAATTTTAAACACAAAAAAAAGACATTAAAAAAACATAAATAATAAAGCTAAAAAGTAAACTCTTCTACCATTCACGAATGGAAAATGTTTTGCATTTCCTTTTTGTATGTAAAACTGTTTTCATAAAAAAATTCTTTTGTTGAATGTTGGATAATGTGTTTTGTACATGGTTAATTAACTTGACACTTTATGTTTTTTAGTAAATAACATTTAGTATTTTATATTAAATCTACATATATCCTAAAAAAATAATTAAAAAAAAAGATCGTATCTCTAACGTCTCCGTGAAATTGACGTATCGCTGTATCCTATCGTGTCCGTGTCCATGTCCCATGTCCGTATCCGTGCTTCTTAGCATCCCCCTATAGATCAAATGATTGTTTAAACAGAACTTTTTAAACTTTGAATTAGTCAAACTAACTCCTAAACCAAACATTTCTTATATACACTGATGACTGTTTCACACTATAGATTATTCATGGTAATGATTTTAAAGTTTCTTCATCCAGAAACCATTTTTTTTTCCTTTTCAAACTAAAAAGGGGGTAAAAGCTTAAAAATAAAACATGAGAAAAAGAAAAACGTGCATCACATCTTCATAAAATTAAAATAATAATCTTTAACATAAAGCTCCCATCTTTATTTATGTCACATCATTGTCCCTTGAGTTCTATACAAGTAGTGGAAGCTTGTGTTGGAATAATTATTAGAGGCCATCTTTTGCAGCCTTTAACCAAATTCATTTCTCCACCTCAAAGTTCAAACCATGGCCAAAGGAATTCTGTTCCGTTGTTGATGGGTTGATGTTGATGAAATGAAAGTATGTTCTCAATTTTCAAACAATGGTCTTACCAATAACTCACACCGACTCTGTTTCAACGTAACCATCAGGGCTCTACTACTTCATGCAGAGGAGCGCCAAACTTAAAGCCACTCTCTAAGGATTGGCTCGAAAATGGCCTACTTAACAAGCTGAATTAAAAATTACCTTGGTTAGCCACGTTTGAAATGAGCCATTTAGTCTAAAGCAGTTGAAAAATCTCAACAGAAAAGCAAAACTCCGTTGGGATACTAAAGGTTGATTGAGAGAAGAAGATTGCATTGAGTTTTATTTTCAGTTTTGAGAGTGAAGAGAGTCGTGTCCCTTCTGTAAAAACTCCGTTCTTGATGATTTCGAATAAAACCTCCATTCTTTGTGGTAAGTCTTCAATAGTGGATGTAGGCATTTTTGGCCCAACCACTTTAATACTTGTGTTCACCTTCTTCTTCATCATCCTTCGTTTGCATGTGTTCTGTGATAGAGAAAATAAATTGGTTAAATTATCAAAAATACCTTTGAACTATGAGGTTGATTTCAATTATACCTCTAAATTTTGAAAAGTTTCATTTTAACTCTTGAACTTTGAAGTTTGTTTCAAAAAAATTCTTGAAGATTTTTTCGTTAAATTTATGGACGAAAAATGACGTATTTGTATATGTTTTGATTATTTTTTTAATATATATATTTAAATATGTTCACATAAGTAATAATATAAATGTAAAAACATCATTTTTCGTCTATAAATTTAACGAAAAAAAACTTCTAAAGTTATTTTGAAACAAATTTTAAAGCTTAAGAGTCAAAATAAAACTTTTAAATAAATTCGTTTGGTTAATCTCACGCGAAAGAGTAAAGATGCAATTACAGGAGAGAGAAGAAAAGTTTTCCCAATGGTTGGGTCATAGATAGTACATGAACAGTGAAAAGCATCACTGATAAAGTTGATTTATGACAACACACTGAAAAATCACATGGGCTTCTTTTTTGTCTTTTTAGTGTTTTTCAAATTGTTGTGTATTTTACACTACTAAACAGTTTCAACTTCAATAATTTGAATCCATTGAATTGGGTCCACTAGAATTTTGGCACTTTCTCCCGTTTGATCTTTTAATTCCTCTATCTCAAAAAGCTGTTGCAATTATTATGTTGGGAAAAAATATTTCAAACTTCATAATGAATTAATGCAACATCTTTAATAAAGGTCCAATAATTTTGCAATGCTCAATTATTGAAATCTCCACCATCTCAGCGGAAAGTATGCCCATATCCTAAATAATTCATAGCACAAATAATAATTCAAAACATTTTAGCAAGGAGATAATAACTTGAGAATAGTTCTTTTAGAAAAAAAAAAAAAGGCAGAGGACAATTGTATTTATGTGTTGGAAGCTGGTATTGGACCATTATCATAAGCTCATCTTTTGCAGCCTTCAGATCTCAGAAAGTATTATACCATTTTCCTACCTGAAATTGAAATCATGGCCGAAGGAATTCTCTTCACTGTTGCGGGGGAGATCTTGATGAAGCTAAGCTCTCAAGCTTCACAACGACTTGGAATGCTATGTGGACTCAAGGATGATCTTAACAAACTCAACAGCAATGTTTCATCCATTCAGGCTGTACTTCTTGATGCGGAGGAGCGTCCAACTAAAAGTCACTGCCTAAAGGATTGGCTTGAAAAGTTAGGAGAAGCTCTTTATGATGCAGATGATGTGCTTGATGAATTCTCTGGTGAGGCTATCCGTCGTGAAGTACTGACAAGAGAAAAAAATGCAAAACAGGTAAGGATCTTCTTCTCCAGATCTAACCAACTTGCATTTAACTATAGGATGACACGTGAAGTAAAGAAAATCAGGGGAAGACTAGATGTTATTTCTGCTGAAAAAAACAATTTTCATTTGAATGAAACCTTTGAACCAAGAATACAACATGATTTGTCTCATCAAATTGGGAAGAACCAGGGAAGTCACTCTTCTTTAAATGGAAAGGAAGTGATCGGAAGAGATGACGATAAGATGCGCCTAAAAAGCCTTTTATTGGATATGAATGATCAAACAATGAATGTCGAAGACAATATTTCGTTCATTGCAATAGTTGGAATGGGTGGTATAGGCAAGACAACTCTAGCTAAATTTCTCTACAATGATGGTGAAGTATCACATTTTTTTGAGCTAAAAATGTGGGTTTGGGTTTCTGAACAATTTGATGTAAAAATAGTAGTGGAAAAAATGATAGAATCGGCAACTGGTAGCAAACCTAAAGTACAAGAAATGGATCCGTTACAACGTGAGCTTCAAAAAGTGATTGGAGGAAAGAAGTATTTGTTGGTTATGGATGATATATGGAATGAAAGTGAAAAGAAATGAGAGGGAGTAAGATTATGATCACAAAGCGTGATAGTAAAGTAGCTACAGAAGTCAAAAGCAAGACCTCTTCGTTCCCTTTAAAAACTTTACATGAGAACAGTTCTTGGTTATTGTTTAGAGAAGTGGCATTTAAAGAAGGAAAAGAACCAACAAATTCAAACTTGATATCATTGGGAAAAGAAATTTTAGCAACATGTGGAGGTGTTCCTCTTGTAATAAGACACATAGGACGCTTGTTGTACTCTAAAACTTCAGAAGAAGAGTGGATGTCCTTCAAGAATAATGAACTTTTGAAAATCACTCAAGAAAACAATGATATGACATCCATATTAGAATTGAGCTATAATCATCTCCCATCACATTTGAAGCAATGTTTTGCCTATTCATCCTTGTTTCCTAAAGGAAATGAAATAGAAATTAATGATTTGATTAGACAATGGGTGGCTCAAGGTTTTATCGAATCATCAAACGGAGGTACATCCATGGAAGATATAGGAAAGAACTATTTTCAGGAATTATGTTGGAGGTTTTTTTATGAAAATTCTAGTAATGACTGTAACCTCAACGATTTTGTTTGTATGCATGATGTCATGCGTGAGCTTGCAAGGAAGGTAGCAGGAAAGAAATTGTATGTACGTGGAAACCCAAGAAATGATTATATTGTCAGTGAACAAACTCGTCATATTTCATTTGACTGCGAAATAAAACCATGGCGGGATGTTCTATCTAAATTACGCAAGGCTAAAGGATTAAGAACGTTCCTTTTATTTCATTCTGGCTATGAGAAGAGGAATAAGGTCAATAAAAGATTTTTGGACGAACTATTTTCCAGTTTTCCACGTTTGCGAGTATTAGGTCTTAATGCCTCAAAAATTAATACATTGCCAGATTCAATAAAAAAGCTTAGACATCTTCGATATCTAGATCTCTCTGAAAATGGTATGAAATTACTTCCCAATTCTATCTCAGAATTGCAAAATTTGCAAACTCTAAAGCTAACAAGCTGCTATTGGCTAGAGGAATTGCCAAGGGATACCAACAATCTCGTTAATCTTAGGCATCTTGATTTTCCTCTTACAGAAATAACCCATATGCCCAAAGGGATGGAGAAGTTGACTTGTCTACAAACAATAAGTTTATTTGTGTTGGACTGCAAAACCTTGAATAAAGTAAGTGAATTGAATCAGCTCAACCATTTAAGTGGAAAGGCAGTAAGGATTATTGGTTTAGAGCATTTAAGGTGTAGTTCATCTGAAGTTAGCTCAGTAAAGTTGTTGAAAGACAGCAAAGGTTTTCAAAATTTGACATTGGAATGGAAACTAAGTCGGGATGAATGCAAAGCTAAGGCTGATGAAACAGTAATGGAAGGCTTAGAACCACATCCAAATATTGAATTCTTGAAGATTTACGGGTACAATGGAGTAGGATTACCCAATTGGGTGTCCTACTCTCCTTTGAAGTTAACTAGAATTGAAATTGTTAAATGCCAAAGATTGCAACATCTACCTTCGCTCAACCACCTTCAGACCCTCGACAGGCTATATTTAGAAGACTTAAGATGTCTCAAGTTCATAGATAAGAATGATGATCCATACTCATCATCATCAATGTTTTTTCCATCTCTCGAGTCTCTATGGTTAAAAAATATGCCTAATTTGGAAGGATGGTGGGAGATTGAGAATAAATGGTTGCCTCCAACTTTTCCTCAGCTTAAGAACCTACAAATCCACCATTGTCCGAAGTTAACTTCCATTCCCAAGCTAGCTTCCACTAAAGTAAATGTTATTTTACGTGATGTTGGTGTTCAGATGGTGAGTTCCATAGGTCCACTCTCGTGTTTGGGGACTCTAAAACTAGAAGAAATTAAGGATCTCAAATATCTCCCAATGGAATTTGAGGAGCAAAACCTAATTTCTTCGCCTATTGCCCTTGCTTTCCTGGAAATTAACAAATGCCCCAAGTTCTTGAGTTTACCGGAATCGATTGGCCTTCTCCGTTACCTTGAAAGGATGAATATTATTAATTGCCCCAAATTAAAATCACTGCCCGAAGGAATGCGGCGACTCAAATCTTTGCAATGCCTTCACATAAAGAAGTGCCCAGAACTTGAAGAAAGATGCAAGCAGGGAGGAGAGGATTGGCCTAAGATTTCTCATGTCCCCATTATTTCTTACACACCGTCTCATTCAGGTCTTCTACACACAATCCCTTTCCTTCATATCTATATTATATATCTTCTTTATTTTCCTTAAATTACCATTCTATTTCATATACTTTGTGGCTAGTTCTCATTTGGTCACTATGATTGTAAAAATTTTAATTTGTGTCATATATTTTAGTTAAATCTTTCAAAAAACGTCTCTATTTAACACATGTGGTTCGATCTAAAAAATAGATGAAAAGCTGCATTATTCAGTTGATGGGCCTGATTGAAAATTAATTAAGATCATAGAGATCAAATTGAAATCTAAGTACAGAGTTTATGAGAATGAAAAGTGTAATTTAACTTGCTTTGTATTATATTATCTAGTTCAAAAATTATATTCCTATAGTTGACAATTTTTATATGTTGCAGAAATATGGGGAAACTTGAAAGATGGCATAACCTTCGGATGTTACATTCTCTTTTACACATAGGTATGAACATTCATAAATCTAAACCTACCATGACCTCGATTTTGAATGTTGATTTCAGGCTTTAACTGTTATTTTCATATCACCCTCTTTTTTGTTGCCAAATAATACGGTAAAGCCACATTTTATCCCCCTCCTCTGTATTTTATATTTTGTTAAAAGTAAAATAAGTCCACTAACGCTAGTTAAATAAATTGCATTTCACTTTATTTCAAATAAATATCAAATTTGAATAGAATCTCATGTTCTATCTATAATCGGTTGGCAGAACAAGTTTTTAGAGTTGTGTTGGTGGACGAGAGAGGTTGCTTGAAATTTGAGATTAAATAGGCTGAGATTGGATAGTGACAATGACTTCATATTTTATCAGGCGAGTATAATTTTTATGCTATAAAATATAATTTGTATTAGTGTTACTGTTATATGAATATTATTAATAGGTGTGGGTTTGTCTAATGTTGATGATGTTTGTTTGGGCTAAGAGAATGGTTTGCAGCTAGTTGGTGCTGGGCATGTTCAGGGTTCAGCAAAGCTACTGAAAGATCTATTTTTATTTAAATTATGCACTTCAAAGTACTAAAATGATAGTTAATATTTGTTTGTGAAACTATGATCATTTTATTGGTTTCATAATAATTAATAGTTTAATGTTATTGAATTTTTCCCTGAGAAATAATGTGATTGATTTTGAACATTTGTTTCATAATTTAAGGATTAAGATTGGAAGGTAAGTCAAATAAAAGATCGCATTATATATTTTTTATGAGAATTGAATAGCAAAAAATATTAGGATATTTGCAAATCTAGCTATGATTTTTGGAGATTTACAAATATAGCAAAATTGTTTAAAACTTATTTCCATTTTTTTATTATTCAAGTTTTACCCTCATTAGTGTATCAGCAGGTATATCAGTAGTATATCTAATATATTTTATATTTGGTATATCAATAGTTGATAGCACTGTAAAATGCTACTTTATGATCTTATTTCATGCTAGTTTTGTTGCCCTCACATGTTTATTTGTCCATTTTGTAGGGATGGTGTCCATTTTGTAGGGATGGAGCAAATCAGAACCATTTGGAAGACTTCAGATGATCAGGCTTAAAAGGGAGCTAAGCGATCCCAATTTGAGCATTTGAATTTAGAAAAGATGACATCCAGGCCAAATAAACCAAGGGGAGAGCGTCTAGATGCCATTCCAAGTATCTAGACAATGACCAATTCAAGCTTGAAAACTCCAAGGAGTAGCGTCTAGACGCCATTCCACGCGTCAGGACGCTGGCTATAGTGAAGACCTAAAGCTTGCATGACGCTACAGTGAGGCTACTATAAGCGTCAAGACGCTACTGTAAGTGACTAGACGC
This sequence comes from Trichosanthes truncata, assembly GCA_033996785.1. Taxonomy (NCBI): domain Eukaryota; kingdom Viridiplantae; phylum Streptophyta; class Magnoliopsida; order Cucurbitales; family Cucurbitaceae; genus Trichosanthes; species Trichosanthes truncata. The sequence continues at coordinate 52,564,492 of MU867259.1, forward strand.
TACATGAAATTCACCATATTATTTTCTTATTTGTGAGAGCAGCGTCAAGAATTTACGTGGAAAAACTCCAAAATCGAAGAAAAAACCACTACAGAAAGGAACTCCACTATGTGAAAAATTATCACAATCACACAGAATTCTCTCCCCAACCCCAATTACAAAGAAATACTCTCTCAAAGCTTTATACCACTCACTTTACTAGAGTTAGTATACCAAGCTTAAAGTATTTTAAATTGGGATGATTTGAAATCAAAGCCATAGACTCTTTTTATAGTACTTGGAACTCATTACTTCCTTGCACTTTTTCGATGTGGGACAACTACTCTTTTAATATATTGCCAAAAATTCTACACAATGATATTAAACTTGTGTACATTATTTTACAGTGGGAAGATAGATCAATGTATTCTAAAAAAGTGTAAGCAATATTATTAAATCTAAAAAAATTACACAAATAGAGAGAGTGTGAGCAATGTATTCTAAATCTATAAATAAATAATAAATAAAATCATCTAAAATCTAAAAGAAATGAAAGGATTGAGCTATGCGTACCTGATGTAGCTCTTCATGTTCTTGCACTATCCCAAATTCCAATTTCCATAATCAAATTTGAGTTTATTATCAATGTAGTGGTATTTATACATTTTATGTGGAATTTCAGTAGTTTTCTATTTTCTATTATTATTATTTTAATAATAATGACAATTTAAAATTAATTTGTAACTGTTATTTGTTTTAAAGGATATAACTGTCATTATTTAACCTGAATTTTTCTCATGGAGAATTTTAATAGTTACTTGTTTTTTTTAATAATAGTCATAATATGAAGTAAATTTCTATCTATAATTATGATTTTTAATGTTGTAATTGATTTTCCGGTTATAAATAATTCAAATTTTCGTAGTGGAATTTAAGCCATTTTTTATTAAATAAATTATCAATAATTAAAAATAAAATGATTGGCTGGCTCAATAAAAATGACATATTTGTAATTACTTTTTTATTATTTTTATTTTTTTGAAATGCTATATTTGTAATTATTGCAAAAAAAAAATATAATGGTCTTAAAGAAAATGACATTTTTATAATTCACTAAAAACAGAAAGGGTAAAATAGTCAAAAAAATGTTTAAAAAAGATGTTTGCTTTTTAATATAGTATAGATATATAGTGGATGAATTAAAGTGTCCAAGTTCTAAAATGAACTTGAGTTTCTGTACATTTAATAATAAACACACCAAATAACATAAACTGCATTTCACTTTATATCTGAAATTTAACAGAAGTGTTGCTTAGAGGTGTTGGACAAGGGAGGTTGCTCGAAAATTTGAGACTACATAGACTGTGAGATCTTTCTCAATTTATAATGTCTTTTTCTCTAGCTCTCCATCTCTGTCTCTCGCTCTCACTATCATCCAAAGCTCTTCAGCATCCTCTAATTTAACTATGTTTCTCGATGATTGCAGAAAAAAACATTGAAGAAATTTATGCCAAAGTCATGGTTTAAAGAATGGTGCATAGGATTCAAAAGAGAATTATCAAGCGGTGTGCAAGAAGAAATTGATTGCGTACATGACATTATTCACTTTGTTTCTTCTATCCAAAACTTCATATTTTGCAATTTCGTATCGTGCGAGTTTCACAAACATTTCTGTTCATTATCAATTTGGTTGGTGGGATGGATGATTTTTTTAGAATATCCATAATGTATTACTGAATTTGTTCAGCCTTCTTACCTTTACTTTTACAAGAAGATGATAATATCTAAATCCTCACAAGGGTAAGATCAATTATGTAATGAGTCTTAATGTGCCAATTTAAAAGTTTAAGTTGCGTCCCTTTCTCTTCATTTAATTATTAGTACGTGGGGTTTGTCTTATGTTTATGTTTGTTTGCGCTATCAGAGAGATATAAATTGTTTGCAGCTAGTTGGTGCTCGGCATGTTCAGAGTTCATCGTAGCTGCTGAAAGATCTTTTTTTTTTTTTTTTTGTTTAATCTAAATTAAATTTTGAACTTCACAGAGGACCATCTTGCATTTCTATTATGTCTGTGACAGTACTAAAATGATAGTTACTATTTATTTGTAAAATATGATCATTTTATTTGGCTTCATGATAATTAGTAGTTTAATGTTATAGAATTTCACCTGAGAAATAATGTGATTGATTTTGAACATCTGCTTGAATTAGGATTGAATGGACAATTAATAAAAGGCTTTTTCCAACGAGAGTGAAGTTAAACAAATATTGTACTGAGGGCTCCATGTGGACTGTTCTAAAAGGCTGTATGTACAATATATGAAGTTTCACCCTGGAGCATCTTGCATCTTTTTTTTTTGTAACTACCCAACTTCTTCTATAGGTAAATTCTAAGGATCGCTACTACATGCATGAAAAATAAAAGCTTTTGAAACAGAAATAGCAAAAACTAATGGAAGTCAAATAAAACTTTTATTAAAGAGCGGAAATAAAAATTATGATACTCTGAGTTTGGGATCCCAACAAAGAATTAGTAGAAAAACTGAAAATAAAAAAAGAGCATTGAGTAAATTTACTCTATTGTTCTAAGGATAAATTTACTCTCTCGAGCTAAATCTAGCCTAACATGCAAAACCATGGCCAAAAGTTTAGACAATAACAACAAGATGTACAAAAGATGTAAAAACATAGATTCAATCACAACATAAACAAAGATTCAAATACACTACCATTACTTGTCTAAATACAAAGATAAACAACAGTTGAGTTCATAACATGTAAAGACCTATTTTCCCTTTAGAAGTTGTTTAAAATAATAATAATAATAATAGTAGTATTAGAAAAAAAACAGAAAAGAAATAAAGGAATTGTTGAACATGTATATTTTGTGGTGGTGGTATTTAAATTAGGAAAGTGGCAAGGTTTGTTTTTTTGTTTTTTTTTTTTTTTAAAATGTGGCTTTTATGAGAAGCCACACCCAAAAGAATTAAAATAATAATAATAACAAAAGATGGAAGGTTCTAGCAAAAATGGGAAAAAGAGAGAAGCAAATACAAAGAGGGTGAAAGAGAAAGAGAGAGGGAGGGAGTGCAAAAGAGAGAATGGCAAGTGAGGAGAGGTTGTTCAACATCATAGTTACAAAGGAGTGTAATTGGGAGGTCCAACATCAATTACTTGAATCGTGGAGGTATTATGAATTGATTTTGGTCCAGATTTCATATTTGGTAAGTATTTCAAGTAATTTATGTGGGTTTTCTTGTTTGTTCACAAAACCATGAAAATGAATGGGGTTTTAAAGAGATTACTTTTATGGGATTGACACTTTTTACAAATTTTATTATGGGTACTTCAATTCATAGGAGTGAAGACTAGAATTTATTTGCAGGGATAGATAGTTAAATTAAATTGGAAGAAATATTGTGTGGGTTGAAGGAAAAAATACTAGAGGGAGGAAGTTAGTAGATAGTGATTTGTTGTAGTGAAAAAATGGAAGAGAAGAATCTGTATGCTCACAAGTTACTGTTGGAAAAAGAAGTTAAAATAAAGAAAAGGAAAGGAAGGAAAACAGAAAAAGCCTTTTGTGGGTTGAAGGAGATGAAGAAGAGGGTTGAAGAAGATGAAGTAGAAGGAGAAAAAGAATTAAATGTTTAAAATAAAAATATAAAATTAAATTAATTGTACAAGTACAATTGGAGTTGAGAAACTCCATCACGAGAGGTTTTCGTAAGAATTAATAGTGGGAAAGAAATGTTATTTTATTATGATAAAAGTGTGATGTAAATGAATGATGTGAAAGAGGAGAGAGAAATGGTATTGAAATTGGAGAAAGAAAAAGAAGAATAAGAGAGGAAATAAGATATATAATCATAATAAAATATGAAAAAGTAATGGTATGGTACAAATGGTTAAATGAAGAGAGAGAAAAGGCTTTACCAAAATTCAAGCCAAATTCGTGGAAAAAAAAATGGAGGAAGAAGGAAATATTCTTTCTTTAATATTAGGTAAAAGACAAAATTAATATATTGGCTTTGGTTGGATGAGAGATAATGTGTACTTTAGAGATTGGATTAAAAGAAAGAGATTAAAAATTAATTTAATGGATTAAAGTGAAATTTATGTGATCTCATTTGAAAATAGTTTGTAATTTGTGGTATGATAGTTGGAATTTCAGGTTTAACAAATTGGAGTAGTTTACGATACGAAGCGCCAACAACAATAGTTCTGTGAGTGACTTAATTCTACGAAATGTTTTCATTATTAAATTATTATTATGGAATTTCAAGTATTCAATATTTGATATGATTTTAGAGTAATTGTTATGAGATATTCATAAACTTTTTATGACTTTTCAGTAATCTTATGATTTTATCTCTAGTTATCGTTTTAGAAATGTATTTGAGATATTTCATAATTATTTGAGAAATTAGAAGAGTTTTAATGTTTATTGAAGAATATACGAGGTTTATAAAATGTGACAATAGAGAAAAAATTATTTTGAAAATGTTTTATATTATTTGAGAAATTTGATGATTATTTGAGAAATTATAAATATTTAATGTTATTTCAGAAATCTCTCAAATTTATGAAAAGTTGTTTAGAGCAAGAGAACACGATTTTAAGAAAGAGTTAGAGAATTAAGAATTTTATATTAAAAGCAGATTTTTAAACCACTAGATTTTTGTACCCATGGTGATTACCCATATGCTATGAGAATGTGTTTCCATAGTATGCAGCCTGCTCAGGTCGCAGAGGATGCAGGGGAATGCCGGGGCCAACCTTTCCTATTCCTAACCTACGTTCTCCTTTCCATACAAAATAGGATTTTTGCTTGGCTTAAAGTCTCCCTATTAACAAGAATGCCCCAAACTCTTTTAACCCTCATTTCTTCCTTAAATTCCATAACTCTATACTTCAAAATTTGGGCTCCATATGAATTAATCAACCAAAATAGCAAAAAAATTAACCCAAAACCAATTTCAAAAATAAAATGGACAATAAAGAGTAAACATAGTGTAACGTTTGCAGTTGAATAGGACTGGTCAACTTAGCTTCCTCAGGCGAATTACTTCACGTTGTCAAGGTGATCCATTTACCAACAAAGAAAATGAATAGAAAAATCTGTTACTCAATCGTGGTCCACCTTGTGGGACCGTTTTGACACTTGCTAGGAAAAGCGAAGGGCAGAGAGATTTGTACATTCATAGAGTGTTGGGAATTCAAGTGAGTGAAGGAGAGGAAAAACACAAAGTACAGAGTGTGAGTGCTGGGTGTAAAGGGAATAGAATTTTCCAGTGGGAAGGGGAAAAAGGGGAGAGGTTGTTGAAATCCTTATATAAACTCTCACTCTAAGAATGAACAAGGTTGTTGTTACTAAGTCGATGTAGGCTTGTTAGTTGAGCCATTATATATCTGTGTCTTGGTTTTGATGTCTTCTCCCTTTAGTTTCTTATTCGTCTTTTGTTTGTCTTTCTTGTTGCTTCTTAGATTAGTTCATTTTGCTTATTTAATTGTGATAGGAACAACATAGTTCTATATTTTCATACTTAAATCATGTTAGTTTGGAGGTTTTAATGTAATTAATTGATTATTTTGTAGGGATTTGAGCATAAGGCACGTTCCGAGAGATTCTACGTTGAATCACGATTCCAACACATCAAACCGGAGGTCATTCGGACACCTGAGCGAAAAGTTATAGCAAAAATAAGCAGTGCTGCCCGCTGGGTAGCGTCTAGACGCTATCGGCAGTTCCCTGAAGCCTCCCTCGACGCTGCGGAGAGCCCCTGTGACGCTGGGAGCGTCTAGACGCTGTCCAGAGCGTCTAGACGCTCCGTCGATTTCTATATATAGATTTTTTCGTCCTCTAGGTCATTGGTCTCCGATTTTCAGCCGTCATGAGACCAATTTAGGCTTTCTCCTCTCTGTTTTTCAGTAGTTTAGGATAGATTAGGAGTTTTTTTTTCATCAAACCTTGATGTCGAATCGAGCTTGTTTGAACTCGATGTTTTCTATGGAGATGCTCAGCTAGATTCTACGTTTCCAGTTCAAAGGTTGGTTGTAATCAATTGCAATATTGTGAGGCTTGAACCTTAACTTAGTTTTCTTTCAATTGCAAGTGTTCTTTAATTCCCCGTGTTAATTTTATAAGTATGTATTTTGATTAAATTGACGCCTTAATCCTTTTACATGCTTTATTGCTAATCACGATCACGATCCGTAATTGTCATGTTGAATGAACCGGTAGCATTAGGATTATCACATGTGTATGTTTTGTGGGTTTCTATATTACATGGCTTGCATGTTTAATTCTAGGAATTAAAGAAGCTTCTTAATTAGGTGAAAGTTGTTTTACCTGATTGGTTGTCTTGGTCGTTCCAAAGTTCGTAATGCCTTTATCTAAATAAATTGAAGCGGTTTCGTAAAGATTTGTTTAGGTAATTAGCGTTAACTTGACGTTCGTTAGAGTTAATGATTTTAGGGAATTTGCACTTTTTGGGGTTTCCTAATAAGTTGACCGAGTACTTGCATGGTTAAGATTAAATATTTTGAATGCCTATGATCAATGTTTGCAATTGAATATAACTGCACCTCTGAACTGGAACTTGGTAAGAGTTGATTTTTATCCTTTTCAGCAATTGTTTTATTTTTGTCAATTTTTATTTCCATTTAGTTTGAAAATATTTTCCAAAACCCCCCCCCCCCCCCTTTTAATTGCTTTCTCATTTGCAAATTTAACTTAAGAAATTAATATTCGGTTCCCTGAGATCGACCCGGTCCACTCAATGCTACAAGTAGCTTAGGATCGGTTTATAAATTTTAATTTGACGAGCCCTCGACAAGCTCGCATCAAATTTGGCGCCGTTGCCGGGGAACCACTATTAATTTCTCTTTGTTAAATTTGCTCTAAAAAAAAATTTTAAAAAAAATATTTCTTTTGTATTTTTGTTTTCTTTTTATCTGTTCTTTAAATGGCAGATTATTCTCAGCACTACTGGACAAATGGTGGAGCTTCCCCGTATGTTGATGAGGTTAGTGAGCTCAAAACTCAAATTTCTGAATTAACCTCTGTTGTTCTTCAAGTGGCTGTAGGGATGCTTCAAGCAGTGGAGACATGTAGATTATGCTCGTTGCAAGGACACCCCACCGATGCATGCCCTCAGCTGCAATGGAACTTTGTGCCAAATGCTTACACTTTGCAAGAATTTCCTGGTCATCAAATGAACTTTGAGCCTTATAGTCCCTATCTTGAATGGGATCAATCTAGCTTTAGCTATGGATACCAGGAGGAGCAGCCGAGTCAATACTTTCAAACTTTAGACTCAAGTACGTCTTTAGAGGCCATAGTTTACCAAATTGCTAATAATACTCTTCAGTTTCAGCAGGAAAATCTCCAATTTCAAAAGGAAAATCTCCAATTTCAAAAAGAAAATCTCCAATTTCAAGAGGAGACTCGCGCTGGAATGCAAAGTCTGGGTGACCAAATTACCCAGTTGGCTGATTCCGTGAGAAGACTGGAGAGTCTACAAGAGCAATACTCTTTTGACATCACTGAGGAAAGATTTTTTAAGGAAATCGACACCGACAGTGACGAGGAAGTTTTGAATTTTGGGCCATGCCAAGAACAGGTAATTTGTGAGGTTAAGGAGGAGTCCGAGCTTACACGCAAAGAGGAGATTCAGGTGATAGAGTTGGAGGCTAAAAAGCCTTCGCCTGTTGTATTCCCTAACTCTCCTATTAATTTTGAATTGCCTTTTCTTTATTCTCGTGAGTACTTAAAGTCTTTTGTTTCTTTTGAGTCAGTTAAGTTAGTTGAGTCTTACTTTTTGCCTTTCATTTCTTATATAAAAAATAACAAAAATAATGATCTGTCTGGTACCCTAGAGAAGCAGGAAAGCCTTCTAAACTTGGAAGGTTACATTGATTCAAGCAAGAAGGGACCGAAGAAAGTAGAAGAATTTTATGTGCCCTGACACGTGCCACACGACAAGTCGAGCAATCGACTATAAAAATTTGCGCTTCCTGGAGGCAGCCAGGCTTGAAAATTTAGTCGCTTTCTTTTATTGCTTTCTATTTTTATTTTTCCTATCTTAGTTTGTTTTGCTTTGTTTTGTAGGTAACAAATTGACCTTTGAGTAGAAGACTTATCATTCTTGGAGGTTTCCACCGCGTCACCACCCACCTACGTGCTGAGTTTTCATGGGAGGTTTTCTGTTCCCTTTTCTTTTTGTCCTTTCATTTTCACTGATTTTTGTACATTGAGGACAATGTAGAATTTAGGTTGGGGGTGGAGGTTATTATTGTGCTTTGATGATGTGTTTAGCATGATTGGTTGAGTCCTTGAGCACCTGAGCTCGGACTTATCTTTAGGTTTGATAGTTGCACTTATATGTTGTTCTTGAGCACCTAAGCTTAGACTGTTGATTGATTATGTTAAACATGATTCTTGTGTGATTTTTTTTTTTCAAAAATTTTGTGTGAATTAGGAGCTTGAATGCTTGATGATGTGTTTGCTTATTGCTTTATGGGGACAATTGATGACATGCATGGTATGTTGCTTTAATTGCATTAGCTGAAGTATATGAATGCTATCCTGCTTCGAGTTTTTTTGTGCCTAACTCTCAAAATTTTCTAGTCTTTCTACACGATCTGAATACGTTAGCCTTTCCTTTAGTAGTCTTGAAGGCTTAGGGTGGAATTATAAAGCTTGTATGTCTATTGTCACCTCGATAGGTGTAGGGCTAGTTGTTGAGTGGAAAGATTGATAGCTTGTAATGCATTGCTTAGGAGAAGTAAAAATATGATTTGCCTAGAAAAAGAAAGAAAGAAGGAAAGCGTGCTTGAAAAGAAGATCATTCTTGAAAAAAAAAAAGGAAAGAAAAAGAAGAAAATAAAATAAGCTTGTAATGAGTTTAGTGAATCAAGGAGTAAAAAGAGCTACCCCTGTTGTGATCAGTTAGGCCATCCATTGAGCGAGTGCTCTGGATACGGGTCCCTACGACAAGTGTGTGAAAGCTAGTGCCCTTTGGTTTTTAAAGTGATACAAATTTATCCTGCGGGTTTGAGTTCAGGCACCTAGTAACCTATTACTTGTTTAATGGTTTGGAAGCTTGGTAGCTAGTCCTAGTGCCAGTGTAGGGGGAATATGAATTGAGAGCTTTATAGACATTCTCTGGGCTTGTAGAGACTACTTTACGAGGCCACACACACACGTAGGAAAGAATAGAAAGAGTTTTTTTAAAAATGTCTCAAAACATGGATAGTGTATGTCTGCTTCTCTTTTGTGGTTATTGTGATATTCCTAAGTATTGAAATTAGAGTCTCGTACATGCAATCATTGATTCATATTTTTATTATTTTTTTTGGTCTTGCTCGAGGACTAGCAAGATTTAGGTTGGGGGTTATTTGATAGGAACAACATAGTTCTATATTTTCATACTTAAATCATGTTAGTTTGGAGGTTTTAATGTAATTAATTGATTATTTTGTAGGGATTTGAGCATAAGGCACGTTCCGAGAGATTCTACGTTGAATCACGATTCCAACGCATCAAACCAGAGGTCATTCGGACACTTGAGCGAAAAGTTATAGCAAAAATAAGCAGTGCTGCGCGCTGGGTAGCGTCTAGACGCTGTCCAAAGCGTCTAGACGCTATCGGCAGTTCCCTGAAGCCTCCCTCGACGCTGCAGAGAGCCCCTGTGACGCTGGGAGCGTCTAGACGCTGTCCAGAGCGTCTAGACGCTCCGTCGATTTCTATATATAGATTTTTTCGTCCTCTAGGTCATTGGTCTCCGATTTTCAGCCGTCATGAGACCAATTTAGGCTTTCTCCTCTCTGTTTTTCAGTAGTTTAGGATAGATTAGGAGTTTTTTTTTCATCAAACCTTGATGTCGAATCGAGCTTGTTTGAACTCGATGTTTTCTATGGAGATGCTCAGCTAGATTCTACGTTTCCAGTTCAAAGGTTGGTTGTAATCAATTGCAATATTGTGAGGCTTGAACCTTAACTTAGTTTTCTTTCAATTGCAAGTGTTCTTTAATTCCCCGTGTTAATTTTATAAGTATGTATTTTGATTAAATTGACGCCTTAATCCTTTTACATGCTTTATTGCTAATCACGATCACGATCCGTAATTGTCATGTTGAATGAACCGGTAGCATTAGGATTATCACATGTGTATGTTTTGTGGGTTTCTATATTACATGGCTTGCATGTTTAATTCTAGGAATTAAAGAAGCTTCTTAATTAGGTGAAAGTTGTTTTACCTGATTGGTTGTCTTGGTCGTTCCAAAGTTCGTAATGCCTTTATCTAAATAAATTGAAGCGGTTTCGTAAAGATTTGTTTAGGTAATTAGCGTTAACTTGACGTTCGTTAGAGTTAATGATTTTAGGGAATTTGCACTTTTTGGGGTTTCCTAATAAGTTGACCGAGTACTTGCATGGTTAAGATTAAATATTTTGAATGCCTATGATCAATGTTTGCAATTGAATATAACTGCACCTCTGAACTGGAACTTGGTAAGAGTTGATTTTTATCCTTTTCAGCAATTGTTTTATTTTTGTCAATTTTTATTTCCATTTAGTTTGAAAATATTTTCCAAAACCCCCCCCCCCCCTTTTAATTGCTTTCTCATTTGCAAATTTAACTTAAGAAATTAATATTCGGTTCCCTGAGATCGACCCGGTCCACTCAATGCTACAAGTAGCTTAGGATCGGTTTATAAATTTTAATTTGACGAGCCCTCGACAAGCTCGCATCAAATTTGGCGCCGTTGCCGGGGAACCACTATTAATTTCTCTTTGTTAAATTTGCTCTAAAAAAAAATTTTAAAAAAAATATTTCTTTTGTATTTTTGTTTTCTTTTTATCTGTTCTTTAAATGGCAGATTATTCTCAGCACTACTGGACAAATGGTGGAGCTTCCCCGTATGTTGATGAGGTTAGTGAGCTCAAAACTCAAATTTCTGAATTAACCTCTGTTGTTCTTCAAGTGGCTGTAGGGATGCTTCAAGCAGTGGAGACATGTAGATTATGCTCGTTGCAAGGACACCCCACCGATGCATGCCCTCAGCTGCAATGGAACTTTGTGCCAAATGCTTACACTTTGCAAGAATTTCCTGGTCATCAAATGAACTTTGAGCCTTATAGTCCCTATCTTGAATGGGATCAATCTAGCTTTAGCTATGGATACCAGGAGGAGCAGCCGAGTCAATACTTTCAAACTTTAGACTCAAGTACGTCTTTAGAGGCCATAGTTTACCAAATTGCTAATAATACTCTTCAGTTTCAGCAGGAAAATCTCCAATTTCAAAAGGAAAATCTCCAATTTCAAAAAGAAAATCTCCAATTTCAAGAGGAGACTCGCGCTGGAATGCAAAGTCTGGGTGACCAAATTACCCAGTTGGCTGATTCCGTGAGAAGACTGGAGAGTCTACAAGAGCAATACTCTTTTGACATCACTGAGGAAAGATTTTTTAAGGAAATCGACACCGACAGTGACGAGGAAGTTTTGAATTTTGGGCCATGCCAAGAACAGGTAATTTGTGAGGTTAAGGAGGAGTCCGAGCTTACACGCAAAGAGGAGATTCAGGTGATAGAGTTGGAGGCTAAAAAGCCTTCGCCTGTTGTATTCCCTAACTCTCCTATTAATTTTGAATTGCCTTTTCTTTATTCTCGTGAGTACTTAAAGTCTTTTGTTTCTTTTGAGTCAGTTAAGTTAGTTGAGTCTTACTTTTTGCCTTTCATTTCTTATATAAAAAATAACAAAAATAATGATCTGTCTGGTACCCTAGAGAAGCAGGAAAGCCTTCTAAACTTGGAAGGTTACATTGATTCAAGCAAGAAGGGACCGAAGAAAGTAGAAGAATTTTATGTGCCCTGACACGTGCCACACGACAAGTCGAGCAATCGACTATAAAAATTTGCGCTTCCTGGAGGCAGCCAGGCTTGAAAATTTAGTCGCTTTCTTTTATTGCTTTCTATTTTTATTTTTCCTATCTTAGTTTGTTTTGCTTTGTTTTGTAGGTAACAAATTGACCTTTGAGTAGAAGACTTATCATTCTTGGAGGTTTCCACCGCGTCACCACCCACCTACGTGCTGAGTTTTCATGGGAGGTTTTCTGTTCCCTTTTCTTTTTGTCCTTTCATTTTCACTGATTTTTGTACATTGAGGACAATGTAGAATTTAGGTTGGGGGTGGAGGTTATTATTGTGCTTTGATGATGTGTTTAGCATGATTGGTTGAGTCCTTGAGCACCTGAGCTCGGACTTATCTTTAGGTTTGATAGTTGCACTTATATGTTGTTCTTGAGCACCTAAGCTTAGACTGTTGATTGATTATGTTAAACATGATTCTTGTGTGATTTTTTTTTTTCAAAAATTTTGTGTGAATTAGGAGCTTGAATGCTTGATGATGTGTTTGCTTATTGCTTTATGGGGACAATTGATGACATGCATGGTATGTTGCTTTAATTGCATTAGCTGAAGTATATGAATGCTATCCTGCTTCGAGTTTTTTTGTGCCTAACTCTCAAAATTTTCTAGTCTTTCTACACGATCTGAATACGTTAGCCTTTCCTTTAGTAGTCTTGAAGGCTTAGGGTGGAATTATAAAGCTTGTATGTCTATTGTCACCTCGATAGGTGTAGGGCTAGTTGTTGAGTGGAAAGATTGATAGCTTGTAATGCATTGCTTAGGAGAAGTAAAAATATGATTTGCCTAGAAAAAGAAAGAAAGAAGGAAAGCGTGCTTGAAAAGAAGATCATTCTTGAAAAAAAAAAAGGAAAGAAAAAGAAGAAAATAAAATAAGCTTGTAATGAGTTTAGTGAATCAAGGAGTAAAAAGAGCTACCCCTGTTGTGATCAGTTAGGCCATCCATTGAGCGAGTGCTCTGGATACGGGTCCCTACGACAAGTGTGTGAAAGCTAGTGCCCTTTGGTTTTTAAAGTGATACAAATTTATCCTGCGGGTTTGAGTTCAGGCACCTAGTAACCTATTACTTGTTTAATGGTTTGGAAGCTTGGTAGCTAGTCCTAGTGCCAGTGTAGGGGGAATATGAATTGAGAGCTTTATAGACATTCTCTGGGCTTGTAGAGACTACTTTACGAGGCCACACACACACGTAGGAAAGAATAGAAAGAGTTTTTTTAAAAATGTCTCAAAACATGGATAGTGTATGTCTGCTTCTCTTTTGTGGTTATTGTGATATTCCTAAGTATTGAAATTAGAGTCTCGTACATGCAATCATTGATTCATATTTTTATTATTTTTTTTGGTCTTGCTCGAGGACTAGCAAGATTTAGGTTGGGGGTTATTTGATAGGAACAACATAGTTCTATATTTTCATACTTAAATCATGTTAGTTTGGAGGTTTTAATGTAATTAATTGATTATTTTGTAGGGATTTGAGCATAAGGCACGTTCCGAGAGATTCTACGTTGAATCACGATTCCAACGCATCAAACCAGAGGTCATTCGGACACTTGAGCGAAAAGTTATAGCAAAAATAAGCAGTGCTGCGCGCTGGGTAGCGTCTAGACGCTGTCCAAAGCGTCTAGACGCTATCGGCAGTTCCCTGAAGCCTCCCTCGACGCTGCAGAGAGCCCCTGTGACGCTGGGAGCGTCTAGACGCTGTCCAGAGCGTCTAGACGCTCCGTCGATTTCTATATATAGATTTTTTCGTCCTCTAGGTCATTGGTCTCCGATTTTCAGCCGTCATGAGACCAATTTAGGCTTTCTCCTCTCTGTTTTTCAGTAGTTTAGGATAGATTAGGAGTTTTTTTTTCATCAAACCTTGATGTCGAATCGAGCTTGTTTGAACTCGATGTTTTCTATGGAGATGCTCAGCTAGATTCTACGTTTCCAGTTCAAAGGTTGGTTGTAATCAATTGCAATATTGTGAGGCTTGAACCTTAACTTAGTTTTCTTTCAATTGCAAGTGTTCTTTAATTCCCCGTGTTAATTTTATAAGTATGTATTTTGATTAAATTGACGCCTTAATCCTTTTACATGCTTTATTGCTAATCACGATCACGATCCGTAATTGTCATGTTGAATGAACCGGTAGCATTAGGATTATCACATGTGTATGTTTTGTGGGTTTCTATATTACATGGCTTGCATGTTTAATTCTAGGAATTAAAGAAGCTTCTTAATTAGGTGAAAGTTGTTTTACCTGATTGGTTGTCTTGGTCGTTCCAAAGTTCGTAATGCCTTTATCTAAATAAATTGAAGCGGTTTCGTAAAGATTTGTTTAGGTAATTAGCGTTAACTTGACGTTCGTTAGAGTTAATGATTTTAGGGAATTTGCACTTTTTGGGGTTTCCTAATAAGTTGACCGAGTACTTGCATGGTTAAGATTAAATATTTTGAATGCCTATGATCAATGTTTGCAATTGAATATAACTGCACCTCTGAACTGGAACTTGGTAAGAGTTGATTTTTATCCTTTTCAGCAATTGTTTTATTTTTGTCAATTTTTATTTCCATTTAGTTTGAAAATATTTTCCAAAACCCCCCCCCCCCCCCCTTTTAATTGCTTTCTCATTTGCAAATTTAACTTAAGAAATTAATATTCGGTTCCCTGAGATCGACCCGGTCCACTCAATGCTACAAGTAGCTTAGGATCGGTTTATAAATTTTAATTTGACGAGCCCTCGACAAGCTCGCATCAAATTTGGCGCCGTTGCCGGGGAACCACTATTAATTTCTCTTTGTTAAATTTGCTCTAAAAAAAAATTTTAAAAAAAATATTTCTTTTGTATTTTTGTTTTCTTTTTATCTGTTCTTTAAATGGCAGATTATTCTCAGCACTACTGGACAAATGGTGGAGCTTCCCCGTATGTTGATGAGGTTAGTGAGCTCAAAACTCAAATTTCTGAATTAACCTCTGTTGTTCTTCAAGTGGCTGTAGGGATGCTTCAAGCAGTGGAGACATGTAGATTATGCTCGTTGCAAGGACACCCCACCGATGCATGCCCTCAGCTGCAATGGAACTTTGTGCCAAATGCTTACACTTTGCAAGAATTTCCTGGTCATCAAATGAACTTTGAGCCTTATAGTCCCTATCTTGAATGGGATCAATCTAGCTTTAGCTATGGATACCAGGAGGAGCAGCCGAGTCAATACTTTCAAACTTTAGACTCAAGTACGTCTTTAGAGGCCATAGTTTACCAAATTGCTAATAATACTCTTCAGTTTCAGCAGGAAAATCTCCAATTTCAAAAGGAAAATCTCCAATTTCAAAAAGAAAATCTCCAATTTCAAGAGGAGACTCGCGCTGGAATGCAAAGTCTGGGTGACCAAATTACCCAGTTGGCTGATTCCGTGAGAAGACTGGAGAGTCTACAAGAGCAATACTCTTTTGACATCACTGAGGAAAGATTTTTTAAGGAAATCGACACCGACAGTGACGAGGAAGTTTTGAATTTTGGGCCATGCCAAGAACAGGTAATTTGTGAGGTTAAGGAGGAGTCCGAGCTTACACGCAAAGAGGAGATTCAGGTGATAGAGTTGGAGGCTAAAAAGCCTTCGCCTGTTGTATTCCCTAACTCTCCTATTAATTTTGAATTGCCTTTTCTTTATTCTCGTGAGTACTTAAAGTCTTTTGTTTCTTTTGAGTCAGTTAAGTTAGTTGAGTCTTACTTTTTGCCTTTCATTTCTTATATAAAAAATAACAAAAATAATGATCTGTCTGGTACCCTAGAGAAGCAGGAAAGCCTTCTAAACTTGGAAGGTTACATTGATTCAAGCAAGAAGGGACCGAAGAAAGTAGAAGAATTTTATGTGCCCTGACACGTGCCACACGACAAGTCGAGCAATCGACTATAAAAATTTGCGCTTCCTGGAGGCAGCCAGGCTTGAAAATTTAGTCGCTTTCTTTTATTGCTTTCTATTTTTATTTTTCCTATCTTAGTTTGTTTTGCTTTGTTTTGTAGGTAACAAATTGACCTTTGAGTAGAAGACTTATCATTCTTGGAGGTTTCCACCGCGTCACCACCCACCTACGTGCTGAGTTTTCATGGGAGGTTTTCTGTTCCCTTTTCTTTTTGTCCTTTCATTTTCACTGATTTTTGTACATTGAGGACAATGTAGAATTTAGGTTGGGGGTGGAGGTTATTATTGTGCTTTGATGATGTGTTTAGCATGATTGGTTGAGTCCTTGAGCACCTGAGCTCGGACTTATCTTTAGGTTTGATAGTTGCACTTATATGTTGTTCTTGAGCACCTAAGCTTAGACTGTTGATTGATTATGTTAAACATGATTCTTGTGTGATTTTTTTTTTTCAAAAATTTTGTGTGAATTAGGAGCTTGAATGCTTGATGATGTGTTTGCTTATTGCTTTATGGGGACAATTGATGACATGCATGGTATGTTGCTTTAATTGCATTAGCTGAAGTATATGAATGCTATCCTGCTTCGAGTTTTTTTGTGCCTAACTCTCAAAATTTTCTAGTCTTTCTACACGATCTGAATACGTTAGCCTTTCCTTTAGTAGTCTTGAAGGCTTAGGGTGGAATTATAAAGCTTGTATGTCTATTGTCACCTCGATAGGTGTAGGGCTAGTTGTTGAGTGGAAAGATTGATAGCTTGTAATGCATTGCTTAGGAGAAGTAAAAATATGATTTGCCTAGAAAAAGAAAGAAAGAAGGAAAGCGTGCTTGAAAAGAAGATCATTCTTGAAAAAAAAAAAGGAAAGAAAAAGAAGAAAATAAAATAAGCTTGTAATGAGTTTAGTGAATCAAGGAGTAAAAAGAGCTACCCCTGTTGTGATCAGTTAGGCCATCCATTGAGCGAGTGCTCTGGATACGGGTCCCTACGACAAGTGTGTGAAAGCTAGTGCCCTTTGGTTTTTAAAGTGATACAAATTTATCCTGCGGGTTTGAGTTCAGGCACCTAGTAACCTATTACTTGTTTAATGGTTTGGAAGCTTGGTAGCTAGTCCTAGTGCCAGTGTAGGGGGAATATGAATTGAGAGCTTTATAGACATTCTCTGGGCTTGTAGAGACTACTTTACGAGGCCACACACACACGTAGGAAAGAATAGAAAGAGTTTTTTTAAAAATGTCTCAAAACATGGATAGTGTATGTCTGCTTCTCTTTTGTGGTTATTGTGATATTCCTAAGTATTGAAATTAGAGTCTCGTACATGCAATCATTGATTCATATTTTTATTATTTTTTTTGGTCTTGCTCGAGGACTAGCAAGATTTAGGTTGGGGGTTATTTGATAGGAACAACATAGTTCTATATTTTCATACTTAAATCATGTTAGTTTGGAGGTTTTAATGTAATTAATTGATTATTTTGTAGGGATTTGAGCATAAGGCACGTTCCGAGAGATTCTACGTTGAATCACGATTCCAACGCATCAAACCAGAGGTCATTCGGACACTTGAGCGAAAAGTTATAGCAAAAATAAGCAGTGCTGCGCGCTGGGTAGCGTCTAGACGCTGTCCAAAGCGTCTAGACGCTATCGGCAGTTCCCTGAAGCCTCCCTCGACGCTGCAGAGAGCCCCTGTGACGCTGGGAGCGTCTAGACGCTGTCCAGAGCGTCTAGACGCTCCGTCGATTTCTATATATAGATTTTTTCGTCCTCTAGGTCATTGGTCTCCGATTTTCAGCCGTCATGAGACCAATTTAGGCTTTCTCCTCTCTGTTTTTCAGTAGTTTAGGATAGATTAGGAGTTTTTTTTTCATCAAACCTTGATGTCGAATCGAGCTTGTTTGAACTCGATGTTTTCTATGGAGATGCTCAGCTAGATTCTACGTTTCCAGTTCAAAGGTTGGTTGTAATCAATTGCAATATTGTGAGGCTTGAACCTTAACTTAGTTTTCTTTCAATTGCAAGTGTTCTTTAATTCCCCGTGTTAATTTTATAAGTATGTATTTTGATTAAATTGACGCCTTAATCCTTTTACATGCTTTATTGCTAATCACGATCACGATCCGTAATTGTCATGTTGAATGAACCGGTAGCATTAGGATTATCACATGTGTATGTTTTGTGGGTTTCTATATTACATGGCTTGCATGTTTAATTCTAGGAATTAAAGAAGCTTCTTAATTAGGTGAAAGTTGTTTTACCTGATTGGTTGTCTTGGTCGTTCCAAAGTTCGTAATGCCTTTATCTAAATAAATTGAAGCGGTTTCGTAAAGATTTGTTTAGGTAATTAGCGTTAACTTGACGTTCGTTAGAGTTAATGATTTTAGGGAATTTGCACTTTTTGGGGTTTCCTAATAAGTTGACCGAGTACTTGCATGGTTAAGATTAAATATTTTGAATGCCTATGATCAATGTTTGCAATTGAATATAACTGCACCTCTGAACTGGAACTTGGTAAGAGTTGATTTTTATCCTTTTCAGCAATTGTTTTATTTTTGTCAATTTTTATTTCCATTTAGTTTGAAAATATTTTCCAAACCCCCCCCCCCCCCCCCTTTTAATTGCTTTCTCATTTGCAAATTTAACTTAAGAAATTAATATTCGGTTCCCTGAGATCGACCCGGTCCACTCAATGCTACAAGTAGCTTAGGATCGGTTTATAAATTTTAATTTGACGAGCCCTCGACAAGCTCGCATCAAATTTGGCGCCGTTGCCGGGGAACCACTATTAATTTCTCTTTGTTAAATTTGCTCTAAAAAAAAATTTTAAAAAAAATATTTCTTTTGTATTTTTGTTTTCTTTTTATCTGTTCTTTAAATGGCAGATTATTCTCAGCACTACTGGACAAATGGTGGAGCTTCCCCGTATGTTGATGAGGTTAGTGAGCTCAAAACTCAAATTTCTGAATTAACCTCTGTTGTTCTTCAAGTGGCTGTAGGGATGCTTCAAGCAGTGGAGACATGTAGATTATGCTCGTTGCAAGGACACCCCACCGATGCATGCCCTCAGCTGCAATGGAACTTTGTGCCAAATGCTTACACTTTGCAAGAATTTCCTGGTCATCAAATGAACTTTGAGCCTTATAGTCCCTATCTTGAATGGGATCAATCTAGCTTTAGCTATGGATACCAGGAGGAGCAGCCGAGTCAATACTTTCAAACTTTAGACTCAAGTACGTCTTTAGAGGCCATAGTTTACCAAATTGCTAATAATACTCTTCAGTTTCAGCAGGAAAATCTCCAATTTCAAAAGGAAAATCTCCAATTTCAAAAAGAAAATCTCCAATTTCAAGAGGAGACTCGCGCTGGAATGCAAAGTCTGGGTGACCAAATTACCCAGTTGGCTGATTCCGTGAGAAGACTGGAGAGTCTACAAGAGCAATACTCTTTTGACATCACTGAGGAAAGATTTTTTAAGGAAATCGACACCGACAGTGACGAGGAAGTTTTGAATTTTGGGCCATGCCAAGAACAGGTAATTTGTGAGGTTAAGGAGGAGTCCGAGCTTACACGCAAAGAGGAGATTCAGGTGATAGAGTTGGAGGCTAAAAAGCCTTCGCCTGTTGTATTCCCTAACTCTCCTATTAATTTTGAATTGCCTTTTCTTTATTCTCGTGAGTACTTAAAGTCTTTTGTTTCTTTTGAGTCAGTTAAGTTAGTTGAGTCTTACTTTTTGCCTTTCATTTCTTATATAAAAAATAACAAAAATAATGATCTGTCTGGTACCCTAGAGAAGCAGGAAAGCCTTCTAAACTTGGAATGTTACATTGATTCAAGCAAGAAGGGACCGAAGAAAGTAGAAGAATTTTATGTGCCCTGACACGTGCCACACGACAAGTCGAGCAATCGACTATAAAAATTTGCGCTTCCTGGAGGCAGCCAGGCTTGAAAATTTAGTCGCTTTCTTTTATTGCTTTCTATTTTTATTTTTCCTATCTTAGTTTGTTTTGCTTTGTTTTGTAGGTAACAAATTGACCTTTGAGTAGAAGACTTATCATTCTTGGAGGTTTCCACCGCGTCACCACCCACCTACGTGCTGAGTTTTCATGGGAGGTTTTCTGTTCCCTTTTCTTTTTGTCCTTTCATTTTCACTGATTTTTGTACATTGAGGACAATGTAGAATTTAGGTTGGGGGTGGAGGTTATTATTGTGCTTTGATGATGTGTTTAGCATGATTGGTTGAGTCCTTGAGCACCTGAGCTCGGACTTATCTTTAGGTTTGATAGTTGCACTTATATGTTGTTCTTGAGCACCTAAGCTTAGACTGTTGATTGATTATGTTAAACATGATTCTTGTGTGATTTTTTTTTTTCAAAAATTTTGTGTGAATTAGGAGCTTGAATGCTTGATGATGTGTTTGCTTATTGCTTTATGGGGACAATTGATGACATGCATGGTATGTTGCTTTAATTGCATTAGCTGAAGTATATGAATGCTATCCTGCTTCGAGTTTTTTTGTGCCTAACTCTCAAAATTTTCTAGTCTTTCTACACGATCTGAATACGTTAGCCTTTCCTTTAGTAGTCTTGAAGGCTTAGGGTGGAATTATAAAGCTTGTATGTCTATTGTCACCTCGATAGGTGTAGGGCTAGTTGTTGAGTGGAAAGATTGATAGCTTGTAATGCATTGCTTAGGAGAAGTAAAAATATGATTTGCCTAGAAAAAGAAAGAAAGAAGGAAAGCGTGCTTGAAAAGAAGATCATTCTTGAAAAAAAAAAAGGAAAGAAAAAGAAGAAAATAAAATAAGCTTGTAATGAGTTTAGTGAATCAAGGAGTAAAAAGAGCTACCCCTGTTGTGATCAGTTAGGCCATCCATTGAGCGAGTGCTCTGGATACGGGTCCCTACGACAAGTGTGTGAAAGCTAGTGCCCTTTGGTTTTTAAAGTGATACAAATTTATCCTGCGGGTTTGAGTTCAGGCACCTAGTAACCTATTACTTGTTTAATGGTTTGGAAGCTTGGTAGCTAGTCCTAGTGCCAGTGTAGGGGGAATATGAATTGAGAGCTTTATAGACATTCTCTGGGCTTGTAGAGACTACTTTACGAGGCCACACACACACGTAGGAAAGAATAGAAAGAGTTTTTTTAAAAATGTCTCAAAACATGGATAGTGTATGTCTGCTTCTCTTTTGTGGTTATTGTGATATTCCTAAGTATTGAAATTAGAGTCTCGTACATGCAATCATTGATTCATATTTTTATTATTTTTTTTGGTCTTGCTCGAGGACTAGCAAGATTTAGGTTGGGGGTTATTTGATAGGAACAACATAGTTCTATATTTTCATACTTAAATCATGTTAGTTTGGAGGTTTTAATGTAATTAATTGATTATTTTGTAGGGATTTGAGCATAAGGCACGTTCCGAGAGATTCTACGTTGAATCACGATTCCAACGCATCAAACCAGAGGTCATTCGGACACTTGAGCGAAAAGTTATAGCAAAAATAAGCAGTGCTGCGCGCTGGGTAGCGTCTAGACGCTGTCCAAAGCGTCTAGACGCTATCGGCAGTTCCCTGAAGCCTCCCTCGACGCTGCGGAGAGCCCCTGTGACGCTGGGAGCGTCTAGACGCTGTCCAGAGCGTCTAGACGCTCCGTCGATTTCTATATATAGATTTTTTTGTCCTCTAGGTCATTGGTCTCCGATTTTCAGCCGTCATGAGACCAATTTAGGCTTTCTCCTCTCTGTTTTTCAGTAGTTTAGGATAGATTAGGAGTTTTTTTTTCATCAAACCTTGATGTCGAATCGAGCTTGTTTGAACTCGATGTTTTCTATGGAGATGCTCAGCTAGATTCTACGTTTCCAGTTCAAAGGTTGGTTGTAATCAATTGCAATATTGTGAGGCTTGAACCTTAACTTAGTTTTCTTTCAATTGCAAGTGTTCTTTAATTCCCCGTGTTAATTTTATAAGTATGTATTTTGATTAAATTGACGCCTTAATCCTTTTACATGCTTTATTGCTAATCACGATCACGATCCGTAATTGTCATGTTGAATGAACCGGTAGCATTAGGATTATCACATGTGTATGTTTTGTGGGTTTCTATATTACATGGCTTGCATGTTTAATTCTAGGAATTAAAGAAGCTTCTTAATTAGGTGAAAGTTGTTTTACCTGATTGGTTGTCTTGGTCGTTCCAAAGTTCGTAATGCCTTTATCTAAATAAATTGAAGCGGTTTCGTAAAGATTTGTTTAGGTAATTAGCGTTAACTTGACGTTCGTTAAAGTTAATGATTTTAGGGAATTTGCACTTTTTGGGGTTTCCTAATAAGTTGACCGAGTACTTGCATGGTTAAGATTAAATATTTTGAATGCCTATGATCAATGTTTGCAATTGAATATAACTGCACCTCTGAACTGGAACTTGGTAAGAGTTGATTTTTATCCTTTTCAGCAATTGTTTTATTTTTGTCAATTTTTATTTCCATTTAGTTTGAAAATATTTTCCAAACCCCCCCCCTTTTAATTGCTTTCTCATTTGCAAATTTAACTTAAGAAATTAATATTCGGTTCCCTGAGATCGACCCGGTCCACTCAATGCTACAAGTAGCTTAGGATCGGTTTATAAATTTTAATTTGACGAGCTCTCGACAAGCTCGCATCAAATTGCCATTTGTTGTTATGTGTTAGTGCGTTGCTTTGTGAGTTGTGTGTGCAAGAAGAATTATGGTTGTTTGTTCGTAAACAGGTCCGCATCCCTTTTTGTGAAACCAACCACTCAGACCCTAGCACTGTTAGCTTTTTTAACACCCTTTTGCTCTTTCGCTCAGACATCTTGCTCTTCCATACAACAAATTCATCCTCAAAATTCTCCAAATCAAGAGTTATGTTGATTTGGGCTGTTGAAAAATTCACCTCAATGCCTCAAACTTGCACTTGAAAAGTGCCATTGTCATCAAAATTGGCCAAGAATTCGTGCACAAAAGGCATAATAGCCCGAGTTGGCTGAGCCCCAAATTTAATCCACCCTCTCGCCAAAAGAACACTCGAAATATACTTCGGTAGGCCTAAATCATCATCCTTTGTTAGTATAAACCCCTTTTCATAATAAGGAACTTGAGTACTGATTTCATAATAACGTTGCTGTGCTTCATCAGAAATAAAATGAGTGGACTCTACAACCCGATGAGCATGAGATTTGGGCAACATTTCCTCTGGATTTTGTAAACAATTTTTCTGCACTGCAACTTTTTCTTTTTGGTCAAAAACCTAAACACTATCCAACCCTCCTAATTTCAAAGCTCCCGCAAATAACTCAATCCCCGTTAACAATGCACCAATTATCTCAGCACAACCCACTAGCACAGTCGAAAATACAGCCACAAACTGACCACAAACTAAAGTTTTTCAAGGGGTAGCTACTTACTTGAAGAGCAAACCGAAATGTCCACTATGAATGGCAGCCTTGGAGCGAAATGAAGCTCAATTTTTTGCCTCTAAAACCTACACTCACAACTGGAGGGGGTTTCGGCGAAGAAGAAGAAAAATGGAGGGCTGGGGGATGCGAGACTGTGCTGTAGAGGAAGAAAGTATGGACTAGGGGGTTTCAGGCGCTTTTTCTTTCTCTGCAAAGAAGAAAAGTAAGAATGAAGGAGAGAGAGCTTCGGGGGGGGGGGGGTCTGCTATGAAGATGAAAAGAAAATGAAATTAGGGCTGAGGGTTCTCCTTTCGTTATTAAAAAAAAAAAAATGGGAAAAGATTTTTTTTTTATGCCAAACCTCCCCTGTATTTTGTGGCCTTCAATGCTACAACATGTTTTCCAACATTTTCCTCTCCTCATCATTGATATTCTCAATGCTACAACATTGCCCTCCAGAATTGGAAAAAAACAGTATACTGTCCAGATTTAAATTTACAGATTCCACGCCATTTTCTTTCTTTTTGCACCTGCATTCACATGATTTTTTCACAACATTAGCAGCATCATGCCTATAAATCAAGCCTACCACGACACTAAATTGAACTAAAAACCAAAAACAAAGACAAGAACGAACTCAACACAATAAAAACTTAACTCAAATGGGTTGCCTCCCACAAAGCGCTTGGTTTTTAGTCACAAGCCCGACTCTCCCCTTATTGTAATTCATCTTTGAACAGCACAGATACTTTTTCTCTATCCATGGTGCTTCCCCAATAGTGTTTGACTCGTTGTCCATTCACTTTGAAAGTGTCCCCCGATTTTTCATCTAAAAGCTCAATTGCACCATGTGGAAAAACATTCACTACCTTGAAAGGTCCCGACCACCGTGACTTGAGCTTACCCGAAAATAACTTCAAACGAGAGTTAAAAAGGAGTACATGTTGCCCCAGTAGAAATTCTCTCGAAAGAATGTGGCGATCATGCCATGCTTTGGTCTTTTCTTTATAGATCTTGGCATTCTCGTAAGAAAAGAATCTCAACTCTTCGAGTTCCATAAGCTGTAGTTTTCTCTCAGCTCTCGATGCTTGAAGGTTAAAATTTAGCTTCTTTATAGCCCAATGAGCTTTGTGCTCAAGCTCTAAAGGCAAATGACATGTCTTGCCGAATACAAGCCTATATGGCGACATACCTATCGGTGTTTTAAATGTAGTCCGGTATGCCTAAAGAGCATCATCAAGCTTCATCGACCAATCTTTTCGTTACAAGCACACCATTTTCTCCAAAATTCTGTTTATTTCACGATTTGACACCTCCGCTTGCCCACTTGTTTGGGGATGATAAGCTGTAGCAACCTTGTGCTTGACTCCATACTTGGCTAACATTGATTCAAGTATTTTACTCCCAAAATGAGTGCCTTCGTCGCTTATGAGCGCCCTAGGCGTACCAAAACGTGTAAAAATATGCTTCTTGAGAAATTTACTTACAACCTTGGAGTCATTAGTTGGCGTGAGGATTGCTTCAACCCACTTGGACACGTAGTCCACTGCCAACAAAATATAAAGGTGTCCAAAAGATGGCGGGAAGGGACCCATGAAGTCTATCCCCCATACATCAAAAAGCTTAACCTCAAGAATGTTGTTCAGAGGCATTTCATGTCTTTGTGAAATATTCCCCACTCTCTGACAACGATCACAATTCTAGGCAAACTGATGGGCATTTTTTAAAAGAGAGGGCCAGAAGTACCCAAACTGCAACACTTTTGCTGCTGTTCTAGCTCCACCAAAGTGGCCACCATAAGGTGCAGAGTGGCAATGATAAAGAATACTTTGAACTTCGTCTTCAGGAACACATCTCCTCAAAATTTGATCAGCACACTTCTTATAACGAAATGGTTCATCCCAGAAAAAGTATCTTACATCATGCATAAACCTCTTCAATTGTTGCCTACTCATCTCAGGAGGTGTAAGTCCACTCACCAAATAATTCACGAAGTCATCATACCATGGGAGATGCTCACTAACATTGAGAAGTTACTCATAAGGAAATGTCTCATTGATAGGTCCTTGCTGGTGTGTCTCAGCTTCAACATGGAGTCGAGATAAGTGATCTGCAACTTGATTATGTGTCCCACTCCTATCTCTAATCTCCAAGTCAAACTCTTGAAGCAAAAGTACCCAACGAATCAACCTAGGCTTAGAATCTTTCTTAGAAATCAAGTACTTGATTGCGGAGTGATTAGTGAACACTATTACCTTTGTACCCACCAAATACGCCCGGAACTTGTCAAATGCAAACACCACTGCTAACAACTCTTTCTCAGTGGTGGTGTAATTGATCTAGGTGTCATTCAGAGTCCTACTAGCATAATAGATGGAGTGGAATACCTTACTTCTTCTTTGACCCAAAACTACTTCTACTACAAAGTCCCTCGCATAGCACATCATCTCAAAGGGTAAAGACCAATCAGGAGCGACAATTACTGGAGTTGAGACTAATGCTTCCTTCAGTCTCACAAATGCTTTTTCACACTCTTCATAAAAAAAAATGGCCTAGATTGCTCAAGAAGCATGCAGAGAGGCTTAGAAATCTTTGAAAAGTCCTTAATAAACCTCCTGTAGAACCCCGCATGTGCCAAGAAACTTCTTACTCCTTTGACTGTGGTCAGTGGAGACAGCTTCTCAATTACCTCAACCTTTGCTTTATCGACTTCTATTCCCACCTTTGAGACTTTATGACCCAATACTATCCCTTCACGAACCATGAAGTGACACTTCTCCCAGTTTAAGACTAGGTTCGTCTCCTCACAACGCTTAAGGATATCCTGCAAATTAAACAAGCACACATCAAAAGTTTCACCAAAGGTAGAGAAGTCATCCATAAATACCTCTAATGCTTTCTCCACCATGTCGCTGAAAATAGCCATCATGCATCGTTGGAACGTAGCAGGAGCATTGCATAACCCGAAGGGCATTCGAAGAAATGTGAAGGTGCCATAAGGACAAGTAAAAGTGGTCTTCTCCTGGTCCTTTGGTGCTATAGTAATCTGGTTATAACCAGAATACCCATCCAAGAAGCAATAATACTCCTTTCCTGCCAACCTGTCGAACATCTGATCAATAAATGGTAGCGGGAAGTGATGCTTCCTTGTTCACATGCTACCAACCTTTCCTATTCCTAACCTACATTCTCTTGCTACCAACCTTTCCTATTCCTAACCTACATTCTCCTTGTTGCCTTGATCACTAAGGCAAACATGAAGTGACACTTCTCCATGTGGTGGGCCTTGCCTCTCCTATGCCAAGCTTTTTAAAGATGGACATGGGCATTAGATTAATGCTTGCCCCCAAATCACATAAAACTCGCCCACAATATGTGTTCCCAATAGTGCATGGTATTGTGAAGCTCCCCGGATCTTTCAATTTCTGAGGAATTTTCCGTTGGACAATGGATGAACATTCAGAAGTAAGAGCTACAGTCTCGAATTCCCCCAATCTCCGCTTCTTAGTCAAAATGTCCTTCATAAATTTTGCATAATTCGGAATTTGTTTCAAGGCTTCAACTAAAGGGATATTAATGTGTAACTCCTTTAGAATCTCCAAAAACTTGTCAAACTGCTTATCTTGCTCCTTTTTCTGAAAATGCTGAGGAAAAGGAGGTGGTGGTCTCGTATTCACTTGATCAGCTGGTTGTTGCTGTGGCAATGCTGCAGCATTGTTCTACTCTGCCTTCTGGTGTTGAGGTAATGCTACAACATTACTCTGATCATTATCCTGATGTTGTGGTGATGCTACAGCATTGTTCTGGTCATTCCCACACTCTGCTTGACTTTCACTGTCCTTAACCTCCTCTTTGATTGAAGTGGGCTCTTTTATCTTAAGAGTCCTATTTTTAGGCTCCTCCAATTCTTTCCCACTTCGAAGTTACACCGCTTTACATATTTCTTTGCCTTTGTTTCTTGGGTTCTCAGTATCACTAGGCAAAGTCCCTTGAGGTCTATTGTTTAGAGCTGAAGTTAATTGGCCTACTTGGTTCTCCAAATTTCTCAGTGCTGCAGCCTGACTCTGCACTATGGCATCAGTTTTGGCCATATGCTCTTTCAACAAAGTCTTAAGTGAAGATGTAGAATCTTGAGTTTGTACCTTAGGAGGCTGAAAATTCTGCTGATTATATCCTTGTTGATGAAATACTGGAGGCGTAGGAGGTCTTATTTTCTGATTAGAAGGCCCAACCCCTTGATTATTCCATGAAAATTTTGGCTGTTGCTTCCAACCTGGGTTATATGTGTTGGCAAAAGGGTTGAAGTCCTTGTTAAATCCAATATAGTTCATAGAGGCTGGATTTGACGGACATACCTCAAAAGTGTGCCCCTCACCACAATAAACACATGACACTACTACTGGTGGTGCAAATGGACTTCCTGAACCCATATTCAAGGATTTCAATGTACTAGTGAGAGTGGAATCTGTGCCGCAAGGTTCGCTGCACTAGCATCTTGCACTTCTGCTACCTGTCGAGTCGGGTTAAGGCGTGAGGTCGGCCACTGATAGTTATTGTCGCTACGGGTTTGCGACGCGGGGCGGCCAACTTTATTTCCAAAAGGTGGAACATGGAGTCGCCACCAGCCTTTATTTAGAGGGTGTGACTGGGCACCTAAAAATGTGTTGAGATGATCTTCGAATAAAAGATTTTGGATTCGGGGGTCGTTTGTGTATGAGTAAGGTATTAGCATCCCACAACACTCGTTCAATGAAACGAAATTTTACAATTCTTGTGTTATTTCAAAAGAAAATGACCTTTGTAAAAAAAACGAGTTTTTGGTTTTGATTTTTAAATGTCCCATGTTTTACTGATCATTATTCTTAAATTAAATAATGAGCAATAATTATGGGTGGCATAAAGCCATTCAAAATTTATTTGAATTTAATTTGGCTTCCCAAAATAAATTCATCACCTCAAGAATATTAGAGAATCAACATCTTGATTTCCTAATCTTCATCATAGGAAAGTTTTTTTGTAGGAAGATGTTTGGTTTATTAATTTAAAAACATGTGTGATAAAATGATTCTTTTTAAGGAAATTCTTTATTATTTTTCTAATTTTAACGAAGTGAAACTTTTATTAAAAAAAAATATTTTAGATTTTGATTTAATGCTTTGAAAAGAAATCAATGGGATGTTTTTTTTTTTAGAAATCAAAATTCTCTTTAAGAAAATCATTTTATGGAAATGCTCTTTATAAAACTATTTTTTCTTTGAACTTTTTTATGGAAAATATTTTTTTAAAAGGAAAACTTCAAATTTAGACAAAACAAAATTTCCTAGAAAAAACTCCCTTTGTCGAAAATGCTCTTTATGAAAGTATTTTTTGTATTTTTATAAAAAAAAGTTTTTTTATTTTTTTTATTTTTTTATTTTTTTATTTTTAAAGATGGAAAACTTCAATCAAATATTTTTCCTTTTAAATAACTTCCTTTTTTTTTTTTGAGAAAAAAAAACTTTTTCATGCAATTTTTTTTTGTATTTTTATAGAAAATATAATAAAAAAGGGAAGAATTCATGAAAAGATAAATAACTCTAAGTTCCTAGCTAAATAGCATGCAAACATAAAAAATAAAAAGACATAATACATGCTTGTAATTGTTATGCTAAAAAAAACACAACTTAGAATTTATTCGCATAATGTCCTATATACTAAAACTTTAAAACACGATATTAACAAACAAAGAATATCTAAACATGCTTTTATTTTATACAACAAAAAAAAACAACTAAACAAAAAATAAATATCTTTAAGGAATCATGCTAAGGAACACAATTGAGTAAAGGATGGAAAAATAAAAACAATGAATGAAAAATAGAATGTTACACTAAAGATTACTGTTGTATAAATGGTAGTATTACCGGAGAAAAGAAATTGCCACAAGCTACATTGGGAGGGATCAATTGGTTGAGTGGAGCAAGTAAAGAAGAGGATTTTCTCTTTTTACTTCAAAAAAAAAAAAAATTTAAAATGTATGTTGGGGTCAAAAATCATGAGTGAGAGAGGGGGGAGATTTTGTGGGGGAAGAGAGAATATGTGGGGGAGATTTGAGAGAGAACTTTTGTGGGAGGAGAGGGAATATGTGGGAGAAATTTGGGAGAAGATATTCTATGTTGGAGAAAAAAAAAACGTGGAGATGGCTTGATGAGAGAGAAATATGTGGGTGGTTGAGGGAAAATGTGTTAGGGAGAGAAATTGTGTCCAAAAGAGATGGTTTCCTCCCTTTTTATAGCCCAACCCCAATTTTAATTAAGAAAAAGAATAAAATAAAACCTAAAGGGAATAAAATAAAACAAAATAATATCAAATAACACCTAAATAAATGATTGAGTTCAAAATTTGATTTGTCCATATTGAAATCTCCTTCCCAAATAAAAGAATATATTTGGCTTAATTAAAAACACCAAATCTTCAAATATTTGATTTGGCAAATTAATTAGTCAATAAGATATTTGCTCTAATTAATTTTTACCAAATTTTACATATTGATTTGGCTAATTAATTTTTACCAAGATATACTCATTTTCCTTTATTTTCTCTTTTTTCACAAAAATGCAAAATAAAATAAAATAACGGAAAAATTTAGGGGTCTACAATTATTATTCGCAATCTTCTCCAAAATCTTGTAGGCATCATTGTATGTCTTTGACATAAGTGCTCCCCCAGCTGAAGCATCCACTACCATTCTTGTATGCGTATTCAACCCATTGTAGAAAGTCTGCATTTGAATACCATAAGGAATACCATGGTTCAGGCACTTTCGTAATAACTCTTTAAATCTCTCCCATGTCTCATATAGAGATTCATCTTCATGTTGCTGAAACGAAGTGATTTCGCTCCTGAGCTTGGCCATCTTAGTGGGTGGAAAATATTTTGTCAGAAACTGCTCCACAAACTCGTTCCAACTCGTGATGGCTCTTAATGGTATAGAATTCAACCATTCTAGCGCCTTTCCTCTCAACGAATATGGAAATAGTGTCAATCTGAGGGCATCCTCACTCACTCCTCGGATTATGAATGATTTGCAAACGCCCATAAACAACTGAAGATGCAAATGAGGATCCTCCAATGGTGTACCACCCAATTGGCCTGTGTGCTGAAGCATATGAAACATGATCGGCTTTAGTTCAAACTGTTGTGCCTCTATCTCTGGTGGAAAAATTCCTGGAATTAAGATTGGCACCGCATATTCCTGAATAACTCGATCTCTTTCATCTTCCACTACTTCGGCTCCTCCATTATTATTAATTCTCAATGGTGGATCAGCCATCTCTTCAACCACTCTTTTTGTTCCCTTCTTCTGTGATGAAATATGTGTTCAATCTTGGGATCAAGAGGCAACAATTCAGGATCGTGCTCGTCGTTTGTATAAGAAAATTAGCACCTAGCACAATACACAAGTAACCAATCAAATTTGTGTTTGTTAACTAAAAAAAACTAAAAAAAAGTAAATAAAAGTACTCAATTTCACAAAATTCATAAAACAATTAGTCCCCGGCAACGGCGCCAAAAACTTGTTGTGCAAAAACTCACCACGTAAGCATACGCAATCGTAGGTAGTAAATGATAAACAAAATCGATCCCACAAGGACTAATGTAAGCGAATTCGTTGAAATAAAGCACAAACTTATTAATGAAAAACTAAGTTAAAGAACGCAACTGAACTTGCAAATTGACTGAAAATGAGCACAAAAACGACTACTAAACTAAGGGAGACTTAAAAAGGCAAAGTATAACTTTAAACAAAGATTAAAGAAGCTAAACACACACTAAAATGATGAAAACAGGGGGCTGGAATTTAAGAAGGCAGTAGCAGTTTTTTGCCCAATTGAGGTCGTCAATGCTATAGCATTAGACACCACAATGTTATATAGAGCAGAAAAAAAAACAGCAGGAAATTTTGAACGAAAATCGACCCAAAAACTTCTCGAACTCGATTTTCTTGCCTTTAACACTGAGTAAAGCATATGTCTATGAAAACCCAATGCTAATAAACACTAATAATACCCAAATTTCCCAAAATCACAAGTTTAGAATGCATGTTTACACCCTCAAAAACCTTTTCCATTTGTGCTAATCCACCCATTCTTAACCATTTCAGTATTAAGAACTAGTTTAAGCCTTACTCAAGGTGATCAAACTCAAGTTGGGACTTGCAATAAACACCACAAATGAAAGTATAACTTCATAAAAAAATGCATTGAATCAATAGGGTTCAAACAACCACATGAATCCTTAAATTCCAGCCTTAAAATACTTAGCCCATGACTTTAAAACGGAGAATAAACCAGAAGAATTTAGAAATCAACAACATCATGGGTTTAATCTAAGAGTTATACCCAAAATGGCCACAAAAATATGTAACCTAGCTAAAAGATTAAGAAAAACTTAGGGCAAGACAAGAATCAACAACAAGAAAGTGAAAACTAGCAAGAGAATGAGGAAGAAAGACTAGAAGATGGTGAAACTTCTTCTTCTTCTGGAAAATCAGCCCAAAATCGCAGCTCTCCCCTCTTCTATCTTTGGTCGAGTTGTCGAAGCCCTCCAAAATATTTATTGATTCTCTAGATCTAACTTGTAGAAATAGTGGACTAGATCGAATCCCAAGGGAACCAATCAAATTAATTTCTCAAAGTAAAAGAAAATAAAAAAATAAAAATAAAAATAAAAAGGGGGGGTTTAAATGGTTGAACCAAAATTGCAATTAATTAAATAATGAATTTTAAAAAATAAATAAAAAAAATCAATTTTATGAAACTTCCAATTCAAGGGTATAAATTTCATCCAATTGTAATTTTGATCATAGGCTTTAAAAAAAATCAATTTCAATTTCTCAAATTCAAGAACTTAGTCTACTTATTTGGAAAAGCCGTAACAAGTGTAAATTCTCCTATTTTAACTGACTTTGACCAAGCATCAAAATCAAACTTTACCATTTAATCAATTGGGCACGATAGTGTTTCATATCGATTTAATAATAGCATTAAAAATAATGAGAAAGACTAAACCAAAACTTAACTAATTGAGATAGCTACAAATTAATTAATTTTTGTTTCTTTGTTTCTCTAGAGTCTATTATGCAAGCTATGTAAAATGAAAAAGCCATAATTACACACACATAAGCCAACTCTCTGCTACATATTTTAATCAATTGTGACAATTACGGATCACAAATCATAAATAGCAATAAATCAATTGAAACTAAATTAAGGCATCAATTTAATTTAATAACAATCAAAATCATGAGAATAACAAGAAACAAAGAATTCTTAAATTAAAGATAAAATTTCAATTTAGCCCAAAGCTTCATAAAATTACAATTGGAAATTAAATCACCCTTGAATCAGAAATTA